>JALIGW010000007.1:28493419-29795919 GCA_023053685.1 Diadophis punctatus similis | reverse complement strand
TGATACAATTCGGCTTTCAAAAAAGAGCACGCCTTAGATAAAATTTTACTCGGCCCTGAGGAGAAAATGATTTCATGGCTTTACAGTTTTCAGTTACAATTTAAACTGATGGAAGAGGTAGTGAAAGGAAACATGATCGCTTGGGCTCAAAACTTTGGTTACTCAATTACACTGGCAGAATGGGATAAAATATGGAAAACAAATTATAAACTCACATTGGCGGCCTCATACAAAGAAAACATTTACAAAATGTTTTATCGCTGGCACCTACCTCCGGCGTGACTGGCAAAGATATTCCCAATGACTTCGCCGAAATGTTGAAAATATAAAAAGGAGAGAGGAACTTACTACCATCAATGGTGGACTTGTCCCAAAGTTAAAGTCTTTTGGAACCAAATTAGAAGTTGGTTGGGAGAAAATTTTACAGAAGGAAATTGACTTAAAGCCGGAAATGTTTTTATTGGGGATACTTTACACAAGATATACAAAAGGAGAAAGATATTTAAATTTACATATAACTACAGCAGCCAGAATAGTATACACTCAGAACTGAAAATCAGAAAATATACCCACTTTTTCTATGATGATTAAAAAGGTACTAGAGTGTTCAGAAATGTGTAAATTGACAATGGAGATCCGTGGAAAAGACGACACAGAATTTTACGAAATATGGAACAAAATGTATGATTGGCTAAAACAAAACCCAAACTTGGTCATAAGGATAACGATGAACTAAGAAATATCCATAAATGTTCATGCCTTTTCTCTCTAAGACGACAAAATAAGATATAAATTATAGACACCAATTATAGGAAAAAGGAAAATTAACTGTATATATAGTTTTAAATATGAAACAAATGTCTCGACAATGCTGTAATAGTGATTGCTCATTTATTGTTGTTGTTTGTAAATACATGTTATTGTTTTTTATGTCTGTTCGTTTTGTTTGTTGTCTTTTTTATTGTAAAAACTTAATAAAGATTTTTTTTAAAAGATACATAGACATAAACAACATTTAGATAGTGTGCAAAAGAGACAATCAACAAAACAAAAAGGAAACACAAAGACAAAAACACCTCCCCACCAGCAATCAACAGCCAGATGAGTATAGATTAACACTCAAATTAATGTCAGACCAACAATCAAGAAGTAAAAAATACTCGAACCAAGGAACTGCCAGACACGCTAACAGTAAACAGCCCCACCAAAGAACCTCCAAGATCACTCCTACCAACATTGACAGGACAAGCCACTAGTATATAAATTGAGAACAAACCCATTCCTTACTAGCAATTATGATGTTACCTAGTTTGAATAATAAAACCACCAAGTTCAGAGATCAACAATGATCCTAACTTTAATGCTGAGCACAAATACTTTATCGGAATTTCAGACAGATGATAGAAGACAGAAGAATAAATATTACCACATCTCTAAAATTATAAAATATGGAAACAGACATGGAAAAATGCATTTCAGATTTGTTTTAACTCAGAAGGCATGCAAAAAGATGCAATGGACAATAGTAATTTATTTAAAGATGATCAGATAACATGGAAGGAGTATAACCAAAATTATGCTCAGCAGAGATCTCAACATCCAAGGTACCTGATAAGATATTCCCTTTTTGCAAGAATTTGCAAATAAAATGATGTTAGAAGACTGTTATTACCAAGTTGGAAGATTAGGGAAATATAGAAAGCAACAGAAGAATCCATAAAGTTTCTAACGAAACTATGCCCACAAATCTGGAGACTGACACAAGAACTACAAAACTGGAAAATTGATATTTATTGCAATATCAGATAAAGGCAACTTTACATATTGTGCAACTATCATACAATATTTACAATTTCATATGCTAGCAAAAAAAATGCTTAGGTTAATCCAATGCAGATTAGGGCTCAACTTGGAATGAAAGACTAGATGTTCAAACTGGTTTTAGAAAAGACTGAGGAAAGAGACACAATATTGCTAGTATACTTTGAGAAAGCCAAATAATATAAAAAGAGATCAATGTATGTTTTACTGATTACTAGATAACCAGTGCCTCTTTGGGTCATCATTTCAGAGGCATTTCCTTATCCAAATAGAAAAAAAACAGAATGACCAAGTGGAAACAGGAGCAACTTCTGACTTCCTGCTAGCTTCCCCATTGAGTTTCTTTGTGGAAATCTTGCAGGGAGCATCACAAAACTTTCCTCCCTCCCTTCCTAACAGACAGATAATTGGTTGCTACTAGGTGGGGGAAGGGAGAAACTGATTGTGAGACTGGCTGGGAAACTGTTACAGAACATTTGAAATGAAGATCATATGATGCAGTAGAAATTAAGCCCTACAGCAGCAGGCAATAGCACTGAAGAAGCCACAACCTTTCTAAATTGTATTTCCTTGGTAGTTATGGGTCTAGATTTTGGATGCATTCTGTAAATTGAACCATTAAAGGGTTCCTTGGTTCAAAAATTGTTGTCTGATGTACCCAGTTAAAGATCATGACCACAAGAGTTTTAATGGTATAGAGCAGGGGTCTGCAACCTTAAACACTCAAAGAGCCATTTGGACCCATTTCCCACAGAAAAGAAAACACCGGGAGCCACAAAACCTGGGGTGGGCGTGGCCAACTCGATGTCACTCACTCCCACCAAGTCAAATGACCCCTCTAGCCACGCCTACCCAGCTGGTTGTTAAAAAACACCGGGAGCCACAAAACCCTTTGACCCCCTCTCCTTCCCCCCTCTCTCCCCTATCTCTTCCGTGTGTGTGTGTGTGTGTGTGTGTGTGTGTGTGTGTGTGTATCTCCCTCATCCCCCGTTGTTGCCCTTACCTTCTCAGGCTGGGCAAGGGGTGACTGGGAGGGGAGGGCGAGGGGCAGGGCCAGTCAGTGATGGGATCACCCAACAGGGAGCCACAGCAGAGGGCCAAAAGAGCCACATGCGGCTCCGAAGCCGCAGGTTGCAGACCCCTGGTATAGAGATTATAATGGCTTTCCATTATGTTGATCATATCAACCTGTTTATGTCTTTAGGAAAATGGGAGAACATCTCATTATCTCATGTGAACTCCATACATAGGACAGGAAGCAGCAATCCATATGACAGTAGTTAAACAGACTGGCTCCAGGTCAGCAAAGAAGCGAGACAAAGTTATGTACAGTATTTTCTCTTTATTTGTCTAATTTACATGCTTAATATACATGGGACTGGATTGGAAGAGGACGTGCAGTAGTTTTAAAATGGGAGGAAGAAACATTAATAATCAGCATTCTGATGATGACACATTAACATCTGAAAATGCAAATGTTCTATTAGTTCTAGTAATGAAAGTCAATGCCTATAGTAAAAAAAAATGAGGAATTAAGATTAAATTTAAATAAGACCAAAATAATGACAAGTACAAGTAGCTTTAAAACCGACAATGAAAATTGTGAATTGGTACAAAGATGTAGTCTTTTCTAATTGATTATCCACAGTAAAGGAACCAGCTATTGAGAAATGTACATCAGACTAGCTCTTGATAGGTGAACAATGAAAGCCTTAAAAATAAATTTAGATACTGTGGTATGTCCACATTCACAAAGATAGGGCTAGTGCATGCAATGGTGTTTCCTGTAATACCTCATGGAAGCAAAAAGTGATCTTTGAACAAGCAAGATAGATAGCATACTAATACTTTTGAACAATGGTGTTGGTGAAAATGGGTAAAAATGGATAGCTAAGAAAATTACAGAAGGATCCCAAAACAATTCAATTTAGAATTCTCATTCAAAGCACAAATGACCATGCTTAAATTACCATCACCTTAGACATGTTATTTAAAACCTATCTCTATGGAAAATTCTATGATGCTGGGAAAAAAGGAGAAGAAGAGGAGAACCTGATTGTTGGAATTATGGATGAGTTGCTGGAAGATTTAAACGACTATGTTGAGAGCAGATAATCCTGAAGTTCTATGTCCCTGTAAGAGTCAACGCCAATTAGGCAGTATATAATCAAAGCACAACTTATGAGAGGAACAAATATTTCTCCTTTTTGCAATGTTATGATGTCTTTAAAGTCTTTAAAATATTTTCCACTGAAATCAGTTTAAGGAATTTTAATGCTTCACAATTGTCAAAAATGGGAAACATCTGTATGTGAAATTATTCAGTCTTAACTACAGTTCAAGAACAAATCCATGTTGCCTTTTTGGGTTGTACTTCTCAGAAGTAGCTTACCTTTCTTTTCCTAGGCTTGAAAGCCTTAGGCATCAAGCTGGTTGTATGCTTAAGATTAGGCTAGAATTCGGTGTCCTAAATTAAGCTGGGTGCCTTAATCACTACTTTAAACTGCCTCTCATTCAGCCAATTAACCTAATAAATCATATAACATCAATATGGGAAATTTATTGATTGGTTAATCCAAATAAGCTCTTGCCCAAGAACATGTTCAGTTCGATTTTGATTAATGCCTTGAACTGCACAATTTATCTAAAAAGTACTGTATTCTAGTTGATGAGAAGAAATCCTTTATGCTACTTTTTTATTTGAAGGTGGTCTTTAACTCAATTTATCTAGAAAGAAGCTATGGACAAAATTGGCAGAACTATAGATTGCTATCTTCTCTGATTATAATGCTGCATGAAAATATCAACTGCAGGTTACTTATGCCAATTTCAAGGGACATTGTGAGTAATACACTTTTTAAAAGGAGTTAAGCAAAAGTGCAAAATTGCTTCTCTTCTCATGAACTTTTATACTACTTCTCTTGTTCAGGCTGTATTTAAAGCTAATAAACCCTGTTACTTAGCCTTCTCTTTGCCAGGGCTGCAGTCATTTTACACCTGATATAGGTGAATCTAATGGGAACTTTTAATGCCTAACTATAATTTTACAATAAAGAAAAATAGGTCACCAGCTATACCAAATTAAAGGTTACTCTATTTACACATTTGCAACTTTGGTAATTAAATGGTTGGTAGAATTGGATAACTGAATATGTCTTTTTCATACCTATTCCTTCATTCTATGGATCAGCTACTTCAGCTATACTTTACCTTGTAGAGCAGCATTGAAAAAACACATTCTCCTACTCTGTGTGAGGTTTATGTTGTCTGATTAAAAATATAGGCTATTTGTTCTTTCACTACTAATCTGTCATTTTCTCTTATAGCATTAAATGCAGTTTCTAAAATTAAAAAGAGTTTTATTGCTTTTAACTATATTTTTTTATGATGGAAAGCAACCAATAAAAAACAACTGATGCATCAACATGACATTTCTATTTTGAATAAATCACTGTTTCTGAGAAATATGTTAGGATATATGTCTATGTAGGGAGGCTTTGCATAAGTATATGCAAAGGAAAGGAAAGGATGCTTGGACTCGATCAATATGAAACAAACAATCCTGATTAACAGAAAAGGTTGCTTTTGGAAATATATGTTTTTTGTAGGAAAGGGAGATTATAGGATTACCCTCATATAATTGGAATATAAAATGAATTTTATATTATTATAAACCTTTTACGGATCAATTAAGTAGTGATATTTTTCTTTAAAAAAGAATAATCTGTTTTATATGGTTTTATAATTTTATAAAATGTTTTATATTTTTATTTTAAATTTGTCTCCTTGGTGATAAAAAAAAGGCAGCCAGTGGGAAAGAAAATAAAATTTTATGGCTGTTGGATCATTGCAATCTGAAATCACCAATAATGCCAGCAGATGAAATTAAATCAATAAGAAATCTTGATTTTTTTTGTGCTTTGCAAGTATCCGTCTAGTCTACTGTTTGATTTTCATAATTAGAAGAAACTCTTTTTGCAGCAATAAATACATCACATAGTAAAATATCTGTTTTGGTCACATGGTTGGGAGGAAGTAAAGAAATCAGCAACTTTCCTACTGTTACCTGATTACCTTCTCCTAAGGCAGGGGTAGGCAAAGTTGGCTCTTCTATGACTGATGGACTTCAACTCCCAGAATTTCTGAGCCAATCATGCTAGCTTAGGAATTCTGGGAGTTGAAGTCCATGAGTCATAGAAGAGCCAACTTTGCCTACCCCTGTCCTAAGGTAATCTTTTACCTTAAATTCTTTTTTGTTCTACAATCTTTGCCCAGATTCGGGTCATTTTCAAATTCAATCTTATTCTTATTCTTATTGTTGTTATTGTCACTTATTCTCCACAGATACTCAATTTATCTCATTCTGTTCAAGCTATGGAGAATTATGTAATTGGAGTTGGGATTCTACCAATATGTGTGTTGACCGAAGTACAGAGCGAACTCAAATTCTAATTACATATTTTCGTTCCAACCTTCCATTGGTTTGGAAGGGGTAACACAGGAAAGCATTCTCAGTATAGTTTTTAGATGTTCTTTTTTTCAATCCCTCTGTGGCCATAGAAGGCATGGATCTTCCCTATTTTCAAATTAGACCTTTCTTCTGTTGGTTTCTCCCAGTATACCAATTGTGATCGCTGTCAGTTCAGTGTTTATAAAGTTATTCTGCTGAAGGACAAATAGACATAATCCTGAACTCCTTTACATAGTTTATTTCCAAAGTTGTGTTGGGCTAGGAACAATAGAAATTTGTAACTAAACTTGCCCTCTTTTATAATAAAAATTGATACCATGATATGGGAACCTTGGTAATCTTAAAAAGTCATTTTACTTGAGGCTGAACTATTGAACTGATTATATGAATTGGTCTAAGTATAACAAGTTATGTAACAGCACTTGAACATACATTGTAATCACCTCCTACAAGCTGATTACACAGCTGGTTTGCCAGGATTGATGCAATAAAGCAAAATATTTGACATGGCTTTTTAGGTTTACCTGCTTATGTGCATGATCATAGGAATTGATGTGGTTGTCAAATTCATGGTGTTTATGGTACTGCTTATCACATAATTCACAATAAAAGTTAGCCTTCACATCTTCCAAAGCCCTTGCTGCTGCCTGCTCCTTTTCAGCAAAATCCTGCAAGGGCAAAAGCAGATGAGTAATACTTGATTAGTATCACATTTTTTGTCCACAATTTCCTATGTATGAAGGGACAGTCCTTTTGTTACAACACAGAGTGAAAAGAATGGTACAAACAAGCAGCAAGTTTCTTGTTAATTTTTATAGTTAATTTTGCTCTAGGGAAGAGAAACACGTAGAATGTATGCTGTGTCACAATCAATTAATTATTTGGGCTCTATGCACCTTGTTTGAGAAAGAGGCAGAATCCCCTTTTCTGTGGAAACCAAAGGTCTCTGCTAGATTTTATCAGCAATAAAAAGCATTTAAATCGTAAAGTGTGATGAAGAGCTCAAAATGAATGAATGATTCATTATTTACCATAATGATATGGGAAATATGCTCCTTAGGTAATCTAAAGCAGTGCTTCTCAACCATATTTCCTGATGAATATTAGATGTTGAAGTCCACACAAAAATTGTCCAGGCTGAGAAACATTGATCTAATAACTGATATTTTACTAGATATAAATCTATACATGAGTATTAAAGAAATATTAAAGGTAAAAAGGTAAAGGTTCCCCTCGTACATATGTGCTAGTCATTCCCGACTCTAGGGGGTGGTGCTCATCTCCGTTTC
Organism: Diadophis punctatus similis; assembly: GCA_023053685.1. Classification (NCBI taxonomy): domain Eukaryota; kingdom Metazoa; phylum Chordata; class Lepidosauria; order Squamata; family Dipsadidae; genus Diadophis; species Diadophis punctatus. The sequence goes on along the minus strand of JALIGW010000007.1, from coordinate 29,788,338 downwards.
TAAGCCAAAGTTTAGATGCAATATTAAACTTCTTATTTCTTATCTTTTATTTCATTTATTTTTTCCATTTCATTTTATTTCCATTTCATTTTATTTGGTAGCCTGCCTTGAATACACACATACAATAAGTAAAATATGTTCCACTTAAAACAGTATTTTGTGGCTGTATTTCTTGGATCAGTCTTTAATAAATCACTGTCCTTCCCTTCTCCCGTCATTCCTGCCTCAAGGGGGTAGTTTGTTAAAGTAATATTGATGTGGCTGAGTGGGTTTGCCATTTGCCAGAAGTCAGTACCATCGTCCCCAAATTCTTGACTGGTTGGTTGGATGCATCTTGTGATGAATGTACAGGCAATATAAGCATATCCTCATAAGGTCCCACGTAGTGCACAGTCTGCCATTTTATACATTTTCACTGCTGAGGTAAATTGTAGAATAATTACATAGAATAGAGAATAAAGAATAGAATAAAGAATAACCTTAGTGTCTAAAACAGAAAAAATTAAAGTGTCTAAAGCACTGAAAAATCAGTGAAGGTAGATTGTACCATAACTTCAGTTATTCAGTTATTATTAGTCTTGTGTGGAACGAAGACATGTTCAACCCAGCACTGACATCTCCGTAAGGGAAGTCTGAATCTACATGGTTACTAGATTACCTAGATTACAGAATGAGATTACATCTGAATATGGGTATGATTTAAGACCTTCCCTGCTATTAGGAAGATATGGGAGAAGCACTAGAGATCCATCATCACTAGAGGTCCATCATTCTTCTCTGTCCTGATTTTAGGTTATAACAATATCTGAATGATGCTGTAAAAATGGGTGCAAAGTGAAGCATCAATCTATGCATGAATAGGAGCATAACAAGCATATATATTTCTTAGAAACAATGCAGTATATTCTTTGCTCTTTAGGATATGAGCTAAAAATCATAAAATTTCAGACAAGGAAGAAGCTTGGTAAATAATTTAGTCCAGTCATTTTTTCATATAATTATTTATCTGTTTAATATTTTAATAAAGTTTCATGGAAAGGCTTTTAGAATTTTCTCCACATTCAACATAAATATACTGTTCCACTAGATGCTTTCTGATGGATTCATACAATCAATCTCGCATATTTAGAAATTTGGAAGTATTATTCTATTTTATTTTTCTGCTACAGAATTCATTTCCCTTGAAAATTTTAAAGGAGGCTATTGAGTAAAATAAGTTCAGACTCTGAAAACTTATGACTCTGAAAATAATTACTGAAGTGTCCTGTTTCAGAAGCAGAACTGATTGACTCTGCTTGAACAATCATTTTCTGCATCCATACAATCTTCCTCTTCCTTCTTCCTAGTGATACATAATTTGGAAATCCCTGCAATACAGAAATAGCACATACGGTATATTGATGGGCTCTTATTGAATCTAGCCTTCTCATGTATTTGCTGATGCTTTATTTAAACTAAATTTGTATGTCAGTGTGTCAGTTTTGGAAGCTATTTTTCTTTTTGCTTCCTCACTGTCACAGATTTCAGCCTGAGAAGTTGGGAGGGGGTTCGCCTTGGAGCGGTAGAAACTCAGTCATAACAACATTCTTTATATTAAGTCCTCGGACTTACGATGCCACCAAAAGCCATGCCAGATGCAGGTCTCTGCTGATTGGCTAAGACGCGAGCAGCCGGCAAGCGGGAAAATAAAGCCCTGCCATTGGTTCTCCTGTTTGACAGCTCCTATATAAAGGAAGCTGTCAGCCCACACATGTTATTGTTGCGATTCTGAGTTGCCTTACATGCCTGTTAGCAATAAAGGCTGTTTTCTTGGCACAACCTGCCTCGCCTCAGTTATTGCCCACTCCGGTTCTCCATACAGAACACTTTATTCAAGGTCATTTGCCTGCACCTGATCACGATTGCTTGTAGATTGTATCCAAGTGAATGTGAAGATTTGGTTGGTTCCTGGGATGAACTTGTGGGTGTGGGGCAAGGCTGTGAACTTTCAACTGGGTGGAAAACCCTGGAATCTTTTAGATTTGGGTTTCCACAGATGTGCCAACATGACATCTCTAATAAATTGGATCTTTGAGGAACTTCAAGCCTCAGAGTTTTATTTAGTTGGGGATGTTTTCTGGAACTCTGACACAGTGATTGCATGACTGTAGATGCCATACACAAAATAAATAAAAAAGTCTGTTAAACTGGTTCTGAATCAGAGGTGGTATTCAGCCGGTTCGGACTGGTTCGGGCAAACTGGTAGTAGCGACCTGCCCTGGCGTCCTATGCCACTATGCCATCCTATTTTGCCATGTTTTCAAGCCGCACACATGCGTGCAAGCCAAGCGCATGTGTGGAAGGCCGCACGCATGCGCGGAAGGCAAGCGCTCACATTGCCGGTGCTGGGCATACCTGTAGGGAAATGATGGGAATCCCACCTCTGTTCTGAATGTGAATAAGTTGCAGCACAATGTGTTGAATGTCAGCATCAGGAGACACAAAGCCAAGAACATCCTGAGACTGATCAAACACATGTACCACAACTGGAACAATCAGATGATGATGATACAAGACTTCTCAGCCCAGGCACCCAGCTAGAAGAACAAAGAGCAGAGCAGAGATATTTTATGAGGCTGCTTGCCAAGCAAGGGAGTAAATCCCTTGATTGAAGACAGCTGGCTGCAGTCTGATTTAAGAGACAGCCCTGACTTGTGTTCTTTGTTGAAATCATCAGATATCTGGCTCTTGTGTGATGTTTGGTTGTACTCTGCTTGTGGAATTCTGACCTCTCTACTGGCTGACAATTTTGACTTAGTTCTCAGGACTGGATTTTCATTATTCTTCTGCATGCTCCTGTTAAAGGCAACCTTTTGGGCAGTTTCCTTTCAGGAACTCTGTTTTGGCTTACGTTCCTTGTCTGCTGCTATCAGTTGACCTTGAATGAACTGCTAATTATCATAGCAACTCTATGGGTGCATGTGCATTTAAAACCAGAAGCACAAACCATTTTCCTGCCATATTAATTCACTTTATAAAATTCTTTCATTTAATCTCTGATGCAGTCTTCCTGTAACCTACCTTGATATTTGTTACACAGACCAAAAAAAATGTCATTATATACTGTTAATTGGGAAAGGAATAGGATCAGCTTTTTGAGATTTCCATATAATGGTTCCCTCCAGTAGTTTATTTATTTATACCACTTTTATATGGCTTCCTATTACCTATTAAAAGAAATCTCAAAGCAATATCCTTTCTGTTCTAATATATTTTACGATTTTGCTGAAACCCCTTTCTAGTCATGTAAAACTCAGGAGCTATATATCACATGTTTTAGAAACATCATTCCACAGAAACCAATTGACTTGATTTCTCAGTAAATGTCCATGGGACTCTCTAGAAAGCCATTTAATTTAGGGTATTTTGAGCTTTTAATATTCCGTGTCAAAATGCAAATGCTTACAATGCATTTGATTGCCCATTGATGACTGTTACCCCTATAATTTAAATCCCTGTTCATGTAATGAAATGATTAATTTAGCTTTTGTTTTTAAGTTATTTTGATTTACATGAAAAAAAACTATGATTGAACCTGCTGATTGCTTTTTAAAAGCTTTCAGTTGATCATTTTGATATCATCAATTGTTTGCTATATAATTAAAATTCATAAATTAAAATAGGGATGTAATATCATTAGTGAAGTATAGACACATGCTGCACTAGAGGTTCCTCATATGCCAGATCCATGGAAGAACAGGTCAAAAAGGAAAGTTTTATCATACTGATAATCTTCCACATAAAATTGATCTTTTTTTAAAAAATGTTGATAAATGGTCAAAAGTGTTTACAGTTTATTGCATTCCATTGAAGACAAAATTCTAATTATATTAGGATAAACAGAATATACTTTGTAATGAACAAGTTAAACTGGAATATTTTGTCCAAAAGCATCTTATCCTTCCATAACTTATCTTTTACTGAAATTAATGCACAACTTGCTTTCTATACAGATGGTTTAAAATATCAACCAATTAACTCCTATGTTAATTGATAATCAACATCCACCTCTATTGCCTGATTGCTTAATTATGCTTGTTTTGTCATGGGAGGGAAAAGCCATGTTTTCAAGCTTGCTTATTGATCTGACATGATCATTACATAATATATTATACAGTTCCTAGAAGTCTGAAATGGTTCTCCCTGCTGAGTTATTCAACAACAGCACTGTAAGCTCTCCACATTTCTAGCAGATTTAAATTCTAGGAACCTTAATATTTTGCAGTATATTGGAAATCACTAATATTCTGATGGCATACTCAGGTTCTCTTAAAAATGATATGATTTGATTCTTGATCCCATGACAATGAAGAATGCATAGTCCACATTTGCTTCAGCGTATCCAGCTATTTAAAAGAAATCTCAAAGCAATATCTTTTCTCTCCTAATATATATTAGTATTTTGCTGAGTAATTCTGGAATGTCTCCAATGTTGTAATACAAGACCACAGAAAGACATGAGGTGAGAAATTTCAAATATATAAAAAGTCCATGGGCACCACCTGTCTAAAATACAATCTATTTGATATTCTTTATGTGCTGTCCATTATAATGTATTTTACTCAAGACACATTCCTGGCTATTTGGCCTACATATATTATTTCAGTCAATTATAAGATTTAATATAACTTCCTGCTAATGAAAACTGACATTTTGCATAAGTTATAAAAAAGACAATTAGATTAACAGATATTATATTTAGCTTAAAGATACATGCCGCTGCAGTAAACGTTAATGTTGTATTGTCATAAGCACATATATTCTTGCTTGAAGAAACACTTGCTTTTTATATCCATTCTTATTTTATGTCCTTATAGTGATAATATCACTAATGACTTCTGACATTGTATTATTTGATATAAATATAATGAACGTAACGTAACATCACAAATGTGGCTGCAATACATAATCAATCAGAAATCATGTATGAAGATTTGTGAGGGATTTTTAAGAAATTGCACAGCCATTAAAATATGTTGATTGACACAAAAACAAAATACACTTGATTCCATAAATTAAGTATTCCTGATCTGCTGAAGTGGGCAAAGAGGTCACTTAACCAAGAACTGGATGGACATGATCAAAGAAATATATCCTAATGATGCCCTTGGTTTTCCCCCCCAAAATCTTATTTGTACTAAAAGTTTACTGTAAAAATGTGAACATTTTTCATTTTCCTAAGTTATTTTCAATAGCTGAAAGATGACTACCAATCAGGTGGAGTTTGTTCAATTGTTTCCTAATACAGAGAACTTCATGTACTATCACATGTAATTTTAAATTAGAAGCTTACAGCTCACTGCCAGAAAATGGATCTAATCAAGTCAGGATCTCAGATCTGGCTTTCGGCCAGATCTGGTGATGATGGGAAAACTCTTGCATGCCTATTGTCAACTAACCAAAATTGCACAAGATACACCCACATTATGACTCAGAAGTCAGATTTCCAAGTTTCGACTCTTAGAATGGTGCATCGGATTTCCTAATTGCCTCTTCAGTAGAACCTCCGGTCACGACTGTAATCTGTTCCATGACTTCAGTCGTAACCCGATTTGGTCATGACCGGAAGCGAGACTGACTGCACATGCATGTACAAAAAAAATGGCATGGAAGGGGAAATTGGCAAGGAAAGGAAAATTGCTGCGGCTGTGTTTGATCGTCACTCGAGTATTTGTTCGCAACCAGATGCAAAAATTTTGCAACGTTTTTGGTCGTTATCTAATTTGGTTGTGGTCAGAAGCATTCGTGACCAGAGGTTCTACTGTATTTTCTACTCATATAAACATACTGGTATGTTTTCTATTCATATAAACATGCTGGTATAAAAAGTGCCACGCTTTCTATAGATTTAGATATGGTAGCTTTCCACTGAAGACGTCCAATGTATAGTCAAGTTTCTGATTAGATTTCTTTTTTTTTAATTCAAAAAGTTTTATTAGTACAAAGTACAAGCATTTTTATCAATTTTCTCCCCCCCATCCCCCCCTACCCACAACCCACTCCCTCCCCTCCCCCCCGGACTTCCCAGAAAAAGTACAGGGCATAGTATTCAATAACATAAATTTAAATTAAATTAAAATAACTTCTTAGATCCCTCATTTTATCGGCATCTTTAACTCCAGATTAAAACTATTCAAAATGTTAAAAATTAAAGAGAAAGTAAACAAGTGAAGAACAAAAATAAGCAAAATAACAAATAAAAAGGAAACAAAGATGAACCTCATACACTAAACTTAGTCATAACTCAAACATTATTAATAGCATAATTTTACAATATACCAAAGTATTAACTTCCCAATATTATATATATATATATATATATATATATATATATATATATATATATATATATATATATATATATATATATATATATATATATATATATATATATATATATATATATATATATATATATATATATATATATATATATATATATCAATAATAATTGGCTAACCCCTTATAATTCAACACCCTTAAACTTAATTAAAATCCACCCACTTATTAATAACATAATATTATATATATATATATAACATTTCCTCTGAACCTCAAACCCTAAAATACACCTTCATAACAATAATCCTATACCTTAAGGTATCGCCTCAGAGTATATATTATCTACTATACTAAAAATAGTAACCAAAATATATAATAATAATAATAATAAAAATAAAAACCAACTCTTTATACCTCTAAATTTTTAAACTTAATCCCTATATCCTCAAAATAATGATACCAAAATATTACACTATATCCAATTTATAACTTCAAAATATTCGATATGAAAATACCATCAATAAACAATATTAATATTTCAGGTCCCCAAATTATTGATAACGAAATACTCTATATCAAATTTATAACTCCAAAATATATAATATATATCTAAAAAACAATCTAGAAATAAAATATAATACCAATAATAGACAATATTAATACAACATATATATATAAAAAAAGAAAAAAATGATTACAATCTTGTTCATCTTTCCAACCATCCCATAAGTTTCAACACCATCTGTCCTTTGGCCATTTCCAATCTGTCGCTTCAGCTGTCATCTGATCCCATTCCTCCGTCTCCTTATCCACGTAAACATCTGTCTGGCTCTGCCACTCTTTTGGAATCATCGAAATTTCCTCTTGATCACATATATCCGGATTTCCCTTCTCCTCCTCCCTTATTTCCATGCCTTTTTCCACTGGAATTTTAGAAATATCAGCCTTTAAAACATTGATGTAGAATTCTGTAGCTTTCTTTATTGTATTTAGTCCATATCTTTTTCCCAAGAATTTTACAGTTACTCCTGTTGGTACATTCCATTTATATTGTAAATTTTGTATTTTTAATTCCTGAACCAAAAACGAATATTCTCTTCTATCTTTAAGCATCTTGGCAGGGATTTCTTTCCATATCTTTATTTCTTGACCATTTGCCTGAAGATTTTTATTATAAGTCGCCTGTATGATTCTATTTCGCAAAGCTCTGGTAGTGAAGTATATTACAATATCCCTTGGCAAGTGGTTTTGTTTTGCATACCAAGAATTGATTCTGTATACTTTATCGATTTTTGTAGCCAATTCATCTTTAGACAATCCAGACACCTGCTCCAGTGCCTCTGTCATTCTTTCTTTCAGATTTTCAAATTTTTTTTCTTTCAAGCCCCTGACTCTTATAGCAAATTTCATCTCTTGAAATTAAGAGATCATCGCTTCTTTTTCCAGTTTTAATATATCATTTTGAACCTTGGTTATATATTCTTCTGAAATTGTTATATTTTGCTTATTTTTTTCCAAATCCTTCTCCAAAATTTCCATATTCACTGCTAATCCTTTGCAAACTTTCACCACATCCGCTCTCAATTGTAGATTCATCTTCTCCATAGCAGCCTGCATCTTTTTTTCTATCTCAGCAAGTTTTGAATTGAATTCTAAAATTAACTCATTTTTCAGAAGTTTCAGGGTATTAAAAAAAGTCTCAGGTGTTAAAGAATCAGGCATAGGTTGTTTCTTTAAAATATGATCAAAGGAGTACTCAGTTCTTTTATTCACTACAGTCTTTTCAAGTTTAGAAGCCATTTCAATATTTTTAAAAAAAAAAAAGACAAAGAAGAGAGGAAGAGGAAACCCAGATCTTTACTTAAAAAAAGAAAATTCTTTTCAAAGTCCAGAGCCATTTAAATTTTTCCTTCTATAAAACTATAACTTAATTCCAAAGAAGAGGAAAAAAAAGGGGGAAAAATCATCCTTCAAATCAAAGGTTTCCAGAGGAAAGGGCTGGTAACAAAGCAAAAATAACTTTCTCTTTTACACCACAGTTGCCAATCGCCATCTTGTTGCCACTCCTTATTAAGTTACTTTGTTTCTTCCATCTTAAAAACCCAGGAATGGAGTTAAAGTACAAAACTATTACCTCCAGGACTCCTGTCTTCTTCTGGCTGCTCTCTGTATTTTTAAAATAATTATACCTCCTTTAAAGCAGCAGCGGTGGTCGCGGCATCTTGCTCCGCTTTAAAAGCGGAAGCTTCCAATCTTCCGGAGCAGCTGACAGGCTACCTGGGGAGCCCTTACCCTATGCGTCCTAAGTTGGTTTTTAGGGCACTAGGAGGGCTCTACCCCACCTGTCTCGCTCTCATCTCTCCCCTTCGCCCGGGGAGAGATTTTCAAGCCGCCAGACAGCTGTTCTGGCGGCTTTTACAGAAGATCGGAGGTGCGCCCTGCAAAGAGCGCCATCGACGCCGTCGGAGCCGGAACCGGAAGCCTGATTAGATTTCTTAAAGACACTATGAGCCTTGTAATCTGGCATAAAATTTTGTAAACTGAAGTTTCACATTCAAAGAAAAAATAAATACAGACTTATATTTCATTTAATAGTTTTCATTATAGAAAAAAATTACACTTACAAATTTCTTTTTTTTAAAGGAATGTATATTCCAGCAGTAAAATGAACCTGCAAAAGAAATGCACTGATTCAAATTCTAACATGCACTACTATATTTGAGTACAAACCTAACTCGTAAGTTTAATATGAACATTTTTTCATATAAATGTTTATTTATCCTAAGTGGGATTATTTAGATCATTGCCTTCATGCCTCACTAAATTAAAGCATAACTGATTGATGTAAACTGCTCAGATCTATTCAAGGTGAGCCATATGCATTTTAATTAAATAAACAAATAGCTTAAATATCATCAGTAAAGGGAAGTAATAGTTTCCACTATGGAACTGTTTCTAATATTTAACTGTAATTTATCTAACTTAAATCTATTGGGAACAGAGCCTATGGCCTAGTGTTTAAGTTGCTGCCCTGCAAGGCAGCCGGCCCGGGTTCAAATCCCAGTAAGGGGTATGGCTATCTGACGAGAGCAAAATAAGCTTGAAATAGATCTATAATAGTCTCCCTTTATTTTCATTTATCAGCAAAAAATCCTACATATATATATATATGTATGTGTGTGTGTGTGTGTGTGTGTGTGTGTGTGTGTGTGTGTGTTCTATTAAACAATAAAGAACAGTCTTTAGCTTTTAAAGCTGTGATAGTCCTTGAAGAGAACTTTTTCATCATTCAACACAATTCTGTCTGGAGATTAAATGATTATGTAATCCACACTTAAGGCAGCAATATCTGCAGAAGTGTCAATTCCATGAGGATGATCATATAATCAAAGTCCCCACTCTGTTCTACATAAATTATGATGCATATAAAACAGTATAAGGCTTCAACTGCATGGTTGGCTGTTATGGTTGGCTGTTATCTTGACTTTTTGATTCCCTCTGACTCAAAGACAACTATCTTTTTAAAAAACAGGTGACAGACTACTACTTTTGGAAGGCATTCCCCAAAAATTGCCCCTGGCTGGCATTTAGTGGTTTTTCAAAAGCTTCTAAAACTCTTTTATTCAACTTGGACCTATGTTTTAAAACCTGAGTCTCGTTGACTAGCTGTATACTTATTATATCCTAAATGCTTGATTTGAAGGTATCCTGTGAGAATCTAGCAAATAATAACATAAATCAAATAATAACATAAATCAACAAGCAATTTATAAATGATTAAACATGCTATCAAGGATGACCAGAGATGACAAGTGCAACTAATTGTAGAGATAAAGAACAGCCTAAACACATAGCAATCCAGAAGGGGATTCTTGGTTTTATAACAGTGAATTAAGTACTTTCTCTCTGTCTTTTTTCTATCCATTTTAATTTCCTGGAGGGAGTTCTTGAGCTTGATTATAAGAGAAGCTTTTAATTTATTGTCAGTTCCTTTAATTTGCATACTAGTTAATCTTAAATCATTTAATTTAAAACATTACATCCTTTTTTTTCTTCTTCAATGAGTTTGCCTATTACAGGTAGTCCATGAATGTAATATGTGTAGTAGAAATGTATGACCAGGATAACCAAGTCAATTGGAATAACATTTTTTAAGCCCTTGTGGTCACAGAGACCAAATATAAAAAGAATGAAATAGCCCTTTACTTATGGTATAGGGTTCCCTGCCTAAGCAGAGGGTTAGACTAGAAGACCTCCAAGATCCCTTCCAACTCTGTTTTTCTATTCTATTCTATTTATTTCATCATGACCCAATTTTTGCAGGTCAGATTTGTGGCCCTAGATTGGAGTGTGTTAATGGCTAATTATGGTAAGCCTGTTGTGTGAACGTAGGCAAAAGATATGGATTTAAATATAGTGAAATTCTGACTCAGTAGTGTATAAAATCATTTTCTAAATAATGTCTGATATACTGTAGTACTAACTGCACAGAAATTAATTATTTATACATATTTTGAGTGTATAGCACTTATGCACAACTGAACCAGGGGTGAAATGCTACCGGTTCGGGCCAGTTCACCAGAACCTTTAGTAACAAATACTTCTGGTTCTCCGAACCAGTAGTAAAAATGCTTTTTTTGGGGGGGTGTATGGGGTGTTCAGGGAGGGGTAGCACCTCTGGTGTAGGGGCATGTCGTGTCCTTTTACGGCAGCTCATTTTAGGGCAGCTCGTTCACCTTTGGTCCCCACCTGTCACTCAGCTCTCACCTGTGGCTCCTAGCAGCTGTAGCATGCGCAGCGGCCACACTCCAGACAACAGCTTTGACAGGCTGGCCAAACCAGGTTGAGAGTAGCTGTTGGGTCATCGACCTTCGGTGAGATAGGGACTTGTCTATCCCGAGCATGTGAAGACAGATTCCGCGGACTGAGCAGATGAAATCTACTAGAATAGGACAACGGTCATGAAGGCGGTCACTGCAAGTGATGTGGTATGCTAAGAGCATGGCAAGACACGAAAGACGCCCTGGTCAACCACTGCGCCCAGCCCATCTCCAACTGTCTCGACTCTTGTCCTGCTATTTGGAGCAAGATGGAATCTGGGAAGAGAGAGTGAGGCCGACTATGCGCAGCTCTCCCTCACTTTAATCCAATTCACGTGCAAGTCTTGACATCCCCCCCAAGTCCTGTGAAAAGTCTTGTAGCGATGGGCGAGCGACAAAGCAGCAGGTGTGGATACACTGGGAGCTGTAGCTGCGGACCTGCACACAGGTGACTCAGGTCTATGATAGATGTTAAGGTCCTCTTCAAATACGATGGACAAACATCAAAAATACTTTCAAAAAGTAAAAAAAAAAAGTTTTCCATGATCGCACGGCACAGCTGATTGTCACAACTGATGAACCTTGTTTTTACTTTTTTTAAAGCATTTTTACTACCTATTCCCTGGAGCTGATAGTAAAAAAATGCTTAAAAAAGTAAAAAAAAAGTCCAGACTCTCAGCTGTTTGACAATCAGCTGAGAGGGGGATCATCCCAATTTTTTTTTTTACTTTTTGAAAGCATTTTTTAAAAACTGCCTATTTGCTGGAACTATGACTCTGTGAGGTTCCTGCTTTGTTGCAGGGGCCATTTTGTGTGAAGTCCAGCTGCTTCTGCATTGTGTGTGAGTCAGTTGTGTAGAAGTCAGTTGTGTAGCTTTTGTCTTATTTTTGTGTAAAGTTTGAAAGTTGGTTTTTGAGCTCTTTGTGGCTCTGTGAGGTTCCTGCTTGTTGTTGCAGGGGCCATTTTGTGTGCTTTTGCATTGTGTGTGAGTCAGTTGTGTGGCTTTTGTGTTATTTAGTGTGAAAAGTGTTATAGTTGGTATTTGATCTCTCTGTGAATCTGTGAGCTTCATGCTTGTTGTTGCAGGGGCCATTTTGTGTGAAGTCAGCTGCTTTTGCATTGTGTGTGAGTCAGTTGTGTGGCTTTTGTTTGTGAAGTGTGAAAGTTGGTTTTTGAGCTCACCTGGTCACATAACCATGACCACCCAGTCACATGACCACCAAGCCATGACCACCAAGCCACACCCACCAAGCTACGCCCACAGAACCGGTAGAATTTTTTTTTAGATTTCACCACTGATTACTGAACAATAAGATTTGATTGTGCTTACGATTATCTAAGGCTGACTTTCTCATAAAACATGGACAACATTTAAAAATATATTAACACAAAGCATTAATTGGACTTTATAAATATAAGGATATAGTTGGAAATCCAAGCATAGTCACTTTTCTCAACTGATATTAATATTATAATTAATATGGTTAGATTATTTTAAATGCCAAACCACACGCACATCTATGCACGTAATACTGCACCTAATACTTAGCAGTCCCTATCCATAACAGCAGAAAGGTTTATGGTTTAATTTTGTGCTATCTCATGATTAATAATTCCAATATCTTCTAATTTCTTTTTCATGCTTTTATCAATGAACCTTTGATTAAAAATGTTCTGTCGTTTTCATTATTGTCAGTGACAATTTCCGAGTATCAGTTTGCTTTGTATTAAGCTATTGCATGAGTTCAGTTTAATTAGCAGTTTTTAAAAAAGACTAAAATTAAGACAGTTCATATTAAAAAAAGACTAATAGAATTTAAAGATAAATAGCTAAGATCCCAAGTGAAAACTCATTGACGTTGAATTATTTATTACTGAATTGTTATATCCCTCCACTGAGGATTTCTTCATTTCACTGAACTAATTCATTTTGGACTCTTTAACATAATTAAAGTAATAACTCCTATTGGTCACTCTCTTGTCCAGAAATGACTTAACTATGCCTGTATTGTGAAAGTACTTACAGGTCTGAATAACAACTCAACTTTATATTTTCAGCAAGTTGTGGAAATATGTTTACACACATTTTCTTATCCTAGACAGACTTAGAGGAAGCTTCAATACAATCTGAAATTACTGCATAATATGAGAACACTTACGATCCTAAAGCTACTTGTCCTATTTTTTAGTAGCCCTCTGTTAATTTCTAAAAAAAAACCTTTCTGCAAATAATTAATACCTCTGTTCCTTTTTAGGCACAGTAACGTATTGGCCAGGAAAACAAAGAACTTGGAGAGAGAAGATATAGTAATGAAAAAATAGAGAATGGGGGATTTTAGAAAGAAAATAAAAGAATAACAGGGTTGGAAAGGAACTTGGAGGTCTTGTAGCTCCACCCCCTGCTCAAGCAGGAGACCCTATACTATTTCAAACAAATGGCTGTCCAATATTTTCTGAAAAACCTCCAGTGTTGAAGCAACCAAAACTTCTGGAGGCAAGTTGTTCCACTGATTAATTGTTCTCACAGTTAGGAAATTTCTTCTTAGTTCAAGATTGATTCTTCCCTTGATTGGTTTCCATCCATTCCACCATAGAAGAGTATGGAAGGGAGGGAGGACAATTGATAACCAAACATATAGCAGTCCAACTCATTCTAGGTGAAAACAGACCTAGCAGTTGTTAATGTCAGTTCTTCTTCTGCCCCCACTATTGAGGGACAGCTACAAAAATCTCACGCCAACATATCTCTTATAGGAACTGAATTCTCAGGAGTGTGGAAGAGAATGGAAGCAGAGATGAAGCCATATTTACAATTGGATAGAAAGCCACATAATTCCAACAATCTCTCCCCTTCTTTGCAAGTGTAAATTATCAATACTTTCAATTACCTTGCACTTGAGCTGTAAATCAAGCAACACTTCTGAAATCATGAGTATATGGAAGACTGGATCTGCTTTCAGAATAGAATAGAATAGAATAGAATAGAATAGAATAGAATAGAATAGAATAGAATAGAATAGTATAGTATAGTATAGTATATTATAGTATAGTATAGTATAGTATAGTATAGTATAGTACAGTACAGTATAGGAATAGAATAGAATAGAATAGAATAGAATAGAATAGAATAGAATAGAATAGAATAGAATAGAATAGAATAGAATAGAATAGTATAGTATAGAATAGAATAGAATAGAATAACAGAGTTGGAAGGGACCTTGGAGGTCTTCTAGTCCAACCCGCTGCTTAGGCAGGAAATCCTACACCACTTCAGACAAATGGTTATCCAACATCTTCTTAAAAACTTCCAGTGTTGGAGCATTCACAACTTCTGGAGGAAAGCTGTTCCACTGATTAATTGTTCTAACTGTCAGGAAATTTCTCCTTAGTTCTAAGTTGCTTCTCTCTTTGATTAGTTTCCACCCATTGCTTCTTGTCCTACCCTCAGGTGCTTTGGAGAATAGCTTGACTCCCTCTTCTTTGGGGCAGCCCTGAAATATTGGAACACTGCTATCATGTCTCCCTTAGTCCATTTTTTCATCAAACTAGACATACCCAGTTCTAGCAACTGTTCTTTATATGTTTTAGCCTCCCGTCCCCAATCATCTTTGTTGCTCTTCTCTGCACTCTTTCTAGAATCTCAACTTTTTTTTTACATCGTGGCAACCAAAACTGGATGCAGTATTCCAAGTGTGGCCTTACCAAGGTATTATAAAGTGGTATTAACACTTCACGTAATCTTGATTCTATCCCTCTGTTTATGCAGCCTAGAACTGTGTTGGCTTTTTTGGCAGCTGCAGCACACTGCTGGCTCATATTTAAATGATTGTCCACTAGGACTCCAAGATCCCTCTCATAGCTACCATTATTGAGCAAGGTATCACATATTCTGTACCTGTGCATTTTGTTTTTCTTGTCTAAATGTAGAACCTTACTTTTTTCACCATTGAATTCCATTTTGTTAGACAGCGCCCAATGTTCAAGTCTGTCAAGATCCTTCTGTATCTTAAGCCTATCTTCTGGAGTGTTGGTATTTCTGCTAGCTTGGTGTCAAACTCAAATTTAATGAGTTCTCCATCTATCCCCTCATCCAAATCATTGATGAAGATATTGAACAGTACTGGGCCTAAAACAGACCCTGGGGTACTCCACTGCATACTTTCCTCCATGTAGATGCAGTTCTGAGGAATACACATTGAGAATACATGTTGAGGACTACATGTTGAGTGCAGTTGGTCAGCCAGTTACAAATCCATCTGGTGGTGATAATGTCTAACCCACATTTTTATATTTTATCAAGTAGTAGATTATAATCTACTTTATCAAATGCCTTATGAAGTCCAAGTAAATTATATCAACAGCATTCCTCTGGTCCACTAATTTTGTCACTTTGTCAAAGAATGCAATAAGATTAGTCTGGCATGATCTGTTTTTGACAAACCCATTTTGGGTTTTGGTTATTACTTTGTTTGCTTCTAGGTGTTCACAATACTTACAGATATGCCATTTATCTGTTAATCTGACTAGTTTTATATATCATAGTAAATGCTGGAGAAATGCTCTGGTCAAACAAGGTTAAAAAAAACTATCCTCCCTCCCTTCCTTTCCTTCCTTTCCTTTCTCCCTTCCCTTTCCTTCTTCTAACATTCAATACAGTGGCCTGATTAGTGGCAAAGTCCCTGCAGAGTTTGTCCAAGGTTTTCAGCACTTGGATTCTCAAAGTTGTGATCCAGCATCAATAATGGAGTTTGAAAATAACATAGTTATGATATCCAATATGTTTGGGCTTTTCCCCCCATTGTTGGCTGCAATTACGTTTATGTCATTCATCCCTCACATCTTTGTTGCATCTAATGTACTGCTTGAGTCAGGATCTCAGGGAAAAATAATTGAGTCTATAGATGCCTCATCCAAATGAATGGGCAAGGATGCAGTTTTAAAATATACTAAATGTATTTCCTTGTGAATGAATTAGGATAATACAAGGTCCTAGTGAGGGTTGACATGTGACTTCTCTATAAGGACTCATTATTAAACAAAATGTCTTTTCAGTGAGCAATTACTTTCCAAATAGGGAATACCATGATATCTTTAATAAATTTTCTCATCATTCTGTCTTGGTTACCCGTGATTCACAATCTACATTGCTGTTGAAGAAACATAGGACAAAGACCAGCTTATGTTCACCCATATTGGACAAGGGATGTTAGGAGCAAGCTCAAGAAATATAAGCAAACTTTTGTTAGTGTGGTGCACTTTAGCAAATTAATTAAACTATCCAGCAGTGAAATCCACGCACCTTCCCTACCAGTTCAGAAGTGCACGCTTTGCACAACATAGAATGAGTTGATATTATGTAATTGTCATTATAACAATATTTTGAATGTTTTGTGCTACTATTTGGTAAACTATTAGACTATTAGGTATAACATCACCTTTCAAATCAACTACAGTTCATCAATATATATATATATATATATATATATATATATATATATATATATATATATATATATATATATATATATATATATATATATATATATATATATATATATATATATATAATGTGCATATTTTTTAAGGTAACACAGGTCTTTGTTTATCAGATAAAGAAGTCAAAGGGGATGAGAAAGAAGAGAATGATTGTGATGTATGAGAAATATATTAATATAATTGTGACACATTTTTAAAAAAAGTTAACACTACTAGGTTACTTCTTTTATTTTGGAAAATCAAATTTCTGTTGATTTTAGATTGGAAGAAAGTATGCAAATATATGCTCACTTGAAACTTACTGATTTATGGCAAAGAAATGAATTTATCAAAAAATAGATTGGACATGATACATCTAAAAACCATTAATGATGATAATGAATATAAAACAGAGCCATTTTGTCTGCTTCTCAGTTAGTGTTCTGTTGAATATATAAACAGAAATTCTCATGCATTAAAAATCACATAGTCTTCTATACAAAAATCGCATGACAAGATTTGCTAGAGCTACTGCACATATTTTATGAAGAGAGTTTAAAAAGCAGCTACAGGCATATTAGATTTATATCCCCATCTGTTAGTTCATTTTAGAACTCCTGCTATCTAAATGCATAAGCACACATTTCAGATTCCATAGCATCTTATGAAACTGTGGAATTTTATGCTGTGTCATGTTCCTAGGAATATTAAACAATACCATAACCTTTTCAATAGCTCTATAAACAATGCCAAACTGGCACTCAAGTAAATCATGTTACATGCAGAAAGCTGAATAAAAAGTTTCCTTTCCCACATACAAAACCATCTGCATAACAACTGTGTGGAAAGTTTTTTTTTTCCTTGTGAAAAAGGTCCAAATCAGATGTATCTGATGGTATTATGGTCTATTTTATTCAAAGTCGACTATTTAATATCTGCAGTTAACAGTTGTAAACAAGTGGCAGAACGTATCTTAGATTATCTACATGTGAACAACAGCTTGGAATCAAAATAACAAAAATCAGTGCAGGGCCAAATAAACTCTATTGTTCAATTTAGTTAAACTCTTAGACATTGTGACTAATGAATTAAATTCTCAGTGGGATTGTAACAGAGTAAAACATTGTGGATCAGTCTTCTTTCTGATGTCAAAGCAGTTACTGTGATCACAACATGAGTTGCTCTAGGTCATTTTACCCACTATTAAGTTTTATTGATAGAATAGTCTTACTGATGGAAAATGTCTGAAAATGAAAGTCCACAATAAAGAAATGCACCAAAGCTTTACGATTATCTTTAAGTATCTATTGGAGTGGCTGTCAGGAGCAAGTAACCAGGAACAGAAATTGAATTCAAAGCACTAAAAGTTTATTACATGCTACCTATACACAAGAATCTGATCTACTAATGGTCAAGTCAAATTGGCGCTAGACAAGAGCCCACGAAATTCACAGGAGACTGGACTTCAGTTTCTTGTGGTTGAATAAGGATTCCAAACTGATGACAAGTTTGACCCCACCTTCAGGATCTGCCTGGTCATCTCGTACAATGGACACCAAAGTAATGACAAGACCAATGCTACTATAAGATGCTACTTATAAATTATTGGTTTTAATGTGACAAAAAATTGGTTTAATTTTCTCCAAACAATGCTCTAAAATATGACTGCACCATCAATGAATGCATCTGCTAACTATCATTAACTGGGTTTATATAATTTATAAATCAAATTTATGAACACAATTTTCAATCAAATTTGCCATAAATTGTCAGCTACTGTGTATAGTTTGTATAGAATTGTATTAATAGGATTGTATTAAATAAATACCAAGGTATATAGTATTGATGATTTATATATTAATGAGAATTCTAACAAAAATTGGGCAAATATCTATGTAATCAATGAAATGAAATAGAATGCTAACATGAATTGATGTGAATTGCTTTGGAACGGAGAGCTGAATTTTGTGAAAGTTTTCTTTAAGAAACTGAATTTGCATTATGAAATATTGCAGTAAATATAGATCTAAGGAAATTGTTTTAGATGTTTTAATTCAAACATATTATATGTAGATATAAATTACATTATCAAAATAAAATTTTGTCATATTCTACTGTTCTTAGCATAGTATAATTAAATTCTTGAGACAATATATATATTTCATATTTCTGAATCGCCCATCTCATGGGCAGCAAGAGGAACTCTGGGTGATATTGTTTTGTAGATAATTATAGAATTGTAGGGACACAGTGGCTCAGTGGCTAAGATGCTGAGCTTGTCGATCGAAAGGTCGGCAGTTCAGCGGTTCGAATCCGTAGTGCCACGTAACGGGGTGAGCTCCCGTTACTTGTCCCAGCTTCTGCCAACCTAGCAGTTCGAAAGCACATAAAAAATGCAAGTAGAAAAATAGGGATCACCTTTGGTGGGAAGGTAACAGCGTTCCGTGCGCCTTTGGCATTTAGTCATGCCAGCCACATGACCACGGAGATGTCTTCGGACAGCGCTGGCTCTTCGGCTTTGAAACGGAGATGAGCACTGCCCCCTGGAGTCGGGAACGACTAACACATATGTGCAAGGGGAATCTTTACCTTTACCTTATAGAATTGTATATATTATTATACCTGGAGTTGTGATAGATTTGTTCATACTGTTATTACTGAAAAGGGTTTTTCTTAAGTTTATAAAACTATTCTGCTTAAATTATTATAAAAAGTAAGGATAGCACCTAATGGATAACAAATTTCATGTTCCTTTCCTGATTCAAAAAATTGTCCCATGTTAATAAAGATGTTAATGATGTTAATAATAACTATCAGATCTAAGGCAAAATGTACTTTAAGCTGAATTTTTATATGAACAAATACAAATTCTATTTCATTCCATCAATTCATTTTATTCTATTCCAACCAAAAGAGTGCAGAGAAGAGCAACAAAGATGATTAGGGGACTGGAGGTTAAACATGTGAAGAACGGTTGCAGGAACTGGGTATGTCTAGTTTAATGAAAAGAAGGACTAGAGGAGACATGATTGCAGTGTTCCAATATCTCAGGGGTTGCCACAAAAAAGAGGGAGTCAAACTATTCTCCAAAGCACCTGAGGGTAGGACAAGAAGCAATGGGTGGAAACTAATCAAGGAGAAAAGCAACTTAGAACTAAGGAGAAATTTCCTGACAGTTAGAACAATTAATCAGTGGAACAGCTTGCCTCCAGAAGTTGTGAATGCTCCAACACTGGAAGTTTTTAAGAAGATGTTGGATAACCATTTGTCTGAAGTGGTGTAGGGTTTCCTGCCGAAGCAGGGGGTTGGACTAGAAGACCTCCAAGGTCCTTTCCAACTCTGTTATTCTATTCTATTCTAACCAAAAATTTCTTCTGTTTCAATTATTCCTAATCATCCTGTACATTCCGGCAGAGTTTGTGTCTCCAGGTCACCTTCTTAAAATATAGTAATATTGTGGGACACTAATATATGTCTTGTCTATTGTAGCCCATCTTCTGCAGTAAAGAAATAAATCCCAGAAATAAAGTTCTGAGCCGTGATGGCACAATGATTATAATTCAGTACTGCAGGCTAATTCTGCTGACTGCTGGCTGACAGCAGTTCAGCAGTTTGCTTCTCACCGGCTCAAGCCTTGATTCAGCCTTCCACCCTTCCAAGGTCAGTAAAATGAAGACCCAGATAGTTGTTGGGGGCAATATGCCGACTCTGTAAAACACTTAGAGAGGGCTGTAAAGCACTGTGAAGTGGTATATACTGTAAGTCTAAGTGCTATTGCCATTTCATAAAGCTTTTTATTTATTTCTTATTTTCTTTGTTTGTTTGTATAACTTTTATGTTAATAGCAAAAAAAAAATCAAAATATAGAAATAATGGGGATTGTGATACATTGCCAAAGTAAGCATACACACATAAAGAGTATTATAGCAAAAAAGTGAAAACATGACAAAAATATAATATAAAATATACTATGATATATTATGATATGATATATAACAATAAAGTTACTTATATATTTGTCTAATTCAGGATGTATATATTTCTGATTTAATATGATTATCTTTGAAGATTTCGGAAAGCTTTGAAAACCTGACTTTGGTCCTAGGCCTAGGGTTAATGGTTATCAATTGTTTAAGGCCTACTGTATCAACAGTAGAGACCTTCAAGTTTCTAAGTTCTATCATATCTCAAGACTTAAAACATCAAAAACGTCATCACAAAAGCACAACAAAGAATGTTTTCTCAGAAAGCTCAAACTGTCCAAAGAGCTGCTGATTCAGTTCTACAGAGGAATTATTGAGTCTGTCATCTGCACCTCTGTAACTGTCTGGTTTGGCTCTGCAACCATCAAGACCCACAGACTTCAATGGATAATTAGAACTGCAGAAAAAACAATTGCTACCAACCTGCCTTCCATTGAGAACCTGTATACTGCATGAGTCAAAAACAAGGCTGTGAAAATATCTACAGACCCCTCACATCCTGGACATAACTTGTTTCAACTTCTACCCTCAAAATGACGCTATAGGGCACTGCACACCAGAACAACTACCAGTAGACACAAGGACAGTTTTTCCCTGAATGCCATCACTCTGCTAAACAACTAATTCCCACAACACTGTCAAACTATTTACTAAGACTGTATTACTATTCTTCTTCTCATCCTTCCTATTACCTATCTCCTCCCACTTATAGCTATAACCATGTTGCTTGTATTTTTATGATTTATATTGTTCTGTTTGTTTCCTAGTATGATTTGATTGCTTATTAGTAACCTATGACTATCACTAAGTGTTGTATCTTATGATTCTTGATGAATGTATGTATTTCCTATTTTTTCTTTTTTTCTTTTTTTCCTTTTATGTACACTGAGAGCATATGCACCAAGACATATTCCTTGTGTGTCCAATCACACTTGGCCAATAAAGAATTCTATTCTGTTCTAAATACCTTTCTATAAATTAGCAGCAAGGAAAAAGATTTTACACAACACGACTGGGGAGGTGGTTTAGGATTAAAATTATTCTTCTGTAATTCCAATGTTTATTATATTCAGATGACATACTACCCTCCTTGTAACGTAGAGTCATGATCAATCCTAATATGTAGTGCAGTCAAGAGTTCCCAAACTCGTTATCTCATTGGCCCTTTCATGAAGTTTCAGATTGTTCATTGAGTCCCCAAACATTTATGATATGAAAATAATCTAATAAATACTCCTTTAACATTAAATACAACTCTGAATGAGTTGTATTTACACTGAGCCGAGGTGGCGCAGTGGTTAAAAGCAGCACTGCAACCTAATTCAGTTGATTGCTAGTTCAGCAGTTCAACTGTTCAAATCTCACCAGGCTCAAGGTTGACTCAGCCTTCCATCCTTTTGAGGTTGGTAAAATGAGGACCCAGATTGTTGGGGGCAATATGCTGAACTCTGTAAACCGCTTAGAGAGGGCTGTAAAGCAGAATATAAGTCTAAATGCTATTGAATAATAATACTGATAAGGACTAATTAGGTGGACAAAAATGCCAGATCCAGTCTAAACATCTGAATGACTATGAGATCAATCATATCAACAGCAATAATGGATAGCCCTATCGACCCTTGGGGTCAATACAGACAACTTAGGATATTTAAGAGTCTCAGCCAAAGTTGAAGAACACAAAGACTATAACATTTAAAACAAGGGATATGGAATGGATATCTTTCCAGATGTTCATGTACTCCCAACAGTATAAGTCAGGATGGCTCAGAATAAGAGATCCTGGAAGTTTTTCTAGTCAATTATCTGTTTTTGCCACTTGTTCCATAACAATTAACCTTTTTCCCCCTCTGCCACTTCCCAATCAACACATTGTAAATCAATTCATACCTTTGGAAAGGTTAGTATCCATGTTCTGTTACAGCATTCAATAATATAACAGGCCATTTTAAATATTAGTCAATAATCCTCTGTTTTTTAATTTGATTAAAGTGACTCTGTATCTTCTTTCAATTGATTATGAACTGCTTAGTCTTAGAAGTTTATAGCGTTAACGAATGGTAACTACCGTAATGTTGTCCCCTGTCTCAAGGATGCTGACTTTGTTTCTTGCCAATCCATTATTTATACATCTCTATCCAACAGTTTTTCAAGCCACAAAACACTTTGCTAGATCTTTACTTAACTTGATCTTATAGGCACAGCCATTATATCAGTTCTCGCTAAATAATCCTCAGTTTAATGAATTCTTACTGTTCTTCATAATTAGAACAACAAAAGCTATTTTAATAATTGGCATTCAGAACATGTGAATTGTTATATCTTACTTGTGTGCCTGATTGAGGCTTCTATGTTTCCATTTTCTAAAAAGTTATAAGAAATTATCCTCGCAGCATTGGAAAAAGTAGTGAATGACATTTAGCAAGTGTTAAGCAGATAAAAGTTGACCTATGGAATGGGATTAGTAATTCCTTCAATAAACATTGAACCTCATGCACAAGCAGTGCAAAAAGGTGATCAAAATCTATAGGTTTTCTTTTTTCAGTCAGTTATCAAGAGAGCTGCAGATGGTTTTCTTTGATAACATTGCATTCCATTCAATTCAGTCTAAATATAGCAAAACTTAAGTGCTTATTCCATGGTCTCACATAAGCTTTCCTCCTGGAAGATTATAGTTCTACACAAACAATGACACACACATACACACCCGATTTTCCTCTGTCTGCTTTGGAAACACTAATGTGAAGGACAGGAAAGGACACTAAAGACTTGGACTGATTAAAAAAAATTAAGTGTTAGGAACTTTTATTTTATACGAGATATTTTTTAAAAATGGAAAATACTAGCATATATCTCATTTGCATAGTTGAAAATGAAAATGAGAGCAGGAAATAATATATTTGGAAGAATCCAGTGGTTTACCAAGCAGCCCAGATTGGTATTGTAGTTTGTTACAATTTACAGCCACATATGTAAATCCTTGTTGCAGATGATATTTCTATTCTTCAGTGTGTTCAAAATCTTACTACTAATGTCCAACATAGGTCAGATCTTAATATTTCAGCTTTGTCCAGTCTACTTTCCCATCCTTTTGACATGATGAGAGAAATAATCTTGTGTCCCTAAATAGACACAAGATTATTTTCACAAGCTATATTCACCTTTAGGACCAGACACTAGGGACACAATTCCAAAGCTTTGGCAAGTGGAACAATTTGATATGTTTGATGACTATATAATAAATATGTATCCCAACAGATTTACTTGGCAATTGATACAAATTTTGTGGATGAAAACTTTGCCTGCCTATGATATATCACAAATTGCAGCTTCTTCTTTTATGAACTGGTCTTTTTTCTTTAGTAGGAGTCAAATGCAGTTACTTGATATGAAACAATGGAGTGTTTCATGATTTTGGATCAAATGATCTTGTCAGCTTCATTTTAGGAGTAGTAAAAAGCAAATAGTGGACCAGCTTACTTAAACCTCTAAGACAACTAGACACAAGAACAGTTTTTTCCCGAACGCCATCACTCTGCTAAACAAATAATTCCCTCACCACTGTCAAACTATTCACTAGGCTGCATTACTATTACTATTAGTTTTTCTCATCGTTCCTATCACCCATCTCCTCCCACTTATGACTGTATGACTGTAACTTGTTGCTTGTATCCTTACGATTATTTTCATATTGATTGTTTCCTGATTGCTTACTTGAACCCTATGACAACCATTCTTGACAAATGTATTTTTTCTTTTATGTAGACTGAGAGCATATGCACCAAAGACAAATTCCTTGTGTGTCCAATCACACTTGGCCAATAAAGAATTCTATTCTATTCTATTCTATTCTATTCTATTCTATTCTATTCTATTCTATTCTATTCTATTCTATTCTATTCTATTCTGTTCTATTCTATTTCAATATTCGCTCATTTTAGGCTTATAATATACGTTGAAAAGTCAAAATTATAATTATGTGCTTATTGGGAAGGAAGAAACAGACTCTTGTTTTCAAGTGTACATTTCATTTTTCACAAAATGACATTAGTCTGGAAGCAGTTTCTCTACTTTCCACTGTCCAATAGCTGACAAAATTAAAACTGCCTAACCATGATCCCCTATAATCAAATAAGATAGGAAAAATGAAATACAATACGTTGCCAAAAAAAGAAAGTCCTGCCATGTTCAATGAGGCATATATTCAGGTGGTTTTCAATTGATTGCAGCCAAAGGGTGCAAGCCTAGCTAAAAAATAATAGGTTCTTTGAAGGGAGTTACGATAAGATAGTTTGGCAAAGTGAAATCATTTTTGCTGGATGAGAACGTCTTCTGCCAAGAGACCTCAGGATCTACTGGCAGAGAAAAATGGCAGCAGAATGAATATACAGACTGGTAGAACAATAAAATTAAATGGTGGTGGAATGAAGAAATAACAGCTAGATTATATCCAACACTCAATGAGACCAGAAAAAAACCCACAGCGAAGGTACATAATTAAGATTAGGAAAGTTGAGGCTTTACTTCCCTTGGAAATCAATTATTTTTACATACTTCTTTATTTTCTGTGAACTACCATGCTAGGTTGGACTCAAGCTAAGTTAACTGCAAAGTTCAACTACATATTTTAATCTGGATTCCATCCAACCCAGCCCACACAAATTAAGGCAGAGTTAGAATATATCAGTAATCTATTAAAACTGAATCAATTAACAAAGTCCGTTGTTTTTCTACCTGGAGCTGATCAGCTTGAATAATCTCTTAGTAACACTTAAAAATACATAATGAAAACAATACAAATTTTATAATTAGTATTTAGGAGACAGTCTATTTTGTGACACAGGTTATGGAAAACTCAAAACCTTTGCATTTCCCTCTAACTTTACTTGCTTCCCTGATGAGTACTCAGACAAATTGATCTTTTTATCCTGATTTTCAAAGCTGTTCATGTTTTCAGTCTACCATGGAGACTATCTGTCTCTCTAAAACCATGACTTCCTTTGACAGCTCTGTTCCTCGGGAACAATGAAGCTGCCAACTGTAGAGGCTCAGTAAGCACATGGTGCACATCATTTTGAGCAGCTGATCTATTGCTAGGTAATTCACTCTTGAAACAGAGTGGAATGACCACTCTTCTCAAACAAATCTTACAACCTCTTCCCCATAATACAACAGACAAAAGTTTGATTACAATGGATTATACTTTATGATTTGCAATAATTAGCCACCACTCAATTCAGTATTTGACATAAGAAAAGTGTTTGTAAAATTCAAAGGTATTCTTAGATGTGATTGTGTTACACTCCTTATGGCAACCCTGTAATGTGGATAACTGTCATATACTCATGTTCTCAATGAGACAATGACAATGAAAAATGACTTTGTGTAGAAAAAGTTCAGGAGTACATTCATTTTTCTTGTTTATTCTGTTGATAATGGCTGAACTCACTCAAAAGTCAGTTGCAAACTTTTGAAACTAACAACAAATATTTGTTTTTAGCATAGGTTTAAAGATTTGTCCAATGAGATAATCCTCAGATTATGAATGCTTGTTGGTGGCTGCTTAGAGTTATGATGACACTGGATGAATGTTATTCTGGTCCTCAAAGTTCCAGGTTTCACAGTGCCCTTGTGGTCATGTGATTAACCTTTGTAATCTTCCCTTGCCTACTTCCCACAAGCAAAGTCAATGGAGAAGTGGCCAGGGAAAGCCACATGTTTGTCTTGCCTCACTTCTCTCATGAAGTTTCACTACAGAGTACAAGATCCCAGGAATTTTCCTGCCTGTATTCTATAGCACATGCCTTTCTACAGCACTTCCCACCATCTGTGGCCCCTGCTAGCCTGTCTATGTTCAGTAGCAACTGCCTGCAGTACTCCTACTTCCCATAGCATCCCCCTCACCCCACACTCCTTGCCCTGGAACTCCCATCTCTTCTGGCTTAACAATCTGTATGTCAACCAACCAACCAACCAACCAACCAACCAACCAACCAACCAACCAACCAATCAATCAATCAATCAGAATAGAGCTGGAAGGAACCTTGGAGGTCTTCTAATCCATCCCTCTGCTCAAGAAAGAGACCCTATACCCGTGATGGCGAACCTATGGCACGGGTGCCACAAGTGGCACGCGGAGCCATATCGGTGGGCACGCAAGCTCAGGTCCGGCATGCATGTGCGCGCCAGCCAGCTGATTTTCGTGCCTTCTGGGCCCACTGGGAGTTGGGAAACAGGCTGTTTCCAGCCTCTGGAGGGGATGGGGAAGGCCGTTTTCACCCTCCCCAGGCTCCTAGAAAGGCTCTGGAGCCTGGGGAGAGTGAAAAATGGGCTTGCCATTGTGTGCCGGGAGCGCGGGGGGGTCCACGCATACATGCATGGGGCGGCATAGAATTATGGGTGGGCACACACACGCGTGACCCCCCACACTCCCCCCCTTTTGGCACACGAACCAAAAAAGGTTCGCCATCACTGCCCTATACCATTTCAGAAGGTGGCTGTCCAGTCTTTTCTTAAAAATCTCCAGTGATGAAGTGTCCTCACTGTTAGGAAGTTTCTCCTTAAGTCCAGGTTGCTTAATTAATTGATTCGTTTCCATTCATTGTTTCTTGTCTTGCCTTCTGGTGCTTTGAAAAATAAGTTGACCCGCTCTTCTTTGTGGCAGCCCCTCAAATACTGGAATATTGCTATCATGTCATCCCTAATACTTCTTTTCTCTAGACTGACCAATTCCTGCAACTGTTCTTTATATGTTTTTGTCTCCAGGCCCTTAATCATTTTAATTGCTCTTCTTTGCACTTTTTCCAAAGTCACTTTTTTGTAATGTGGTGACCAAAACTGGATGCAGTATTCCAGGTGTGATCTTACTAAGGATGTATAAAGCGGTACTATACTTCATGTGATTTTGATTATATGCCTGTGTTTATACAACCAAGGATTGTATTAGATTTTTTTGGCTGCTGCAGTGCACTGTTGGGTCTTGTTTAAGTGATCATTTATTAGGACTCTAGGACTAGGACCCTAGGACTAAGACTCCAATGTCCCCTCGCCCAGTTACTGATTTTTGCTTTTCTCCCACATTAAATTTCATGTTTAAGTCTGGCAACATCTTTTTGGACCCCGAGCTTGTCTTCTGGGGTGTTGGCTATTCCTACCAGCTTAGTGTCATCTGTAAATTTGATGAGTTCCCCTTTTAATCCCTCATCTAAGTCATTTATGAAGATATTGAAGAGCACTGGGCCTAAGACTGAATCTTGTGGTACCCCATTGCTTAGTTCCTTCCATGTAGATGTAGTACCACTACCAGAAGTGGGTTCCTGCCGGAGCTGTCCGGTACGCAGCTCCGGTAAGGAGTGGCAGATTTTGAAACTGCTCCGGAGCCCTCTCTACCGATCAACCCGTCACGTCGCCATTTTTTCCCCGTGATTTTCAGGCAATTTTGCTTCTGTGCATGCGCGGAAGCAAAATCGCGCCGAAATCTCACGAGCGGACACGAGCGCGAGAGAGATTTCAGTGAGATTTTGCCTCCGCGCATGCACAGAAGCAAAATTGCGCCAAAATCTCACGCGCACGCGCGCCCCCTCGTGAGATTTTGGTGAGATTTTGCTTCCGCGCATGCGCAGAAGCAAAATCGCGTGAGGCAGCACGCGCGCGTAGCGAGCGCACATGCCCCCAAAGCGTGGAGATGCACGCGCATGGCTCCGGCAGCAAGGTAAGTGAGCAACCCGCCCCTGACCGGTACCATTAAGGAAAACTCACTGAGTATGGTTTGTCAGCCAGTTACGAATCCATCTGGTGGTGATGCTGTCTATCCCACATTTTTTGTCAAAGCTATACTGGACCTAATTCTTACTAATAGAGAAAAGGTGATAGAGGAAGTTGAGGTTGCCAGAACCTTGGGCAACAGTGACTACGTCATATTGGAATTCAATATAATGCAAACACAAGCAATAGAATATAATCCAACCAGTGTCTTAAAAAAGCTGGTTTTAATAAACTCAGAAAGACCCAAAGAAAAATTCCAAGGATAAAAATCCTAAATGGGAAAACAACTCAAGAAACATGGAAAACACTGAAAAATATTATCATAAAAGCCCAGTCCAACACAATGTCACTGAAAAAGGGGGAAAAAAGAAATCCAAGAAATCCAAGAAGAAACCAGCACAAATATCTTTCTGATAAACCTAAAGACAAAAAGAATAAGTACACATCTCTATCACTTTTCTCTATTAGTAAGAATTAGGTTCAATATAGCTTTTCCTCTAGTTCCCTTTTTAGGTGAAAAACTTTTTAGGTGAAAAAAGTTGTCAGCTAAGTTGGTTAGGAATCTATTCAATCTCCCACTTGCTGCAGAGTTTGATATCAGGGTAGTTAAAGTCTCCCATTACTACTGTAGTATGTTCCCTACATGCATTTGTTAATTGATTAGCAAAGAGTTCGTCTATTTCTTCTGCTTGGTTGGGTGGCCTGTAGTATACACCTATAGCAATGTCATTTTTCCTTTTATATTGATCCATATGGATTCTAGGAGGTTTTCATCCTTAGTTTTGTGTATTTCTATAGAGATGTAGTGATCTTTTATATATAATGAAACTCCACCTCCTCTTTTGTTAGGTCTGTTTCTTTTGAATAGTTTATATCTTTCCATCAATACATTACAATCATGAGTTTCATTCCACCAAGTTTCAGTAATGGCAACTATATCATATCTGCCTTCATGTAGTAATACTTCAAGTTCACCCTGTTTGTTCCCTAAACTTTGAGTGTTAGTGTATAACCATTTGAGTCCTTTATGGGTCCTGGGTATGTTTCTTATATCTCCTACTTTGTAACTGGGCTCCCATCACTCTCTGTTTCATTATGTTTTTATTTTGTATTTATTCTTTCTCTTTACTCCCTACTTTCTTATGTCATTGGTTATCTAGTGGTTTTTGCTTGGAATTAGGTTCTAAAAGTCATGAAGACTGCCCCCTCCCCCCTCAATTTTAGTTGAAAGCTCTTTTGATGAGTTTGTTGTTTTCCGAATATATTCTTTCCAGTTCTTGTGAGGTATATTCCATTCCTTGCCAGTAGTCCTTCATGTAGGTAATGTATACCATGGTCTAGGAAGCCAAGTTCTCTTGACAACACCAGTTTTTAAACCAGTGATTTGTTTCTAAAATCCTTTGCTCCCTCATTGGCCTTTTATTGGAAGTATAGATGAAAATACCACTTGTGCTCCTAATTCTTTAACTTACTTCCCTAGTTGTTTGTAATCTATTGTTGTTGTTTCCAGATTCATTGTTGTGTCATTGGTTCCCCACTTGTAGAAGAAAGGGGTAGTAAATTGATTTTTTGCTCCAGGGAGACAATATATATCCCTAGATTGACTATAGTCTCTGTTCCCCTAAGAATTAAATCTCCTATCACCAATATTTGCCTTTTTTTCCCTTAGGGATGTCTGGGATACTTTTCTTCCTGTCACAGAAATGCTGGGTTGTGCCTCTTTTTAAAGAAATTATTGATAAATGTTCTTTTATGTTCTCCCCTGGAAGAAAATGCATATTTTCTTCCAGGGGGAGGCTATGAAAGCAATTGTTCAGTTCCCGAGGGGTTTCATTGGAGTGGGCTAGGATACATAGTAGGGGCTTTGCTTTTAGTTGCTGTTTCCTTTTAAAAGTGACATTTCCATAGATCTTGTTCTTTAGGTACATATGTAGGGTTGTTTTTTTTACAGAAATTGTTTGTTCCCTATTGTGTTCAATTTGGGTGTATCACTTTTCTTCTTTATGTTCATATATGGGGTCAGTTCTTTTAGAAGCTGTCTGCTCCCTATTGTGTTTTATTTTGGTACAGTCTTCTTGTTTAGGTTGGGATTTCTCACTTTGTTCATTGAGTTTCAGAGTTGCCTCTACACCACGGGTGTCAAACTTGCGGCGTCACATAGCCATCATGTGATGTTTCACGATGTTTTTTCCCTTTGTGCAGCTGGGGTGGGCATGGTCTGCATGTGACACATCCGGCCCGTGGGCCACCAGTTTGTCACATTCCTGCTCTACATCCTTTATTTCTTCTAGTAATTTTTTCTAGTAATTTTCTAGTAAGTTTGCATTTGATACATTACATAGGGTCTTCTGTGGGCATAAGCTGAAACATATGACATACTTTGCAAGTGGGATATTGGGGTTATGATGGCAACTGCCAGGATTGCCATCACTAAGCAACACAGTCATGTCACATCATGTTTTAGAACCACTTAGCTTAGCAATGGAAATTTCGATCATAATCTAAAAACTACCTGTAAATTATATCATTTTTATTTACAAATCTCCAAATTTCACAATAGTAAGAAGCTGAAAGTGTTATTTAATTTTTGCACAAATATGCTTGTCAGTCACCTAGATATCACCGAAATGAAAATAAACTAACATTTTTAATATAACATTCTGTAGAACTTCAAGAATTGTAAGTTTTCCTATTCTCAAATCAGAGCAAAAACTTTTAAGTTCAGAAACAGAGTTATATATATCAACACAAGTTAAAGATAGTCTTTATCACTCTAATCTATTCTATCCTGGTCTGAAGAAGGCATTGTAGTATGCAAATGGTTAAAGTTCATATGAATGACTACTTCTTAATTAGTGGTCCACTAAAGTGTAGAATTCTAAGCTACCATTAGCTCATAAATTCATGTGAGTTTGCTGGTTAATTAGCACATTTGTGTGCTAATACCATCTAAGTACTATTAAATTCTTCTCGGTTACTGACATTTTCTGGCTCTGCTCCCACCTTTTAGAGTAATATCTCCACAGAGAATGGAATGCTCCCCATCTTGCCCACTGTCATGAGTTCTTTTTATGTATGGCCAAGTTACTGGGCTCCAAAGCCCAAGAAAGCCAACACAACTACACAGGTTCCTAGGCAACACATACACAAGCCCTCAAACATATTACTTACTGCTCTCTATTCCACTTTCCTACTGCTCCTGCAACTATTACTCCTTGAGTCCTACTACTGGCAAACAGTATCTTTTTCTATCTGCTTTAGGCTGCTTTATTTCCATAGCTTTTTCCCTGTTTCCCACACACCATCATCACCACCACCACACCCAGCTGCCTCTGCTCAACCTTTATAGCTAACAGTTGTTGTACTGGCTAAGGAGATACTTTAATTGACAGGGCAACAGCAGTGCAGGTACAGGTCATTTTGTAGTCACCCTCCTTTAAGCATTCTTTTAAAAAACTGAATCTTGCTCCCTTGGTTTAAAATGGCTGCGTTGGCCCCTTTAAGCTGGAGAGAAATGTGAAAAGACGATTTTGTTTCCTCAGATTTTTTTTAGAACTGTTATTCTTTAAACTGAGTCACCTAGAATTCAACAGTCTACATGAGAAACAAACAAATCTAGGCCCAACGATAACTGATACTTATCAAAAGTTACAATAAGCTAGGTAACTATGACCCCCTTTTTAACCATCAAATCTATCACTTTTATCATGTAGTCTAATATTGTGCAAAAGAGAGATTTTCTTAACAACTTGACATTTATGCCTATGCTGCTACTTTTAACAAACAGAGGTGAAATGTTAGGAGCTAGTCTAATTGATCAGACTCAGAGGTTGATGGGCCTGATTCTTCAAGTTGCCAGTCTGCCAGAGCTGACAGAAAATCAGCCAATTGATTGAGGTAGATTCTACAGAAAATGAGGAGCAAGAATAGGTTTAGGAGAAGTCATGTAATTTCTTTGGAATGCTGAAGGAGGCCCTTTGTTCAAGAAGAAAGGTGCCCTTGCCTGCAATTGAGCCACAGTGGCATGCGAGTCTATTGAAGAGCAGCACCAGCTCTTTGTGCGGAACAACTCACCTCTTCTCATCTGTATTCTTGTGTCCTTGCTTCCTTCTCTGCTTCTTGACTCTTGGCACTCTAGTCATATCAGTTGACTAACCTTTCCAATGTTTGATTCTTGGACTGTCATGGTCTGTGTTGCCTCTATGAATCCATGCTCTGTTTGGACTGAAATCTCTAACCGCCTAGCTTCTAGGCAAGGTTCACTCCCCTGAATTTTCCAGAGCATTGTACGTATTTGCACAGGCAGCTCTCTGCCTGCCTTTGTAACTTCCTGGAGTGCTGCTCTTCAATAAACCATTTGTAAATCAAGCCAGTGTGTGTGTGCAATAGGACATGAAGCAGGGAATGTTTCTTAATTGAAAGAGAAATAGATAACAATGCATAATGGAGATCATAAGCCAATCTAAATGATAGTCAATACCTGTTATTATAGTGCTTAGGCAAGCAACATCCAATTAGAACAATGTTGTTTGCATTTTGTAAAATACATGCATCAAGAAAAAATCATGAATTATTTGTTCTAATTTAATGCTAGCAAGAATTAAATCAAAAAAGATCGTGACTTTTTTCTTTCTTAATCAGACAGTATTAATTATATTGTATTTTGTAATCAGCTTAGTTCTTCAGCTGTATTATAAAAGAAAGGAACATACAACATTGAACTGTGTGGTGTACTGTTTAACAGTTGAAAGCTTAAAATGTATCATCTTATCTTAGTAGGTCATTTTATTTTTATGTTCTATCAACATAAGAACATCTTATGAATTTAGTTACTTATTCTGATTTAAATTGCCACACTGATAGATGCAATCTAGGGCAGTGAAATCTACTTAAGTACTTTTACTTTCAGTGCTAACATGTACACATTGAATTATGGTTATTGCTGAGTTTAAATGTAGATCTATTTTCTGCCTGTCTCACATACTTGTGAACCAGTTACGTGTTATTTCAATCAAATACTAATATTGGAGAAAGAATTGGGAATCAGAAAAAATATTCAGGTAGATAATTTAGGCTTTTTCTTTGTAAATAAATATTCATTTCTCTGAATCAACTTTTTGATCTGGGTTGCTTAAATCAGATGAAATTTATCTGTATTCTATTATTTGATTCAAAATGATTTCAATGAATTTTGTAATGAGTTTCGATGAGCATGAACAGACTAGTATCAAATTGATCCAATTTGGTAGATTCAGTCTGAATTGATTTAATGATTCAGCTCAAATTAACTCAGCAATCCAGATCTAATAATTCAAATGGGAGCAAGGGCAATTTGCACACCTGAGGTCACGTACATACACTGTGATAAAATATTTTTCTCATGTCCTATATGGCAATCATAAATAGTTAATTTTTGAATGATAGGTAATAATATTGGAGGAATGGTCAAATGAAATTATTTGGCCAAGGTGAATTATGCTGGCTGCCAAAACTGTAATAATATTCCCAGCGAGTGGTGATTCAATGTTTCTTCATCAAAAAAATATTCAGCTTGGAACATTTATTTGACAGCTCAATGATCTTGCCATTCAGAGACAGAGCAGCATGCTGAATGCTCCATTTTTATTTGGATTTATAGTTATTGGAACAGACATTGTGCTAGACTGCTAAATGAGGAGAAAGAAGTCACTCAGAGCCAATGGCTTATTTTGAAGGGCAGAAGACCCATATAACAGAAAGTGCAAAAACTGGCCCACAAGACAACTGAGGAACAATTGAGAACAATTAACCTGTGGAACAGCTTACCTTCAGAAGTTGTAGATGCTCCATCAATGGAGGCTTTTAAAAAGAGACTGAACAGCCATTTGTCTGAAATGGTATAGGGTCTCTTGCTCGGACAGGGGGTTTATTATTTATTTATTTTGCGATTCTTATAGGCCGCCCTACTCTCTGGGGACTCAGGACAGCTGAATACTATATTAAAAAAACTATAAAAACAACAATAATAAAATAGTGATTAAAAAATAAAAAACAACACAAGCAACAGTCACAATCACCCCGCCTGCAGGAAGAGCCATGTCTTAATGGCTTTCCGGAAGGCCAGCAAGGTGGGAATGATTCAGATCTCTGGGGGGAGTTGGTTCCAGAGAGCTGGAGCTCCCACAGAGAAGGCTCTCCCCCTAGGGCCCGCCAACCGACATTGTTTGGTTGAGGGGACCTGGAGGAGACCGACTCTGTGGGACCTAACTGGTCATAGGGATGCATGAGGTAGGATGCGGTCCCGAAGATAACCTGGTCCTAAGCCATGTAGGTTGGACTAGAAGACCTCCAAGGTCCCTTTCAAATCTATTATTCTATATACCCTCTAAACCAAGTTATGGTGAACTACTTGCCTTGTTTATTTTGAAGTGCAGCTCTCAGAAGCTGCATTGACAGTAGCAGCAGACTTAAATTTTTCACTCAGCATATCTTGTTATTATAAAATGAATGAATGATGCATGGAGAAAAAATTGTTATACTGTCTGCTAATGTATTATAGCAAAAAGCAAAAACTAATTTGTTGACTTTAAGAAAAAAATCAGAATTGGCATTAAGGTAGTATCTTTACTACATTAGTGAAGGTTTGCACACAGCATCAACTTTTGAGTTACAAGAACGTCATCATAGAAAATGGGTAAAATAATTCTTCCCTCCACTAAGTATCCTCTAGATCAGTTCTGAAGGATTAGAGAACTATCCAAAGCTGATGTGAGAGAAAAGGATAACAATAAAAGGAAACTCTAGTTTGTCGTCATACACACTCTACAAAGCTCAACGTCTACCGAGCAGTAGTGCTAACTACCCTGATGTATGCCAGTGAGACTTGAACTGTATGCAGGAGGCACGCTAGCAATTGAACCACTTCCACATGACCTGCCTCCATAGAATTCTGAGGATCCAGTGGCAGGACAAAGTGCCAGACACAGAAGTCCTCTCCAGAGCATGCCTGCCATCAGTTCACACCCTGCTGATGAAAGCCCAGACACGCTGGGCAGGCCATGTTGCAAGGATGCCAGACCATTGCATCCCCAAACAGCTCCTCTATGGTGAGCTATCTCAAGGAAAGTGATCGCACAGGGGACAAAGAAAGCAATACAAAGACACATTGAAAGCCTCCTTTAAGTGCCTGGATATCAACACCACCTCCTGGGAAACCCTGGCACAGGATTGATCAACATGGTGCACGCTGATCCACCAAGGCTGCCAGACATCCTGAGGACAGAACAACAATCATAGCACAAGTGAAGCGAGCCAGAGCTGCAAATGCTGCAACAATGGTGCACACACATGTCTGCCCAATATGTGGCAGAACATTTTGTGCCCGTATAGGCCTTACCAGCCACCTGCAGACACATCGTGGACAGCCCACAACCTGTTAGATGTCAAGGTCCTCTTCAAACATGATGGATGAACATTAGATGTAGCCTACATTCAGTAAAGCAGAAATGCAATGCTTGACTTCTTCAAAAAGAAGAAAAATGGGGGGGAAAGGGTTTAACTAGATAATTTGGTGGAGACTAATGTTTTAACCCTTGTCTAATTTGCAGATATGATTTTTTTTTCTAAGAAAAAAATAAGAATAAATCTGGAACGGTGAAAGTCTTTGGCTTATAAAATTATGTTAAGTTGATCTAAGAACATGACATTCAGTTTTTGTATTCTTTGCCCTTCAAAACAGTATAAAACTAGATAACCAATTTTTGGTAGCTGAGGTCAAAAACACCTTCACAATCTGGTTGTACTTTACCTATGAGAATATTTTTTTATATAATTTATATAATTTCAGAAGTCTCTGTAAGAAAGTTTTCTCATTGCTCATAAGTTACAGAATGCACTTCTCTGAAAGGTATGTTTGCCCTCTACTCTTGACTTTGATGTCTTTTAACAAATGATGATTTAATTTAAATGTATTAATTTATATGCCAAGATTGGGCAACAACAGCCCACTCTGTTTTGCAGTCCAATTTTAGCTTATAAAATACTTTAATTGATCTTGTTCCTAATCATTTCTGATTGTCAATATTATTTAAGAAATCAAAACTTCTGATTTCCCATTAGCTAACTATCAAAAGCCTTGAATAGCAATAAATTTGTTTTCATATAAAGTAAGGTGACCAGACGTCCCGATTTTGGTGGGACAGACCGGCTTTTTCATCATTTGTCCCGCGTCCCGCCCGCCCTCTAAAAAGTCCCGATTTTTTCAAAGTTTGCCCGACTAGGGCATTCTTTAAAAAAATCGGCCTGAAAGGCAGCAGGCCTCTCAGCTCGGGCCGGCCGTGGGCGGCGTTGGCGGCGGGCGGGCGTCCCGCGTTGTTGATTCCTCCACGGCGGCTGGAAGCTGGGGGGAGGGGGAAGGGAGGCTGCTCCTCCTCTCCTTCCCCTGCCCCATCCCTAGCCCCGCCCTCGGAGGCGCCGCTGCGGTTGGGAGGGGTGAGGGACGAGGACCCGTCGCCGCTTTGAGTTTACGAGCGGCGCAAACAGCCCTTCCTCGTCCCCCTCCCCTTTCTTCCCCCGTCGCCTCGCTGCCGCCGTTGCCCTGGGGCCAGACGGGCGACCGGGAGACTGCGGCGCTTGGATGCTTGGAGCAGGTAAGCTGCCGGCTGCCTCCTTTCCCCGTCTCCTGCCTCCCGTTCGTTGCTTGCCAGCCCGGCCGAAGGGAAGGCGGGAGGCGAGGAAAGGCCTCCCGAAAGGAGGGGAGGCGAGCCAGCCCGGCCGAAGGGAAGGCGGGAGGCGAAGAAAGGCCTCCCGAAAGGAGGGGAGGCGAGCCAGCCCGGCCGAAGGGAAGGCGGGAGGCGAGGAAAGGCCTCCCGAAAGGAGGGGAGGCTTCGGGAGGCCTTTCCTCGCCTCCCGCCTTCCCTTCGGCCGGGCTGGCAAGCAACGAACGGGAGGTGGGAGACGGGGAAAGGAGGCAGCCGGCAGCTTACCTGTCGCGAGCTGCAGGCATCCAAGCGCCCTCCCGCCTCCCCCCCCACCTCACCTGGATGCCGACATTTGCTGTTTTGCCCTCTGCGCATGCGCAGCATTCTGCGCATGCGCAGAGGGCAAAACAAATGGCGGCGCCCAGACGCCCTCCCCCATCCCACTTAAAAATAAAAAAATCTGGTCACTTTGATATAAAGCAAGCATAGAATTACAGGGTTGGGCAAGAAGCTCTTTCAGAAAAGAACCCACACAGAATGTCTGGAACATGATTTGTTTAGATCATAAGTGAAGTTCCAATTTTTTTAGATCATAATTAAAAGTTCCATTAAAAAAAGTGTGTGGTATACATTATGTGGTGCTTAGGATTGCACCTTTCATTTCAAGTACCTCCTTTTCCTAGGCTAGTGAATATTTGTTCTCTATATATTGCTGAATTATAATTCCCACTGGCCCCTGCCAATATGACCAAGAGATAGAAGATTGGAATTGTAATTTAGCTAAGTAAGGATGCAAGGAAGCCATATTTTAGTATAGTATTATAGGTGAAAATCTCTCCTTGTAATGGAGAGTATCAGCTAAACCTAAGTGTCTATGGAGATTCTCTGGTCATGATTGTCCCAAAAGTGTTTTCTCAAAAGGCCTCTGGACTTTCTTTGCTTTTCTTTGAAGAGGTTTTGCTTCTTATCCAAGAAGCTTCTGAGGAACTGAAGAAGTTTCTTGGAGGAAAAGTGAAACATCTTCAAGGAAAAACAAGGAAAGTCCAGTTGCCTTTTGAAAAAAGCATCCCTGGGACAGCTAAAAATAAGATTAATATATTTTATTTATTTATTAAATTTGTATGCTACCGAATATTATAGAAAGGTATCTACATGAAGGCATTCTTCCATCTTCCATTTTTTATTTTAGATAAAAACAGCACAGAAATAGAGAAAACTATAATAAATAATTCTGTCAGCATTTCGGCTAATAAAGAATTAGGGATTTTGAAGCCCATTGTATTTCCAAGTGCTGTATTGCAATGTCAACTGCCTTCATAACTCACCTTTATATGATGAATTGCATCATATGCAGTAATTAAATCAAAAATTCTTCAGTGGGAGCTAAAAATAAAACCAATGTGACTTGAATAAGATACTGTATAGCCACAAAAAGAGGAACTTCTTGAATATTTAATTAGTGGTATGAAAATATTCTGACACTTCCATGTTTAATGTTTGTATTGTAACAATTAAATATAAATGGTTGCTAGCAACATACATCTAGTGAATCATCTAAGTAGCAATCATGACAGGCAAATATTTCAACTCTTAGAGTAGTTACTTTAGAACAGAGACAACCAATCTTTTTAGCATAGAAGACTAGATCTGAGAATGGGCCATAGACTTTTTTGTTGTTAAAGTACCCAGTCACAAAATAGCCATTTAGAAGAAGGCAAAATAGGTAGACTTCTGGTGCCATCTTCACTGATTTCCCAGAATGCTGTTTATCATCTCAACTGAGATTGACTCTGTAGCCGTTTGGTTTGAACCAGAGTTTTACTTTTCTTTTTGAATGCAACAATGAAATGTTCCTCTCATAAATTAATGATAACTTGTGACTGTGTTTGAGAAAATTGGAGAAGATTACACTATTCTCTTGTTTTATTTGAGGAAGATTACATAAGATATATGAAATTTTGTTTCATTGACATTCCAACTTTCTATTCTTGTTCAAAGAAACTTTTTTTAAAAAAAGTAAAAAAGAAACCTAAAACTTAAATACAAAATAAAAAAAATTTAAAAGTAAAAATTAAGATGAAAAATAAAATTAATATTAAAATCTAGTGAAAGATATACATGTTAACATAATGTCTATGCAGAGGGAGCACTTTCTAAAGGAATATTCCATATCCTGAGAGCAATGGAGGAGAATATTTGCTCCCACATGCTAGAAAAATGAATCTCAGACAATGAGAGCATCTTCAAAAGGAGTCTTTCTGAAATTCAGTTTAGTGATTGGACATTTTAACAATTAACATCAAACTTTTTGTTTTTCTTTGAAGACGTTTCACTTCTCATTCAAGATCTTCTTGGATGAGAAGAGAAATGTCTTCAAAGAAAAACCAGAAAGTCCAGTTGCCTCTTGAAAAAGCACCTTTGGGACAACCATGATCTGGATTACGAAGGCGCGGGTGTTAGGCTCCACTTGCCACCTCGGCTTAGAAGATCGGCACTGAGGCGGTAAGCATTGTCGGAGCTGACTGAACCCTAGCGCGGATTGAGGTGGGGCTGTTTTTTGGGCCATTGTGGATTATTTTTGAACTGCCCTACGTTCGGGACTGAGAGCAGGGACTATTTGACTCTTAATGTGGATTTCCGGGACTCTCACCGCCATTGCTCTTAGGACAGTGGGATGTACTGAAGATAATTACTATTCTCTGAGGGCCTAGAGGTCGTTGAAAGACCTTGGAAAGATCGCGAAAATTCTACATACATCCCCGCCTGGCTTTTTTCAACTGCCAGGCGACTTTGGGGGAGGTACCTGACTCGGATTAATTACGCAAAATCTGCTTCCCGGACTGCTGCGCCCCCCCCACTGCTACCAGCAATATCCAGGGAGCTTTTTTACATCTGTAACAATCGATAACTATACTGGATGTCCAGTTTGAAAACATTTCTCCCTCCGTGGGTGTTCCGGGTCATCTTAATGAACAGAGTGACTGCGTTGAAGATGCGGAACCCCCCCACGAGTCCAACTTGGTTGCAGACCGTGGGGAAGGGAACCTCAGATCCCCAAAGACATCGGAGGAAGGGAGGCTTTTATCACCCCTGGACTATAGAACATCCCTGGACTATAGAACATCTGGAAAGGCTGAGTCAAAGCAAAGGACTTGTCCTCCTAGTATACCCTTATTTGGAGGAGTTTGCCTTCTTTTTAATAACATTTATTTTAAATTGTATTCTCCTCCTCTGAGATCTGAGATGTGTATGGGTATGAGTGCGTAGGAGGATGGATGATATGTATGAGAATGGTATGTATGAGAATGATATGTATGGCCTGCAGGAAAGGAAGGGGGCCAGCGGGGGGGGGGTCTCTGGTGGGGATGAGAGCCGGACCATCTCGGTCATAATGGGAAGAGGCAGATATGGCGGGAGCAGAGGGGAGGGCCGCTCTCGGGGAATAAGACCTCGCTGTTTACAAGCGATCCCTTGTTCCGGCCCCTCTGTCTTGGTTCCATCTTGCTCAGCCCGGATACCTGGCAACCAGGGTTCTCAGGGCCCTGGGCTCAGGATGTTACTGCTTAACGCCAGGTCAATTATCAACAAAGTCCCCCTGATACGTGATTTAATCACAGAGGAGGGGGCAGACCTGGTATGTGTTACCGAGACCTGGCTAGGGCAGGAGGGGGGAGTAGCCCTCTCCGAGATATGCCCAGCCGGTTTCTCGGTGCAGCACCATTCTCGACCCCAGGGAAGGGGGGAGGAGTGGCAATTATAACGCGTGGAAATCTGCATCCTCGTAGGATCCCTGCCCCGGAGATTGTCGGGTGTGAGGCGCTCCTTCTGAAGTTGGACTTAGGGGTTCAGGTGGGCCTTTTCTTAACGTACCTGCCTCCCAGCTGCGTAAGTAAGGCCCTGCCTGAGCTGCTCGAGGCAGTAGCCGGCTTGGCGGTTGAGTTCCCCAGGCTTATGGTGTTGGGGGACTTCAACTTG
This sequence comes from Diadophis punctatus similis, assembly GCA_023053685.1. NCBI lineage: Eukaryota > Metazoa > Chordata > Lepidosauria > Squamata > Dipsadidae > Diadophis > Diadophis punctatus. Next base: position 29,747,325 of record JALIGW010000007.1, on the reverse strand, counting down.
CCATCTGCTGGCGAAACCTCTGGGATAGCTCAGGAGTTCATGGATTCCATGACAACCATGGACCTGACCCAAGTAATCCAGGGTCCGACTCATGAGGGTGGTCACACGCTTGACCTAGTATATCTCTCGGGGCAGTGGAGAGATGATCTGAAGATAAGGGACATAGTCATCACCCCTCTGTCATGGTCAGATCATTTCCTACTGAGGCTGGATTTCACAACCCCATTCCTCCCCCGCAGGGAGGCGGGACCGACTAGGTGGTTCCGCCCCAGGCGCCTAATGGAGCCGGAAGGATTCCAGAGGGAACTTGGGGAAATACCTGAAACCCTGGTACACAATTCGGCTGACTCCCTGGTGGCTGCTTGGAACACCGCAGCATCAGGGGCTCTAGACCGAATTGCGCCTAAGCGACCTCTCCGTGGCAGTGGATCCCGGAAAGCTCCCTGGTTTACCGAGGAGCTCCAGGAGATGAAACGCCAGAAGAGACGTCTGGAGCACCGCTGGAGGACCAAGAAAGCCGAGTCTGACCAAACACTATTAAGAATTTACATCAGATCTTATTTAGTGGCGATAAGGGCGGCAAGACGTTCCTATCTTTCCGCTCTTATTGCGTCCGCAGATTCTCATCCAGCCGCCTTGTTTAGGGTGACTCGCTCCCTCCTTGGAAAAGGGGGGAGCGAGGAACACTTGCAAGACAGAGCTGAGGAATTTGCTGAGTTTCTGTCGGATAAAGTCGCTCAGATTCGGTTGGACTTGGACTCTGGCAGGGCAGAGTCCATAGAGTTGACAGGGGCCAGTCCTAATCCATCTTTGTGGGAGGAGTTTGGGCCTGTTTCTCCCGAGGATGTGGACAGGGCTATGGGAGCGATGGGTACCTCCACCTGTTTATTGGACCCGTGCCCCTCCTGGCTGGTCTCGGCCAGCAGGGCGGTGGCATGCAGCTGGATCTGGGCGGTGATCACCGCTTCTTTGAGGGAGGGATCCGTACCGCAGTCGTTAAAAACTGCGGTGGTGCGACCCCTCCTGAAGAAGCCTTCCCTGGATCCAGCTGATTTGAAGAACTATCGTCCAGTCTCCAACTTACCTTTTTTAGGGAAAGTTGTGGAGAAGGTGGTGGTGACTCAGCTTCTGCAGCTCCTGGATGAAACAGATCATCTAGATCCTTATCAGTCGGGTTTCAGGCGCGGCTACAGTACAGAAACTGCCTTGGTCGCCCTGATGGATGATCTCTGGCGGGCCCGGGATGGGGGGAACTCCTCCATCCTGGTGCTACTTGACCTCTCAGCGGCTTTCGATACCATCGACCATGGTATCCTTCTGCATCGGCTCGGCGAGTTGGGAGTGGGAGGCACCGTTTTGCGGTGGTTCTCCTCTTATCTCGCCGATCGGATGCAGTCGGTGTTGGCAGGAGGGCAGAGATCGTCCCCTAGGCCCCTGTTATGTGGGGTGCCCCAGGGGTCGGTTCTCTCGCCCATCCTGTTTAACATCTACATGAAACCGTTGGGTGAGATCATCCACAGACATGGGGTGTGTTTCCATCAGTATGCTGACGACACCCAGCTGTACATCACCACCCCGTCTGACTTCAGGGAGGCAGTGGATGTAATGTGCCGATGCCTGGACGACGTTAAGATCTGGATGGGGAGGAACAGACTCAGACTAAATCCCGATAAGACTGAGTGGCTGTGGATATTGCCTCCTAAGGTTCATGACAACTACCCCTCCTTGGTCTTTGAGGGTGCGAAACTGACCCCCTCAGACCAGGTCCGCAACTTGGGGGTCCTCCTAGATCCACAGCTAAAATTGGACCACCATCTTTCTGCTGTGGCTAGGGGGGCCTTTGCACAGGTTCGCCTGGTGCACCAGTTGCGGCCATACTTGGAGAAGGAGGCTCTACTCACGGTCACTCATGCCCTTGTCACCTCGCGTTTGGACTACTGCAATGCGCTCTACATGGGGCTACCCTTGAAGAGTATCCGGAGACTTCAGCTGGTGCAAAATGCGGCTGCGCATGCTGTGGTGGGTGTGCCAAGGTACACCCACGTGACACCGATACTCCGCCAGCTGCATTGGTTGCCCATCGGTCTCCAGGTCCAATTCAAGGTGTTGATCACCATCTTTAAAGCCCTTCATGGCTTAGGACCAGGATATCTTCGGGACCGCATTCTGCCTCATACTTCCCTCCGACTGGTTAGGGCCCACAGAGTTGGCCTCCTCCAGGTCCCGTCGGCCAAGCAATGTCAGCTGGCGGGCCCTAGGGGGAGAGCCTTCTCTGTGGCTGGCCCCGTGCTCTGGAACCGACTATCCCCAGACTACCCGGACTATCCCCACTCTGCTGGCTTTCCGAAAAGCCATTAAGACATGGCTTTTCCTGCAGGTGGGGGGGACAGCTTAATTCCACCTGAGCCTACCCCCCAAGTATGTATGTGTCGAATGGATGTTGTTGTTTTAAATAAACTGTTTTAAATTTTTGTACTTGTTTTTAAATTTCATGTAATTTTTTGTTTATTCTTGTATTTCTCCTTGTTGTAAGCCGCCCTGAGTCCCTCGGGAGTTGGGCGGCATATAAGAATAACAAAATAAATAAATAAATAAATTACTGAAAATCTCCATAGACAATTAGCAAAAGATTTAAAAACAGGAGAGGTGCTGAGGTCCTAAGTCATTTATAGACTTAAAAATAAATACCAAAACTATAATTGTGTCTTGCACAGAAATGGCAATTGTGCACACTTTTCATCCTTATAGATGCACTGATCAACAAGCATTTTATGAAGGTAGCACCATATAGTACACGCTACAAGAGTTAAGACACAATGATAATTTGATAGTAGTTGAAACAGACCCGATGTTGGCATAAAACTTTGAGCAGCTGTGTGCTGAAAACAAAGAACCAAGGGTGATCCAATGCCATCCTTCAAATAATTTCAATGAGACTGTTAAAAGGATCCTCCTCCTTCTCCTCTCTCCTTCCCCCTCCTCTTTTTAATGGCCAAAAGATCTGAACATGGATCATACACTAATAGCATCTCTACATGTATCAGCCATCAGCAGACATAAAATTGGCATATTGTTGAATGGAACATCTGATTAAAATGACGTCATTATAGACTACAACTGGTTCATCTCTCTGTCCTGCCATACTAACCTTTTGTACTGTCTATTTCTGGGAGAGATAATTCTCCCCTTTTAATTTGTTAGATGTATGTTACATGTACATATTATGGTAGTACTATTATAATTGTAGTGCAGTATATGACAAGTTAACACTTTCATCCAGTTTCATCCAACTGAACTTGCCTGTTCTTGCCTGGAGAATAGGATCTTTTGAGTTGGAAGCAGGCCAGGCCTGCCATCAATCTACTTTCATTTTTCTACAATAGCCAAGTTATATGCTTTTGCTATATCTCTTCTTGCCAAGTATTTCAGTGTTTCACTCCCAGGCCACTTATATTCCCTATTCTCACCTATATTTTTATATAAGTCTACAGCTAATCTAGATTTTCTTGCCCTTTCCCTATGCCTCTACATTTTTAGCATTAGATCCTCCCATATCATGTAGCATATTGGGTAGCGTACTTCCACAGTCTATACAAAAATAAAATGGAAGGCCCTTAGCTCCAGGAACCTCTTGTGATGCTCCTAAAGGTGAAGCATCCTCTGGAAATATCCCTAGAGAAACTTGCTATCATAGGGCATGTTCTTTTTCAAGGCCAAGGAAGTAACCAGAATGTAGAGCCAACACTTGATCTTGCAGGGAAATGGTTTTGTGCAGGTATATCATATGCAAGCAGACATTCAAATGCCAGCTGGTGCAACATACTTTTCTCTTCATCCATCTGAGCCAAACAGTGACTTTCTTTATAGACTTTATCCACAGCCAGTTGCTTTCTTCAGTTACCAAATATCACACTACAATTCTGTCCTCCTTATTTACAGCAACAAAATGCTGTAAATGACAAATTTATTTTTTTCTGAAGATGCTGTTTGAATGATGATGATAAAGTTTACTACAAAATACAGAAATAGGCTACAAAACTATTGTATATTATCCAACATGGCAAATTTAATTTATTCTGCCTTCCAACAAAACAATTGAGTACCATATCCTAAAGTGTAACATAGGTCTGTCATAACATGTTGAACCCACAAGAAAGGAAATCCTAGAGACTGAGCAAACCAATGTGCTTCAGTGAAGGACTATGTTAAGTAAACCTTCAAAACAGGATGCAAAGAGAACATTCCTTTGTTTCACATGAGAAAATGGGTTTCAAGCTAAGGAACTTGATGGAAGATATCTTATAATATGTAAAACCAAAGACATGAGCTTAGGAAAAATGTTTGATTTAAATATAGTTAAAATATATTTATGTAATTGCATACAAATTACATGATTATTACCCATTGATAGTAATATTGTTCCTAGTTTTTTATTACAGTTCAGTGATACTATTTGAAGTGTTCTAGGTATTGTGTGTAATTCTGAGATTTCCACAGGGAAGATAAACCAAAATGGCCAGTGGATAGATACAAATATATGCTGTATCTTATACTGGGCTAGTTGCAAGATAAGCGACAAGAATGTGCCTCAGAATTCAGTCAGAGGAACATAGATCTGAACAAAATGAAGTTCAGAATAAACAAGTGTTTTCATATCTTTTGATTCAATTAGCTGGATACAGCAATTATTTTGGTTCATCTACCATTTTTCTTTCCACTTATTCTGATACCTTAAATCTTTCATCCTATTCAGTATTCAGATCGACTCGGTTTTAGCATAGATCACATGGATTGATTCTTTAGAACTATAATAATTATTTTAGATTTGCCACCATTTAACATCATTTTCTTTATGTTGTTCTTGTTACCAAACTTTTCTTCCCCAAATAAAATCATTTCAAACTGGCTGCATTGATCCTCATTATTTACTCTGCCTCAAGTTTTAGCACTATCCGCAAATTTGCTTTCTGTGCCTTTAGCTATAGCAGCAACATGAATAACTGAGGTCCCCATAGAAGTAATCATTGTTGAGCTAAAAAACATGAAAGACTTGCAGTTTGGACTGGAAAAGAACTGAGAGAAAGTGTTATTGTGCTGAGGGCAAGAAAGGTCATTTGTGCCCTGAAGTAGTATTATAAGAAAAATTGTTGTGGCTGGAATGCTAAGTTATCCTGTAAGGTTGCTCTCTGACCTCTTTTGAACATGTAAAGAACAGTTTGGAAGATGTAAGAAATAGCAAGCATAGGTCACGTTGCACTTGGCAGGAAAAATGGTGGACTTGAGGGAATAAACTTAGGCATTTTCACCCCTCTCCCCTTTCTACGCAGTACTCTTCTTCCCTAAGGAAGTCTGCCTGGCATCCAAATGATATATACTTAGATGCTAAGCTAAAGTAATAAAGCATTTTAATCATGTTATATCTTTGCGTTACTGCCTATTAATATTTAGATCTGCTTTATTTTGTGTTATTTTAATCTTGGCATTTGGTGCTATCCCTAGATCAGTGTTTCTCAACCTTGGCAGTTTGAAGATGTGTGGACTTCAACTCCCAGAATTCCCCAGCCAGCGTTGCTGGCTGTGGAATTCTGGGAGTTGAAGTCCACACATCTTCAAACTGCCAAGGTTGAGAAACACTGCCCTAGATGAACACTGAATTGCAATAGAAAACACAACCAAAGAGGAAAAGGATAGCCTTGGTTTCAAATTTGTAAATCAGACAGCCTTTGCTGATTCATCAAAGGAAATAAAGCATAGTTAAATAAATTATGTTTATGAAGCAGACATCAGCCCCCCTTTGGGAAAAAATGTTTTCCCACATAACAGTATTTCCATCTACTCATTTTAGGCTACTTATTTTACTTTATTCCCAAAATATCCTTGCTGGATATTTTTCTGGGTGATGTTTTTAAAAAAAATAATATTATTGTCAATGGTAGCAAGGATGCTATTGATACTCTTTGTCAGAGGATAGCTATTTAGTCCAGAGTTGCAAAAATTCCGCTCAGAAAAGTTGATAATTTTAAATAAAATGTGTTACCTGGAAAAGGTACTACCATCTTCTTTCTAGTATATTGGTGATTACATTTCCTTTCTCCTGAAGCTTCTTGGGATTCCCTAATTTCCATACATTAAAAGGTTGCACAAGAAGCCTTTTTGGAGATCTGGTTGAAGTTTGAAAAGCTCTAAGAAAGCCTCTGGAGCCTGGGGAGGGCAAAAAATGGGCCTACTGGGCCCACTGGAAGTCGGGAAACTGGGGAGTGGGGGGGTCACGCACACATGCGCAGGGGGGTGAGGCAAGTGGGGGGCTTTGAATTATGGGTGTGGGCACACACGCATGTGCGATAGCGTGTGCGCGCACTATTTCGGCACCCGAGGAAAAAAAGGTTCGCCATCACTGGCTTAGAAAGTTCCAGACATGTTTTTGAGAATTATTATTTTTATATATAAAATAATGGACATGAGTCAGGAGGAATAAACATAATTCTTTTTTGTGTTCACAAACAATATTGGAACAGCCAAGAAGCAGGGCTTTTTTTTTTACAGCAGTCATTTTTCAGCTTGGTCAGATGAGAAAATGGGAATTAAGCCACTAGTGAATTTCAAGTGATTTTCAAACAATCAAGCTGAGGTGAAATATTTTGGATTCAAGATCATAAATACACATTTTTTTTGTTCTTCTCTAAGATGACTAGATAAAGGGCAGTATTCCTGAGAGAAATGGTGAAACTGCTTTTCAGGCTATAATCCTATGACATCATGATTCTTTGAAGCTGGCAAAAAAGAAAACTGGCATCCTGTAGAAATCTGGGTTACCATGGGTTCTGCTAGGGTAAGTTGGAAGAAGTTTATTTAGGCTACCTAAATGTTGATATAATCCAATTTATTTGCTCTGTTTTGCTCTGATTGTGAAGGAAGCTTTTTTTTAATGCCCAAGACAGAAAGAACTAAACATTGCTTTATCCTTATTTTTATCTTTTAAGGTTGCAGGATAAATCAAAGTACATCCTTCCACCAAAATTTTAATATGGTTTGTATAACTTATGCAATTTATTGATAGTTTCTTGCTTGTCTCCCCTAAATTTTTTAAGCCAGTCATTAAATCACCATGGTTATTACAGCCCGTTATTCCCAAGCTTGCCAGAAACTATTCAATAACAGCTGTTTATGCAGCCATAGGAAAAATTCCCTTTTATATTATTTAAAATGTATGTCAATGATAAATATAGAACAACTTGAGATGGTTTAAATTATGCTCAGAAGTGGAATTTGATTATGAGAATTCTCAACCAACCCCAGAATACAGCACTTAATTCTTTCTCTATACAAATATCTGTTCAAACAACTGTCAATTGAAACCAAAATTGCATTTACTGTAGTGCTAAGTAATCTCTAAGAGGATTAAATAGTATTAAACATGGAAATAGTATTTGTAAATACATGTCAGTGAACAATAAACATACCTGGTAAGTCATGAAGAACCTACCGATTTTCAGCATATTTAAATTGGAAAGAAGACTTCACAATCCTATATAATTTATTTTAAAGTATGTCTAAGAAAATGATATGTATTGGACCTTGGCAGAAACGATAGGCAGACCTTACACCCTGAGGGTATGTACTGTATTAAGGCACCAAATAGGTTTTTTCCTAAACCTATCTAAATAGTTCTTTTTCTCACATGCCCACTGCTTCGATGGTGCTCAGAAAAATACTTGATTGCGCAGAAATGTGCAAACTGACAATGGAGATTCATGGAAAAGACGACACGGACTTTTACGAAATATGGAATAAGGTATACAATTGGATTAAACAAAACCCAAAATTAAAAATTTGACTATAAGGATGAAGATGAATTGAGATATGTCCATAAATGCTTTCTTTCTTACAAGCTGTAATTAAATTAATTAAATTACGGATGATATTCACCGATAATTACGATATGGAATGCACTTAAAATGTATATATAGATATTGATACGAAACAAACACTTTAATAACGCTGTTAAAGTATTGGACTATTTCTTGTTGTTGTTTGTAAATATGTGTACTTGTTTGTGTTTGTGTGTTTTGTTTGTGTTTTTTTCTTATTGTAAAAATTTAATAAAGACTATTTTTTTTAAAAAAATAGTTCTTTTTCTAAAAACTTATTTAGATAATTCTTGTCCAAAGTTAAAACTGATATTTATTTTTATTTATTTATTTTATTTGTCAAACATGTACAGGATCGTAGTTGTTTGTATAAACATAACATAAGTAAAAAGTACCAATAAAAGAGGTCAATCGCATGGAGGTATAAAGTCAGGAAAACCCAGAAAGTTTAAATGTTATAAAAACCTTCTCTTTTAGAACAATTTTTACTTTGTGTGTGAGATTTGGTTTAGAATCAGCCACATAATTCTTACCTAGCCTGTTCATTAGGTATACCAGCTGGGAATTAGGCAGCAGGTCACTGCTTCATTAACCTTAAAAAGTTGATATTTTTGTACTACATGAAGTTTTCTTCATGAAGTAAAAATCATATGGTCAGCACATCTTGCTTATGTTTAGCAATATGCAAAATGTATCATAGTTGTCTGGGGCTGGATCACATTTAGAACACTGAAGCATTTCATCTCAGCAAGGCTTATTTCTGAAAATCATCTGTGGAACAGTATATTCTGGAAGAAAAACAGAAACTGCTGGCTTCTTTGGAATGTCCCATCCCTGGAATATTGAGTTGTTTTGTGCACAATCATCTATGACATGTCAACAATTTCCCAAGGTCTTGAGCTGACATGCCACTAGTTTTTCTAACTTTGTTCCCTAACTATGATTTTTAATAGGAAAATCATTAAAACATATCGAATAATAAATATGTTTAATTAATTCTGTTTTAATTAAATCAAATACGATTTTTTATCTTGGTTCTCCATTTCTCTGACCCTTCCCAGTTCTGAAATGCTACGTCTTACTAACTTTTCCTTAGTAATTGTATTCATTTGAATAGGTTCACTGATACCCATAGCTATTTTTGTTGCATAAGGGCCAATGTGACAGTGTCCCAACTGAGCCCATTTTTTCAGTATTTTGTATCTTCATCTCATACATGATTCAATTTGCAGGTGTCTACAGTATATCATTTTTTTGCCCAAATGTTGCCTTGTATGTTTATCCTTTCATAGTTCTGCTTTTGATAACATCTTAAATTCAGTTGTGCAATAAATTTCTGTGGTTTGGATTTGATCTCTGAGTGAGATGTTTCCTTTTCCATTACATGCTCATTGCTCTACTTCTTCAAACTTCTTTGCTTCTTATTTTCTTAATTTTCAAATTCCACAGCTGTAAGTTTCTTACATTTTATATTTCATCACTAGTATGACTATAGTGTTAAAAGCATTTGCTGTTGCTATGGGGATTTTTATCAGTTGAAAGACTGATATGGTTGAAGGTGAGCCATACTGATATTCTTCAGCACAGTGTTTCTTCGATAATTGTGGATATTACATTGGGTGAGGTAGATGTAGGATGTAATAACCTTTCTTGGCTTATAATCTAATTTGTTTTATGGTGTGGACCAAACTGGTTTTATAAACATTAGGAAATATTTTGTTGTGTTGATCTTTAGGCTAATTGCTGTGCTCACCATATTGAGTTATTTTAAACATTACTTCGTTTCTTGGACACTGGTTGATTATCACAACATCACTGGTAAAATAGCTGGATTAAGTTTTTCACCATCAATTATTTCCCCAATTGATAATTTTGTTTGGAAATTTATTCAAGAATAGCTAGGAAGAACTTTGGAGAGATTGTGTCTACTTGTCAAAAACCTTCATGTATTTGGATGCTGATTGGGTCACCTTTTAAACATGTTGTTATTGTCTTTGAAGTTTTGTATTCTTTGCTTCTAGACAATTATTAAGGAGTTTTCACAAGCATTTCTCCACCAGTTTTGAGGATTTCTATGGTAATACTGTTAAATTGAATTGGATGGAGAACTTCTGGTTTCATTTTTGGTATCATTAAATATTTATCTGAGTGGTAGTGCTTTGGGATGTTTGGACATGAAGAGGCCACTGTAGATGTTCTGGCATTCTTCAATTTCTCACTGTTTGCTTGCATTGACATTGTTTAAAGGGTCCTTTTTATTACATTTCCTTCTGATATATTATGATTCTACTACATACAGCTGCTGCTTTCACATCTGTTATGTTCAGTAATTTTCATAGCCCTCGTTTGAGAATCACTAATTACTGTTGTTCTCGAGATTGGTGGCCATATAAATATTTTAAACAAACAAACAAATAAATATAATAGAGATCAGAAGGCTAATGCTGAAACAATAGTCTTAAAATGCCAGCAGGTATCATTTAAATGGCTTCTTAGTATGAATATTCTGATATCTGCACTAACAGAGAACCTTGAATTATACAATGCTACATTAAAGATAATTTCAATACTTCCAGTCATATTATACACTTAAAAATTAAAATGCCACTGTTACGTACCTATGAAACACAACAGGATGCATTAATTTACATACTTTTTCTCTATTAATGGAACTTTTCAAAGCTTGTCCCTGGGATACAGCAATTAAAACATTTCTCACAGGCTTCATAGCCCAGGGGTTGTGTTTATAGCTTAACAAATTATTTTCACTATTAAACTTCCACTCTGGGCATATGGAAATGCTGACTGAAATAAATGCCTGATGAGAACCTTTCCAAAAGCTTGGGCTTCACTCAAGCAATAAGGAAGATGCTGGAACAATTAGAGCCCTGCAAATGTTTAGTCATAGCAACGAAGATTGCACGGCCTATTAAAATGTGGTACAATATTAACAATGGTTTCAGTACATTTCCTTTAAATTGATTACATTGATCCTCAAAGTCTTGGCAAAGTTAGGAAGCAATTTATACTTAGATGAAACAAGCAAGTAGAAAGAGAATATGAGAAATCCAAAGAAACAGCCAGCTAAGCGGGACGAATAGATTTATGTAGCAAAAATGCTTTGGGCATTGGAGATTTGCAACATGCATCAAATTTAAATGGCATTTAGTCGAATAGAAAAGAGTGAACATAGACCGAGTGAGGAGAGAATTAAACCCAGAAATTGAAATTGCTCCCATAAGCTATGAATTACTTTAAAAAATACATTTTTATTAAATGAAGTTCTGGAGACAAGAATTCATATGTGGGGTAGCCCTATAAATCCTATGCAAATGTCAAAAAAAGAAAGGTAGATTTTATAAATAGAGATCATTGGAGAGCTAGCTCATGTCGCTGCAGTTTACAAATGTTCTAGTATGTTCCACTAATTTGTAGATTTTTAAAAAATCTGCAATTCCTACTATAGAGATTAAGAATGCATTTTTCCCACAAGTTATACATCACTTAGCCTTGTGGCTAAGTGATGGCTAAGTGATGTATAACTTGTGGGAAAATGCATTCTTAATATGACAATGAGAAGTGCCAACAACAGATATCTGTTTATGCGTCCACAATGGGAATTTACTACATATATTGCTATGATAAGAAAAGCAAAGTGTTCCAGAGAGTGTCTAGATTTGGGACAAATGAAGAAAATGTCCTGGGGCTAAATAAAAATGGCAGTAGGTACAGAACAGATGAACAGATGAACATATTAATAACTGGGTAGATTTCATCCCTTCATATCCCAGTCCACTGTCAGAGCAGCTGCGTCATTTTTCACAACAATAATGCCTATCCTGAATTCTGTGCACTTTTTAGTATGTGTCCAAGATCAGGGGTCCCTAACTCCTGGGTTGTGGATCAACAAGCGAGCGAAGCCCAATTTGCACATGTGCGGGATCCAGGTAGCACATGAAACCATACCCTCTGGTTCACAGAAAAAACACCCTCTACAGAACTGGTCCCTGGAGATCAAAAAGTTGGGGGCTGCTGTTCTAGATTACTTTCTTGATCCTGCAATTTAATGAAACCCAGCACAGCTCAAACTCATAACAGATCCCATCCACTGTTGCCATTCATGTTACAATGTTTATTTGGGTAGATCATAGTATTTTTATGGTTATAAAAAAAAGTTAAATGGATATTGCTTTTTCATCCTTTCTAATTTAAACTATTCCACTTCCATTTTTTAGTTGCTATTTTACTTTAACTCTTGGTATTTATTATTTTCTTTGCAAATCTAGCTTACATAGTTCCCTCCTTTTCACTCTTTCCTTTTTGGTATATACACCTTGGCTTCTATTATTAGCATGAACTGCATTGATTGCTGAACTTGCAGACAAATTTGACTGCACAAGTCACAGTAATATTTCCATGAATTTGGAAAATAAAATTGCTACTGTCTTTGAAATACCTAGTATCATAATCATTATGGAACAACTTCTCTACTGTCTCATATCTACTGTATTTTTACTCCTCACAGGATTGAAATCCCGTAAGCTAACTTGGAAAACAGCTACTCACTTAACATCTACCCAGCTTAACCCCGAGAATGCCTGGAGAGAGGAATGGTCCAAAGTACCTTCTTATACCTGATCATTAGTGATGCCTCTACCAAACTACCTGGTTTTGACCTGTCTTGCTTTGTCTAATTGAAATTTAAGAAAATTAGGTGTGATACTGAAACCTCTACCCTGTATCAGTGGGGATGGAACAATTTCCCCTGTTGAAATTGTGTCAACATCCACTCTGTTCTGATATGTAAACTATTAAACATGTTGTGCAAGATTTCTCATGACATGCATTTTTGGCTCCCTAGAAGGTCTGCAAGAAGCAATGGATCATGAATTGGACATACAGTTATGATGCCACTGCCAAGCCCCCATAGAGGTTTTACTTACAATTACATGGACTATGTATATATATTTATTTCTCTTTTGTCATGTTCTCATCATACTCTAAATAAATAATAAATGTACTGTAACAGAAACTTCACTGGCTGTCCCTAAGTATCTAAAATTTCCTTTGTAAATAAAATGTACTCCTATGAATTTCCATCACTGAATTTCTGCACCAGTATAGCAGTGACCTTTGGGCAGAGGAATCTAGTAAGTTATTTGTTTTGTTTTGCACTTTTAGAGCAGCCATTTGGGATTCTTACAAAGAAAGGTTTGCGGGCATTCTCTCATTTAGCTTTCATTTTAACCATTTGCACTTGATATGGCCTCTGATTCTAGTTAAAAAAATAGGTTGGAGATTTTGTGTGAACCATTTTCACATAAACACATAGCATATAACATTAAAACATTAAAATTAGAGATGGAGTTATTGAAACTTTGTGTTTCCCATTCCATCCCATCCCATTGGTGTTTTATCATTTTTCCATTTTTGGTCATATGCTATTCTTGCATCTGTAATTACAGTATGTGTAGAAGTAGATATTGTGTTTCCTTGGTATATTTTCTGTTCAATAGTCTCAATAAAAATATCTCCGGCCTCAGGTCTATATGTTGTTTTGTTATTTCTTCTAACCATTTCCTAATTTTAATCCAAATTTTTTTAGCTTTAGGACAGGTCCACCATAAATGATAATACAGTATATACCATACAATTTTTTGCATTTCCAGCATGTTGGTGAAGTTTTTGGATACATCTTTGCCAGTCTTTCTGATGGGAGGTAGAACATCTTCAACTGGTTTTCCTTGAATGCCGCCGACATTATTAATTTTATATTTGTTATCCACATTTTTTCCATTTCTCCAATTCTATGTTGTATCTAAAAAAAATGTCCATTTGATCATTGCTTCTTTAACTATCTCCTCTTCCATTTTGTATCTCAGTAGAAATTTATATACTTTACTAATTAATTTTTGTTCAGTCCCTTGTATAATTTTATCCAATTCTTGCTGGTCTTTCTGAATTTCATATAATTTTTTGTATTCTTTAAATTTGGATTGAATTTGGGTATATGTCCACCAATCTACTCCTCTGCCTATATTGAGTTCCAATTGTTGTTTTATTTTCAAATTTAGCTGTTCATTTAATAGATCCTTATATCTAATTATTTTGTCAATAGCAATTAAATTTGGACGTGTCACAACTTCTATTGGTGATATCCACGCTGGGATTTTTATATAGTGATTCTTTTTGATTTTTTTTTCAAGTCTGCAAAACAGCGTTTTGTATTATATGTTTTTGGAAGTAACTATGTGTTTATATTTCTCATCCCATAAAAATGTGTGCCATCCCGTTTGCAGATCATGACCCTCTATGACTAAAATTCTTTTATTTTTTAATTCAATCCAATCTTTTAGCCAAATTAAAGTAGCTGCGCTATTGTAAATTTCCCATTCCGGTAATGCCAATCCTCCTCTATCTTTGGTATCCTGCAAGAGCTTTAATTTAATCCTGGTTTTGTTCCCTTGCCATATGAATTTGGTAACTAATTTCTTTAAATTTTCAAAAAGGTTTTTGCCTAATTTGATTGGAATAACTTGAGACAAAAATAGTACTCTCGGGAGTATGTTCATTTTGATCGTAACGATCCTTCTTAAGAGTGAGATTTGTAAGTTTTTCCAAGTTTCTAAATCTTTTTTTATTTGCAATAACAATTTATCATAATTATCTTCCTTGATTATGGAGCATTTCGCTGTAAAGTAGTTCTCTAAATATTTTATTTTCTTAGTTACTTTTTTTTAATCTTCCAATTCCATTTTTTGTCTCTTTGTGAGATTTTTAGTTATTATTTTAGATTTGTTTCTGTCTATCTTAAGTCCTGCTACTTCACTGAATTCCTCTATTTTTTGTATCAATTTTGGTCTGGTTTCTACTGGGTCTTCTATTATAAATACAAGGTCATCAGCAAAAGCTTGGACCTTGTATTCTCCCTTTCTGATTTTTAAACCCATTATTTCTTTGTCTTCCCTAATTTTTATTAATAATATTTCTAATGTGAGAATAAATAGAAGAGGAGAGAGTGGGCATCTCTGTTGTACTCCCTTGATTGTGTCAAATTTTTCTGTGATATCATCATTTATAATTACTCTAGCTGTTTGTTTGGTATAAATTTGCTCAATCGTCCTTTCAAATTTTGTGCCAAATTCCATATTTTTAAATTGTGTTATGATAAATTTCCACTTCAAATTATCAAAGGCCTTTTGGGCATCAAGGAAAATCAGTGAAGCTTGTCTCTCAGGGTGGACCTCATAGAATTCCAAAGTATTCATTATAATTCTCATGTTACTTTTTATTTGTCGTCCTGTAAGGAATCCATTAACGTTAATTTAATGTTAACTTCCATCTGAAAGCTTAGGAAATGATCTAACCGGCAACAGCTAAAGCTGTATGATCCCAACATGTCCTTATAATCCAGATAACACGCTGACATTCAAGCCTTGCTGCCTTAAGAATAGAGTGTCTGGTCATAGAAAAAGTGTCTCTAAAGATCATTGCCAGACCCATCCCTGTCTTAGTCTTCCATCCTGAAGGGCTCCAAACCCAAGAGGACAGCTCTCAGAGAGGGTAGCAGTTGGAGCCTACTAAATTTGTATTTAAGGCATTTAGAAGATTATATAAATGCTCAGTAGGAAAATCCCAGGTTGCTGTTATTTAAAATAAAAAAATAAAATAAAATGCAGTAAAATATATATTTCTACTTTACAATTAATTACCTTCAATCAGGGGGATTCCATAGTGATAGGGACCATTTCTTTTAATTCGAATAACTTGCTTAACTCTAGGACGCTAGACTTCAGTACTGAGGTCCAGCCTAGATGCATTGCTGCATGAACAAAGTTTTAGTTTAGTTTAGTTTATTGGAATTTCTATGCCGCCCAACTCCCTAACAAAATTAGGACTAAAGGCTTCCTTTTAAAGTTGAGGCCCTGATCCAGATCAGACTGCAAACCGATGATTTATGACTGAAAAAGATAAATTCTAGGCTTCCTGTTTTGGTTCCGGTCTCCGTTGGCACTCCCTCTCTGGAGTGTCGATCCTCGGCACCGTTTAAAGCTGCCAGAAAGCTTAAAAATAGCTGACTGGCGGCAGAAAAGCCTCTTCCCGGGCAAAGGGAAGGGCAAAGAGCGCGCAGGCACAGGTAGAGCCCTCCCAACCCCCCCAGGGAAAGATCTAGGGGGGGCGTAAGGAGGACTCCCTGGTAACCAGTTGCTGCTCCGGACCTTGGATATCTCTGCTTTTGCAGAGCGAGGAGGCTGTCACCAAACACTGCTGTAAACAACAGATTCTGATTGAAGATTATCATCAGCAGCGGAGAAAGCCAGGAGGTAAAATCAAATTACAGTAACCTATAATTAACTCTTAACGACTCTCATTTGAACTACAAAGAAACAAGTTGGCTTTTTAAAATGGCGTTGGAGGCTTGAAAGGGGGAGGAAGTGATGAGAACAAAGAGAAAAGTTTTATCTTTGCTGATAGCAATGGCAAGAGAGCTGCTGGACTTGATTTAAATTTGTACTTACGTTTGAGACTTTTCTTCTTTTTGGCACCAGATTAAAATAACTGGGAATATCTGACTAAAGATTTACGTTAATCCTGATGGCTTCTAAATCTGTAAAGACGGTCTCTTCCAAAAGTGCGGAGAGCTCTCCAACCCCCACTACTACTAAGCTGCAAATGCTTGCAACACAATCTCAACCCCAGCCCCAGCCATTAACTCTTGCAATGTTGCAAGAAAGCCTTAAAGCTATGCAGATTCAAATATCTACCAATTTTAACAAAAAAATTGATGAATCTAATGAGACAATTAAGGAGTTGATAAATGATCAGATACAAGTTGTGTCTAATAAAATGGAAATCTGCAACAATGAAATTAGAGCTGACATTTTGGAGGCATTTAAAGGATTGGCGAATAATGTGGAATATTTGGATGAGCAAGTTCAATTAATCAAAGATATTACTGCCTCCCTACGAGAGAGAATAGACGAAGTTGAAGAAAAAACTACAGATGAAATTACATTGATACATTTTCGCAACATGGAGTTCGCGATCAGAATTCGTGGACTGCGGGAAGAGAAAAGTGAAGATTTAAGAGTGTTGTTGGGAGATGCCCTTGCCCAAGTGTTGGATATTAACAAGGAAGAGCTGATGGGCCAGATCGATAAGGTTTACAGGGTCAACTCTCGAGCTGCCAGAGTAAGGAACCTTCCAAGAGACATCGTGATATATTTTAATAACAGAGCACTGCGTAATGAAATTCTCCAAGCAACGTACCTAAATAAATTACAGGTGGGAGGACAGGAATTGATCACACTGAAAGAGATTCCCCCAAGAATGCTGAGGGCTAGAAGAGATTTTACCTTTTTGGTTGAGGAGCTTAAAAGACAACAATTACCATTTAGATGGGAAGTTCCAAATGGTATCTCTTTGATCTATGCTGGAGAAAGACATCGACTTAACACGGTCCAAAAAGCAAGAGATTTTTTTACATATATTTTAAAGGCTGGGACACCGAGTTCATCAGAGGGAAGGAGAAAAGAGAATGACGGAGCAAGACAACAGGAAGTCCAGCAAATAGAGGCCCCATCTGGTCAAGGTGATACTGTTATAATTCGGGACCAAAGTTTGGATTTATTTGGAGAACAACAGATAAAAGAACAAAGACAGACCAGAGCGGCAACTAAACGTATGCAGGAAATGGCACAACAACAATCTCAGCTTGCGGTTAAAGAAACTACTAAATCTGAAGCAGTGGGAGGAGCAAGACGAAAGGAACGGCAGTTCCTAGATCATCAGTCAATGTTCCAGAAGCTTCAGAAGCCTGCAGATGGGAAGTAGATTTTTAACTTGGAATGTTAATGGATTAAATTCACCACAGAAAAGAAGGAAAATATTTCATTATCTAAAACAATTTAATAACGATGTGGTCTGTCTTCAAGAAACACATATTAGAAAACAAGACCAAAAATATTTGCTAAATTCAAAATTAGGACTGCAATTTGTATCATCAGCATCAGAAAAAAGAAATGGTATTGTAATATACGTCAAAAAAAACCTGACTGCCAAATTGATTGAAGCAGACGATCAAGGAAGATTTCTAGCTATAGAACTTTTAATTAAAGGAGAAAGAATATTGGTGATTGGTGTATATGCCCCGAACCAACAACAAGAGAAATTTTATGATTTTTTACATACAAAGTTAATACAATGGGACTATAATACCTGTATCCTTCTGGGAGATTGGAATGGTGTACCAGACGTTAAAAAGGACAAGAAGGGTCCAAGCCAAAATACTTTTTCAAGAGCCAAATTACCAAAGTCTTTTTTTGAAATGATGGAAGATTGGGAGTTGAGGGATATTTGGCGTGAAAGAAATATAGAAGAAAAGGACTTTACCTTTTTCTCCGATAGACATCAATCTTTTTCAAGGATTGATTTTATTTTGATTACTAATAATCTTTTTTCTAGGGTAAAGAAGACGAAGATATGTTCAAGAGTATTAACGGATCATAGTCCGGTCTGGCTGGAATTGCAAGATAACAATGGACCCAGAAGGTCATGGAGGTTAAATGATAATTTATTTAGATATGAGAATAATGTGAGGGAATGTAAAAAATTAATGAAAGAATTTTTTGTTAATAATATGCAGAAGGGCACATCTTTGGAAATGGTTTGGGATGCCAGTAAAGCTTATATGAGAGGTATTTTGATCTATCTGAATAATAAATTTAGAAGAAAAAAAGAGGAAAAGAGGAAAGAATTGGAAGAAGAGATCAAACGACAGGAAAGGGCCTTAATTTCTAATCCATTGGATAGGAAAATTAAAGAGGTAATTAACTTATTAAGGGGTCAATTTAACATGTTAATGACAGACCAAGTTGCAACCAATTTACAGTATGCAAAATTTAATATTTTTAGTAACGCAAACAAACCAGGGCGGTGGCTGGCATACATGTTAAGAAAGAAGCAAAAATCAAGAACTATTGAAAAAATTAGATATAAGGGTAAAGAAACTTATGAACAAGAATTCATTAAAAAATCATTCCTAGATTTCTACTCAGGATTATATAGTGGGGATAAAGTAAGGGAAGAAGAGATAGATAGGTACTTACAGCAACAAAATATTCATACACTTACTGAGACTCAGAGGGATACTTTAAATCAATTGATAACTTCAGAAGAGATTGCATTGGCAATTAAACAATTAAAAGTGGGCAAGGCCCCGGGGACAGATGGATTAACCGCTGTTTATTATAAAAAATTGCAGGAGGAAATGGTGGAACCACTTAAAGATTTGTTTAACTATATCCAAAAGGGAGGCACTGTACCTCCATCTTGGAAAACTGCTTTTATCTCTCTGATCCCAAAAGAGGGTCAAGATCTTACAGACCCAAAAAATTACAGGCCGATTTCACTTCTAAACTTAGATTATAAAATTTTTGCAAAAATTTTAGCAAATAGACTAATGATAGTCTTACAACAGACAATACATCACGATCAAACTGGGTTTATAACAGGTAGACAAATGAAAACTAATGTTAGACAAGTTGTTAATTTATTAGAGTATTTGGGAAAGAACAACCAGGTCCCTGCAACATTGATATTTTTGGATGCTGAGAAAGCCTTTGATAGATTGAATTGGCGATTTTTATTAAAGTTAATAGAAAAATTACAACTTGGAGATTATTTTGTACAATCTATTCAGGCAATATACCAAAAACAAACAGCGCAAATAATAATCAATGGTGGGTTAACAGATAATTTTAATATAGAAAAAGGAACAAGACAAGGATGTCCTTTATCTCCTTTGTTGTTTATCTTGAGTTTGGAAATATTACTCAGCAAAATAAGAGAACTTGACACAATAAAGGGGATTAAGATCAGACAGGAAGAATATAAGTTACGAGCTTTTGCGGATGACCTGGTCGTTACTCTGACCCAACCACTACAATCTATTAAAATTTTGATGGATATAATTAACTTATATGGACAAGTATCTGGTTTTAAGATAAATATAGCCAAAACAAAAATAATAGTTAAAAATGTGACAAGAAGTCAAAAAGAAGAAATAGAAAAGGTAACAGGTTTTGAAGTAGTTCAAAAGATCAAATATTTAGGGGTTTATATTATGTCCACAAATACAAAACTATACCAATATAATTATGAACCATTATGGTTAAAAATACAGAAAGATATGGAAAATTGGGAAAAACTGCAATTGTCACTGTTGGGAAGGATAGCTGCTGTTAAAATGAATGTTTTACCAAGGTTTCTATTCCTTTTTCAAATGATACCAATACTTAAAAAAGACGGAACCTTAAGGGAGTGGCAGAAGGGTATAAATAAATTCATTTGGGCAGGGAAGAAGCCGCGGGTAAATCAGAAGATAATGCAGGATATACGTGAAAGAGGGGGCTTAAAAATGCCAAACTTAAAATTGTATTATGAAGCAGCAGCTCTCGCAGCAATTACAGATTGGATTAACTTAACGGAAGAAAGTGTATTAAATATTGAGGGATATGGTTTGCTCTATGGGTGGCATGCCTATTTAATATATGATAAAAAGATAGACAAAGTTTTTAAGAGTCATATATTGAGAAATGCTTTATTGCGTGTCTGGAAAAAGTACCAATGTAAGCTAAATGATAAAATACCTTGGTGGACGGTACCTAGACACGCGATAGAAAATATAAACTTGGAACAAAACATAGATAAGGTTACATATAAAGAACTTCTCCTTGAAGATGGAACACTATCTCAACTAAAATCATTTGAGAAATTAAAAGAGGAAGGAATAGTTAGGACCTGGTTCCAATATAGACAGTTACAGGCCAGATGGAGCGATGATAGAAAAATTGGTATTGTGCAAAATGAAGAAAACTTGATTGTACAAATTAAAGATAATGGTCCAATGCATATAAAAAGATTATATAATATTTTATTGGAACTGGATTCAGAATCGGAATTGGTTAAAGATTGTATGATAAAATGGGCTCAAAACTTTGGAGAACCTATAACGATGGACATATGGGAAAAGATATGGGTTATAAATGTTAAATTTACGCAGGCTCAAAATTTGAGGGAAAATTTTTATAAAATGTTTTACAGATGGCATTTAGACCCAAAAAAATTGGCATGTATGTATCCTAACTTACAGCCTAAATGCTGGAGATGTGAATGTGATGATGCTACATATTTCCATGTATGGTGGACTTGTAAAAAAATTAAGGCTTTCTGGATAAAAATCTGGTGGATTATACAAAATATTTTAAAGAAAAAAATTAAATTTACACCACAGTTCTTTCTACTGGGAATAACAACGGATTGTACACCTATAGAGACTAAGCTGATTTTGAATTTTATAACGGCTGCCAGATTGTTGGTGGCGCAATATTGGAAGAAGGAAGATATACCTACAATTGAAGAATGGACATTGAAAGTGACACATCTGGCCGAAATGGCTAAGGTTTCATCTTATCTTAAGGATTATTCTAATGAAAAATATGTGTTGGAATGGAGTAAGTGGACGGAATATATTCAGAAAAAGTTTCAGATTAATATAATTTAAATAGCATATTTTGTTTGCTGTTTGAAGAAATAATAGATTATACTTTCAAGCTTATGCATAACAAAGAGTTAAGAAAGGATAAGATATTTTTGAATTAACAATCTGTTTTAGTATTAGGTAATTTTATACTTTTTGTATTGAATTTATACCTTGTGTTTTTCTCTGGGAAGTCTGGAAGGGGGGAGGGGGGAGGGGGGAGGGTGAGGGAGGGGAGAAGGGTAGAGGGTGGATGGGGGGGTAGAAAAGACAAAAACTGTATGTACTTTGTACTTGTAAAACTTTTCAATAAAAAAAAAAAAAAAGATAAATTCTGATAAAAACTATATTGTATGTTATTTTGTCCCGATCTCTTTTTCAAAGAGAATGGGACAGTAAGTAGCTATTGATCTTCCTCAAACATTTATCCTTTGCAATAAAACTAAAAACAGGACTTTTTGTTGTTCTGACTTAACAATGTTACAGCTAAGCACCATATAATAAAATAAAAAATATTTTGCAAAATGTATTACAGGCAAGTCTTACTGGCCCTATGACATTTAGCAGCTTATGTCGTTTTAAAATCAAAACTGTTTTATGTGCAGACTAAGAAACCTGGAAGTCTTTTATTCATGCTCAAAGAACAAAACCAAAAGTAAAGGAAATGTGGTTCAAACCAAGATGTCAGAAGAGAAGATAGCTTTAAGGCTTAAGCATAAACTACACAAATGCACATTTTATATACACATATAATATATAGCCATGTAAGCATTAAAAACTGGCTATTTATTAAGGAAGCTTTATTCTGTGAACTGTATTTGTCCTGAACCAAAAAATGTCCTTGAAATAACAATCTGAAGAAAATGTAATAAATATAAAAGGACAAAAAAAGTTTGGATTTGAGAATCTTAACAAAATGTATATTAATTTCAAAAAGGGATTTTTTAAAAAGTAGAATAAGAACTCTGTAAACAGAATTTATATGCTGTTTTGAGGAGGCACATTTTTCTTTCCTTTCTTCCTATATACCATGCTGTCACCCCATATATATATATATATATATTAATTCAGGAATTCTGGGTTAACTAGAACTTTGAGTATTTTCAGCCTGGCAGCCAAAGAAGTCACATTGAGGGATGCAAAGCATAATAATGTCAGAGTCCTGGAATTATATATATTACCCATGTTTCTCTGAAAATAAGACGGTCTTATATTAATTTTTGCTCCAAAAGATGCATTAGGGCTTATTTTCAGGGAAATACTATACTAAATGTGTCTGTCTGGCCGACGATCTTAACTGGGGCTTATTTTTGGGGTAGGACTTATATTACAAGCATCCTGAAAAAACCATACTAGGGCTTATTTTCCAGTTAGGGTCTTATTTTGAGAAAAACACTGTATATGGAAAGAAAATGAAGCAGTTTCATTATCTGCTGGCCCCTATGACAGTCCAGAGTTGGATTTGGATAGTAAATAATAAATGCATTGAGGAAAGTAAAGGAAATAAAAAATGGTATTTTATGCATTTTATGCAATGGTTAGAAGCAAGTTTATGATAGGTTTCCAGTCAGAATTCTGGATTAAAAAAAAGGTAGATACTTTGCTGGCAGTGGATCTATGACAAAATTAATACTGCCTGAAATGAATATTTTTCGTATTTGGATTTCCAAGAATAAAAAATAATCCATAGCGACCAGGAGGTATTTATTCTCTAAACTCATTGAGAAGGCTGAAAGGATGCTTTTAATATCATTTCTGTCATTCTCTCGCTTCTCCCTTACCCTCCTGAAAACCTTGCTTTACTCCAGTCTGACCTTGATCATTTTTCTGTAGATTTTCAGTTTAAAAGCCAGTGCAGAAATACACAAAATAGGAAATCTGCTCTGAAAATAAAAATTTAGCTGAAAAGACAGTTTTCTATCTCCCACTTAGGAGACATAACTGGCATACTGTAAAAGAAGTAGCTTCAGGAACTACAACTATGAATCTTATCATATGGTCAGTTCTGCAATTAAGTGTCTGGAGTGATATATGGGGAAAAAAGAGCTGTAGTAAAATAAAAACCCAGCCAAATCTTGAAAAATCTTGAGAAACTATATTCTATCATTTTTCTCTGAGTGAACACTGATCATGGGAGCCTGAACTGTGAGGTACCGTAGAATGTGGAAAAAATTCTTAAAATAAAACACCAAAACCACCAGTGAGAAAGCTTTTTCTTTAGCAGAATAGCTAATTCATTCTGCAACATTTCTATTTCTTGTCATTGTCACACTATTGTCAGAACTAAGAAATAAGTTCTGACAAATGATAAAAGAGAAATGAATTGGAATATTTACCCCCATACTCTTATATTTACCCATAGAGTACAGATTTATGTGATTTGCAGAACAGTTTTTTTAAAAAACTGGTAGACATAGAAGTTGCTGCTATTATCTTCTCACAAATCCCAGGAGCCTTCATGGCTGATTGCACTCATGACTAATTAGAATTATGATTTTCATAGAGGCCTCCAGATCTCGCTCTGTCATCAGAATGTAGAAGCAAATACACCATTTCTATGTTATCATCCTCATGAATATTCTTATTGGAGATTTTAATGGCTTTTTAATCCCTGTGTTATTATAAGCATTATTCAAGATATCATAAATGAATTTACTTAAATAAAATACACCACCTCCCCTCCAAAGCAAAGAAAGTTATACTAAAATTAGTTGAAGACTATGGCTTTGCAGTGAGGACATTCCTTAGTCCATTAACTGAATACAGACCACAAGCTTTCAAAGTCGTAGCTTGGTATGTATGTGTGTGTGTGGGAGGGAGGGAATTTGGTATCATCCATTTTCTCTGATTATTGCTTTATACTGGATTGTCAACATCAAATCAGGTCACTGACTATATAGTGGAGAAAATAAATATAGCAAATAAAATGGAGCTGCATGGTTTTCCTCTGCCTTTTAGATGTGACCAATTTATTTGTCTAATTCTATCTGACTCAAATTGACTCTTCTGCCCCCAGACAGAGCCCCTACAGTCTCATCTATACCAAAGAATAGAAGACTTCTCATCAACTGAGAGAACAATTGAAGGGCAGCCTTTAAAAAGTGCAGCATAATAACAAGCTGAGAAATTCCCCAGATTGATCTCTAAACAGCCTTGATTACCTCAACACTCCATCTTCCTTTAAAAAGGGAATTCATTTTGATCCTTCTAAAAGGGCTGCTTTGCTTAACAATAGAAATAACCCCAGGGCATCAACAACGACCTGTTTAATATCTCCAAAATTGGCCAGTTATCAGATCTCTAATATTCTTGCCTTGTAGCCCTCAACTTCTGTAAAAAAAACAACAACACTTTGCTTTCTCATTGCTGAGGGGAGGAGGAACTCTCTCTTATTTGAAAAGAGTCCTACCTTAGGCATGAAGGCTGCCTTCGGGCTAGTCACTTTTTCTCAACCAAACTCACCTCAAAGAGGAGTTGTTGTAGGGAAAATAGGAGGAAGAGGCAGTATTGGGTAGTTATTCCTTACAACAGAGTTATTTATAAAAATAATAAAGGCAGGATTTTTTAAAAAATCTAAAAAATCTTCCTAAAGTAAACATCATCAGCATGGTTATTCTCCTCAATTTTTCACAACTGTACTGTGGTTTGATCATCAGCTACCTAAAGAACATAATTTTGTAGTACCACTATTCAGAGCCAAATTTATTTATTTTATTCAGGTGAGTTCTATCTTATCACAATCAAAGTGACTTTTAGCAGAATGAGATCAGGAAGAATTTTAAAGAAATCAAATCCAAATATGACAATATTTGATTAAATTAAAGATTACAGTAAGTGTTAAAAGTAAAAGGAGACAAAATAATGTTGTTTTATTTGACCAAGGTAACAATTTTTTTTGCAGTGTTCTAGATTTTTTTGCTGACACCAGGATTTAAAAATGTTTTATGCATTTGCTGATAGATTAAGGACGAGATATGGGATGAAGAAATGACTAATTGTATGGGAGATAAAGAGTTATAAATTGTTTTGTACTACCAGGCTTTGATACTTACTTGGGTGAAAGAATGGATTGGTTTGAGGAACAAAAGACTATTGACCTTGGAGGGACATGATCTCCAACTAGGTTGGCATGCTTTTTTATGGTATGGAAAAAACAAAATACATAGCTATTTCCAAAGACATTATATTAGGAATGAACATGTGATGAAGGTTGGAAGTAATTCCTTCCTTCCTTCCTTCCTTCCTCCTTCCTTCCTTCCTTCCTTCCTTCCTTCCTTCCTTCCTTCCTTCCTTCCTTCCTTCCTTCCTTCCTTCCTTCCTTTTTGTCCTGAATTTTATATTTGTTTATTCTCTTCTTTTCCCAAGTTTAATTTGTATTAATTTTTATATTGTAATTATTTTTTAAATAAAAAGTATATTAAAAAGGAAATATTTCACTGTTATTATCACAGAATGCAGCAGCAGTCACTTCCCTTTGTTTGCATTGATTTTGTTTTTACAGTTTTACAATGTTTTCAACTATTAGTTTTTATGAAATTCTATATCAACTCCAAATACAAAATACTTTCCAGAATAATTCTTTCTATTATTTATATTGATGGTATTGTAGTTTTTATTAGCATTTGTAACCTAAAAGTATGTTTATATTAGTAGCCCAGTACTATCAATCACGACTTGAAAATATCCTCTAGAGCAATGTTTCCCAACCTTGGCAACTTGAAGATGTCTGGACTTCAACTCCCAGAATTCCCCAGCCAGCGAATGCTGGCTGGGGAATTCTGGGAGTTGAAGTCCAGACATCTTCAAGTTGCCAAGGTTGGGAAACACTGCTCTAGAGATAGATATCTGGTAATCTATCCTTGTCTGGAGAGAAAGACTTGGAACCTAGAATGTAATACAAATACCAGGAAGAGAAAGAAGCTGGTAGATTTTTCTTTATTATATCCTAATCATTTTATCTTTTGTTCAGATCTTAATAGGCTCCTTTGGGAGCCTATATTGGCTGAAATGCAAGAATTACTGAACCTCAGGATAGACAGATTACGACAAAAACCACTAAAATTAAAGTCCCTGTAACTTCAATGTGCCTATATTTGTATGTACATATGTATGGGTCAAACCTATTATTTTTATTTATTATTATCATTTTAAAACATTCACCATCTTTTTCCATCAAACAATTTCAAAGTAGCTTACAATAATATATGTATTATCTATCTAAATAGATAAAATACAGCAACTGTTCTATTGAATTCAGTGGAGCTTACTTTTATATGCCTTAACAATTTTTACAATATTTTATAACATTTCTACAATTACGTGATCAAAACCAGAAGTGAATGTAGTTGAGTAACTCTTCAATTGTTTAACATGCATAAAATATTGAAAGTATAATGAAAATCTTCAGAGAGGCTATAGCTTTCCTAGTTATAATTTCTTTTAAACCACACTTTGCAAAAAGGAATGAGAGAGTGGGGAATGAAGAACTATTCTATAGAATCCAGAAATAGATTACTCTCAGTGTATGCATGTATTCTATGCATACAGTTCTCACAAGTATGCATATGTGGGAACAGGAATAAGTCTGTGTTGAATAAAAGGACCATAAAAGGACCACAATCATATATTTCACATCTCCAGAGTACACTAAACCAAATTTCCAATAGAGGATCTCTAATTAAAGCTTGGAAAGATTTTCATGTAATGTCATAGCTTAGATCTTAAGTTTCTCTTTGGACATATATCATAATACATGGCCAAGGAAGATGACCAATAGCAATAGTCTAGAATATTTTTATCAAACATTCTTTCTTAAAGTTAAGGAGTTTGTCCTATATTTTCCCAATAGTCTTTGAGGCAGCAGATAAAGACTGTTCCAATCCCGGAACGGTGGGTCAATGACTGAGGTGAGCCAGGCTTCTGTACTATCAGCTCTCTTTATTTTACACAATAGCTAACAGGTTGCCAAAGCGCGGCCGCTAACACATGCACGCTCTCAGCTGATGGCAACACGAGGTTCTGTTTGACAGCTCCTTATATAGGGAGTTGTCAAACAAGTAGCCAATCAGGACACAGGGTTGCGCCCCATTGAGAGTGAACCTGAGTGGAAACTCCTGGACATTACACTCCTTCCCATCTAGTTGGCGCATGCATAATCCTCTAGGTAGGCAAGGCAACATTGAACCCGCTCAGATCATCTCATTATGCCTTCAGTGGGCAAAGAGTGAGGTTGGGCCTGTTGACCTTTTTCTTCTATCGGGAACTGTGCCATCTCCTTCGCCGGACTGAGACCTGGAACTGCAGGTAAGTCTATTGCTCGTTCCTCAGTGTCCTCGGTGGCGTTGGTCAGAGGATCTGGTGGCTGGTCATTGGCAGGTGTTGGGCAGGGGGGCGTCATACTCGGGGTGTTGGCAGTACTGCTTCTCTGCCCTCATAGCTGGTTTAGGTGATGTTTCCAGACCCGGCCATCCTTCAGTTGAATTTCATAGGAGCAAGGCCCCGTGACCCTTGCCACTGACCCTGGTAACCACAAGGAACTGCCTGCATAATTTCTGGCATAGACTCCTGCTTCCACACTGAACCCCTTTAATTCTCTGGCGGATTCTAGGGGCTTTTTTGGAGCGTATTCCAGGTGCAACCGGTCTAATGGGGTTTTGAGTTTATGCCCCATAAGTAATTCTGCTGGACTCATATTGGTAGATGGGCAAGGCATGGCATACAGAAATAGCAGATACTTGTATATCTTGGCCGAACAATCCCCAGACTCATTCTGCTTAATGTTTCTTTGGCAGATCTAACGTCCCTTTCAGCTAGTCCATTCCCCTGGGGATGGAACGGAGCCACAAGAGCATGTCAGATGCCCAGGCTTATTAAAAAGTTAGCAAAGGGAGAAGCCATAAATTATGGCCCATTATCGGAAATAACTAGATCAGGTAGACTATGGGACACAAATAGTTTTCTAAGTGCCTTAATCACAGCATCTGCTGTTATTGATGGCATTAGAACTACCTCTACCCACTTAGAAAATGTGTCAACCACAATTAAAAACATCTGCCCTTTATATGGCCCAGCGAGATCGATGTGGATCCTTGCCCAAGGAGCCTTTGGAAGTTCCCAGTTCTGCACCAGGGCTTTTGATGGAAAGGGTCTAGATTCCTGACATAAGGGGCACTTTGACACCCAATGAGCTACCTCATCATCCATATTGGGCCACCAAGCATAACTGTGTCCCAACGCTTTCATGCACATAATACCTGGGTGACCATCATGTAATAGGGACAACACATCGTTCCTTAAGGGGGTAGGGATTACCATTCCCATAGAAAACATCACTTCTGGGTGGACAACTCATTTTGGCATATATGGTACAGTTTAAACTCCTGGGGCACTCCTCCCTGGGGCCACACCCTCTGCACCCAGTCCAACACCTTTGTCAGCACTCTGTCCCAGGTGGTGAATCTGGCAACATCAGCAGCAGTGACTGGTAGTTGCAGGGTGTCAATCAGCAATGTGTTAGAGGCTGGGGCTGGATAAATGACAGGAATTGGTAAAGGGCAGTGCCTCAAGGCGTCGGCATGGCCAATGTTCTTTCCTGGCTGGTAGAACAGCGTATAGTCATAGGCAACAAGGAAAACCGACCACCTCGTGAGGCGAGGAGATAAGATTTTGGGCATTTGTTTGTCGCCCGCCAAAAGTCCTAAGAGAGGCTTGTGATCGGTGACAAGGGAGAAATGGTGTCTGTAGAGATACTCGTGGAACCGCTTAATTCCAGCCACGATAGCCAACGCCTCTTTGTCCAATTGACTATAATTGTGTTCGGCAGGAGAAAGTGTTCTGGAGAAGAAAGCTATGGGCGCCTCAATTCCTGAAGGTAGCTGTGGCTAAGAACTGCTCCTATTCCAAACAGGGAGGTGTCACAAGCTAGAACTACTGGCAAGTCCTCACTATATTGTCAGAGAACACGGGTGGATGTTAGTAGATTCTTAACAGCCAGGAAAGCTGCCTCTTCTGTTTTCCCCCATAGCCATTTAGCCAAACTATGTAGCAGGCGGTGCAGGGGTTCAGCCACAGACGCCTTATGGGGTAGGAAAATATTGTAAAAGTTCAGCAACCCCAGGAATGCCTGCAGTTCAGTTTTATTCTTAAGCGCTGGGGCTTGTTGAATAGCTTGGATTTTTGCTTTGGTTGAGTTCAGGCCAGCCTCGTCCACGAGATATCCTAAAAACTCCACCTGTGGCACTGCTCTATGACACTTCAATTTTTTAAGCTTAAGCCCGGCATCTTGTAGCCGTTTCAGTATGGAGCGAAGACAGCACATTAGGTCGGCATGAGTAACTGCAGAGACCAGGACGTCATCAAAATAGGGGGCGATGCTTGGTATGCCCTGCAATATTCTTTCCATTAAACTTTGGAAAATACCTGGGGTGCAGCTGACCCCAAATTGGAGCCTCTTACATCTAAACGCCCCTCTATGGGTGACTATAATTTGGGCGTCAGCAGTCTCATTTTAAACAGGCAGCTGTTGATAAGCTTGAGCTAGGTCAAGCTTCGTAAAGACCTTCCCAGTTCCTAATGAGTGCAGGAGGTGCTGCACCACTGGGACAGGATATGCGCTATGCTGTATGCGCAATTAATTGTATGCACGATGTATATGCACAATGTATATGTATATGTGCGATGTATATGCTAGCTATATTAAACATCTCTGTGCCACATAAATTGAGAAAACACGCCATTTTCCTGCTGCTTGAGAGCCCCGTGTAATCGTTGGCCACCAGGAAACATTCAAAATGGTTGATATATGACTCCCACATCTCCGCGACACTATTGAAAACAGCTAATGTTGTCATTGAAGACATTCTGTGGTGATTTCGTGCCTCAGCTAGTGACAATCAGCTCTTTAGTGACTCAGCTCTCGCTCTGGTGCCTCAGTTCAGAGATCACTCACCTTCGTCGCCAGTGTTCCAATCCCAGAATGGTGGGTCAATGACTGAGGCGAGCCAGGCTTCCGTGCTAACAGCTCTCTTTATTTTACACAATAGCTAACAGGTTGCCAAAGCTAACACACATGCGCTCTCAGCTGATGGCAACACAAGGTTCTGTTTGACATCTCCTTATATAGGGAGCTGTCAAATAGGAAACCAACCAGGAGACAGCATTGTGCCCCCTGTTGAGAGCGGACCTGAGTGGAAACTCTGGGACATTACAAATACCTTTTCATTAACCATCATTTTTTAAACTTTCTTTGAATCAGCAGACTTCATAGGAGGGAGAGAAGATAAGTTAGACCAATGGTTCCCAACATGGGGCCCATCCCCCACAGGGAGGCAATTTGATTTTTAATGGGGGCAATTGGAATATTGTTTAAACCAAGTTAATGGCCTTTTAGGATTCCTCCGCATGAGTAGGAGTTCACTTTTTGAATAGTAAGAATTATATGTCACCGGGGGGGGATCAGGATTTTAGAGATGCTTAGGTGGGCCATGGCCAAAAAAAGGTTGGGGACCACTGAGTTAGACTGATGAAAGCAACAGTACTCAAATTCCTCTTTTCTACTTTTCTAATTCAGTAACTAATGACTGATGTGAATTCTCCCTATTTAATATACTTTTAAAATTCAGTAGCTAATGGTTTCACATTGAATCAACCACAATTCATTTAATGTAGCAGTTTAGCTTCCTGAGTTAATATTTTTGAAATTAATAAAATTTGCTTTTTAAAATGTCTTGATCTAAAAGCTGAAATAATGTGTGTTGACTAAAAGCAATAAAAATGAAATAAATGAAATTGGCCAAATTAGAGAATATGAGCAATTAGCTTGAAGAGCCAGTAATTTCACAAATATAGAGAAACTTAGACACATACTGGCATACTTTCTGTGCCTGATTTTCTTTTCTAGGGATTTTATGATTGTATGGCTCAATGCAGCCTAACATGTGAGATTGGAAGGTTCTGCAAATTGTCATCAAGGACTGACATATTAATATTTTAACAGTAAAATACTATTACAGGAAACAGATGTCCCCTTTTCAATTTTTCCCTATTATTCCATCTACCATATTTTTTGGAGTATAAGACGCACCTTTTTCCTCCCTAAAAGTGGCTGAAAATTCAGGTGCGTCTTATACTTCGAATGTAGCTTTTTTCCAGCCCTAACTAGGTGCTAACAGATCTTCCCAGCTCTTACCTTGCAGGCTTTTTCATTGTTACTCTCTCCAAAGAATGTTTTTCCAGCCCTAAGTCTTTGCAGGGTTTTTTTTTCATTGCTCTACTTGCTCCAAAGAAGTTGTTTTCTAGCCCTAACCAGGTGCTAACGATCTTCCCAGCTCTTACCGGCTTGCAGGCTCTTTCATTGTTACTCTCTCAGAAGAATGTTTTCCAGCCCTAAGTCTTTGCAGGGTTTTTTTTCATTGCTCTACTTGCTCCAAAGAAGTTGTTTTCTAGCCCTAACCAGGTGCTAACGATCTTCCCAGCTCTTACTGGCTTGCTGGCTCTTTCATTGTTATTCTCTCAGAAGGTTTTTTTAAGTCCTAACCAGGAGATATAATAATGTGCTGCAGCTGCTCCGAATAAGTTTTTTTTTAGCCCTAACCAGGTGCTAACGATCTTCCCAGCTCTTACTGGCTTGCAGGCTCTTTCATTGTTACTCTCTCAGAAGAAGGTTTTTTTAAGTCCTAACCAGGAGATAAAATAATGTGCTGAAGCTGACCAGACTAAGGATGCTAGCCAGATGAATACCTGGTAGGCAGATTGTTTTCCCCTATTTTCCTCCCCAAAAACTAAGGTGCGTCTTATACTCCGGTGCATCTTATACTCCGAAAAATACGGTATATCTCCTGGCTCTTTGCTTGTGATTAGCAAAGTCCTTTTCATATTGTTTAGCAGGATACTAAACACTGCATGTGGTCAAATTGTCATAACAATTTTTATGTTTAGCTGCTCAACTTTAAAAATAACTTGTGAAGCCCCCCTTAGCATTTGCATTGTTTATACATTTATATTACATTATCTAAAAATATCTATATACATTTGATCGAGACATATAGTAATTGAAACAAGGTCTCATTAAAATTGATGCACTGGTTAGTTTAAATCCCATTTATTTCAACTGAATCTAACCTATGCATTTAGATTTAGTGGGCAAATTATAGATGATAAGGCTGAGGGGTCAACTGCACCATCAGTTTAGAGTCCCTTCATGCCTCCCAAGAGATCTAAATTTAGCCCTCTTTGAATTCTGTTGACTTTTATCTAGTGCCAATTTGCCTTGACTTTAATTGTTCAAATTCTTGTTTAAAGGTAGCATGAAATAAACTCATTTTAGACCTAACCTCTTGATTTCTTGAACCTAACACTAACAGAAATAAGGCAAAAAGGAAATATTTGCTAAGACAATATGAAATGCTCTCACAATTCTGGATCTACACACAAGACTTCTGAGGATCGACATGTAAGTCTTGAAACTTCAGGTTATATAATTATGATGAATGTGATTCTCAAACCTTTATTCTGTTATCTAGTCTTCAAATATTGCTACGAAAATGGAAAGGGCTCAAGAAGAACAGTGCAGGCATTTTTACTTACAAGAAACCCACTGTAGTACCCAGCAAGCCAAACAGCTGGAGAGGTACCTAGGTGAACAATTCAAGCAGAATGGGTGCCCACAACCATTCTTCACAAGATGTCTGTGAACATGGTGGGGAGAGAAAGGAAGAATCAAGATACAAGAGCAACCACATGCCACACCCTGCCTTATATCAAAAACATTTTGGAAGCTACAGGACGCAGCTTCCATGATCTGCAAGTGGGCATCGCACACCACCAAGAGACTACAATATGACAAATTATGCATTGTAAAGATCATTTGGAGGTGGGAGATACTTCCAATGTAATCTACTGAAACCGCTGCATGGATTGCCCATGTGACTATGTAGGACAGACATGGTGGAAGCTAACCATCAGATTGTAAGTGCCAAATTTCCAAAATTAGGTTTGGGTCACGACCAAATCAGGTTGCAACCAAAGTTATGGAACAAGTTATGGTCATGACCAGAGGTTCTACTGTACTATGAATGCTGGATGAACAGGCACAAAAACAGCCAGGAAAGTGATATAAGCCTGGGAATCAGGCCCCTCATCAGCCAACAGGAGTGCTGATTTACCACCACCCTATCAAGAACTTAGGAGGTGAAGGCTGGGCAGCAGAAGTAAATGACAGCTAATGACTTAAAAGCTAGCCATCAATACACCCCCCCAGATCTACATCTAAAAAGCCACTTACAACAGGCACTATAAGTACCACACACAGAACAGCACACGCTCTGCTAGAGAGAAGTTCCCTGAAAGTGGGCTCCAGGATGAGTCTGAAAGCTTGGAAAACAAAACCTCTGGTCCAGTGGTGAAATCTAAAAATTTTCTCTACCGGTTCTGTGGGCATGGCTTGGTGAGCGTGGCTTGGTGGTCATGTGACCGGGTGGGCATGGCCAACTCAATGTCACTCATGTCAAGGGGTGCCTCGCCTAGCCCCTCCCAGCCATTCCTTGTCACACCCAGCCTCAACATATCTATTAGTTCTGTAAAAATGTTGTTCACCTTTTTTTGACTTTATTATCTACATACTATAGATGTACTTCCATGGACCACTGAAAGATGGAAATGGCTCACATGCTTTGCCCAAGAGTGTGATAGGCAACAGGCTTTTAAGGGGCTGCTAGAAAGAAGGGGGAGCAATGTATTTTCCAAAGCACCAGAAGGCAAAACAAGAAGCAATGGATGGAAACTGAACAAAGAGAGAAACAACCTAAAACTGAGGAGAAACTTCCTGACAGTGAGAACAATTAATAAGTGGAACTGCTTGTCTCCAGAAGTTCTAGGTGCTTGATCACTGGAGGTTTTTAAGAAAAGACTGGACAGCCATTTCTCTGAAATGGTATAGGGTCCCCTCCAAAGTCCCTTCTAAGTGTTATTCTGTTATTCTGACACCTTTCCCAGGCCCTCCACTCAGATCCAAAATGTGGCTGTGATAGTTGATCAGAGCTTCTCTGTTTTTTATGTGCAACAGTTTAGGATCAGAGCTAAGTTAGTTGCTTTTCTATTAATACATAATCCTTAAAAGGGCTCTCCTGTAGGGACCCTGCATGGTCTAATTCAGAGGTCCCCAACCTTTCTGGCACCAGGGACTGATTTCATGGAAGACAATTTTACCATGGACCTGTTTGTGTGTGAGAGACGGGAGGGAGGGAGGGGGGAGACAAGTATACAGTTTGGGAAAGAGGCACAGACAGAAGTGGTAAATTAAATAATGGGTGAGCCACGCATGGAGTAAAATAAATGTGGGATTGTTACTTAAGGCCTGGCACCAGATGATTTTACTCCAGTCCAGATGAAAATCAGAATAAACACATAGGGAAGACTTCACTAGAAGGGGCTTTCTTTTGCTCCA
Organism: Diadophis punctatus similis; assembly: GCA_023053685.1. Taxonomy (NCBI): domain Eukaryota; kingdom Metazoa; phylum Chordata; class Lepidosauria; order Squamata; family Dipsadidae; genus Diadophis; species Diadophis punctatus. The sequence continues at coordinate 29,712,476 of JALIGW010000007.1, read as the reverse complement.
GGAGAAAAATCAGAATAAAGAACTGGAAAAGCCTTTACAGGAAGAGGCTTTTTTGTTCTGCTGTGGAAGAAAAATAGAAGACACAGAAATCTTCACTGGAATTTCTGCTTTTGCTCCAGAGGAAGCAAAAGGCAGTTTCATTTGAGGCAATGGGTTCCTTCAGGCAAGGTGGTTTGCAGCTTGCACCATTTTAATGAGGTGATAATTGCTCTTGGCTGAATGTCCAGATATCTCATTAAAGCTAGTATTCCTTTCCCTGCTTTGGGGCGGGGGAGGGGGGCAGGGGGAAGCGGCAAAAAGTGTCAGTTTATTATTCTATCTGAGGGCAAATGAGAATCATTTGCTGTTTCTTAGCTCAGCTGAGGCGGCAATCCGCTCTGGGGTGCGAATCAGCTGAGCTAATAAACAACAGAATATAGGAGATGTGAGAGGAGGGGGAGAGCAGGTGGGCGGGGCCAATCAAAATTTTCCCTACTGGACAAGTCAAAATATTCCCTACCCGGATGCCAGAACCGGTCTGAACCAATAGCATTTCACCCTTGCTCTGGTCCTGGTCACCGACCCAGATTGGATCCTGCAACATTATCCTGGGATACCTTCATTCACGTTCATTTATTTTTACTTTGTACCTGACAGACTAGCTTTCCATTTAGCCAGTGATTATTATTTTTTGCCAGGGGATGGTTGTTTTTATATAGCTCTTGAGAACAGTAAAGGAGATAGCAAGTGATGCCATTGATTGGCAGGGCTGATTGAGAAGGGACTTTTTCTAATTTTGAAAGAGCTTTGGTATTTTTCAGAGAAAAACAATTTTATCAAAGTAGGAGAATTTAAGACATTTTATTTCCATGTTTGAGATAAAACAAATGTCCTAAAGGTTTTCTCAATCTAGCTTGGAGAAATATGAGTTGGACATGAGAACTTTCACAAGCAATGAAAATCTGGCTGCACTGGGAAAAATGACAACTTCCGGCAGTACCATACCTGTGTTAAATTTACATTTCAGACAGTAACTGAAGCCCCACTGTCATGAATAAAAATGTCAATAGTTATAGAAGGTTTAAAACAATGAATTAAATGAGTATAAGCATAATATTTTAAAAGGATTGTTAGAGCCAACCTATATGTCATTATATACTAGGACAGAAACATCATAACTCATATACCATGCATGGAAGGATACATTTAATAGAAAAGAATGGATAGAATGGAAAGCTGAGTTATACATAATTCAGTTCTGACATTCAGTCCTGACTGATAACAGAAATGCCATTAGCAAAATTGGAAATCAGGCAGACAGAAAAAGTACCAAGCATAGCCAATCCATAGGCTATGGTCAATTAGGACAGAGGGAGACAATTTATCCCAGTGATAGATTATAGTGATCATGGTACACTACCAATAACTCCTGTAAGTAGAAAGTAGAACAAAGCAATAACATAATTTTAGGTACCAGGGAATACAAATTTATTTGGGAGTAAGTCAATTAAATTAAGTGGGGTCTACTTCCATGCAGAATTAAGCAATGTCTATTGAGACTGATAGTGTAAAGGGAGGGAAATGGCATTAGATATTGGTTTTATCCCCACCTTCTTTCCTAGCTAAGAAATCTTGTAGTACAATGTAGTAGAATTCTTTAAATCATGTAACTGAATAGCTTTTTGTCTTGGTGATCCTCCGATGGAGGAGAAAAATATAATCTCTCTACCACTCCTTCCAGCCATCTATGTCGTCTAATTAAGTCATTGTCCCATGCAGAGAAACCGCTGGGTTAAGAACAAGCTTACAGAAAGAACACCTTCCCCAATCATAGGTTCCAAATACGACAGGATGATAGATGCCTTTAAAGTCATATTCTGAGCAAGTGCATATTTTTAATCTATCTTCTGTTATATGGCTTCCCCTCTGATTGGCTCGGGGTTACTGCCTGCAGAATTTCATCTCATTGCTGCTTTTGTCGAAGGAGGACAGCACAAAGCCAGAATAGCTTGAAAGGTCTTTGCTAAATGCCCACTGAGAGGATGGGAAGAGCAGGAACAAGGCTAGGCTGCACTTCATTATTAGCTGGGGCAAGGTGACTCAGATTCCCCTCATGATTCTCTTTGTCAGAGCAAAAAACCAATCTGATTTACCTTAATGGAACCCTTTGCTTTACTTCTGGCTTTTGTAGCACTCAAGAGAGCTGCAAATATATTCTCTGCCTCCAATTTTCAAGCCACAGAGAAAAGTAGCAAAAAAAAAAAAAAAGTCAGCTCCACATACAAATTGAGAGGTTTCTGTGCAGCTGTTGCAGATCAGAAATCTCTTCTAATTTTTATTAATGATGCAGGGTACTGAAGGTGCTGTGAAAGTTAGGATGCTTCATTGTTTATGGCAGGGGTAAAGGGGCAACAATGGCCCCTTTATGACCTGTGGACCAAATGCCAACTTCCTCCCATGCTGGCTCAGGAATTCCTGGAACTGAAGTTCACAGGTCATAAAGGGGCCATAGCTGCCCATATCTAGTTTATGGGATTCTGATTGCAGTGGTGTTTCTACATGCATCTGCACAAAAGGGGCATGGCTACTGCATCTTGTATTATCACTGCCATTTTGGCTTTTTTGACTCTCCTTGCAGATGCTGCCACTGTGTTGTTTTGCAATCAGCTTAGAAATGATGTCTCCTTTCAAGAATTTGCAGTATTATTAAACAGAAAAATTAAAGTAGACACAGAAGATGTAAAGCTAAATCTTGAAACAGGATATTTATGGAAATTTCTGAAGATTTATTGTTATCTATGGCATCCAAATATGATGAGGGGTTTTTGGACCCAAACAGAAGAAGTATTATAGCAACCTAACAGAAAGCTTTCTACTATTATTAAGGCTTATCTGAGGACCAAAACTTATTTGCAAGCATTTGACTTTCTAGTCCAGAAACCCATTATTCTCTTAAAAGGAATTATCTTAGGCACCTCTGCTGAAATTCCCTGCTGTTAGATTTTTACTGAATAAATTCAGCCCAGGGGTGGGTTCCAACTTACCTCGCTGCTGGTTCGCTTCCTCCCGCACCACATGGCCATACCGTATGGCCGCATGTGCACTTCACACACGAATTGAACAAACTAATTAGCCAAGGGGTATTAGAACCGGTCAATCAGGCGAAATGAGAGATGTCTATAGTGACACTGGTCAAGAATGACGGGTCAGTGCGCATCTGCGCTGACTACAAATGTACTCTTAATAAGGCCCTTGAACAGGGTGCATACCCAGTCACAATTGTCCAACATTTGCACACGTTGGGCCCGGGCGCCATCTTTGCTAAACTTGATCTCGTGCAGGCAATGGCTGGTAGATGGTGCCACGGCAGAGGCGCAAACCATAGTCACGCACAGGGGGGCGTTTAAATGTAACCGGCTACAATTCGGTGTCAGTGTAGCCCCAGGAATATTTCATTATGAAACGCCTATTAAATAAAATTCCTGGGGTAGGACCCTGTTTTGATGATGTGCTCATCACGGCATGTAATGAAAGCCAATTAAAGGAGAGACTAAGGGAGGTACTGAGCAGGTTTAGGGCTGCCGGACTCCGAGCAAAGCAAGCAAATGCCAGTTAGGGGTACCCAAGGTTGAGTTCCTAGGTTACCGAATAGATGGGACTGGCATTCACCCTACTAAGGACAAGGTTAGGGCAATCTGAGGAGCCTCTACACCCACCAACAAGACCAAGCTCCAAGCCTTTCTAGGACTGCTGAATTTTTACAGTGTGTTTCTCAAGAATAAGGCTACCATTGCCGAGCCCCTGCATAGTCTCCTATCAAAAAAGGTGCTTTGGGTTTGGGGCAAGACAGAGGCAGCTGCTTTCCGGGCTGAAAAGCATCTCCTGTCAGAGGTCAGTTTCCTGCTGCAATTTAACGAAACTCTACCAGTGTGTACTAGTGTGCGAATGCCTCCCCCTTTGAAGTCGGGGCTGTCCTGATCCACTAGCTGCCCAATGGCCAGGAGGCTCTGGTCACTTATTTTTCCTGGATGCTTTCCAGTGTGGAATGCAACTACAGTCAACTTGACCAAGAGGTGCTTGCTGCAGCAGCCAGGGTGAATCGGTTTCACGAGTACCTTTATGGCAGGGACTTTGAGCTGGTCACTGACCACAAGCCCTTGTTAGGGCTTATTGCTGGGAACTGCCCCACATCGGCATCCCTCTCACCCCGACTCACCAGGTGGACAATTTTCCTTGCAGCCTACTCGTACAGACTGATCCACCGGCCGGGCAAATCCATGGGGCATGCTGAAGCCCTCAGCAGTTGCCCGCTTCCTGAACTTGTGGATAACCCCACTCTGGGCATCCCTGTACTCCTCATTGATTGCCTGGACTCTGGCCTGGTCACATTGGCCAACATAGCTGTCCAGTCAGCTAAGGACTCAAAATTCAGAACTATTTTAAACTGGGTGCGGAGGGGATAGCACAAGGCCCGTTTAAACCAGAATTCAGGCCGTATTTTGCAAAACAGCATGAAATATCGGTGCAAGGGGGTTGCCTATTATGGGGAGATCACATCATTGTTCCTCTGTCACTACGAGAGAAGATTCTAAGGGCATTGCATGAGGGTCACCCATGGGTAGTCAGGATGAAGAGCTATGTTTGGTGGCTGAATATGGATAAGCAAATAGAGGAGTGGGTGGCTGGCTGCACGCCTTGCCAGGAGTCTAGGGCCGCACCCCCAAAGCCCCAGCTCAGGAGTGGGAGAAGCCTAGGGCACCCTGGGCGAGAATCCATATGAAGTTTGCGGGTCAATTTCATGGCCAAACATTTATGGTAGTGGTTGACGCATACTCCAAATGTCTGGAGATCATCTTTATGGGGGTCAACCACTGCTGAGGTGGTCATCCGGACACTCTGGAGACTCTTTGCAACTCAAGGGTTGCCAGATGTATTAGTGTCTGACAACGGGCTGCAATTTACATCCACCCAATTTAAAGGGTTCTTGGCAGAACTAGGCATACGACATGCACTGACCGCTCCGTTCCATCCGGCCAGTAATGGACAGGCTAAACGCATGGTCAGATCAGCCAAAGAGGCCCTGGGCCACCTAGGCCCAGGCGACTGGCAAGCAAGAGTAGATAAATTCCTCTTGGTGCAGCATATAACTCCCAGTGTGGCCACCGGGAGAAGCCCAGCTGAGTTACTAATGGGCCGGCAGCTCTTCTCTGTATTATACAGGCTGCATCCCAATTACTCCAACCAATGAGAACAACCCATTCAAAAACAAACCAGGTCATTTGAAATAAATGACCAAGTGTTCGCTAGGAACTTTGCTGAGGGGTCCCTTTGGCTACCTGGGGTAATAGTAGAAGTCACCAGTCCCAGGTCCTATGTGGTAGCATTAGCCAATGGGAGAAAATGGCAGTGGCACATAGATCAACTGCACAACCACCAACCCACAAAAGCAGATTACCAAAGTTCCCCTAACAATGATTTCTCTACAGCTGATTCAAACCCAAGGGCGACGGAACACCTACTTGATGACCCTGGGCTCCAGCGATGTCATGACCCCAAACCGGTTCCAGTAGAATCCGTGACCCCACCCGAAAGCTTCCAGGAGCTTCCACGGACAGAGCCAAAGACGACAGCAGACTCAACCTCTCTGGCCAAAGCCAACTCCCCTACTGAACCGCACAGGTCCACTAGGGTTCCTAAACACCCCACCTACCTACAGGACTACGTATGCTAATGGTTGGATCAAACCAAGAGGGGAGGGGTGTTAAGTATTGAGACTGTATAGTTTACTCAAGCGGGAAAATGGAGACTGTTGATTGGTTGAGCCATCTGACCGATCCCTATAAAAGGGGAAGCTGTCAGCCTGGCTCTCTGCTGGATCTTACACTATGTTACAATAAAGAGCTGTTTGTCTTAAGCCTGTCTCAAGCCGCTTCAGTCCCAGGACTCAACATTACCTAAGTGACTCTTCCACATAGAAAAGAAGCAGCTTCTCTTATATAAACACTCATATGGGAATTAAGAGCCACTAAACTCATTAGGATTTATTCTGAGTAGACATTAGTTCGTATCTGTTGGAACTGGTAGGGCAAAGAAAAAATGGCCAGTAAGATTCTGGTTCTAGACCAGTTCCTAACAGGTATGAGTTCATTGGCCAGGGCAAAGATTTTTGCAATCCACAATTGATCAATATCTTCTATAATAGAGATGAGACAACATTAGCCTCCTGAGCTACATCTTTGTGGCTAGCTAGCACAATTTCTCACCTTTTTGAAGTAGAAAGTTCAAATTCCTGAAGAGCTTCAATGGGCTTTTAAAAACTAAGATCTTGCCTCTAATTCTAGGAAAAAAATTAGCTCCACTAACTTTGCAATATGACCCTGCTGCATTTTTGTCCTCAGATTCCCCAGAGTCTCCATTCTTGCATTGTTTCTTCATTGATAGAGAAACTTTGAGTGTCTAAGAGTCCTGGTGACCTCTATAAACACCTCACTGAAAGAATTATTGAAAATGAAACTCATATCTAAGACTGTGATATGGATTTGTAATAAGTAAAGATGAAAACAGGAGGTGACTGGTTGTGGGTAGATGAATTTTGTGGGTAATTTCCCTGCTTGCTCTAACAGATCAGTCTCAATTGATAAAGATGTGTACATTGGTTAAAACTAAGGTTCTTTAGGATCTTCAAGCCTAACAAATCCATTATCATTTCAGTGTTTGTGGTCCATAATTTATTTAATCATCTACATATAATTCTGAAAAATAAATATTAATTAAACATATCAATTTATATAGCTATTGTTGTGGGAGAGATAATGGAAAGGGGAAAACCTACAATGGCTATTATCCACTTGGAAGCCAGTCTTCACAAGAAACTGGCTGCTTAGTTTATAATATGTTGTCCTCCAAATATGCCTGAAAGTCTTCTAATCTGGTAAACCTTTTGTAGAGAACCAAAAGCAAAGCTCTCTAAAGTTTATTCATATCAGCACCTTTGTTATATGCAATTACTTTGCAGATACATTGGATCTACAATTACTATGATAATTCAACAAGCAAAAGCAAAAACTCTTAATAAGTTTTGATTTATTGAATTGTTTCTCTAACGTGAAGGTTGTTATAAATTGCTTTTTCTATTTCAGCTTACAAAAGTCCTTTTTTTCTCTGCCACCACGCCACAATGTATTGAAGACTTTTAGCTTTAAAGAGGAACAAGCAATAAAATCTGCTTGATTACACCTACTCACTACTTTATATGATAGATTAAAAGGACCTAAACGTTCTAATTTGAAGATTAAGAAATAAAGCTTACAGCAGAAGGAAAACACATCACATTTTATTACTTGAATAAAAATCCCTTTTCACCAGTTTTCAGGTGGGTTAGGGTTAGGGTTAGGGTGTTTTGAATGGGCACCAGGAGAAAGAAATCCTAATGAAAATGACAAATTAATGAAGCGTGGGAATTCTTTTTATAGTTATGAGAAACACATTGTGTCCTTGGTTTCTGATAGATAAATACCAGATACATGTTGCTTTCACAGGTTATTTAATTCAGAAAACATTCATTATAATTTTATGTAAGTTAAATCCTTCTCCTGCATATTGTTATTGCATTTAATGTATTTCCATTATTTCCTAACTTATTAAGCATGATGCTCTCCTTCTAAAAGTTCTGCTGTACGGAAAGCTTTTTACTTTATTTCATTTTTTTAAAATATCGCTTCCTTTCAACACATTTGACTTCATGTAATCTTGTATTTCTAAAGAATCCTGAAGAGGGAAACATCCTGGGAAAGTGATGTAGCAACATTAAAGCCTTTGACAGGCTTCAAAGCAAAAGGTTTTGTTTCTTCATTATTCGTAAACATCTAACTCCCTCCCTTCTTCTTTGTCTATTTATTATAACTGTCAGAACTATCCTCTCTGTCAGCTTTCTGAATCTGGTGTAACTGTAACAGAAAAATATGGTTTATGATTTGTCTTTTTTGTAGATCCAATCAGTTATAATTAATTCAATAAATCGCACTTAAGAAAATAATGACTTGTATGGAAATTCTCAAACTTTGCAGAACATGTCTTGCTAAAAATGATAAATAAATTTGTGTGGCACCCCACCTCTACTAATAAAACAAATGATTTCATTAGGGCCAGGTTATGCATGAAATAAATACATCCATTTACTAATTAAATTTGGAACAAGGTATCATACGAGTTTTCAAAGTTTGTAGTGCAGCTGCCCACTAAGGATTTTGGATGCAATGTTAACCAGGTCAGAGGTCCCCAACCCCTCTGGTCCACAGCCTGTTGGAAAACAGGTCATGCAACTGGCGGATGAGTGTGCAAGGTTTCATTTGTGCATGCATGGGAGCTAGATTGTGCTTGTGAAACCATCTCATCCACTCTGCTGCTTCCACCAACACTGATCTACAAAGCCAGAAAGATTGGGGACTGCTGAACTGGGTGGTCCACTGATTCTTCAGCTTCATTGCAGAACTTCCATTTGCTGTCTTTAACTATTTTCTGGAGCACCAATTGAATACCTCTGGCATTGACAACATCACCATCAGTCAGTTGCAAGAGGCAGCTTTATTTGGAACAGCTTACATTCTGCAAAGATACCCTTAGCACAGTTTCTGCCTATCCCAGTTTTTTTGGGAAGAACTTGACAGGCAGATAAAAATGACAAAATCCAGACTAAACATCTGGCGTTGTGATCAACCATAATAATAATACTTTATTGAATAGCTGTCTTATCAAAGAACAATAATAAGGTCATATATAATAAAATAGAGTACAATAGTCTTCTACTTCCAACCACAATTTAGCCCCAAATTTCTGTTGCTCAGTGAAATATTTGTTAAGTGAATTTTGCCACATTTTATGACCTTTCTTAACACAGTGGTTAAATGAATCATTGTTAGATTAATAACACGGTTAGATTAATAACACGGTTATTAAGTGAATCTGGCTTTCCCACGGACTTTGCTTGTCAAAAGGTCACAAAAAGTAATCACATGAACCCTCATCATGAGCCCTCATCATAAATATGAGTCAATTTCCAAATGTCTGAATCTTGATCATGTGACCATGGGGATGTTGCAATGGTCATAAGTGTAAAAAATGGTCATAAGGCACTTTTTTCAGTGCGGTTGTAATTTTGAACAGTCACTGAACAAACTATTGTAAGTTGAGGACTACCTGCAAGAAGCAGAACCAAAAGAAAATACAAATCATATTTTTGTATCAACCCCATAATTTTATCCAATCAGAAAAATTACTGATGTATGTTGGCAATTATTATATGCTCTCTTTTTTTTTTGTAAATCAGAGGTACATGGACCCTAGTTTCCTTAATTACAGTGCTGCCAAAAGTTTGATTATAGAATGCATTATTGTTTTTATTTGGTTTGGGAGTTTTGCTTAACAATTGTTAAGCCAGTGGTTCTCAACCTTCCTAATGCCGCGACCCGTGACCCGCCCCGTGCCCCCACCATGACCCCCATGCCGCTGCGCCCACTGCCACAACCCTCTCCCCGCCGCCGCCATTTAGGTTCTTTTACCCTCTGCGCATGCGCAAAGCGTTCTGCGCATGCACAGAGGGTAAAAGAACCCAAATGGCAGCATACGGGCGAAGTCTCACGACCCCTGTAAAAGGGTTGTTTGACCCCCCAAAGGGTTGAGAACCGCTGTGTTAAGCAAAATTAACAATCTTAATTAACAAGTAACAGTTAACAATTGTTGCAATATATTTTTATTTGAGCTTTGCTGAGTGATATATTTCTATGCTTTTATTTTGTTTACTAAATTAACAGTTTTTTTCCAGAAATATTATTTGGGGAACAGAGGTGTTTCACAATGTGTTTGACAGGTATCTATAAGGCTGTGTATATCCAGAGAGTTTTTAAATCATGAAACTCTTTGAGAAGTGAAGAGAAGGCTTGTTTTGATCACTTCAACACATTGCTTAGAGATGTATATATTCAGTGGGGTTACACAAAACAGATGCTTTGCATCACAACAAACATACAAAAAATTCTGCTGACAGTGACATGGTTGTGTTCCTTATATCAAATGTGATAGCAATAAATGCATAATACCACTTCTTACACTGGGGAATATCACATTCTTACATTAGAAGCTCAACATTATGGATAAACATGAAGTCTGTGAAACATTATTATTGCACAAAAATAGAAGCTGATTTACTGCATGCATATCTACTGTACATACCATAATGCAGGGATTAGCCCATGAATTATATTGAGGTAGAAGTGGCGCCAAAGTGCATGAAGGCAAACCACAAAACAAAACAAATAGTTTAATTTAGAAAGCAACCCATTTCCATGCAACTTATAACATCCTATTGTCCTTTGATTTGCCTTTTAAAGGAAGATGAACTTTAAAGTCAGTAATTGTTTCTTAATATTGGGCATTCTGTCACACAAGCCACAGCTGCTATCTTGGACGAATATTTTATAGTGATTTGTTCAACTATTAAGGCCATTAGTGGAAATCTGAAAATTGATTTATTTTACCCCTTGCATTAACCTTCTCTGGCAAACTCATCACTTCTTAGTATAAAGCATGATAAATGTTCCTTGCTGTCTAAACCTTTTTTTAATATAAATACATAACACCGAATGTAAAAATTATAGCACTGTAAGCTGCCCATGTCATTATAATGTGCAATAAGCAAAAAGTAAAATGCCTTCTGAAATAAAACTGATTGCACTTTTAGAGTTTTTTTTAATGAACTCTTTTTTTTAATGAGAATATTCTGGTTACTTCAAAGTATCATACATTAACTTGATTTAACAAAATTGAAGAGATTTAGAACTTGATGCATGCTCAGTTCTGTATATAGGTCCAAGATATTTATTTAAAAATAGTTTATATATTTTAAAAAGGCACCAAAATATGTTTTAGTGAATCATATTTAGGAAAAATTGTCACTGAGATAAAGCTACATATCAAAAAAATTCTGTACATAAAATTTTCAAGACCGGCTTCTTTTGTCAAAGAGACAAGGTGCTAGTCAAATCTAGTTTGCAGAGTGGCTTAGGAAAAAAAACTTCAAAGAACAATGAGACATAATTCTTTTTATGTGGAAATTATCTAAATTATACCACAATTTTTCTATTATTTTTAAGGTTGAAAGCAATCTATAAATTAATTATTCTAGTGGATTCAATGATTTACAAGGGTAAAAGCCTTGAAATGGGTTAGACAAGATTGGACTCTTTATCTAGCCAATAAATTGGGGAAGTTTCTTTCCTTAATCACTGGTTTTGTTGTAGTAATATACTGACCCTGTTGCAACAGTAAGAGCTGAAATATCTAAACCTGGTGCTCTCAGACATGACATCATCACGTTTACTGGTTGGAGATGAAGGAAATTATTCTAAAACATTCTTAGGAAAGAAGAAGCAGATGGCACTTGTGCATCTTTCTGGATCCTTCTCCCAGTGTTTTTTTTAGAAATCAGTTACAGAACTGCTGCTAGATGATTTGACCAACTCTGCCTTTGACCGTAACAGCCACAAAAAAACCACTGATTTTCTTATTAAAAAGAATCAGAAAGCCAATGGCAGGAGCACTCCAATTCCCAATGGCCAATGTCAGTGGGGGAAATAATAGTTTAAAATATTTGGTAGTTTACAGCTGGAATAGAAGCATCTATCTTCAAGTTCCGAATAATTTACTATTCCTCCACAGTTACTTTTCTGTTAGTGGGTGTCTTTTGCAACCCTATTCCGAAAAGGACTACAGGAGTAGGACTGTGCACAGGGGAAGTCCATCCTACTGTTTAAGGAACTGTGCCTATGATCAAATGATAATTGTAAAGAGCAGCCAGGCAATCACAAGAAAGATGCTGTTTTAAAGAGTTGCAGACAGATGTTAATCCTGTGCACTCTACTTAGTTTGAGGCCATTACACAATTCCATTGCCTTTGTTTGGATCTGGTTCTGCCTTGTGCTTTCCTGAATATATTGCAACAGAAATGGTTTAACAACAAATAGCAACCACAGACAGTCATGATACCCTGATTTTATAAGAAATTATAATCACAGGATATGCAGAACAACCTGACTGTCCACTGTTGACCTCACCCGATTCCTAAGAGGTCAGTAAGGGGCGTGCATAAGTGCACCAGCGTGCCTACCGTCCCTGTCCTAATGTTCCCTCTTATCAGTACTCATCTTATGTATATAAACAATGTTATATCTATGTATATTACCAACACGTACTTGACAAAAATAAATAAAAATAAATAAATAAATAAATACAGTACACAGAAAACTTCAGAGCAGGTGAGAAAGAATGAGCATCAGTGATGTAAGATAAGTACATTATTATACACTTTAATTATAAAGACTTTGGATATTTTAAAATTATTATTTTCTCCAGAGAACCAGGTTGCACAATTGTTAGGATATCAGCATCTTTATTTTAAATAAACCAACAAAAATTAAGTCAGCTCAGTTAAAAAAAAGGACTGTGAAACAGAAATAACCAATAGAAGTGTCAGTAAAAACATAGAACAATTGAACAATTAATGTCTTGACTAAAAAAGTGTTAAAATTATAGTTGAAAAGTTTCATTGAAGAGCATTTTCTAGACTAGTTGTTTAAAAACAAGAAACGGTGAGACTAGCCGTTCTAGGTTTTTGTTCCTCTGTCAGTTATTTTTTCAGCAATCAATTGTGAAAAACATTTTCTCTATATAGGGACATAAGCTTCTGACAACTGAAGCGTGTCTCTTCTGATTCAATGTTAGTCATGGACCCCATGAAAAATATTTCAATGAGCTTTCTTTTTCTGTTTGTATCTATGTGTTTGTGCTTAGATAGTGGCCTTTTTTATCAACTTCATGGAATGAGATCAGGGACATCTGCAGGGTGATTGCAGAACAAAACAGGTATGAGGCACTAACTCTTTATGACTTAAATCATGTATATTTATGTTGCACGGATATCTCTATTCTTGATTTGAAATAAATCAAGGCTTCTGCTGGTTCTAGATAGAGTTGTTATGCCATTGCTTGAAACAGTAACATTTAATTATTTCCAATAAATACAATGTTGAACAGAATTGCATGAAGAAGCTCAGGACTCTTCCTGTGCCCATCTGTCTGTCCTTCACCAGGATAACTATCTGGGGGGGGGGGTGTTTAAAGACCCAGTATGTTGGGAGAAGGTATTTTAAAAAATTGAGTTCAAAAATTGCCAGAGCTGTCTTGGACCTCTGGGAAAAAAATTCTAGAAAAAAAATCCCCCAATGACTCCCTATAGTCAAGCAGTTGGACAGTGGCTCTGCATGTTGTCAAATTTCTTGGCTTTTTTCTTGGTTATGTGCTTTTTCCCAATGGACATATTTAGACAATTATATGGACAAATATAAAGAAAGCAGAAACAATACCACAAAATCAAGAGGCACTCAGCTTGATATATACTTGTATGAAAACCAGTGATTAGACATCAGGCTAGAAAATGGGAGACAATAGTTCTAGTCCTGCCTTAAGCTCAAAGCCAGCTGGATGACTTCACTTTAAGGAGCGTGCATAAGCGCACATTCATGCCTACCGTTCCTGTCCTAATGTACCCATATATTCATACCTCTTATACTCTTATTCATGCTTGTACTATTATATATATATATATAATAGTACATATATATATATATATATATATATATATATATATATATATATATATATATATATATATATATATATATATACATACATATACATATATACATACATACATACATACATACATACATACACACACACACACACACACACACACACACACACACAATCATAATTTTACTGTTTATACTTTGCTTTGATCATATATGCTTGAGAAATAAAACAAACAAACAAACTTTGACTCAGCCGTAGAAAGGAGACAATGGCAAACCACTGAAAAGTCTTGCCAAGGGACTTGTCCAGGCAGCCTCTGAGAATGAGACACAACTCAACAGTGTGTATGTATACACACACACATACACACACACATATATATACACACACAGACACACACAGACACACACAGACACACGCACAGACACATACATATACACCTTATTGCACTGATAAATGTACAGATGTTTCCTGAGGTTGAAAAATTCCAGCTGCAATTACACTGCATATTTCCCTAAAGTTTAAAGAAAAACTATCTACAATTATGTTCTGCTTTTTACTTTATGGGGAAAATATCTGATAATACATTATTTCATTCTTTAAGTAAATGTCTGCTCTCACAGGAAAAAGATGTATGAAATTTGGCAAAATCTTGGAATCATTATTTTAAGATAACTTTCTCCTTTGTTCTCTTTATTAGATTGCTGAGTTAGGAGAATTTCTTCTCTACTTTTTGCTATCTCTGATGCAGCTTATGTCATACTTCAATCATGCTTATTAATCATACACAATGAAGGTAACCTTTTAAAAATACCTTCTACTCAACAGGAACAAATATATATCATAGAAGGAGGAGGGTAGAAAAAAAGTGAGATATATCGCACAATAAAGACTTCCTAGTCTATGAAATTCATTTCAAATGCTCTCTTTATAATCCTACCTTGAAAACCCATTTCATTTTAAAGGAATGTCATGGCTAAATTCAAGGATGCTTATTGCAACAGGTCTTAAAATAATCCTTCTGCCTTCCTTCCTTCCATGTTATTTCAGAGAAAAGGGCAAAAAAATATCACTAGATAACAATTTGACCTTATGTTAAGTCATAGAAATAATAAAACATAGTCCAGGAAGCAGATGAACAAAAAAATGGCAGGCAATAGAAAGCAGAAACCTACAGGATATTACAAAACTTGATTTTTTTTCAATTGACCTGAATCTTTTAGAATTCAACCTCAAGTCCAGCACTTGGGGCATAAATAGATCTTCCCCACTCATCTCGACTATGTGGTCCTCTTGTGCAGTGTTTTTCTAGGATCAACAATGCTGCCCCAAGCCCCTTGGCTGATAGGTAGCCAAGCAAGCCTAGAAGTCATACCAACATCTCACAATGAATTGCTGAAAGAATTCCTTAGAGACATGGCTGCAGAGGGGCAAGCATCATTCCAAAGAGTTACTAATTTGGGACAATAACATTGCTGCTCTGGTTGCTTGGATAGAAAAGCAGCAGCTTAATTTAATTCACTGTTTGATCCTGTTTACAGTTAGCCTTCAATTTACAACCATTTATGTAGTGACCCTTGCAAACTTCAATGGCATTGAAAAAAAGTGTTTCTCACACTTATGATCATTGCAGTATCCCAGGTGACAGAAAAATTAGCAACTGACATGTATTTATGATGGTTATAGTGTCCTGGGATCAAATGATCCCTACTTGTGACCATTCCAGCTGTCTTCCAACAAGTAAAGGCAATGGGGTAAGCTGGATTCACTTAATGAATGCATGATTCACTTAACAATTGCAGTGATTCATTTAACAACCATGGCAAATAAGGTTAAATCCGGTGCAATTCACTAAATTCCCTTGCTTAGCAATGGAAATTCTGGTCCCAAATGTGAGCGTAAGTCAAAAGCTGCCTGTATTGTTTGAAACAGCTGCTCCACTTTTAATGATGGAACTAGTCCTGTTCAATGTCAGGCAACTGTTTAAAACCAGGCATGATTTTGAGAGTGCTCTTTAACAAGATTTGTGGAAAGAGTGAGGTGGAGTTAGAACTCCAGCAATTAACCTATTTCCCATATAGGATCATTTTTTTTCTCCATGGACATACTTTAATTTTCTTTCTAATATATTTGCTGGAAAGAAGGTGAGTCTCTTTACCTATGATCATATTTCAGCAATTTGTCCCAAAGGTCCTGTTCAAAATGCAACTGGACTTTCTTGGTTTTTTTTCCCTTGAAAACATTTTGCTTCTCATCCAAGAAGCTTCTTCAGTTCAGATTTTAAAAGAAGTTTCTTGGATGAGAAGCAAAATGTTTTCAAGGGAAAAAACCTGGAAAGTCCAGTTGCATTTTGAACAGGATTTGTGATAACTTTGACCTGAATGACTGAGAATCTCCATAGGCTTTCAGCAATTTGTTTACATAAAGTTTCCTGATCTTTCTCAATCTGGAACCAATCTACAGTATGTAGGGTTAACAAATGTGTTCCATTTTGCTTAAATTCCAGTTTTTCCTGATTTTAAGTCAAAATATATAACAAACAAGTAAACAATCAGTGTCTTCCCTCAGACACATACAAAGTAATTGAATCCCAGTTATTGAACCATAGGAAAAATATATTTCAACTTCAGTATGCTAGCAAGTTCTAGCATAATACAATTTTATATAGATGAAGTAGATTTTTTTAAAAAATGGAATCAGTGATGCTTCTCATCCTGAACTAAAATATGGACTGAAATGGGAATGATTTTTCATAAACAAGTTTTTTGTTGCAAATGTTAATCCATAGACTTAAGGCATGAAAAAATAGGGAACTCAGTTATTAATGTAAAATGTTGACAGTATTTGCTCTAATGTCAAGACATTGTGCAGAGAATGGATTTCAAAAAGTAAGGCACAGTAATTACATTCATTAGTGTTTAATCTTTTGCAAGCAACTTGCTGAAAAACAGAAATGTAATGAATACATGAAGTTACAGGTTACATGTCTGTTCATCACCTAAGAAAGAATTACTTTTTGAGTATATCCTGAAAAAAAAATACATCCATAAAACATTCTTATTTTTATGAAAGCAAATATCTGTGCAGTTATATTTTCCTTTAGATAATATTCAGATAAGAAATTACAAGATTAGGAGAATGGCTGCAAATCACAACAGGGGAATGTTCAAACATTACACTAAAGCAGGAACTGTCAAATGTTTTGGCTTAGTAAATGTAGTTAGAACATTGAGAACCTTTCATGTGGGAGTATGAACAGTCACAAATTACTTGTTTGCTAAAAGCTAAATCCAGTACATTTTGGGGCTCTGTTGGGCTGGTCTGCTGGTGGCATTATGAGGGTATTTATTTATTTATGAGGTTTACTGGTTATTTTCTTAATATGTGAGAATAACCCTTTTCAGAAAGTGAAGGGGAAAAATGTTGGAGAGCCAGTTTAATGTAGTGGTTAAGGTGCTCACTTAGAAATAGGAAATTGTGAGTTATAGTCCTTCCTTAGGTATGAAAGCTGTCTGGGTGACTTTGAACCAGTCACTTTTTCCTCAACCTAGACACTACCTCGCATGGTGGTTGTTGTTGTTGTTGTTGTAGAGAAAATGTTATGTACAATGTAAGTATCAATAGGTACTTATAAAGTAATAAAGATAAAAATCAAATCAAATCAAATAAATAAATAAATAAACAAACAAACAAACTTGTGCATAAATAGAAAAGATTTTCCCATTTTAAATATTTAATAATTTTGTAATCAGTCTTCAGTCTGGCTTGGCAGAAAAATGACAACATTCACACACCTTTGGAAGTAACATTAACAGACAGGAAGACTCATTCGGACAATATTTAAACCCCTGACCAGGAAAAGTGAACAAAAAACTTACAGAAACATATTGAAAACAAATGGTTGTACCAGTTTTAATAAAACTTTGTTGTTTCTATTCATTTTAAATAATATATTTAGAGATCTCTAAGCCTTTGTTGTTTTGCGAGTATTATAAGTGTTCTGGGTATTCTGGGTTGTGAATGAGGTAGATCTTGAAAAGAAATAAAAATTGAATTGATTTATGTTATGTTAGCACTTTCTTTTTTAACTCTAGGTTACACTGGATTTCTTACCAGTTTCCATGAGTGGATAAGGAGTTGAATGCATGTCAGATTAGATTTCTTGGCATTAATGCACTATAGTGAGATCTGGTCTGTTTAATGCATTGTAGGAAGCTACTTAACAATATTCCCGCTGGCTGAATAGACACCTAATTTGCAAAATGCAAGGAAAAATGACAGACAAAAAACAGCTTGCATAACCATTCTAAGATACAAGAGTTATTGAATGAGATAAATTGTCATGTTTTGGTTCTGCCATCCATTTGTTCCCGCTACATGAGTTTCTATTATTATTCAAAGGGGAGTTAACTGGAATTAAAATTACACACACACACACACACACACACACAATCATTTATTACTAATTAATCCTTAACTCTTTTAGTATTAACATCTTGTAAAACATACCCATCTCTTACATCTTTCACTATCAAGTGTGCTTTTTAATCACAGTATGGTGGATTTTTCTTTTTGATTCCTAGTTTAAACTATTTACACTATGGATTTGGGTTCAGACTTTAGAAAAGATCCCTTATAACATAGAACTTAAGTACATGAATACTAATGTAAGTCATATTAATTTCTATCTATTTACACTTCCATTTATTCATGTTCTTCAACACAACTTCATTTTAAGACCTTTTCACTTGCAATTGCAGTTTAAAGTCAGTAGTGGGTTGTAAAACCCTTTACTACCGGTTCGTACTCGCACTCGCACATGCACGCAACACTTCTGTGCATGCGCAGAAGCATTCCGGGTGAGTGGGCGGAGCTTTCCACTGCCACCGCTACCAGTTCTTAGAACCGGGCCAAACTGGGAGCAACCCACTGCTGAATAAAGTGGCATGTCTCACTGTTTAACCAGGCCTTTGTTTGAAGTCTTTGGTGTTTGAAGGCTATTTCTAGCCACTAATGTTCCATAAAAATTATATATAAAAATCTGTTTAGCTGTCAGCCCCAATGCTTTAAGTTTGAAAAAATATTCTAGTTAACTTTAGTCATTTATATAAATCTATCCTAATTTTAATCATAATCCTGTCCCAGTTTCCCTCTTTTATCTGTTGCTTTATATGCTCTGTTTTCTCTTCTCTTAAAACTTGACAGACCACAACAATTTCAATATCTTCCATTCCAATAGATTACTTGCAAAGATTGATATAATTGTCCCATATTATTTTATCCACTCCATCATGGCACACTGAATACTTCTTCCTAGTTTTTCGAAGATAAAAAGTAGTTAGATTTCATAAAGGCTTTCTTTTTTCTTAAATTAAAAACAGTGGCTGATGGAAAAACAGAGAAAGGGGAACCACTATAAAACACCACTCAATGAATTAAGGGGTGAAAGAAGAAAGAAATATTAGGACGACTTGTTGCTTTTCTCCTTTTCCTCTCTTTCTCATTCTGCTCTATTCCTGGCACTGTGTTGTATGGAGAAAAAAATATTTCATGCTTTGAAATGAAAAACAATATATTAGTTGATACATTATACATTAGCCCTGGAACATGATCATTTGGACTTTGGTTAAATACCAATTTTTTAAACAGGTAGAAAAGTTACTTGGTTCTGTCTAGTAAATTAAAGAATGATTGCAATAGCGGTGTAAATTCCTGTTTACTGTTTTCCTGTTTGACCTTTCTTGGGGAAATAATAACTATTACTTTTCTTCCTCCTCAGGGTAACATATTATGAAACATTTGGAATGTATGACAAACATAAAGAAGTTGCTCTAAGGGAAAAAAACCTGAGCTTTTGACTGTTTAATTATTTTTTGACAAGTCTAACTCATGAGATATGGGCAAGAAATGCAAAAATTCACAAGCTGACAAGTTGACTATCAAGCTATTGCACTTAGATATATAATTTTATTAATAATTTTGATTATAATAATGAAATCTAAGAGAAACTAAGACAATAATGCAATGTCTATATTAATACAATAATAATTAGCTAATAATATCTAATACAAAGTATTAGATTAGGGAAAGGAAACATTTAAATAAGTGACTTTCAATCTTTACAATAAGTATAAATAAATTTCGTGACTCTCTTCATGTTATATGCCATTTCTTCTGTAGAGACAAATCCATTCTCTTTGCCTGCTTTTGATATCACCGTGCTCTTGATAAATAAAATTAGTTTTATATCTATATTTTCTTCAACAACAACTTTTGGATATTGTCTGTCCATAGAAGCAGTTATAATTATGAACACTGTTGGAATTGGCATTGTCCAATTCTTCAAAAGTCTCCTTCAGTATTTTCATAATTATAATGTTTTGCATTTTACAGGCTTGTATTCTTCCTCTATAAAATCTTTAGTCTCCTCTAATGCCTAGCTTTTAAATAATGAAATTACTTATCTTTACTATGACTTCCAAAATCTAATATATATATATATATATATTTTCTACACGAAGCTATCTTTAATATATAATTAATGCCAAAATCTTATTGTAAAAGTTTCAATATTCCAAATTTATCTGGGCTGTTAGTCCATTGATAAATTTCTATAATCAAAATCTTATCCAGGTTTTGGTGTTTCTCTTAATTTTTAGTTTATAATTAAGGGATTTTTTTTGTTCAGAATTGAAAATAAACTCACTTAATGAAGACTTTTCAAACTTGTTGTCCTAATGTCTCTAATACCTTTAAAAAGAAATTTCTGAAAGTGAGAGAAAGCAGGGTTTGGGAACATGGTTTCCTTTAAAAGACTCCACCACAATTGTGAGCAAAATGGGTGATCCTATTGTTTCCTGGCACTCAACCCATGGAAAACCATTATCCTGGCATCTCATTATGAGAACTAGCCATCTGGAGCACGTGTGTGATTTCCTGTTCTCTATCAGGAGAGATTCCAAGGAACCAGTTTACTCAACAGTTCCTTGGTAGATGATAAAGTCATCAGGCCCACTTTCATGGTGTCATCTTCAGTTCACCATACTATCCTACACGGGCGGGTTCCTCTTACCTGCCTACCGGTGCACTGCGCACGCATCATCACGTTTTGTGTGTGCGCACACTTGCTATGCGCGTGCATCCCCTCACACAATTTTGCTTCCACGCATGCGCGGAAGCAAAAAAATCACCGAAATCTCGTGCACGCGTGCATCCCCTCATGAGATTTTTCTTCTGCACATGCGCAGGAAGCAAAAAAAGGCCAAAAATTCAGAAAAAAGATGGTGCCGCACGACGGACTGGCGAAGATTGCACCAGAGCCGTTGCGCGCAAATTGGGCAATCGGCGGTCTGCTACCAGAACGACAGAGTGGACCACACCGGTAGGAACCCACCACTGATCCTACAGAATTATTGTCATCTGTATCATTCAGTTTGTGGTCTGAAATATGAACGTTTTATTTTTTTCTCTCTTTTTGCCTAATTTTTTTGAAGTTCACTCCTAATGTTCTTTAAAGTGCAATAGATACCTGGATCAACATTTTCACTTCATTGAGCTCTTCTAACATTTCAGTAGGACAGCTTCATTTTTTTTTCTCAATTCTGTGATGTTGTGTTTAAAGTGTAAGCTCCCAAAATTTTGGGTTTGGTACCTCCTAGTAATTTATGTGTGTATTTTATTACAAAGTTATCATTGTGATCCAATTTCTGGCTAAATCAATATAGGAACCTAAGTTACAAAGATATGTAGTAACTTGATCTTTTTTAAATTTAAAAAAAATGTAAAGGAAAATGTTTTAGTGCTATTACGGTTACCAAAATCAGTAAAGGACAACTTTTTTTTTATTTCTGTAATAATTCTCAAGGAATATAGTAATGTTTTTCCTGCAATCCTACTAATTATTTAAGAAAATGAATATGTACTAATTATAGAGGCAGATGAAAGTAATGCTATTAAGGTATATTAAAGATGGTCTGAAATTTCAAGGTTTCTTTGTACTTGGCAAAAGAGGGTGGAGAAATTTCAACAAGATTATGTTAAAACCAGAAGGCTGAGTTGGTGATAGCATTCAGCTTCAGGGCCATGAGTTTGCCATACTTCCCCAGAAGTCTTTCTCTGACTTCCAGACTCTTGTACTGAACTTTACAAGTATTACAAAGCCCTAGAAAGCTATTGCATATGACAGATGTCCTGAAGTTGGAAATACTATGATCTGTAAGGAATTCTAGTATTATTCAGGTTATACATATTTACAATAAATACATCTATGCTTTAATGCACCTGCATTGAGTTATATCTCAAAAAAAGTGCTTGGGTTGACTTGTGCATTCATCAGAAGAAAATCATTGTACAATAAAATAAAAATATGGAAATGTCATATGCCAATTTTAGATGTACTAGTATAATCAGTCGTCCCCAAAAAATCAATCAACAAGGCAATTAGGAACAGCAGCAATCTGAGAGACAACACAGCAAGCACAAACTTTTCTGCGAAACAAATTCCCTGGTCATGACAGCTTATAGGGATTTTTGATATATGAATATGAATATTAATGGACAGTGAAAAGCCGAATTAGAAAGCCCATGGTGTAAGAAATTATATGCCATAACAGAACAGTTGTTATGGTTTTTAGGTCCAGCTTGTTGATCATTCAACTCACTTTTTATTCTTTGCTCTACTGATAAATGGCAAAAGGATTTTTGCAGCTGATATTTTATTGAATTCTCTTTAAATCTGTAAATGATCTGCCAGTGTTGGCCCAAGACAGAAAAAAACAACAATGAATGATTGAGAGAACTAGGTATGTCCAATCTAACAAAGAGAAGAACTAGGGCTGACATGATAGTAGTCTTCTAATAATTGAGGGGCTGAACAGAGAAGAGGGGGTCGACTCATTCTTCAAAGCATCTCCAAAGTATCAGGATAAGAAGTAATAGATGAAAACTTATCGAAGAGAGATCCAACCTAGAATTAAGGAAATTTTTCCTGACAACAATTAATCAGTAGAACGGCTTACTTCCGGAAGTTGTGAGTGCGCTATCACTGGAGGTTTTTAAAAAGAGACTGGACTGCCATTTGTCCAGAATGGTATAGGATCTGAGTAGATCCTACTCAGGATCTGATAAGCATGGTGAAGGAGGTGCTTTTCAGCAAGTAGGACCTTGATCTCTTCATCATTTTCGTCAAACTAGTCCTGCTGTTTCCTGTGTGAGGGTTCAAGAACTTTTAGTGCAGAAGAGTGCACAATAGCCCAAAAGCGTTCCCAGTCCTTCTCAGCATTTCCCTCTAATTGCAGCTCTGAGAGTTGGTTGTCAAGATCTTCTGTTAGTGAAGCTGCTGTGTTGGGATTCCTCAGTTTACTGACATTGATTCGTTTCATCACAGCTTTGTTTCCCTGTGGACGTCTCTTTGGCTTGATGTGAAAGCTTAATTTGGAGATGATGAGTCTATGGTCAGTCCAACAGTCAGCACTCGGCCTTTCCTTGGTCACCCTTACATTCTGTCTGTCTTTCCTCTGCACAATTACATAATCAATAAGATGCCAGTGCTTGGAGCGTGGGTGCATCCAGGACGTCTTTTTGCGAGTGGGCAGGTGAAAGATGGTATTGGTGATGATCAGATCATGAGCTGCACATGTCTTCAGAAGTAATAGGCCATTGCTGTTAGATTTGTCAATTCCATTTTTTCCAGTGACGCCATCCCAGGCAGAGTGATCGGATTGTATTCTCGCATTGAAATCGCCAAGTAGAATCAGCCTGTCGGTGTGCTTCATGGATGAAAGTAGGGCATCAAGATCTTCATAAAACTTCTCCTCTACTTCATCCAGGTTCGTCATTGTGGGTGCGTAGGCACTGATTACTGTGGCTTGTTTTCCTCTTGGTAGTGGGAGATGCAGTGTCATGAGTCAGTCATTCACTCCCTTGGGAAGACTGGCAAGTTTGCGGATAAGATGATTTTTAACCGCAAAGCCAAATCCAGATTCACGGCATTCGTTATTGCCATTGCCGTTAAATCTTGCATCCACACCAGAGGAATGTATAACCACCTACTGTTTCTGTGAGCTGACCTTCGTTGGCTAGACAAATTTCACACAGGGCCACAATATCGATGTTAAATCTTGCGAGCTCTCTGGAGACCAGGGCTGTTCTTCTTTCTGGTAGATTTGCTAAGGGGTTGTCTTGAAGCGTACGTACATTCCATGTGCCAATGGTGAGTGGTGTCACCTTACATTTTCTTTGAAATTTTGTTATTCGACCACATGAAATGGGATCCCCTCCAGCCACGGTAAGCTGGACAGGGTTCTATGGAGCAACAATGTTTAGGGCACTTTTTCTAGCCCCTTCCTCTTACTACGGAGGTGAGTAGTGTGGTCCTAAAGAGGGCTGCTCAGTCACTAAGGTAGATGCCGAATTCAGCTGTTGCTTTGGTCAGCAAGAAGATGACCATTAGACCTGAGTCGCCTGTGTGCAGGTCCGTGGCTACAGCTCCCAGTGTATCCACACCTGCTGCTTCATCGCTCGCCCACCACCACAGGACTTTGAGGGTTCACAGGAATTGGGGGGGATGTCAAGACATGTGCATGAATTGGATTAAAGTGATGGAGAGGTGCACATAGTCAGCCTCACTCTCTCTTCCCAGATTCCATCTTGCTCCAATAGCAGGACAAGAGTCGAGACAGTTGGAGATGGGCTGGGCACAGTGGTTGACCAGGGCGTCTTTCGTGTCTTGCCATGCTCTTAGCATACCACATCACTTGCAGAGACCGCCTTCATGACCGTTGTCCTATTCTAGTAGGTTTCATCCACTCAGTCCGCCGGAATCTGTCTTCACATGCTCGGGATAGACAAAACCCTATTTCACAGAAGGTCAATGACCCAATGGCTACTCTCAACCTGGTTTTGCTTATCAGAATGACCCATCATCAACAGTTTTAAAAAATGCCTTCAACACACTCACAGGACTGTACAGAGCAAGCTTTGAAAGATGCAGGACTCCTGGTTGAGTACCAAAGCAGATGAAATTCATTTGCTGATAAAAACTATGTTAAACAATTCTACAAAGCCCTCAGATCCTTGTATGGACCTCAACCCTCAGGGAGCTCCCCTCTACTGGACTCAGATGGTTCAACTCTCATCAATGAGAAGACTCTAATTCTACAGTGATGGGCTGAGCACCTCCAATCCATATTGAACCGCCCATCAACAACAAGGCAATCAAAAGAATGCCCCAGGTGGATATCAACCACAGCCTGGACTCCCCACCATCAAAGACTGAAACCCTACAGGCCATCAGCCAGCTGTCCAGTGGCAAGGCCCTAGGATCTGATGTGATCCCAGCTGAGGTCTATAAGGATGGCAGTGCAGTGCTTGTCAACAAACTCACTCAGCTGTTCCAGTCTTTCTGGAATCAAGGATCCATTCCTCAGGAACTGAAAGATGCGTCCATCATACACCTCTACAAGAGGAAAGGGAATCAACAAGTCTGTGACAATCATAGAGGAATATCACTGCTTTCCATCGCAGGCAAGATCCTTGCACGAGTGTTGCTGAACCGCCTGACTGACCACCTGGAAAAGGGTTTAATACCCGAGGCACAGTGCAGTTTCCACAAAGAGTTTGGCACTGTAGACATGATCTTAGCAGCCTGACAAATCCAAGAGAAGTGTCAAAAGCAGAATCATGAATTGTATACCACCTTCATGGATCTCATTTAGACTTTTGACACTGTCAGTCATGAAGGTCTGTGGTGCATCATGTCAAAATTTGGGTGCCCTGATAAATTCATCCTGATGGTACGTCAGTTCCATGACGGTATGATGGCTCGTGTTCTGGATGACAGAGAAGCTTCAGAAGCCTTTCCTGTTACAAACAGCATCAAGCAAGGGTGTGTGTTGGCACCAACCTTGTTCAGCATAATGTTTTCATCAATGCTGTCAGATGCCTTCCAGAAGTTCCTTGGGAGTTAGCCTGAGATACAAGACCGATGGGAAACTGTTCAACCTGCGAAGATTCCAGGCTATCACCAAGATAAAGGAGACTGTGCTATGAGACCTTCTCTTTGCTGACGACTGTGCCCTGAATGCTGGATCAGAGCAGGAAATGCAAGCCAGTGTGGACAAATTTGCAGCAGCATGTGACAAATTTGGCCTCCTTATCAACATAAAGAAAACCAAAGTGATGCATCAGCCAGCTCCAAAAGCCAAATACCAAGAGACCACTATCACAGTGAAGGGACAAAAGCTGCAAGCAGTGGACCAATTTACATACCTTGGCAGCACCCTCTCCCTTGCAGTGACAATTGACATTGAGGTCAACTGCAGAATCTCCAAGACAAGCTCTGCATTTGGCAGACTACTGACCAATGTGTGGGACTGCCGTGGAATAAGCCATCACTCAGGATCTACTGCATGAGTAGCGGTTGGACCTAAAGATCTCCAAGATCCATTCCACCCCTATTACTACATGTTTTATCAAGATAGTTTCTGAATATTTCATGCAAAAATGCCAACTGGTCTGTCACTTATATTTTCTTCAGCACTGGTATTAGACTAGCACTGGTATTAGACTATTCCCTCACCAGGAGATCCCAAACTATCTTCAAGGAACAAGAAAGTTTGCCTGGAATGAAAAATTCTGTTCTCCACAGAGGTGAACTATTCAGTAGGTTGTCCTTCCACATATTCAGCATTGGATGCATTTTCTTAAAGTGCCAACAGTTTTTCTAGTTTATGTTGTCTATGTAGGTGTATCCTGAAGACAAATAAAACAGGGAATTCACACAATACTCACTAGCACTGATGACATTATTTAGTTAGATAATGAAACATCTGCAAACCAGCAACCAACTCAGAGAGCACCAAGGACTCCTCAATTCAGTTCTGAAGTATTATATTGTATTTTAATGTAATAATTAAATAAAGTCAATAAGCAATAAATAAAATATTACATTACATTGTAAGCATACATCCCAGTTCAACCAATGTAATAAATCAGTATCTGTAGCATAAACATTTAAATTCCTTTATAAGTATCATTTTAGGCTATTCCCAAACGTATATTGTTGAGAAGATGGCAAGCAAGAGTAACATTTTATTATAGTATATACTTTAGTAATACATATACTGTTTTTTCTAATAGTACTTAAATATTTGCTATAATATTTTGCTACAATAATTAAGATTACCTTTAAATAGTTTGAGTTAAACTCTTGAACTCAACAGTTATTTATTTATTTATTTATTTTGGAATTCTTATATGTTGCCCAACTCCCTAAGGACTCAGGGCGGCGTTCAAGTTGGAAAACAGTTGGACACATGAGTTAAATATGTAACTGAAACGCACACTTATATATGGTTATTCATACAGCTCTCATTCTCTAGGCCACGTTTTCTCACATAAAGTTGAATGATCTTCATCCGAGTCATTATGAACATCAAATTCATAATGACTCGGATAAAGTTCTTGGTTCTCTGAACATACTACCTGCCTGGACATTTCCTTTTCATATTCCGCTATGCCATATAAAATTCCCTTTCCCATCAGTTTCTATTCTGAAGTACAGAAAAATGTTATACCGTATTTTTCGGAGTATAAGATGCACCTTTTTACCCCCCAAAAGAGGGTCAAAAACTGGGTGCGTCTTATACTCCGGATGTTACAGCCACCGCTGGCCGCCGCCGCTGGCCACCGCCACTGGCCGCCACAGCTTCCCGCCGCCAATGCCCCCCGCCGCTTCCCACTGCCGCCAATGCCCCCCGCCGCTTTCTGCTGCCAATGCCTGCCACTGCTTTCTGCTGCCGCTTCCCACCGCCGATGGCTGCCGCCGCTTCCCACCGCTGATGCCCACCACCGCTTTCCACCACCGCTTTCCGCCGCCACTGCCGCTTCCCCCCCCCGCTGCTTGCCCCTGCCGTCCCCGCTGTTGCTTGCTGCCGCCGCCACCGCTGCTTGCCCCCGCCGCCGTGTGTCCTGTGTGAGCTGGGAGTCGCGATTTGAAGAACACGATCCCGGGCAAGTTTTGCTTGGAGGCACGTCTGTCACACACTCACATGCACGCACGCACGCACACACACACACACACACACACACACACACACACACACACACACACCTCCCGGGCTTCGGTTTAAATGCAGGGTCCCGTCGGACGAGGAACTTCCAAAATGCTTCCCACGGCGGGGATCCTCTGAGACATCCTGGCCGAAGAGAAAGAGGAGCTTGGAAGGTCTCGGAGAAAACAGCGTCGCCACAGCAAGCATTTTGGAAGTTCCTCGTCCGATGGGACCCTGCATTTAAACCGAAGCCCGGGAGGGGTGTGTGTGTGTGTGTGTGTGTGTGTGTGTGTGTGTGTGTGTGTGTGTGTGCATGCGTGCGTGCGTGACAGACGCGCCTCCAAGCAAAACTGGCCCGGGATTGCGTTCTTCAAATCGCGACTCCCAGCTGCCGCCTAAGCGGAAAGCCCAAAGAGGGGCATCCTGGACGCGCGTGCTGCCCTCGGCGCTTCCCAGACACCTGCCTGCCACCGTGCCTCGCCTGCTTCCCCAGCTGCTCTTCTCTAGTGAGCGCTCTTTGGCCGGGAAAACCAGGAGCCGCTGCTTTCGCCTTTGCCCAGCGCCACAGATCTGCTCAGCCCTTGAAACTTCAGGAGGGAACTGGCTGCGAGACCGGGAGGCAGCCTTTGGTGGAGCCCAGCCCGATGGGGAACAGGGAAGAGAGGGGCTTTTCCCTTCTTCCGCCCCGCTCGTGAGCTGTGGGGGGTTTGGGGTGGCTCTAGAGCTGGAATCCGCTCGGCTGATGGTCGTGCAACTCCAAAGCCCACAAGTTTGAAGACCCTTGCACCCCCTTGGCAAGTTTAAGAGTTTCTGGGAGTTGAAGTCCACAAGTCTTAAACTTGCCAAGGGGGTGCAAGGGTCTTCAAACTTGTGGACTTCAACTCCCAGAATTCCTCCTCCAGTCATGCTAGCTCAGGAATGGGAGTTGAAGTCCACAAGTCTTAAAGCTGTCAAGTTTGAAGACCCCTGGGTTAGGGGTTAGGGGTGCAAGGGTCTTCAAACTTGGCAAGACTTTTTACAACCATGTACACTTTTTACAAACTTCAAACTTGACAGCTTTAAGACTTGTGGACTTCAACTCCCATTCCTGAGCTAGCATGACTGGAGGAGGAATTCTGGGAGTTGAAGTCCACTAGTCTTAAAGCTGTCAAGTTTGAAGTTTGTAAAAAGTGTATATGGTTGTAAAAAGTGTACATGGTTGTAAAAAGTATTCTGCTACATTGATAATTTATTAAATAATATATTACTACACCATTTGGTTCAGAATACTTTTTTCCTTGTTTTCCTCCTCTAAAATCTAGGTGCGTCTTATACTCCGGTGCATCCTATACTCCGAAAAATACGGTATATCTATCCTGTCCTCCTTTGCAGTTTTGCAGGACAGGAATGTGATGATAACCCCTTATATATTATTATTTGAGATGTATACAGGAACATAGAAGATATTAATCTGAAAGTCACTTATAGTCCCACCTTTGTTCTTTTCCAGGAATAGAAGTTATCATTATTTCTGCATTTTTCTGATTATAATTATGACATGCCACATAATTGCTGGAATGGAAAATGGTAATTTTTAAAAGAATTCGAGTCATTTGAATATCTGCTTCCTGAGATGTACAGTCAACTTAACAAAGATTCTGTATTTAAGCTCTGTATTGTATCAGCACTGACTTACACTAAACACAGAAGTTGTATCAATGGTGAACTCATCAGCAAACACATCTTTCTGTGAAGAGTTAGGATTAGGGTATCCTATTTTCCCACGATCCCTCAGGTAGATGTAATTCATCATTTGCACCAACTTTTACTATGTCATACATTACTAGGGATGAACACTGATAATAAGGTAGGCCTTATTTAATTATACTAAATTGGAATCAGCAATTAGCTGTTAAGCAACACAGTGATAAGTTTAAAAAAATCACATGACCAAGCCACTTAGTGGCAGTACTTCTGGCAGTCACAGTTGCCATTTTGTGCAATGAGCATGCAAGTCATTAAGTGAGGACTTCTCGTGACTGGGGTTTTTGAACTTCCTGCCGACTTCCCAATTGACTTTGATTGTGGGAAACTTGCAGGGAAGCTTGCAAATCACAATTACATGACCATAGGATGCTCCAATATAATAAGAATGAGGTCCAGTTGTAATTACCACTCATTCAGCACCATTGTAATTTCAAATGGTCACTAAACAAGTGATTGTTAAATGAAAATCACCTGTATGAGGTTTATGGAATGACAACCTTAGTTGGTTTCTTTGATAATAATAATTCATAAATATTTCAGGATAGAAACCAAGCAGATATTATATGTTTTCTTGAATCCAAGGTACACTATAACAAGGGTCTTATCTGTCATCTGTAATAAAAAAGGCAAAATCTATAACACTCAATAAATCATCTAAAATGTCTACTGAACCTGACACAGCTCAAAATATATCAGAGATGTGTTTTAATTTTGCAGTTGTTTATCTTGTGTACTATTTGCAATCTTATACAAACTGCCACTATCATATTGGTAGTTTAAACCCCATTGGATCACCAAAACTCTTCCTTTCAGAGAAAACTATTCCTTTTGTATTTAATAACTATGGCCAAACCTGTGTATTGAAGTTTGATGGCATCATGATTTTTTCCTAGTTAAAACTAAAAAAAGAAAAATTTCCTTTTACCAAGTGGAAGGCAGTAATCTGAATTGATATTTTAGTCAGAGGAGCTGACATCAATGTTCAGGGTGAGCAGACTGAAAGTCCTGTGCATATAAAATACATAGTGCTTAAAGATCTTGGTTCATAGGATAAAGCTTCAAAGCATTATGCAAATGAGCAGTCAGTGCTTTAGCCTTAGAGAAGATAAAATTCTTCAAGCTATCCCCCCACCTCACCTCACCTCACCGACATCAAACCTTCAGTTAATTCAAGTAAAAGAAACCTGTGGAGTTCAATGCAATTCAGTGAAATCAACTCTGAATTAATAAAATCCATTAGAAAATTAATGGTGGATCTAGAAAAAAACTTTATGCTATGGATTGTTTCTATCCAAGATTCTACATACAACCATGACAGGATACTTTTACAGGATACTTCAATTCATTGCTACATATTTTCTGATATTTGTTTGCAAGTATTTCAGAGATCCCTGAAATGCTTATTCTTCACTGAAGTATTTTAGCATACTGAGACATACAGCATATTAGCATATATCCTGCGTTCCCAATTTCTAGCCTGATACCTAACTACTGGTAGTTTTCTTTTAGCGTACCCCACTTCTTGTATTTATTATTAAAATTTATATATTTCTGCAACCCTTGACATTTTTCCAGGATTGATGATCTTCCTCTATCATGCATGAGTAGAAATTAAACCATGAATTCTTGAATATATCACTATGATAATAATAGCAGCATCAGGAACAATATAATGATATCTCAGCAATTTAGGATTCAATGCTCAAATAATAAGTTTATTAGTATTTTATGGACAGGCAAACAGATGTAAAAGATTGTGTCTTTGAGTTTTTAGGATTACTTTCCCAAAGTGAATTAAAAAAATATTATTATAGCTTCTGCCTCATTAATAATCCCAGTTCTACAACACTTTTAGAAAAGTTTTGGTGATTAAACTACCAAGGCTTTGCTGGCTATATGCAACCTGGGTTTCAGATTATGTATTCCTGTGATCATATAATAATTGCATAGCGTAGGGAAGGACACTGATAAAAAGCATTCAGTATAGCTGTTTTTCATTCATTTATTGGTTAAATATATTTGCTGCCTATCTCGCCATGGCTTACAACAATAAAAAAGATGGCTTACAACAATAAAAAAGAAATTAAAAGAGTGTAAACAAATCAGAAATGAAATAATAGAACAATAAAGTAAACAATGAAAAAGAACACAATGAGAATACATCAATATGATAAGCAAAAGGATGGATGGTTGGGGAGCAGAGTGCAAGTGGGGGAGGGAGGGGGGGAGTCTGTCATCAATCCAGCCGCCACCTCCAGCTTGGAACTCTCTCATCTGGTCCCCAGCCAATTGGGAAGGTGGGAAAGCCAGGTCTTCAGACTCCTGGGGAAGGATAAGAGGGTGAGGGTCGATCTTACCCTAGAATGTAGGATGTTCCAAAGGGCAGGCACTGCAACAGAGAAGGCTCTTCTTATGGATTCCAAAAGTTCTTTAGTTCCTGTTAGGAATGGCCATCTGGCTAATAACTATACTTTGGATTTCTATTAAAGTTTGGATGTATAAAGAAAAAAGTCCTAATGCTTCAGCGAAACAGAAAAAGTGAATTAGGGATTGTAGAGGTTTTCCTTAAGGCACATTTCAGATTGCTTAAATGAAGTATAAATATAATACAATATAATACAATAGCTACCATAACTTTTTCCTTTGAAATCTAATAGTGTATCTTATTTTATCATTTTACCTGCTTTCTTGTGCATAATGTAACCCAGGCCTTGACAATACCAGGGGAAAGCAGATTTTGTTCTAAAAATGTGTGTATTTACTTTCTCCAATATAAATAACTGCCTGTCAATTTTCCATTTAGTAAAGAAATGCATCTTTTTATATTTGCTCATCTTCCCCTTGGAGTGGAAGATAAATATTTTTCTCTAAAATAGCACTAGCACTAGCAATAGCACTTAGACTTATATATCGTTTCATAGTGCTTTACAGCGGTTTACAGAGTCAGCATATTGCCCCCAACAATCTGGGTCCTCATTTTACCCACCTCGGAAGGATGGAAGGCTGAGTGAACCTTGAGCCAGTGAGATTTGAACTGCCAAACTGCAGCTAGCAGTCAGCTGAAGTAGCCTGTAATGCACTCTTACCACTGTGCCACCTCGGCTCATCAATGATAGCCACATAGGTGACATGCTAGCCCAGGTTTTACTTGAGGTGACAATACACTTCCAAGAGATCTTCCTCACTAAAAGTGTATTTGACAGTGGTCTCAATAAGCATAAAAGAAACTGACTTTGCAAATACAACAACGTAAGAAGCTATCTTGTACTGAAAAAGCCAACGTTCCACAAGATGTTCCCTGAGCTTTGTTGTTTCAACAATAAGAACAAACCCACTCCCTTCTAGCACTTATGATGCTAGAAAGGAGGCAGGGAATGCTGCGGGTCCCAGCCCCGAGGGAGATATACCTGGTGGGACCCAGAAGAAGGGCCTTCTCCATGGTGGCTCCCTCTCTCTAGAACATCATTCCCCCAGAGATTAGAAAGGCCCTTACTCTAATACTCTTCCAGAAGGCGCTGAAAAAGTGGTTCTGCCAGCGGCCTAGGGAACCCAGAGTGAGATGGAGCCCATTAAATGGCTCGTGTGATCTGCTGTCCCTGGGGTGGAGGGGCGGGCCGTGATTTCATTATATTATACTATATTAATTTGTTTCTTTTTATTAGTTTTATTATTTTAAATATGGTTTTATATTCTATAAGCCGTCTTGAGTCACCATGGGCAAATAGGCCGCAATATAAATTCAATAAATAAATAAATAAAACAAATATGATGTTATCTAATGTGGTATTGAAATGCCACAAAACAAACAAGCTCAGAGACCATCAAGGACTCCACAGTTCAACCCTGAGCCACAAATATGATCTTCTATTGGTATAGCCTAAGTTCGTCGCAGTGTCTAAGTGCTGACTCTGACTGGCACTTTTCCAGATTATCAGATAGAAGCTTTTCCAGAGTTTGAACAGAAGATCTCTTGCTTTTTACACATGTACTTTGCCGCGAGGTACAGAACCTTTCAAGTAGGAATTCATTGGAATGAGAAATGATAATAGCTCAGGATGCCTAATTATCTTCCCAAAGACATCTGCTAGCAATTGCTGGAAATGAAGAATACCATTAAAAAACCCTGTGGTTTGATGCAACACTGTAAAATAATTATTTTTGTCCCAGTGGTTTTTGTGTGCAACAAGCCTTAATAATGTGACTTTTATAAATTGCAATTTATAGTAAATGGTCATCTCTGGAGAACTTGTTATATTTGTAAATCGATGAATCATTTAATGATTTATAAATTGCTGTCACAAACACCATTAAATATTGAGTCCATGGTACAGCACCCCATTAATAGAAACCTTGATTCCTTTTCAAATAATCTTTGTTAAGAGGAAAAAATGGTTCATCTTATTATAGGTTCCAGCTAGAATTTATGCGAGCTCCTTGATCAAAGAGAATACTTATGCTGTAGATTTCCATGGTATTCAAAATTATAATGTTTTAAATACTTTGACATTTTTACAGCAAACTGCATATAGACTAAAAGACATTTGTTTATAATGTGCACATATAATTTAGCTTTTAAGCATCTCTTGCTGAGAAGCACAGAGTATAAATTAGGGTGAATAAATGAATCATAAATTGTAGTAAATAATAATAAAAATATGAGTAACAATCCAACATATGCATTACATTAGCTTGTGTTAGAATTCTTAATTTTAACTACAACATTCAAAGATTAAACTTTCCCTTCCCTCTCTTTCTTTAAAACGTAATTCCAAATAACTACTTTTTAATTGGTAATTAATGAAATCATTACAATAATTTAATAGTAAAGTGTGCCAAATATAATATACTCGACATTGTGATCACTCTCAATCCCATCTAAGATAAGGTTTATTCAGTATCTATGTGGGAATGATTATTTTTAGAGAATAGGCAATTTGCTACCCATGTTTTAGATTTCAGTTTTCCGTTCATATAATCTTTATCTATTTAGTCCATAGCAAAGGAGAGTAGACTCATAGTTCATAACATTTGGACAATATTAGATTGCTTATCTAAGTCCAATTCAAATTGTCAAAGATCTTCTCTGCAGGGATGGGTTCCTCCCGGTTCGGACTGGTTCGCCTGAACCGGTAGTGGCCCGCTGGTGATGTCACAATGATGTCATCTAATCGGTCAGTGCCAGTCCGTGGGCGCCACTATCTTTTTTAAAAAATTCGAATTGTTTTAAAAAAACATTCAGGGGTTTTTGTACTGCGCATGCGTGCGCGTGCCCATGAGACACAGCCACGTGGCGCGGGAGGAAGCAAACCGGCAGTGAGGTAAGTTGGAAGCCATCCCTGCTTCTCTGCATCTAAGAAGATAAATAAGGCTTATTTTTCATTATGTTGCTCCAAATATTCCAATGTCAATACGTTTTTCACATTGTTCTGTAAGTGTCTGTTAAGTAAATTAGACATATACAAATTAGAACAATCGTAATGAAATGTTTTGTTGTTGCTAAATTATCCATTAATACAGATTTTCCTCTTGAAATATCAGTATCATTTTCTTTATTTTTCTTTTCATAATTTATTAAATTAAATTAATATTACATTTAATTAAATTATATGCTAGCCGCTTTCCTGTTTATTTACAAATTCAAAGTATTGTAGCTTTACATAATTCAATTTATTTCAATTTCTCTTTAACATAGATGGGTGGTTAAGAAATATTAAATATGATGTATAAATAAAATAAATAAATACAAAATAATCCAATATAATACTGCTAAATATTTCTAGTACCTTAAAATGACTGTCAACATTATTAAGAGCCATGGCAAAAACCAAATTAGACACTTTATCTGGAAATCAATTATAGTTTTCAGGACAGCCATAAACTAAATTCTTACAATATTTTCAAACACATTTTATTTTATTTTCCCATCAAATTCCTTCCAGTAGCATTATTTGATCTTGGTTTATCACTTTTTCCACATTAAATAATTCCTCAATGGTAACTGTTATCCATTGGAGTTTTATATACCTTTAAAATTACAAACCCCCTGACAGAGTATCATTTCAATGGCCAAAAACTGAGATTAAATATCTAGCATTTCAAGATAGGGTTGGGTTGTAAAACTGTCCTCTTGCTATGAAATGACCATTCTTTGATGATCTTCAAATATAGTTCAATAACAGTAGCAGCCTAATATTACTATCTTCAACTGAAGACAAATTATTTTCAGGTAATGAAAAGGTATATAGGCTATTGCCGATTGGATTTATGGCTGTTTAGGTTTTTAATGGTGCTTCTGTAGTAGGCTTTCCTTTTATTTTTTGTTTTAATTTTCCCTGCATACAGTATGTTAGTGATTACAAAGGCCTGATCTCCTCCTCCTCCATCATCGTCATCATCTGAAAATTGAAAACCATAAATATTTACAGAATATTTATAAACAGAAAAGCATGCAGAGGCATACTGGGAAATTGAGAGTGAAAACTTGAAAAGGAAACTAAAAGAATAAAGTTAAACACAATTATCAAACTAAATTCTGGACGTGGAAGGTTTTGTTTTGTTGCAGAAAATCATTGAATGTAGATGGAAAAGTGGTAATAGAGTTGCTCTTTTTGGTTTTGACAATTTCTAGTCTTTAGAAGAAAGCTAAAAGCTATAAATGAAAATAATTGTTACTTGTCAGAGATCTGGAGGTCTTGGTTAAAATTATTCTTTTTCTGTTTTTTAGGCACTGTTCATAGAGATTATAGTTAGAATTAATTAAAGCTTTAGCTGTAAAAACATACCTAACATTATCATTTATCCAGACAGGTAAAAACACCTAGCTAAATTATAATTCATGAGTAATTATGGGTGGCTATTAGTCTCACTGTTCCCTTTTATCTTAGTAACTTAAAATAGAGTGAATCAAACCTTTTCTTGTAAGCATCCTAGACAGAAGCTACTTATTAATTAATTATAATTAATTGTACTATTTTATTTTTCTTGGTAACAGAAAATAGAATAGTTTAAAATATAACTGTTAGCAATATAAAAGCTATACTGCTTTTCTATATAGAAACATATGTTCTTATATAGGAAAACAGTAAGCATTGGCTAAAAGCAACTAAAATCAAAAGTTTTATGGAGACACTATAGGTAGTAGGCAATTGAGAAATTCAACTAACTGCCAAAACAAGCAAACGTTCTCTTTTTTAAATGCAGTCAACTTGCTTCAAATATTTAGTTATTACCAACAAAAGACTGTTGTCCATTCCAGATAGTATCTTTTGACCTTCTCAATGCTCTGTATCCTTGATCACTTCATATCCTTGACTCAGGGGTGAAATTCAAAATTTTTCCCTACTGGTTCTGTGGGCGTGGCTTGATGGGCGTGGCAAGGGAAGGATACTGCAAAATCTCCATTCCCACCCCACTCTGGGGCCAGCCGGAGGTGGTATTTGCCAGTTCTCCGAACTACTCAAAATTTCTGCTACCGGTTCTCCAGAACCTGTCAGAACCTGCTGAATTTCACCCCTGCCTTGACCCTATTATTTAACACATAAGCACTCCAAATTTCTCCACAGTTTTATCAAAAAACTGTCAATTCATTATTACATACCCCCAGTTTAATTCAATATTTCCTTTTATAAGCTTTAAATTGGTTGCCCTCCATTTCTAATAGGCTGGTGTTCTTTGATTAGGATAGACATGAAAAAAGAGTAGCTAATTTACTATCTCTTACTCATTATTCAACTTTAATTATCTTATGTGATGTAGGCTTACATTGCAACATATACTATAGCCAGTAATAAAGTAATAAAAATCATATATTGATCTCAAGAACATGCAGACAGTATGATAGGAATTAAAGATACAGTGTTGGATTTTTGTCTAGAAAGAATCTGCAAAAAACAGAAAGTTTACAAAATCAGAAAAAAATGCAAGCGCCCAAAAGCAATCAAATCTCATGGGTTTTGCAAGATTAGAAAGACTAGCCATTTATTGAATTCTGAATTACATACTATATACTATTTCCCTGGTCCTTTCTTCTATCCTTATGAAATATAATGTTAGTTAGACAAAACAAAATACAAGTCAATCGTTACTCTTTCACCATTGGCTATAATACTTTCATCAAACACTGAACAAGCAAACAAATCCATTTATCTTACTTCCACTGAAGATAACTGAAATTCTTCCTTTCCCGTTATAGAGTCCAGATTATATGAATCATTCAAACCAATTCAGATTGGACTAGGTTACTGAAATACAGAAATCATCTTTTTTAACCTTATGGTATATAACCTTATGACATATAGTATTCAACACATATAATTATCTTATTTATTAGATAAGAATTTACTGCTATTTGTTTGAATTTTGTTAATTCAATTTAAAATTGAATTAACAAAGTACAAAGTTTCTCATATCACCAAAAAGGCGCTCTATAGCATTTTATGTGCTTGTTTGGGTAAAAACTTCTTTCATATTGATTATTAATATGATCATCAGTTTCTTTCCATGAAAGAGGGTCCTTCAGAATCTAGTTGCTAGGATACAATATATCATCTTATTTAACTGCTTTTAAACGTTAACCTCATCATTTTTATCAAATTCAAATCTTTATTGTCAGAGTACAACATGTGAACTATGAGATTGGCTGAGCCTCCCTTTGTGCAACCACCCCCCAACACAATACAACTCACAGTGAAAGACAGAAAATCCCTATCCCAGTGAATCCTGCTAACAAACACCCAATCCTATTGCACCATGTGAACTTATTGCACATCTCGTACTATGTTGTTGTAGTTATTTTTCATTCAGGAGTCTGACAGCCACCCACTGATAAAAACTGTTCTTCAGCCTGTTTGTGCGGCTGCCTATGCTTCTATATCTCATTCCCAATGGTAGGAGAATAAAGAAATGCTGACCAGGGTGTGAGTCGTCCCTGAAGATTTTCCTCCTTATGGGCAAGGTTGGGAAGCAAACAAATCAATCCCCTTTCTTTTTCATAATTTTGAAGATTACTGTATTTTCTTTTACCCATAACTCTATAAAGGTGACAAAAATTTTCAAATTCATCACAACAGTTTTTGAGAAAACTAGCTAAAATATTACAGTGTTTGACTCTTATGGGCATATGCAAAAGTATGTAATATTTCCTTATTTAGCTTTCCTTGCAACAGAGGTGGGTTCCTCCCAGTTCGGCCCAGTTTGCCTGAACCGGTAGCGACCCCCTGGTGACATGACGATGACATCATGGAACTGGTTTGGTCAGTGCCGGTCCATGGGTGCTGCCATCTTTTTTAAAAAAAAATTTTAAATTTTTTTAATTTATTTTTTCTTCTAAGCATGTGCAGAAGCCAAGTTTCCGGCACTGTGCATGTGGTTGCCATCTTGTTTTTGGCTTTTTTAATATTATTTTTTACTTTTTTTGAATTTTTCAGCACTGAGCATGCACACACACGCAAAGCGCATGCGTGCCCACAAGGCGTGGCCACGCGGCGCGGGGAGAAGCAAACCGGCAGCGAGGTACGTTAGAACCCACCCCTGCCTTGCAAATAAATAATCTGTGTATTATAGTCATATCCTTCTAGCATTCTGAAAAATAATACTGCCAATACCAGGTCCCTAAATATTTATTTACTTCTTAGATTTATATCCTACCTTTAATGCAGGAGCTCAAGGCATCATTCAAAGTATGCATTCATCATTTTTCTCTACAATAAAAACTTGGTGAGGTAGAGAAGGCTGAGAAAGCAATTAGCCACTGAACTTCCACAGCTGTGTATGAATTAGCACTGAGCCTCTGTGGTGCCAGTCCAACATCTTCATCAACTTGACTGGTGGCTGCTCAATTATGTCATTTGCTGTTTCACAGTTTTAGTATTTACAATCTTCCACAATTATGTGCTAAAATACATTTTGCTGTCCAACACATTTTGGTCTTTGCAAAATACAAGGATAATTTACTCTTTAGGATGTTTGCATTTATACTATTGTTTCTGTCATTAACATTCCTTTGAAAAAAAATCACTACCATTATCATTGGCTAAATAATTTCTGGAAAAGAAAAACTAAGCTTTTATATAAAGAGTTTCTTCAATAGGATTTACTCCATGGCTAAATATTTTTATGCAAGTAATTCTTGCACTCCCGTATTTGACAATATTCCTTTATTGTCCCCAAACTCCACAGACTTCCATCATTATGATGAAACTGCCATTATAGTTCAGATCACAGATATACAACCAGATGGTAAATTGCCAAATATGAGCAAGTCTTGCTTTCATTTCCTGGATTGTTAGGTACCCACCATCCAGAGGTACATAACATTTCAAAACTGAATATTTTTCTTATTTTAATCTCATATTTTATAATTACCTGGTATTAAATCTTAAAGTGTGATAGAGCATGTAATGCACACCTGCTTATAAAAATGAATAAGCTTACTATAGAAAGCATATACCCAGCTCAATTTTCCCAAGCCTACTATGCTCTGTTTACACAGAATTCAGTATATGTAAGCAGTGCAATTGATATGATGCCACCATTTCAGATCACCTAATCCAAGCATTGCAGAAAGGTTTATAGCAAAGTCAGTCTGAAGGGTTTCAATTTACAGATATCTTGGAAATGCAGTTTTTGTTGCTTGCAGTAGAGATTAAGTGAGATGGAAAACGGACGAGTAGATTGCAAGAAAATACACAAATGAAGAGGTTAAAAAAGAGTTGTGTCGCTCACAACAAGAATGATATTGAACCTATAATCCTATTTGTGAAATGAAGAATCTCCTGTTTGCCTGGAACATGCAGACAAACTTAGGCATTTCTTTGGATCAAGTTGTGTCTAGGCGTGTCTAAACAACAAAATATGCTAAGTAGTTGTGCTGTGGATACTATGCATGGGGCAACCTATGCTAGATAGAATAGATTTACAGAGATAGAGTGAGTTGTAGGGTAAGAAGTAATGGAAGCAAAACAATTATATTGTAATATTATATTGTCTTTCTGGAAGACACAATTCAGACTATTTGGAACAACTTGATATAGGATAGAATTAAACAAGAGCTTTTAATTTATTTTCAAATCATCATCATATCTATGTGAGAACAAAATTTAAATTTCAGCAAGAAAATCAGAATCTATATTATCACAATTGAACACACGAGACAGGCTCATTCAATTACATGCATTTCTAGGA
This sequence comes from Diadophis punctatus similis, assembly GCA_023053685.1. Classification (NCBI taxonomy): domain Eukaryota; kingdom Metazoa; phylum Chordata; class Lepidosauria; order Squamata; family Dipsadidae; genus Diadophis; species Diadophis punctatus. The sequence continues at coordinate 29,671,875 of JALIGW010000007.1, read as the reverse complement.
ACATTCTCTATTGAGCCTTAGATAAAAATATTTTAGAGTTCTACATATTGAATTTTCTAGGTATTTGAACAATAAAAATAATGTCTCAACAAGACCACCAGGCTTTTTTTCTCCTCCTTCAATCTTGTGCAATGTCAAAACTCTTGTTGGATGTTATAAGGGCTATTGGTATTTAATTAAAATGACGAATTTCCTCCTATTAAGAGAATAGTGCCTCATAATAACCAAACTATATGCAATTAAAATCCAAAAGAATTTAGAAGCCAAAATAAATATTCCTATTTCAGTATACATCAAGGTAGTCAATTCAATGTTAACCCAGTTTCTCAAATTCTCAGAATAATCAAAGATCTCAAAATAATGCATATTAAATAAATCATTTGTTAATGCTATAAATCAATGATACCTAAACCAATAACGTTCTTTAAATGGAAGCTCTGAGCAATGTGGAACTGTCACTCTGATATTATTTGTTTGGGGTGAAATACCTATCCAGAAAAGGATACATACATTCCTGCCCCAGGGAACAGATGCACTGTGGACATTTTTTCCCCTTCATCTTTTTAAGCAAAAGATTATAAATGTACTCTGGAATGAGATTTTTCTTTTAAATCAAGTGCTTCAAATTGTGTAATAGAGTTCTTGGTTCCATAAAGCATACAAAATGTGTTTTCAAAGATAAATTATGAGTTGCAAAAAATGGGGTAGAATTGCCTCATCCAGTGGTCTGTACACTACACTTCTTTTTATCATAGTATTTTCTGAATATAAAAATTAAGTGTAGAAGATTTAAAACATTGTTGGATAATTCTTTTCTTGATAGGCTTGTATTCTACGCGTAAAATGATTAAATATCAAATAAAATATAAAAGTAAAATATTCTCATTTGAAAAAATAAATAAAAAAGTATATGAAACATTTTTATAAGTAGAAATTTTATTCTTGAAGCACATATAAATTTTCAGAACTTATGATTTGTACATGCTAGTGAAAGGATTCCACATTGTTCTGTCAGGTTTAAGGAAGCTCATCAGGTGAGGACATTGTCAATAGTCACAAGTCAAATATTTCAAGAATGGGCAGAGAAAAGAGAAAGATGTGATTTTCCACAGATTCTATCCATATTACATTCCTAAAAGCTATATGTTTGGGACCTAAAGATGCAATTCCTCTTATCATGTAAATCAGAGGTGGGTTCCTACCGGTTCGGACCGGTTCTATAGAACCATTAGTAACTTTGTGGCCTGGGTCGCTGGAACCAGCAGCGACCCAGGCCTGCCATGCCCCTGAGCCGGTTCACTCGGTAGTGCCATAGGCGCCACCATTTTGTTTTTTGCTTCTGCGCATGCATAGAAGCTTTTTTAGTACCGTGCATGCGTGCAGCGCATGTGCCCATGCGGCACATACCTGAGCAAACCAGCAGTAGAAGAATCCAGAACCCACCCCTGATGTAAATGTAATTTACTTAAAAATACTTCTAAAGAAATTTTATCCAGAAGGTTGTTCTTAAAATAGAACTGGAAGAGATTGTTCTTACCTATCAGATAAGTGCTTTTCAGAAAGTGTGAAGGAATATTCCTTTTAATAAGAGTTAAATGGGAGCTCAAAGGTTACCTGGCCTTTTTATTATTGCTTTGCTTTTTTTCCTTGCAGTAGTCCTCAGGCTCTGTTAGAAGTATTTAAACTTTATGGCTGAATGACATTTTCTATTTAATTTACTTTTTTTATTTAGTTTAATTTATTGGTAAATTAATGTTACTAAAAGTGGAAAACTGGATTAAAAAAAGAATAGCAGTAAGAGTGTGGGAGAAAGAAGGATCACTGCCAATGTCTATTATTTAAGTAGGACTGCAATTATTGAATAAGGTGTCTGATTCACAGCCTTTGAAAGACTGGAGAAAACCACTTAAATAATTTAAATACAACCATTTCCTTGGAAACTAAATAAGCTGCATCTTTTTCTGAAGGATGCTGCTATGTCAACAGTGAACAGATCTGTCTGTTGGAGTGCTAATTAATAGGCAATACATGAATTAGAGTAGAATTAGTTTTTGAAGTTTTGCATAATTCCAGAAGTTGTGAAAAGGCATGCAAAAAAAGGCAAAATTTATGGAACCTAGAATTAAAAAGTATGTAAATAAGTAGAAAAAGTACAATGTAAGGAAATTTGTGCATAAAAATGAATTTGTCATGCATCAAATAGACTTGAAGAAAAATTTCAAAATGATGTATAATTGGAAAAAAATAAATTTAAAATCAGAAAAATGTCAGTAGAGAAAGGCATCCATTTCTTGTCAATTTCATCGGAAATAAAGTATGGGTTCTGACAACTAACTCTGTTTAGACAACTACAGATCCCAAGAACATTAGCCTCTTGTTCTAAAAAAAAATCATCATTGCTTGTGGAAGAAACTCAAAAAGTTCTGATTTTGTTCTAGAATCAGCAACATAAAGGAGTTCCAATCTCTTCACCCTTGACCAGAGCAATTTCCTAAAATCCACACTGTCATCTTAAAAAAAAATAGTTACAAAGCAATTCCTATTCGTAGTGTTCCTTACTGTTTTTTCTGTGATGTTCCTTTTTTAATGTTCTATTTATAAATTGGTGCCACACATCAGTTCAATTCAAAAGACCAGCAAATTTATACCCAACAAATGAGTTTTACTTATAATAAAATCTTGTACAACCATAACAAATTTATCACCTGAATGAAGATTCCCAATCTGTCAACAGATTTATTGCAGGACATCAAAATTTAAATAGCTGAATTTAAATTTACATTTTTAATTGTTAGAAAGGGAATTGTTTGGATTTTTTTCCATGTGTTTTATGTAAAAGCTTCTCCATAGCGTGCCCATACATTTATGTACTTTTCAATATTTATTAAAATAGAATCTGTTTCATAACTCCCAAGAGAAAAAAGACATACACTTAGGCATGCAGTAAACACACAATTTGGGAAAGAAGCCTTCTAGTAGAACAGACCTTCTCTCCTTAACTTGATTCAATGGCTGCAGCTTTGTCATCACCAGCCCCAAAGCACAGAATTCTCCATACTCCACAACTCATTACAAACAAAAGATGAGCTGTAGACTATCGTGAAAATTGGGAAAGATTTATCTGCTTATCATTGGTGTGCAGAAATTGTTCCAGAAACACAGAATATCTTAGTGACCTAGTTTAAAGGCAAGCAAAAGAAAATACCCAGGAAGAGATAAAATTCATGTACAGGTTATGGCTGTTATATGCTGTGATAGCTGCGGGCAATATCTACACTTTATCGGTTTCTACTGAGTCAGTATGTTTATTATTTTATCTGTTTCTTTAGACTAGTACTTGTCATAAGCATATGAAATAATACCAGCTTTATGTGTTTTCATACAGAAGGAATAATTCATTGCTTTTTTTTAATGAGAGGGAAGCCAACACTGCTTGAGAGAGAGAAAGAAAGAAATATATGAATGTAAGTGCTTTCACAATCCCAGAGGCACAATAAGCATGAGAATTCTCTGTATAATTGAATGAAATAACTAGCCATGCAAATAAAGTGTAGCAAATAGTATTAATGAAAAAAGGGAGGCTGCCTTTTGGTCATCAACATATGAAAGCAACATTAAAACTCTCCAAATATGGTAGCAGGAGAGGGGAGAGAAGGAGGAAGAAAGTAGGAGGGGAGAAGGATAGAGGGAAGGGAGTGATTGGATTTGATATGCAGGATAGATAGGCATTTTAGTAATATTACTCGATATACAATATAAAATTCATGTTAAATTTTTGATAATATATTATGGTATATGTATTGATGTTTATGTGAAGAATGTTAAAAAATAAAAAACTTTTAAAAAAACTCTCCAAATATTTTAAAACCAATAGCAGCCCACCTAAATGAAACAATACTTTGAAATATGGTAAATACAAAAATGAAATGCCATTTATCTCCTTCCCCTTCCAGAATTAGACAATATTTTTATAACTTAAATCCCTGGCGGAATTGGGGGGACATTGACTACACAATCAAGTTGCAATGTAGTAATTTCTGAATAGTTATTACCTCAGCCGAGCATTTAGATTTACTGCATTATTCATTACATTGGAGATATTTCCTTCTACTACATATTAAAGATTATTCAAAGCAGCATTTTCCAGACTTTTTTTGTCTGTCTAGTTGACAATTGTAACACAGAAGAATAGGAATAAATTTTAAACATAAGGACAAGTATACCGTAATAAGCTTAACCCCAACACAGTGGGTGCTCCACGCTTCTCTGCCAGCATTTAGAATTATTATTTACAGAACAATTTGAAATCACAGCTGCTAATTCTTTAGCTGGTGTTGGCCTTCATCCACAGAATTCTTCCCAAGAACCTAGGATGTTGGAAGATATCAGCATAGTATGCTTGCAGGTTGGGTATGCTATGTGTCCTGTCGGCCAAAAAATGTCTCACCTGGTTAGTACTAGTAGTCATGCCTCATCTGCCATAGCCCCTACCTTCTGGAACATTCTTCCCTCAAAATTGAGGATGACTCCAATTCTGTTGGTCTTTTGCATGGCCTTAAGGACTGAATATGGTTGGTCATACAGTGAATATGACGTTTAGATATGATTTGGCATTTTTGTCCACTTACCTATCTTATCTTATTTTATCTTTCCTAAAGACCTGGAATACGCAAATGTTGTTTAATAATATTAAAGGTATAGTTACAGGATATAAGTTGTTCCAAGAAAAACTGCCTTTTGCAAATAATAGTAATTTTTGTCAATGAAAATAGTGTTCCAGCAGTGTTCCAGATGTTTCAGATTGTGACCAAGGCGTCTATTACTATTACCTTTGCTTTTTTTTTTTTTTTGCCAGAGTCATTATACCATTATTTTCAGGTCTTATATTTTGTGAATTTTGTCCAGAACATTTTCTTTTCTATTGTCTACAGATACTGCCCCTCCCACTTTCCAGACTTTTGTTAAGTGATAATTGTTAAATCTGTGGTATTTTGTGGCATGTGACTGTCTGTTTGAAATCTAATGTCCCAAATCAGTTTAACTTCTTTTATTTTCTATTACTTTCTCTATTTTTATGGTCACAATGGTTCTTGCTTGCAAGAAAATAGTTTTCTTGCAGATTTTCCAGTGTTCCATTGTTGCTACTTTGTCATGGCATTGTTTGTAGTCAATCTGTGAGATATTGTAGCATCTAATTATGTGGTCCTCTGTTTCGGTGGCTTCTTTGCAGAGGCGGCATTTAATGTCTATTGCTATCTTTTCAATTCTGGCTTTGTATGCATTTGTGTTTGGTGTTGTGCAGCCAGAATTAGCCCCTCTGTCTCTTTCTTCAATGTTCCTACTCTTAGCCATTGCTAGATCATGTTATTATCTGCTTGCTTTCCAGGTTCTTTTTTAATATATTGGTCATTTATCTTTTTTATTCTTTGCTTGTCTTTTTTCTATTCTTCATTTGGTTTTTCTTACAGCACAGTTTGGTCTGTCTTACAGCTCAGGCTGGAATATTAGGGAAAATAGCTTTAAAACCATGTTAACTGTAAGCAAGTCCAATACATAACATATTCCAGTCCAGATGTCAAGAGATCCAAAAAGAATAATCCAAAACAACGATTTATTCTATTTTTATCCTGATCAAATAAACTTTGTCTTACTCCTTTTTACATAAAACAACCTTGCCCTTTAATTCATTCAGATGATTTCTTGTTTCAAATTTCTTCAATACCTAAACAGCAAAAAGAAATTGTTCCAACTGTTCTGTTGAATTGTCATTTTTATTTTCTTTTTTATTTCTGAAGCCTCATCCATTTTTTATGACAAATTCCCATTCAAATGGGCCCTGAGCACCTAAATAACGACGGCTCGGTGGCCCCCCGATTCTGCAGAGTGGTTTGTAAAAACGAGCCCAGCAAATGGAAATTTATCCACACTATAAACTTCATTGCCAGAAACAATACAAATCACAGCAAACTTAGATCTAGACCAGATCTATCACTATTACAATGCATCCACTCCCGTGAACTCCGTGATGATCTCAAAAGACGGCTAGATCTAGGTGAAACAAACCTATACATAGATTACCGTGCCGACTGCATCAAAAACAAGACCCGTAATCCATCCCACAGCATCCAACCAACCATCCCCCAACAACAAAACAACATCCTACACACCACCAACCAAGACTAGGTAAGCGCGCCCCTTACTTCCTCAATCCAATCCAATTCTAATCTCAAATGCAAACTAATCAATGCAAGAAGTATAGTTAACAAAATGCCTGAATTCCTCTTACTACTAAACACTGACTCCTTCGACATTATCTTTGTCTGCGAAACATGGCTAAACGCATCCCTCCCTGACTCCATCATCACAGCAAGAAACTACCTTGTCTTCAGGTCTGACCGCGAAACCCGCAGAGGAGGCGGAGTAGCTATATTCTACAAAAAGACATTAAACCTAAAAAATATCCAAGTTGCACATGATCTCACCCTTCCTGAAACCATCGTCTGTGATCTGTCCCTAAATACCACACTTCGTTTCATACTTTGTTACAGAGCCCCAGACTACGACATCACACATGCGAACAAATTAACATCACTGCTAACGTGGGCAACCTCCTGCCCGTACCCCCTAATCTTTCTTGGAGACCTCAACCTACCTCTCATTAACTGGACCTTAAATGAATGCACAACTGAACCCATCCATTCAACCCTATACAATGCTGTTACCAATCTGGGACTCGACCAACTAGTAACGAACAATACTAGACTCAACAACTGCCTCGACCTCATTTTCTGCAATAGCAAAAGCGCAATTTATGGACTTCAAATAAAAGAACCCTTCTCCAACAGCGACCACAGCATGATAGACTTTAGCCTCAATCTACACCATTGCAAGAATCACCTTAATAATGGGACACCCAAGTATAATTTTAAAAAAGCCAACTATGAACTCATAAACGCCGACCTCTCAACTCTTGACTGGCAAACTCTATTCTCTAACTGTAACACTGCCGATGACCTCTATAACATCTTCTTGCTCGAAGTCAAAAGAACTATCAGATTACACGTACCACTAATAACCACCATAACAAAGAAAAACAAACTACCCATATCAATAAGGAAGCTTCAATCAAAAAAAAAATCCCTCTGGCGAAAAAACAAAACAGGCTATGTAGCTAACTTCAAAAACCGCTACAAAAATATATGCCACCAAATAAAGATGGAATGCTCCAACTACCACAGCAAACAAGAGGAAAACCTTCTGCGCACCAAATCTAACCGCGCCTTCTACAACTTCGTAAATAACAAACTCAAGGACTCGAGACCTCTCCCACCACTAAAAGGACCCAACAACAAAGAATGCTATGATGAAACAGTCAAAGCAAACCTCTTCAACAGATTCTTTGGCTCAGTCTTTGTAAACAGCAACGGCTCATGTCCAAAATTCCCTAGTCGTACCACAAATACTCACAACAATTTAACACAAATAGACTTCACTGAATACAATGTTGAAAAAGCACTACGTGACCTAAAACCTTCTCTATTAATCGGACCAGATGGACTATGTGCACACTTCCTAAAAAAGATCTCCACAGCCATTGCCGAGCCACTACGCATAATCTTTGAAAAATCCTACAGGACCAGTTCCCTACCAAACCTATGGTCATTAGCCACGGTCATCCCCATCTTCAAAAAGGGAGATCCCAGTCTAGTAGAAAACTACCGACCAATCTCTCTATGCTGCGTCACATGCAGAGTCATGGAAACAATCATAAACCAATCCATTACCCTCCACCTAGAAACTAACAACCTACTTTCAAACAAACAATTCGGTTTCAGGAAAAAACTATCCTGCAATCTACAACTACTACACTGCAAAAACATATGGACCACAAAACTGGACCAGGGCAAAACAATAGACGCAGTTTACATAGACTTCTGTAAAGCCTTCGACTCAGTGGTTCACGATAAACTACTTCTGAAACTGAAATCCTACGGCATCTCTGGACCCCTACATGACTGGTTAACTGCATTCCTGTCAAACAGACAACAAATGGTCAAAATAGGGAGCGCCCTATCAAACCCCATTCCTGTTAACAGCGGTGTACCCCAAGGCAGCGTACTAGGACCCACACTCTTCATACTCTATATAAATGACCTTTGCGATCACATTACAAGTGACTGCGTTCTCTTCGCCGATGATGTAAAACTCTTCAACACCACCGACAACACTACTATCCTCCAAAAAGACCTAGACTTTGTGACAGAATGGTCTAACATCTGGCAACTCCAAATCTCAACCAACAAATGCTCTGTCCTACACATTGGCAAAAAAAATCAGAACATTAAATACAAGCTGAAAAGTCAAGACCTTACAGACGACCCTCACTCTGTCAAAGACCTTGGAATACTCATATCAAATGACCTAAGTGCCAAAGCCCACTGCAACAACATCTCCAAAAAGGCTTCAAGAGTTGTTAACCTAATCTTACGTAGCTTCTTCTCCGGTAATATCACACTACTAACCAGAGCATACAAAACATTCGCCAGACCAATCCTTGAATACAGCTCATCTGTCTGGAACCCACACCGCATATCGGACATAAATACATTAGAAAGTGTCCAAAGATACTTTACAAGAAGAGTCCTCCACTCCTCTACTCGCAACAGAATACCTTACACAACCAGACTTGAAATCCTGGGCTTAGAAAGCTTAGAACTACGTCGCCTTCGGCACGACCTAAGCATAACTCATAAAATTATCTGCTACAATGTCCTTCCTGTCAATGACTACTTCAGCTTCAACCACAACAATACACGAGCACATAACAGATACAAACTCAAAGTGAACCGCTCCAAACTTGACTGTAGAAAATACGACTTTAGCAACAGAGTGGTAAATGCCTGGAACTCACTACCTGACTCTGTGGTTTCGTCACCAAACCCCCTAAACTTTACCCTTAGACTGTCCACTGTTGACCTCACCTGATTCCTAAGAGGTCAGTAAGGGGCGTGCATAAGTGCACCAGCGTGCCTACCGTCCCTGTCCTAATGTTCCCGCTTATCAGTACCCATCTTATGTATACAAACAATGTTTTATCTATGTATATTACCAACATGTACTTGACAAAATAAATAAACAAACAAACAAATTGTTGATCTTAGATAGACTTTGTTGCATATCTTTTTCTGTAACATTTTCTTTGTGCACAAACTATTCCCCAAAAGAAACAACACAGTTGACATTATTGATCCAAACTGCCAATGCAGCTCCTCAAAAATGTCTCTGGACATTGTTATAAGCTACTTGTTTTATCATCAATATCAAAAACAGTTTCAATATTGTCTTGTCTTGTTGTATCTTCAATATCAAAAACAGCTTTTCTTTCCCATCAAATGCATTTATATTTTAAAATTAATCTCAAAATCTCAAAATTCAAAATTCAAGGTTTTAAGATTTTCTGAATCCTTAAACCATGTAAAACTTCCTGTAGTCAAAACATTTGTAATAATGCTCCATATCTGTCTTTTCTTACAACAGTCCCTGCTTCCATCCTTCCATACATCACTTCATACATTACACATCAGTTTTTAAACTTTGTACCACTCTGCTATGATGATTTTTTTTCAATTTATCCAATTTAACACTACAAAATTCTCAATCCTATGCTTCCTCTGAATCTAGTTACTCTTCTCTCATGTTTTTTTTCTTTCGTAATTTGATTCTTGTTTGTTCTTTCTATATGACAAAACCACCTCAATATACTTGTTCTGGTATTCATTCTAGTATTCAATTCAGATTTATTTTACCATTTACTCTTCTAGCCTTCAACAATCGTATCTATGTCAGGGCTATCACCAGATGCAGTGGTATTCAACCGGTTTGCACCAGTTCGGTAGAACCGGTAGCTATTTTTTTGTGGAGTTCAGTGAACCATCTGAATAGCGTCCATTTCAATCCCTCCAGCCCGCGGTGCCTTGGCTTGGCCTGCGGGATTTGTGCATAAGGCAGCAGCCCAGGGCCAAAGCACCGGCGGAGCACCAAAAAGTCAGGGAGGGTTTTCAGCACTGCGCATGTGCACAGGAAGCACATGCGCACCCCTGCGGCGCAGCCACACAGCGCGCAACATGTGTGCACCCACGCAGCATGGGAGGAAGCGAACAGGCAGTGAGGTAAGTTAGAACCCACCCCTGGTCAGGTTGGTCATCGTGGGAGGATCATCTCGCATGTGCCGCAGAGCTGGAGGATGGGGATAGGCCACATCTCCCACAACGGCCAACCTGACCCTGGGCGAACGGGTTGTTAAATTATTTTAATCCCACCACTGACTAGATGGCTCATAGTGATATTGATCACACACTATCATTTTGGTCAATCCTTTTTAGATAGATTGTGTATAGAATAGGTTACTACTCTTAGCTATACCTGTGCAGCATTCCCTAACAAGGCCAGTTTTGACATATTTTGACCCATAGATCAGAGGACTAGCAAGGCAGGGAACAGGGAACCTGGGACAAGGCAAAACTATTTTTAAGTGCCATGCAGTTTCCATCAAGAGACCAGCATGAGAAACAGGCTGTAAGCAGACTTTTACAACAAACTGGCAGGAATTAGAAACCTTGGGGCATACACAGATAAAGAATCGGATTCTTTGTGTATACAGAAGTTGGTTTTTATCTACTCAGAGTGAATCTTAACCTTCTTGTGAGAGTTCTTGAATGCAGTTTAAGGATGTTTTTGGTAACTCTCTTATATATTTATATTAGCAGATGTTTCTTATTTTCTCAGCTCACTTAACTATCTATCCACATTTTCCTTATGTACATTTAATTCACATTGTCTCTGTTCCCCCCAGAGAAAGCAAATTCCAGCTTTGTCTATATAAATCATTACCTTTATTATAGCACAATAATAACATCAGGTTTAATTTAAGACATAACATTATACCTTGAAATGGATTTCTTTCTTTTTAAAAATTAACTCCCCTCTAGTCATCATTCATCCAATTCTGATGATTTTTTTGTCCCTTGCATTACTGCTGGTGATTTCACACATGTTCTTGTATATAATAGTTCCAGCTTGGAATAAATACATTCCAATTTGATCAGTAATAGTTGCTGTGTTGGAAATAAAAAAGGTGAGTATGCTTTCAATAATAACATAAATATATACATTTAATAGAAACCCTATTTATTTACAGAAAAGGACAGTACTATTCAGTTTCAGATTTTTTAAAAAATACTAAGCTTTATCTCCAGTCTTGAAAAATTACCAATGATTTTAAACAATCCTCCCTCATGTTTTTAATTACTAAGCTAAAGTTTTCCCATTTCAAAACAGGCTGAAAGTATTTCAGTTTGATCTGAAAGAAGCTATATCTGAAAGAAGCTTCATCACTTATGAAAAGTAGCAGTTGATTCTGCTAATAACTGGACAATGAATAAAATAAAATCATAAGATTAAAGAGCCAAAGGCAAGGAAAGCTTGCAAGGATAGAAAGAGATCTGAAGATATTGTGAATGGTAACACTGTAAACTTGATTTCCTTCACTTTTTTCTCTTATCTCATGCTTTTAATTTATTATACTTATTATTTATTACCCCTTTTTGTACTTTGCATAATTTTGTTATCCTGAAATTTTTTTATCAGTCTTTGAGGCAGATCAGACAGGAAACCAAAATTATGAGACTAACACTGACCAGTGGGGTGGTCACTGACCTCGAGCCAGACATCCTATAATGTGAAGTCAAATGGGCCTTAGGAAATCTGAGCAACAACAAAGTTAGTGGAGGTGATAGTATTCCAGCTGAGCTATTCAAAATCTTAAAAGATGATGCAGTAAAAGTGCCATACTCAATTTGCCAGCAAATTTGGAAAACTCACAATGGCCACAGGATTGGAAAAGGCCAGTTTACATTCCAATTCGAAAGAAGGGCAATGCCAAAGAATGTTCAAACTATTGCACCATTGCACTCATTTCACATGCTAGTAAAGTTATGCTTAAAATCCTACAAGCTAGGCTCCAGCAGTATGTGGATCGAGAACTACCAGAAGTACAGGCAGGATTTCGAGGAAGCAGAGGAACTAGAGATCAAATTGCCAACATACGCTGGATCATGGAGAAAGCTAGGGAGTTCCAGAAAAACATCTACTTCTGCTTCATTGACTATGCTAAAGCCTTTGATTGTGTGGAACATAACAAATTGTGGCAAGTTCTTAAAGAGATGGGAATACCAGACCATTTATTTGTCTCTTGAGAAACCTATATGCGGGTCATGAAGCAACAGTGAGAACTGGACACGCAACCACTGATTGATTAAAAATTGAAAAAGGAATCCAGCAAGGCTGTATACTGTCATCCTGCCTATTTAACTTATATGCAGAGCACATCATGAGAAAGGCAGGACTAGATGAATCAAAAGTTGGAATTAAGATTGCCAGGAGAAATCTCAACAACCTCAGATATGCAGATGATACCACTCTAATGGCAGAAAGTGAAGAGGAACTAAAGAGCCTCTTGATATGGGTGAAGAAGGAGAGTGCAAAAGTTGGCTTGAAACTCAACATTAAGAAAACTAAGATCATGGCATCCGGCCCTCTCAATTCCTGGTAAATAGATGGGAAAGAAATGGAGGTAGTGACAGATTTTATTTTCCTGGCCTCTAAGATCACCGCAGATGGGGACTGAAGCCAAGAAATTAAAAGATGCTTGCTCTTGGGGAGGAAAGCTATGACAAATCTAGACAGCATACTAAAAAGCAGAGACATCACCCTACCAACAAAAGTGCATATAGTTAAAGATATGGTTTTCCCAGTTGCAATATATGGCTGTGAAAGTTGGACCATAAGAAAGGCTGAGCGCCAAAGAATTGAGGCCTTTGAACTATGGTGCTGGAGAAGACTCCTGCGAGTCCCTTGGACTCCAAGGTGATCAAACCGGTCAGTCTAGAGGAGATCAACCCTGACTGCTCTTTAGAAAGCCAGATCCTGAAGATGAAACTCAAATACTTTGGCCACCAAATGAGAAGGAAGGACTCACTGGAGAAGAGCCTAATGCTGGGAAAGATTGAGGGCAAAAGAAGAAGGGGATGACAGAGAATGAGGTGGCTGGATGGAGTCACTGAAGCAGTAGGCGTGAGCTTAAATGGACTCCAGAGGATGGTAGAGAAGAGGAATGTTGTCCATGGGTCCTGATGGGTCGGACATGACTTCACAACTAACAACAACAAAATAACTGCAACTGGTGAAATAAATAGACCTTTTTAACATTGTATTCTGATCTTTATTTATTTGTTTGTTTGTTTGTTTGTTTGTTTGTTTATGTCAAATACATGTTGGTAATATACATAGATATAACATTGTTTATATACATAAGATGGGTACCGATAAGAGGGAACATTAGGACAGGGACGGTAGGCACGCTGGTACACTTATGCACGCCCCTTATTGACCTCTTAGGAATCGGGTGAGGTCAACAGTGGACAGTCTAAGGGTAAAGTTTTGGATGTTTGGTGATAAAACCACAGAGTCAGTTATTGAGTTCCAGGCATTTACCACTCTGTTGCTAAAGTCATATTTTCTACAGTCAAGTTTGTAGAGGTTCACTTTGAGTTTGTATCTGTTGTGTGCTTGTGTATTGTTGTGTTTGAAGCTGAAATAGTCGTTGACAGGAAGGACGTTGTAGCAGATAATTTTATGAGTTATGCTTAGGTCGTGCCCAAGGTGACGTTGTTCTAAGCTTTCTAAGCCCAGGATTTCAAGTCTGGTTGTGTAAGGTATTCTGTTGCGAGTAGAGGAGTGGAGGACTCTTCTTGTAAAGTATCTCTGGACACTTTCTAATGCATTTATGTCCAATATGCGGTCTTGGTTCCAGACAGATGAACTGTATTCAAGGATTGGTCTGGCGAATGTTTTGTATGCTCTGGTTAGTAGTGTGATATTACTGGAGAAGAAGCTATGCAAGATTAGGTTAACAGTTCTTGAAGCCTTTTTGGCGATGTTGTTGCAGTGGGCTTTGGCACTTAGGCCATTTGATATGAGTATTCCAAGGCCTTTGACAGGGTGAGGGTCGTCTGCAAGGTCTTGTCTGTTCAGCTTGTATTTGGTTTTCTGATTTTTTTTGCCAATGTGTAGGACAGAGCATTTGTTGGTTGAGATTTGGAGTTGCCAGCTGTTTGACCATTCTGACACAACGTCAAGGTATTTTTGGAGGATAGCAGTGTTGTCGGTGGTGTTGAAGAGTTTTACATCATCGGCGAAGAGAACACAGTCGCTTGTAATGTGATCGCAAAGGTCATTTATAAAGAGTGTTGGTCCTAGTATGCTGCCTTGGGGAACACCGCTGTTAACAGGTACGGGATTTGATAGGGCACTCCCTATTTTGACAACTTGTTGTCTGTTTGACAGGAACGCAGCTATCCAGTCATGAAGGGGTCGAGAGCTGCCATAGGATTTAAGTTTCAGAAGTAGTTTATCGTGAACCACTGAGTCAAAGGCTTTACAGAAGTCTATGCAAATTGCATCTATTGTTTTGCCCTGGTCAAGTTTTGAGGTCCATATGTTTTTGCAGTGTAGTAGTTGTAGATTGCAGGATGGAAAACATCCAGCAATAGAGTGATAGGCTTTGAATTGAAAAAGGAGCAAAGAGATGGATAAACATTCTTTGTTTCTGCTACTTGCTGATTCTTAATTTTAGCTTTCTTTGTCTGTTTTTCTTTAAATTGCTCATCACAAGTTTCTCCTGACTCAAATATAAGATTCTCCTTTAGCTTCAAGAAAGATCTAATGAGATTGTTTTAATTATATATGAAAAATCATCAACCTTCCCCAACTTGCATCAAGAGCCTTGCTGCCAATATATACCACTGAATAATAGATATTTTCAGTATTGGCTTTGTTCTGTTTTTACTTCAGTCAGCCAATTCAGAATTTAAACATAAAAGGTGTCTTTGTTGTATGGAGAGAAAAATACTTATCTGCTAATTTAAAATATAGAAAAGGTAAGAAAGTAGTATTTTTGCTTCTTCAGCCCCATGTCAGCTATTTTTTTCATATTGTTTAAGCAAGAAAATACATCTTCAAAATCATTAGCTGATAAATAGACACAGAAGAACCAAACAAGGACTTATATGTTTAAACCAATAATGCTACTCTTTAATTAGAATTAATATATTTACCTGAGCACAAAATCATTGGCTTCTATTGGTTTCCAGTGGTATAACAGAGAAAAATGTGCTTCATTGTACTTTAATCAAGAAAAATAGGAGATAGTATCTCACCTAATAGCAATTTTGAATTTGTAACATCAATTGCTGTTTTAATCTTTAATGAATCACCAAAACACTTTTCTTTTCTGAGAGTCAAATAATTTTGCCTATGTATTGCTGTGATAGCTGATTTGTGTTTTTCAAAGAGAGAGTAAGGACATCTTAATTACTATCCTACTTTTAAAAATATTGTATTTTTTATTTTGTTTATATATTTTCTTTCCATTGGAGTTCATAGCAGTGCATTATTATTAAAAAAATAGTCTTCAATAAAACAACCATCCACAAGCCATAAAAATAAATGTTACCGTTCCCAAAAGATAAATAAGTTGTCTTAAGCCCAGTTTGGAACTGAGGTTCCCTCCCAGCTGAAATTCCCTCCCGGCAGGCAGCCCTTTTTTCTTTCAAAGGACTGCCTGCCGGGATACAATCTTAGCTCTGCAGCAGGTGGAAGCAGCTTGCAACCTTCCCTGCTGGCTTCCCCATTGACTTTCAGGGGAATCTGGCAGAGAAGATTACAAACAGAGATCACATGATCACAGGTACTTGGCAACCATTCCTAAGTGTAAACAGGTTGACAACACAGAGATCATAATCATGTCACTGCAGGGATGGTGGTGCAATATTTTTCAAGTCATAAAGCACTTACTGTGTGGTCATTGTAATTCTGGACCATCATTAAACGATCAGCCCTAAATCAATTCTGATACGAAGTGTGCAAAATGTCATCATGGCACCATTTATAAATCCTTATTAGTAAATTTAGAAGGCAAGAGTACTAACAAAGGAAGGATATTTAAAAGAGTAATATTACAATTTTTGTAGAGACAATTTGTGTGTGATTTCAGATAGATATTAGTATTAAGGTACCTAATAAAATTCCCAAAAATTCTGGTGAGAAGAGAAATCTGTACCAATACTGTGTCTTCTATCTTCTTCCAGCCAAATGTTTCTATGAGAAAAAATAGTATAAGATATGGAAAATACATTGGGGAAAAATTGGTAGTTGCTGAAGATATTCAATGCAGTTATTTTTATTTATTTATTTATTTATTTAGACGCTCTTATAGGCCGCCCAATCCCGTGGGACTCAGGGCGGCGTACAACATGAATAAGAAGCGTACATATAAAAACAGTAATCATAATTTAAATTAAAATATAATTAAAAAGAAAAACATTATAAACACAACATTCAGGGGGAATCTGATTATCCTATTCACCCCATCTGCCGGAAGAGCCATGTTTTTAAGGCTTTACGGAAGGCCAGCAGGGTGGGGATGGTCCGGATCTCTGGTGGGAGTTGGTTCCAGAGGGACGGGGCTCCCACAGAGAAGGCCCTCCCCCTAGGCCCCGCCAGTCGGCATTGTTTGGCCGACGGGACCCGGAGGAGGCCCTCTCTGTGGGACCTAACCGGTCTTAGGGAGGTATGTGGTAGGATGCGGTCCCGCAGGTAACCTGGCCCTGAGCCATGTAGGGCTTTAAAGGTAACGACCAACACCTTAAATTGCAACCGGAGACTAATTGGTAGCCAATGCAGCTGGCGAAGGAGAGGTGTTACGTGGGTGTATCTTGGTACACCCACTACAGCTCGCGCAGCTGCATTCTGTACCAACTGGAGTCTCCGGATGCTCTTCGAGGGTAGCCCCATGTAGAGCGCGTTACAGTAGTCTAGCCGTGAGGTGACAAGGGCATGAGTGACTGTGAGCAAGGCCTCCCTCTCCAAGTAAGGTCGCAATTGGTGCACAAGACGGATCTGTGCGAAGGTCCCCCTAGCCACAGCTGAAAGATGTTGATCCAATTTTAGCTGTGGGTCTAGGAGGACACCCAAATTGCGAACCTGTTCTGAGGGATTCAATTTTTCTCCCCCAAGAACCAAGGAGGGACAGTCGACATAGTCCTTTGGAGGCAATATCCAGAGCCACTCAGTCTTGTCTGGGTTGAGCCTGAGTCTGTTCACTCCCATCCAGACCCTCACATCGTCCAGGCAGCGGCACATTACATCAACTGCTTCACTGAATTGACACGGGGTGGAGATGTACAACTGGGTATCATCAGCATACTGCTGATACCTCACCCCATGTCGTCGGATGATCTCACCCAGCGGTTTCATGTAAATGTTAAACAGGATGGGCGAGAGGACCGAGCCCTGTGGCACCCCGCAAACCAGGGGCCTAGGGGCCGACCTCTGTCCTCCTGTCAACACCGACTGCGTCCTATCAGAGAGGTAGGAGGAGAACCACCGTAGAACAGTGCCTCCCACTCCCATCTCCCCAAGACGACGCAGAAGGATACCATGGTCAATGGTATCGAAAGCCGCTGAGAGGTCAAGTAACACCAGGATGGAGGAATAACCCCCATCCCGGGCTCGCCAGAGATCATCCATCAGCGCGACCAAAGCAGTCTCCGTACTGTAGCCGCGCCTGAAACCCGATTGAAAGGGATCCAGATAATCAGTATCCTCCAATAGCCGCAGGAGTTGGAGCGACACCACCTTCTCAACAACTTTACCCAAAAAGGGTAAGTTGGAGACTGGACGGAAGTTTTTTAAATCCGCTGGGTCCAGGGAAGGCTTCTTGAGGAGGGGCCTCACCACCGCAGCTTTTAAAGGCTGTGGGATGGATCCCTCTCTCAAAGAAGCGATCACAACCACCTGGAGCCAGCCGCGTGACACCTCCCTGCTGGCAGAGACCAGCCAGGAGGGGCACGGGTCCAATAAACAGGTGGAGGCGCTCATCGCTCCTATGGCCTTGTCCACATCCTCAGGAGTGACAGGCTCAAACTCGTGCCATATAACAGGACTAAGACTCGCCCCTGTCATCTCGGCTTGCCCTGTCCAAATGGAGTCCAGGTCTGTCCGAATCTGAACGACTTTATCCGCCAGAAACTGAGAAAATTCCTCAGCTCTGCCCTGCAAGGGATCTTCAACTCCCCCCTTGGCTAGGAGGGAGCGAGTCACCCTAAACAGGGCGGCTGGGCGGGAGTGGGCGGACGCAAAAAGAGCGGAAAAATGCGAGCATTATTACCAATGGTGGCTTTTAAAATCTTTATCTCTTTATACAGGTCATTCTTGACTTACAACCATTCATTTAACTACCAATATGTTGTAGAATTACAATAATCATGGAGTAGGCGCTTTATGCTTTGTAAAGCACTTCTGACTATCACAAAAAGTTTCATCCCTACAGTGATAAATTAATGTCAGCAGTTTTTAACAACAAAATCGTAAAAAAATAAAATAAAGTGAAAACTTGCAAAAAGTAGAAAAGAATCTTTATTTTGTTCAAATGGCCTGGTAGAAAAAAAAATAAAAATATTGAAACTGAGATATAGTAGTAAATCCAAATTCTACAGCTGATCCATTTAGAAGATAAATCCTTGCAAACAAAACTAAAAACATATCACTGTAGAGTACATTTCTCTCCACAATCAGAAAAAATAGCTTGAACTGTAAAATAAATCTTACATTGCACGGTCTTCATTGTTAGCTAAATTAGAAATAAATTCCTTCTCATTTTTTTTCTACATGTACTGCATGTAGTACTTTACTGCAAAAGCTTCTCCTGATTTAAACAGCTGTTATTTGAGGTAGAAGACCAAGTTCATTTCAATTTAATTACCGTGCCTTCCCCCAAAAGAATTTTGTGCCAGGGTGAAAACACTTCTAAGACAGATCCTTAATTATCTATTCTTTATAAGAAAACATCACTTTCTGAAAGGGCTCGCTGTTCCATATAACTTTCATTCAATATAGTTAACATTAGAGAAATAAGGGTGTTTGCTGAGGGACCAATTAATCAGAAAAAATGAAGTTGCAATCCCCAATTGAACTCACTTATTAGTGACATATATAAGACTGTGTTATAAGTCATTCCTAACAATGGAAATATAGATTACTTCATTTTTATATCCAAATCTTATTTTTATCCATGACCATCTCCTTAGCTCAAAAATGTATCTTCCTCGGACCATATGGTTGAATGGGATGACCAGGAAAAGGTTCAGCAGGTTAAGAAGTTGTTGACAGGTAAGGTGAGCATCCATACATACTTGCCTGGTTTGACTTTGAATACCACAAACATCTAGAAAGAATGCTTCTTCCCTTTCCAACAATCCTGGATCGAAGTCTTTTTCATCCCTCATTGGGGAGTTTAGTAATTTTAAAAACAAAAAACTAAATTGTCCATATAGATTTAAGAAATGCATTGCTAAAATATTAATCAGAAAGAAGAACATAAAATGAAGTTTTTCTTCTTCTCATGATTTGAAGAAAGGGAAAGAATGAGTATTTCTTAGCACACATATGTGGGTCAATTTATTGACTTTCAATCAATGAGAAACAGGATCCTAAGCAATTGTCCTAAACAAAGAATAAGTTGATTGGATTGAGATAACAGCAAGACAGATAATTTCCAATGCTTCAAGATTTGGCATTTTCTTTAAACAGAAATTCTTACATGCTATTGTAATATTGTAATAATGTTTAGCTTTTATTTTTAAACTTACATATAAAGCAAAACTAACTAGAAACTAAATACAATCCATCCTTGTCTTTTTTAGTTTAAAAAGGAAGATTAAAAACATATAAGTAGCTCAGAACTGTCAAAATGTTGTCAGGATAAGTAAAGCTTATATAAGCTGAGGTTGGCAAAAGATGCTAAAAACGGTGGTGGGGAATATATTCAAGATGTATTCAAAATTTGAGAAAAAGAAAAGAATCAATATATCAGCTTCTTTGTAAAGGTAACACAAAGAATCTATTCAACTCATTTTTGTGTTTTCCCTCTTCAAAATGAAAGGATATGTGAAAAGAGGATGAAAAGGCAGAACAAAAGTGTAATGTTGAGAGAAACTTGGTTAGGACATATGTATTATGGAACAATGTAGGCCAGACCTTGGAAATGGGAAAGAAATGAATGAAGTATTAGGAGGAAAGTTTCAAAAAAGATACCTTTAGAACAGATCATAAAGAAAGCAACATACAAACCTCTTGAAAATAATGCAAGAATTACTGGAAATCAGCATGGAGCTGTCATGAACAAGTCTTTGTTAATCTTTTCTCATATTTTTGCTGGGTAGCTTCCTTAATAGATTGTGAGAATAGTTTGTATAACACAGTAGAGTAGAGTATAACACATCTTGATGCCACCACAGCATCTGATAAAATACACAATAATATTTGATTCAGTTAGAACTAGTTCCTCATCAAATTACAAATAGTATTGACAGTCCTAGACTTATCAGATTGTCAGATAATGCAAAATTGGGTAGAATAGTTAACATCCCGGAAGGTAGAGTTATTATTATTAATAATTAAATTATTAGATAGATTAGATAAATGAAATATTTACTAAATATGATTTAACAGAAACAAACATGAAATTCTTCACTTAGGAATCAAAATCATATTGTAGATCTAGACGGGAGAACATTTGGTTTTATAATGATATCTCTAAGAATCATCTTGAAACAGTAGCTGACTATAATCTGATTGTAGATTGTATTAGTATTTTCAAAATTACGGTAAATAATAGTTCCACTTTATTCTGCACAATCAGACTCCATTTCTGTGTCCATTTCTGAGTCACATTATGAAGGTTTAAAAAAATGGAGCAACTTAAGAGAAAAAAATGACCCCAGATACAGCTATTATTCCAATTTTATTACTGCAGAACTGCCTTCAACAACCTTGCAAGATCTGACATTTATGAGGACAAGCGTATATAGCTAATCTTCATTCCTTTGCTGAGGATGTGGGCTGGAATGACCAGTTTTGATCATCCAATGTACATATGACTTATCTGAGTTAATCTGACAAGGTACTCTAAATACTTTGGAAACATTTCTCCAACACTACGTGTTGGAGCTACATATACAGCAACTGTGGGATCAACAAGTAGATGGACAGCAGTATTTTCTTTCATTATTCTATCCCTCTTCCTCCATCTTCTTGTCAGAGATTCTAGATGTTAAATCTGGGCAGTGAGAGCCAACAGGCCTTCATAGCTGGCTGCCAATCACTCAGGATCTTTCCTTATTGTGTGACACTAGTTTTGTACAAGATTGCTCTCTGAATAGAGTAGAGTAGAGTAGAGTAGAGTAGAGTAGAGTAGAGTAGAGTAGAGTAGAGTAGAGTAGAGTAGAGTAGAGAAGAAAAGAAAAGAAAAGAAAAGAAAAGAAAAGAAAAGAAAAGAAAAGAAAAGAAAAGAAAAGAAAAGAAAAGAAAAGAAAAGAAAAGAAAAGACTTTATTGGCCAGGTGTGATTGGACACACAAGGAATTTTTCTCTGGTGAATAAGCTCTCGGTGTACATATCTCAGGCTGCATATTTGGGAAGAAGAAGAAGAAGAAGAAGAAGAAGAAGAAGAAGAAGAAGAAGAAGAAGAAGAAGAAGAAGAAGAAAAAGAAGAAGAAGAAGAAGAAGAAGAAGAAGAAGAAGAAGAAGAAGAAGAAGAAGAAGAAGAAGAAGAAGAAGAAGAAGAAGAAGAAGAAGAAGAAGAAGAAGAAGAAGAAGAAGAAACAGCAACAGCAACAGCAACAGCAACAGCAACAGCAACAGCATTCAGCAATTTTGTAAACGAATTCCCTAAGTTCCAGAGGAACTTATTTGACAATTTGATAATTCAGTGGCGCTTAGACATGGATGCTGGTAAATTGTGGATCCATAGACAATATTATAGACTGGAAGTCATACCCCAATATGCTTCCCTGTTTGACCTACTGGTAAAAAAGGATAGCTGCTTTGGCTATTTTCTGAATATACATTACTTCTTCATCTTATCACCTGTTTAGTTGCACTGATAACCCATTTGTCTATTACATTTTAACATGAAAAACATATAGTGTTCATACAATACTCTGTTTATTCCTAACCCAATCCACCCTTCATCGTTGTATTATAAAAGTACTGGAGATGGAAGCTATGTACAAACTAGTCACTTAGAAACAGCTGGCCTTGTAATGTCATTGTTAGTCTTTATATCTCTGCAATATGAAAATTCTCATTAAATGAAAAGCAAAACACTAAATAATAATAATAAATAATATTCATGGTGGTAGCTCTTACAAAATTGACTAGTTTTCTTTGGGAAGGATGTAAGCGCTTTATTCAGCTGTGATGCACAGAGGTAGGAAAAAGTAATAGACTATATAAAGACAACTACAATGCACATTCTCCTAAAATGATGATCCATTGCAAACACATTATTAACTCTTATCACACATGTTTATGTGACGATTTTATCCAACAGCAAAAATTCATTGGGAGATATCCAATTATCTTATGAGCCATGATAGTGCAGTGATTAGAGTGCAGAACTGCATGCTACTTCTGCTGCCTGCCAACTGCCTGCAATTTGGCAGTTCAAATCTCACCAGGCTCATGGTTGACTCAGCTTTCCATCCTTCCAAGATGGGTAAAATGAGGACCCAGATTGTTGGGAGCAATATGCTAACTCTGTAAAGTAATATGCTATTACTCCCATGCTAACTCTGGGAGCAATATGCTAACTCTGCTTAGAGAGGGCTGTAAAGCGGTATATAAGTCTAAATGCTATTTCTATTGCTATCTGGTCTTTTGCATATCAACTTAGTTCTTTTAGACTAGAATTTTATTTCTTTGAAGATTCTGAAATAATATTAAGTGCTTGTTTGAAATCAAAGAATATGTCCACTTGGCTTACCCTTGCTGCCAAACTTATTCTCCTATTCAAGTCAGAAACCAAAAGTATATTACTAATATACTTTATTTATACCCATTTTGCCTCTTCTTTTATATTTCTATCCACAGAGCACATGTACTGGGCCTGACTGAAAACTTATTCTTGTAACTTTATGATATTCCATTTATCTAGCTACTTCAGTCATCTAATAAATGTTTAGGCGGTTGAAAACTTATTTTGTCTTGAAAGGTGAAGCTATGCAGTGTATTATATTTTATTTAGGAAGAAAAGGAAAGAAGTATGTGTTGGTGGTAGGGGGAGACCTAGAATGAAAGTAGAATAAATTCAGGAATAGAACACTTTATCTGAAACAGAGGAAAATAATTTTTTGGTTCAATAGACAGAAACATGTGGAGTTACATAAATAGAAGTATGAAGAAGACATTTGGTAGTCTGAAAAATGTTGTGGATGTAGAAAAACTTATATAAGAGATTGCTACAAAAACAGGGATGAAAGAAAGATATAAAAGGTAGAGAAAGATAATTGCAAACAATGTAATCGAAAAAGAGCAAGGAATACTTAAGATTACAGGAGTCATAAAAAGCTAAGTACTTTTAGTGAAAATAAAAGGTTGTTTCAGGAGTGGATGAAGAGGGCTAAAAAAGAAACCCCCGCAGAATGCTGAAATAATGTGGGATGAGAGATTCTGGAAGAAGCATCTTAGAAATCATAATAGAAAAGTTGGTGTTCAAGAAAAAAATAAAATAGTATGAGAATGTTGAACAAGAAGGTGGTGTTCACAGTGTAACAATTGGAAGAATGAGACCACTGTTTTTGTAAGCAGAGGGAAATGAATGCAAAATCTACAGGGGTTTTGTTTCCTGAGCATGTGTGGGTGTTTGACAGAATTATGATCAAAAGGGTAAGAGAACTGACAATGACCAAAATCTGGAAAGTACAGTTCAGCTTTATGACTGTGAACATTCCATTGTTATGTAGCAAACTAAATATAACAGGAACTTTGTGCCAGGCAGAGGGCATAGAAACCAGATTTTTGTACTTCACCAGGTCATGTAGAAAATGTATGGATGTGAAAAGGAAGCTTTATTGTACATCTGTTGATTTATAAAAAGTAAAAGCATGATAAAATGAATAGTCCTGAATTGTAGAATTCTTGTACAATTATGGCAGAAATAGTTTGCAAGGACAGAAAGATATAGAGAATTAGAGTGATTAGCCCTGATATAAATTTACCTAAACTTACCCAGATTTACCTAAAATTCCTTTTTTTTAATATTTTATATCTTTATTTCTTTGGGCAGAGGGTTGTGAGTCCTAGTGACCATTTGGATGTGTTCCTGAAGTTTTCTTGGAAAATGTTTTTGGAAGTGGTTAGCTATTGGTTTCTTTCTTGGGCTGAGAGGGAGTGACTGGCCCAAGGTCACCCCACTAGTTTTGTGCCTAAGATGGGACTACACTCAGAATCTCTCAGTTTTGTCTTAGTCACTAGAAATAGAACTTAACTTAGGATGTCAATTCGGACCAGAAAATTTGTCCTTAAGCAGTGCATTTGTTAAGTAATAAAAAAAAATTATGACTTTTTTTGCCATGGTCATTATGCAAGACATCACTTGATTGTGACTTGTGACCTCCTTCCCCTATTGACTTTGCTTGTTGAAAGCTAGCTCAAAAGGTTGCAAATAGTGATAATGTGACCAAAGGTGCTACAACTATCATAAATGTGAGCAATTGCCTGGATCGCAATCACATAACTCAGGAACTCTATATCACTTTTTTAAGTGTTGTTGCAAGTTGAATAGTCGCCTAACAAATGGTTGTAAGTCAATGACTAGCTATACACCAAACTGTCTTTCTTTGATTTACTCATCCTTATTCCCTTTCTGTACTTGACTTTGGTACACAAAATAAGTAACCTGATGGGGTGTATTTACAAACACTTCCCCATAGAGAACTTGCTATGTGAATATAATGTGAATAATAAGAATATATACACCTGTTGTCCTAAACAAACTACAATATTCAACTGAAAGTTGCTTTCTTTCTAAAATTATTTTAAATATTCTGCCTGTACATACTTATACTCCTTTTATTTCTTATTTATTCAATGTATATATATACTTTTCATTCATTGAATATTTAAAGGAGCTAACAATAATACAAAAGGTTTTTCAGCAGAAATAAAATTTCTGGTATGCCATGGTCTTGCCTAATTGACATCCCCAGCAATCTGATCTGCATTTTTAGTAGTACTGTATGTGTTAAATGTAAAGATCCTTTCAAATGTTAAATTCAGAGATTGTTTTAGATGGACAATTAAGGATTCAATGGAAGAAGAGCAAGACACTCTGGATAATTTTGAAATTAATCAGAAGATGGATATAAATGGCAAGTAATTAGATATGCAGAAAAGGACGTACTGGACTTTCAAATGAAACAGGATATTTAAAGGAGATATACAACTATTAAACCAGAAAAGAGAGCTATTAAAAAAAAAAACTGGATGTACAAAAGAAATTTGCACAGTTTTGAAGGATTTTCTGAGAAGTGACAGAAAAAGACAAATTTTTCTTCCTGGATATACAAAACAGACTTGCTAAAGCACTGAAAGACTTTTTAGGGAAAGCTATAGAAACATGACAAGAAATCAAGCAACAATACTCAATCCGAAGGGTTAAGAATCAAGATTATTAAAAGGATGAAAAAGAAAACAAGTTTGACTTACTTAATCAATAAATAATTAGCTATTTCTGACAATTCTTTCTGACAATGTATTTTGTTTTTAGCTAAAAGATGAGTTATGGGATAAAGAGAGCATAATTTGTAACTTAAGAGATGGCAATAAATCTACCTAAATTGTGTGTACTTATTGGAATGAAAAAGGGAAGTTACTTATATTTTCTATTTGTAACACTATTTTTAAAAAATCAATTTATATAATTTATATTCTTTTTAACTATAATCTCTAAAAAAGTTATTTGGGAGGGGAAATGTTCTCCTGGCCATACCTGCCATTTATTCTATTAATATGTACTATAACATGAACAGAAACTATTTAAGGACTTTTTTTGCAGTAACTTTCAGGCTAGATATGCTCAGGTTGTTTGATGCTACTAAAATTCTTTAAAATATGTACATTGCAGTGTTCTGGGAAAGGGTTACATATCTCTTTTATTGCTACCATAAGATTCTTTTTCCTTTGCTGTTCCTTTTTTCTTTCTCAAGGCTTGATTCATCTGCTCAGTGAAAAATACCTGATTGCACTGATAGCCAAGCTGTCATGGCTTGTGGCCAGCTGAAAGAGGAGAAGGCTACTTTAATACTGAATAGGTAAGGACATCTTAAAGTTGTATCGCATATGCCTGGGAGCAAAATAAAAGTTATGTCACAAGAATATGACAAACAAGTGAAGATATTGCCAAGGCATATGTTGCTGAGGGCAAGTGAGGAAATGTCATCTACAAATCCACCTCAACCTCTACTTTTTTTCTCTTGATGATAATATTTTCAAATTCTTATTCAGTATACTTTTGAGTGTTCAAAATGGGATGCCTGTAAAGAAACAAATTACTTGTTATATTTAGCTTTAATTTAGCTTTTCAGTGTAGAAATTCCATTTTTAAAGAACACATTCAAAACAATAATTTAATTTTAGCCATCAGGATCAGTTTAGAGCAGGGGTGGGGAACTATGTCCATTTTGTGGACTTCCATTCTGGCTCAGAAAATCTGGGAAATGAAGTCCACAAGTCCTAAAGGGGGTGTAGTTCCCAATCTCTTGGTTTAGACCAGTATTTCTAAACCTTGGCCACTTTAAGATGTGTGGACTTCAACTCCCAGAATTCCCCAGCCAGCCATGCTCATTAAGGTATTCTGGGAGTTGAAGTCCACATATCTTAAAGCAGCCAAGGTTGAGAAACACTGGTTTAGACTATCAATTTAAACCATTTTATCAAATCCAAATGTGTTCACTTTAATGCTATGTTTCAAGGACAGTGTTTAAAGATCTTTGTGTTTCATTACAATGTGCAATGATACTGAAATCAATATCTAAAGAATTTGTCTTTCAGCCACCAAGTGTCAGGCCTGGAAACCATCTTGGACATTGGAACTTTGAGGAAACTCAAGCTTTGGAAGTTTCTTTCATTGTGGAACCTTGACACCAAGTGCATTCTGAAAATCTTTGGATATGTGCAGCCAATCTCAGGTATAGCTGCATGGGTAGTTAAATGTATAATGCAAGACACAGAATGATGAAACGATGCATTCTGAATCTGTGTTACTGCTGTTCTAATTGCCAGTTTGACTCATGTTAGAAAAACCTACATTTGGGATATAAATGAGTCCTTGACCATAAAAAATACTGCAATTATTTATTATTTATCCTACGTGGGGCAATGGTACTTGTGTGTCCCTGCTCATAATATTTTAAATAAACGTCTAATAATGTGAGCTTGCAGTTGGAAAGCTTAGGAAGTTTCTTTTATTAATCAAGAATAAGGTGTAGCTGTAGATAAATCACTACAAACTACTGTCTGCTATCACAGAAATAGTTGTCTAGATAAGAATGAGATACTAATTCTTGTTCTGAGCATCAATATTCATATCTACAGGAACAAGGCTTTTAAAACAGATCATATGTAATATGTCTATTATGAGTCAGAAAACAAAACATTGGATTATTTCTCATCAAACATGAGAATGCAGTGAGGCATTAAAAATAGAAACATGAATAATGTGACTTTTGTACAGGATGACACCTTTTTATAAGAGAGAAAAACTTATCAATGTGCCTGAATCCAGAACATAAAATTTAGCTTTTTGAAAGCCAGGTGAGGTAGAAAAGAAGTTCAAGAAAACAAAGAAAGGAGGAGGAAGAAGAGGAAGAGGGCAAAATTTGCTGTAATGGAGCCTTTGAAATAGTCCTATTCTCAGTGACAATCCATTTTCATTCACATCTAGAATCTGAATATTTACTCATCAAGAGAATACACTAATTTTTGGCCTTAACTCCAATATAAAGGAACATTGGAGCTGAAATGCTGGAAATAGCTTCCATTCATATGGTATTTTAGATAAATTCTCTCTTGGAGATATTTCTCTGTTAAATGATACACTAAATGTAAAGAGAACTTTAGACATTATGAGGAATAATTCTCACTAAAATTTTGGACATAGAAATGACATCACTAGTTAATTTTCATTCCTTAGAATTATGGCATTCCTTCTGGGGCTATAAAGACAATACCAAGATTGTCTTGTTACCAAGTGAGAATGCATCTAGGGATCAAAATAAAATGAGGCCATACCTACATAGTATTCCTGCTATGTCATGGGAACTCCAGAATGGGTTAATGTACTGAGATAACCAAAAAGAAACTCTCTTTTTGAAAATATTCAAATGCACCTTGTTTAAATAATTAATGATCTGAACCACCCATCCTGGCCACTTCAAATTATGCCTTCTTCTGCTTGTCACTACTCAAACAGAAACTGTGAGTTATCAAAGCAGAAACCTGTGGCTCTCAAGTTCTATGCAGTATGTGAAATATACATTAAGCATCCAGAACAATTAGGTGTCCCCAGTCTTAAGAGCTTTGCAAAAGAGATAGCAAAACCAATGCAATGATAATGACTAAAATTAATTGTACTTAATAGCCAGAAATAATGGTAAGTTATACTAGAGTCCAGGAGTAGCCTTCACACACACACACACACACACACACACACACACACACACACACACACACACACACACACACAGACTTAGACATAGAATATTATTGTCAGTTTAAATGTACACTAATCGGCATACATTAAATGAAATTTCATTGCATGGAGCTCTTAAAGGGTCACCACCTCCAATATACACTAGATTAGGGGTGTCAAACTCGATTTCATTGAGGGCCGTATCACAGTTATGTTTGACCTCGGGGAAGCGTGGTGGGTGTGGCCAGGGTAGGTGTGGCCAGCTTGTGTTGGGGGAGCCTGTGACAGCATGAGCACTCTGCCAGCGAAAACAGGCTCCCAATCTCCGTTTTCAGCTGCGACGGCATCCTGCAACCCTCTGCCAGTGAAAACAGAGCTTGGGAAGTCCATCTGAGGCTCTTGTGAGCTCTGTTTTTGGCTGCGACAGCCTCCTGCAACCCTCTGCCTTCACTGGCAGAGTCACCGCAGGCTGGTCCTTTGCTGTTTCTAGGGAGGCCCCGCAGGCCAGATTTAAGCACCCCGTGGGCTGCATCCAGCCCCGGGGCCTTGAGTTTGACACCCCTGAACTAGATAAACATGAATAAATAAATAAATAAATAAATAAATAAATAAATAAATAAATAAATAAATAAACAAACAAACAAACAAACAAACAAACAAACAAACAAACAAACAAACAAACATATACCACATATATTATATGACACAGAGAAACAACACTGTCTAGTT
The DNA here is from genome assembly GCA_023053685.1 of Diadophis punctatus similis. Classification (NCBI taxonomy): domain Eukaryota; kingdom Metazoa; phylum Chordata; class Lepidosauria; order Squamata; family Dipsadidae; genus Diadophis; species Diadophis punctatus. The sequence goes on along the minus strand of JALIGW010000007.1, from coordinate 29,642,499 downwards.
CAGATGTACATGGCAAGAGAAACAAATCTTGCAAGTTTACCAAGCGGATGGCATAGGGAACAAAGCTGTTACAGAATCTGGAAGTCCTGCTATAAATTCTTCAAAACTTCCTCCCAGAGGGGAGCAACAGAAACAGACCGTGAAGTGGGTGTGTGGGGTCTCTAACAATGCTTTGAGCCCTAAGAACACAGCGTTTATAAGCAATATCCTGAATAACGGGAAGCGAGCTTCCTATAATAGCAAAATCATTTACAACCCACCACTGCATATATGGTACTAGCACTGGGACAGGAAAAAGGTTCTGACATTCAGTTTTCATTGAGATGATCTGAAACATCAACCCAAATAAAACAAAAATAATCACATTCTGCTGATATGACCCTGAGAGACAAAAAATATCTGCCAAAATAGGCCTTTCTTTTTAAACCAAGAAAATCTCCAAAACTGTAATTCTTCTACAGTCTCTCTAGTTGATCTAGATACATATTGCTATGTACAAAAATGCCAAAATACGAGCAAAGTGTACCAAGTCCAATCCTTAATCCTTAATCAATGCAAAAATTTTAAGGAAAACATCACAAACAGATGGCAGTTTAGCCTATACTTTAATACACAGTGGTGGAAGTTAATCTCCTCATTGGGTGATTATTTCTAGACTTGAACTTCTCATCCAGTTCTTTTTTCTAATAGTTTGTTGAGTATCTGAAAGCTGCTTTTTCAAAAGGCAACTGGATTTTCTGTGTTTATTCTGTCGATGACATTTTGCTTGTCATCTAAAGATCTTCAGTTCTGAACTAATATTGTTATTATTGTTATTATGATTCGCAAGATATTCAGACTGAATTTGGCATTTTTATCTACCTATCAAGTCTTTCCCAAAGACCTTAGGTATAATTACTAAATTCATATTTCTCTGAACAGTCAAGATTGTTTTGAATTTTATTTCTGTCTTCTGAGTTATTAACTTTCCCACCCAGTTTTACATTATATTTTTTGGTAATTGTGATATAACAACATACTTTGTCAGGAGTTTTCATAAAGTAAAAGATAATCTCAAAAATATGGATCCCTCCTATTCGTTTTATGTACGCAATAAACACATTTATTGTTTATTTATACTCTATTATTTTACTTTTTTTCTCCACAATTAATATGTGGCGGCTTCTAATATAACATTGATCAGACAATTATCCACCTTCCTCAATAGTATCTATGTTCACTATACAAGTATTATAGACATAATTATTTCCAAACCTACATGGTAATGTAAGGAATAAAACCTAGAACTTTTATATGTAAGTCACGTGTTCTACCAAATCAGATACTGGGCCTGTGCAAGACAAATTTGAAGCAGCTCAACAGAGAGATTTGTACTGCAAAGATGATCTGATTCTCTTTATCAAAACAAACAGACATGATATGCTTCAACAAAGCATTTTATTGCCTAGCAAAGACTTCTGCTTGTCACTTAAAAGGCAGTATACCTTGCTTCTGTGTGTATTCTGCAGAGAAGCCACTTCTAGCTTTAGCAAGTGCTGTTGAATAAACCCTGAGTTTTTAGAGATTTGCATTTATAGATGAAACCTAGCAGTGACCAGTGATTTTAAGATGGCGTGAATTTTTATGGACTTGAATCAATTTATGGCCTATGAGATTTTAACTGAAAATTAAATGTGTACCTAAAAGCATCCACATAACACTTATGAATAGGGCATATTTTTCAAAGTTTGCTGAATTATTATACAGTTATTAAGATTGCACTTACGGTATTTTTCAGAGTATAAGACGCACCTTTTTACCCTCAAAAAGAGGGTGAAAACTTGGGTGCATCTTATACACTGAATGCAGCCCCACCCAGCCATCCCCACCCTTTGGCCTCTGTCTTCCAGCAATTTACCTGTTTGCAGCAAACAGGGAAAAGCACAAGAAGAGCACAAGAAGAGATAAACTGCCTCCCAACCTACAGCTGACGGAGGCTTGCAAGCCACGTGATAAAATGAAACTAACTACGGTGGCTGTAATGTGACAAATTGCTGGGAGATAAACTGCTGGCAATATTAGACTGCTAAAATGGAAAGGAGGCAAGCTATAGCTGCTATGGCTCAGAGCTAGAGCTCTTGCCTCACAATCAGGAGGTTGTGAGTTCTATCCTAGGTAGAGGCAGAATATGTTATTTTGTTAAATGTTTGTAGAGTGTTCAAATTATTAGACTTATTTTTTAAAGACTTCTTTATTATTGTTCTAGACAACTTAACAAAATGAAGAAGCTTTTTAAAATAAATGCTTGCTCTGAAGAGGCCCAGTGCTATTGTATCTTCTTTTAAATAGCAGAGAATACTTCCAGAAAGCCACATCAATTTTAAAGATCTGTAAAAGTATAATCTGAAATGTCCTGTTTTAGTATTAAGTATTAGTATTAAGTATTAGTATTAAGTATTAGTATTAAAAGAAGGCAGCTGAGAAACCCTGACTTAGTCATGTTTGGAGTAGATCTATTTAAATAATTGGAAGGAGTTAGTGTGATTACATTTAAGAAAACTTTCTGGGATTAATATACTGCCATAAATGTACATTTCTCCAATCCTTTGCTATTTCTATGGGTCAGGCACACATGCACAGAAATACACAGCAAACAGTGTATATCATCTGTGCTGTTTGATGTTTGCTGTTTGCTGTTTGCTGTTTGGCAAATTGCTTGGAAGCAGAGGCCTTTTTTCCTTGTTTTCCTCCCCCAAAACTAAGGTGCGTCTTATACTCCAGTGCGTCTTATACTCCAAAAATACAGTATACTACTGTACTTTCTGCTCTTACTTTATTTCCTATAGGATCATAAATATATATCTACCTATGGAGGATAACATTTTAGAATGTCAATGTGGAGTCCAGTAAATGTCTATGAAGATTCTGAACTATACAGGTCATAGTTATTCCAAAGGTGCTTTTTCAAGAGGCAACTGGACTTTCTTGTTTTTCTTTGAAGACATTTTGCTTCTCATCCAATAAACTTCTTCAGCTCTTGTATGAGAAGCGAAACATCTTGAAAGAAAAACGAGAAAGTCCAGTTGCCTCTTGAAAAAGCACCTTTGATACTGTTTAAGGTATTGATCACCTCTCAACTATGAAAACTCTTCAGCTGACTCATGGTCAGCCATTCCCCCTTTCCCAGTCCAACTTCTGACTTTACAGTTATGGGGATAAAAAGAAGAGAAATCCCCATGTACTCTGCATTGATCTATTGGGGAAAATACAGGATATACATTTATTAAATAAATAAAATAGTCCTTAAATAGATTTTGAACATGAAATAATTCAAACTCAAACCATATTAAATATGCTGATCATTGAAATATATTTCTATCCTTTATCACAAATATTAGTATGCTACTCTTTAGAACAGTGTTTCCCAAACTTTTGACATATGTGTACCCCTTCTATAATTTTCGTAACGCTGAGTACCCCTCATAAAAAACATATGCTTTAATAAAAATCAAAATATTTTTATTTTTTATTTTTTGGTACATACGCAAAATAAAAATTGTATTTTATAAAAATAATCAAAATCAGTGGAACTTACTAAAGCACGATAACAGGCGCCCGGAACTAACTATTAAAGAAGTAAGTTGTCTCTGTAACAAAGTGCAGTATATTCACGCTGTGTCACGCCTCACAAGACTGTCTAACCATTAGATAACACTGCAATTCTCTGGCGTTTAAACAGCTCTGCGGCTCAACATCAACTGTTAATGTTCCCGCAGTTTAAAAATGGCCGAACCTGAGCTGCGCGAAGGATGCGCAGAAGTTCCTGTCATAATGAGTTGCAATACGATATACAATGGCCCCAGTTCCCATGTAAAAACTGCAATACGCACCTATTTCTTTCCTTGTTCTGTGGGCGCAGCTAAGCATGGTGCAGTGGATATTCCCACGTGATCCCCACCAAACTCCGGTGCAACGCGTACCCCCACCAAACTCTTCCCGTACCCCTGGGGGTACGCGTACCACACTTTGGGAAGCACTGCTTTAGAATATCAATAGATGTTTGCTTATGTTCCACCAATATATTCATCTTCTATCCAAAATAACTATCCATGTTTTGAATTTCTACCTAAATGCATATGAAAAATGTACAAACTGAAATAGTTTAAATGTTTACTTTGTTAAATTTCTTTGTTGAAATTTCTAAATTACTAATCATCTCCAGTGTCTTTGAATATAAAAGTTAAGTGTTCACAGGTAATGTCAATTTATTAGTGAGCTTTATATACCACCTCATAGTGCAAGCACTCTCTAAGCGGTTTATACCATTAAGCAATGTATATATTTACATTGCCCCCAACAATCTGGGTCCCCATTTTACCATTTTACCTTGAGCCACTGAGATTTGAACAGCTGAACTGCTGATCACAGTCAGCTAAAGTAGCCTGCAGTACTATACTCTAACTGCTGCGCCACCTCGGCTCTTTGCCGAGATGGCAAAGGAGGACTTCTCTCTCTTCTTATAGACTGAGTAAGCTATTAGGTTGATGCAAATCTGAGGGAGAATTTTCCTTGCATCAAAAGCAGTTGCATAAAAAATGAAATCTATTGTTTTTGTTCGAATTTTTCTTGAGCTAGCTTGCTCCTTCTGTAAGATGAGGTCACAGTTTCTCTGGGGAGACCTTGACTTCATAGTGCATGGAATTGCTTATTAGTTTTCTCTACTTTAAAAAAATGTGCAGATACAATATTTATAACTACATTAGAAAAACAACCTTTTAACCTCTGTATTTATACTTTCACAGGAATATGATTACCATAGGGATATAGAATTCTGTTTACTAAAAGCGGGACAGGATCAAATTATGGCAGTAAAAATTTGTAGAGAAGTGTTATTCCTACCCACACTATCTTTGTATTGGGACAGGGAATATATTAAAACAAGGGCAATGATTTCAAATTTGTTGCATGGATGATATGTAATATTTTTGAGGGCCATTTTGGTTATGGGTAACAGAAAAAAATACTCATAGTTGTGCAACTGTTTTCAGAATGAAAACAATATTTAGCCTTTAAGCATCATCTGATAGCCATACCAGAGGTGGGTTCTTCCCGGTTTGGACCGGTTCTCCCGAACCGGTAGTGGACCGCTGGTGACATCACGATGACATCACCGAACTGGATCAGTCAGTGCCGGTCTGTGGGCACCACCATCTTTTTTTAAAATTGTTTTCTAATTGTTTTCTATTTTCCCCCCGAATTTTTTTTATTTTTTATTTCCTTCTGAGCATGTGCAGAAGCCGAGTTCTGGCACTGTGCATGCGGTTGGCATCTTTTTTTTAGGCTTTTTTTCGGATTTTTTGTTACTGTGCATGCGCGCTTGCGCAAAGTGCACACGCACCCATGAGGCGGCGCCCATGTAGCATGGGAATAGGAGAGAACCGGCAGCGAGGTAAATTGGAACCCAACCCTGAGCCATACCCAAAAAAGTTGGAGGGGGTTAAAATAACAAAATGCAGAATTTTGTTCCAACAAAAATTAAAGTATTTTATAAATTTAATCTTAAATATCTGAGTACAGTAGTTCCATATATATTTAATAGTTTAAATAGTTTATATTTAATAGTTATATAGTTCTTTTACAATTTTGATAGAGCTTGGAAAAAAGTATTAAAGTAGCAACAACCTTTGTAACAGATTCTACATTCAAAGAAATAGGGCTCTGAGTATTTGACTGTCTGCTTGCAAGTGTGGTTTTGAGAAGCTTCTTATACTGGTAAAAAAAAACTTGGAAATTTGTCAAGCTACCATTTTTGTAGCTCAAAGAAGAGTAGTCAAAACAATGCTTGAGAAAGAATTTTGGACAACCTATAGCTGAAAATGGAAGGTTAGGTGGTTTGGCAAGACCCACTTAATCTTAAACGCTTTACACCATCTCCAAACATTTATGCTACTAAAATTCTCATTGTTGTGACCTTTAATTGACGTGTTGTTAAACAAAATAAGCTAATTTACAGAATGTATCCAAAATCCAACAGCCATGATTCCTGAGGGAATAATATTTGGAAAGTTGTGACTGCTTCAGTGCTACTGGTTGCTACTGCTATCATGTGATTTTTATTTTTAAAGTTCCATGACAATTTCCCAGCCTGTCTCACAATCCCTTGCTCTCTTCCATGCCCAGCAGCAGCCACTTATAAGCTTGCTGGAAAGGGAAGGGATTTCTGATGCCCCCTGTCAGCTCCCCACAAGGAAATGCAATGGGGATGCTGGCAGAAAATCAGAAGTCACCTCTGCTTCCATTGCTTTTTTCCCCATTTTGGTCATTCTGTTAACGACAAAATATCTCTGAAACTCTGATCCAATGGAGAATGGATTGTCTAGTAGATATTTGCAATAGGTAATAAATATGTTGTACCTGTTGTGGCCCGCCAGCTGCCAGTGGAGCTGGCGGCAGACTCAGACGATGAGGAAGTTGGGGAGGAACTTGGGCCAGTTTTGGAGTCTGGGGAAGGCTCTGATGGATGCTCTGCATTGGAAGCAGAGATAGAGCCAGGGCTGTCCCACATTTCCCAGCCACCAGAGAGACAGCTGCCTTTGGAAGCTGATATGAGTGAGGAGGAAGAACAGCTAGGGCCTGTATACACAGAGCAGTTAGAAGAGGTGAGCAACGGAGGACAAGGAGTCGACTTGGGAAGCAAAGCACACATGGACGCTGAATGGCTCCTCCCTGGCTGGGGAATAAATAGAAGGAAAGGGGAGTGGTTGTCATAGGAGACAATAGTTCGTATTTCTGAAGATTTTGCTCATTGTGTTTTGTGCGACAAAGACTGCTTGCCAGAACTTAATTTGCAGCCTTTCGACTGGGACCTTACGGCCTTGCAATTATCGCAAGGAACTGATAAGGTCTGTACTGCAGTTAACTCCTTGTAGGACTTTGCCTGGACTTTGTGAATTGTAACCTGACAAACTGAAACTGGTACTTGAGTCATTTATACAGAACTTGATGGGAGTCAAATAGACAGCCTAAAGCCGTCATGGCGAGCCTATGACACACTTGTCATAGGTGGCATGCAGAGCCATATCTGAGGCATGCAAGGCATTGCCCTATGTCAGCTCCAGGTTGGCCAGCTGATTTTCGGCATTCCGGAGGGTGGTGGAAGGCCGTTTTTGCCTTCCCTGGGCTTCAGGAAAGTCTTCAGAGCTTGTGGATGGCAAAAAACGGACCTAACAGGCCTACAGAAGTTCAGAAACAAACTTCCGTAGGCCCATTGGGTCATTTTTTGCCTTCCCCAGGCTTCAGGAGACTTTCCTGAAACCTGGGGAGGGCGAAAAATGGCCCAATGGCCCAACTGGAAGTTCATTTCCAAACTTCTGGTAGGCTCATTGGGCCTGTTTTTCACCATCCACAGGCTTTCCTGAAGCCTGGGGAGGGTGAAAAATGGCCCAACGGGCCTACCGGAAGTCCGGAGGCTTCAGTGAGGTCTGCGCACATGCATGGGGGGTTGCGCGCATGCGCTGGGGGGAGGGCATTGCATTATGGGTGTGGACACGCATGTGCAAGTGATAGCGGACGTGCCCTTTTGGCACCGAGTAAAAAAAAGGTTCACCATCCCTGGCCTAAAGAGTCCTTTTCAAGCATGAATTTTGTTTATGACAGAAAATGGGCTGGGAGGTTATCCAGTTCATATATAGATAACCAAATACAGTGTATGGGATCAATGAAAGAAGCAAGAGAAACAATAAAGAGCCCAGATTGAAACAATAATAGCAAATCCTTATCTCAGCTGAGACACAGCAACAAAAAAAACAACAGGAATGGGATAGAGGATTTCAAAACAATAATTCACCAATCCTCTTACCTACAAATGGTAAAGAATAATAAAAACTCAGGGAAACAGCGTAATAAAAACTAAAGTAATATATTTATTTATTAAACAGACACAGACACACAGACACACATCTCCATCCATGTCACAAAACACAACTTTTAATGCAGGTTCATGCTTCCCATGTTTTCATGTGGACTTGGAAAGATACCTGGAGCCCCTTCTGCTCAATGTCAGATGTGGATGGGATGCTTTCAAGTGACTGCCAGATTCATCATATTGCTCTTCATTCTTTTTCTTTGGTTCTAATTTTACTGTTTCCTATTACATTGTTTTATATTGTCTGGTATATTGTAAGCCATCCAGAGCTAAGGTGACCAGACGTCCCGATTTTGGCGGGACAGACCCGCTTTTTAATGATTTGTCCCGTGTCCCGCCCGTCCTCTAAAAAGTCCCGATTTTTTGAAAGAATGCATGACTAGGGCATTCTTTCCAAAAATCGGCCTGAAAGGGCGGCATGCGATATTGGGGGAAGTTAAAACTCGGGGAAGGCAGCCATGTCACCCAGCCCCATGGCGAGGGTCACAGGAGGAGCTCAGCTGCGGGCCACTGCCGCCCTCTCCCTCCGAGCCGCTCGGCACCCGCACCCTCCTCCGCCGGCGACCCCGGCCCACCCAAGAACTGCGCTCGCCGTCTGCGGCGGCCGGAGCGAGTCGGGACTGCTCTCTGACCGGCGCCGGCCGTTTTGGCCAGGCTAAAAACGTCGGGGCTCCTTTGGCCACAGCCCGCCTCGCCTCCCCGGCTTTGGAGACCGAGGCGCCGCCGACCAGCCTTGCTCGGCTTGGCGGTCACAAAGGAGCGCCCGAGCCATGGTCGGCGAAAGTCCGTCGGCGGAGCCAAGGAAGCGGCAGCCCCCGATCCCGCCAGCCCGTTTACCCGGCCCCGCCCTCGCAGGTGAGCCCCAGCCGCCGCCACCTCGCCCGCAGAGCAGCAGCGGCAGCAGCGGCGTGTCCAGCCATGGCGAAGGCGGTGGCGCCGGACGCCGACTACAACTTCATCATCAAAGGCGAGAAGGGGGCGCGCAGGGGCGCGGGCTCTCCCCTGCAGGGACGGCCGGCCGCGGCTCGTGGGGGGCGAAAGACAAATACAACTTTTGGCGGGCACAGCTTTGCAAGGGCTCTTCGCGATCTACAAGCCGCCGGGCATGCACTGGAGGGCGGTGAAGGACACAGTGGAGAGGCGCCTGATGCAGCCCCGCCCTCTCGAAACGGCCAGCGTCGCGGTGGGCGGGGCGGCCCGAGCGAAGGAGTCGCATCCAAGATGGCCCTCGGGCCGGCGCTGGCTCAGCCGGCCGGGGCCGCCGCCGCAGCCTTCCTGCCGCCGGGGCAGCCGGGACTGGGGGCCCAGCTGCAGGGGCAGCAGCAGCTGGACGCCGACATTAGCATTCTTTTGCCCTCTGCGCATGCGCAGCGTTCTGCGCATGCGCAGAGGGCAAAACTCAAATGGTGGCGTCCAGGCGGCCCCGCCCCCGTCCCGCTTTAAAAAAAAATCTGGTCACTTTATCCAGAGCCCACCTCAAAGAGTGAAGCATGAATACAAGTGAGAAAAGAATATTTATGAATTTGGGTACATTATATCCACACTGATTTTGTCATAGCAGGAAGTTTTAATGCCAAGTTAGGGACTTTCAGTGAAGCCTTTTATTCTTATTTTAGTGTTGTGTCCCATAGATTTGAAGAATATCTCGTGCTGATTCATCAATGTAACATTTAAAATCCAATTAAACAAAGTCTGCTTAAACAAATTTAAATATGCTGAGATTATTTTGTGTTAAATGGAGACATTCACAGAGACTAGTCTGAAGATTTCATATTTTGGCCTACAGTGCGTTGTACTTCAATAGTCATGGACATTATTTGCCAAATTCATTATTTGCCCATTCACTGCTTTGTATCCAGACTGAAAGACACATATAAATTCTGTCTTATCCTATAATGCTGCATATATCATTGTAGAACTAATCAGCCTTATAAATTTCTAAAATAAAAAATGAATTTGGCTTCCAGTCACAATCCCAGAAGGAATTAGTAATATAGACTGAAGCAGATAAAGCAGTAGGATGCAATTAAACTTTTTTAAAAATAACATTAGTGTGCACCAATTTTAGCAGCACTTTTTTTATTCTTCCCCAATAATCCCCAGACTAAGTTTTGTCAAATATTGTTCCCTTGCCATTATCTTCCCATTAGTCTTCAGAGCATAACGAGCAAACTATATTTAGGTCATTTTTATTTAAAACTTTGTGATTAGCTGAAGTCTGAAAAAAATATTTGCAGATTAACAGAATGGTTTTAAAACTGGGCCAGTGTACCACTGCCTGGTGTTTCAACATCTGGTAGAAAATACATTGCCAAATCTCCTAGAGCCCTTCAAGCTATCTTAATTGAATCACTTTTTATTCTATCACATGTGACAGACTTTAAGAAAGCTGGAATGACAGATCAGAGGATTTATTTTTGTCCTGGATTAACCAAAAAGCAAAATGAGCACATGCTTATGGCACCAAGGGAATGAGGCACTGAGTTCTTTCCCAACTACCATGCCCTTAACTTTTTTTTTACTATCATACTTGACAGTTGTGGTGCCCGCATACAGGTACTGAATGTAAAATAGTAAGTTGTTGTATAAAGTTAAAATGTGGTTAAAAGGAACTGTTTAAACAAGTAAGTATAGAGCCAGACAGCTTTTAAAATGTATGGTAAGTAGAAAGGGAGAGGTGTTTATCCCAGTGCTCCAGAAGGGAGGGGGAATAGATGACATCATAAGATACAGCCAATCGGATCATAGATAGCAGGGCCAGGAACTATAAAAGGCCTGGCTGAGAGAGATGTGGAGCTCTCTGTTTTGTGTGAACTTCCATGAGGGAAGGATTTAGTGAGAAGTGCTGTGAAGAGCTGAGGGAAGCTCTGTTATGTGGTAAATCCCAGGAGGGAAGGCTTAGTGTGGAGAGCTGAGGAGCTCTGTGTGTGACTTCCAAAGAGGGAAGATTTATAGAGAATCTCTGCCTGAGTTTGACTGTCCAAGAGGGAAGTTGACAGGAGAGAAAAGATAGACCCTAGGCAGTTCTGTGGGAAGCAGGAGCCAGGGTCAGGGAACAAGATTGATTGATACATATTGAGTAATTTGTAGATAGAGATAAACGGTGAAACGTGCTCTTATCTATAGGCCTAGAAACAAAGAAGAATTGGATTTGCTTAGATTTAGTCAGGAAAGCAAAGAGAGTCTCACGGGAAGAAAAGAAAAAGAAAGAATGAAATAGCTGCTTGTGGCTGTAACAAATTCACTTGACAATTACTGAGAAGTTGTATTTAAATAAACTGTTTACTAGTTTGTTAAAGAAACGTGTCAATGTCTGTCTATTCCACACATAAAGCAAATCTCAAACAATCCTGCAGAGCTTAGAGATATTGTAAAAGTAAAAGCAAGCCTCTAAAGAGAGAGAGAAGTGAAACAGAGGGTGCGACCCTTGGTCAGGGAGATAAAAAAAGGAAAATTAAACAAAAATCGCTACAAAGACATATAAAACAATAAACCTGACTGGAAGGGGACGGGTGGCATCCCTCGCAACTTTCATTTTCAGAACTTACTGAGTCTTAATGTCTTGTCAGTCAAGCAGTGAAAGGGCCCAGGGTTACTATTATTGGGCTGTGTTGCTTAGTTGGCATTAACTTTCATAAGGTCCAATATAATGTCTATGGGCACCTGACACACACACAAAAATCAAATAAGGGGGTGAGACAGAACTAGATAGTGACTCTTTCCTGATCAACTTTTATTTAAGCTCCACATGCTTAGAAACTTCCCAAACTATTTCCTATTTTTTGATCAATAAATACATCCCTTATGCTGATTTCTTTCTCTGCACTATAATAATACTGCAATCCTTCACAACATATTATGGGAGGGAAAGTCTTACTATAAATTACTCTAAAATCAAAGCTATGATCTTTTTAAAAAGACATACATGACAGATTTATAGCCAAGTTATTGAGCAAGTAAGGCAATGCAAATACTTGGTGTAATATTTCAGATTCAGGAACATGAAATGATCAAATTCTTTAGACCCTAGAAAACAGCCAGAGGTCAACAATTACCATTTTATCAAATGGGTCTCTAATTTATAATCTTGGCCCTCCACATATTTAGGGGGGAAACAAATGCATCTATAAAGACAAAAACCTTCATCATCTTGAGAAAGTTCAACCTAGATTTCCGAGGGTGATTTTTTGTATTCTCCATTGCATTCTAAAGGCCATCCATCTTATGAATTTAAGTTAGCTTTATTTGCTTATAAAGCCATATTTCTATCTATGATCAGCATCATTCCAGGTGCGTAATTTCACTGGAATCAAAACTGAAGAGTTGGAGCTTTTCCTCATTTCTTATGGCATCTTTTTGATATATTAAAAAAAAAGCAAATAATTCATAAAAACACATATATAGGATATTAATTAATTAAGACAGCCAGTTTGGTTTAGTGGTTAAGCACCAGGCTACAAAGCAAAAAACCTACCTTAGCCATGAAAACCAACTATGATTTTGGGACAGTCATTCTCTCTCAGACCAACCTCCCTCATAGGGTTATTGTTGCGAGAAAAATAATAAAGGTATGTTGAATATGTTTGCTACCTTGAGGTTATTTGTAAAAATAATAAAAGTGAAATACAAATAAATAAATAACAAAATTAGTTTAGTAAACCAAACAAACAAATAAATAAATATTAGTTTAGTAAGCCACTAAAATTGTGTAGCCTGAAAGCCAACTAAATGTCCTTTCTAAACTAAATGTGATCTTGAAATGTCTTTTAATATTAGTAGCTCGGGTTGGTAGTTATGTTGTTGGTTTGAGCTTGGAGCTTGGCAATTTGTTTGCAAATGTTTCGTCCCCATTTTAGGAGACATCTTCAGTGGCTTTGGATTGTGCTTGCCTGGGGAGCACTGGCCTTTAAATACCCTGCTGAGTCCTGGTCTGATTTCAGGTTGTGTGATTGGCTGATATTAAGGTCTCTTTAAAAACTAGATTAAACAGATTAAAAACTAAACAACTAGTTTATAAAATGGCAACATTAAGTCAGGAAATGGGGGAGCGGCACAATGCATGCACAGGGGGCAGGGCAGCATGGTGGTCACGCATGCATGTGCATGGGGCGGGGGGCATTGAATTATGAGTATGGGCACTCGCGCATGTGAGATAGCTGCATGCGCGCACTTTCGGCACCCGTCCTTGCTATAGGGCACTGCCATCCTTGCTATAGGGCACTGCACACCAGAACAACTAGACACAAGGTTAGTTTTTTCCTGAATGCCATCACTCTGTTAAACAACTAATTCCCACAACACTGTCAAACTAAGACTGTATTACTATTATTATTCTTATCCTTCCTATTACCTATCTCTTCCCACTTATGACTATAACCTTGTTGTTTGTATTGCTATGATTTATATTGTTTATTTATTTTCTAGTATGATTTGATTGCTTATTTAGTATCCTATAACTATCACTGAGTGATGTATCTTATGATTCTTGATGTATTTCTTTTCTTTTTATGTATACTGAGGGCATATGCACCAAAGACAAATTCCTTGTGTGTCCAATCACACTTGGCCAATAAAGAATTCTATTCTATCTTGCAAGATTTTCAGTGTAGTTTTACAATGAAGGCAGGGCTGACATTCCTGATTGTACTTTTTATCTGGACTATCTCACAGGTCTAGCAGGATCTTCCTATGCAAACAGATTAGAATTGGAATAAACTTTATATGTCTGTTCTCTACACACAAAGTACAGGTAGTCCTCGACTTACGACCACAATTGAGCCCAAAATTTATGCTGCTAAGTAAAACATTTATTAAGTGAGTTTTCCCATTTTATGACTTTTCTTGCCACTGTTGTTAAGTGAATCATTGCAATTGTTAAGTTAATAACCCAGTTGTTAAGTGAATCTGGCTTCCCCATTGAGCAGCTGAAAAACAATGTCTGGGTCAAAGATGAAGAACCAATAAGGAAAACAATTCTATTTCGCATATCGGACATTAATACAATTGAAAGAGTCCAGAAATACTTCACAAGAAGAGTCCTCCAGTCCTCTGCTCGCAACAGAATTCCTTATTCCACCAGACTTGAAATTTTGGGCTTAAACAACTTAGAGCTACGTCACCTTCGATCTGATCTAAATGTAGTTCATAAAATCATCTGCCACAATGTCCTACCTGTCAATGAATACTTCAGCTTCAACCGCAACAATACACGAGCACACAATAGATACAAACTCAATGTAAACCACTCAAAACTCGACTGCAGAAAATACGACTTCAGTAACAGAGTAACCAGTGCCTGGAATGCACTACCTGACTCTGTGGTTTCTTCCCCAAACCCCAAAAACTTTAACCTTAGACTGTCTACAGTTGACCTCGCCCCATTCCTAAGAGATCTGTAAGGGGCGTGCTTAAGCGCACCATCGTGTCTACCATCCCTGTCCTTCTGTCCTATTGTTTAAATTTACCTATACATACTTTGCTTTTATTTATGTTTATACCATACCTGTTATCTTGTACACGTGTTGACAACATAAATAAATAAATAAAATAAAAATTTTACATTATAGGCAAAAGTGATAGCAGGAAAATAGAGAAGTCTGAGATCCTAGCAAGCAAGGAATTGGACAATGCAGGCAGGGTTTCACTTGTCAGCAGAATAAGATGCTTGTATTGCTGAAAGGCTAAGGCATTCCTCCATGCTGGGATTGATAACAATCTACAAGGAATCCATAGTTCTACATAGTCCTCTGTTACAAGTGACCATACATCCTTGAATATACATTTTCAGTTTTTAGGACTTTGGGGGAGGGATGCTCTTTCAGTTTATCAAGACCAGCTGTGCAGTCTCTGTAGCTGTTCTTTGACAATCCCTATCTTCCACTGTAAAATAGAAACCTGGGGATGCCTCATAGGCTCATTTTTCTACCAATAAAGGAGAATATTTGTAGCTCAGGGTTGAAATGAGGGGTCCTTGGTGCTCTCTGAGTTTGCTTGTTTTCTTGCAGACATTTCATTACCCAAATAGGTAACATCATCAGTGCATCAGACTAGCACTGGTGATGTTACCTAATTAGGATAATGAAATGTGTGCAAGAAAACAAGCAGGCTCAGAAAACACCAAGGACCACCTCATTTCTCTACATTTTCTTCAAATGAGCACATCTCCAAATGTGTGTGTATGTGTATGTATGTATGTGTGTGTGTGTGTGTGTGTGTGTGTGTGCGCGCGCGTGCGTGCATGCATGCATGCATGCATGTAGATAGATAGATAGATAGATAGATGATAGATAGATAGATAGATAGATAGATAGATAGATAGATAGATAGATAGATAGATAGATAGATAGATAGATAGATAGATAGACAGACAGACAGACAGACAGACAGACAGACAGACAGACAGACAGACAGACAGACAGACAGACAGACAGACAGACAGACAGACAGACAGACAGATATGGATAGATGATATATAGATATAGATATAGATATAGATATAGATATAGATATAGATATAGATATAGATATATGGAATTTGGTGGAGAATTTCAAAAACCAAGTTGTGCCTACTCCTACTTATTCCACCATTTCTGATTGTCAGTGGACCCCTGAGCCTAATTGCTTTGGCAGAAAGCCTTTTTAGATCCTAGCACATATTACTCATTATTTCAATCCAAGATAAAATAATATGGTTCTTAAGCAGAGCCTGGCTCTCTACCCCGAAGTCTTTTCTATAAGCACCACTGAACATTATTTTCGATGCTTCCTATAAAATCCTAAAATAGAAATTGGAATACCTCCACCAAATTTATAGTATTTTTGAAAGGACTGTATGCTTTATTCAAATCTGAATTTTCAAATATATAAGGAACCTTATAAGATAACTATTTTTTAATGGCCCAGTTACAATTTAATGATTCCCATATCAAAGATTCTGAACTGTAAGATACAAACTCCTTCCTGACATTATGTTCATTATAATCTCTGCAGAGGGCCCTCCAACACCATGGGCTTTTTCCATATATTCCACTAATCAGACCACTGCGTGGATTTATTCTTAGCTTATTTTTCTAAATGTCTATAAGAAGCTATCACTCATGGGACCAATAAATTTCACAAATTTGAGATTACTCACTTGTAAGATTTGTTTAAAAAAGACTTACCCTCACTAAACCTTTATAATTAAATGGCAGGTCTATCATTCAGATTACACTTCATGGAGGTGGGGAGTTAAACTTTCCATAAAAAGTCCAGCCGGATGAATCAGATAGATCAGGGACTTTCTTGCTGGAAAAAAAGAAGAAGTTGTAGAGTCATCCAACTTCAAAGGAACTATCTGCCTTTGAAGTAGTCTGTGAATTCTCTATCAGGTAGAATGTCGTGTTATTGACCATCCAAATTCTTCACATATCTTTTCCCTCCCAAAAGCTTGCCTATTATACTCTCTCCATGATGTGAGGAAGGTAGCTTTGATCTCTATCGTCAGAAAGTTTTATTATGAACGCAGTGAAAGTCACGCTAAGTAATATTTCCCCAATTCTTAGCAATATAAACATTTATGAAATTAAAAAAGAGTACAGTTCAATACTTCTACATTTTCCAAAATCTCAGTATAAGTGTTGAATTGTTTTGATTAAGAAGGATTAAAGCTTGAGAGATAACATCTGTAGGGGAAATTTGTTTTGTTTTGTTTATTCGATGTATCTATTCGAGGTAATGCCTGGTAATGCCTGGATCATAATGTAACAATAAAATGCAATATGAATAATCAGGAACAAAAACAAAGAACAAGAATAAGATACAAAAAATAAAGAACAATAACAAGATTGTGGTCCAGCAACAACACAGCCAATTTGGTCTAATGGTCAAGGCATCAGGAGACCATGATTTCAAGGCCTGCCTTAGATATGAAAGCCAGTCACTCTCTCTCAGTCCAACTTACCTCAGAGTTGTTGTGAGGAAAGACAAGAGGAAGAACTGCAAGATATGTTTGCTGCCTTGAATTATAATAAAGGCAGAGTATAAATATATAAATAAATAAATAAATAAATAAATAAATAAATAAATAAATAAATAAATAAATAAATAAATAAATAAATAAATAAATAAATAAATAAATAAATAAATAAATAAATAAATAAATAGAGACAGACAAAACATAACCAAAAAAAAAAAAAAAACCTCCCTCCACCCTAGTCCATGGCCTGGAAGAAGCATCAAAAGTCTTTAAAACCTTGCAGATTTCTATCAGGAAAAGAACCACACAGATTTGAGAGAGGACCTCATTCCAGAGGATTGGTATCATGAAGAAAAGGCATATTTCCTGGGTCTTGAAAATTGACACTGTCTAGCCATAAGGCTCTGAAGCTTGTCCAACTCAGGAAGATATCCCAAGAGATAGGCAGTGCCATGAATAATCAGTTTCCATACCATGTTGGGATTATAGGTCATAACTAGCACCCTGAATCACAACTGGAAACATTTTATAGCATTTTATGATAAAAGAGGCTGTAGTCTTGATGTAGTAAAATTGCCAGTGTTAAGGAATTATAGCCCAAGCAGAAACAGAGGTAATATAATCCTAGAGATCATGTAATTATGAGTTATATATAATATATTCATAAAAAACATAAATTAGGAGGCTTAGGAGACTAAAAGGAATAGAAAGAATTGCTTTTCCATAGTTGGAAGACAGGGAGAATGAATAGGAGAGCCCCATATCTCAAATTTTCATAATTTTATTTAGGGAATTTGTGTGATTCTTATATTGTATCTTCAAATTTAAATTATAAAAAAATGTTTGACTTTTCAAAATCTCAAAATTGTAAAATACTAACATGGGATCTTTCAGTCATAATGTTTAAAATATATTTTTCATTACAATATTTCATTCCTGCCATCTTAAAAACAAGAGTGTTACCAATTTAATTAAGTTAAATTTTGTCTGAAACTTCAATAAGGTGATCCTGCTGAGCAAGAAATGGCAGTCAATTGGCAGCTTGATACAATTTTATATCCTTTCCTACATAGAAAGTAATGTAGCTTGTCAGCTGTCTTGAAAATGTTTAAACATACAAAAGTGAAATATTTCCCCCCAAAAGTTAATGAGAAATGGACCAAATACTTTAAGAAAATCTTAAAAACAAAATATTTATCTTCAACCCCAATAAATAAAGTGTACGAATATGTGGTGCATTGTATGTAAGGAATTACTATACTTCCACAGAAATATGCCTTACTAGGGATGAAAGTCTTCTTGAAAGTATTAGAGGAAATATTAGAGGAGGAAGAAATGACTTTGCTGCAAATGTGTACTACAGGCCACCCAATCAACCAAAGGAAATAGATGAACTCTTTGCTAATCAGTTAGCTGAGATGTGCAGGAAAAACACCACTGTAGTAATGGGGGACATTAACTACCATGACATCAACTGGGAAAGAAACTCTGTGGGAAGCAGAAGATTAACAGGCTTCTGAGGTGCCTAGCTGACTACACAAAAAGGTACACAAAAGAAGAACAAGAGAAACAGCTATATTGTACTCAATTCTTACTAATAGGAACAAAATGGTTGAAGGAGTAGAAGTTATTGGAATTTGAGATAAAGTAACCATGTCATACCTGAATTCAATATAATGTAACCACAGATAATTGAACCAAGTCAGACTAGTGTTTTAGACTTTAAGAGAACTGACTTCAATAAATGAAGAGAGAGACTAGGAAGGATTCAAAGGATGAAAATACTAAAAAGAAAACCAGTACAAAATATTTGGGGAACCCTGTGTGTGGGAATTACAAGAAGACTGGAAAAGAATCGATGTGGTATCAATCTACTAAAAGGGGAAAAATGGATCCAAGAAATTATAGGCCAATCAACTTGACATCAATACCTGGAAATATATTGGAAAAGATAATCAAGTGGAGAATTTGTGAGCACTTAGAAATGAACAAGGTGATTACTAGAAGCCAGCATGGGTTTGTTAAAAACAGATCATGCCAGACAACCTTATATCTTTTTTTTAATAAAATGACGAAATTAATGGACTAGAGAAATGCTGTGAACATAGTATACTTGGACTTCAGTAAAGCATTTGATGAAGTAGACCACATCCCACTTCTTGTTGAGATAGAAAAACTTGGAATAGATAACACTACCACCAAATGAGTTCACAAACTACACCAAAAGTGCAATCCTTAATAGAACTATATTTACATGGAGGGAAACATTCGATGGTGTACCTCCAAGTTCCATCTTGGGCCCAGTACTATTCAATATCTTTGTAAATGACCTGGATGACAGGATAGAATGGGAATTCAACAAATTTGCAGATGGCACCAAGCTGGGGGGATTCTAACACTTTGGAAGATAGACTCAAGATTCAGAAGAATATTGCTAAACATAAGCAATGGGCCCTATCCAACAAGATGCAGTTCAGTGGTGAGAAAAGTAAGGTCCTGCACTTAGGCAGGAAAATTCAAAGGCATGGGTACAAAATAGGTGGTACCTTGGCTAAACAGTAGTAACTGTATGAAGTATCTTGGAGTCCTAGTGCAACACCACTTAAATTTGAGCCAGCAATATGCTGCAGCTGCCCAAAAAGTCAATGCAGTCCTTGGTTCATCAACAGAGGGATAGCATCAAGTTCATGAGCAGTGATAATACTACTTTATATTGAAACTAGTAAGACAATACTTGGAATGCTGCATACAGTTCTGGGCAGCCCAATACAAAAATAAATGGGTGCAGAGAAGAGCAACCAATAAGATAAAGGCTCTTGAGGCTAAATCATATGATGAACGGTTGAAGGAGCTAGATATGTCTAACAATCAAAAAGAAAGATTAGGGGGAACATGACAATTGTGTTCCAGGACTCGAAGAGCTGTCACAGAGAAGAGGGCATTGACTTATTCTCTAAAGTACCAGAGGGCAGGACAAAAAGTAATGAGTAGAAGCTTGTTAAAGAGGGATCCAATCTAAAAGCAGAAATTTTCTGACAGTGAGAACAATTAATTAGTGGAATAGCTTGCCCCCCAGAACTGTGAGTGGTCCATCATAGGAAGTTGTCAAAAATAGATTGGGCAACCTTTTGACTGGGATGACATACAGGCTCCTGCTTTGAGCAAAGGGTTGGATTAGAAGACCTTTAAGGTCCCTTCCAGCTCTATGATTCTATATTCTAACTGCAACATGAACAGAAGTGCATGTAGGAAATTATTAAATGGCTGACCTCATCCCAAGCAACTTCACAAAAAGACAAAATGTGGGAAACAAAACATCAAATGTTATTAAGATATCTAAACAAAGTTCACAATCCCTCCAAAGAAGATTGCTAAAAGGTAGAAATGTGAAATGTTTACTTGACACAAACTGTATTTTTACTTAAAAAGATAGCATGCTTCATATTGAAAAAATGAAGTTCATTGGGGTTCATTGCAACAGATCTGTGTGCCATTCCAGATGATCAGCAGATGTCCATTTTTACTGTGAACAACAATAATGCATTTGTTACAGATTACAGCTGCAGTCCAGTTTTTCACATCCAGGTGCCCACTAGATATGCTGGACTACAGTTCTTATCACTCCCCAGCAGTATAGCCAGAGGATACACTATGTTTGCAGAATCAAACATATCTGGAGGGAGTCAGGTGGGAAAAGTTGCACTCATTCTCAATATCTCTGATCTAAATTAAATCACACTGTTTCTTCTGTTTCCAGTCACTTGTTTTGTGCCACGTCTTCTCTTTTGCTCTCTTTTGATGGCCTAAGAACAGAAAAATCATATTGTCAGCTGCAAGTAAAGGAACCAACAATCAGCTGCAAAGCAGCTGCACCTTTCCCTTGAAGTACATTTTGCAAAATCCAATGCCCCCTCTCCAAACCAATACAACAGTATTTTCTATTTAGTGGCAGGATAGGCTTCTCACCACTCCTCCATTCACATGTGAATGAAATGTTGGTGTTAATCCTACTGGTGAAATGTTGGTATTGATCCTACTGACCTGATGGGTGTTGCTATGGGAATAACAGATCTCTAGATCATGTTCCAAATCTCAACGGGTAAATGCTTGGTTTGGAAAAAATAAATATTAAAAACTAAGGTTTGAATATATTTTTTAAAAAAATAATTAATCTATAGTGTTCCAAGTCTTTCAACCTCATTCTTATCCTTCCATATGTTCAAGAGCTCAGTTAATTATTGTTTTTCCTACAAGGAACTGATGCTGGGTGGGAAGGAAAGGACAGCAGGGAATCCACCAACTGCTGCCATGAAACTGTCCTGCAATAGAACTGCAAAGATAGCAACAACTCCCAGTCTTATTGTGGAGGCATACTAAGCATAACCATGGGGCTTGTACAATTTATGTTAACATAATTTCCTACAGACTTAAAAGATAACATGTTATAGCAACTGCCTAGATGAGCCCTATGTGGATGCATTTGTTTGCTAATCAATTTGCACTAGTGTTCAAACTTTTTTCTTCCCTGGAGAGCAATTTATATTTATATGCTGAGATAAGAGTTAGTAGTAAAATTCATTTTCAGCATTTGACTTATGGGCTTTTTTGGTACATTCATTCCATTTAACATTTTCAAATGTAGCTCAATAACTAGCATTTTAGCATTTTAGCATTTACACGCTCTGATGCCTATGCAACTCAGTATGGCATGTCACTGTCCTTGATAATTTTGCAAAACTATAGTGACAATTGCTGTTAGATGTAGAATTTTAGAAACATATTATTTAAGTTTGTACATGTGCTTCGTAACTTAACATGAATGGGTTTTCTGTGTACAGCCAGCGCAACAATAATGACCTACAATGATTGTAAAATATACGGATCTGTTCTCCTTCCTGAATTTATATAGTTATATCCAAACATGAATTCCTTAATTTGCTCTAGTTCTGCTTCTACATATTATCATTGCATAATATGAAGTGAAAAATAATATCATGTTACGTTAAATGCTCACAGACAATACTGGGTTTTAGGAAGTAGCATTTAACTTGCAGTAAAATAATTTTCTTTTCTTATTACTGAGACAAGGTATTTCTCAGCTCTATTTGGAGACCTCAAGAGATTGAAAAAAGGGAAATGAGTATAGGGTGAAAATACAAATACATTCAGGTTAAATACAGTATCTGTGAATGATTCTTAAGCATCAGATACCTTCAAAAAGAGCAACCTATAATCAGGAAAGTTTAGGAAGAAAACAATATGATACCCATTGTTTTCTCAATTGTTATGGAAAATGTATTTTTATGGGCTGTTATTTTGCTCTTAACAGAGGATATTATGTTATTTAGAATATTTTCATCCAATCTTATAAAAATATTTTCAGAAATAAGGGTTGAATTGTCATGGAGGCTTCATTAAAAACTATCGCTATCTCAGCCAGACTGGCTCCTCAGCAATGGAAGAAAACAACAGTCAGTTAAGAAGTTGTAGCTGAGTACAGGGCAACCAAAAGGACAGAGTTGGGGGAGAGATAGGTTAGTGGAGAAGTTGACGTGGAGGTGGGCTGCCCTGCTTCAGGTCTCAGACACACACACTCAAACACACCTACACCCACACTACACACACACAGTTTCTTAGAAGATTATCAGTTTTACTTCAAGGTTGAAGAGTTAACAATGAATTAAAGGAATGTAAATGAAGCAAAGTCTTGCCTGCAAAATCTGCTTTGAAATAGGAGCTGCAGAAGAATCATCTAGAGTCAGTCCAAGTTTTAGCGATCTGAATCAAGATTGTCACGGAGTCTAAAGGTCAGGGATTTGTGATTAGAATCCATACACAAGCTTCAAGTCCTGACATTTATGAAGATTCTCAATCATCCAGGTCACTGCAGTCCCAAAGGTACTGTCAGACCTGCCTCAGCTTAAGACTCCTAAGTAAAATGATCCTTGGCTCCATTTGTTGCAAAAAGCATATCTTTATTAGAAGTCAAGTGAATTGCAATGAAGCAAAGCCAGAACTGAAATTCGTGTGTCAAATCCCCAAGCGTAACTTTCTCCATCTTGGGCACTTCCCATTGCTGCCCCCACCCTGAAATTATCCAATCAATTTTTAAGATGTTTTTTGAAATGATCCCTCTGGGTGTAGGCTGGATTGCAGCTGCATGATCCTTGCAATGGAGATACCTTGAAATCCAGCCTCGGAAAGGCACGCTTACTTCCATTACTTTCCATTTTCCCTTTCCTTCTACCTTCCCTTTAGGGTCCATGGCAGAGGTGGCAGTTCTGACAGGTGACTTTTCCAAAAGGCAACTGAACTTTCTTGGGGTTTTTTTTCTTTGAAAAATTTTACTTCTCATCCAAGAAGCTTCTTCAAAGTTTCTTGGTTGAGAAGCAAAATGTTTTCAAGGGAATAAAAAACTAAGAGAGTCCAGTTGACTTTTGGAAAAAGCATCTCTGAAACCTCAAGTCAGACATTGTTTTCAGTACAGACCCTACCTGAGAGCTGTTTCTTAAATAAGGCTGCAACCAGGGGTGGACTGCCGTGGGTTCGCAAGGGTTCGGAAGAACCTCTAGTTAAGATTCTGTGCAGTTCAGAGAACCACCAAATCCCACTCATAGCTGGCCCCGCCCAGCCCACTCCTCCCAGGAGTCCCCATGTGGCCCATTTTGGATGCAGGTAAGTTCAGGGCGCACACGGAGACTGAGGGTGGGTGAAAAATGGGAGTTCAGGAAGGCCAGAAATGGGCCTGTTTCCAGCATCCAGAGGGCCTCTGGAACCTGGAGAGGCCGTTTTCACCCTCCTGGAGGCTCGAACAAAGCCTCCAGAGCCCGGGGAGGGCAAAAATGCCCCCCACCATGGTGCAGGAGGTCGACTAGGCCATGCCCACCATGGCCACGCCCATCCAGCAACCAGGCAGAGAATCCCTTGCTAAAACTTTTGAAGCCCACCCCTGGCTGCAACTAGCTGTCACTAATCAGAAAGTTTACTCCTTTGATTGGCAAGGAACTTCATAAACTTTCATTATTCTGCTCACTTCTCTACTTGTCTGGGATGGGAACTGGGAGGTCTTATGTCATCCTCCTCTGACTTTTCCACTTGTGCAGGTGGTTCCTGTGTCTGATCAGCCTTATGTGATTCCTGGCTTTGTCTTTTCCGAGGCTCACATTCTTCAAGCTCACTTGGAACAACTTCTTCAGACTTTGATTCAGACTCAGAATCTGACTACTTTGTCTGGGCCATGACAACAGCAGAGCAAGAAAAGTGTGAGGTCCTTACATAACAGCAGCAGTCCTCATCTAAATGACCAGGACTGCGATCACTAAGCTAAGGTTGTGAAATGTTCTGCCAAATGACTGCTTCACTTAGTGACAGAAATTCTGGTCACAATTAAGATTGTTAAGCAAGTAATATGTGGACTATAAATATAACTTGATAGCACTTTTCTGAATCAATTTTTCAGAATGAAAAGGCAAAAAAGTAGTAACAGTACATGCCATGTTCACAAAATATTTTCTTCTAAAATAATAATCAAGAAGTAATACTGCTAATAATTATAATTGGAGAAAAAGCAACCACTTCCAAACGTTTTAGAAAAAGCATTTAACCATGAGAAATTTTTTTGACATGATTATTAAAAATGTAGTTTGCCAACTTGAGCTTTCTATCAAAAAAAAGCTAGCCTTTTATAATAGTTGATGCTTTCGGATTCTTTGTTCTGCTTCACAGAATTTAGACTGTTAGAATTATCCTGGCTGTCTAAAAGAAAGAGATTTATAAAAAAAATACTGTAAGGTTTTACATATTTTGTCAACCATGAAAATTATAGTATTTAGCTCCTTTGTTGTGGTGAAGCAGACTGAATTTGTTACCTAAAGCTAAGACTTCAGAATATCCACTTGACTCTATAATAGGTTTCACTTGCTTTTATTGAATGATTTGGTAAAGAGATACCATATAATCCTATGTCATTAATTCAAAGGAAGTCATTTGATGATGATGAATTTACATAAACTTCAGTTACTGCTGAATCAAAACTAAAGAACCGATAACGTAATTCTAAATGCATATTGTTCTATATAAAAAGGAATTTGTGATGTCTGTAAAAAATATGTTAATGTATATTCTTTACCACTTTTAGCCATCACAGAAAATAATTTTTTATTTTTAAGGATTTTACTTATTCTCTGCAATAACTTTAATCTCCTTTCCTTATTATATTCAGAAGTATTATTCATGCCTGCAAAAAGAGATATATCTTCAATAACGTCCATGGAAGTTAACTTTCCATATTAAGTATATATTTTAGGAATATTTTAACAGATGCTGGCTCTTAAATTTTCAATGTTTCATTTTTAAAACCTTTTTTATGTCACTTTCTTACATACAACACCCATACAATATACTGGACATCCCAAATGTAATTTGAAAGTCTATTTTGTTTGTTTGTTTGTTTGTTTGTTTGTTTGTTTGTTTTATTTGTCAAGCATATATGATTAAAGCAAAGTATAAACAGTAAAATTATGATTGTGTGTGTGTGTGTGTGTGTGTATATATATATATATATATATATATATATATATATATATATATATATATATATATATATATATATATATATATATATATATATATATATATATATATATATATATATATATATATATATATATATATATTAGTGCAAGCATGAATAAGAGTACAAGAGGTATGAATATATGGGTACATTAGGACAGGAATGGTAGGCACAAATGTGCTCTTATGCACGCCCCTTACCGACCTCTTAGGAATGGGGTGAGGTCGATGGTAGATAATCTAAGGTTACAGTTTTTGGGGTTTGGGGAAGAAACTACTGAGTCAGGTAAAGTGTTCCAGGCATTGACCACTCTGTTGTTGAAGTTGAATTTTTTGCAATCAAGTTTGGAGCAGTTTACATTAAGTTTGTAGCTCATGTATTATTGCGGTTGAAGCTGAAGTAGGTAGGATGTTGTGGCGGATAACTTTCATTCTTTCTTCAACTTAACCAGTAGGACAATACTGTGAATAATTGAGTAGAGCTGAAGTTACTGAGGCAGAGGGCAGGCCAATTTACTACAGATGGAGCTGTAGTAACATGGAAGAATCATGTTAAGCAGAGCTGGCAGTAAGTAGACTCCAGCATCATGACAGGAAACTTCAAAAGGCAACTAAGGTTCAATATCATGAATTTAAAACAGGAGACGTGGTATAGGAATCTGAGCATATTCTTCTGAGTCAACCTTGATTTTCATGAGTACAGGTAGTCCTCAACTTACAACCACAACTGAGCCCAGAATTTATGTTGCTAAGCATGACAGTTGTTTAGTGAGGTTTGCCTGATTTTACAACCTTTCTTGCCACAATTGTTAAGTGAATAACTGCAGTGGTTAAGTTAGCAACATGGCTGTTAAGTAAATCCGGCTTCCCCATTGACTTTGCTTGTCAGAAGATCACAAAAGGGGAACACATGACCCCGGGACACTGCAACTGTCATAAATATGAGTCAGTTGCCAAGTATCTGAATTTTGATCATGTGGCCATAGAGAGGCTGTAACAGTTGTAAGTGTGAAAAATGGTCATAAGCCATTTTTTTCAGTGCTGTTGTAATTTTGAATGGTGACTAAGTGAACTGTTGTAAGTCGAGGATTACCTGTATATCCATTTCAGGAGGTTTTGCTATTATCTTATTTCGGGCTGATCCATACAATCACACCAAATTCATTTCAGATCTGACTTTTCTGCTCCAGTTGGAAGTTCTAGCAGCAGGTCACTGAAAAGAAAAAAGTTGATGTTTCTATTGTTGTAAAGCTGAAAATGGAGTGAAAGAAATGAAATCTGTAATCTTAAGTGGAAAGGGGACAGACTTTGGACTTCTTGTTTATGTACCAATCTGCTATGGAACTAATCAATATAACCTAGATCTGTGATGGCGAACCTATGGCACGCGTGCCACAGGTGGCACGCGGAGCCATATCTGCCGGCACGCGAGCCGTTGCCCTAGCTGAGCTCCAGCGTGTATGTGCACTCTGGCCATCTAATTTTCGGCTCACACAGAGACTCTGGGAAGGTGTTTTTGGCTTCCGGAGGGTCTCCGGCAGGCGGTGGAAGGCGTTTTCACCCTCCTCAAGCTCCAGGGAAGCCTCTGGAGCCTGGGGAGGATGAAAAACGGGCCTACTAGGCCCACCAGAACTTGGGAAATGGGCCGTTTCTGGCCTCCAGAGGGCCTCCAGGGTGGTGGGGGAGGCCATTTTCGCCCTCCCCAGGGATTGAATTATGGCTGTGGGCACTCACGCATGCGCGATAGCGCGCAAGCACGCTCTATCGGCACCCGAGGAAAAAAAGGTTCGCCATCACTGACCTAGATAGTCTAGCCATGGAGACAATCTTTTGAGAAACTATAAAAGGCTTAGCTGAACTTTATTGATATGCTGAAGTGTTTCATGCTTGGGATCAAGCATCTTAGATGCAGAAGGATTGCAGGTGGGATCCCTATCTGTAAATGGATGTCACTAGTGGACATGTATCAGGGAGAGAGAGTATTTCAAATCAGCCAGCATTGTATGGATTTCTTGAAGGATGGAACTGAAGGAAAGATTTGAATCACATCTGTGCCTGAAACATCAGAGAAGTTTAAGGTAAGGTCAACACAGAACCTAATATACTAATGCTAAAAACAATTGATAAAACCCAGTTATCGTTATTCGATACTGACTGTTACTCAAAGTTTGCTGACTAAATAAACCAATGGCTAAAAATAGAAGAGTGCTAGGAAAGTGGGGTCAAATGGGCTCTAATATCAAAGGATGTTGTTGTCTTTTTCCTGTAAAAAAAAAGATTACCATATAAGCTTTGCCTCATCCCGCCCTCACTGGGAGAACTTTGTATTCTGTCTCCTTCACATCTCAATTAACTTGACTTAAGCAAACTATGTGGTTTCTACTCATAAAGTGGGTTGGGCAATTTCCCCCTTCATATCATGGATCAAATCATCAGCCTTTGCAGGAGAAAAGAAAGACATATGTGACATTTAGCTTTCTTAAGTACACAAATACCTTCTGAGCAAAATAATAATATATATATTAGGATGGATGAATACATTTTTGTATATGTTCATCTAAGAAACAACTCAATTTTCAATCCTTTCCTTTACAAACTAATGTGCATGTCTTTTTTTAACAAAAGCTATTCAGAAATTTCCTTCCCTTTGAAATGATCTTGCAAAAAACCAATTTGCATTCAAAATGTACCTCTATTAGTTTCATGATTAGAAAGCTCCGTTTCAACAAATCAACTATGTGAATGCTCATTTGTGATCTTAAAAAGAACATATTATAAAATCATAAATGGAAACCATATTCTTTTTCCCTCCTGTGGGAAACAAAGTACCTTATAATAGCTCCTTAAATTGTGACATATTATATTGGGGGGGGGAGTCCCCTAGAAGTTTTTAAACAAACCATTAAAACAAATCATTCTAGCAAACCATTAGACACGTTAATGAACAATGTCAAATTTATATATTCATAAATCTGTTCATAGAATGGGAGATGAGCTCTGTGTCAGGCTGAAGCTATTTTAGTTGGGATCTTTGGCCTGCCGCACTTTAAACTATTTTAATATGTATTCTTTACTGTGGGAAATTGGGAGGGGGAATTGCGTGAGGGCTGTCTGTATGTAGCCATAACAAATTCTTTCTAGAAAGCCAAGGTCATTCTTTGTCTCTGCACTCCTGCACCTGCACGGAAGGAGATGGGTGGATTCTGCCAGCCTGGCAGTTGAAGATTGGTCAACATGATAGACTTGGGGGTGTGGGGGCAAGGGCTTGAACTTTCAACTGGGTGGTGAAACCCGAGGGACTTCAGATTCGGGTTTCACCCAGAAGTGCCAACATGGCTCTGCTAATAAATTGGAATTTTGAGGAATACTTTGCCTCGGACTCTGATTTAGTTTTGAATGATATTTTGAACCTTGACATTCTGATAGAAAAACTAGTTCCTTTACTATGGCTAATATCATAGGAGGACAGTTATGTTAGTCTATGATTGCAAAAAAAAATCAGGAATCTTGTAGAACTTTTTCAGAATATCTTATTTCATTGAAGGGATGCTATTCATCTTTTCAATATAGATTCCTAGAAATATTCTATATTCAATAGAAAATATACTATCACTGAATTTTCTTTCTAAAAAGAAAAAGAATATCCAGTGCAATTCTATTTGTGCTTAACACTATAGCCCAGAACTGAGAAAGCAAAGAATTAAATCTACCCCATCTTGAAGCTCACTTGGAAATTTTGGAAGAGTCTCTCTTCCTAAATTACTTCAGAATACTGTTCTTTGTCATAAAAGGGAGGAAGAAGTGAAACACAGATTGGATTTTGAACACTTAGGAGGAGAAATGTGGCACAAACATAGTAAGTCAGTAAATAAATGAAGTTCTACTGCAAGTAAAGAGGAGATATGTGATCAATGTGGATGAGATCACAGGGTATATTTCTTCATTTCTAACCAGCAAAGTTGATTCCTTGTCGACACATTTTTTTATCTAAAGGAGATTCACAGTCCAGCAACCCAAAAAAGTCATTTTCGCAATACAGTTTTTCAATGCTATGCTACCACAAGAGAGAGTATTTCTACAAGCATGCTTTGATAATGTCTTAAGCTTCTATTAATGAAGAAATTAAACCAAGTTTATCCATTAGCATAATGTGTCCATATAAACAGTCTTTTCTGTTACATGCAAGATGACATTTAAGATGAAAAATTTCTGAATGCATTTTCAGTGTTTTTTTTTCTAAACAACTAAGGAGAAGGAGAAGGAGATTATCTGATCTAAGGAGATACAAACAAAATATTTTTTCTAAAAAAAAATCAAGATAGTTCATCTTAGTTAAAGGGACATTGTTAAACCTCTCTCTTCTACATATATCTATGAGAAAGCTAGGAACCAACTGATTAATGTAACCTATACTTAAGGCAAAGACAGTGGGTCAAATTATCAAAATAACATCATGCTATTACCATACGAGCCCTACTCCTTTTGTATGTTTATTGTGACATCACACACACGTAAGAGCAGAACTTATGATACAATGCAACAATGCTGTTTTCATCATTCTAACAAAATATCTGATCCTGCAGATTTTTGGGGGGTTTAGTTCTTTGTACACTATATTGAAGTGTGCCATAAGATCCTCATGTCACCGAATAAAACTAAAAGGTAGAGATTCAGGCACATAAAAGAAACTATTTTTAAATTATATAAAAATATGAGCTTATTATCAAGTGATATACTGGGGTCTTGTACAGAATTGCTGAACACTATCAGTTATTAAAAGAAAGAATGCATTGTGGATATTGAAAAATAAACAATCAATTTAATTTGTTAAATAGTATTTGAGGCTAGTTGCTTACAGGCAATCAAAATACTTGATATTCAATAATTAAATCAAGTGGTTTACAGGCTAACATAAACATCTTAAACTGTTAACAACCATAGGAAATTTAAAACATTCAATGAGAAAAAGGCAATGAATAAAAAGAAATATGAAGGAAGTAAGAAGCAGTAGTCTGAGTTCAGTAAGAAAATATAAAAAGTAAAATATTCATTATTAGCTTGTGTGTGCTCCTTTAATTTATACAGTTGCAGTGGATTTTTAACAAGTCATTCTAATTTCATTTAAGGCTGAACTACATGCTATCATCTGAACTACATGCTATCATCTGTCAGAAATGTCTCTCTGGATTCTCAATACAACAAACAGGGAAGACTAGGTACAAAAGAATTAATTAACCCAAGTTTGATATCAAAACTCAAAACAAGAACAAAGTAATACCAGAGCAATTTAGCCTCTCAGGACATTCCATTAAAGATCTCAAGGGATAAAGAAGCTTCAACAGTATGATTAAGCAACTGTTGCATGGATTCCCATCAAAATGTTTCAGGCTACCTCAGAAGATCTCAACAAACTCAATGTGTTTTTTCACACATTTCACACAGTTTTAATTGATAAGGTACCTGTAATTTTTTTGACCTCTACCTTTAGTAAAAGATATTGTGCCAGAATGACAGGTTAGGAAGTGTTGTGTCAATTGAGAACAAAATAGCAAAGACGTAAAATATAGCTCAATGCTCAGCACTCCTATAAAATTTTTAGTAACGATACTATATGGAATAACTTGAATAAATCAAGTATTTCTTAAATTCAGACTGGATTACTGAAGTCACTAGGTCTTCTTATGCTCTGAATCTATTATGTAAAGTCTGAATTCACTGGATTGAATATTTTTATTTGTTTATTTATTTATTTATTTTTGTCAAGTACGTGTTGGTAATATACATAGATATAACATTGTTTATATACATAAGATAGTACTGATAAGAGGGAACATTAGGACAGGGATGGTAGGCACGCTGGTGCACTTATGCACGCCCCTTACTGACCTCTTAGGAATCGAGTGAGGTCAACAGTGGACAGTCTAAGGGTAAAGTTTTGGGGGTTTGGTGATGAAACCACAATGTCAGGTAGTGAGTTCCAGGCATTAACCACTCTGTTGTTAAAGTCGTATGGCTGCACACAGACCAATTCAAGAGAAGCAATCCATGTCCCTGGCAAATGGCATTCCCTTAACTGACAGCTCCTTCAACTTAATTTGATTTGTGTTGCAGGTGGGTAAATATTCTCTATAAACTCCATAACTGATAGATATTGCCAAAATCAAATAAAATAGCAGTGAAGAAAATGAGCTATCCTAATCCATATCATGCTGTAACTCAAATGTATCTGAAATCAATCAGCTTGTTCTAACTCATGCACATTTTTATAACTTTTATTGAAAAACGGCATCTAGTAGACTTGACAGGATAAGTATTTTCTTTTACCATTTTAATCATTTTCTAAACCACTGATTTCACTTATTCATGTATTATCAGATCTATGGCTAATCAACCTGGTAAAATTAGATATAAAATCTTTCACTAGAAAAACCTATTGTTCCCTTGATAAATGGTATCTTTAAGGCTATTATAGCATATCAGTTTTTGTGTTGAAAATCTTATTAGAAATCCTAGGACAGAATCCCAGAAAATTTTATGGATCCTTTATGAAATAGTTTACGGGGGGGGGGGGGGCATTGTGACTTTCATTGAAGCAATCAATGAATCTTTGATGTGGAGTATAATCAATATAACATTCATAAAATAAGTATCTGGGAGAGGCAAGCACTATATTCTACTGCAATTTTAAGAAAACTTTGTGAAAGAATATACATTATGCCTGCCAGGAATTACAAGTTTAGCTTTCCATATACCATCAGAAATATGAAGTAATTTTTAATAATTGTAACTAAAATCAACTTCATTTTATGTCTGAACTGAAAGGCCTCAAGTAGCCCATAGCATAAGATCAAGGCATGAGAAAGGAGAGCCATCTGCTGAATCATCCACAGAACTGCAGGACCTGAAGCAACTTTGTCCCTGTGAAACCGATTAGATTAAGCTTGGCAAGATACTAGCTGAAGTAGTTTTGTAGCAAAGCACTATTAAATATAGTCATTGCCGATAAAAGGGAAAAAGCCTTTGGCAGTTCCAGATAACCCATAATACAACATAATAAATTCATGGCCATAAGCAATCTCCAGAGAACTTTACAACCTGTAAAACCTACAGTTCTGCATATGGAACATGTTGCATTCAGCAAGGAGGGGTCTGTAGACCCCTTCAGCAAGGAGGGGTCTGGAATGCTCAGAATTAAAGGGACAAAATCTACCATCTGAAATGTTATTCTTGAGTCTCTCATCTGCACTATACAACTGTCTGGTTTGGCTCTGCAACCAAACAAGACAGACACAGACTTCAACAGATTATTGAACTGCAGAAAAAACAATTACTACCAACTCTGCCTTCCATTGAGGACCTGTATACTGCACGAGTCAAAAAGAGAGCTGTGAAAATATCTACAGACCCCTCACATCCTGGACATAAATTGTTTCAATGACACTATAGAGCACTGCACACAAGAACGACTAGACACAAGGACAGTTTTTTCCTGAATGCCATCATTCTGCTAAGCAACTAATTCCCACAACACTGTCAAACTATTTACTAAGACTGTATTGCTATTATTTTTCTCATTCTTCCTATTACCTATTTCCTCCCACTTATGATTATAACCTTGTTACTTGTATCTTTACAATTTATATTGTTTTATTTAGTTTCCCAGTATGATTTGACTGCTTTTTAAGTATCCTATGACTATCACTAAATATTGTATCTTATGATTCTTGATGAATGTATTTTTATGTACACTGAAAGCATATGCACCAAAGACAAATTCCTTGTGTGTCCAATCACACTTGGCCAATAAAGAATTCTATTCTATTCTATTCTATTCTATTCTATTCTATTCTATTCTATTCTATTTCTATTTCTATTTCTCTCTCTCTCTCTCTCTCTCTCTCTCTCTCTCTCTCTCTCTCTCTCTCTCTCTCTCTCTCTCTCTCTCTCTCTCTCTCTCTCTCTCTCTCTCTCTCTCTCTATATATATATATATATATATATATATATATATATATATATATATATATATATATATATATATATATATATATATATATATATATATATATATATATATATATATATATATATATATATACCCTATTTTCCCCAAAATAAGACATCCCCTGATAATAAGCCCAGTCGGGCTTTTGAGTGCATGGCAATAAGGCCAAGGGCTTATTTCAGGGTTCAAAAAAATATAAGACAGGGTCTTATTTTCGGGGAAACACGGTATATATATATATATGTGTGTGTGTGTGTGTGTGTGTGTGTGTGTGTGTGTGTGTGTATGTGTATGTGTATATGTATATACATATATATGTATGTATGTATGTATGTATGTATGTATGTATGTATGTATGTATGTATGTATATTTGTCAAGAGTCATTATAATCCAACTTGTCTTAGTACTCAGT
The DNA here is from genome assembly GCA_023053685.1 of Diadophis punctatus similis. Taxonomy (NCBI): domain Eukaryota; kingdom Metazoa; phylum Chordata; class Lepidosauria; order Squamata; family Dipsadidae; genus Diadophis; species Diadophis punctatus. Next base: position 29,608,652 of record JALIGW010000007.1, on the reverse strand, counting down.
TTCATCACCTTTGTTCAGACAATCAGCAATCTTTCCAATTATTTCAGTTGTGACTCAGCAGGATTGACCCAAGACAATTTGCCTGCCTAAAATGAAGAACAAAATATAAGGTGATGTGTCCTCTGATTCCAAAACAGCTCAGCTCCACTAAAAATGAACATGTCATTTATAATTTTTCCAACTTCTTGTTTCATCATTGTTCAAGCAAAAAGCATATGAGATCCTTAATCCCAGTAATCAATCAAGGCTATAACCTCCTAAGAAATGACAACAAATTCTATCAATGAGTTCTTGAAAGCCGCAGAAACAGATAGTCCTTGACTTACAACCATTCATTTAGTGATTGTTCAAAGTTACAACAGCACTGAAAACAGGGACTTATGATTGTTTTTACACCTACGACCTTTGCCGTATCCCCATGGTCATGCGATCAAAATTCAGACGCTTATGATAGTTACATTGTCCCAGGTTCATATGATTATATGACAAGCAAAGTCAATGGAGAAGCCACATTCATTTAGCAACCACGTTACTAACTTAATTTCAGTGATTCAATTAACAACTGTGGCAAGAAAGGTCATAAAATGGGGCAAAACTCACTTAACAACTGTCTTGCTTAGCAATCAAAATTTTGGGCTCAATTGTGGTTGTAAGATAAGGACTACCTGTATAATTTAATGGCAGCAAAGCTACAGCTTCACAGTTTTTAGTGACAGACTTGAACAATCAGGAAGATGATCAGATAAAGTCATCTTTGTGTACAGAATTACTTCTTGAGCTATTCCCAAGTGAAATTTCTTTGCCATGATACCAGCTCTCTAGAATGCTTTCCATTTTAAGATTCTAGAAGTACATAGTACCATCTCTTTTGTGCAGCTATTCAAGAGCAATTCTCTTCCTCTGATATAATGGTAGGCCAAAGAGATGCTGCTTGAAGAACCATCAGGTAGCAGAGGGTATAACCCTCAGCTGATAATGGGAAGCTGAAGCTCAGAAGGGGCTCTTCTAGCATTTCAGAATGTAAAGGAGAGATGGGAAATCTGTACTTTCAGATTTGTAAGAATCTGTTAATGTAGCCTTATAATAAAATAGAATTACTGTATTTTTCGGAGTATAAGACGCTGCGAGAAATACACCAAGGAAATCAACAGGAGTCCGAAGGAACAATAGAAAACATGTTATTATTATTATTTTGCAAAAGGGCCCAAGTGAATGGAGAATTTTGAGTTCTCCGAACCAAGAGGCAGCATTGTCATGTGAGTACATCATATAAATACAAAATCATGTCTTTGGCAAATAACAAATCTTACTCCTCTCATTCTATTGTTCCACTCCCCTTATGTAACACCTTGGCATTCTATTCTGGTGATTTCCAGCATGGAAATTCCCTAGAACTTTACATCATTTTCGGACTTCTGCACACTTTCTCTATCTAATGTCAGCATGTCCCTTTCTCACACTCTCTCAATACAACATATCCTCTCCCAGTATAAACATATCCTGTTTATGAGAACAGAGAAGCAGAAAGAAAGCTGACATGCAAAAAATACATTTTGGTTATACAATATAATATGTCATAAAGATGGCTGTGCCATTGCTCTTATTACATTTTTTATATTCTTACAAGAATAAGGTTCCATTTCTCACAGATGCACCCCCCCTAAAAGAGGGTGAAAATTTGGGTGCATCTTATACACTGAATGTAGCCCTGCCCACCCACTGGCCCCCATCCTTTGGCTTCTGCCTCCCAGCAATTTGCCTCTTTGCAGCAAACAGCAAACAGCCTGTTTCAATTTCAGCTTCAGCACAGCCTGATTAACACAAGCAGCTGATTGTCGGTTGGATGGTCTCCCGACCAACAGCTGTTTCAGGCTGCAGGGATTGCCATTGCCTATTGCCGCCTCCGCACTAATCAGCTGCTTGTGCTAATCAGGCTGTGCTGAAGCTGAAACGGGCTGTTTGCTGCAAGGAGGCAAATTACTGGGAGGCAGAGGCAGATTTTTTTTTCTTGTGCTAATCAGGCTGTGCTAAAGCTGAAACGGGCTGTTTGCTGCAAGGAGGCAAATTACTGGGAGGCAGAGGCAGATTTTTTTTCTTGTTTTCCTCCCCAAAAAAGGTAGATGCGTCTTATAGTCCGGAGCATCTTATACTCCAAAAAATATGGTAGCTTATCTGATTATAGTTTCTGTCTGGTACACTTGAGAAGACTGGCATCCTACATGATTTCTCTCCTTCTCTTATCCTTTTAATTTCTATAAACATTTTAAACTGTCATGTTTGTAGTCCCAAAAGTGCTTTCTTTCAAAAGGCAACTGGATTCTCTTGTCCTCACAAGAAAGTCCAACTGCCTTTTGAAAGAAAGCACCTTTGGGATAACCATGATCTGGATGACTGAGAATCCCCATAGACATTTGTCATCTTTGTATTATATTTTTGTTCATCATCTAAATACAGACATTTACTAGAAATATTTTTGTACAGAGGAATGTAGTATATATTTCATTATATAAATGAAGGACAATATCTTTATAAGCAGACTATTCCATTTTTAGTTTGCAGTTCAAATGTTCAAAATCGTGTCCTATAAAGACCTCTGTCATAACTCCTGTAATTCAATCTTTGATTAGATAGACAATACCGAGACAAACTTCTATTTATTTTTTAGATATATATTTTGCTTTTCTCCCAGGAGTTTTGGGTGGCTAACATAGGAGGAAATTACAATATTGGCACAATTACACATTGGTTAAGGGTGGACTTGAATCTAGGTCTCATCAATACTAGTCCAACTTATATATTGCACAATGTGCTCCAGACTTGTACATGACAATATGTTAGAATAATCATATCATAGTAAGAAATTATACTACTCTGAGGAGTCCTTGATGCTCTCTGAGTTTGATTTTTTTAACAGATGTTTCATTACCCAAACTAGATAACATCAATTTTCATCTGTCAAGCTTCTTGACTGGAGTAACTGAAAGCAAAGCCCATTCCATACTAGCATTCAGTTAGCCTTCAAGGACAGAACCAACTTAGAACTAAGGAGAAATTTCCTGACAAGTGAGATCAATTAACCAGTGGAACAGCTTGCCTCCAGAAGTTGGGTGTATTCCATCACTGGAGATTTTTAAGAAGAGATTGGAAAGCCATTTGTCTGAAATGGTATAGGGTGTTGTGCTTAAACAGAGGGTTGAACTAGAAGACTTCTAAGGTGCCTTTCAACTCTGTTATTCTGATAATGTTACCTAGTTTGAGTAATGAAGTGACTGCATGAAGACAACAAAGCTCAGAGAGCACCAAGGACCTCTTATTTCAAACCCTAAATATTGTCCTTTATTGATTATACTATTCTATTTTGCTGAATAAATTAGAACATATTCAAAAGAGGACAATAAAGTTTATACAAATTCTGGAGAAGAGACAATTAAAAGACAAATGTCTGTCTTTATTATTTACTGTAATGAATCATAAAGATGGAACAATTTTTTCCTTTGCTGAGCCGGCAAACAAACTCAGCAGGTTTAAATTATAGGAATGAAAAATTTATTTAAATTAATCAGGAATTTCTGATAGAAAAAGATTCTTGCTTGGAATCTCTTAAGAAGGAGGTTGTTACAATGGATTTTTTGCATTGGAAATGGATGAAGTGAAGGATATTTGATATTTCAAATTGGTAATTCTGTGGTTTCTGAGTATAATTAGACAAATACAAGTGCACCTACTAAAGGGGATGCCTGTTGAACCTCTGCCTGTCTTTTCCAATCATCTTCTGCCGAAGGAGATAATGCTGCCCTAACATTGCCTCAAATATGATTGCATTAATAAATCACTTTAGATGCAGAGATGCAGCAGAGTGACCTTCCTTCAAAAGAAGCTACCTATTAAATATCTGCTCCAGTGTTCCCTTCTTCTATTCATGAGCAAGTTTCAGGAAAGGGCCTTGTGTATAAATACAGAGATTGGATTTCAAGGATGTGATCCTCCTTATTCTGTAGAAATAAACATTCAAAAGAAAAAGTGGTTGAATTAATTCCCAGTTCAAAAAATATACAATAGAGCTGATAGTTTTTTATGCATTTTATCTTTGTGTGCATGAGAGAGAGAAAAGTAAAGCAACCTTTGTAATGTTTCACTGAAAATCCAGGCATTTCAAATGAAACTTGTTTGACTAAATGTAAAGAGAATGTTAAACCTGTAGAATTGTCTTAAACATGTACTTGAAGATGCTGTCAAATAACTAAACCATTGTGATATTTAGCCAAAGATTCTTGCAGCCGCCCATCTCTATTCATCCCAGCTGAGAAAAAAAAGTTAGCTTAATTACCATTACTTAAACATACCGAGTTATGGAGCTGGTTCATTTCAGCTAACTGTAGTTGAGTTAATCATAGTTTGGATATTGGATACAATGTTAACAGACTAATTTCACTTGTTGATAGTACACTCTTACTCAAAGGAACTCAGCTATTAGAAAGCCCTGCCAGATACCATTTGATTCAAATAAATGAAGACACAGAAATGTTTATCTCTTCCCATCCTTCCTGAGACTGTCTTTTAAACTAAATAATTGATTGATTCAAAATAGTTATAATACTACTTATTTAAAATACATTCCATCCTAGACAGAGGACATGACAAATGTCTGAGGAGGTGCCTTAAGATTCATTGGAACATCAAAATGTTGCTCAGCCTCCTTCATAACCTATGAGGACTTCTAAAATTAGGATTGTGTGACCTCAAAAGATGTCCCTGATTGCTCATGGGAAAAATTTACAACTCTTTCCACCAATTGGGGTCAGGGAGGGTGCTAATAATCCTATTTTATTATCCAAGACACTCTAGCATTCAGATTTACTGAATATAAAACAATCTAACCTTAAAAAAAAAAAAGCACAGGAGACCAGAGAAGGAACAGGAAGAGAAGAATCTCTGGTTTTATTATGCAATGACTCTAGAATGTTAATAACATCATTAGTTAACACTTCTCTCTGAATAGAGTTTGTGTAACATGCTAGCTAATATCAACTATTTTGTCTAGTATTCTATTCTGTAACCTATGCCACTGAGATGTTAAAGTATTATATATTTCAGTTGTTCAATGTGCAATCAGGATTCATAGCAATCCCAGACATAATCTGAAGGTACCTAATGAACCTAAGTGAAAAGTAATTCGTAGTTTGATAAACATAGACATCCACTCTCCCTAATGTTCATGTCTTTAAACAAAAATTCATTCCATCATATTTTTGCATGTTCCATACTATAGAACACAGGTCACCAACCGGTGGTCCGCAGACCATTGGTGGTCTGCGAGAAAATCTGGGTAGTCCATGAAGAAATCTTGGTAAATGGCATCTGGTCCGGGAAACAGCCAGAGTTTACTGTCCATTGCGGATGCAATGGACACTTGCTTTCCGAGGTTGGCGGCCCTTGGTGGAGATGCAGCTACTGCTGCTCTGGGGCTGAGAAGGGGGGCAGTGGCAGGGCTCCAGAAGGCAAGCATATGTCCCGGGGCTGCACATACACTCTCAGACCCCCTCAGAACCAGAGGAACAGCCGCAGCAGCTGCCACCAGCTTCACAGGGGCTTCGTGGTGGTGGGCTTTGCTGCAAGCCGGCGTCCCTGCCCGACCCGTCTGTGGGATTTGCGATGCACGTCCTGGTGCTTCCCCTTTAGGTCACCTTTTCCTAAACATTCAGCTGGGACTCGAAGCTTCCTGAGAAAAGCAGATGGTGGAAGCTGCGTGGGGCTCTTCCCTGCTTGAGCAGGCATGAGCCCTCATGGCCTGGGCCAAGGGAAACACAGGCCGGTCTCCAGCCTGTCCGGTCCCACCCCTGAGAGGCTGGTGGCAGCTGCTGCAGCTGTAACTGTTCCTCTGGTTCCGAGGGGGGGTCTGAGAGTGCCACCCCCCCTTCTCAGCCCCAGAGCAGCAGCAGCTGCATCTCCACCAAGGGCCGCCTGTCTATCCATTGGCCACCAACCTCACAGGGGACTGGGCAGGCTGGAGACTGGCCAGCACTTCCCTTGGCCCAGGACATGGGGGCTCATAGCTGCTCAAGCAAATGTCACGAAGCCCACAGCAGGGTCGGGCAGGGATGCCGGCTTGCAGTGAAACCCATCACTACAAGGCCCATCCGCGCAATAGGCTGCACTGCTGCTGCCCTGCTCAACCACACTTTTTAGCTGGGCGTTGGTGGCTTCCAGCCCATCCACCCCATGAGCAAAGCGGGCAGCAGGAAGAGACAATCAGCCATGCCTCCCCACCCAGCCTTCCTTGCTGGGCGCTGCACCAGCTGCTCCGCCCTGCCCAACTCAGCTCCCTGCTCAACTCAAAAATTCATTTTAGTGGTCTGCGGGACTTAAAATTATGAATTCGGGTCTGTGGGATTTAAAATTATGACCTTGGTAGTCCCTGAGGTCCAAAAAGTTGGGGACCCCTGCTATAGAAGAGTGATACTCCCTTTATTTTTGCCAAATTTCTCTTTTTGTGATTTGTTAAAATCTGATAAAGATTGCACATATATTCATTCTCATGTATTCCTCTCCCAAACTATATAACTGCATACTTTAACATATAACATTGCCATAGGACACTGTATACATACTGACTTTTTAATGTATAGACTTTCTATATGCATTTTCTTGGCATGTTTCAAAATTCTGAAAAATATGAATTTTTTCTTTCCTATTATCAGGCGGTCAAAAATCAAATTATTTAACTGATAAACAATTTATTGAACAATGATAATTTATTGAACTTTATTATAAACAATTTCCCAAAACAATTAGATTTATACATATTAAAAATGCCCAACTGCCCCAAATTCTAGAAATTTGTAGAAAATATTTACATTTCTATTCGCAAAAATGACTATGAAAATCCCATTAATCGTAGACTATTATACCATTGTATGAAATACCTGGCAGAGAAACAAAATGACACATAAATATCCAGTTGGATATTTTTTGGTTCACTCAGATGTGAAATTTCATAAAGGTATTTAAAATATTCATTAGTGTTCTCATATCTAAAAACATAATCATAAGCCTAATGACATTTTATGGTCAGTTATGAAAGAACCCCTTAAATATAAAAAAGTATTCATTATACATTAAAAACTACTCAGTGTAATATATGAAGCAACCTGTGCATAAAAATTGGATCCTTTAATGGTTCAAATAGAACATTTAAGTTGATGTGAAAATATAGAGACCATTCAATTGAAATTTCAAAATACTGCCTAAGTCTCAAAAGTTACATCTTGAAATTCACAAATAATTATGCCATTGAATCCTTTTTTTCAACTTCTACCAAGTTTTTCTAAAATAAAATGAAATAAAATCAGGATAAAGTTTGCAAAACAAAAAATAATAACAATAAATAAATAAAGAAAATATGTTAATCCTAAAATGCTTGACAGTTTGTTCATGGCAATTATCACATAAAGAAAAATGTGTCCAATTCATTGTATTTTATGTGGTGAAAAAAATACAGATGTGGTAATCAGAGACATATTTTCAGATCAATTTGACATGTGGAATATCTTGATTTCTGCATTCAAGGCAACCTCTTAAGAGTATTTATATCATTCCAAAATAATCACCAACCATCAGACATCTTTAAAATTATCTTCTGCTTCTTAAAAACCAAGAGAGAAATTTCCTCAAAGGTACTTGAGATAAGAGGGCAAAAGTGAATTTTGAATTTTTTTAAACCAACATTATTGAGCAATATTAATTCTAACAATGCTAGCAACAGAAGGCCTTATGTCAATTAGCATGGCAAAACATTAAAGTGCCTTATGTATATATCTATTAAAAAGTTGCATTAAGAGAGTAAGAGTTGGTTCCAATCTCTGCACCAATGCGTCAAGTCTCTATGAAAAGATTTAAGTGCCAAGCAAAATAATATATATGTATAAACTAAGCATTTTATAGGAATTTTGCTGCTTTTTAAAGTAATAGCCATTAAGCAGGCTTTAAAGGCAGGGTTATCCTTTGATAGAAGTTTCCACATAGCATCCTTTTGATGCAGTTCTACCAACTGGTGCTCTGCTTCTAAATTGGAGACAAGATGTTAACTTGAACTAGCCACTGCTGAGTCTTTATAATCTTCAATTAACACATACAAGATAGTTCTGCCAAATCAAAACAGTTGGAGGAAGCAGCATACCTCAACACTTGTGGCTGGGAGATTCATATTCAATATTTTGAGGTGGTATCTCCTTAAAACCAACTGCTTCAGTGAATACCACTTTACACAATCCTAGCTATGAGATGGGGGAGAAACAGGACAAAGATAAATCTTACATACATGGTGGCTTAAGAAAAACAGCCTTGATCACTACTGTGTTGAAGGACTTCTATTATCCATTATACTAACACAGATAGAGATCACCAGATTAGAAAACACTGCCCTAAAGTATCATAAACATAGAACAAATCTTGAAAAAAGTAAGTTTTCAGAATTGAGCTTTTACAGTTTTTCACATCTTCAGAATGAAAGAAATAACGGTCAGCTAAATCTGACTATGTATATGTAAATATATGTAATAGAAATACCGTAACCACATTTTCATCCCTGAGATAAGAGTTTGTTAAATCTCCTCTTTGCAAAGTTTCATATATACAGATAAATAATAATTATAAGATTAAGTTTCAGAATTTTTAATCATATTAGGCTACAAATTTAACAAGTATCATATGGAACTATTTTCTGACTATATTATGGAATGACCATTGCATATATTATGTGTAACCGGTTTGTATATGCTCACATTGAAATATTTTCATAAAATCAAATACATATTGTGAAGTTTTCTTTATTTTAAGCCACCCTTTTATCTAGCAATTGACTTGTAGTGGTTCTAAATTATTTGTGTACTTACAAAGTTGTTTATTTTAGAATTCAAGAAACACATGAATTTGAATATGTAGTAGTTTGCAGAGCTACACATACTTAAGAATATTTTTCAGAAGAGAAAGATAGTAAACTAACTTTATAAAGTAAGACAGTTCTTAAGATAGAATGCAGTGGAAGTGAAAATAAACCACATCCATTAACAGATGTTAAATATTCATAGCCTTGTTGGACTTCACATATTTTCCAGTTTTGGTTCTTACTGGTGTTCACATGATTTCTACTTTTTTATTATAAAATGAGATTTTGCTTATATGTAATACTTTAATACTTGACCACACAATGGCTTGCTAAATCAGAAGTTAAGCAATTTTAAGTTAAAGCATGAAATCGCTACTCTTACTGAAAATGTACCCTACCATTGAACTATATTCTCATAATATCCTGTATTCATTTCTATTTCTATACATTCTGCATGGAATGTTAATATGTTATCAGTTGTAACATATCATAATATCCCATCTACCTGTAATTACCACTGAATCCCAACTGTCTTAGTGTTAGTTCATGGTGATTCTGATAATTCACTGAATAAGTACAGCCTCAATTTTTTAATTCTACATCTTTTTTTTTGTTCTTCTTTTTAGCCTTTTTCATTATAATTATTTTTTCTCACCAAATAGTTTTATTAAACCAAATTCAAACAGACTTCCACCTTCACTTTTCCATCATTTGCCAATGCCCTGAATCTCTTAATTGTCTTTTCCACTATTTATTCCTTCAATGTCTCTTCCCCAAAAGGTGCATTATGATGGGTGCATCTACAAATTACAGCCTTTTATCATTATTCAGGGATTCCAATGATGAAGTGGTAATCTAGCAATCACTCCACTTGAAAACAGTATCCACTCATGTCTTTTATTATTTTATAATATTGTACATGCACAATCCTGATGGATTGGAATGCCATATTAACCACAGAAACAAACAAACAAATATTTTTAGATGGACTCCCTCAAAGAGTGTAATTATTCTAGTTGGACTTAATGATTTATGAATTGCCCCTCTGCTATGGATAGCCTCATTTTATACCTATTATTCTATTCTGGACATCAACGCAATCCTTCACTCAGTTATGTGGGTAAAAACCTCCACTGATTTTAACAGGACTTATACTTCTGTGTCAAGATGCAGAGGCAAGATAGTCCTTGATATGGTACTGTTAATTTGTCCTGATTTTCCAGAGGCAAAATCACTGAATGGTAACTTTTTGAAAAATTGTCTGGAGCATTTATTTTAAGTTTAAAAAAAAAAGTTTACCAGTGGTGGAAGAAAGCACCAGAAAAGGGGAAAAGAAGAGGGAGAACAGACTAATTAAGGAAAGAGGCAGATCTGAAACAGCAAACATCTTAAAAGGTGGCATATTGTTTCTGGATTTTCTATCAGAATAGAATAGAATAGAATAGAATAGAATAGAATAGAATAGAATAGAATAGAATAGAATAGAATAGAATTCTTTATTGGCCAAGTGTGATTGGACCACACAAGGAATTTGTCTTTGGTGCATATGCTCTCAGTGTACAGAATAGAATAGAATAGAATAGAATAGAATAGAATAGAATAGAATAGAATAGAATAGAATAGAATAGAATAGAATAGAATAGAATTCTTTATTGGCCAAGTGTGATTGGACACACAAGGAATTTGTCTTTGGTGCATATGCTCTCAGTGTACAGAATAGAATAGAATAGAATAGAATAGAATAGAATAGAATAGAATAGAATAGAATAGAATAGAATAGAATAGAATAGAATTCTTTATTGGCCAAGTGTGATTGGACACACAAGGAATTTGTCTTTGGTGCATATGCTCTCAGTGTACAGAATAGAATAGAATAGAATAGAATAGAATAGAATAGAATAGAATAGAATAGAATAGAATAGAATTCTTTATTGGCCAAGTGTGATTGGACACACAAGGAATTTGTCTTTGGTGCATATGCTCTCGGTGTACATATCAAATCTTCTTATGAAGTTAGGAGGTGCCTCATTATCTTTATTCTGCTTTTCTGTGTGTCTTTAATAACCTGTGAAGCTTTCTATTAGTTCTATTGAATCTTATTGTGATTCCCTCTGGCCTACATGCTCTTACCTGCTGCCCTTACTTTAGTTGCCCTGGCTTTTATGTAGGGCTCTGAGGAGATCCTATCTTTCTGGGATCTCATCTTTCAGTGCCACACTCCTATCTGACCACCGGGTTTCCAACTTGACATTCTCTTTTTCGTTTCAATGTCTTTCAATGCACAGTTCTGCCCCCAGTTTTCTATACATAAAAGTCACTTTTAACTTTTTCTGGATAACACATTGTCTGTACACTATAGAACCACCATACCAAAATCAGGTACCTTTCACTCTACCGATCATCGTTTTCTCCCCCCCCCCCAAAAGCCAACCAATTCAAAGCCTATCCTTCCCTTGATCTTCGCTGTCCAGCAACTTCAAAAAACGAGGGGAAGGAATAAACTTTGCAAAACAAAACAAGTAGCTTTTAAAAAAGTAATGCTGCTAGGCAGCAAGATCTATCATCAGGATCAGATCGCGGAAAAAGAACAAGCTCTTCCCCGGTAAGCCCACAACATGCATTCCCTCAGAGCCTGGTCCGAACCCGAGAGATCTACCCACAATTTTATAATTGTCGCCAGGTTTACATATCCCGCATAGCGTCGATTGAGTAGGTAAGGATAAGCGGTTTACCGCGGTGTCAGAGCCGTTCTTGCGAAGCGGTCCCCGGAAGATTCCTTTAATGCCACGGTAGTGCCCATTGCTGAGATGCCTGGAGCTGATCACTAGGTAGCACGCCATGCGGGTCCGAAACCAATTAAGAACGGGCAAGTGGCTGAGCCCGTGAAGTATCGGCTCTTCGGGGTAGGCGGAGAAAAAAACCGAGCGGACTCGTCTCGTGCAGCGGCCAGTGTCACCAGGCGCTGCTTCTGCGCCCCGTTGGAATAGAAGCCCCAATGGCACCGTCACTACTCCCCCCCTTTCCCACCCATCCCCTGCCTCTCCCCCTCTTTCATCCAACGCCTGAATTGCTGCTGCCAGCAGTTGGATGGGTAAAAGGAGGAGGAGGAGGAGGCAGCTGCCAAGTGCGCACGGGAGAGAACCGGGAAGCCAGTCCACATGCTGTTTCGGTGGAAGATTCGGGGAAATGAGCGCTGGCGCTCAACTTGGCAGGATTGGGGCAACACTAAGCCTCCGCCGCCGCCGCCGCCTTCCCTCCCTCCCACTTCCCTCTCACCCCGGCATTTGTCCTTTTTCTCCAGAGCTGGTTCTAAGAAACAACGGAACAAATCCAGAGGGGAAGATCTTGGGAGCAGCGTTTTTCCATGGCTCTTTTCTCGCCGGTCTTATTCAACAGAGGCAGAATAAGAAAGTGGGGGAAGCCTCGGTTCCAAAAGTGTCCCCCGCGTCGCCGCCAGCCTTCAGCCGCGTCAGCCGGGGCCTCACTTGGCTTCACCTTTGGCGTGCATGGAGCCGATGAGAGGGAAAGGGTGCGCGCGCGCTCTCTAGCCAGGCATTCATTCTCAGCTGCACTTCCCCAACCTCAGCCCAGTTGGCATTTGGGAAGAGGCAGCCACCGGTGCAGGATGACTGGCCTTTCACTGCACAGAAGGTTAAGCAGGATACAAACTTTCGTCTTAGCGAAGGGAAGGGAATTGTTTAGAAAAACCTTTCATTTCCACTTCCTCCACCCCCAGCCGCACACTCTTGAAAGGTTGGGTAGGAAAGTATGTACTGCGCCGCTGTGCTCTCCCCGACCTTCTTCATTGGCTTGGCAACCTTTTGTCCCTAAAGTCCTTGGGGTGGGAAGTTCAGTTTTGCGAAAAGAGGAGCGCTCTTTTACTAGGCTGAAGTAGGTGGAAATTGTCCCTCTTTCTGTTCACCTTCCGCAGACAATCGCTCCACTTCCCTCTCTGTACTCGCGTCCCCTTCAGCCGCTCTTGGGTCTGGCCCTCTCCACTTTAATGGTCCAGTTGAAACGCTCCACACCCCACCCCACCCATTAGCTGAGGTGCAGTGAGTCACGAAAATCTGCTTCTTTGACTTCCCCTTCAGTGTCCGAGCTGAAGGAATGGCGGGAGAGCCTGAAAAACAGGACACGGTGGCGAGACGAGGGTGGCGAGGAGAGGTAGGTGGGCAGACAGCCGAAACAGAAAGGAAATACTGACTGGAACAACACCGAAGTGCCGGTTATACATCGTTTTGAAATAAATCGGTAATAAGCCCACATCAGGAAGTCTACCTGGCTTAAGGATAATTTATAGCAACTGTAGATTGTGGATTTAATGTTTCTTGCATGCAGGATAATAGAATAGGCCTATTTAGTCTCCAGGGTCAACAGATGCCTGAGAGGGGAGAGATAAAGTGAAAAGAAGTGGCTTTTCTATTTCTCTCAGGTGCTGGGGGCTTTTTTTTAATTAAAGCCTTATCCGTGTAAAGTTTATACAACACAACTTATTATGTGTCATCAGGGGACACATAAGGAACACTTTGGGATTGCATAGATAAATATTTATTTATTTATTTATTTATTTATTTATTTATTTATTTATTTATTTATTTATTTATTTATTTATTTATTTATTTATTTATTTATTTATTTATATACCGCCTCACAGTGCAAGCACTCATTATAAAATCTTCATAGATTTTCTCCATAAGGATCCATCAAATGTCTTCTTTCCAGTCTCCCTTTGCCACTATAACTGAGTCTATATTTACATTGTGCAAAAACAAAGTTTTTTTGTTTTTGGACTTGGACTTGGACTGAAGAGGCAAAGTTAAAGCTACAGGCTTGCTTTGACTGCACAGACTGGAATATTTTTGAAGATATCTCTGCAGACCTGGATGAACTCACAGATACTGTAACATCATATGTCAGCTTCTGTGAAGACCTATGTGTACCGACCAGGAACTTGCGAATATACAGTAACAATAAACCTTGGTTCACAGCTAAACTTAAACAGTTACGTCGTTCCAAAGAGGAAGCCTACAGAAAAGGTGATAGAATGCTGTACAATCAGGCCAGAAATGTATTAACAAGGGAGATCAGAGCAGCAAAAAGAAACTACTCTGAAAAGCTAAGGAATCAGTTCTCTTATAAAAAATTACACGATAAATTTACAGAACTAGGAATAGAGAATTTAATTACTATTGGGTATTCTAATGCCTTAGTTAACAGTAAGATAGAGTAAAAGAAAAGTATAAAAGTGTATTTCCATGTAATCTTGTAAAGGTTTTAGAAGGTATATTGTACAATAGGATAGGTAATGTGAGTGTAATATGAATATTAAATGAAATACTGTATAAAATGTAATCATCCGACAACAGCTTTTGATGGAAAGGGGGCTACAAATGGCCCCACCTGTTTGTTATACGTTTTGTTTTGTCTTGTTTTGTGTGTTCAATAAAAATTTTTTAAAAAGGAATCAGTTCTCAACAAATAAACCAGCAAACATGTGGAAAACTCTTAAAAACATCACCGGTTACAGCAAACCACCTTCCCAAGCTGAAGGAAATCAACAACTGGCAAATGACCTGAATGTGTTCTACTGCAGGTTTGAAAGGAAACTACAGCCACCTATCTCCACAACCTCCATCCCAGACACACCAATAACAGCCAACCCTCCTACAACTGAATCCATCCCATTGGGTTCACAACCCCTGGTGATCACAGAAAAGGAAGTGCAAGATCTATTTCACAGACAGAAGCCGGGAAAAGCACCAGGTCCAGACAAGATAACTCCTCCTTGCTTAAAAGTCTGTGCTGACAAATTGGCCCCCATCTTCACCCAAATCTTCAACAAATCACTAGAGATATGCCATGTTCCTTCTTGCTTCAAACGCTCCACTATCATCCCAGTGCCGAAGAAGCCCTCCATCAAGGAACTGAATGACTACAGACCAGTTGCTCTAACATCTGTAGTTATGAAAACCTTTGAAAGGCTAGTGATGTCCCACTTGAAAACCATCACCGATCCACTGTTAGACCCCCTGCAATTTGCATACCGAGTAAATAGATTGACATATGATGCTGTTAATATGGCTCTGCACTACATTCTACAACATCTTGAATCTCCAAAGACCTATGCAAGGGTCCTCGTTGTAGACTTTAGTTCAGAATTCAACACCATCATACCAGACATTCTTCTAACTAAACTAAATCAGCTAGCGGTACCTGAACACACTTGTAAGTGGATCACAAGCTTCCTAACAGAAAGGAAGCAGCAGGTGAAGCTAGGCAAAATCACATCAGATACTTGTACAATTAGCACAGGGCCCCCCCAAGGCTGTGTACTCTCACCACTTCTCTCTATATACCAATGACTGCATCTCAAACGATTCATCTATTAAACTATTGAAGTTTGCAGATGATACAACAGTGATTGGCCTCATTCGAGACAACAATGAAACTGCATACAGACGGGAGGTTGAACAACTAGCCTCGTGGTGCGACCGGAACAATCTGGAACTGAACACACTCAAACCCGTAGAAATGGTGGTAGACTTTAGGAGAAACCCTCCCATCCTACCACCTCTTACAATACTAGACAACACAGTATCAACAGTAGAGACCTTCATATCTCTAGACCTAAAATGGTCATCTAACATCAAAAATGTCATCAAAAAAGCACAACAAAGAATGTTCTTTCTGCGCCAACTCAGGAAGCTCAAACTTCCGAAGGAGCTGCTGATACAATTCTACAGAGGAATCATTGAGTCTGTCCTCTGCACCTCTATAACTGTCTGGTTTGGTTCTGCAACCAACAAGACAGACACAGACTTCAGAAGATAATCAGAACTGCAGAAAAAACAATTGCTGCCAACCTGCCTTCCATTGAGGACCTGTATACTGCACGAGTCAAAAAGAGGGCTGTGAAAATATTTACTGACCCCTCGCATCCTGGACATAAATTGCTTCAACTCCTACCCTCAAAACGTCGCTATAGAGCACTGCACACCAAGACAACTAGACACAAGAACAGTTTTTTCCCGAACGCCATCACTCTGCTAAACAAATAATTCCCTCACCACTGTCAAACTATTCTCCAGGCTGCATTACTATTACTATTAGTTTTTCTCATCGTTCCTATCACCCATTTCCTCCCACTTATGTATGACTGTAACTTGTTGCTTGTATCCTTACGATTTCTATTCATATTGATTGTTTCCTGATTGCTTACTTGAACCCTATGACAACCATTCTTGACAAATGTATCTTTTCTTTTATGTACACTGAGAGCATATGCACCAAAGACAAATTCCTTGTGTGTCCAATCACACTTGGCCAATAAATTCTATTGTATTCTATTCTATTCTATTCTAACAAAATGTAGGAAACCATGATGCCAGTTTATGTCGTTTATAGTCCAGATTCCCAAAAAATTGGAAGCTGACACTTCTTTTCTCCTAATTATCTCAATGACCAATTTACAGTACATAAATTAGGCACTTCAGCAACAGAGTGGTCAATGCATGGAATACACTCCCCGACTCTGTGGTTTCATCCCCAAACCCACAAAATTTTAACCTTAGACTGTCTACTGTTGACCTCACCCCATTCCTAAGAGGTCTGTGCCTACCAGCATGCCTATCAGAGTGCCTACCGTCCCTGTCCTAATGTACCCTTTTATTTTTATTCGTATTCATTTCATGTATTCAAATCATGTTTATACTTATATGTACTATCTAATACATGTTTGACAAAATAAATAAATAAATAAATAAATAAACGAAACACTAGTTGATACAGTACTATTTTCCAAGCCGATATGAAGCCATTTGTGAGTATATGCTAGAGGCATGTTGATAACAGTTGTTATCAACTCACCTGTGTTTTCCAAGCTTTCTTCTGTAAAGTACTTGATGGAATTATATGAGTTACTGTGAATGTGAGCAAAAAAAAAAAAGGAGTTCACAACCAGTTGTCTATCATTAGAATTTTCTCTCTATTCAGAGATATCAGGAATTTTTTTTTAAATAATACATTTTATGGAGCTAAAAAAATTGAAAAATCCTGATCTTGACTACTTTATCATTTCATTAAATAGATTATTTATGACATGCTTTGTTGAATGCTTTGCTGCAGTCAAGGTACACTGTGTCCTTAGCATTTCCCCTATCTATTAAGTTACTTGTTCTGTCTAAAAGGAGATAAGTTTAATCTTTGTTTGTAACAAAGCTTGTATTTCTTAACTGATATTCCTATCCAAGCACTAACAAATACACCATTTAATAATCTGCTTCAGAAGCCTGCTCACCACAGATGTCAGATTGACAGGTCTATAATTTGCTGGGTTCTTCTCCTTCCCCCTTTTTGAAATTGTGTCTGGGTATGTGCTCCCCCTCCAGTTTTCTCCGGGACTTTTCAAAGATTACAGTTAGCAAGTTTGCAATCACCTTCTCTTGTTCCTTCAGTACTGTAAGATGTAATTCATGTGGCCCTGTAGAGTTGAACTCATTAAAATTAATTAACTGTTCTTCTCTCTTTGTCTGTTTGGAAATGCAGTGCTGACCAGCTAATGTTTTCTTTTCCTTTTGAGAGAAGCAGACATTCTTTGGGGCATTTTTTATCCATCTCAGCTCATTGTGAATTTCAGCTTTTTTGGCAAAACCTCTACAATTCCTAGTGCCTGCCTTGAACTTTGTTGTTGTTGTTGTTGTTGTTGTTACGTGCCCTTCCTTCTGTTCCATATAGTGTACGTATTTCTTTGACTGTTAAACTTTTTAGAAATGTTGTATTTTAAAATTATATACACATACACACACAGGTCTCTAAATTTCTCCCATTTTCTATCTCCTAGGAGTCGTTTGTGACTGAGGCTTCACTATTTCATTTTGTACAATTCCCCCATACACATTTCTTCTTCAGCATTTCAAGTTGTATATCTATCAAAATCCACACTCCAAGTTATCCAGCATATGTTTATCAAGTTCATCAAAATTCACTCTTCAGTGAAAATCCAGTATATAAATCTGATTTTTAAAAAATTCCTTCTCTCCTTGATGACAAAAAATCAAGACATGATTACTTTCTCCCAAGGGTCTAGTAACCTTGGGTTCTTCAATCAATTCCTTCCTGTTGATAAAGATCCAAGATAAAACCAGTTGGTCCAGGATAGCTATTATTTTGGCCTTCATGGCAGAATTGCTGACTGCACGCTGACTGCAGTTTGGTAGTTCGATTCTCACGGGCTCAAGGTTGACTCAGCCTTCCATCCTTCCAAGGTGGGTAAAATGAGGACCCCAAATTGCTGGGAGCAATATGCTGCCTCTGTAAACCACTTAGAGAGGGCTGTAAAGCACCCTAAAGAGGTATATAAGTTTAAGTGCTATTGCTATTGCTATTAGATATCTAACAGATAGTTGAAATATCTCATTATCACTGTCACATATTTCTGAAAATTTGGTTGTCTGGTCCAGAAAGGTTTAATCTTTTGTCTATTCTGGCAGTCTCAGATAAACTCCGATAACACTGTTGCTTTTCACTCTCTCTCTCTCTCTTTTAATTTTTATCCATACACTTTCAACAAGATTTCCACAGGCTTCAGTATTGTGGCTTTCAGCCAATCTCTTAAATTCATGCTTCATTCTAACACTTTACCCTTTCCTTCTTGTTCTTAGCCTCAGTCCTTGACAGGATATTAGTTTCTGGCCCTTTGCCACCCTTTCTCCCGCCCTCCCCCGGGTATACTCTCATCTCTCATCAGAAAGGAAGAAAGAATGAAAAACTATTTGCAGCCCTACAACCTTCAGCTTCCTGCCCTGAACTTTATGATCTCTGGAGACCTGTTGAAAGTCCCTTGGGGCAGTGTCACTGATCTCACATGAATCACTAGGAAAAAACAGTCATCAGGTTTGAGTCTATTTCATATCATGAATGCATGTATTAGGAAAGCTATATCACAATGAATTGTATCAAGTTTATAAACTGCATCCCCAGTTCCTTTCAGTATTGAATTACTAGCACAAGCTGACTAGGGAATTCTGGAAGTTGAAGTCCACATATCTTAAAGCTGCCAAAGATAAGAAGCATTGCATTACCACAATGCAGAGTGTTTTTGTTCCTCAAACGAAGGGCATATCTTTGATCCATGAGGGTCCAAGTGTGTTTTAACCTATCCTATTCTGTGAAGTCAAAGTTGACTAGGCTTGCTCCCGTGGCTGTGAGTCAGAGTGAGAGCCTGATACTGTCTGTTGAGCTTCATTAACACTGAACGCCTCTTGATCCTTCTTCTCTGGGTCACAAGTTTCCACTTGTATTCCTCATGTTCCTCTTTGCATTTTCTACCATTCATTTTCATTCCACTTTCTGAGGTTGGTATATGGTTGGTTATATAGTTAGCCAGATGTTTAGATTAGATTTCATATTTTTATCCACCTATCAAGTCCTTCCCGAGGATCTGTGATAGGCAGCTGTTGTTTGATGATATTAAAGGTATTGTTGCAGAATGTAAGCAGTTTCAAGTGGGGCTATATTTTGCCACTGGCTTATAGTGATGTCGTCAATGTTGATATTATTTAAGTAGTGCTCATTGGTCAATACCATTATTTTGGGATTGTGCCCAAGGCACCTGTTAACAATTGGTGCTATCTTTGCTTTTTTTGCCATAGTTGTGCTACTTCTATTTGTAGGTATTTTGTAATTATTTCCAGTTCTTTTTTTTAATTCTGCTGTCTTCAGCTAGTGCAACACCCACTATCCATTTTTGTCTTTCTTCTCAATAGATACTAAGTCTGGGGTGTTATTTGGCAGGTGCTTGTCTGTTTGAATTCCAAAGTCCCAGAACACTTTAGATTATTATTGCTTTTATTATTGTTATTTAGATTTAATATAGACACCCATTTTAGTGGACTCTGGGCTGCTTACAAAATTTAATAATAATATAAACAATTAAAATCATAAATGAAAGAAGACAGCCCAGATTAAAAACAACCATTAAACCAAAACACAGCAGCTCCCTCCCCCACTGCAAGTCATTAACTCCAGACCTGGGAACAAAGTCAACTGGGTGAGTTGCATCTAGAAGTCAACTGGCAGCCAATGCAACTTGTGTAGCAGTGGTGACACATGGCCATAATGGGAAATGTCCATTACTGTTTGTGTATTTGTGGGTGGTCTTCAAGAACACCTCATTTGACTGCTTTGCAGTAGTCCAGATGTGAGATAACCAGTGCATTGACCTGCAGTCGAGTGAAGGGTGCAACTGGCACGCAACATGTACCTATGCAAAGGCCCTCCTGGCTGCAGATACCACCTGCTTTTTAGCAGTAACTGTGAGTCCAGGAGGACCCCCAAGGTGTGCAAAATTCTTGAATGGAGAAGTTCAACTCCAAGACCAATGATGGGAACGGGTACAGTACACCCCTAAGAGACCAAACTGCCCCTGCCAATTAGACTTGTCAGGCTTGTGCCAAAATCTCCTGCCCCCACTGTCCAGACTCAGAGAAGCTTCCAGGCACTTGGTCAGTTCCTCAATAGCTTCACTTGCACAATCTGGGTAGAGATGAAAACTGGATATCATTAGCATACTGAACCCCAAACCAAAAGACGTCCTTGCCCAGAACTTTCACATAGTTGTTAAATATGAAGGACCTGAAAGGAATCAAACCTTGGGTCTTCCCACAAGTAAGGAGCTCCCCTCCCATCAACACCTATTGGAGCTAACCACTGAGGAAGGGGATGAAGCACAGAAACCCAGTACCTTCCACTGCCAGTCCCTGGAGTCAATTCAAAAGGATATCATGACGGACACTCTCAAAAGTCACTGTGAGATCAAGGAGCATAATCTCCATCTACCACCTCCATCCCAGCTTAGCCACAGATGATTGCAGATGCAGCATACTGTACCCCAGTCTGAAGATAGTCTCAGCCTCTGTAACTGCAATGCAACCAGCTTCTCCACAATCTTCCAAAGGAAAGAAAAATTGGAAACTGGCTGATCAAAATGAAGGGCTCCAGAGATAGACTCTTCGGGGGGGACATACTACTACCTCTTTCAAAGCTGCAGAAACCACCACCTCCCTAAACAAAGAAATTATCACTGTATGGATCCATCCTTAGTCACCTCCTGGGCTTCCTTCAGAACTCGGTAGTGAGCAGCATTTAACAGATGGCCAATCTGACAGATTGGAGACCTTGTCCGCTTCTCTGCAGTCACAGAATTGAACTCAATCCAGAGAACCTCATAAGCCTCTGGCATCTCACTTCATTTGCTTTGCCTCAGAACTTATCAGATTCCCTGATCTGTATTTCCAAAAGGTGTTGTTTTCATTGTCTTTCAGCAGGACAAACATTGTGTATATCTGGTAGATCACACAAAGGTGCTTTGTACTCCATGCTAGTTGAAGCTGATTGGAGTTACCCCACAAACTCCGGCACAAAATTCCCAGTTACTGTCTCTGCTCAGTGAGCTCTCCCAAACACACACATACACAAACACAAATCTAAATTCAGATGTATATTTGTATATAAGTGTTGTTCCGGCATAGATATGTCTTTTAGGTTGCATTTGACAGGTGGGTTTGGTATGCACTGTAACGGTAATTTTCTCACATCCCTACATTTTAAAGATGATGTCTGTTCACATGAAATAATTTGCAGACTGAATAGCTAGTACTGTTTTGCAAACATGAAATGTTTCCGACATTAAGGCAGTTGAAAATAGGTAGCTATTTTGCTCCTCTGCAGAGTATATACATCATCAATCTCATTTAGCTTGATATGCAAACTCAGCTTCCGTTCTTCAATGCACAAGCAATGTCTCTGCAGCCCTAGTGTAAATACTGCATATATTCAGCTAATTTGCTTAAAGTGGCTCCCCCGCCCATCTTAATAATTAACTGGAGGCAACCCATTCTCCCAGCTGTGTCTTTATAATTATAAAACTACCACCATAAACAAAAAAATCATTAAAACATGCTTTTTCTTAAAATAAAAAATAAGCTAATGTGTGGATGTGCTAGTAGTACTAGAATTCTAAATGACAAACTGTATAAAAAGTTGTGTCATTCATTCTTTCAATGCTCAAAGTGGATTATATACATACATACATACCTCTGGTCGCATACCTATACATACATACATACATACATACATACATACATACATACATACATACATACATATACATATGTGTGTGTGTGTTCCTAGAAATTTCAATTAATTATAAGTTAAATGCTAGTGAATTTCTGTTTTTCAATTCTATAATATGATGCTAGTACTTGAAACTTAATTATTCCTCTTTTATTCCTGGCTACAATGTATATATCATGCACAATTTTAAGGATCTATAGCTTTTATTCTCATGCTCCAATTTCATTGCAATAAGCAATCCTCTCCTTACAACCAAAATTGGGTCCTTGGTCAATGAGTGAAGCAGTCATTAAGCAAGACACCAATACAATTATTTTGTCCAACATCAGCAATTCCGGCACTCCAAGTGGCAGTCCTTAAATTATCTCCTAAGCAGATGGAGAGAAAGAGCTACCTGCCAAGTTCATCTCTCCTCCGTGCATGGAAGAGAAGTCCACAAAAGTGCTGTAGAATGGACCTCAGATCTTTGGGATCTGCCCTCCATTTCTGCAATCATATCTCCTTCCTCCTGCTCCTTCCTTCTAATGGCTGCAGAATGGAGCTCAAATTTTTGAGATTTCCCCTTCCCTTGGCAGTCAGTCATTTTGCTCTCAAAAAGCTGTCTGTGGGGGGAGGCAGGGAGGTATCTGAGCCCCACATAGAGCTAAGATTCCCTCCTGGCAGGCAACCAATTTTCTCTCAAAAAGCTGTCTACTGGAGCAGAATTTCCATACTGTGGCAGGCAGTAGTTAGCTTGCAATCTTTCCTGCCAGCTTCCCCTTTGACTTTCTGGGGAAGCCAGCAGGGAAGATTGCAAATGGTGATCACATGATCCTGGGGAGCTTTGTAACCAGTTGTTAGTGCAAACAGATTTCCAAGCACCCAGATCATGTTCAAGTATAATCGTACTCAAGGGATGATGGTGCAACATTTTGCAATGGCTGGAAGTGCTTTATGAGCCATAAAGCAATGATTCTGTGTCCCATTATAATTCTGAACGGCCATTAAATGAACAGTCATAATTTGAGGACTATCTCATTACGTATTTGCCATACTTTTATATGCCACTCTTAAAATTCTAGGTATAGGATTGATTAATACAAGAATATATGAGAAACTATCTCAGCAAAGCTCTTGATCTCAGAATTCTCATCTTTAATATTGGCTGTATGGCAGATCTGCACAGTATTGAGACACATGAGATACATTTTATCATTTGACATGAGTCTTCAGGCCAATATATATCCACCCCTTTTTGGATTAGTGAGGGATAGTGCGTGAGATGAACTTGACATTCCTGTTAAAAATGACCCCATCTTTTAGGTGATCATGTCCTCTTCACCCTAGTACAGGAGAACTATGTGACATGGTTTACTGATCCTAACTGGCAATAGCCCCAGTCTGTTAGGTATGAATTTGGTGGAATGTTTCCAGTGATTATACATTGAACATTAACTTTTTATAACTCTGAAAGTTTAATTTTACTGCCCTGTCTTGTCCCTGGTATGATTTTAGTATCATTGATTTGAATCCATATTTAATCATCTCATGGAACTAACTTCTAGGCAATGTAATACTTGCCTATTTTGAAGTACATCTCATTGTTTCCCAGGGGCTTATTCCTAGCTAAGTGGACTGCAACCTAACAATTGTCTTGGCTTCATCTAGTATACTGTTAAGATTTAGAGTTGCCCGCAATTGCATGTAAGCATTCTCGCATATAGAGGTGGGATTCACATAATTTACCTACCGGTTCATCCAGCAGCACCAAAAATGTGAGCGCATGCACCACGTCAGCACATGTGCACTGCCTTCCGCACATGCACTTTGCTTGCACGCACAGCTTGCATGCATGCACACACCTTGAAAATGTGGCAGCACTCAAAGACCACCCTAGATGACAGCGCTGGTGAGTTGAGCTGTTGTTTAATTCAACTGAGGTGTGGCAATCTGGTCTGCTGCGCGAATCAGCTGAGCTAAAAAAACAAGGGAATATAGGACAGGGAATGGCAGGGACGGGAAGGCGGGGCCAAACACAGGTGATATTTGCTGGTTCTCTGAACTACTCAAAATTGCCGCTACCAGTTCGCCAGAAACGGTCAGAACCAGCTGAATACCACCTCTGGTCACATACCTATACTGTAAAGGGATTGATGGGTGACCATAGGTTACAAGTAGCAAATGGGCCATCATGCATACCTCCCAAATCCCAATTGCTCATTGTGCAGATGTGAGCATCCTGCATACTGATTGGTTGATCCTGCTCGGTGCTTTCTTGTTTGAGTGCCCCCTAGCCAGAACATTACATTTGCAGAAATATAAATGGAATACCTATGCAACCATCCATAAATGATAGATGCCTATGTTCACTTCCATGCAGTGCCAGAGAAGTCTGCTTGACCCATTAGTGCAGAGGTGTCACTGCACCTAGTGAGAGCCGCATCAGGGTTGTGTTTGACCTCAGGGGGTTGGAGTGGGTGGGTTGGAGTGGGTGTGGCCAGGGTGGGTGTGGCCAGCTCCACATCACTCATGTCGGGGGTGCCTGTGGTGGCCCAAGTGCTCTGCCAGAGAAAATGGGCTCCCGAGGTCTGTTTTCAACTGCGACAGCCTCCTGCAAAGGTCTGCCAGTGAAAACACGGCCCTCCCAAGCTCCGTTTTTGCTGTCAGAGGCACCGTGGGCCAGCCCTTCGCTGTTTCCAGGGCGGTCCCGTGGGATAGATCTAAGCACCCCACAGGCCGGATCTAGCCCCTGGGCCTTGAGTTTGACACTCATGCATTAGTGGCTAGCTGTAGATCCAAATCAATTGTTTTTGTTCTACAGTTGGTTAAAAGTGTTATCAAAGGAGAGATAATAATCGAGTTGCTCTGTTGTAATTGAAAGAATGTTGGTCCTACATTGAATTTGTAAATTGGTACCTAAATTTTGTATTCCTCAGTCAGCATGAAAAAAATACATTGACCATATGCTGTATTGTCAAACAAATATATAAAAATTGCCTCTCCAAACTGATAATTAAGATAACTGTTGAAATTTTAAAAATCTAAGTATTATATCATTTCTGCTAGAAGACAATTTCCCTGTTTATATGCTCACAAGGTGCTCACTTTGAGGGCCTAAACTAAGTGATACTATCTGGTTCGATACCGGTCAGTGACCTTCATAACTGGGAGGGAGGTTGGTCTGGGGCCTGTCCAGTTCTCAAAGAAATTATACATACATAAATAATAAAATATAAGGATACATATAAGATAATTGTCACTTATTCTACATTTTATCTTTTTCAGCTATAATTTTATATATTTATGTTTCAGTATTGATATCCTTTACAGAAATAGCTGCAGCAAAAAAATTCCCCTCATTTTGTGCTATAGTGGCATTTTATGCAAGGCAATATAAACTTCAGCAATACTGCTCTAAAATAACTATTATAACTCATTATAATGCACTCAAGGAGTCTGTAGTATGTCACTACTTTTTAACCCTTTCTTTTGATCCATCCATCCATCCATCTTCCTCTTTTTTCTTTTTTCTTTTTTCTTTTTTCTTTTTTCTTTTTTCTTTTTTCTTTTTTCTTTTTTCTTTTTTCTTTTTTCTTTCCCTCCCTCCCTCCCTCCCCCCTTCCTTCCTTCCTTCCTTCCTTCCCAAAACTAATTTTCAGAAATCTGTAAGTACTTTTCCCCACAAAAAGGATTGGGATTGAGTTCAGTATGAAACCATGATTCCAAATTTCAGCATATTTAAAGGATATAATTTTTAAAAAGGAGGCCAATGGAATCCAGATGAACAAGCATAAAATAACTGACAGGATGATAAAATGCTTTGCTAATATTGTGTTGTGTCATAGTACCTGTTTTTAAAATAAAAGACATCCTGTAACTACAGTAGCAATAGCAATAGCAATAGTAATAGCAATAGCACATAGACTTGTGTACACTTCACAGTGCTTTACAGCCTTGTCTAAGCAGTTTACAAATGTCAGTATATTACCCACAACAATCTGGGTCCTCTTTTACCAACGTCGGAAGGATGGAAGGCCGAGTCAATCTTGAGCCAGTGAGAATTGAACTGCCGAACTGCTGGCAGCTGGCATTCAGCTGAAGTAACCTGCCGTACTGCACTCTAACCACTGTGCAACATGGCTCAATATATTATATCAAGTTATACAGTATAATGGAAGGGTCGCTAGGTAAGTTTGTCTTTTTGCTGTTGACCCAAAGTGTGTAATAGACTTGATGTTGCTGGGGTATTTGTAACATGGACTATGATTTGCCATTGATATAAAATTGGTCAAAAATGTGGAAATTGCAGTTCTATGTTCCTTAATGTAAGATCATGTTCTTACAGAAAAAGATTCCTCCAGTGGGGTGCAATTTTGGGGGTACATTGTTAGACAGAGCAACAGAAGAAAACAAAGTGTTCACATAGCAGAATGAACTGCAAAATAAACAAACAGTGTGGCCAGGCAGCTGTGAAGGCAAACAAAGTTCTGGAATGCATCTCTAGAGGGATTGGTCCTAATCCTGCTACTTAGGGTTTTAGTCAGATCCCATTTGGAATATTGTATCCTGTTCTGGAGACCTCACTTTAAAAAAAATATACTAATAAGACTGAGTCAAGTGAAAAATATACTAATAAGACTGAGTCAAATATACTAATAAGGCCGAGTTTATAAATTTTGGGCAACAAAATTATGCAAAGTCTGAGAGACAAAACATATCAGGCAAAATTGGAAGAACTGAACTTGTGCAGTGTAGAGGACAGAAGGGAAATGAGGGACATGACCAATGTTCCCTGTAACATCAGAAACTGCCACGCGGCGTTCTCTTTTCATGTGCGCGGCCACGCAGGCGCGCGGCCTCTGCCATTAGAAAATGCCGCACAGAAGTTAGAAACTTCTGTGCGACGTTCTCTCATTACGTGCGTGGCTGCGCGGCCGCGCAGCTTAGAGGGAACAGTGGACATGACTGAAACTTTTACATATATTAAGGGTGTGAATAATGTTCTAGAAGGCAGTATTTTCAATATTAAGCAAAAATCAAGAACATGAGGGCATAACCTCAAACTCAGACAGGAAGGAAGTTCAAAAGTAATGTTAGAACTTATTACTTCACGGAAAAAGTAGTGGAATCTTGGAACCAACTTCCAGTGGAGGTAGTGGGCCAGTCATCAGTAACTGAGTTTAAACATGCTTGGGATAAACACATTCCATCATCCAACAAAAATTTAAAAATAAATTAAAAATAAGAAAAAAATAAAAAGAAAAATTTAAAAAAGAAATATATAAATTAAAAAGAAAAAACTCAAAGCAAAGACTTGATAGATCATTAGGTCTTTTTCTGCCATCAGTTGTCTATGTTTCTAATTCTGCAGAATTCTATCCCAGACCATAATTACTAATACCTAAGCACAACACATTTTAAAAGTGTCAAAAATCCATTGACAATAATTTCAACCATGGAATGAAAGAATTAAACATTTCAGCAAGGGCTGGCCTAAAACAATAACTTTATTTTCAAATTGCCCATACGTTTTATGAAATGTTTTTATTTCATTGTTATTCATAGTTCTAGAATTTGTTACCATAAGCTTCATAAATTAAGTACTCTAATCCTTGCAGTCTTAAAATTAATGTTATTTTCTCCAATTTACAAGCTAAACTCTAAAATGTTTTTTCAGCTAAAATATGCTGTATATTAATGCTTGTTTCCATAACAAAAAATAAAGAAACCGCAGAAGAGAAAAATTACATTAATTTGTACAGGAAATAATCTCTTCATGGCAATCTTAACTTGTGGTCTACAAATTCACCTGGCAAACTTCTTTGCAATCTAGCTTCGGCAAAAATTTTACTAGTTTGTTTACAAGATTTCAAGTCCCTTTTATTTTTATTTTTTATTATTAGAACATTCATGACCAAGCATTCATCATAAATTTTCAGAGCAAATGAGCATGTACAGGAATGGAATAATACAATAAATTATGGATTATCCCCCCTTTCCTCAAATTTTACAGACCTAATTATACATTTTTTTAAAAAAGAGAGATATGGCCTTTAGCATTTCATTAGCATCCAAAGTAAATGAAAATGCTGAGAATGAAGTTATACACAGATGCCTGTTCTCCGGATATTTTATAAAATCTAATCTATATTTTCCAATCACAATTAACCTTTATTAAGGCAATGGAATTCATTACACCAGAATGGGGTGATGACTGCTAAATTAGATAGCTTTTAAAGAAACCCCTAGGAAAAAATAACTCATAGATGCATCCTAGTATTTATCTTTAATTCTAAGACAAGCCAAAGGCCAAAGGTAGAAAAATACCTCTAATTGATTAGACATAAAAAAGAGGGCTCACACTTTTTAACTTTTTTTAATGAAAATATGTCTGCAGCATAGTTGTGTACCAAATACTGATATGTGTATGGCAATTTTCTTTAATTGCCACTTTGTTCAGCTTTTTCTATAAGATAACGAAGTGTCCCCCAGCCAATTACTAGATGCCACTACTTCCATTTCAGGGAAAATAGTAGAAGTATAATGTTAATGAAAGAGGCAACAATCATGCTTTAAGAGGAAGATAGAATATGCAAGACAGTAGATATACTGGCTCCATTTCCTAAATTTTCCACATGGACAATATAGCCTGAAAGACATTTTCCAACTTAATTTCATTTTTTTTTAAATCTACACTCAACCTAGCTGCCCAGAGTTTTGGAAAATTACCAGCTAGGAACATAGGTGCTAGCTTGGAGTCATTGCACAGTCACAAGAGACCCTTCCTAAATTCCACGGAACTTTATTTGTTTCCTCCAAAGAGAAGGCAAGCACTCTGGGAATATTCCTATATTATAGTGAGAATGCAATAAAGTAATCAACTTCATATGTGGATCTGGTTGCTTGCACTTGACAAAGTGCCACAAAACATGCTGTAAGCTTGGTAGATGTTCCTATAACCCAAACTACAAAATGTGACAAAATAAATAATAGGGAGCAATTACAATGCATTCAGAAAGTATTCAGTTCCCCTTCACTTTTGTCAATTTTGTTATGCTACAGCCTGTTGCTGAAATTCATTTTTTTCTCATTTATCTACACTCAGTATCCCATAATGAGGAAGTGAAAACAGGATTTTAGAAACGTCTGTAAATTTATTAAAAAGAAAAAACTGAAATATCACATTGGAATAAGTATTTAGACTTTTGCAACAACACTTGAAATTTAGCTCAGGTGCCTCCCATTTCTCTTGATAGTTGCTAATACGTTTCTACACCTTGACTGGAGTCTACCTATGGTAAATTAAATTGATTGGACATGATTTGGAAAGGAACACACCTCTCTACAGAAGGCCTTACAGCTGAGCAATCAGGGGAGAAGGGTCTTAGTAAGAGAGGTGACCAAGATGGTCCTATGGTCACTCTGACTGAGCTCCAAAAAAGCATCTGAAGGATTCTCTGGTCCAATGAAATCAAGATTGAACTGTTTGGCCTTAATTCTAAACCAGGCACCGTTCATCACCTGCCCGATATCATCCCAATAATGAAGCATGGTTGGGGCTGCCGGGGCCTAGGGGGAGGGCCTTCTCTGTGGGGGCCCCTGCTCTCTGGAACCAACTACCCCCAGAGATCTGAATTATCCCCACCTTGCTGGCCTTCCGAAAAGCCATTAAGACATGGCTCTTCCTGCAGGCGGGGTTATGAGACAATTCACTTCTTAGGTCTTCCCCACGTATGTATGGTTTTTGTATGTTTTTTTTAATAAATTCTTTTTAAAATTGTTATTAAATCTTTTATATTGTTCAGTGGTTCTTGACATGTTGTACGCCGCCCTGAGTCCCCAGGGAGTAGGGCGGCATATAAGAACTCTAAATAAATAAATAAATAAATAAATAAATAAATAAATAAATAAATAAATAAATAAATAAATAAATAAATAAATAAATAAATAAATAAATAAATAAATAAATAAATAAATAAATAAATAAACAAACAAACAAACAAACAAACAAACAAACAAACAAATCAATCAATCAATCAATCAATCAATCAATCAATCAATCAATCAATCATGCTGTGGTGGTGTTTTTCAGCAGCAGGGACTGGGAGACTGATCAGGGCTGAGGGAAAGCTGAATGGAGCAAAGTACAGGGATATCCACAATGAAAACCTTTTTTACAGCATTCAGGGCCTCAGATTGGGGACTTTCCAGCATGACAACGATCCTAAGCACACAGCCAAGACAACGCAGAATATCCCAGAATGGCCCAACCAGAGCCCTGACTTGAACCCTATTGAACGTCTCTGGAGGGACCTGAAAATGGCTGTCCACCAATGATCACCATCCACCCTGACTGAGCTTGAGACGATTGTAAGGAAGAATGGCAGAAAATCCCCCAATCCACGTTTGTAAAGCAACCATCATACCCAAAAAGACTCCAGGCTGTAATTGTTGCCAAAGGTGCTTCAACAAAGTACTGAGTGAAGGGTCTGAATACTTATGCCAATGTGATATTTTGTTTTTTAAAATAAATTTACAGGCATTTCCAAACTTCTGTTTTCACTTTGTTACTATGGGCTACTGAATGTAGATGAATGAGAAAAAAATGAAATTCAACAACTAGAATCAGGCTGCAGCATAACAAAATTAAGAAAAGTGAAGGAAAAGAAAAAACTGAATACTTTTTGAATGCACTGTAACTCTACTAAATTGCATTGTGTTTAGATGATAGCACTTGGATGATCTTACCTGGTTTTAAGGTAAACTGGATTGAACATAAATAGTATGTGGATAAATTTTAAGGCCCCAGGCTACTTTGAGAAGTAAAAAACAGAGGCTATAATAATCACAATAATATTGTTGCCAATAAGCTGAATGGAAAAGCCCATATAGTCATCAGAAGATGAACTTCATTCAAAAATATATATCTTTTTTTCCTTTAGATTTAATTTAAATCAATTTTAATTTTATCCCTTCTTTCTCCTGGCCACAATTTTTGGAATGTAGTATAAGGTGACCAGACGTCCCGCTTTTGGCGGGACAGACACGCTTTTCAAGCGTGTGTCCCGCGTCCCACATTCTTTTCAAAAAGTCCCGCTTTTTTGAAAAGAATGCCGAAACAGCGGGACGTCTGGTCACCTTAACCTGGGGAAGCAAAAGAGAGGTACCGGAAGCAAGTCGGGCAGAATTTCAGCGAGGCAGCTGCCTGCTGGGGAGAGGGGGGAAGGGGGGCTGCTCCTCCTCTCCTTCCCTGGCCCCATCCCTAGCCCCGCCCTCAGAGGCGCTGCTGCTGTTGGGATGCGGGTGGAGGGGTGAAGGACGAGGAGCCGTTGCCGCTGCCGTCGCCAGTTTGAGCTCCGGCGGCGGCGCAAACAGCCCTTCCTCGTCCCCCTCCCCTTCCTTCCCCCCGTCGCCTCGCTGCCGCCGTTGCCCTGGGGCCGGGCGGGCGACCGGGAGACCGCGGTGCTTGGATGCCTGGAGCTGGCGACAGGTAAGCTGCCGGCTGCCTCCTTTCCCCGTCTCCCGCCTCCCGTTCGTTGCTTGCCAGCCCGGCCCCAGGGCAGCTCCCGAAGGGGAGGCGGGAGGCGAGGAAAGGCCTCCCGAAGGGGAGGCGGGCTCCCGAAGGGCTGCCCACTCCCGAAGGGGAGGCGGGAGGCCTTTCCTCGCCTCCCGCCTCCCCTTCGGGAGCCGGCAGCCCTTCGGGAGCCCGCCTCCCCTTCGGGAGGCCTTTCCTCACCTTCCGCCTCCCCTTCGGCTGGGCTGGCAAGCAACAAACGGGAGGCGGGAGACGGGGAAAGGAGGCAGCCGGCAGCTTACCTGTCGCCAGCTCCAGGCATCCAAGCGCCCTCCCACCTCCCCCCCCCGGGCGCCGACATTTGCTGTTTTGCCATCTGCACATGCGCAGCATTCTGCGCATGCGCAGAGGGCAAAACAAATGGCGGCGCCCAGGCACCCCCCCCCCCGTCCCGCTTAAAACAAAAAAAATCTGGTCACTTTAATGTAGTACAGCATTCAAAACTCATGTCTGGCATTTGAACCCACCAAAACATTGCACACTTTTGTTCTAATATGAAAACAGCACTTCTGTCAGTAGAATAACTTGCACAATGAAAATCCCCATTGTATACAACCTATGTGATAAGCTTGTAAGGGTTTTATTTATTTTGTGACCTCTTCATTTTCTCCAGAACATTTTTTCTGCTGATTTATTTGTTGACCAGTAGATGGCAGCACGTAGCCAACCTACTAACTAGGCTGATTTGGAAAGCTGAATAGAGTCAGCCCTGATTAGTGCTAGCATGGAAAAACACCATGAAACACAGGACTAAAGGCTAGGCAGGAAAATTAGGAAGACATCATAGAAGAAGGTAATAACAAACCATACCTTATCGACTTCCGGTTTTGGAGCGCTTCATCGCAGACATCCCTCGTTGGATGCCTTTCCGATCTTTGTTAAAAGCCGCCAGAACAGCTGTCTGGCGGCTTTAAAATCTCTTCCCCGGGCAAAGGGGAGAGATGAGAGCCTGACAGGAGGGGTAGAGCCCCCCCAGCGCCCTAGGAGCCATCTGGTAGGGCACGAAGGGAGAGCTCCCCATGCAGCCTGTCTCCAGCTCCGAAGATCAGGAAACCTCTGCCTTTGCAGAGCTAGATGGAGTGACCAGCCGCTGCTTCAAAAATGGGATTTATAACTACATTTAAACTATAGAAGCAGACAGAGAGAAACAGGCGTGAGATGGGCAAGTACTGAAACCTCTTTTTTTCTTTTTTTTTCAACTCCTGGGCTAGCTTTCACTTCGGCAAGGGAACAAAGGAAACAGAGTAACAATATGGCGATTGAGAAGTGAAAGTGACTTTCGTTTCCCCAGAGGCTTTTTTTTTTCTCTTTCTCTCTCTCTTATGGAAACTTTTAACTTGGAAAAATGGTTTTTTCTTTCTCTGTCTCCTAACTCTGGATTAAAGTTATAATATAAATATTTTCAATAATAAAAGACTATCTGATTTTTAAACTGGAAAGAACTTTAATCAGGCATCTGGCTTTCTTTCTTTTTTGTACTCTTTTGAAACACCAATGGCTTCAAAGTTTGGAAAGATTGTTTTGACTAAAAGAAATGACTATTCATCTGGATATATTTCTAAAATGCAACTTAACACTGAGCTAACACCTCCACAGCTTTTGACACCTGAAAATTTATTAAATAATTTAAAGATTATGAAACATGAACTTACTTTGGAATTTAACCAGAAAATAAGTGAGATAGACCATAAGATGCAGGCTGCTTTGAAGAATATGAATCAACAACTAAGATTTGATGTGTTAGAGGTTTGCAAAGGCTTAGCAACAAATATTGAAGTTTTGGCAGAACGTATTGAAACAAATAAACAAGCTTTGGCAACCTCGGTGAATTACATAGATAAAATCCAAAATGACATTGCAAATTTTGAAAAAGAGGTCTTAATGACTCAGTTCAGATCTATGGAAGTTGCTATAAGGATTAGAGGTTTGAAAGAAGGATTATATGAAAATTTAAAAGGCAGGATGGTTGACATATTGGATCAGGTGTCTGGAATTTCTAAAGCGGAATTGGCTACACAAATCGACAAAACATACAGAATCAACTCGTGGTACGCCAAACAAAAGCATCTACCAAGGGATATTGTCATATATTTTACCACAAGAGCTCTACGGAACAGAATTATACAAGCAACGTTTAACAATAATCTTATGGTGAATGGTCAAGAACTAAAGATTTGGAAAGAAATCCCCTCTAAAATGCTTAAAGCCAGGAAAAGCTATACTTTTTTGATTGATGAATTTAAGAGATTAAATTTACAATATAAATGGGAAGCGCCAGTTGGAGTAGCAGTGAAATTTTCTGGAAAAAGATACCGGCTCAACACGATAAAAAAAGCTACTGAATTTTATGTCAATGTTCTAAAGGCTGATATATCCAAGATTCCAGAGGAAGGATGTATGAAAATAAAAGAGGAGGAGGAGGGGAAGCCACCTTCGATGGATCAAAAAGAAATAGACTCAAAAATCCAAAAGGAGTGCCTGAATCAGATAGCTGGGGAAAAGGAGATGGAGGTTTGGGAGTAGACGGGAGACGACTCGACAAATTTGAATCTATTGAACTATTAAAAGATGAACTATCAAGATACAAAACGATGTGATGTTGAAATATATTGGATGGATAGAGACTAATATGATCGTATTTTATCTTTTCCCTATCTAATGATTACTTATGCAATATTTAGTTAAGTTTTATATAATTTTGAAGTTATTTTTAATGTTGATAATATTAGATATATATAGTTTGTTGAAGATTTGTTTATTGTTTATTCTTCTTTTATTTTCTTTTTTTGTTTATTGAAGTTTGCGAATTAATTTAGAATAATATTATCTTATTAATATCATGATGAAATTTAATATTTGATGATCACTTATGTAACATTTAGTTAAGTTTTATCTTAGAGGTTATTTCTAATGTCAATAATATTAGTTTAAGATTTGTGTATTTTATATTTAGTTATTACTTAGGTAACATTTACCTTGTATAAGATAGAGGAC
Source organism: Diadophis punctatus similis (assembly GCA_023053685.1). Lineage (NCBI taxonomy): Eukaryota > Metazoa > Chordata > Lepidosauria > Squamata > Dipsadidae > Diadophis > Diadophis punctatus. The sequence goes on along the minus strand of JALIGW010000007.1, from coordinate 29,574,087 downwards.
TGAAGGGAGGAGGTAGGAGGTTTGTTTGTTTGTAGTGTTAAAGAGTTTTCTCTTTCTTTCTTTCTTTTTTTTATTCTCTTTCTTTTTTTTTCTTCTTCTCTCTTTTTTGTATCTTTACTATTGTATACAAATGCGATATATTAGTACTGTATAATTTGGAGTTGAAGTTTTTTTAAAAATAGTGTTCTTTTTTTCCTTTTTTCTTTTTCTTTTTATTAACAATTTAAACTTATTATTATGCCCTGTATTATCTCTGGGAAGTCCGGGGGGGAGGTGGGGAGGGAAGGGGGTGGGTTTGGGGGGGGGGGGAAACAAAAATGTTTGTACTTTAGATTTAATATTTTGTTACCACTTATGTAAGTTTGTACTAATAAAACTTTTTTGAATAATAAAAAAAACAAACCATACCTTATCATGCCCAGAAAGCACTGAATGTGTCCATGTAAGTAATCAAACTCAGCTTGAAGTTACTTCAGACCAAGCTAAATCCAAATATGCTAGGAAGCAGGGATGAAATGCTACCGGTTCTGCCCGGTTCAGGCGTACCAGTAGCGACGGCCACCGGTGGTTTGGATAGCCAGTAGCTGTGGCAGCACTAGGCTCCGCCCACCCACCCGGACATCGCCATTTTCTTTTTTTTAACCCTCTGTGCATGCGGTGGCATGCGCGCGCTTCCGAACCGGTAGGCAAGGTAAGTAGACTTCACTGCTGCTAGGAAGTCCTGGAACTTTGGCCCTCAGATACATCATTACCCATCAATAGGATATTAGCCAAACTACATTTATACATCATTCTAAAGGGGGGAAAGCTAATAAGGAAACAAAAAGATAGAACATTTCCAACAGCCACATAAGCAGGAATTAACACCAGACAAACAATCAAGCAGAAATAAGTCAACAAAGAACGACAGTACTAAGGACAAAAATCATCAATACTGGTAAGACAAACTGATGATGGTCTTCCATCATATTCGAAGAGGACCTTGACATCTATCATCATCGGAATTGGGGGGGATGTCAAGACTTGCGCATGAATTGGATTAAAGTGAGGGAGAGGTGCTCATAGTCAGCCTCACTCTCTCTTCCCAGATTCCATCTTGCTCCAAATAGCAGGACAAGAGTCAAGACAGTTGGAGATGGGCTGGGCGCAGTGGTTGACCAGGGCGTCTTTCGTGTCTTGCCATGCTCTTAGCATACCACATCACTTGCAGTGACCGCCTTCATGACCTTTGTCCTATTCTAGTAGATTTCATCTGCTCAGTCCATGGAATCTGTCTTCACATGCTCAGATAGACAAGTCCCTATCTCACCGAAGGTCGATAACCCAACGGCTACTCTCAACCTGGTTTGGCCAGCCTGTCGAAGCTGTTTGCCCGGGGTGTGGCCGCTGCGCATGCTACAGTTGCTAGGAGCCACAGGTGAGAGCTGAGTGACAGGTGGGGACCAAAGGTGAACAAGCTGCCCTAAAAGCTGACCTAAAATGAGCTGCCATAAAAGGACACTACATGCCCTACACCAGAGGTGCTACCCCTCCTTGATACACCCTTAAGACAAATTACTGTATATACAGGGGTGGGCTGTTGGGGGTTCTCAGGGGTTCGGGAGAACCTCTAGCTAAGATTCTGTGCAGTTCAGAGAATCCCCAAATCCCACTCCTGGCTGGCCCCACCCACCCCTCCCCTCCCCGGAGTCTCCATGCGGCCCATTTTGGATGCAGTTAAGTGCAGGGCACACGCAGAGGCTCAGGGAGGATGAAAAACAGGCCTACTGGAAGTTTAGGAATGCCAGAAATGGGCTTGTTTCCAGCCTCCAGAGGGCCTCCAGAGCCTGGGGAGGCCATTTTCACCCTCCCGGAGGTTCGAGAAAAGCCTCCGGAGCCCAGGGAGGGCAAAAACGTCCCCATGCCATGGTGCAGGAGGCCGACGAGGCCACACCCACCCAGCAACCAGGCAGAGAACCCCTTGCTAAATTTTTTGAAGCCCACCCCTGTGTATATACAGTAAATAGGGAGCAAAACTCACACTTTCTAGCACTGATGATGTTACCTAGTTGGATAATCAAATGTCTCCAAGCAGCAATCTCTCTGCAAGACCAGAGAGCACCAAGGACTCAGCAGTTCAACCCCTGAACTACTTATATTCTCTTTTATTGGTTACAGGTTGGTTTTGGAGATTTTTGGGTTTGGAGGGGTTGGCATTATTTCTGCTTTTTCTGTTTTAGGACAGAATATAGTGTTGTTAACAAACAACTTGAATTTCAATTTTAATTCCCAGATGTTTTACTTTGCTTTTGGCTCTACAGTCACCCAGTTTTAGTGTATATTTTTACATACATTAAATACCATGAATAGAATCAAAATTATAATATTTTGGAAGAATAATGAAAAGAGTCATGTTGCACTGAATTCTAATGTAGTTTTAAGGTGGCTTCTAATATACTATATTAGTTCTTCCTGATAGTTTGTAAACTGCTTTGAATTAATTTTTAAATGTGAACTGTGTCATAGGCATCTTGAAAGCAGAATTAAATATTCAAAAAGTAAACATACTGAAAAATAACTGAATGAACCAATGGCAAAAATGGGAAGAAAAGAAAATTATTCACACAGTAATTTATTATGATATTCATAGTTTTAAGTGAATCACTCTTATATTCTTCCTACTTTTCCTTTTAACTTTTTCTTAATTGAATCACCTCTTCTTGCCAGCTTAAATCTTTTCAGAATAAAGATCTATGGTAACAGTTTGCTGTAAGATGCAGTTTCCATAATATTTTTCAGCAGGAATAAAATGAAATGCTTATTTTGAATGTAAACTTCTTATTGCTTTTAGAAATCATTTTGTGTTCTAATTATAGCCATCTAAGTTGTAAACAACACATGCTGAGGTTTTGACAGTGAGTTTCTGATGAAGCAGAGTACAAATTTTAATTACACTCAGTTCTAATACAGTGAACCTCTAGCAACTCTGTCATCTTTGAAATGGTTACAAAATGAAAAAAAACTTTTGAAATATGAGTATGAAGGTAATGAGATCAATAAATGTCATCTGGAAAAAGTAATCACAACTCAGGAGACTCACTAACCTTTCTGCAATTCTAAAAGTAATAGAGTAGCTTGGATGAAGAATGGTTTAGCAGGGAAAACATATGTAATTATAAGAAAAGAGAAAACAAAAGGAGAGTTTATAATATCAAAAGCTTTTCTTTTTTAAAAAAAAGTCACAGTCGTTGAAATAACTAGCTCTTTTCTTTCTTTACTTATTGCCACTCCAAACTAATTTGTGCATTCAAATTAAGGACAATATATTATTTATTTATTTATTTATTTATTTATTTATTTATTTATTTATTTATTTATTTATTTATTTATTTATTTATTTATACATTTATTTATTTATACATTTATTTATTTATACATTTATTTATTTATACATTTATTAAATTTATATGCACTGTTGCAGTGACCCTGGACCACTTACAGAATGATAAAATTATAATAAAAACAATTCAAATTAAGAATATTAAAAAAGAAACTAAAAACTAAGAGGACAAGTGACACAGGAGTGGGGATCTTCTCTCTACACCAGAGGTCTTCAAACTTGGCAACTTTAAGACTTGTGGATTTCAATTCCTAGAATTCTGGCTGGAGAATTCTGGGAGTTGAAATCCACAAGTCTTAAAGTTGCCAAGTTTGGGGATCCCTGCTCTACACCATCAGCCATTCCCAGCAAAGAATGCCCCTATCAGGGCTCCATATTAGCCAGCAGAGTCAGGTTTTAAAACTCTTCTGGAAGACCAGTGAAAGAATATTTCAGAGAGGGAAACAACAGCAGAAAAGACTCTTATCCTGGGCCCTGATAGCAGAAATTCTTTGGCAGATGGGATCTAAAGAAGACCTCTTTTCATGGAGCTAATGGGCCAATCCCATTGGAGTGAGATGGCTCCTCAGATACCAGGGTGAAATTCAGCAGGTTCTGATAGGTTCTGGAGAACTGGTAGCGGAAATTTTGAGTAGTTCGGAGAACCGGCAAATACCACCTCTGGCTGGCCCCAGAGTGGGGTGAGAATGGGGATTTTGCAGTATCCTTCCCCTGGAGAGGAGTAGGAATGGAGATTTTGTAGTATCCTTCCACTGCCACGACCACCAAGCCACGACCACAGAATCAGGAGAGAAATTTTTTGAATTTCACCCGTCAGATACCCTATCCCATTACAGTCTAAGGAAGTGTATCTCTTTTGTCCCGTGAAGTATAATGATAACATGCCACTAAGTCAGTATCAACTCCTCACAGATTTTTTTTTCCAGGATAATCTGTTCCCAACCTGGCTTTTCAGAATTTCCAGCATTTATTTTTTTAAAAAAAATACTTTTTATTGAAATTTTCCACATTAAAAAAACATAAACATACTTTCACTAATACAGCTTTATGATATCGGAATTTCTTTCTTCATTCTACATTTTCCATATTTAAGGCTATTGTTTTTTACTTAAACATTCTTATATCTATTTATTTCTTTATACATTTTATACATTTCTTTACAACCATTTAGACTCTATATTTACATTTGTTTCATTTTGTTAAATCATCTTATACTACTTTTCACATTAATTTTACTTTTCTTTTCAAGCCAATCATACCATCTATTCCATATTTTATAATACATTGTTTCCCCCCTCTCTCTCAATTCCATCATTAGTTTATTCATCTCTGCGCATTCTAGCATCTTTTTTATGATCTTTGCATTTGAGGGGATCTTCTCTTTCTTCCAATTTTGGGCAAATGTAGTTCTTACTGCGGTAATTATGTGTTGAATGAATTATGTAATAAAGGTCTTTTCTAATCTTTTCTTTTATTATTCCTAATAGAAACAATTCCGACCTCATCTCAATTTTTTGCTCTGTAATTTCCTCAATCCATTTTTCCCCCAATATTTCTTTGCATTGGGGCATGTCCACCACATGTGGTAGAATGTCCCTTGTACGTGATTACATTTCCAACAGTTGGGTATATAGTTGGATACATTTTGGCCAATCTCGCTGGTGGTAGATGCCATCTATAAAACATTTTGTATATATTTTCTTTATAAGCGGTCAACATTGTCAATTTATAATTTCCCCCCCAAATTTGTTCCCAGTACTCTAATTCAATATTATACCAAAAGTTTTTGGCCCACACTATCATTGTTTCATTTATGGTTTCCTCCTCCATTTTACATTTTAGAAGAGAATTATATATCTTAGTAATCATTTTTACATCTGTGCCTGTTAATATTTTATCAATTTCTTGTTGCTCATTGTTCTACCCCAGCGACGGACCACAAAGAATCCAGCACACACAAATTCTGTCCAAACCTTTGTTTACTAAATTAAGGACTATTAATGAGCTTTCTTAGCAGTCATCAAACACAAATACAGTTTAAAGCAGTCTTTTCTGAACACCGGCTGTTAATTCAACTTCATTAATAACCGGCATGAGTCCATGAAATAATAAATCAAGTCTGAGCCAACAGTCTTGGAGATAACACCAAGCTTACTGTGGTTGGCAAAATGCCCAGAAGCAATTTTCAGGAAGAATGCCAACAAAGAGAACAAGAGCCGAGCAGACATTTCTGAATTCAAGACACGAAGGCATATGAACGAACATTTCCTGCAAATTGCTGCCATCATCATCATCCCTTAAATAGACTAGGGGAGTGGCCAATTAGCCCCAAGCCTACTCCCAAGGAGACAGCCTCCTGAGGAACCATTCCTGCCTTTTAGCAGCTCTGCGTGCCTGTGTATTAAGAATAGGCTCCTCCTCTTCTTCCTTGTCACTGGTGGGAGGTTCTGGAGGTTCTGAAGGCCCTGGCTCAATCTCTGCCTCAGGCATCGAGTCTTCTCCAGCCTCCTCACTATCCGACTCAGGTGCCAGCTGCACAGGCTGCTGCTGCATCACGACATCAGCCTCTTCTCTATCGGGATCTGCTACCAGCTGCACGGGCTGCTGGCGGGCCACAACACTCATTTTGAAAACCCTGTTGTTCCAAATCCTTTTTGCATTTTGTTTGTATCTAGGTAAGGCCACCAGTCTATTTTAATTCCCTGTGTTTGCAATTCCTGATTTGATTTCAATTTCCCTTGTTCATCTCTAAATTCATTGTAAGTTACTATCTTATTTAAGTCTATAACATTTGGATAAACCAATGCTTCCATCCTTGAGATCCATCTCAGAATTTTTATATAAAAATTTTGTTTAATTTTCCTCCAAACTTCGATTAATGCATCTCTCACTTGGTTCCCTACAGGATCCGATCTGCCCCTAAAGGCTTCCAAAACACAAAAAAAATCAGCTGAAATGAGTGGAGCCCCGCTCGTTCCAGCCACTACAGCGTGACATCACCGCTGGAAGTCCCAGAATTTCCAACATTTCATCTGTCACTAGCATAATTGAGTCAATCCACCATACTGCTGCTTGTCCTCTTTTTCTCTGTCCTTCTCTTTTTCCTAGCATTATAGACTTCTCAGGAAAATTAGTTCTTTACATAAGATGTCCAAAATATAATAATTTGGGATGATCAATTGTTTGTCAAGTTGAGAACTCCAAGTTGATTTGTTCTAGGATCTATTTGTTTGTTTTCTGGTTACCAAAGACCAAAAGAGCCAATATTCTTACTTATCCTGCTTCTTCAAAGTCCAGCTTTTACTTTCATTGTCATATTGTTATTTATCCATCATTATTGATAAAGTCCACAACACCATTAATCATGTTGTATCACAGAGAAAACAGCCTTTTTCTGAGATACCAACAGATTGTTCTCTACCATTTGTTAGCATAAGCCATTGAAGTAGCTAAATTCACTATCAGAATATTTGTATTTAGAGGTATTCTCTATTACAAGGCATTTTCTGCTTGAACAGTTGTCTAGTCCAAGTCCAGTTTAAAGAAAAAGATGTTGAAATAAAAAGTTGTTCCTCAGCAGTTTTCATATTAACAATAACACAAACACTTGTTGCTTGCTAAAGAAGAGAGAAAAAACATCACCTTCTCAGACTGAATGAACATGCAGATTTGCATAAAATGTGTTGTTAACTATGTTATATAAATCCTCTAATACTATTATTCCAATTGAGATACAGTACATTTCATCTTAGTGAAGAAGGCTACACAGATAAACTGTATATTTAAGGGACATACAATCTTCTACGCTAATTGTGAAATAGCAACTTCAAGCCCCTTTGCATGAATCTAGTTGAATTAGATTCATGAATTAGACAGCTGTTCAAGTAAGGGTGTCCTCATATAAAGGATAGACTTTTGCCAATTCTTCAAATAATGACCCTGTTGGAAGGAAAATCCATCTGCTTCAGTTCCAAGCTGGGAGAAAAGCACTGGAAATAAAATGGAGGCTGGAGGCTGATTGGAAAGGAAGTTTAATGATGAAGTAGAACCACCGAGGTTTGCAGTTCTGGTGCAGCTGACAAAATGGTTGAATGAGTGGATGGATCTTTATAGGTTTCTGTGATTTTGTTCTGGGGGGGTGCAATCAAGGGGCTTGTGCTCTGAAAGGGGTGTTGGGCAATTCCTATTGTGGCTAATGGCTTTTATCCTTTGTTGGTTCTTGGGTGAAGGGCTGCTTTCTAATCCTACCATTCTGCCAAGGAGTTTCAAAATATCCTGTCTTGAATGGATTACCAAATCTGCATTTCTAAAAGCTGGCCTCCTCAGCAAAGTTTCTGCTTTGGGGCAGAGAGACCGGTGCTGGTTTCTGCTTCCCAGGACCAGAGTATTTGCGAGACCGCCTGCTACCACATACCTCCCAACGACCAGTGAGAGCCCACAGGGTCGGTCTTCTTCAGGTCCCGTCAGCTATACAGTGTCAGCTGGCGGGCCCTCGGGGGAGGGCCTTCTTTGTGGCAGCCCCGGCTCTCTGGAACCAGCTACCTCCCAAGATCCATACTACCCCCACCTTATTGGCCTTCCATAAAGGCATTAAGACCTGGCTTTTTCGACAGGCCTGGGGCCATTGACCTCTGGTGATGAGAGACGAGGTCGGCTCATGAATGCTGGATGAATGTAATTTTAATGTGTTTTTAGTCTGTTTTTAAAATTTTGTATTTTCTATTTATGTTTTTTCCTGTTGTGAGCCACCCAGAGTCCTTCGGGAATTCGGCAGCATAGAAATGTAAATAATAAATAATAAATAAATATGGTTTTAAAACTCCCAGACTTAAGTGTTTTCTGCAGGATATATAGTACCGTGTTGTGTTTCCTAGGACACTTATTTTGTTCTCTTGTTTTGGTAAATGAGAAGTACAGTTTATTAACTTTCTTCATTGGGATATCTGCTTACTCAAATCAAAAACACACAAACCCACCTTTAAATAATTTGCTCTTTCATTAGTGCCAATTTGAAAGATTCTATTTCAGATGAAGATACCGTAGTTCTGTGCACTTGTTCTCTTAAGTAATTATCTCCTTCCTGGTTTCTTACAAGGATTTGACATTGAAAACAAACACAGTGCTGGATAGCTTGAATGAAAACTATTAACAACAATCAGCACTGACTGAATAACTTTCTACATTGTAAACAAGCAGTCAATAGAAACGCAGCATTAAAATTTGGCTAATAGAAGAAGCTGGGTAACTTTAACAGATTAACAGATTAACAGAGTTGGAAGGGACCTTGCAGGTCATCTAGTCCAACCCCCTGTCCAAGCAGGAGACCCTACATCTGCCTCTACCTAGGATCGAACTCACAACCTTCTGATTGTGAGGCAAGAACTCTACCTCTAGGCCACTTTGAAGACTAAATCCAACTTGTATAGTTCTGTTCCCTTTTTCTGGACAACAGTGCATCTGACATATGAAATATTTAGCATGAGGAGAATAAGTCTATTAGAAATCAGTGGGTGTGCTTCAGGGGTGGCTTCCACTTACCTTACCTATCGGTTCACATCGCGATGGAAGTGCGCATTTTGCGTGCGCATGCTCGCTTCGATCATGCATGTGCCCCTGTCACATTGTGCAACACACCCGGAAATGACCCTCTGTGCATGCGCAGAAGCCTTTGGAGGAGCTGAGATAGCGCAGTGGTTAAAAGCAGCATTGCGACCTTCAGCTGATTACTAGTTCAGCAGTTCAGCTGTTCAAATCTCACTAGGCTCAAGGTTGACTCAGCCTTCCATCCTTCCGAGGTGGGTAAAATGAGGACCCAGATTGTTGGGGGCAATATGCTGAACTCTGTAAACCGCTTAGAGAGTGCTGTAAAGCACTATGAAGCGGTATATAAGTAAAGTGCTATTGCTATTGCTTTGCACATGTGCAAAGGGTTGTTTTGCAAGCTGCGGCAACCAGATGACCGGTTCGGGAGCGTGGACCTCCAATCATCGCTGCCGGGTTGGCGAGCAGCGGTAAATTTCTGCTTCCGGTTTAAAAGAACCTGTCCGAACTGGCAGCAACCCACCACTGGTGTGCTTCTAAACTGACATATATAGGATTGCATTGTATGGATATAAAAATGCCACAACATTATTGACTCTTAACTTTCTGTATTGATGTCTTCAATTGTGGTATAGAATTTTTTTTTCTTTGTTGAAATTGCATAGAGCAAAATAGGCAGAGCTGAAGCAAGCTAAATTTGATTTCAATTTGCTTACATTTGCTAAATTTGCTTTCAATTTGCTTACATTATTTAAAGTGATTCTATTTTGTAATCTTAATATCATTTTTTCTCTTTTTCTTTCCTCAATTTACATACCAATCATTTTCCTGGTTTCTGGAAACAGTCTTTAAAATCCTCAAAAAAATTTCTAACTTCTGCTTTCTCACACTATCTTCTCTTATAGTTCTTGTCTTCGTTTTTATTAAGACTGTTTTGTATTCCTGACATAACAACTCCTGCTAATCGCTTTTATGAATTTGTTATTTATATTTCTTTTTCAGTTTCTAAATCATAATCTTTCATTTGTAAATTGATTATTTCAATCTCCTTCTTGTAAATTGTAATTTTGAATTCTACTTTAGGTCAGTTTCAGTTTTATTCAATGAAGTTTGTTCTTCCTCCACAACACTGACTGATGCTATGAAGAGTTAAATAGTTGAAAAAACTCCTGTCACCATAAATCAAATATTTCTTTTAAAGTGAAAAATCTGGTGGCCACTAATCTTCAATGTTTTGTTATTAGTCTCAGAATGTAAACAAAGTATTTTCCTTTGACAAAAAGAATCACATCAACATCAAAGTTTTAAAACTATTTGAAACTTTCTAAATCCAACAATAACCATACTTTTGCTGTATTTTTTTTAAATAAATCTTTAAATTTATAATTAAGTTGTATTTTTTTAAAAAGGGAATGGAAGAAAACTCACCCTGTGGTTTAATTAAAAATTGTCAGTCTGAAGGCTCTCAATCTTTACAGAATGCCAAAGGGGAAAACAATAAAGTCCAAAGTGATCAAGAGGCAAAATCAATAAAACTTAGACTCCATGTAGGCAACATTAACAGCTATAAACACAATAGATTCCTATAACTGTCAGATGACAACAAAAATGCATCTCCTACTTTCTGCTCATAAAAAACCCATCTGTATGGAGTATATGTGAGTTATCTCATGATTTCTCTTTAACTCCAGAGAGATTAAAGCAGCCCAATAATTTCAACCAAGCATCTTTTTGGCTTCAATATGTTAATCACTTTTGGAGAAATGTCAGTTCACCATTGCGGCTCAATAGAAGTGCACAATCAGCTCACTTTTAACAGATTGGACAGATTCAGACACTTTTTATTATGTTCATTTTTTATTATTATGTTAAATTTACTTTAAAATCTGGGGTTATTTCTTTAACTGTTAATTGCTTTAATGATCCTCTCTTTTCTGTTGAGTTGTGGGAATAACAACAAATCCGGGGTGGAGCCACGGCGGACAGCTGGTCAGCACGCGCTGCTCCCCCTCAACCGAGAGCTTTCGGGCCGTTTTCGAGCCTATTGGGGATCCCCAAGGAAACATTCTTAACATGGGGACAAGTATGAACTAATAAGGCACCGAAGGAGCATTGGGGGTAAGCAGAAACTTACCGGACATGCGAACGGTGGAGCCTGAAGTGCCCTGGCTCGTAACGGGAGACGGAGGCAGCCATTTTGGTGGCGGCTGCAGCGTCGTGAGCGCCGTGAATGTTAGATCTTTTTAATTTTTTAAAGTCGTTGTGCAGAGGAGTGGAGCGGGGAGTGGAGCGTGGAATGAGATCGAGTGAGGACTGAGGGGGCGATTAGAGCAGCGGCTGTGAGATGGACATTGCTGCAGTTACTGCCCGAAGTTGAGCCCAGTTAGAATAAGCAGCTGTGGGACGTGAACGGGCTCCTCATAGAACTCTCGCTATGCCGCGATTACAACAGCGGATTAAACAACCTGTAAGCTATCAACTCTATCGTCCTGGGCAATTTTCCCTACAACCCGTGCCAGAGAACCTGGTCTCGCCTTGTGGAAGTACTACAGATGTGAAATCAAACTCCATTGTCACTGCTGAACTTGCTGGAGGCGTCACCACCGGAGTGACTGCTATCTTTGCTGCGGAGTGTGTGTGTGTCATCATCAAGAGGCCCATTATACTGCTCTTAGCCTCATCTTGGAGTGCGGCTTTTGTCATTCTATTGCCCTTCAGCGTTTTTACCAGCATTATAAAGAAGGTGACGGTTCAACAGAGGGGAACAGCGCAAGAGGGCCAAATTTTTGGCTGGAGTCATTCTGTGTGCTGGAGACCCTGTCAAGAGACCATTGATGTAGCTTCAGGGAGGGGGGTTTGGATGCCTCAAGGATATTCATGCAGGAGGAGGCACCATCCGTCCCTGCCTGACTGGTTTCTTTTTCCCCTGAGGCTCATCCCTATGTTATGGAGAACTATTAATTACTGCAAGCTTGAGAACGGTTCATCTGTGAGAGACCTTGTAAGAATCAAAAGACACTGCCCCCCCATGGAATGAGAGATATGGGGAGGAATCTGACTGAAGGAATGGATTATGATTAACGGGTTTAGAGACTACTATTTATTGTTATTTATATTGCTATTTATATTTTGATCTACCTGTCCTCCTATTAATTACGCTACTGCACTTTATTTATCTCGACCCTGGGGGAGAGTATTTGTGAGCATGTTTATGGATGAATGGTATGAATAAATGTTTTGTGGCTGATAGTATGAATGCATGAGTGAGCTGGGTGGTTGGACCCAGCCCCCCTCTGCTGAGTGTGGAAACAGAAGCGGAGGGGGGTTTTGGCCCACCCCCAGGCTCAGTATGAATGGTATGCATGGCCTGCCGGGAGAATGGGGGCCCAGTGGGGGGGAGGGGGATCTCTGGGGAGACAGGGAGTGAGAATATTACGGTCATAATGGGGAGAGGCAGGTATGGCGGGAGCAGAGGGGTAGGCCGCTCTCAGGGAACGAGAACTCGCTGTTTACAAGCGATTCCTTGTTCTGGCCCCTCTGGTTTGGTTCCACCTAGCTCTACCCGAGTGCCTGGTAACCAGGGATGTCAGGGCCCTGGGCTCAAGCTGCTGCTGTAAAATGCCAGGTCAGTTACCAACAAGGCCCCCCTTATTCGGGATTTAATCCTAGAAGAGGGGGCGGACCTGGCGTGCATTACCGAGACCTGGCTGGGCCAGGAAGGGGGGGTGCCCCTTTCAGAAATATGCCCGGACGGGTTCTCGGTTCAGCATCAGCCGCGACCCCAGGGAAGGGGTGGAGGAGTGGCTATTATAGCTCGCCAGAATCTGTGTCCTCGAAGGAGCCCTGCCCCAGAGATTGTTGGGTGTGAGACACTCCTTCTGAAGTTGGACTTAGGGGTTCAGGTGGGCCTTTTGCTAATGTACCTGCCTCCTAGCTGCATTGCAAAGGCCCTGCCTGTTCTGCTCGAGGCGGTTGCAGGGCTGGCGGTTGAGTTCCCCAGGTTGATGGTGCTGGGGGACTTTAATCTGCCATCACCCGGCGAAGCCTCGGGGGCAGTCCAGGAGTTCATGGCTTCCATGACAACCATGGACCTGACCCAAGTAGTTCAGGGTCCGACTCATGAGGGTGGTCACACACTTGACCTTGTGTTTCTCTCGGGGCAGTGGAGAGATGATCTGAGGCTGAGGGGTTTAGTCACAGTACCCTTGTCGTGGTCAGATCATTTCCTTCTGAGGTTGGATTTTATGGCACCACCCCTCCACCGCAAGGAGGCGGGACCGATGAAGTGGTTCCGCCCCAGGCGCCTAATGGAACCCGACGGATTCCAGAGGGAGCTTGGGGAAATACCTGAATCCCTGGTACACAGTTCATCTGAGTCCCTGGTCGCCGCCTGGAATCAGGTGGCAGCGGGGGCTCTGGATCGGAGCGACCTCTCCGTGGAAGTGGATCCAGGAGGGCTCCTTGGTTTACCGAGGAACTCCGGGAGATGAAGCACCACAAGAGACGTCTAGAGCGACGATGGAGATCTAGTAAAGCTGAGTCTGACCGGACACTTTTAAGAACTTTCATTAAGTCTTACTTAGTGGCGATAAGGTTGGCAAAATGCTCTCATTTTTCCTCTCTTATTGCGTCCGCTGACTCCCGCCCAGCCGCCCTGTTTAGGGTGACCCGCACCCTTCTTGCTAAGGAAGAAGGCGGAGACCCCTTGCAGGGTAGAGCTGAGGAATTTTCTCGGTTTCTGGCGGATAAAGTCACTCAGATTCGGACAGACCTGGACTCCGATTGGGCAGTACAGGCCGAGATGACTGGGGTAGGTCTTAGTCCGGTTATATGGGATAGGTTTGAACCGGTGACTCCTGAGGATGTGGACAAGGCCATAGGAGATATGAGCTCCGCCACTTGTTTATTGGACCCGTGCTCTTCCTGGCTGGTTTCGGCCACCAGGGAGGTTTCACGCGGCTGGCTCCAGGTGTTGGTCAACGCTTCTCTGAGAGAGGGGTCCGTCCTGCAGCCCTTAAAAGCTGCGGTGGTGAGACCCCTCCTCAAGAAGCCTTCCCTGGACCCGGCGGATTTAAAGAACTTCCGTCCAGTCTCCAACCTTCGCTTCGCCGGGAAGGTTGTTGAGAAAGTGGTGGCACTCCAACTCCTACGACTGTTGGATGACACTGATTTTCTGGATCCCTTTCAATCTGGTTTCAGGCGCGGCTACAGTACGGAAACGGCTTTGGTCACCCTGATGGATGATCTCTGGCGAGCCCGGGATAGGGGTCACTCCTCTATCCTGGTGCTACTTGACCTCTCAGCGGCCTTCGATACCATTGACCATGGTATCCTTCTGCGTTGTCTCGGAGAGGTGGGGGTGGGCGGCACTGTTTTGCAGTGGTTCTCCTCCTTCCTCTCTGACAGGACGCAGTCGGTGTTGACAGGGGGGCAGAGGTCGAGCCCTAGGCCCCTACTATGTGGGGTGCCACAGGGTTTGGTCCTCTCGCCCATCCTGTTTAACATCTACATGAAGCCACTGGGTGAGATCATCCGACAACACGGGGTGAGGTATCAGCAATATGCTGATGATACCCAGTTGTACATCTCCACCCTGTCTCAATTTGGGGAAGCCGTAGACGTAATGGGCCGCTGCCTGGCCGATGTTAGGGTCTGGATGGGGAAGAACCGGCTAAAACTTAACCCTGACAAGACCGAGTGGCTGTGGATATTGCCTCCTAAGGACTTGACCAACTGTCCCTCCTTGGTTCTTGGGGGGGAGAAATTAGCTCCCTCGGAACGGGTTCGCAATTTGGATGTCCTTCTAGATCCACAGCTTAAATTGGAACAACATCTTTCAGCTGTGGCTAGGGGGACCTTTGCACAAGTACGTCTTGTGCACCAATTGCGACCCTACTTGGAGAAGGAGGCACTTCTCACAGTCACTCATGCCCTTATCACCTCACGGCTGGATTACTGCAATGCGCTCTACATGGGGCTACCCTCGAAGAGTGTCCGGCGACTGCAATTGGTGCAAAATGCAGCTGCGCGAGCTGTGGTGGGTGTACCCAGATGCACCCACGTAACACCGATTCTCCACCAGCTGCATTGGCTGCCCATTAGTCTCCGGATCCAATTCAAGGTGTTGGTCGTTACCTTTAAAGCCCTACATGGCTCAGGGCCAGGTTACCTTCGGGACCGCATCCTGCCGCATACCTCCCTACGACCGGTTAGGTCCCACAGAGTGGGTCTCCTCCAGATCCCATCGACCAAGCAATGCCGGTTGGCGGGGCCAAGGGGGAGAGCCTTCTCTGTGGGAGCCCCCTCCCTTTGGAACCAACTCCCTCCAGAGATCAGGATTATCCCCACCCTGCTGGCCTTCCGTAAAGCAATAAAAACTTGGCTCTTCCGGCAGGCGGGGTATGAATGAAAGTTTTTAAAATTATGGATAGTATTTTAATATGGTTTTTTATAAAATTGTTTTTACTTATTATATGTTTCTATACATGCTGTGAGCCACCCAGAGTCCCTCGGGAGTTGGGCGGCATAGAAATTTTAATAAATAAATAAATAAAATAAACAGGATACAGACTTCAAAAGGAACTTCTTTACTTGGCAACTTCTCTATACAACCAGCAACTTGCAGTCTGACAGCTAGCCCTTTTATAGGGAGCTGTCAGATGCATCAACTAATAGTGTTTGAGTATTCTCCCACTCAAACGCTGGATCTAGGTGAAACCCTGTAGGCAGTTGATACATAACATTTTCCTCATCTTATTTTGCAGCTTTTCTAATGGCCACAATTTTTAATTTATAATCCAAAAGTAAAAGTAAACCAATTATAAAGATGAAGATTAAAAAATGGCTACTCTCCCCCACCTCCCCTTTCTATACCCTCAAGGCTTTAGTCCAAACCATCTTTCCATAGTTCAGATGACATAATTGTGTCATATTAATATATCGCCTCATTTTGTAACTTCCATCAATTATCTTTTATGTTTGTTGTCAAACAATCAGATTCCCAGGAACATCTAGTCTATTTATTTAATTAATTTCAAGTAACACCAAAAGCACTTTAGCTAAAATATTTACCTTTCAGATTTATACTGTCCCTGTTTTTCATTTATAACTTTCCTAATCAAAATCTTGATTAAGTTCTCTGATGTTATTTTAAAGACTTGTAAAAGTATTATTTTCCTCTTTGTTTTACATTTTGTAATCTGGAAGGTTGGTTAATTCTGGGAAGTTTTCTTTGTTCTCCTGTTTTTAAAGACTTTCTTTCAATTATAAATTGATTATATGCTAAGTGATTTGGAGAGCAAGAGTTGGTCCAATTTAGTATCCTTTAAGAGGCATAGTGAGTGCAAGCGAGCTATTTGTTGATCCCCAGCTGCTCTATTCATCAGAAAGCCACAAGGTTCCTACCCCACAAGGAGCAGCTGTCCAGGGTACAAGTCAGGGGCGGGTTGCTCTCTTACCTTGCTACAGGTACGCTGCACACACATCACCACGTTTTATGCATGTGCATCCACCCCCTCGCGCGATTTTGCTTCCACGCATGCATGGAAGCAAAATCGTGCCAAAATCTCGTAAGGGGACATGCACACGCATGATATTTCAGAGCGATTTTGCTTCTGCGCATGCGCAGGAAGAAAAAAAAGCCCAGAAATTCTGAAAAAAAGATGGCAGCTCCTAGGGACTGGCAACCAACCACACTGGGTCGGTAACCTCTTGGTGACGTCACCAGCCCGCCACTACCAGTGCAATAGAGTGGACTTCACCGGTAGGAACCCACCACTGGTACAGGTGGATCATCTCCTGGTTTCTTCTTTATCCAGAAATACTTCTGTAAACTAGCAGTAACCTCTGGCATAGCTTACTATTGTTGAGCCAGTTCTACTATAGGGAGTCCTCAACTCATGATTGTAATGGAGCCTACCCATTATGTTGCACGTTGTAATTGTCATTAAGCAAGGTGACAATCATCATTTCACTTAACAACCTCCCATCCCTACTCTTCTAATGTGTTAAGCATTCACCAAGTTCTTAAGCAGAGCATCAGCTGCCTCAGATGGGGCCCTCAGAGGCCCAGCATCTGCTCCAGACCTCCCAAGGCCTCCCCCATTCCCTAATGCTCCACTTCTTGCCCCTCAGAGCACCACAGGCCTTGGATCTGTTTTCCACCCCATGAGGTTTCAGTCCCTAGCTTGCATTTACCTTACCCTGGATGCCAGCTTGATGAAGAAGAGCCAGCTCGAGGGTGGTGGTGGTACAGCTGCAGCTGGACAGTTCAGGGGCTTAGTCAGAAGTGCAGGTGGAGAAAGAACGCAGCTGCAGCTGGCCAGTGGGGATGAGGAGGAATTTCCTCTTCATCAGATCTCAGGGTTGAACAGAGGCAGGTGGAATGGAGGCAGCTTCTCCCCTCCTTATGACTCACACCCGCACATGCCTACTTAACCCGATGAGTGGAACAGCATGATGCTGGAAGCAAAATTTCAATTCCCTGCTGCATGGGTGTCTTCTCTCTTCGTGGATTCCTGCATCTGTTTCTTGACCCTATGCTTGGATTATGGACTTGTGAGTAGAATCTGAATTTGTACCTGGGATTTGGATATTGTGCTTTTGGACTCATAGCTAAATTTCTATTTTGGTATTTGGTTTGTGACTTTAGGCCTG
The DNA here is from genome assembly GCA_023053685.1 of Diadophis punctatus similis. Lineage (NCBI taxonomy): Eukaryota > Metazoa > Chordata > Lepidosauria > Squamata > Dipsadidae > Diadophis > Diadophis punctatus. The sequence goes on along the minus strand of JALIGW010000007.1, from coordinate 29,556,512 downwards.
ACTTGGGGACTTCGCATTATTGTAACTTGTGAGGGATTTTTGTAGGCAAGTGTATTGCAAAGAGGACTTGGAGAATACATTAGGGCTTGTGGTGTTTCAGTAAAGCCCTTAAATTCCTCGTGTGCATAAGTGTGGACTGAAACTGGACACTTTAGAACAGGGGTCTCCAACCTTGGCAACTTTAAAACTTGTGGACTTCAACTCCCAGAATTCCTCATTCAGCTTTGCTGGCTGAGGAACTCTGGGAGTTGAAATCCATAAATCTTAAAATTGCCAAAGTTGGAGACCACTGCTTTAGAAGATCTCCAGAGCTCCAGAAGTCACATAGAGGAAGGATGGTAGGCTGCTCTGCCCCTTGAGGTCCTAGGCCACATGGCTCTATCCCAGAAGTGGGTGCCATTTTCAGAGCAGTTGCACTGACGCTATGTAGCCTAGGGTGCAATTACTGCTCCTGCCCGGTGGAATGTTGACAAGATTAGACATATGTTCTTAATTGGAGTTCTTGAATGGCATCGTTTCAGTTACACTGTTGCATTTTCCTTATCAGATTTTCCACAAGTCTACTATAGGTAGTTCTCATTTATCAACCACAATTGGGACTGGCAATTTGGTCATTAAATGTCTAAATAAAACTGCAACTATACTTAAAACTTTTCTTCACTTTTTGTTTCTTTTCAGACCTATAAGAGCAATAAATGTGAAAGAGAAGTAAAAGATTGAGATTTTTTTTTTCAGTTCAATCTAATGGAGGCTTAATACACCTTTCATAGTAAAAATGAAAAAAAAAAAAACACCACTACTGAATATTAGTGTTTCCTGGGTGAAAATCAACAGTGCAGCCCTGCAGGGAACTAGATCCAAAGGGTAGGTAGTTATCAGTTAGCAATTGCTTCATACAACAAATATTTGCAGTTACGACAGCAATGAAAAAATAACTTGGTGACAATCCTCACTAATCCTGCTAAATGATAACTATCTATCCTTTGGATCAGGGGTGGGTTCCTCCCGGTTTGGACTGGTTCGCCTGAACCGGTAGCGACCCGCTGGTGACATCACGATGATGTCACCAAACCAGATCGGTCGGTGCTGGTCCGTGGGCACCCCCATCTTTTTTTTGAATTTTATTTATTTATTTATTTTTAATTTGGGGGGGGATTTTTTCCAGGTTTTTTTCCTTCTGCGCATGTGCAGAAGCCAAGCTTTGGGTTCCGTAAGCCAGTGGCTGAATGGAAAAGAAGCCTCTAAGCTTCCAAGTTCAGCAACAGGCTCGGTCCCTTCACAGGGTCACTTTTCTCCATGCCCAAGAAAGATCAAAAGGCGCAGAGCAGCCTTTAAGGACAAAGTCAGCATAACAGCCTAGAGGTAAGAAACCGAACCACTGTCGGAAGGAGCTCTCTGGGACGGGTAAACAAGTGTGGGGAGGCGAAGGGGAGAGAGACGAGAGAGCACTGGGCAGGAGCCACAAGAAGAGGAGGGCGGTGGCTCTTCTTCTTTGCCCCTGCCCAGAGAAGGATGCTCTCAAGGTGGCTCTCCACCCTCGGGCAACAGCTCCACCTCCTCCCCTCCTTAAGCCCAGCAAGGAGGCCCGCTAAGGAGGCCCACTCCTCCCATCAGATCCACCCAAGGAAGGAGAGAGAGAGAGAGAGCCCAGTGGCTCCACCAAGCTGCCTCTCCCCAAACTAGAAGCAGCAGCAAGTACCAGGCTGCCCCCTCTTCCGGGTTAGCCTTAAACTCCATCCCACACCACCTGAGAAAAGGAGCTTTATTTTCTCTCTTGTGCCAGGGAGCGTAGTGGTCTCTGCCCTTAACTATTGCTTCTGGCTCAGTGAGATGGCAAGGGCTCCGTTTCCAGTGCCTGGGACGGAGGGCAGCGTGCTCTGATCAGCCTCTGATGACAGCAACACAGAGGAGTAGTCCGGGAAGGGAGGAAAGCACTCCCGAGGTGGAGAAGGAAACCAGGCCAGCCTCAAAAGCCAAACACTCAGCTGCATTGAAAGGCATGGTGGGGGGGAGAAACCCATCAGCAGAGGCGCTCTCTGGGAAGGACGGGAGAAGCTGCTCCCCCTGGAACAGCGACTCTGCATGGCCCAAGTGCCAGTATCTGCCGTTTGTGTGTGTGTGAGATAGTGTGTGTGTGTGTGTGTGTGTGTGTGTGTGTGTGTGTGTGTGTGTGTGTGTGAGAGAGAGAGAGAGAGAGAGAGAGAGAGAGAGAGAGAGAGAGAGAGGGAGGGAGGGAGGGAGGGAGGGAGGGAGAGGGAGGGAGGGAGGGAGGGAGGGAGAGAGAGAGAGGGGGGGGTGAGAGAATGTGTGTGAGAGAGAGAGAGAAGAAAAAAAGAAAGAAAAAGAGAGACTGAGAAAGAGAGAGAAAGAGAAAGAAAGAGGGAAGGAAGGAGAGAGAAAGAGAGAGAGAAAGAGAAAGAAAGAGGGAAGGAAGGAGAGAGAAAGAGAAGAGAAAGAAAGAGGAAGGAAGGGAGAAGGATTTGTAACAGTGTGTGAAATTGCTCCGTGCTTCTGAGCAGCCTCCTTCTATGGTAGCTAGTGCAAATTTCCAGCTCTTCCCTCTTCATTTATATCACCGACTAGCCTTCCCAGCCCACGTCTCTGGCTGGCCAAGGCAGAATGAAAAGAGAGACACAACGCTCACACAGAAACCTCCCTCTCCAGTTATCACACCAAAAGAAACTGGAGTTCAATGCACTTTCTTCCACCAATCTCTCCGGTATTAAAGTGATTGGGACTCCCATCTCTCTTTCCCAGCGTCAGATCTCACTAAAGCAGAGGTCGTCAAACTTGGCAACTTTAAGATTTGTGGACTTCAACTTCCAGAATTCTCCAGCCAGCTATGCAACTACTTCATTTAACAATCAAGTTGCCAGTCACTAAATAAGGATTATCTGTATAGGAAAGAGCTAGTCATTTCCAATTGTTTAGGAGCAGACTACCTGAAACAGCATTATGTATCAGCTATGTATCATAGTTTTTAAATAATACATGCCATTCTTAATTCCATATGGATACAGTTTACATTCATCTGTGACTATAAATGCAACACCATTAAAAACGAAAGTATTTCTTTTTGACCCAAAATGTAGCAGACATTGTTATGATGGATGAATCTACTATGGTTTAAGGGGAAACATCCATAATTTAAAATGTTTCGATCAGATATTAATATCATCAGTCAATAGGCATATACTGGTGAAGGCTTAATACACCTTTGCCATATTTTAATCTCACAGTTTATTACTTTTATAAAATATCCTGGAATTATTATTGAGGAATGGCATGAAAATATTATCATAACATTAACTAATTAATCTAAATTCTGAAATGAGGATTATCTCTGTAGCAGTAAATTTATACTTCAGATTGGCTGTTTTGATCCTTTCTGCATATATTTTCTCACTTCAAGGATTTTCATGGATAATTGCTGATATTTTGCTTTGTTGGGAGAGTTCTTAATCTTAAAATTGAGAAATTAATCTTTAAATTTCCCTATTCTATTCATTCTATGTCTTTTTCTTCCTTTTTTTTCAGCTCCTCTTCAAGCCTATCCACTGTCCTCATTTCTTTCCTCCTTCAAGATCTACTATAGGAAAACGTTTTTCTGTGTATCTAATTCTCCTTCTTCACTGTTCTGTAATACAATTTACATGCAACTGCATTAGCTTACAAACTTTGCCTGTCAAAGTCCATCATGAAACATGTCACTTTAAATTCCAAGGAGAGGTTGTTTATTGAAAATTCAATATTTACTAGACATCTGTCAGTTAAACAACATATAATGTTTGACATTTGAAAACTTGATTGTTAACACCAAATGGTGTTTAACTGTATGATCCATAGTAGACTTGCACAACTAGCAGCCCTCAAATTCTATTGATGTGATCCCAGAATTTGTCCAAAAACAGACACTGAATTCTAATTTTTTAAAGATAGAATATGTAAGACATAGGTAGAGTGATCATATTAAATTAGATTAATTTTATTTATTTTTAATTAAACTTTATTACATGTATTGACTCAAATATAATATTCCTTTATTACTCCTTTAAGTTGTGTATTTCTGTAATAGTTTTCCACAACTTGGTACCTTCCAAATCTCTGGAACTATAGTCTTCATTAGTTCTCCTTTGGGATTATGAACTATAGCACAATAAATCTGATAGAGAAGGGATGTCAAACTCAAGGCCTGGGGGCCAGATCCGGCCCGCGGGGTGCTTAGATCTGGCCTGTGGGGCTGCCCTGGAAACAGCAACGGACTGGCCTGTGGTGCCTCTGCCAGTGAAAACAGAGCTCAGAAGGGCCATGGGTGGCCCTCCCGAGCTCCGTTTTCACTGGCAGAGGGTTGCAGGAGGCCATCACAGACAAAAACTGAACTCACGAGGGCCATGGGCGGCCCCCCTGAGCTCCATTTTTACTGGCAGAGGATTGCAGGAAGCAGTCACAGCCAAAAACAGAGCTCGAGAGCCTGTTTTTACTGGCAGAGCACTCGCCACCCCCCAGGGCTCCCCAACATGAGATGTTGAGCTGCCCATGCCCACCCTGGTCAAACACAACCCTGATGAGGCCCTCAATGAAATCGAGTTTGACACCCCTGTGGTAGAGCAATAGTCATGGAAATAGGCAAAAGATAGGTTCTGAAAGGCAGATGACCAGTGAGTTAGCAAGGAAGTTATTGATGTTATATGTTTGGAATGGCTTTCAGTCCTCAAAATATGCAAAAGTAACTTTATTGTTAGTTATCCTCTGCCAACAAATATTTAGCTTCCATTTCTTGGGTAGCCTCACTTTCCTTCATTTACTAAAACTAAACATTTTCTTAACCACTACCCCTCAGTCCCTCCTTTTCCACTTTCAGAGACCAGACAGGAAACAAATAAACTTGCCAATCTGAGGTTTAGAAATACTTTCCCAGTTCAAAACTTAGTTTGAATACCATAGGAAGTTCATATGTATTGTTTGGTAATATATTTGTTAGTTTTCTGTATCCACCTTTATTATTTTTATAAAAAAATTCAAGGAATCAAACATATCCAACACACCTTGCTCCTCCTATTTTCATCATAACAACAACCCTCTGAGGTAGGTTGGGCTGAGAGAGAGTTACTATTCCAAAGTCACCCAACTGGCTTTCATAGTTATGGCAGGACTAGAACTCACAATTTCCAGCTTTCTAATCTGGTACCTAAACCATTAGAACAAACTAGCTTTCCAAGTATTAAAGGAATCAAGCAACAATGTTGCATCTATGGAATACATTTTCTATTAATTATGTAATTTATTGGCCAATTTGTGACAGTTGGGTCACATTATTGGCGGAAGCAGGATCAAAAATTTCTGCACATTTTTGGTTTGTCAGCCATTTGATTTAAATTGTATTTATTTATTTATTTGGAGGCTACTGATATATAGATTCAAATAATTCAGATGGACCTCCGGCTGACGTTGCAGCAAGATTGGACTCGAGAAGCGGGTCTTTGTGCTCCCGCACTGAGTTTTCCCCATTGGAGGGCTCCAAAAGGAGTTAAAGCCATCCCTGGAGGGGTGGTGAAGAAAAGAGGGGTGCCCTGTAAGTTGTGGAGAGTCACATCTCTCCCACTTGACCCAGGGCTCTTTCCCCTCTCATCCATGACAAGGAGAATAGGCAATCATTATGGCTGCTGTGAAGCTGGGATAGCCAAGGCAATAAAGAAAGTTCAGGAGCGTATAGATGAACAGTGATTGGAACTGAGTAAGATGATTCCTTTTTTACCTAGCACCTAACCCCAAAAAGGGGGGGGGAATTCAGGAAACGAGACTCTCAGAACTATCTTTTAAAGTGGCAAATAACTACCAAGAGAAAAATCCCAGACCTGAAAGAAAGGAACTAAGGGGAGAAAAGTAAAAAAACCTTTTAAAACATAGAAAATTAGACTTTTGTTTTTGAGAAAGGCATTTTAAAGTGATGGAACTATTTACTTAATAACTGACTTTGCTTCCATAAATCAAATTAAAATTGGATTAAACACTTGTGAGATCTGAGACAATGTTGAAACCTAAGCTGAGGCTGCCACCTGCTGATGAATGGAAAATATATCTTACCCCTACAAGTCTGGGGAAAATTTTGATAAGAGAAATAAACAGCATTTATCTGGAGGACTACAGTGATATCTACTGTTCTATAATTACCTATTTTATGACTACTGGAGGTTCAACTGTGAGAACAAAGAAGATACCTAAGTAAAGTGACTTTTGAATGTTAAGATATATATGACTAAACCTATAGAGTGCATGTAAGGAGATATTTGGAAAGCTTCCTGGACTATCTAAATGGAACTGATTGAATAATCCTGGGATATAAAGAATTATGATTATTGTACTCTCTGAGGAGCAATGTTAGACCTGAATATATGGTTTTTGGACAATTGAGCAAGAGTGAGACTTACTAAAATAGACGAGATGCTCCACCAGGAGGAAATTTTAAAAGAAATGGCGTTGATGTTCCAACATATTAATGACACTGTGACAAAAAAATACAGGGAGATAAAGAATCTAATAAATGGGGAAATGGAAAATATTCTACAAGGGACAATGAATAAAGATCAAAATGTCCAGGAAAGGGAGGAGACAACAGAAAAAATGGAGGAAAGGTAGAACAAATAAGCAAAGAGCCAAGGTGGCGCAGCGGTTAGAGGCAGTACTGCAGGTCACTTTAGCTGACTGATTCACAGGTCAGCGGTTCAAATCTCACCGGCTCAAGGTTGACTCAGCCTTCCATCCTTCCGAGGTAGGTAAAATGAGGACCCAGATTGTTGGGGGCAATATAAATAATATACATTGCTTACTGGTGTAAACCGCTTAGAGAGTGCTTGCACTGTGAGGCGGTATATAAATCTCACAAAATAAATAAATAAATAAATAAATAAATAAATAAATAAATAAATAAATAAATAAATAAATAAATAAATAAATAAATAAATAAATAAATAAATAAATAAATAAAGCAAGAAGACAAGAAGGAGAAGACAATAAAGACAATAATGACTGATGAAACAAATCAAGGAAAAATATTTGAAGAGATTTAAAAATGGAATTGGAAAAGCAGGAAGATACTTTCGAAAGGGAGATAGGGGCTTGGATGCATATTCTGGAGGCATGGCAGCATAAGATGGTAGAGATGGGAGAAATATTCAGACAAAATAGTAAAGAGATAGATGCAGATAGAGACGAAGATCCAAGAGAGGAATATGGGAGGCAAGCCAAAGAACGAATAAGAATTGAAGTATTAAAACAAACAAGAGATGATGGATAAAAAGGAAATACCTTTTAATATAATGGTGGCTTGACCAAAAGCTAGAATAGAGGTAGAAATAAGAATACACATTTTTATATACTAGAATAAAAGTGGCAGGCCTAAGATCCCAAATAAAATGGCAGTAGCTAGATGGAAAGATTAGAGGTTGAAAGATGGTATTATTATATATGTTTAAATAATATGGTAACTGGCATTATTAATTAATTAATTAATTAATTAATTTGGTAGCTTTTCTATGCCACCCTATTCCCTCAGGACTCAGGGCGGCGTACAACATTTTATAAAAAACTCCAAACAAATTATTAAAAGCACTTAAAAACACATATTAGAATGGCATATTGAAACATTAAACAACCAAACAATGAAGGACTATATTTCAATACAAATATGTGTATCAATACTAGGGCTAGTAATGGTGGCTGACTAGAAGTTGAATACAGGTAGAAATAAGAAATAGGGGCAATATTAGAATACACGTTTTTATATAATAGAATAAAAGCAATAACCAGATGGAAAGACTAGGGGTCGAAAGATGGTATTACTATGTATGCTCAAATAATATTGTGATTGGCATTAGAATGGCACACTGAAACTCTGAACAATTAAATAACGAAGGATTATATTTTAATACAAGCATGTGTATTAACACTAAGATTACAAAAGTTTGACTAATGTAATAAATATTATTAATGTTATTATTGTTATTTGTATCAAAATAAATGATACTCAGATGCTACACTGTTCATGTATTGATGTTGATGATTTTTTTAAAAAAAATCATTCAGATTTTGGACACTTAGTCCTTCTATTTCCTGCCAGAACTGTCAGAAATCATGCAAATACAGCTTTGCAGCACATTTCAATAGCCCAAGCTTATAGAATTGCAAGGAGCACCCAAGGGAGATGGGAGGGGGAGGCAGTGGGTTGAAGAATTCGTACAGCCCAGCTAAGATTTAATATAATAGGGATGAGAAGATTAGGAGAAATGTTAAACAGGTAGCAGTAAACATCCAATTGGGAGATTACCTAAAGGCAGAGAATTTTAGTAAGGCATTATTCATAAGCTATTATGTTTTCCCTTCTGCTCTGATAAAGTACCCATTACATTCTCAGCAAATAGTCCTGTGAAATTATGCAGCAGAATAAAGCCAAAGAATGCTGAAGTGCCTCAAGCACTTTAACCAGCAGGTAGCTAATCAGGTTTAGAAAAACCAGGTATTAATAACTCCTTGTGACTAGAAAACCAATATACTTGGGGAAAAATTGGGCTGGAACCTTTTCCTTCAATGTGCTGGCTGCTGCAGAAGGCTACTGATATAAACCAGATTTCTCCCTAATTTCTTTTCAGGGCATTGTGGAAATTTACTTTAGCAGTCACAAACCCAAAGGAGATATTTCTTTTACTTATTTATTTAACGTATTTATATGACCACCCAAATAACAAATGGTAACTCCAAGCAGCTTACACCATTAAAATCCTACAATGTTAAAAAAAAAACCTCCTAACTGCCTTCACCCACACCTCCACAATTGCAGAATGCATGATCATACCAGCCACTTGATTATCTCTGTGTCAATCTGGGATTCCCAGGCATGCTGACGGAACCATGTCTCCAGAGGGATGGAGCCACCACAGAGAAGGCCCTTCTGGTTCTAGCTAGATGTAGGTTTCTGATAGATGAGGTTCATGACCTACCTTGTCTTCACATTCTGGTTGGCAGAATAGATGTAACTGGGGAGAGGTAGTCCAACAGAGTTCATAAACTACTTGATAGCCAGTAGCAATAGCAATAGCATTTAGATTTATATACCACTTCACAGTGCTTTGCAGCCCTCTCTAAGCAGTTTACAGAGTCAGCATATTGCCCCCAACAATCTGGGTCCTCGTTTTACTGACCTCAGAAGGATGAAAGTTTGAGTCAACCTTGAGCCAGTGAGTATCAAACTGCCAAACTGCTGGCAGCTGGCAGTCAGCAGAAGTAGCCTGCTGTACTGCATTCTAACCACTGCACCATCACACATTACAGTAGATGTCTACAAGGAGAGAAACCAAGGAAGAAACAGTATGCTATGTGGAAATTTTCAATGGGTATTTAATAGGTATTTAAAATTCTGTGGATGGAAGACAAAGGGAGAAAAAAAAGGGAGTGGTAAGGACAAGAGAAAATTTACTGAATATCTGCAAAGAATAAGGAACATAGCAACTAAGGGCACATGACATGTCTCCTCCATAGGAAAGTCTGGCAGTTGTTGGGTTGAAAGAGTAGGAAAAAAATTGGCTCCCTTTGTTGTAGCAGAATGCTCAAGTTAGTAACTGTACCTCAGAGAAAGAAAAGAGTGGCTACAATCTAAACATTTATATAATTGTATTGACTCAAAAGTATTTTGACAAAATGACCACTATAGCAGGCAAAATCCAATTTATTTATTTATTTATTTATTTATTTATTTATTTATTTATTTATTTATTTATTTATTTATTTATTTATTTATTTCTTACTTACTTACTTACTTACTTACTTACTTACTTACTTACTTACTTACTTACTTACTTACTTACTTATTTTGTCAAACATATACGAGATAACAGGTTTAAATATAAACATGGACAGGAACACAGGAAATGAGCACAAATAAATGGGGACAGTGGGACAGGGATGGTAGGCACGCTGGTGCACTTATGCACTCCCCTTACAACCTCTTAGGAATGGGGTGAGGTTCACAGTAGATAGTTTAAGGTTAAAGCTATGGGGGTTTGAGGATGTAACAACAGAGTCAGGTAGTGCATTCCAGGCATTGACCACTCTGTTGCTGAAGTCGTATTTTCTGCAATCGAGTTTGGAGCAGTTTACCTTGAGTTTGTATCTATTGTTTGCCCATGTATTATTGCAGTTGAAGCTGAAGTAGTCATTACAGGTAGGATGTTGTAGCAGACAATTTTGTGTATTACGCTTAGGTCAGACTGTAGGCGGCGTAGTTATAGGTTTTCCAAACCCAAAATTTCAAGCCTGGTGACATAAAGTATTCGATTGTGAGCAGAGGAGTGGAGTATTCTTCTCGTGAAATATCTCTGGACTCGCTCAATTGTATTAATGTTCGATTTACAGTGTGGATTCCAGGCAGATGAGCTGTATTCGAGAATTTGTCTGGCAAAAGTTTTATATGCCCTGGTTAGCAGTGCAATGTTACCGGAGAAGAAGCTTCGCAAAATTAGGTTAACAACTCTTAATGCCTTTTTGGCAATGCTGTTACAGTGAACTCTGGGGCTTAAATCATTTGAGATGAGTACTCCTAGGTCCTTGACAGAGTGAGGGTCGTCTAATCTACAAAGTCGTATCCACCCAGTTTGTATTTGGTGTTATGATTTTTGTTTCCAATGTGTAGGACAGAGCATTTGTTGGTTGATATTTGGAGTTGCCATTTGTTCGACCATTCTGACACATAGTCAAGGTCTCTTTGTAGGGTAGCAATATTGTCGGTGGTGTTGAATAGTTTTATGTTATCAGAGAAGAGGACGCAGTTGCTTATAATATGATCACAAAGGTCATTTATGTAAAGCAGAAAGAGTGTGGGTCCTAAAACACTGCCTTGGGGGACACTGTTGTTAACTGGTGCAGGGTGGTGCAGGGTTTGATAGGGCATTCCCTATTTTGACTACTTCTTGTCTGTTTGACAGGAACGCAGCTATCCACTTGTGCAGGGATCCGGAAATGCCGTAAGAGCTTCGTTTTAACCGTAGTTTGTCGTGTACTACTGAATCAAAGGCTTTGCAGAAGTCAATGTAAATTGCATCTATTGCTTTACTCTGGTCGAGTTGTGTGGTCCAAATGTTTCTGCAGTGTAGGAGTTGCAGGTTACAGGATAATTTTTTCCTAAAGCCAAACAGTTTGTTAGAGAGTAGGTTGTTTGTCTCTATGTGGAGGGTAATGGATTGGTTTATAATTGATTCCATGACTTTGCAGGTGATGCAACATAGTGAGATTGGTCTGTAATTTTCAACTAGGCTTGGGGTCTCCCTTTTTGAAGATAGGAATGACTGTGGCTAATGACTATAGGTCTAGCAAGGAGCTGGTTTTGAAGGATATCTCATAGATTGTGCTTAGATGTTCAGCTATGGCAATGGAAAGCTTTTTCAAGAAGTAGGCACATAATAATCAGGGCCAATAGATAGAGATGGTTTTAGGTTGTGTAGTGCCTTTTCAACATTATCTTCTGTAAAGTCAATATGTAGCAAATCATTGTAATTAGTTGTGGTACGACTAGGAAATGTGGGGCATGAGCCATTGCTGTTGACAAAAACTGGACTGAAGAACGTATTGAAGAGGTTGGCCTTAATGGTGGCATCATTACAGTCTACCCCGTTAGGCCCTTTTAGTGGTGGGATGGTTTTTGAGTCTTTAAGTTTGGTGTTTATGAAATTATAGAAGGCACGGGTGGATTTCATTTATAACAGCTTTTCCTCTTCTTTGGAGTGGTAATAGGTGCATTCTGCCTTTATCTGGTGGCATAAGGTTTTGTAGTGGCTTTTAAAGTTAGCTACGTAGCCAGTTTTGTTTTTTTGCCAGATATATTTTTTTAATTGGAGCTTCCTTATTGTTATGGGTAATTTGGTTTTGGGGTTTTTTTTTTTGGCTTTGGGGGTTACTAATGGTACTTATAGCTTAATGACTCTTTTGACTTCGAGCAAAAAGGTGTTATAATGGTCTTCAGCAGTATTACAGCCAGTGAACAAAATGTGCCAATCAAGAGATGAGACGTCGGCAGCTATGAGATCATAGTTAGCTTTTTTAAAGTTATACTTTGGAGTCCCAGCATTATGACCCTCTTGGCAAGGAAGTAAATTGAGACAAAAGTCAGTCATGCTGTGGTTACTGTTAGAAAAAGGTTCTTTTATTTGTAGACCATAAATTGAGTTTAAACTGTTGCAGAAGATGAGATCAAGGCACTTGTTGAGTCTATTGTTGTTCGTTACTAATTGATCCAGTCCCAGAGTAGTAACAGCATTGTACAGGGTTGTATGTATAGGTTCAGTTGTACATTCGTTTAGGGTCCAATTAATAAGGGGTAAATTGAGGTCACCAAGAAAGATAAGAGGGTATGGGCAGGAGGCTGCCCACGGGTATGGGCAGGAGGCTGCCCACGTTAGTAGTGCATCTAGCTTGTTCGCATAATTAAGGCCACAATCAGGGGCTCTGTAACATAGTAAGATACTAAGTTAACATAGTAAGTTAACAGGGAATTGCCTATGACTGAGTCCATCAGCTCTTTTAACAGCCATCTCTCTCTCTCTCTCTCTCTCTCTCTCTCTCTCTCTCTCTCTCTCTCTCTCTCTCTCTCTCTCTCTCTCTCTCTCTCTCTCTCTCTCTCTCTCTCTCTCTCTCTCTCTCTCTCTCTCTCTCTCTCTCTCTTGCAGAGATGTCATCTGGGAGACAATTAGTTTATGGATGAGGATGTCCAACCCACATACCCAGTAGAACAGTTAAGAGAAACCAGAAGAAAAGGACGAACTGTACTGAGTGACAGACCACAATTAACAGACCAAGATCTGGAAACAAACAGGATTCTACCTTGAGAGGGTAAGTGTTCTCTACATTTAGAAACTATCCCCATATTGTTATAAACATGGCAATAAAATAAAAAATTACTTTGAATTTTATTAATCTAATTCTGGTGGGTTGTTTTTTTAGAAAACAATAGAATAGAAGGTGGCTTTGATCTTCCATTCACCAAAAAACTCATATGACAGGCTTCTCTGTTTCTAAGGGTTCTTCTGCAGTTGGTAAAATAGTGAAATGTTACAGAAGTATAATCCCTTTAAGCTCCTCAGGATTTGACATCTCATTTTCTCGCCTGTGAAGATATAGTCTAAGCAAAGACTGGAAAATTGAGGAAGAGCTGTCAGACTATTTCTTACCAGTCCCTAAAAATTACAGGTTTTGCTAAAGTTCTTTCAGAAAGTACTTATTAATTTCACTAAATTTGCTATACAAAAGTGAAATTCTTTCTCCAACTTAAACTTAGAAAAACAAACACTTGTGCAGGAAATGTTCACTTTTCACTTATTTGCATGTTTTAAGTATTCTATCAAGAAAAAATATTTATTTAAAAAAAAACTCGACAGAAGTAGTGTGCCCCATCTGTAAGATATTATTTACTGCTTACAACCAGGTTCTTTAAATTAAGTGGTACACTACGGGACTTTTAGGTCTTAACATAATATATACCCTTTAGAAGTGAGAGCATTGGTGATATACACTATTATTTCTGATGAAATTCACCCTTTCTGTGGTAATAATGGCTTTCCTATATTGAATTATGATCAATTAAAGTTGCAATCTCCTGGGTAGGAGAAATGGGAAGGTATCTTGGTGCAATATTTAATAATATCTGTATAGAAACTTCCAAAGGATTTTGCCCTGGATTAATATAAAGAGGTGAGGTAAGAACCTAGTTTTTTTTTCCTTAAGGAAAGCACAAATAGTTCAGGTTTACTTTTACTTGATTGATTGATTGATTGATTGGTTGGTTGATTGATTTTTATCCCATCCTTATTATGTTATAAGTACTCTAGGTGAACAGACATTCTCCTTTCTCCTCCTATTTTCCCCACAACAATCCTGTGAGATCGGTTGGGCTGACAGAGAGAGAGAGAGAGTGGTCTAAACTCAAGTTGTTAAAATTGGAATAGAAGGCAGCATATAAATTTTGGTAATTCAATTAAATAAATTCAATAGCTGATAACTGGAAAGAACTTAAAATGTGGTTTCCAACATTTTCTTTTACCATGGTGGCTTAGTTATAACCTTTATAGCTCACTCTATATGCAACTTCAGTGCTTTCATTTTCTACTTCATTAGTAAGATGCTGAATCAATTATTTAGATTACTAAAGTTCTGGGTTCTGGGTACCTGTAAATGATAAAGAAGTGATTGTAGTAAGTCTCTATAGTCTTCTACAAAATCCTTCCACTATTCTTTGCTTCAAACTATTGCAGACATCCAGTAGAAACCACAATGTCATAAGATTCACAATGTCATTGCACAAATGATGGACATTATATAATTTGCGATATAATCCAGGCAAAGATTGATGATGGATGGATGGATGGATGGATGGATGGATGGATGGATGGATGGATGGATGGATGGATGGAAAACCCTCCATCCATATCCCTCATAACTTTCTGAATCCATCCACCTAGCCAGCTGAAGTTTTATAGAAAAAGCCAGGTTTTTAAAGAACTGTTAATGTGGGAGCCATTTGAATCTCTGGAGATATTGTTTCAAAAGGAAGATACTGCAATAGAGAGGCCCATTAGATGACATAGTTTAATTGAAGAGACTCAGACCATGTGAACCTGCCAAAATGCACATAATGGGTGGACAGTATGGGAAAAAGGTAGCCCTCCAGATAGGTAAGCCCTATGCCAAGTAGAACTTTATAGCTAATAATCAGCACCTTGAAATGTACTCAGGAGTCAACTAGCAATCAATGTGGCACATACAATAATGATATTACTTGGGCATAGTAAGGCTTGCCCATCACTGCTCATGGCATTGCATTTTGGATCTTTAGAAGCTTTAGCTTCTAACTGGACAGCCCCATATAGAACACAATGCAATACAGAAAGTTATTTATTTATTTATTTATTTATTTATTTATTTATTTATTTATTTATTTATTTATTTATTTATTTATTTATTTATTTATTTATTTATTTATTTATTTATTTATTTATTTATGTCCTTATGACTGCCTGCAGGGAGGCATCAGTGCCTCCCATCACCCCATTGAATCCCCACATGCCCCACTACTGATTTCAAATTAAACTTTGAAAGATCTATGGAACTTGTGTTGGGGAAAAGAAGATGACCCCTTGGCATCCCTTGGTTGCAAGACTCCATCTGGAAGCAGGTGTCATTTTTGGAGTGGCCACAGTGAATTGTGATACCACAAAATGGCAAGCATTTCCAGGCTAAAGCAATGCAATCTGGGTACATAACTGGTCCTCCATCTGCAGTGGCATCAGTGTTTCTACAAAGCTCTTCCAAAATGTACAATCCATGATGGGGACTTGGCAGAATTAAAAATTGAATTTTAAAAAATGCAATTGTTTAGGAAATGCAGGTAGTCCTTGACTTACAACAATTTGTTTAGGGACCGTTCAAAGTTACAAAAGCACTGAAAAAGTGACTTATAACCATTCTTCCATTGCAGCATCCCCGATGGTCATGTAATCAAAATTCAGATGCTTGGCAACTGGCAAGTATGAGTTGCAGTGTCCCGGGATCATGTGATCACCTTTGTGATCTAATAAGCAAAGTCAATGAGGAAGCTAGATTCACTCAATAGTCATGTTATTAACTTAACAACTGCAGCAATTCACTTAACAACTGTGACAAGGAAAGTCATAAAATGGAGTGAAGCTCACTTAACAACTGTCTTTCTTGGCAACAGAAATTTTGGGCTTAATAGTGGTTATAAGTCAAGAACTATGTGTAGCATTTTTATTAATTGTAAAAACAATCCCAATATGCTGTATTTTTCGAAGTATAAGATGCACCAGAGTATAAGACGCACCTTAGTTTTGGGGGTGGAAAACAAGGAAAAAAGGCCTCTGCCTCCCAGCAATTTGCCAAACAGCAAACAGCACAGGTTATATACACTGTTTGCTGTGTATTTCTGTGCATGTGTGTCTGACCCATAGAAATAGCAAAGAATTGGAGAAATGTACATTATGGCAGTATATTAATGCCAGAAAGTTTTCTTAAATGTAGTCACACTAACTCCTCCCAATTATTTTAATAGATCTACTCCAAATATGACTAAATCAGGGTTTAACTCAGCTGCCTTATCTTAATACTAAACAGGACACTGTTACATTTCAGATTATACTTTTACAGATCTTTAAATTTGATGTGACTTTCTGGAAGTATAGTAATTCTCTGCTATTTAAAAGAAGATACAATAGCACTGGGCCTCTTCAGATCAAGCATTTATTTTAAAAAGCTTCTTCATTTTGTTAAGTTGTCTAGAACAATAATAAAGCAGTCTTTAGTCTAATAATTTGAACATTCTATAGATATTTATAGTTATTGACTTACCTCCTTGCAGTTTCAGCAGTCCAACATTGCCAGCAGTCTACCTTCCAACAATTTGCCTCCTTGCAGCTACCGTAGTTTGTTTCATTTTAGCACGTGGTTTGCAAAACTCAGTCAGCTGTGGGTCGGGAGGCAGATAATCACTTCCTTGTGCTAATCAGGCTCTGCTGCTGTTTGCTGCAAGGAGGTAAATTGCTGGGAGGCAGAGGCCAAAGGGTGGGGGTGGCTGGGTGGGGCTGCATTTGGAGTATAAGATGCACCCAAGTTTTCACCCTCTTTTTTGGTGAAAAAAGGTGTGTCTTATACTCCGAAAAATACGGTAAGCAATTTTTATAGCTAGAGGACCAGTAGTCAGAAAATTTTCCTTTCCCACTGCTGGAAAATAAAAATTATTAGGACACCCTTCCCCAGTGAGGTCATGCATCAACCCCCATCATCTCTGATCTACAAGCAAACCTCAAATACAGATACAGAGAAGAACTAAAGCTCTTCCTGTCCGTATTATACACTCAGACTGCAATTGATTAAATGTGTCTCTTCAGGAAGTCAGCCAACACCAGGAAACAAACCTAAAACAGAATTCCTTCAAAATAAAGGATCCCAAGACTGCTACATCTAAGATCACATATTCCACAGGACAAGGGATGGACCTTCTTCTCCAGAATTTTGCAGGGCAGAAACCAGTGATGGGTTGCTACCGGTTCGCACCAGTTCGGTGAATCGGTAGCGGCAGCAGCAGGAGGCTCTGCGCACCCGCATGTCATCAAAAATGCTCTGTGCATGCACAAAAGCATTACGCACGCATGCACGGTCCTGTTCCCAAACCGGTAGCAAAGGTAAGTGGAACCCACTACTGGCAGAAACATCTTAATTTATATATCTAACTTACTGCACATCAAATCCAATACTCCACAATCAAAGCTCTTTGTTCCTATAAATACTACCAACCTTAATTTCCTAACCTCATAGCCTATCTTAACAACCTTGTATTTGTTTTTGCTGCCAAATAAATTTATTTCCACTTGAAGCAGTCATCCTAGGCTTATCTACCCAGCTGTGGAATGGACAAGATTTTTTTTTTCTAACATTACATGTCAACTTATCTACCTTCCCTTTCTGAAAAAAAATAATGCCTGAAGAAAAAACTTGGCAGATCTTATCATATTGGCATGTTAATCTAGGAAGACATGTTCAAGCAAATATTTGATATCAAACCACATGGGACTTCAATGCTAAATAAAGAATTTGTGTTTATCAATCATAAACATTCACTAATAAGTTCCACATTTTCACATGTAAATGGAGCTAACAACTGATCAGGATCTGCTTTCATTCTGTAATAAACAGACCAAGATTATCACAGGAACATTGTACTTCCTGACAGTTCAATAATGTTATCATATGAGAACTTCTCCAAGTTATTAAGAACAGTTAAAGAGGGAGATAGCTATCGTTTAATGAAATCAGGGAAATAACAATGTTTGGGAAGAGATTCAAGTGGAATAAAAATCCAAATAGGTCGAGAGAAAAGATGGAGATAGAACAATTTGGATAGGCAGTAGAAAGGAATAAAGGAAAAACTTCGACTTTCTACAGTGCTGACATTTCTGGGGGAAAGATGGCAACCCTTGAAGAGGTTTGTCACCATCTTTACTGAAGAGGTGAATCAGACTTGTGAGATTTTGTGGCGTCACAATTTAGCATCAATAGTTTATGTAATGATTTGCATAATAGCCAATGTGCTCTTGAACAATTATTTGGGAAGGTAAAAGAACCTCAACTTTCCCCTGTCTTCCCAAGAAATGCATCTGACAAAGGACTGGTTAGTTGGGAGAGAGGTGGAAAGCTCTTCTTTCTCTGAGTGTAATACAGAGAGTAGTGGGAGAAAGTCAGCCCACCACCAACTTTAGTGAAAGTACAAAGTAGTCTTGGTGGAAGGAAAGCTGGGGAGTTAAATCCTATAAAGATAAACTGAACAAATTAACAAAACTCAGCCTGGGTCTGGAAATGGAAAAACATGTGAAAGCACAACATGATGGCCAATTTTAAATATTTTTCAAAAGATCTCCAAAGAGGATTGTTATTTTCTAAACCATGATAATATCACAGAAATACTTCCTGGAAGCAATTTTTAAAATGTCAAAAAAATGTATATGCTTGACCTTAAAGGTACATTAGAACTGTCATATTATATATAGAATTATATAATACAGACAAGAATTGTAGAATCCTTGTATATAAAATGAGAGGGAAACAGGACTAGAATAAACATACATCACTCAAACAACTGGTAAATATTCACCTAGCTGTTTTATCAGGGAAAAGTGAAACTAAAATACTTTTTTCCCCATAACAAATTAAGGGTATCTTGCATCACTCTGATTTTCATGTAATTCCACGTTCTTTTTTCCCTTCATTGGATCCAGGCTAAGTTAGTCACATTTAAACTCCAATGAAAACAGAGTAATGGATTTCAGTGGCAATTCAATATGACTAATCAAGATTCAGTTATAAGTATACTAATGGTTTATATATGGGACTGCATATTTCTTATTTTAGATTGGATTTTTTAAAAATTATATGGATTTATAGTATATATTATAGAAATATTTTAGCAAGTAGTTACCAAAAAATAAATTGTGTTTTTGTATGCCGTATATCTCATAATATCCAGCTATCAACATTAATGTACATTGCAGTTATAAAAATAAGTGCATAGAATATCAGCATTATTGATGAGAATTCATCTTTTCAAAAATGTCCATGGCAATAAACATAAATTTTCCCCAAGATGCTTGTATTTGAGCATCAAAGCCTACTGTGTAGAATGCAATAAAATAATAATAAAAAATTAAAATACACTAATAAAATAATAAATTAAAACAATATTTTACAAAATGTATTTATCAAAAAAAGTATGTAAAAGAGGGATAAACTCACCCAACAGAAGCCATCCAATATTTATACAGAGAAGGTCTCAGTGAAAAAATGATTTTCAAGAAGTACATAAAAGATATAATAAAAAGTGCAGGTAGCAGCTGATCAACTTTGGTTCGGGAAGATAAAAAGAATTGGACCTTTTAAATATTTGGATGGAAAACTATCCAGGAATCCCAAGGTGTAGGCTTCAACTCTGAAAATTACTTTCATATTGTTAAGAATATTATATGGATATGTCCATATAATTATATATATGAGTTCCCTTGGTGAAAGAGCAGGTACTACCTGTGACTAAAAGGTCCTTTGATTGTAAACGGTTTTGGCTATTTGGCACATGTAACCCCACTGCTTTGGGGTCTGCATTGGTTCCCAGTATATTTCTGGTTCAAATTCAAAGTTGCCACCTTTAATTCATGGCTTAAGACTAGGTTACCTGAAGGACCATCTTCTCCCTTCTCCCGTTTCATCTTCAAGTCAAATGAGGCATGCTTCAGGTCCCATCAACCAAGGAATGTTGCTAGTGGGGCCCAGGAGATGTACTTCCTCTTCATAGTCCCTACTCTCTAGAACTTTCTCCCTCCAGAGCTTAGAATGGTCCTGACCTTGCTGGTCTTTCAGAAAGCCTTGAATACCTAGCTATGTCCTTGGGCCTGAGTTTATGAGTGTGGAAAGAGCCCCATTTACTCATTATGTTTACACCAAAAGAGTAGAGTAGTTGTTGCCTGCTAATTGTATTTGATTTCTTTTTGTATTGTTTTAGCTGTTTTAATTAATGATAGTTTCCCATCCAGAGTATGAGACGGGCAGTTATATAAATTGAACTAGCTGATGACCTGGCGCTGCCTGGGTATTTTTCATCCTAATCACTCCCTCCTCCCGCGCATGTGCGCACGACCCCCCTCTGATGGTCATTTCAAAAAATCCTTTCTTAGTGAGCACCTAGAAGCCAAGAGGAACATACATGGCAAATTTCAAGTTTTGTGGGCTTTACGGTTCTGGAGATTTTGTGATTACAGCGTGAGTGGTTTTCGCTTTTATATATAAATAAATTATGTCACAAGCCAATCTTATTTTGAAGAAAACCTGTCTTTAGATGATTTTCAGTGGTGATGGAATTTCAGAATAAATATGTCATCACAGAGAATGTCTGCCTGTGGGTAACCACAAAATACCACAACAGAATCTTTTCAGACATTTGTATTGATCAACCAGGTCTAAAAGACAAAGGGAGTTTGTTAAATATTTGTGATGATTTATGAATTTATAGGTCACCCAACTCTATTGCAGCTCTGGAAGGTATACAATATAACTTTAAGAGAATGATAAAAAGAATATAAAAATTCTATCAAAGCAAAATAAAAAAGCACATATCTGGAAAATACCACTAATCCCAACAGACCAATCATCCCCATAGTTGCTCTACTCTATCCCAAGGTTGGTGGGACAGCCAGGTTTTAAAGATTTGCTTAAATAAGGGTGCAGGACATATGAATCTCTAAAAATATCATTCCAGAGTTGCTGTTTTTTTGTCCCATAAGATGACATAGTTTAATTGATGAGTTCCAGACCAAATCTGCAACATCATACTGGATGGATAATCAATAACCGATGGTCCCTCAGATAACCAACTCCTATGTCATGACTAAATTTTTGTTGGCTTAATCCTCTGGTCCAGAGAAGTCATTTGCAGCAATGGGTTAGGACTGAGATTTTCAAATGAACTTAAAATTAAGTGCTATGTTCCGGTGGTGATCATCCTAGTGGTGGGTGCTGTGAGAACGGGCTCTGGACCCATGGCATGAATTTCTGCAGTCAGGTGCCCATTTGGAGCATCGCAGATCCCGAAGAGATCTGCGAATTTGTGGGGAACACTCTGGAGAGTGAGTGGGTGTGGAGCAGACACCTGTTCACTCAGGAGAACACCCCCCCCTGAAGCCGTCTGGAGAAAACCTGCCTCATTTGACAGGTCCAGAGCGAAGACAACCACACAGCAGGAAGCAGAAGAGGGACTTTTATAGCAAAGATCAGAACAAACTAAATTGTCAAAACCTTTGGAACTTGGTGAGAATGACAACAAAGAATTAAATTGTGCGCTAAGATCGAGACTCTAAAAACAAGTAAGCGGAGTTTGCTGATGTTGAAGATGAAATTGAAATAAGAACTGACAGCACACAAATGCGAAGGAAGAGAAACGACAATGGAAAAGTCAGAGCAAAAGCGGTGAGAGGGATTGCCTTGGATTTCTTTTTGCTATAAACTTTGTTACGCATTCTTCTACTGGAAAATTAGAAGATCTGTGACTTTAAACTTCAAATATTGTGAGAAGTGGAACTAAGCGCTAAAGATGGAGGAATTAAGAAGTGAAAGTGTCACACTTCCGGAAGAGAAACCATTAAAGAAAGTGGGTTTAAAACAGCTTAGAGAGAAAGAAAAAGAAATCTACAGAACTGGACTTGGGGATACATTTGATATTAGACTTTTTCTCTTTGGACCTAAAGATTTAAAAGACAATTTTCATTGCAAAAGAGGAAGGAATATTTGACTAGAAGAAAGACAATTTAATTAACTGTTATACACAACAGAAGAGACAGTAATGTTGATAGGTGACTAAGCAAAATCTTTGTTGCAAGTAATAGGACTCTGATTGACACTAACTGACAAAAAAGATTGACACGTATTATGTTTTCTTAGATCTTCTCTTTTCACTTTTTCTACATACTGCTTCAAATATATTATATATCTTTCCAAATATTATTATAATTGTTATAGAATTAAGGTGGTTTGTTACAGAAAAACTATTTTACCAATTTAGTTATAAGAAATTAGTTAAAGTCATAGGAAAAATATTATACTACATGATGTTATATAGTATCAGTAAGACAAGTTAAGAATTAGAAATCAAAACAAAGTAGAGTGATGGATAAAAAATAAATGTGTATAGTAGTAAAGTAAAAGGGTTATGAGATTATTATAATATATAGAAATTTGATATATGAGCAACAGGAAACTATAACAAATAACCACGAAGAAACAAAAGTTCACCATGCAGAAATTAAAATGGAGATGGGAGAAATGAAAGGAGATATAAAAAATATAAATGATAAAATTGAAAAAATTCAAAATAATATAACAGAAAATGAACGTAAAATAAAAATAGTGGAATCAAAAATGGAACAGACAGATAAGAAAGTAAAAATTATGGAGTAGAAATTAACAAAGGGCTCGAAGAGTCCATTATATTCTTAGAGGTGGAGAGGGCTTCCTACCACCTAAGATTCCAAAACATTCAAGAAGAGAAAGAAGAAAATGTAGGCGAAAAGATGACAGAAATTTTAGCCGAAATGATGCAAATTAGCAAACAAGACATGATGAGAGATATAGATGAGGCTTACAGAGTCTACACAAATTATGCAAGGAGACACAGATTGCCAAAAGAAATACATATAAAATTAACAAAAAGAACAACTAGGGACAATATCTATAAAAAAAACAAGGGAAGAAACATTCACCTATAAAGGTAGAGAAATAATAGTTTTAAAGCAGACTCCAAGACTGATCCAAAACGCGAGAAGACAATACCAGTTGTGAACATCCCACCTTATAAAACACAAAGAGCCATTTAGATGCCTGGTGCAGGAAGGTATTTTAGTAACCTGGCAAGAAAAAAAAGTGAAACTAGATTCAATTGAAAAGGCTCAGGAGTTCTATGAGAGATACTTCATGACGGAAGGCGAAGAAGAAAGTAAGGAGGAAAGTAAAGAAGAATTGGATAGTACAAGTAGGGAAGAAGTCACAGAAGAAAGAGACAAAGATAGAAGAGATAAAAGAACACAGGAAAAAGAGACGATAGAACAAGAAGGAAAAACAAGTAGGGTAGTAAGAGAAACTAGAGCTACAAGAAAACAACACAAATAGAAAAGGGAGAAGAAATTAAATTGATCTCCATTAATATTAATGGATTCAATGCACCAAAAAAGAGAAGCAAAATTTTCATAAAACTCATAAAACTTGATACAAATGTAATATTATTATAAGAAATTCACATCAAAAAAGAACAAAGCAAACTATTGGTAAATAAAAAATTAGGAATATACAGATGCACCAAATTCAAATTAATATGAATTCTATAATAAAATACACAAAAATAATAATAGAATTACAATACGAAGAATTTCACATAATTGGAGATTTTAATGTAATAGCAGATATTAAAAAGGACAATAAAACTCATTAAAAAACTAAGAAAACATATTACCCAAACCGTTTTCTGAACTTGTAATAGAATATAATTTACAAAAAGTGTAAATATTAATTTGTTAGATGTACATATATATGAATGTATATAGAAATGGAAAAGGCAATATGTATTAAAGAAATCCATAAAAGAGATATATGATATATACAAAAAATTGACCAGAAAGTAGATATAAATAGAAGAAACAAGTATAAAATATAAATTACAAATATATCTGAAAATATTTATATTATAGGTATACAAAATTTTGTGAACTGATCTTGAGCTATAACTAAAATGGGATCTAGGATTCCTACCATTGTATGTTTGTATGTTATGTAATGTTTTTGTGTATATAAAATAAAATTAAAAAATTTAAAAAATTAAGTGCTATAAATGCAGAAATAGTAGAACTGCAGCAGTTGCTGTTTCTGAGGAAATAATTCTAACAAAAAAACTCTCCTATTGAATCTGGTGCACAAGTACAGTAATCATCCAGAAAGTAGCTTTGAATTTTTTCTCTCTCCAAATGTGCTTTATTTATGTCACAGCAAATCTATAGTTATTCCCTCACAAAGGATGAGAAAAAGCATGCAGCATGAAAAGGAAGAGGAGAGATTGAGGTTTAACCATCCTTCCCAAATTAGATTTGAAGAGGCTTTAAAGTACTGTAGGGAAAATTGGAGCTTTCGTTTGACAGGTGGGGAGGTTTCTGAGAGGTAAAAGATGTAACCAGTTTCTAGCAAGCTGGGAAGCCATATGTAATACACCAGAAAAGTAATGATACGGGTTATAGATTGGCTAGTTGGTTGTTGGTAATTTTTTTGGGGGGAGAGGGGGAATTGGGTAGAAGTGGGAGCAGGATCCCTCTGCAGACAATGTCATCCCCAGTTCCACCTTTAAAAGTTATCCAAAATTTCCAAAAATCACAGCAGCAAAGCAGTTAAATTCGATTATAGAAATTTGGCGCAATGGGGCAATGTTAAAATTAGAAACTGGAGCACTCCCATTTCCACCCTTATTTTGGAAGTGTGTGTGTGTGTGTGTGTGTGTGTATGTATATATGTACGTACACACACACATGTATGTATGTATGTATGTATGTATGTATGTAACTTTTTTTTGCTGATAAATGAAAATAAAAGGAGACTATTATAGATCTATTTCGAGGTATTTTGCTCTCATCAGATAGCCATATATATATTCTTGTCAATTATATATATATTCTTGTCAATATATATTCTTGTCAATTTTTTCTGGTCCAATGTGAAGAGGATGCAATTAAGCTATTAAGGAACCAAATGCAGTCTTTGGACCATGTTTCCAATCATTCCGTACTCAAAGATTAAGACCACTGATATAAATGATTAAATCCTCACATATGAAATGAAGTATATGAGTCCCTAGGGAGTAGGGCGGCATATAAGAATCCTAAATAAAATAAAATAAATAAATATATTGCAAATATTAGGTTCTTGCTAAGAATGGCACCTATAGAGGTGGGGTATGTAATAGATAAAGCATCACAATGCAAACCTTTCCATTTCTATATGTCCAAGAATGTAACAGAATAACAGAAGGGACCTTGGAGATCTTCTAGTCCAACCCCCTTCTCAAGCAGGAAACCCTATACCATTTCATACAAATGGTTGTCCAATCTCTTCTTGAAAACTTCCAATGTTGGAGCACCCACAATTTCTGGAGGCAAGTCGTTCCATTGATTAATTGATTAATTGTTCCAACTGTCAGGAATTTCTCCTTAGTTCTAGGTTGGATCTCTCCTTGATTAGTTTCCATCTATTGCTTCTTTTCCTGCTTCAGGTGCTTTGGAGAATCGGTTGACCCCCCCCCTCTTCTTTGTGGCAGCCCTTAGATATTGAAACATTGTTATCATCTCCCCCCAGTCCTTCTTTTCATTAAAACAGACATACCCAATTTTTGCAACCATTCTTCATAAGTTTTAGCCTCCAGTCTCCTAAACATATTTGTTGTTCTTCTCTATCTAGAGTCTCAGCATCTTTTTTATATCGCGGTGACCAAACCTGTAATCCAGTTTTCCAAGTGTGGTTTTACCAAAGCATTACAAAGTGATATTAACACTTCATGTGATCTTGATTCTATCCTTACCGTATGTTAATGCAACCTAGCACCGCGTTGGCTTTTTTTAAGGAGTGGGTTCACATCACAATGTTCGATTCACCATCTTGCCAATTTTGACCCAACTAGATGTCCCTGGCAGGGGCGGGTTCCTAATTTTTTTACTACCACTCTGTGGGCGTGGCTTATTTTGTTGGTGTGGCTTGCCAGCCATGTGACCAGATGGGCGTGGCTTGCTGGCCATGTGACTGGGTGGGCGTGGCTTCTCAGACTGCTGAAAGAAGGGGAATTGAGATAGGTCCTGCCGCCCATTTGCCTTCCCCTCAGCAGCTCGAGAAGCCTCAAACGTGCAAAAATGCCTGGGATCATCACCGTGCGTTCGTGGCTTCTCGGACTGCTGAAGGGAGGGGAATTGAGATAGCTCCTGCCACCCATTCTTTCAGCGTCTCATGCGCTCCCTCAGCCATCCTCCCCTGCTTGGACTCACTGTGGGGTAGGAAGGCAGCACATGCGCAGTGCTGGAAGCTAGGCTTCTGGGCATGCGCAAAATAAATTTTTTTAAAAAAAAATAATTTTTTTTAAATGACGGCGCCCAGGCACTGGCAACCAACTGCACCGGTACTGTGACATCACCAGCGGGCCACTACCGGTGCTATAGAGTGGACCACACCAGTAGGAACCCACCCCTGGTGGTTGCTAGTACAGTATACAGAAAATCAAACAGCATGTTGATGCAATTTAATATCAGTAGGTTTGATGCAATAACAATAAGTTAGTACTAAGTATTCTGGAACTTTTATTGTTTGCATTTCTATGTCCATTCCTAGAGTCTAGGATAAATGGGTGCTCATCCAACAATTACTTTTTTTTAAATGGCTGAATACATGTAAATGTCACACAGCCTAAAGCATTTGCTTGTTAACGATTATTGTCCAAATCAATGTGTCTGGTTGTTTCAAATTAAACGAGCATGATATTCTGCTTCAGTAGTGCCACGATAAACAACATGAGTGATTTGATCAGCCATTTATCAAATCTGGCATAAATTATTAGGAATCTTAAACAAGCATGTCCTGGGCAAACATTTCCTAATTGCTATCACAATTGAAAGGAAACACAAAAATATATTGTGCAGCATCAGAAAAGAAGGCACACTATTCATTTCATGATAATGTTCAATTATTTCATTTAGTTCAGATATTGGGTATTCAGAGGATGTAATTTGTTTCATTTTGTTCAGTACTGCTGTCATTTTTCTTCCAAATAGAAAGCAAAACAAAGAAAAGGGATAGCAATAACTCACTTTTAGGATTAAAAAAACTAGACAACCTATTA
The DNA here is from genome assembly GCA_023053685.1 of Diadophis punctatus similis. Taxonomy (NCBI): domain Eukaryota; kingdom Metazoa; phylum Chordata; class Lepidosauria; order Squamata; family Dipsadidae; genus Diadophis; species Diadophis punctatus. Next base: position 29,529,508 of record JALIGW010000007.1, on the reverse strand, counting down.
TTTTTTCAAAATTTTGAGTCTGGTTTTTTCTCTCTCTCTCTCTTTCAAATAATCTAAAAGGTAGATGTTTCCTGACTTTTAAATTAATTTAATATATTTTTGCCTACCCTATTAATTTTTGGCAATGATGTTCCTTATTTCCACATTCATTCAAAATATGCCTGTACAGTAGTCCTTGACTTACAACAGTTCATTTAGTAACCATTCAAAGTTACAACAGATCTGAAAAAAGTGAGTTATGATGTTTTTCACACAACCTTGCAGCTTCGTCATGGTCATGTGATCAAAATTCATGAATGTGATCAAAATTCACATGAATGGTCCCAGTGAGGGGCTGAAAGGCAAAAAGGAAGCTGTGATGCTTTCTCTCCCATATTTGGGTACACCAGGATAACACGACAAAATGGTTATCCTGGTGTACCCAAATATGGGAGAGAAAGCATCACAGCTTCCTTTTTGCCTTTCAGCCCCTCACTGGGACCATCCAGGCTGTTTTTTATATAGCCGACACACTATTCTATATGTGTAGGATTTTTTGCTGATAAATTTATCAGCAAAAAATCCTACATATATATATATATATATATATATATATATATATATATATATATATATATATATATATATATATATGTATGTATGTATGTATGTATGTATGTATGTATGTATGTATGTATGTATGTATGTATGTATGTATGTATGTATGTATGTATGTATGTATGTATGTATGTATATACATACACACATACATACATACATACATACATACATATATATATACTTTGCACCTAACAACCTTGTAACTAACTTAACAACTGTAGTGAGAAAGGTTGTAATGGGTTCCTTTCTGTACCTAGGAATATGTTCTGCTAAATAAACTTTTTTTATTTAGAAATCTAAAATAAAATATTTTAGATTTCTGCATTTGAACTTTTGATAACTTTCAAGCTTCTATCAATCAAGCCCTAACTTAAACAATTGACCGCTAATTAGTTTAGATCCGATCTGCCACAAATGCTGATTAATGGAAAACAGAGTATGCCTTCCATTGTCATTGTCAGACAGCATCAATAATATTGAGCTGATAGACAATAAACTGGCTTCTTATAAGACAGCTTGTTGTGTTCAAGGACAGAGTCATATTACATAGCTAAATAAGCTGATCCATTCAAGCTTCTTCCAAGGTCCTGGAGGAAACATACCAATGTCGTTTACAACAGAGACAGCACAAATAGTTCTCCTGTTATAAGTTCTCATCTACTAAAAAAAAGATGAGAAATCACATGCATTTTAGTTATTTAAAGCATAAATGAACCCAATCTTAAGCAATAATATGCAGGATCTTTATTACAAATGCTATCTAGTGATTAGTGAATGCTGACATCACTGTTGTATTGATTTTTAGACATGCTAATGTTTCCCATGCTATTAAATGTCCAATTAAAATGCACAGTTTTGGGCTGCGTAAATTATAGCATACTTTATTCTTAGAGACCATGTGGATACAAGATAATTAGTTGGGGAAATAAAAATATCTATGTTCAAATAGTTAATTTCAAGAGGCAATTAGGTAAGCATTAGGTAAGATAATATAAGATCCACACAGCTGGAAGGCTTTGCAAGAAAATACATTTAGTTTCCAGAATACTCAAAACCAATAAAGTAGGAAATCTCATATTAAGGAGTACATTCATTAAAATTCTTCTAGATATCTAGAAGTGAAGCAACAAATTTCAGAATCCCATTCCTTAATTCTGTTGGTTGTTAGTTGTCACATTTTGAAAGGAATTTTGATGATACAATTGCAAATCATCAAAATCAGGGGTGTCAAACATACGGCCCGCGGGCCGGAACCGGCCCCCAAGGAGGTTCGATCAGGCCCGCAGGATAATTTGAAAGTGGAAAAAATGCATAAAAGACATGGAATTAATATTTTTAATTCGCTGCAATTCATGGATTATCCGCTAAGGGGCGCACTCTTTCCATCAGAGTAGAAGACAAGCCGCATCACTGAGACAGACTGAAAACAGCAGACGGTATCAGTGCGCCATCTGCTGCTTGTTACGACGTTGTTTATACCTTGGTCTCTATTTCTCCGCTACACCCTCATTAGCCAAAATGTCGTTATCCAAACGGAGAAAAGTAGATAAGGAGTGTAGAATTTTCAAAGAAAAATGGACCACGTCCTATTTATTTACAGAGATGCACGGAAAACCTTCGTGCTTGGTGTATTTGCAACAAGTTTCGGTATTGAAGGAATATAATATTCAACGCCACTACGAGACTCATCACAGTGAAAAATATGACGGCTTGCAAGGACAACTGAGAAGAGATAAGATTAACGAATTGCTGGTGGGTCTGAGGAAACAGCAGTCAACTTTCATCCAGAGCCGAGAAGTCAGTGAAGCAGCGGTAAAAGCCAGCTACCTAATTGCTAGCGAAATAGCATTAGCATCGAAGCCGTATTCCGACGGTGACTTTGTTAAACGATGCATGATGAAAGCGGCTGAACTTGTATGTCCCGAGAAGCGACAAGCTTTTGCCAATATTAGCCTGACGAGGAATACTATAGCAGAGAGGATTTCGGAACTATCGGCAGATTTAGACAGTCAATTGAAACAGAGAGTCAAGTCATTTATTGCATTTTCCGTGGCAATTGACGAGAGCACTGACATCACAGACGTGGCCCAACTGGCCATATTTATTCGAGGAGTTGATGAGACATTGACTGTTACTGAAGAGTTTCTTGAGTTGGTGCCAATGATGGACACTACAACAGCCGAGGACATTTTCGGCTCTGTCGTTGCTGCATTGGACAGAGTTGGAGTGGACTGGTCCCGCGCTGTCAGCCTGGCTAGAGACGGCGCGCCATCCATGGTCGGAAAGAAAGCAGGTGTCGCGACAAAGTTCAAAGACAAAGTACAAGCCCTTAATGGAGGAGATCGTTTCTGGACATTTCACTGTATTTTGCACCAGGAGGCATTGTGTTGCAAGTCGCTGAAAATGGACCACGTCATGGAGGTGGTTGTTTGCACTGTAAATTTCATCCGGTCCAGAGGTCTGAACCATCGTCAGTTTGACAAACTTCTCAGCGACAGCAACATTACCCACAGCCTGCCATACCACACTGAAGTGAGATGGTTAAGCCGAGGCGCTGTGCTGAGGCATTTCTTTGATCTACGAGAGGAAATCGGACAGTTCATGGAGAAAAAAGGAAAACCGGTGTTGGAATTACAATCTCAAAAATGGCTACGGGACCTTGCATTCTTGGTTGATATTACTGAACACTTGAACAATCTGAACAAAATGTTGCAAGGCCGCAAAAAAGTTGTCACACAGTTTTCTGACAACATACATGCATTTAAGTTGAAGCTGACTTTGTGGGAGATGCAACTGGCAAATGGCAACCCTGCTCATTTCCCCTGTCTGAGAGATGTGTGTGTGACCAGACCTGATGCGGACATGAAACGGTACAAAGACAAAATTGCAGGACTACTGCGGGAGTTTGAGAAACGTTTTCAGGTATTTGGTGAACTTGAGACAGAATTTTCAGTTTTTCGCTCACCTTTCACAGTTAAAGCTTCTGATCTGCCGGTCGAAATTCAGCTAGAGATAATTGATTTGCAGTGTGATGCAGATTTGAAGGGCAAATTTGCCTCTGTAGGTCTGGACAGATTTTATCAGTATCTACTACCAGGGTACCCCAAATTAACAGCCCTGGCTGCTAAAATTTTGTGCATGTTTGGGACAACCTACCTTTGTGAACAAATCTTCTCAGTGATGAATATCAATAAAACAAAAATGCGTTCAAGGCTCACAAACAAGCACTTAAATGACATTCTGAAAGTGACAGCTAGTCAGGACATGACACCTGGTGTTGATGCACTTGTACAGGCCAAAAGATGCCAAGTTTCAGGAACAAATACAAGTCCAGACTAGACTAACACCTTTAAAATGCTGCCTTAGATACTGTTTGCATTGAAAGAATACAGCTCTGTGAAGATGAATCCTTACTGTGGTGATTTAAAAAATGTGCACTTTAATGTTAGTCAGCAGCTTCAAAATAAAAGTTGTGTGATGGAATTCTACTGTTCATACAACTCCATAAATTTTTAGTATGTATTGTATGTGTATGTATGTTTCATGTATGAAGTTTACAGATTTACAGGACAGGCGAACACTTTCTTCATTACACATTTAAAATCACTCTCCTTAGTTTGTAAGGTGTGCAGGGATTACATTTAGATTTTATATGTGTATGTGTAAGTGGTTTAAAAATTCCTTTCTTTAAAAGTCTCATTTAATCTTAAAGTGCATTACTATATTTTTCAGTACCAATTAAAGTTTTGTGCCTTTGTACAATCAGTGGGATCTGTTGCAATGCATATTTGTGAATGATAAAAGTAAATTGCACATTTGTCTAAGGAAATATGAGGTGTTTTATGAAATGTTTTGTAAAAGGATAGTTTATTAAATTTCAATATTTTCCTAATGTTCTTGTGCTTCTTTACACCAAAACAAAGAAAAGACATGATATTTTAATTATTTATAGCAGAGTATGGTATAATTTTAATGGTCCGGCCCACTTGACATCTCCCTAGGCCGTATGTGGCCCACGATGAGAAATGAGTTTGACACCCCTGATCAAAATCATAGCAAATCAGTCAAATGATATGTTTTATGAATATAGTTTATATCATATTGCCTTACATATTGGTTCATATTAATTCCATTTGAACTTCCTTTTCTGCCATATTACCCTTAGCAGTTAACAATTTAACTACCAGACACATGATTAAAAACAAGGTTTTTTTTAAAAAAAAGCATTATTACTAACATTATTATTAGTTAAAAGTTGAAAAGAGAGCTCTTGATTATCTTTCTGAAAATGGAAAGCGCTTTCATGCTGCCTTCATAGCTGTGACACGCAGCCATAATTTAGAAGCAACACACACAAAAATGCCTTCTCCAGTAAAACAGATAAATAAAGTATTGAGGGCATGGGTATCTTTAAAAAGGACTGGCCACAGGCAGAAGATGGCAATGTGGAAGTTCAAACAAAATATCTGGTACAACACACTATAATATAGTCTATAGTTATAGTCTAACAGACTATAATTATATAGTTATATATAGTTATTCTCTCTATATAAAATTATATAACTATATAACTATATAAGTAGATGATAGATAGATAGATAGATAGATAGATAGATAGATAGATAGATAGATAGATAGATAGATAGATAGATAGATAGATAGATAGATAGATAGATAGATAGATAGATAGATAGATAGATAGATAGATTGACTGACAGACAGACAGACAGACAGACAGACAGACATAGTTATAGTTATAGTTATAGTTATAGTTATAGTTATAGTTATAGTTATAGTTATAGTTATAGTTATATAACTATATAGTTATAGTCTAACAGACTACTGTATAACTAACAGTTATAGTCTAACAGATTATAACTGTTGTACCAGAACAACAGTTCTCAACAAATGAACCAGCAAACATGTGGAAAACTTTTAAAAATATCACTGGTTCCATCCCATGCTGAAGGAAATCAACAACTGGCAGATAACCTGAATGTAGGTTGGAGAGAAAACTACTGCCACCCACCTCCACAATGCCCATCTCAGACATGCCAATATCATACACGCCTCCTACAACCTACCCCATCTCATTGGGCCCACCACCTCTGGTGATTACAGAAAATGAGGTGAAAGGTCTATTTCATAGACAAAAGCCAGGAAAAGCACTAGGCCCAGACAAGATAACTCCTTGCTTAAAAGCTTGTGCTGACCAACTGGCCCCCATCTTCACCCGCATCTTTAATAAATCTCTAGAGATGTGCTATGTTCCTTCTTACTTCAAACATTCTACTATCATCCCAGTGCCAAAGAAACCCTCCATCATGGAACTGAATGACTTCAGACCAGTTGCTCTGACATCTATTGTTATGAAGACCTTTGAAAGGCTACTACTCACCCACCTGAAAACCATCATGGATCCGTTCTTAGACCCCTTACAATTTGCCTACCGAGCAAATAGATTGACAGATGATGCTGTTAATATGACTCTGCACTACATCCTACAACATCTTTAATCTCCTGTGCAAGGGTCCTCTTTATAGACTTCAGCTCAGCATTCAATACCATCATTCCAGATATTCTTCTAACTAAACTAAATCAGCTACATGTACCTGACCACACTTGTAAATGGATCATAAGCTTCCTAACAGACAGGAAGCAGCAGGTGAAGCTAGGCAAAATCATATCTGATACCTGTTCAATTAGCACAGGAGCCCCCCAAGGCTGTGTGCTCTCTCCACTTCTCTTCTCTCTATATACCAATGACTACATCTCAAAAGATACCTCTGTTAAAGTACTGAAGTTTGCAGATGATACAACAGTGATTGGTCTCATTTGAGACAATGACGAATCTGCATAAAGACGGGAAGTTGAACAACTAGCCTTGTGGTGCAACCAGAACAATCTTGAACTAAATGCACTCAAAACTGTAGAAATGGTGGTAGATTTTAGGAGAAACCCTCTTATACTACCACCTCTTACAATACTAGACAACACAGTATCAACAGTAGAGTCCTTCAAGTTTTTAGCTTCTATCATATCTCAAGACTTAAAATGGACACCTAACATCAAAAACATCATTAAAAAAGCATAACCAAAAATGTTCTTTCTGCGCCAACTCAGAAAGCAAAGAGCTGCATATTCAGTTCTTCAGAGGAATTACTGAGTCTGTCATCTGCACCTCCATAACTGTCTGGTTTGGCTCTGCAACCAAACAAGACAGACACAGACTTCAACGGATAATTAGAACTGAAGAAAAAACAATTGCTACCAACCTGCCTTCCACTGAGGATCTGTATACTGCACGAGTCAAAAAGAGGGCTGTGAAAATATCTGCAGACCCCTCACATCCTGGACATAAATTGTTTCAACTTCTACCCTCAAAACGACACTATAGGAGTCTGCACACCAGAACAACAAGACACAAGGACAGTTTTTCCCTGAATGCCATCACTCTACTAAGCAACTAATCCCCACAACACTGTCAAATTAACTACTAAGACTGTATTACTATTCTTCTTCTCATCCTTACTAGTACCTATCTCTTCCCACTTATGGCTATATCCATGTTGCTTGTATCTTTACAACTTATATTGTTGTTATTGTTTCCTAGTATGATTTGATTGCTTATTAGTATTCTCTGATTATCACTAAGTGTAGTATCTTTTTATTCTTGATGAATATATTTTATTTTTTCTTTATGTATATTGAGAGTATATGCACCAAAGACAAATTCCTTGTGTGTCCAATCACACTTGGCCAATAAAGAATTCTAGTCTAGTCTAGTCTAGTCTAGTCTAGTCTAGTCTAGTCTAGTCTAGTCTAGTCTAGTCTAGTCTAGTCTAGTCTAGTCTATAAGGAGAGCTCTTAGATGAGGCAATAAGAGGCAAGAATGACTAAAGAAAGTTGGGAGATGGATAGAAACGTGAATGGATGCTAAATGAAATATGGTAACATTGAGGAGAAGAAGCTACTTACATTAAACAGAGAACAGGTGCCTTGACAGTACTGAGTCCTGTTGAGTATTATTTAAAGACGACTTCTTAGATATTATTACCACAGTTAAGTTCCCTTGGCCCTGCATGTATGACACTTAAGTGGTCTCAATATTTTGTATCACACAGAACATTCTCAGTTTTCTGGAATGGTTCCATTTCTTGGTCTTTTTCATTATCATTAGCACTTCCTTGGGTCCCGTTTTATTCTTTTATATACTCTTTTGCTAGGTTCTCTAATTTCTTCTTCCTAGTTTGCATGATTCTGTTATTTTGCATTATATAGTATCAGCACCTCTTTCAAACTATCTAGATAGTTTTTACTGAATGTTCTCCTACTGATTTACATAGATCACAAAAGAAACAGAGATTATTTTATTCCATCATGATAATCTCATTTCACCTATTCCTGTTTCTCACTTTGGTTTTTAAGATTGCCAGCTGTGAGTCTCAGTGGTTGTGAGAAACCTAGGAGTCTAAATTGATAACAGCTGTCTTTAAAATCTTTCATGCAAAAACTTGTTAAAATCTGCAATATCTGTTTAAAGAATGTTGCCAAGATCCATCTGTTCATAACTACGGAGATGGCTAAGCAGTTAGTTCATGCCCTGGTATACCCTCACACTTAATTTGCCATAGCAGCTTGCTGGCAAGAGCAGATAAGACCTCAGTCTGTCCCTTGGTCTGTGTCCAGAATGCTACAGTTCATACATTCTGAATCATCAGTATTTTACTCCACAATTTCTTTCCACATATTTTTCTACTATGTGTTAGAAACAATTGCATTATCATTCAAAATTGACCTTGTGGAACTGACTCCACATCAGGGGCGGGTTCCTAATTTTTTTACTACCACTCTGTGGGTGTGGCTTATTTTGTGGGTGTGGCTTGCTGGCCATGTGACCGGATGGGCGTGGCTTCTTGGACTGCTGAAGGGAGGGGAACTGAGATAGGTCCTGCCGCCCATTCCCCCTCCCTTCAGCAGCTTGAGAAGCCTCAAACGTGCGAAAATGCCTAGGATCATCACTGCGCGTTTGTGGCTTCTCAGACTGCTGAAGGGAGGGGAATAGAGATAGCTCCTGCCGCCCATTATTTCAGTGTCTCACGCGCTCCCTCAGCCATCCTCCCCTGCTTGGACTCACTGTGGGGTAGGAAGGCAGTGCATGCGCAGTGCCGGAAGCTCGGCTTCTGGGCATGCGCAAAAGAAATTTTTTTAAAAAATTAAAAAAAAAATGAAATGGCGGCACCCAGGCACAGGCAACCGACCACACCGGTACTGTGACATCACCAGCGGGCCGCTACTGGTGCTATAGAGTCGAGCGCACCGGTAGAAACCCACCACGGCTCCACATGGCACATGTAAGCTGACCCCAGCTAGAAATTTTGATACATTGGCCTGATATTTGAGCATTTGCTCATATGAATGCTTATATGCAATCAGCAATTTGAAGCTAATGAGTTCTGTAGCCATGCCATGCTTGAAAAATGGTTCTGGTAATAAACAATATTGTTTCCATGATGGTATTTGCTTTAGCACATATATTCTCATACAGATGAGGAAAAACACTGCAACAAATAATTTGGATGCAGTCATGTAGATGCTTAAAAGGAAATATATTTGCAGAAAGGATTATGCTTTATTTATGTTAATATGTTCATTGATAATTTAGAATGTTTGGGAAAAAATTAACAAAAGTACTTTAGGAAAATGTCACATGGTTTTATAATCCTGTCAAAATTATTTAATATCTCCTGCTTACTATGAATGTTTTAATAATACTGAAAATTAAGAGGTTTATTTATGGATTATAAGAGCCTTTGATATTTGTTACACATCAATAACATATTCAAATTGTTATATTTATGCCCAAAACTGATGATATTCAGAAAGATAGTACTTTATGCTTCTTTCAAAATTATAATGTGGATGCTGACTGTAAGTAAATTGCCATTTTTTTCTGGCACAATTCTTATATATTTAACAACTATAGCACATTTTTTCCCTCAAATTCCTATGGTGGGGGAAATAATACTGGATTATTTTTCTATTTCATTTTATGTACATGTTGAAAGTAGAAAAACTTCTTCAAAAATAGCACTAGTTATCTGAAGTGAACAAAGATTACTGAAATGTCCTGTGAAAAATGAAACAGAAGTTCATTTGCTTTTCATAAACTCAGATCCTGAACGTAGTCCAGTCTAGTGTGGTTGCTGTCAGAGAAAATCTTGTACTTTAAAAAATGAACAAGATAAGGCTTTATCTATGTACTACTAAAACTACTAAAATAGGAATGGAAAAAGTACTGAGTCCTGAAGCCAGTGGTGGGCTGCTGGGGGATCGCAGGGGTTCAGGAGAACCTCTAGCTAAGATTTTGTGCAGTTCAGAGAAGCCCCAAATCCCACTTCTGGCTGTCCACGCCCACCCCACCCCTCCCAGAAGTCCCCAGGTAGCCCATTTTTGATGCAGGTAAGTGCAGGACGCCTGCGGAGGCTCGGGGAGAGTGAAAAACAGGCCTACTGGAAGTTCAGGAAGGCCAGAAACGGGCCTGTTTCAGGCCTCCAGAGGGGCTCTGGAGCCTGGGGAGGCCATTTTCGCTCTCCCGGAGGCTCAAGGAAAGCGTCCAAGCCTGGGAAGAGCAAAAACGCCCCCCTTCCCGCCATGGTGCAGGAGGCCGACTAGGCCACGGCCAACATGGCCATGCCCAACCAGCAACTGGGCATGGAGAGAACTTCTTGCTAGAAATTTTGAAGCCCACCCCTGCCTGAAGCCTATCCCCACAAAGGACAGAATGTTGGCTGGATCTCCTTCCTATCAACACTGACTGGAACCATCTGTGGAGCACAGAGAACAGCTCGATATTCTGCCATATTCCAAACTTCTAAAGCCAGTGTAGCAATAGGAACTCTACAGTGTACTAGAAATATACAACCATTGTCTTGAGTTTAATTATTTCTCCTCTAGTGAAAGGAATCCGAATATCATTTTCAACACTGTATCTGACTAATTACAATAGACAGAGTTGGAATTTTGCCTGTTTAAAAGCCCTTTCAGCATTTTCCACTGTTGAACATTTTGTACTGCACTCCTTCTACAAGCACAGTGGTTGTGCAACTGGGGTCCCTTTGTAGTGTATTTGCTTTGATAGCTGCCCTGAAATTTGCCAACACGAAACAAATATTCAGCGCAATGTGACCCAACAACAGAAACTAATTTTCATTATTTCACCAAAAGCTAATATGCAGCAAAATAGCTCAATTTTGTTTTGGTTTTTTGGGCTTGCCCTTGGGCTGTGCAATGCTTTAAACTGGTGCTTAGATTTAACAAAGCTTCAGTCAAATTACTTCTGTGAAGCAAATTTGTGAATAGAAATGGGTATTTACTTCAACACTATGAATTAAGTCTGATTCTATTAAGCCCTTTGGAGATTTGATGGCCTTTCTGCTACTTGTAGGGCTCATACAGACAATATTCAACATTGCAACTTCACTTCCATATATGATGGAGGGTTGAGTGACATAATTTGTTCTTCAATATTGATGTAAGCAGCCAGCCAATGAGGGATGTTACCTTTGCCATCTTCTGGCTCGAAAGGATGCAGGATTCTAATGCAGGATTATGCAGGATTATGTATTATGCAGGATTCAATCACTTTCTCAGCTTTCAATTTCTTTAATGTAGCCTTTGTTTTCTCTTGTGTTAATTGAATAATAAACTTTTGTGTTTGTCCTAACATCATAACTGAGAGTTTTGACTCAGGTATCAGCAGTCAGCTGTCTGACACAAATGGAATTCTTGGTCAAAACCATATTTTAAATTCTGCATAATGACAGTAGTTCTCAACAATGGGTGAAGAATGGATGCTAGATCAACCCAAGGCCTGCCTAAATTTGTACTGCTTTTAAGAATGGAACCAGTGTTAGGAAAGTGGCATATACCACTTTATCTAGGGCCCTCCTGACTCTGTAACTTTATTTATTTATTTATTTATTTATTTATTTATTTATTTATTTATTTATTTATTTATTTATTTATTTATTTATTTATTTATTTATTTATTTATTTATTTATTTTTATTTTGTCAAGCATATATAAGATAGTAAAAGTATAAACATGTATAAATGAGACGATTTTGAGTATGGGAACAATGACGATGGGAACAATAGCACAGGGACAGTAGGCACATTGGTGCACTTATGCACGCCCCTTACAGACCTCTTAGGAATGGGGTGAGGTCAACAGTAGACAGTCTAAAATTAAAATTTTGGGGATTTGGGGAAGAAACCACAGTGTCTGGTAGTGTATTCCAGGCATTTACCATTCTGTTGCTGAAGTTGTATTTTCTGCAATTGAGTTTGGAGCGGTTTACCTTAAGTTTGTATCTATTGTGTGCTTGTGTATTGTTGCGATTGAAGCTGAAGTAGTCATTGACGGGTAGGACATTGTAGCAGATAATTTTATGTGCTACACTTAGGTCAGACCTAAGGCGGCATAGTTCTAAATTGTCTAAGCCCAAAATTTCAAGTCTGGTGGCATAAGGTATTCTGTTGCAAACAGAAGAGTGGAAGACTCTTCTCGTAAAATATCTCTGGACATTTTCAATTGTATTAATGTCCGATATGTAGTGCGGGTTCCAGACAGATGAACTGTATTCAAGAATTGGTCTAGCAAATCTTTTGTATGCTCTAGTTAAAAGTACAATATTACCAGAGAAGAAGCTACGCAAGATTAGGTTAACAACTCTTTTTTGGCAATGTTGTTACAGTAGGCTCTGGCACTTAGCTCATTAGAGATGAGTACTCCAAGGTCCTTAACAGAGTGAGGGTCGTCTACAAGGTCGTGTCCATCCAGTTTGTATTTTGTGTTCTGATTTTTTTTGCCAATGTGTAAGACAGAGCATTTGTTGGTTGAGATTTGAAGTTGCCACCTGTTTGACCATTCTGACATATAGTCAAGGTATTTTTGAAGGGTAGCAGCATTGTCGGTAGTGTTGAATAGTTTTACATCATCAGCAAAGAGAACGCAGTTGCTTATAATATTATCGCAAAGGTCCTTTATGTAAAGTATAAAAAGTGTTGGCCCTAAAACGCTGCCTTGGGGGACACCACTGTTTTACAGGTACAGGATTTGATATAGCTTTCGATATTTTGACCACTTGTTGCCTGTTTAACAGGAACGAAGTTATCCATTTATGCAGGGGGCCAGAAATGCCATAAGATTGCAGTTTTAGAAGTAGTTTGTCGTGCACCACTGAATCAAAGGCTTTACAGAAGTCTATGTAAATTGTGTCTATTGTTTTGCCTTGATCAAGTTGTGTAGCCCATACATTTTTGCAGTGTAGGAGTTGCAGATTACAGGATAATTTTTTTCTGAAACCAAATTGTTTGTTAGAGAGTAGGTTGTTTGTTTCTAAGTGGAGGGTAATAGATTGGTTAATGATTGATTCCATAACTTTGCAGGTGATGCAACATAAAGAGATTGGTGTATAATTTTCGACTAAGTTGGGGTCTTCTTTTTGAAGATATTGATGACTGGGCTAGTGACCATAGGTTGGGCAGGGAGCGGTCTTGAAAGATATTTCAAAGATTATGCTTAAAGGTTCTGCTAAGGCAGAGGAAAGCTTTTTAAAGAAGTAGGCACATAGTCCATCAGGTCCAATAGATATAGTTTTAGGCCAGTGGTGGCGAACCTTTTTAGGTTCGCGTGCCAAAAAGGGGGGTGAGCACGCTAGCGCGCGCTCGCATGCCCACACCCATTCCCTCCCCCCCACGCATGCGCACAACACCCCTCATGCTGCCCCCTGCGCATGCGCACACACCCCCACCCCCGCGCAAAGGCCTTACCGGAGCCTGGGATGACGAAACGGGCAAACCGGAAGTGCGGAAAAATGCACTTCCGGTTTGCCGGTGAGCTATTTTTTGCACTCCGGAGGGTTCAGGGAAGCTCTCTGAAGCCCCGGAATGCAAAAAACTACAAAATGGACAAACCGGAAGTGCGGAAAAATGCACTTCCAGTTTGTCCGTTTTGTAGTTTTTTGCATTCCGGGGCTTCAGGGAGCTTCCCTGAACCCTCCAGAGTGCAAAAAACAGCTCACCGGCAAACCGGAAGTGCATTTTTCCGCACTTCCGGTTTGCCGGTGGGCAAAGCTCGCGTGCCCTCTGCTATGGCTCCGCGTGCCACCTGTGGCATGTGTGCCGTAGGTTCGCCACCACGGTTTTAGGCTGTGTAGTGCTTTTTCAACGTTATCTTCAGTAAAATTGATTTGCGTTAGATCATTGTAATTATTTGTGGTACGACTAGGAAATATTGGGCATGAGCCATTGCTGTTTACAAAGACTGAGCTGAAGAATGTGTTTAAAAGGTTGGTTTTAATGGTTTCATCATTACAGTCATTATAGTTAGGTCCTTTTAGGGATGGTATAGATTTTGAGTCTTTAAGTTGGTTGTTTACAAAATTATAGGAAGCGCGAGTGGAATTGGTGCATAAAAGGTTTTCCTCTTGTTTGATGTGATAATTGGTGCATTCAGTCCTTAATTGGTGGCAAAAGTTTTGAAGCAGTTTTTAAAGTTAGCTATGTAGCCAGTTTTGTTTTTTCGCCAAATATTTTTTTTTATTGGAGCTTTCTTATTGTTATGGGTTATTTGTTTTTCTTGGTTATAGGGGTTATTAGTGGTATGTATAGTTTAATGATTCTTTTGACTACAAGCAGGAAAATGTTATAATGGTCTTCTGCAGTATTACAGTCAATGAATAGAATTTGCCAATCAAAGAGGAGAGGTCAGTGTCTATGAGATCATTGTTAACTAACACAGAATGTAGTCAACAAGTTACCCATCTAAAACCTACTCAGAAAAAAGGCCATTCTTTGCCAGTGAACTCTATTCAACCTTCTAACAAAGCACATGATGAAGACGTCTTTCCTAGGAAGGGGACAATCTTTCTAACCAGCTATATTTAGATTTATTATTAGAGTTGGAAGGGACCTTGTAGGTCATCTAGTCCAACCCCCTGCTCAAGCAGGAGTTCCTACACCATTTGAGACAGATGGCAGTCCAGTCTTTCCTTGAAGGTCGCAAGTGTTGGGGCTCTCACGACCTCTGGTGGCAAGCTGTTCCACTGGTTGATCGCTCTCACCGTCAGAAAGTTTCTGCTCACTTCCAGGTTGAATCTCTCCTTGGTCATGAGCTATAGGTATCCATCAAAACCCCAAAGGAATAAAGTTGCACCATATCATAAGGACTAGTCCATGGGCATTCCCCAGTGCCATATCAAGGAAAGTAAATGGAAATGCAAAAGCATTATTTTTAAACAGTTTTTGAAAAAGATATCATTTAGGTTGGAGCACACCAAGTTCTGCACTAGTTCAGGACAATGTTTTAATATGATCTTTACTGAATCATGTAAAGTTACCCCATGTCTATTATCTCAAACATTTTGATGATTAAACCTTTGAACATATCTGGCTGAAAATCAGCAGAGTTCAAAAGACCACTATCGTGGCTACTTTAATCCCATTTTGTTAAAAAAAAGATGTTTTTCCTTTATAGTATAAGATTTAACATTTAAAAAAACAAATTGGTAAGTACAAAGTGTCTAAAATTGAATGGGTTTGCAGTCAAATTTCAAAAACAAGTTCAATCAAATCCTACTGTTTTCAAACCTCAGATCTTCAATTCAAACAAATCACGGCAGATTCACACAGGCTGACTTGCCTCTAGAGCAGTGCTTCCCAAACCTTTTCCTTCATTACCTGAAAATGCTTATCATAATAGAATACAGAATAACTAAGTTGGAAGGCACTTTGGGGGTCTTCTAGTACAGACCCCTTATCAGAAACCCCCTTTATCACTTATCAGTAAGTTCTTATTTAAATATTAATTTATTGTATTTATTTATTAGAATTTGTCAAACAAAAACAAGAACAAGAATTTAAAAAAATACAGTGACAGGGACGATAGGCACGTTAGTGCACTTATGCACACACCCCCTACTGACCACTTAAGAATGAAGTAAAGTCCACAGAAGTCAATTTGCGACTGAAACTATGAAAATTTGCAGCCGAGACAACTGGATCAGGTAGAGCATTCCAGACTTTGACAACTCTATTACAGAAATCATATTTTTACAGTCAAGTTTAGAACAATATACATTCAGTTTAAAGTGGTTGTTCGCACGCGTATTATTGAAATTTAAACAAAAAAAGTCATTTACAGGTAAAACATTACTACGTATAATTTTTTATGCAATACCTAGATCTGACCGCAAGCGACGCAGTTCTAAGTTATCCAAACCGAGACTTTCCGAGCCAAGTAGCATAGGGAATTATATTGTGTACAGAAGAGTGCAAAACTTTTCTCGTTAAATACTTCTAAACCCGCTCGATTGTACTGATGTCAGATATATGGTAGGGATTCCAAACAGTTGAACAATACTGTAAGATTGGTGTAGCATAAGTTTTATAAGCTCTAATTAGTAATACAATGTTTCCAGAAAAAAAGCTTCGCAAAATTAAATTTACAACTCTCAATGCTTTTTTAGCAACACTGTTACAATGAACTTTGGAACATAAGTAGTCAGAAATAAGTACACCTAGGTACTTGACAAAGTGAGGGTCATCTGCTAGATCAATGCCACCTAGCTTATACTTGAGATTTTGATTATCCCTATTATGATAAGGTAATGAATTTGTGTGCCATCACCCAAAGAAAAACCACTTTTACAAAATTTGGGATGATTTACCCAGATTGGGGAAGCATTTACTCTAGAGCAGTGATGGCGAACCTATGGCACGCGTGCCACAGATGGCATGCGGAGCCATATCTGCCGGCACGTGAGTCGTTGCCCTAGCTCAGCTACAGCGCGCATGTGCATGCCGGCCAGCTGATTTTCAGCTCACGCGGAGGCTTTGGGAGGGAGTTTTCGGCCTCTGGAGGACCTCTGGGGGGCGTTTTTGCCTACCCCAGGCTCCAAAAAAGCCTCTGGAGCCTGGGGAGGGCAAAAAACAGTCCTAGCGGGCCCATCAGAAGTCAGAAAATGGGGGAGCAGGGGAGCAGGAGGGGGTAGTATGTGCACGCATGGGGGATGGGACAGCATGGGGGGTTGCACGCGCAGGGGCAGGGGCATTGAATTATGGATGTGGGCACTCGTGCACCTGCAATCGCGCGCGCACGCACGCTTTTGGCACCCAGGGGAAAAAAGGTTCGCCATCACTGCTCTAGAGTAATGGATATTTTCTCTAATTTCTAAATGTTTTCCAGTAATTGGAAGAGGAGGCTTTTTGGGTTACTTTCTTCAAAACCACTAGATGGCATTGTTATATTAAAACCTTGGTTCTTAAATGTCTATCCCTACTTTGTAATGATGTGAGCCCACTATGAGTTGCATATGTTTTTTTAAAAAAATGAAAATATAAATAAACAATTAACTATTACCAGTTAAAACATTTATGAATCTTTTTTAAAGGTACTCTGCTTTCTGTGACAGATAACTGTTGCTCTAGAATGTTTAGCAAAAGAATAAGGATCAAATTGTGTTGGTTACATTGCAGACTAATAATGGCACCACTTCCATCTATGTGGATCCATAAATTAATATGTTAAATTCTGGTAGGGCCAGAGAATATTCTTTTAAGTAAATCTGATGGAAGACACGCTACATTGTGGGGTACTCTGACCAGCGTCTGCATTCTCCTGGATATTGTTGAATAAGGAAATGTGGCATTTGGATGAAGGCATGTCCGTTTGGATTATGCATGCAATGGCATAATATATGTAGAAGGGGTGGGCTTGGATTACAATGGTGATTTCATCATTCTAGTCCTTGTGGACACCTTGTCTTTTCAAGTTATGTAGCCTTCAAATTCTGTGGATCTTTTTAAAGATGTGTTCAGATACCATCAAATATTTTTGCAGAGGGACAACTTATAACTAGAGATATTAACTGCAGTGGCTTTTAATAAAAAGAGGGGTTTACATCATATAAAGCTATAAGAATTGGTATCACTGAAAAGAAGTGTTTCAGTAAATGGATTTTACCAGCCAAGAATTAGCAAAGCAATTTTAAAATATTTTCATTCTATTTGTAGCTCATTTTCATTTCCATTAGCTCCAAACAAAACATCAGTGGATGGCAGTCATACACCTTGACTAAAATATGCTTCAGTAAATGAATCTTTAAATAATTATAAATGGTAAAAGACTGTATTGTGAATGGATACGTTTTTAGCAAAACTGCACTGAAAAAAGTTACTTATGATCACTTTTCATAGTTATGATCATTGCAACATCCTCATGTGATCAAAATTCAGACACTTGGCAACCGGCCAGTACTTAGGATGGTTGCAGCATCCCAGGGTTATGTGTTCACCTTTTGCAGCCTACTGACAAACAGTCAATTCACTTAACTATTCATTTAACAGCCATGTTAGTAAATTAACAACTATAGTGATTCACTTAACTATGGCAAAAAAGGTTATAAAATGGGACAAAACTCAATACCTCTCTTGCTTTGCAATGGAAATTTTGGGCTCAATTGTGGTTATAAGTCAAGAATTAACTGTATGCAATTTCCAAGTGTGAGACACCAAGGAGGTTTAATTTAATTTAATTTAACGTTCTTATAGGCCGCCCAACTCCCGTGGGACTCAGGGCGGCATACAATACAGAGAAGAACAATTCATAAAAACAGTTATAAAAACAACATAATAACAACAATTAAAAGATTATTAAAAAGATTAAAAATCATCCATCATTCATACCAGGGGGGAGTTTAAGTTTAAGTTTAAGTTTAATTAAATTTATATACCGCCCGTCTCCAGGGGACTCAGGGCGGTGAACAGCCAAGTAAAAAACATTAAAATACATTTAAGCCAAGTAAAAAACATTAAAATACATATTAAAATAAAATGAGAGATGTTCTAATTGATCTCACTTTCACCCCGCCTGCCGGAACAGCCATGTTTTTATTGCTTTATGGAAGGCCAGCAGGGTGGGGATGGCTCTGATCTCCGGAGGGAGTTGGTTCCAGAGGGACGGAGCTCCCACAGAGAAGGCTCTCCCCCTCGGCCCCACCAACCGGCATTGCTTGGTCGACGGGACCTGGAGGAGACCAATTCTGTGGGACCTAACCGGTCATAGGGAGGTATGCGGTAGGATGCGGTCCTGGAGGTAACCTGGCCCTGAGCCATGTAGGGCTTTAAAGGTGAAAACCAACAGCTTAAATTTCGTCCGGAGACTAATGGGCAACCAATGCAGCTGGCGGAGAATGGGTATCTAGGAACACCCACCACAGTTCGCGCAGCTGCATTTTGCACCAATTGCAGTCTCTGGATACTCTTTAAGGAAAGCCCCATGTAGAGCGCATTACAGTAATCCAGCCGTGAGTTGATAAGGGTGTGAGTGACTGTGAGTGGAGCCTCCCTCTCCAAGTAGGGTCGCAATTGGTGCACCAGGCAAACCTGTGCAAAGGTCCCCCTAGCCACAGCTGAAAGATGTTGCTCCAATTTTAGCTGTGGGTCTAGGACCGTGATGGCGAACCTATGGCACGGGTGCCACAAGTGGCAGGCGGAGCCATATCGGTGGGCACGCGAGCTCAGGTCCGGCGTGCATGTGTGCACCAGCCGGCTGATTTTTGGGACTTCTGGGCCCACTGGGAGTCGGGAAACAGGCTGTTTCCAGCCTCCAGAGGGGGTGGGGAAGGCCGTTTTCGCCCTCCCCAGGCTCCTAGAAAGGCTCTGGAGCCTGGGGAGAGTGAAAAATGGGCGTGCCATTGCATGCTGGGAGCAGGGGGAGTCATGCGTGCATGTGCGGGGGTGCATGGAATTATGAGTGTGGGCACGCACACACGTGATCCCCCGCATTCCCCCCCCTTTTGGCACACGAACCAAAAAAGGTTTGCCATCACTGGTCTAGGAGGACACCCAAATTGCGAATCCATTCAGAGGGAGTTAATTTCTCTCCCCCAAGAGCCAAGGAGGGGCGATCGACATAATCCTTGGGAGGCAGTATCCATAGCCACTCGGTCTTATCAGGGTTGAGTTTGAGCCGGTTCATTCCCATCCAGACCCTAACATCGTCCAGGCAATGGCCCATCATGTCCACCGCTTCCCTAAATTGAGACGGGGTGGAGATATACAACTGGGTATCATCAGCATACTGCTGATACCTCACCCCGTGTCATCGGATAATCTCACCCAGTGGTTTCATGTAGATGTTAAACAGGATGGGCGAGAGGACCGAGCCCTGCGGCACCCCACACAGTAGGGGCCTTGGGCTCGATCTCTGCCCCCCTGCCAACACCGACTGCATCCTGTCAGAGAGGAAGGAGGAGAACCACTGCAAAACAGTGCCGCCCACTCCTACCTTGCCGAGACGACGCAGAAGGATACCATGGTCAATGGTATCGAAGGCCGCTGAGAGGTCAAGTAGCACCAGGATGGAGGAATAACCACCATCAGAGGATTCGCCGGGTGAAGGCAGGTTGAAGTCTCCCAGAACCATAAGCCTGGGGAACTCAACGGCCAGCCCCACTATCGCCTCGAGCAGCACAGGCAGGGCCTTTGCAACACAGCTAGGAGGCAGGTACATTAGCAAAAGGCCCACCTGAACCCCTAGGTCCAACTTCAGAAGGATCATCTCACACCCAACAATCTCCGGGGCAGGGCTCCTACAAGGACACAGATTTCGGCGAGCTATAATAGCCACTCCTCCACCCCTTCCCTTGGGTCGCGGCTAATGCAAAACTAAGAACCCATCCGGGCACATCTCGGAGAGGGGGATACCCCCCTCTTGGCATAGCCAGGTCTCTGTTACGCATGCCAGGTCCGCCCCCTCGTCCAGGATTAAGTCCCGTACGAGGGGTGCTTTGTTGATAATTGACCTGGCATTCAGCAGCAGCAGCTTGAGCCCAGGGCCCTGAATTTCCCAGGCACCAGGTACTCGGGCTGAGCTAGATGGAACCAAAACAGAGGGGCCGGAACAGGAAATTGCTTGGAGACAGCGAGTTCTAGTTCCCCAAGAGCGTCCTACCCCTCGGCTCCCGCCATACCTACCTCTCCCCATTATGACCGTAATGCTCCAACCCTCCCCCCACCCAGAGATCCCCTCCCCATCCCCGCTGGTCCTCTTCTCTCCTTGCAGGCCATACATACCATTCATACTGAGCCGGGGGTCGAAATCAAGTCCCCCTCCGCTTCTGTTTCCACACTCAGCAGAGGGGGCCCGAACTCTCATCCCCGACTCACTCATTCTATCCAAATTAATCAATTAAACTAAACATTTCATCCACCCAAATATATCAACACACATTCACACATAAATATCCTTTCAGGTTACAGAAAACACATGTTTTTAATGACATTCTGATTGAGAAAATGATTTCTGTTCCTCCCTTCCCAGATACCGAGATTAATTTACAACCTAATTACAATGGCATTAAAAACTTTGTTGGATTTTAATTTCCTTAATAAGAACAGAGGAGAAATGCACTCAGGCCTTCACAAATAAAATGAGCCATCTCTGACACACAGCCACAGCAGAATGCCAGTCAAAGAAGAAATGAAATTGCACATGTAGCAAAAGATTCCCAGTGACATTTACTGTAAGGAATGATAATGCAGCTGAAATTATGTTATAGGCAGATATAGGCTCTCTGCATTGAGTATGATGAGAATGAGACATTAAAACCTTTGAAAATGGAGAAGAAATGACAGGAAATAAATTAGTTCTGCAGTAATCTAACATAAGATTAGGTTGGCATTGTTATACTAGAGGTAGTGATGCTTTGGAGGAATAAGCTAAAGTGACCAAAATAAAAGTGCCAAAAAATCATAAGTGGTATAATTTAGTCAGTAAGTTTGAAGTCATATATACAGATCTTGGTTTAGAAAAAGGTCAGCCCACAAATAAGCAAGAAAGTAGGTAAACACACAATGTTCCTGGCAGTGTTGGTTTGCATATAAAAATAACTACAGTATATGAAAAAAGTTGGGCCTCCAGTTGGTTTGTCCAGAGACCACGTGACGGAAGTCCTCTTGAATCTTTACTTCTTAAAGCTTCCTTTTCTTCTTTCAAAGCAAGTTATCACAGGCAGCTAAATTGTGGAATATTAGTCCCACTTAAATCTCTTTAAGTAAAAATTAGGGGTAGGATTAATAATCGAGAACATGTGATACCTACAGCAGCTACCAAGTCTGGGATCTTCATAGAGGCAGCAATAACCATAGGATTGAAGCCCATCATTTTCTACATTTATTTATTTATTTGTTTGTTTGTTTGTTTGTTTGTTTGTTTGTTTGTTTGTTTGTTTGTTTGACAAACATGTATAGGATAGTAGTAGTTTGTATAAACATAAGTAAAAAGTAACGATAAAAGAGGACAATAGGACAGTAGGACAGGGACGGTAGGGACAGTGGTGCGCTTATGCACGCCCCTTACAGACCTCTTAGAAACGGGGAGAGGTCGACTGCAGACAGTCTAAGGTTAAAGTTTTTGGGGTTTGGGGAAGAAACCACAGAGTCAGGTAGTGCATTCCAGGCATTGATCACTCTGTTGCTGAAGTCGTATTTTCTGCAGTCGAGTTTGGAGCGCTTTACATTTAGTTTGAATCTATTACCTGCTTGTGTATTGTTACATGTGTGTAAAAGGGGGGTGGAATGTCAATCATGCATCTTAACTTTTTTGACCCCTACAGATGCCACTAGTGCATTCATTTAAATGCCTCTTAAATTGCCTGAATTTTTTTTTCTGAAACTTTTAATTCCTTCTCATCAACTTGGGAAATAGAAATTGTCCAAATCAATTTACATCATTTTATAATCCCAGATAAAGGCTACCTGAGGATTAAAACTTGTTACCTGATCCTTATTTCTAAATATTACTCCAGTCTTCCTAGAAAATTTAGGAATACTAAAGCCATGACTTGTAAGATATTCAGCATGTGCTGTACTTATTCAATGAAGTGTAGAGGGTTGTTTTTGACAGATAGCAAACTATAATCTTGCTAAATTGTCTTTTGGGGAAATAAAAAGTTTTCCTACTTTTTATATATTCCACAATTAATTACTTTCAAAAATGCATGTTAGTTGAGATTATTATTTATTTTCTGTGATAAGTAAGTAGTAATGGATTTCTGAATCAAAAGAATTTCTCCAGGTAAAAATTTACATAACATTATTTTTAAAATAATTTTATTAAAGGTTACAATATACAATAAAACTAATAAAAAATTTAAAATAAAAAAAGTTCAGAAAAAAAACATAAAGGAAATCTATCCCTTCACCAGGATGAATATAAATAACATCTACAACTTATCAACTTATCACCATTTCTTGAAAAGCAATACACAATCTCTTCTCCATTCTCTATAAACAAATGTTTAAAGTCTCATCATTCTGTCTTAATAAGCAAGCACCCATTAAGGATGATCAGAAATAAGAACATATCTATTACAAACTAAATCTTATAAACCAATTTAAAATCCTTCCTTTTACATTTATATCCCACTTTTTATCATCATTCAAATCTAAATATTGGAAATCAAATAAAAGTTACAATAAATAACAGCATTATTTTAACACTATGTTAGTCTTAAATCAAATAAACTTCATCATCCTAACAGTGAGAACAATTAATCAATGGAACAGCTTGCCTCCTCACAAAGTTGTAAATGTCACTGCTGGAGGTTTTCAAGAATACCCATTTGTCCAGGATGGTATAAGGCAGTGATGGCGAACCTTTTTTTGCTTAGGTGCCAAAAGGGTGCCCACACACATAATGCAATGCCCTCCCCCCTGCGCATGCACACACAACCCCCCCACTGCTCCCATGCATGCGTGCACACACTCACACGTGCTCCCCCCCGTACATGCGCGCAGGCCTCACTGAAGCCTCCAGGCTTCTGGTAGGCCCGTTGGGCCATTTTTTGCCCTCCCAAGGCTTTAGGAAAGCCTCCTGAAGCCTGGGGAAGGAGAAAAACGGGCCCAACGGGCCTACTGGAAGTTCAGAAATGAACTTTCCTGAAGCCTGGGGAGGGCGAAAAACGAACCCAATGGGCCTACCAGATGTTCGTTTCTGAACTTCCGGTAGGCCCGTTGGGTCCGTTTTTTGCCATCCAAGGCTCCGGAGGCTTTCCTGAAGCCTGGGGAGGGTGAAAATGGCCTCCCCCGCCCTCTGGAAGGCCAAAAATAAACAGGCCAGTGCACAGATGCATGCTGGAGCTGACATAGGGCAATGCCTTGCGTGCCTTCAGATATGGTTCCGCATGCCACCTGTGGCACGCGAGCCATAGGTTCGCCATCACGGGTATAAGGAGTCGTGTCTAGGGCAGGGGTTTAGACTAGAGGACTTCTAAGGTCCCTTTCAGTCCTATGATTCTATAAACAGTTTTCTATAGAAGGATTCTTTCAATTAACTCCAAAGTACTAATTAAATTCCCTTTGAGCCCTTAAGAGGTGAGCCTCGCTTGAACCTTGAGACTACATAGGGTAAATTAACAGTTATAAGCTTGATGAAATCCCACAATTGCAAAGCCATTTACTAGCTAACTGCAAAAATGTCAGTTCCTGCTGTCTGATCACAAAAAGCAGCTATCTGGAATACATAGTATGGATAATCTTGAGATCTCTCCTTTCTCCACAGATATTACAGTCCAGTCCAGATGCCAGTTTCAGCTGTTGATCAAGGATTTTAGTTCGCCATGTTGCTTACTGGTAGCCTCTCAGAAATACACCCAGTTTACAAAGGTTGGCAAAAATGAAACAGCCAGGGAGAAGCAAACTAATTTAGGAGATAAATTGTTCTAAAAGAACAAGATGGATGCTTTTCAGAGTCTTAATTATAGTATATTGGGTCTTAAATCACTGTGTAATTGTCAAGTAGCCATTTATAATTATAGTAATCAGATCAAAACCTTTATTATGGTCTTTAGGCAGAACCACAAAGTATAATCTCTTCTACTAGTGATTTCTTTTCCACATAATATTTATGTGATTTACCATTATTTTATTTCAGTTAGCAATAGATTATTTCTTTTTGATGGTGTTTCAATTTTAATTCTGTGTTATAATTTGATTTTATGTAACAGTTATTCATGCCCTGCTCTGATAAAAATGAGTCTTTCTATTATAGCTAGTTTCCACAATGATTCTCCATATATACATTTGATTTCTGTCTTAAAACTAAGCATTACTAAAAATATATAAATTCATATACTGTATCTCATAATTTAAGCTTTATTTCATTAATTTTCAGAATGTTTTTTTAAAAATATTTTTAAAGAATGTGCTAAGATTCATTTCAAGCCAAAATGAAGACAGCATTGCATTTAGAAGACACCTATTCCTTGTTCACTATTTTTCTGTGTGTGTGTGTGTGTATGTTTGTTTGTGTGTGTGTCTGTCTTGTCTGTCTGTCTGTCTGTGTTTGTGTGGGGATAAAAGAGAGAAAGAGAGAAATTGACAATTATTGGCTCAAGATTGTTTAGCTTTCATAAAACAGCTGATGTATACTATTTGAATAACTGGTAAAACTAAGGCCAACATTATGGGGAAAGAATGTCATAATCAGTCAGTGGAACAAAATTAAAAATGTGTTGATTTTGTAATGATTTAGATGAAATTTTGAACTCATGAAAATGGCTAAATTAACAGAATCTGGGAAAGGATTAAACTATTAAACTGTCACAATAGACATTTAGTGCATTTTGCCCCAAAGAAACTATATTCTACACAGGAATTTCTTCATATAATATGTAGGAAAGACAGTCTTCTAAGAGGAATTTCCAAGATATCTTATTTTTATTTACAGTTGTGCAGATGTCTTAATATTTATACTAGCTGAAGAATTTGGAGTCAAAGTACTAACAATCTTGAAGACAGCAGCCTGTGGAAGTTAGGTCAGTTGTCTTAGACAACAATAAATTTTTTAAAAGGCTGTTTCCTGTGTTCTTGGGATCTCTTGTGACATCAAACATACTCTTTTCCAAGTTTTAATCTTTTAAAAATATCTTTGCAATCCTTCCAACTTGAACTCCAGTGGTTGGGTCAATTGAAATAACAATAAGGAACAATGCCTGCTATTTTATCACCTATTCATTTTTGTTTACGCATATGAAGGGACAAGTAATTAATTTCTTGTTTATTCTGATACTTTCTGGCACCTAAACCTTGTTCCTATATCCTGGCTTCTTTCATAATGTAAGTCAGTTTCTACTATCTAATAATGTAAGTCAGCTTCTACTATCAGCTTAGGGTCTATGTGACTCACTGTAGCCAGGTGGGTTTAACTCAGTGGTCATGGCCATCTGAGTGCCGCCAGGTCGGCATGGGTGGGTAGGACACGAAGGATTAGGTGCAGCCAACTCAACGCAGGTGACTTAGGGCGGCTGGGGGGGGAGCCAGATAGGCGAAGCCAGGTGGGCGCAGAAAAAGTCACCCAGCAACTGGACGTGGAGCCAACTCATCACCCGGCCAGAATAAAAATCAAAGTGGGCGGGAGGAGAGTCACAGCAAAAACTCTATCAAACTGTTCTGAAAACATAAAATATCCACCCTCCCTCCTTCTGTTTATCTCCGCCTTCTCCTCCATTTCCACCCTCCTCTTCCCCATTTCTGTGGATTTGACCAAATGAGGCATGATTAATCCCTTCCTTGATTCAGTGAAATTTCTGCAAATGGACATGCTTTGTGAGGGCTTATAATTCTAAAGAAATATAGAAGTTACATCCAGCACTCATCCTCCTCACATGCTCCATGTTGTGAATCAGCCCCCAAACTTAGCATAGAGACCTCTACTCAGGAGGCAGAAAGAAAAAAGCATTTCTCCAAAGGGGGGGGGGAGCCCATCCTTTGTCTTTCAAATTTTGCCATTTCCCTGCTTCCTGTTTGCCAGCACATCTCCGGGTGCTTTTTGTGATGAGTTGGCTCCATGTCCCCAGGGAGTAGGGCAGCATATAAGAAGCCTAAATAAAATAAAATAAATAAAATAAATGTCCAGTTGCTCAGGGTGACTTGTTCTGCACCCACCATGCCACCTGGCACCCCCCCCAGCCGGCCACACTCACGTGGTTGCATCCACCTGACCATGCCCACCCAGCCACCCCAAGTCAGCCACCCTGAGTCATCTGCATTGAGCTGGTTCTAATCCTTCGCATCGACCTAGCCACACCTACCCACCCATGCCAACATGGCAGCATTCAGATGGCCATGCCCACTGAGTCACGCCCACCTGGTTGCAATGAGTTGTCCCATTCCCATCAGCTTACCCTATTTAGCTGTATTCCATCTGAAGGAGCTTCCTTCTTCCATTCCAATACCTACTGACATTCTAAAAACATATTTTAAGCAGTAATTTTGTCCCATTCAATGTATAGCAGGCATTCATCTGCAATATAAATCTTACATTAGCACTACAATCTTAATTTTCAACAGTACTTTTTAAAAACATACTGAATCTCTCCCCACCCCCACCTCCATCCCCTCAGTGTCACCACAGTGTCACCATAGGCCTAAAGAAAGAGTTCCCTCAATCAGAAACAATGGGTAGGAAAGGCAACAGAACTTTGGATCATAAAGTCATTCTGAAAAATCATTTAGCTAAAAACTATGCAGCTGAACAAGGGAAGGGAAGGAAAGGGAAGGGAGAAGAGAAGAGAAGAGAAGAGAAGAGAAGAGAAGAGAAGAGAAGAGAAGAGAAGAGAAGAGAAGAGAAGAGAAGAGAAGAGAAGAGAAGAGAAGAGGACAACAATGCAAATCTATATTCAATAAATACAAAGAGGATTATAATCAAAATAAATTTTCTATGTTTTTATTTTTTTTGTATCAGTGCAGTTAAAATAATCATTCTAGTCATGTTTGCAATTATGAATAAAACAACTGAAGATTACAATACACATACTGTATGTGTCAGATGCGTTGTGAATAATAGACCTATAAACATTCTTCAAAGAATTTGCAAAACAAAAAGATTTTTAGAATTTGGAACAAGCCTTCACAAATCTCCAAGCAATTATTGAAGATGTTAATTACTAATATAATCAGCCCATTATTTAGAATGGAATGCAAAGAATCTTATTGTCTCTTTCTACTTTTACAAATTTGCACACGTACACACACTCCCAAGTAATTTGATCTTCCAGTTCAGTAGAGACATGCACCCACAATATGAAATATGATGTAAAAAGCATGAACTCAAGATGACACTTGCAAATAAAAGATGAAAAGGAGGTACCAAATTAGTAGCACAGTCTTCCCAATGTGGAAATTTTGGTAGGAGCCTCATGTGGTCTTGAGCCATTCATACTCCAACTCTGCACTATGCCATTGCAAAAAATATTGTATATCAGTAGGCGTTCCTTTTTCCTACAGTGCTGGAGCATATAACTGAAATTACCTTGGACAGCAAGAAGAAAAAGAATTACATATTTGATGAAATAAAATCAGAATGTCCACTAGAAGTAATAATAATGAGGAATAATGAAAAAAGCAAAGGTAGAAGTCAAAGGAAAAGGTTGCTGACACTTCAGAAAATCAAGGACAATTGAAATCAGAGGCTGCCAGGGTTGATGACCAAACATCGTTTATAAGAACTCAAAGAAATTCTTGCTGGCAAACAATCCTGGGAAATGTCATCACCTGGGCCTTGCAGAATCAAGATTGAACAATAATGTGTTATATTCAGTTTTCTTAAAATATTCCCCGCCCCCTCCCCTGGCTTTAAGAATGCCAACTAACACAATTATTGTAATTAACAAGCAAATTATTTTCCCCCAAGTGAAACCGCTGCTGTATAATCAAATTGCCAAATATGTAAAGCAGAGGTGTCAAACTAAAGGCTGAATCTGGCCCATGGGGTGCTTAGATCTGTCCTGTGGGGCCACCCTGAAAACGGCAAAGGACCGGCCCACCTCTGGCCTCTGCCAGCAAAAATGGAGCTCAGAGGGCTGCATGTGGCCTTCCCGGGCTCCATTTTCAGCCATGATGGCCTCCTGCACCCCAGAGCTCCATTTTCACTGGCAAAGGGCTGCAGGAGGACGTCGCGGCTGAAAATGGGGCCCAGGGGGGTCACACACGTTTTCACTGGCAAAGGGCTAGCAAAACAAACTAAAATGTTTCCCCTTTTGCATTTGAGTATGCAAGAAGGGACAGGAAAGGAGAAAGGGAAAGAGGAAAGACAAAGAAAAAGATGGAAAGATGGAAAGAGAGCAAGGAAGGAAAAATAAGGAAAGAGGGAAAGGGAGAAGAAAGGAGAATGAAGAGGGAAGGAAAAAGAAAAGAAAGAAGGAAGGCAGAGATTATAATGAGAGTGAGGGATAGTCTGAGGGAAGTCCTCCCTTAGCACTTGGCCACCACAGGTGCCCCCGACATGAGTGACATCGAGCTGGCCACGCCTGCCATGGACACACCCACCATGGACACACCCACTCCAGCCCCAAGAGGTCAAACATAACCCTGATGTGGCCCTCAATGAAATCAAGTTTGACATCCCTGACGTAAAATATTGCAGTTTATCAGAGTACAAATAGAGCTATAGGCCTGTGGTGCAGCACAAGGTGTGCATGGAGGTGGTCTCAAGTTCCGGTTAAAAGGACAGATAGCAGGTAAGGGGTAAGTTCTTTGCTTGTAATCTTCAGCAGACAATTCTGTCATGTTCAGAGAGACTGATTGGAAAGAAAACAAAATACAATGCAAGGATATGTACAGAAATGTACAACAGTCCAATTAGAGTAGATACGTAACACAATTGAAGCAAGCCAACCAGTGGAATCAAATGCAAGTACAGATAGCTCTCAACTTACAACCACAATTGAGACTAGAATTTTTGTTGCTAAGCAAGTTGGTTGTTATGTTGTTAAGTGAGTCGCATCTGATTTTACAACCTTTCTTGGTATGCTCCTTAAGTAAATCCAGCTTCCCCCATTGAGTTTGCTTATTGAAGGCAGCTGGGAAGGTCATAAATGGTGATCACATGACTCCAGGAAGCTGAAACTGTTGTAATACATGGCAGTTGTCAAGTGACTGAATTTTGATTGCATGATATGGGGAGGCGGTAATGGTCCTAAGTGCAAGAACCAGATGTAAGTCACTTATTTCAGTGACGCTTTAGCTTTGAGCAATTACTAAACAAATCAAAGATTACCTCTAGTGAAAACAGAAAGCATACACAGCTAATATATATAGTCTACTATATATATTACAGTAGTATTTGTATTGTAGTATATATAATATATATAGTCTACTATATATATATTATAGTATTTGCCAAGAGCCGAGGTGGCGCAGCGGTTAGAGGCAGGTACCACAGGCCACTTTAGCTGACACTGATCCGCAGGTCAGCGGTTCAAATCTCACCGGCTCAAGGTTGACTCAGCCTTCCATCCTTCCGAGGTAGGTAAAATGAGGACCCAGATTGTTGGGGGCAATATAAATATACATTGCTTACTGGTGTAAACCACTTAGAGAGTGCTTGCACTGTGAGGCGGTATATAAATCTCACAAATAAATAAATAAATAAATAAATAAATAAATAAATAAATAAATAAATAAATAAATAAATAAATAAATAAATAAATAAATAAATAAATAAATAAATACTGCCACTGGATGCCCTGATGGTCATGAATTAAAAGGGTTCTAGAGCTGAACTTGCCAAAGTCATGAAGAACTGGATTCTCCAGGGTAATAGTTTAATAGCTGTGTCCTCAATTGTGAGCAAAATAATTTTTAAAGCTGGGTTGTAGTTCATTATCCAGGCATGGGGCTTACTGGTATATCTAAATAGTCACTACACAACAGAGACTCCTGGATTAGATATGCCTTTGAACTGATCTAGCAGAATTATTAAATTATATTCACTTTCAATCCTGGATGCACTATAAACTAGTTTTCATCCTACCAAGAGGTATTATTCTTAATATAAGAACTCACCTCCTGGGGTACATATAATTCTGTCTTTTAATAAGCAATTTCAAGAAATATTGGATAGCATAAGGTTTAAATAGATGTGTTCACTAAAGAAAGTAGAAAACTTCAAATAATGACCTCTGCAGTATTGATTTCCTAATGAAATAGATTTAGTTGATTGAACTTTGGAGGGAATAAAACTGCTATCTCCAGGCTCTCTGTGACAGCCTAACTCTAAAACTAGGCATGATATCAAATCAAATACTTTTTTTAAAAAGTCCAGTTTTGTTTTAAAAGCATACAGTTAAAAGGAGTGCTGCAAAAATACTTTTTCTTTTAACAACCAACATTGATTATTTTTCTTTTGTTTAGAACTGGGATTCAGATAATTCAGATAATAAATTCTCTGTATTTGCTACAGTATTCTTCCAGTTACCATACTGAATTTAGAACCCAATAATAAATAATCTAAAAATATAAACTATAAATTAATGCCTATTATATTAAAAAAAAGTTCCACAAAGGATTTGAAAAATTAATAATAGAATAACGAAGTATTCAAGGGCATCTACAAAACCAGAAATCAAGGATACCATTAGATAATAAAGATTTGATCAGTCACAAGAAATCTATTCCCTAGAACCGTGATGGCGAACTTATGACACGCGTGTCAGCACTGACACACATAGCCATTTTTGCTGACACGCCTGTCCATCGTCGGAGCCGGTTGGGAAGGCAGCGTGAGCCTCTGCCCACCCACCCAGATGCCGCCATTTGAGTTCTTTTCCCCTCTGTGCATGCACAGAACGCTTTGCACATGCGCAGAGGGGAAAAGAACTCAAATGGCGGCGTAGCGAAACTGGATTTGTAGGACGACATCTCTTGAGAGCTTCCTTGTACAAAGAAAAACATCATCCAGCTCTTTTAAGAAACCCGGCGACTTCGGAATCAATCCTGACATTTTAGGCCACCTATAGCCTTCCTTCGCGGGCAAATGCAGGGAAGAGGAAGGGAAATTAAATAGGGAGTGCCGAATGTAAATAAGCTCAATGGGTGAGAAGGAGAAAGGACGAGAAGGAGAAGAACAAGTGGGCAGGAAGACAGCGCAGCCGCCACCACACCACAGGCTGGAGAGAAGGAGGAAAATCTACCCAGCCCAGCCCAAAATGCAGAAGGGACTCGCCTTCTTTGCCTGCCCAATGCTGCGGAAAGGTTAGTGGTGACCCTTTTGGGCGCTTCACCCACTTTGCAAGAGGCATCCTTGGAAGGGGAAGCCGCAAGGCGGAGGAGGAGATGGAGAGAAAACTGGCAATTTTTAGAAAAAAGAAAGAAGAAAAAAAGGCCAACCAAAGAAGAGAGACGTTGCTAGAACTTCAGTGCCCGGAGTTGCGAGGGTCTCTCCCCCCTGCCCTCCCCCGGCTTTCTGGAGCTTGTGAAGTGAAGCGAAGAAGAAAAAGACATCATTACTGAGACAAGTGAGGGGGAGGCTTTCCTAAAAGACAGTTACATGTGCCATCTTGTGGCCAGTTAGGCTAGTTAACCCATAATTGCTTGCAAGGCTAACAGGCTATCTATAATTCTATCTTCTGTCACTGCCCCCCGATAGAGAACCCCAAAAAATAAAAAACCAAGGTTAAGTAAAGGAAGTGGAAGTTGCAGTAGCCAACCCTTTCAAGAGACATGGACCAAGATGTATGGCATTATAGAAAAAAATGGCAGATCATTTTGCGTTCTATGTACTGAAACGGTAGTAAGCAGAACGTGAAATATAAATAGACATAGACTATAGAATAGAAATAGACTAATCATTCCCAGCTCTTGAAAAAAAGTGAGGATGAAAGGAAGGAATACATTTCCTGGCAGCTACACCTTTATAAAGACCAATCGAAATCCATCCTTAAATTTATAAAAGGATCTACAAATTTAACATCTGCAAGTTTGAGCATTGCTCACTCCCTAACTCAGCATGGAAAAGCACTCAATGAGGGAGAATTTATTAAAGAAACTCACCTAAGATGTGCACCAGTTCTATTTCACGATATGCAGAATAAAGATGCAATTATTAAGAGAATATCTGAGTTACCACTCAGTAGAAATATCATAAAAGACTGAATAATGAGACTGAACACAAACATCAATTAAAGAGAGACATAAGTAATTGTAAATATTTTTCGATCTCTCTTGATGAAACTACTGATGTCACATCACATGCTCAGTTGGCCATTATTGGCCAATATTCTGATGGTCTCACAATGAGAGAAGAGTTGATAAAGTTAGTATCAGTGCCAACAAGTACATCAGGAAGCGAAATATGTAAGGTTGTTATACAAACATTCCGTGACCTAAGCATTGATATCTCTAAAGTTGTGTCAGTGACGACAGATGGGGCACCAAACATGGTGGGGGGAAAAGTGAGATTTGTCAAGTTGTTTACGGAAGCTATTGGACATCTGATTGTGCCTTTTCATTGTATTATCCATCAGGAGGTTTTATGTGCCAAGGCAGGATTCACCGATTTAAACGATTTAATTTCAGTTGTTACAAAAATAGTTAATTTAATAGCTGCTCGTCCCCTTCCCAAGCGAGAATTTTCTGCACTTTTACTGGAGGTTGATTCCACCTACAGTGGACTGCTGATGTACAATAATGTAAGATGGTTGAGCCGAGGCAAAGTTCTTGAGCGCTTTGTGGAGTGCTTTGAAGAAATTAAGGTATTTCTTGAGGATAAGGATCTGGGAAACTTTTCTCAGCTCAATGATGATAAGTGGGTCAACACCCTGATTTTTTTTTTTTCTCAAAAAAAGTTTTATTAGTACAAACTTACATAAGTGGTAACAAAATATTAAATCCAAAGTACAAACATTTTTATTTCCCCCCCCCCAGACCCACCCCCTTCCCTCCCCACCTCCCCCCCCCGGACTTCCCAGAGATAATACAGGGCATAATAATAAGTTTAAATTGTTAATAAAAAGAAAAAGGAAAAAGGAAAAAAAGAACACTATTTTTTAAAAAAAACTTCAACTCCAAACTATACAGTACTAATATATCGCATTTGTATACAATAGTAAAGATACAAAAAAGAGAGAGAAAAAAAAGAAAGAGAATAAAAAAAAGAAAGAAAGAAAGAAAGAGAAAACTCTTTAACACTACAAACAAACAAACCTCCTACCTCCTCCCTTCAGTCCTCTATCTTATACAAGGTAAGTGTTACATAAGTAATAACTAAATATAAAATACACAAATCTTAAACTAATATTATTGACATTAGAAATAACCTCTAAGATAAAACTTAACTAAATGTTACATAAGTAATCATCAAATATTAAATTTCATCATGATATTAATAAGATAATATTATTCTAAATTAATTCGCTAACTTCAATAAACAAAAAAAGAAAATAAAAGAAGAATAAACAATAAACAAATCTTCAACAAACTATATATATCTAATATTATCAACATTAAAAATAACCTCAAAATTATATAAAACTTAACTAAATATTGCATAAGTAATCATTAGATAGGGAAAAGATAAAATACAATCATATTAGTCTCTATCCATCCAATATATTTCAACATCACATTGTTTTGTATCTTGATAGTTCATCTTTTAATAGTTCAATAAATTCAAATTTGTCGAGTCGTCTCCCGTCTGCTCCCAAACCTCCATCTCCTCTTCCCCAGCTATCTGATTCAGGCACTCCTTTTGGATTTTTGAGTCTATTTCTTTTTGATCCATCGAAGGTGGCTTCCCCTCCTCCTCCTCTTTTATTTTCATACACCCTTCTTCTGGAATCTTGGATATATCAGCCTTTAGAACATTGACATAAAATTCAGTAGCTTTTTTTATCGTGTTGAGCCGGTATCTTTTTCCAGAAAATTTCACTGTTACTCCAACTGGTGCTTCCCATTTATATTGTAAATTTAATCTCTTAAATTCATCAATCAAAAAAGTATAGCTTTTCCTGGCTTTAAGCATTTTAGAGGGGATTTCTTTCCAAATCTTTAGTTCCTGACCATTCACCATAAGATTATTGTTAAACGTTGCTTGTATAATTCTGTTCCGTAGAGCTCTTGTGGTAAAATATATGACAATATCCCTTGGTAGATGCTTTTGTTTGGCGTACCACGAGTTGATTCTGTATGTTTTGTCGATTTGTGTAGCCAATTCCGCTTTAGAAATTCCAGACACCTGATCCAATATGTCAACCATCCTGCCTTTTAAATTTTCATATAATCCTTCTTTCAAACCTCTAATCCTTATAGCAACTTCCATAGATCTGAACTGAGTCATTAAGACCTCTTTTTCAAAATTTGCAATGTCATTTTGGATTTTATCTATGTAATTCACCGAAGTTGCCAAAGCTTGTTTATTTGTTTCAATACGTTCTGCCAAAACTTCAATATTTGTTGCTAAGCCTTTGCAAACCTCTAACACATCAAATCTTAGTTGTTGATTCATATTCTTCAAAGCAGCCTGCATCTTATGGTCTATCTCACTTATTTTCTGGTTAAATTCCAAAGTAAGTTCATGTTTCATAATCTTTAAATTATTTAATAAATTTTCAGGTGTCAAAAGCTGTGGAGGTGTTAGCTCAGTGTTAAGTTGCATTTTAGAAATATATCCAGATGAATAGTCATTTCTTTTAGTCAAAACAATCTTTCCAAACTTTGAAGCCATTGGTGTTTCAAAAGAGTACAAAAAAGAAAGAAAGCCAGTTGCCTGATTAAAGTTCTTTCCAGTTTAAAAATCAGATAGTCTTTTATTATTGAAAATATTTCTATTATAACTTTAATCCAGAGTTAGGAGACAGAGAAAGAAAAAACCATTTTTCCAAGTTAAAAGTTTCCATAAGAGAGAGAGAAAGAAAAAAAAAAAAGCCTCTGGGGAAACGAAAGTCACTTTCACTTCTCAATCGCCATATTGTTACTCTGTTTC
Source organism: Diadophis punctatus similis (assembly GCA_023053685.1). Taxonomy (NCBI): domain Eukaryota; kingdom Metazoa; phylum Chordata; class Lepidosauria; order Squamata; family Dipsadidae; genus Diadophis; species Diadophis punctatus. The sequence goes on along the minus strand of JALIGW010000007.1, from coordinate 29,494,081 downwards.
CTTTGTTCCCTTGCCGAAGTGAAAGCTTACCCAGGAGTTGAAAAAAAAAGGAAAAAAAGAGGTTTCAGTACTTGCCCATCTCACGCCTGTTTCTCTCTGTCTGCTTCTATAGTTTAAATGTAGTTATAAATCCCATTTTTGAAGCAGCGGCTGGTCACTCCATCTAGCTCTGCAAAAGGCAGAGGTTTCCGGATCTTCGGAGCTGGAGACAGGCTGCATGGGGAGCTCTCCCTTCGCGCCCTGCCAGATGGCTCCTAAGGCGCTGGGGGGGCTCTACCCCTCCTGTCAGGCTCTCATCTCTCCCCTTTGCCCGGGGAAGAGATTTTAAAGCCGCCAGACAGCTGTTCTGGCGGCTTTTAACAAAGATCGGAAAGGCATCCAACGAGGGATGTCTGCGATGAAGCGCTCCAAAACCGGAAGAACACCCTGATATTTTTTACAGATCTCTCTGTTCATATTAATGAACTGAACTTAAAGTTACAAGGATTTGGCAAAAGTATTGACGTTATGTTTGGATACATAAAAGCTTTTGAAAGTAAACTTAAAATTTTCAAGCGAGATGTAGAAACTAAAACTTATATTTTCCTCGAGTAACAAAGTATTTTGAGAAGGCCAGTGCAGCTGTACAAAATAAAATGGAACCCTTGCATATAAAGTTCCAGCATGTTTTAGACTCGTTACTTGACCAGTTCAGTGATAGATTTAATCAATTTAGAAGCCTAGAACAGACCATAAAAATAATTAAGTATCCTGATGTAGTAGTCTACAGTACTTTGGAATTAAATGATTTCCAGTGGATGCAAATTGATGATTTGGAGATGCAACTTGCAGAATTACAAGACAGCATCTGGGCTCAGGTGTTTGTCGACTTGAGATCAAAGCTTGAGAATCTGAAAAGCCGCTTGGAGAATCAAGAGGAATGCCACTACGAACAGGAAATTTGGAGTGCCTGGAACCGATTACCAGACACTTTTAGCACCCTGAAAAATATAGCAATGGCTTTACTCACAATTTTTCCCTTTACGTACTTTTGTGAGACCTTATTCTCAGCGTTTAATAATATCAAAACCAACAAAAGAAACAGATTGACAGATGAAGTTAGTAGCGTTTGCTTGGGCTTGAAGTGTACAAAATACCAACCTTCAATTGAAGATTTAGCCAATGAAATTCAGCAACAAAAAAGTCACTAAGCAGGTAAGTTAAATAATTAGTTTTTGGTTTATTAAATACAGTTATATATTACAATTATACATTTTTGTTATTTAATCTATAAATATCGCAAAATTACGGTTTTTTTCTTCAAGTGACACACCACCCGAGTTATACTTGTTTTTTTTGGCGAATTTTGACACACCAAGCTCAAAAGGTTGCCCATCACTGCCCTAGAATAAGCTTCATTGCAAATAATTTGGAGAGAGCCATACCAGTAGTTTCAGAGAAGGTGTCTGTAACAAGAAATGAAAAAGACGCAATGAACGTGTGCATAAGCGCACCAGCATGCCTATTGTCCCTGTCCTAATGTTCCTTTTTATTAGTACACATCTTATGTATATAAACAATGTTATATCTATGTATATCACAATTACTTACTTGACTAAACAAACAAATAAAAATAATTTAGACTCAATTGACAAATAATTCTACCAAGTCATCGGAGACTGTTAACATTCTTCCAAAAACTGTTAAATACGTACCACTTTTTTTGTCAAAAACATACCATCCATCCCAACAAAATTAATTTTCTTGCCACCAAATTAGGGTATCTATAGGATATGGTCAAAAAAGTCTAGATGACTGATGTGATAGAGTAACTATCCAATTCTTTTTCAAGTAGATTGCATGCACATGCCTGATTGCCTGTCTGGTCTGTCTGTTTGTTTATTAAATTTATATGCCGCCCATCTGCCTGAATCATTATAATGCACAAACTTCCTAGAATACAGTTCTATATATCGTAGGTCCATAAAAGAAAAGGTTCTTTAGACTCCGTAATGTTTATACTCTAAGTTCTCTTGCTTAGTGACATTGCTTTGGTATCAGATTATTAGTACTCCTCCTAGTTGTAATAGAAATATAGAAATTAAAAACATTTATAACTGATAATTTATAATTATAATTTATAACTTGAATCTTATTTCTCCATAAACATGTATCTAATTCATATCAGAGTAACTGCTATGGTTATGGTGTAATTGCTGATGACTTAGGATGAAGGAACTACATTTCCTACTCCTTGGAACACTTTGCCACTTGCTGTAACTATATGTGTAATTTGGATAGATCAGGGGTGTCAAACTCAAGGCCCGGGGGCCAAATCTGGCCCGCAGGGCTGCCTGGAAAAATTGAAGGACTGGTCCACGGTGCCCTGCCAGCAAAAAGGGAGCTCAGGAGGGCCACACACAGCCCTCCCGAGCTCCATTTTCACTGGCAGAGGGTTGCAAGAGGCCGTCACAGCCAAAAATGGAGCTCGGGAGCCCATTTTTGCCGACAGAGCACTCAGGCCACCACAGGTGCCCTCGACATGAGTGACGTCGAGCTGTGGCCACATCCACCCTGGCCACACCCACCCGATCCCTGAGGTCAAACACAACCCTGATGCGGCCCTCAATGAAATAGAATTTGACACCCCTGGGATAGCTGGTGCACATTGAAGTAATCATGTTGACTGCTTGTAGATGCAGGTATTACAATCACTCCAGAATATGTTGTTCTAATGATTCCCTCAGAAAGATGCTTGTTAGGATGGGTGCAGGTCTTTAGGGAAATGATTAGTTCTGAGTACAATAGATGGCAATATAAGAGACCTGTAGTCTTTCTCTCCCATGGTTGACTCATGCCACAGGTACACCCTCCCAAAGTCAGGGTGTGAGATATTTTATTTTTTTTATTTTTTTTATTTGTCAAACATGTACAGGATAATAGTTGTTTGTATAAACATAACATAAGTAAAAAGTTCCGATAAAAGAGGACAATAGGACAGTAGGACAGGCACAGTAGGCACAGTGGTGCACTTATGCACGCCCCTTACACACCTCTTAGGAATGGGGAGAGGTCTACTGTAGATAGTCTAAGGTTAAAGTTTTGGGGGTTTGGGGAAGAAACCACAGAGTCAGGTAGTGCATTCCAGGCATTGATCACTCTGTTGCTGAAGTCGTATTGGAGCGGTTTATATTAAGTTTGAATTTATTATGTGCTCATGTATTGTTGCGGTTGAAGCTGAAGTAATCATTGACAGGAAGGACTTTTTGATATATGATTTTATGAACTACATTTAGATCAGATCGGAGGCGACATAGTTGTAAATTGTCTAATCCCAATATTTCAAGTCTGGTGGAATAAGGTATTTTATTGCGAGCAGAAGAGTGGAGGAGCCAATTGTTACAGTGCTCATTTTGTCATTTTAAATAAAATGTCCAAGTCTAGAGAGGAATGAGAGTGTTTCAAGAAAATATTCTTCAAATAGACTATTCATCACCAATAATACTGTTACAAAGCTCATAGATTTTAGCCCGTAAAGCCATCTCAGCCTGTAAAACCAAGGATGCCTAGAAAACTAAACAAAAACAGCTGTGTCTGTAAAATGCCTGGCAGGACTGAAAATGACTAATGCCTGGCCCTAGTCCAAAGCACACACATTGCTGCTATAGATGACACTGTGTGTTGCTGGAAATTATGCCATCGTGGTTGGAAACTCTATTGCAAGACCTGGAACGGCTTTGAAGAACTTTATTGGGTTTATTCTAAAGCTCATTCACAATGTTTCACTTAAATGGTTGAAGAAAGAAATGTCCAGTTCTAAGTCTGCCTCCCACAAAGAGACAGGTGCTTTATTCAGTCCATTTTTTGCACTAAAAATAGAAAATTGTGATAATAGGTAGAGAGGCTCTGGGAAGTGTTTATATTTTTACCTACATTATCCTGAGCTTCCCAGAAATCCCACCACAAGACAGAGAACAAGATGAAGTGTGCTGAATCCTGAACTAGGATTTGTTTTTAAAAAGAGGCATTCAAATAGAAGCTTTGTTAGCCTAGAAAACCTTTAATATTAGTTGTCCAATTTTAAGCTCATGCCCTGCTTTCTGGAATTGCCTCTCTCCCATCCTGCCACAACATCTTTCTTTCCAGCAGAGGGCAGAATTTCTGTAGTTCGCACAGGTCAAATCAAACTGTTTTAGGTTGTCAAAGAAAAAATCTTCAATGCTGGGCTAGAAGAGATCTGAAACTGCCATGGTAACAGAGATGAAAGGAACTGCTTGGTTTGCCTTCCATCTAATGGGAAAAGACCCCTTCATTCTTTAATCAAGAAGGCTCTGCAGAGAAACAGCAGGAAATCTTGACTTACGATGCCTAACATGTTCTCTTTAATCGAAGTCACCCAGGGATCATTACCATGCTGAACATGGCACAGTAAACAAATAATTAACATGTTGAGTGCTATTTTTAAAAAAGTACATACCAGAACACACACCAGAGGCACATGCAGTCTGGAACTAATTAACTGTCTGTATTATTTATCTGGTTGCTTGATATATCAGTATTTCACTTTTCAAAGGTGTAGATTTGAATAGTACTGTATTACTGGGTTTTTGGCAGAAGCACACAAAAATATATAAAAGCTGTATTACATGTATGTGTCAGCGGCGGGTTGCTCCCTTACCGGTGCCGGTGCACTGCACGTGCATCTCCATGCTTCGGGCACGCGGGCGGGCGCTACGCATATGCCCCCTCATGCAATTTTGCTTCTGCGCATGCGCGGAAGCAAAATCCCACCAAAATTTCGTGAGGGGATGCACGCAGGGGTAAGATTTTGGCTCGATTTTGCTTCCATGCATGCGCAGAAGCAAAATCTCACCAAAATCTTTCTTGTGCGCGCGTCCCCTTGCGAGATTTTGGCGTGATTTTGCTTCCACACATGCGCAGAAGCAAAATCTGCCAAAAATTCACGGACAAAAATGGCGACGTGTGCGGTGGACCGGCAGAGAGGGCTCCGGAGCGGTCGCACGCAAATTGCACAATCGGCCGCTCCCTACCGGCAGGAACCCACCTCTGGTATGTGTACACATAAACACACACACACACACACACACACACACACACACACACACACACACACACACACACACACAAATTGAAGTCAGCAACCAATATTCCATTACATGGTAGCAAAGATATAGGGAAAACTTGTTTTCTCAGAAGTCAGCCAAAATCAGGGTTGTCTGCAAACCAGGGTTATGGTCAAAAAAGTCAAGATTGGTGGCCATTATACTGCAATCAAAGCTCTATTCATAAAAATCAGGCACAACTTAGATCTCACCATAATGGTCTTCAACTTGATGTTTTTGATCATACCCTGCAGACACTCTGTGCGTAAAGGCTGCCACATGGCACTACCGTGTTTCCCCGAAAATAAGACCCTGTCTTATATTTTTTTGAACCCTGAAATAAGCGCTTGGCCTTATTGCCATGCACTCAAAACCCTGATTGGGCTTATTATCAGGGGATGTCTTATTTTGGGGGAAACAGGGTACTATACCCATACCCACCCAAGGGCCTTGAGGAGCCTTCCTTGTTTTGCCAACAAAATGTAACCTCTTTTTTTTTCTTTTTGATGCCTTCAAGTCAAAGCTGACTCCTGGCAACTGCTTGGACATGTCCCTATAGTTTTTTTGGCAAGATTCTAGCAGTGATTTACCATTGTCTGCTTCCTAGGGCTGAGAAAGAATGACTGGCTCAAGGCCACCCAGCTGGTTTTGTGCCTAAGGTAGAAATAGAACTGATGCTTGCCCCATTTCTAGCCTAGTCACTTAATGGTTCTCATTAAAGAATCTTTCAATACAGTTTAATTTTTGGTTAGGATTATATTTAGTAAATGGATTGCAGTTAATGAAATCTGAGAAAAAGACTAATTATAGAAGTCTAAGTATCCACAACATCAGTGCTATAAAACTCAATGGGCCTTACTTTTAAGTAGGCATGCATAGAACTGCAAGTTGAACTATTTAGCTCAAATTACAAATTTCAGTAATTACAAATATATAATTTTATAACTCTTGGAGCCATGTGTTTCTTTTCTGCTCTCTTTACAAGGACTATTTCTATCTGTCACTTCTTCTATCTGACCAGGATTTATGTTATTATTTTGGGATCAAGATACCGTAAAATGCAAACGATAACACTGAATGCTAATACGTCTCTGCTGGAGCTCAAATAATATGTAAGAGAAGAATGGAATAGTGTACAGCAGTTGCCAAATTGTATCTTTTAAACTCTGCAACGCATCAGACATTGAAAAGAAATCTAGAGTTCAAGCATAATGTCAGCTAGGCATTGTAGTTCAACCGTTTCTTTCTGAGACTATCTTCTGAAGTCTTTTTACTGAACAATGATGATTTCTAGGTCTCCAGTAAAGAGCCATGGGAGACTGAAACACTTTTGGGCTGTTTGCATGTTGCTAGTGCTGGGAACAAATCCATATCCATTCTCTGCTTCTCTGATACAAACAGCAGAAGGGCAAGTGTGCCTATATCTGAATACATCGCATGAATAGTTTAATTTTGCTGCTTCAGTCCATACACCTGAAGGCACTCAGGGGAAACTTGGGAGATCAGCTATTTACAAGGGTTTTGTTTTTATTTTTAATGATTCCTTCTCAAAGCTTAAGTTATCCTATCATTTGTTAATATTATCCTATCAGTTATCCTATCATTTGTTAATATTTTAAAATATCTTCTTCTCATACAAATAGCAAGTTGCAATGTTGTTCCTTCTGTTCTAGAGAAATCTTCATGAGGCAAAGATTAGGGGAAGTTGCCAAATGATGTATAGGAGATGACCAGGCTGAGCCCGAGGGAGGAGTCAAACATGTCATAAGTCATGAGTCCCTGCATGCCCGCAAGAGCCGAGATGGTGCAGTGGTTAAATGCAGCACTGCAGGCTACTGCTAGTTCAGCAGTTCAGCTGTTCAAATCTCACCGGCTCAAGGTTGACTCAGCCTTCCATCCTTCTGAGGTCGGTAAAATGAGGACCCAGATTGTTGGGGGCAATATGCTGAACTCTGTAAACCGCTTAGAGAGGGCTGTAAAGCACTATGAAGCAGTATATAAGTCTAAGTGCTATTGCTATTGCTAAGAGATCTAGGTCCAGTTCAACTTGAATTCCTTTCTTAACATTCCCTTAATGGTCACTTGGCCAAATTCTTGTAGAGAGCTTAAACTTGCAATAACTCTTTATACTCATTTGAACTGCCTGAATCTCCTGATTTCCTTGGCGCTTGACATGGTGTTGCAATGCAAATAGTCCTCAATTTACTTAGTGAATGTTTCAAGTTTCGACAGACCCCCCTCCTCCAAAAGATATTTACAACACAGTTCTGAAATTTCAATGGCCAACCCCCTACCCTGTTTCAGGTGTTCAGCAACTAGTTCACATTTGCAATATCCCATGGTCATGGGATGGCAATTTATGCTGAAAACTGGGTTTTACTTCTGGTTTTCAACAAAAATACCCTATAACAAACATTGGGTTTGCTTAACAAACATGGAGTCACTTAATGACCATGGTGGTTCACTTAAGGACCACCACAAAATAGGTCGTACAATCTTGTCAGTCACGTGATGACCCACTTTAATCTGTTACAATTTACAACTCTAATGGGCAGGCTAAGACTATCTGTACCTATGTCCAGATATCATCATACATATACTTCAAACAAGTTATATGATGATGTCTTGATATACATGTCATTATAATTTGTACGAACTTCTATATTCATGTCTCATTGTGTGCAAAACCAGTCTTCCCCATAATGCAACTGGTCTTCTGGAACAAACCAATTGGCTCATTCCTGAAGTAATTAATAGGATTCCTGAACAGGAAAGTTGTAGTCATTCATACAGATACAGATTAACAGAGTTGGAAGGGACCTTATAGGTCATCTAGTCCAACTTCCCGCCCAAGCAGACCCTATACCATTTCTGACAGATGGCAGTCCAGTCTCTTCTTGGAAGCTTCCAGTGATGAAGTTCCCACAACTTCTGAAGGCAACTTCTGTTCCATTGGTTGATTAATGGGCAAAGATAGAAGTGTGAAAAAGATCTCCACAACCTGACCTCACTTTCTGCTTTGGGGAAACTCCTAGGTAATTCCTGCTACTGCCACATCTCTTCCACAAGTTGCTTCATCAACAAACCATACTGAAAGAGATCAGTACTTGCAAAACATTCAAAGGAAAATCAGAATCTGAAACCACCATAAGATATCACCATAGCTACATGTTGCCATAACAATGACCCACACATTGCCTATCTCAATATGTTTCTACTCACCATCAAGGAGCTGCTATTCAAATTATATTTCTCCATGAAAAAATTGCACTGCCAACTTCCTTGCTGCTAACTATCAATTCCTTTTCTGGCAAGGCTCCTCCACATATTCTTAGTAGTCCTTTTAGATTGACACCATGCTTTTTTTCTTTGTAGACTAAATCAGCATTCCTCTAGCTCCATCCATAATCAATGTGAAGTTGGAGATTGTGTAGGGTGTCCCCCCCCCCCCCAATATTTGAATTGCTTTCCTGCTTGCTCAGTTTTCCTAATTTGTGGCTGGAGCACAAGCCCTTGCTCAGAGGCTACAAGTAATCTTCAATGCACAACCAAAATTGGAATCTGAATTTCCATCGTTAAGCAGGGTGGTTGTTAAATGAATCACACTCAATTTTTGACTGTTTTTGCCCTGGTTGTTAAGCAAATCACTGCAGTTGTTAAGTGAATCACACAATCGTTAATTGAAATCAGCTTGTCCCCATTGACTTTGCTTGTCAAAAGTTAGCTGTAAAGGTCACAAATGGCAATCCCACAACTCTGTAATGCTAAAACATCGTAAATATATACTGGTTGCCAAGTCCCAAAATTTTGGATCACATGATTGGGAGGATGCTGCAACGATTGTAAGTGCGAGGACTGGTCACAAGTCACTTTTTTCAATGTGGTTATAACGTAGAACAGTTGCTAAATAAATGTTGTAACTCAAGGACTTCTTATATTGCAACCTACTTATGTTAGAGATGAACTAACAACCTTAACAGTAGACTCAATATGTCAGCCCTTCAAACTTGGAAACCAATCCCATGAAGGTCAATACTGCCTTTTTTTGTAATGCTCCAGTAACAGAATTTTGCAAGTCCGAATGTGTTTCTTCCCGTCCCTCCCTTTCTTTGTGTGTGAAGGAGTGAGGGGCCAATTTGAGATGTTTACTCATATTCATGCCTTGGCCTGGGTTCAGGCCATTTTTATCTGACCGCTATCTTGGTAGCCACTCTTCCTCCTGCCATTCAAGGACATTTCCTCTACACAAATCTTAGCACTTTTAGTGACTTTCTAGTTAGTTTCACAATCCCTGTAATAATTTGTCCATCCTAATTTTCCCTGCTTATAGAAACAGGTTCTACTAAACTATTGTCCTCTCCTTGTTCTCAGCCTTTGGGCGCCCCCACCCACCTCGGCTGGGCCATGTGCGCGAGAGCACCACTGCTGCATTTAACACAAAATTTAAAAGGCGTTTGTAAGTATGCCATTACTTTCTCCTGCAATTGGTGTAAGTAATTTTTTCTGCTCGCCTCACACACGCCGCTTGGAGAGGCATCAGCCAAAAAGGCAGGGCGCATACGCGCGCACACGCATGCATGCTCAGGAAACCGCCCCCACCCACCTCGGCTGGGCCATGTGTGCGAGAGCACCACTGCTGCATTTAACGCAAAATTTAAAAGGCGTTTGTAAGTATGCCATTACTTTCTCCTGCAATTGGTGGGAGCAATTTAAAGAATGCCTGTGTGCAAACTTTTAGCAATTAATAGCAGAGCACCCAAATTATCAGAAGCTTTTTAATAGAATTAAAGAAATGGCACTCTCGCAGCAGAATAAGCTCCTCTTATAAAGGCTACTCTGGTGTTTTTTTTTAATGTCCAAAATAACAAACCTCTCCTGAAACATGGAGAACGAGCATAATAGCATTTGTCTTTTATGTGGAGTGACACCAATAATTTTTTTGGATGTTGTTTCTTCAGAAGCTATGGAAGCTCATGGCTGCAAAACTGTTTTGAGTCCTGCTTCTTTGCCCTTTCCAATCCACAGGAATGATGGACAGACTATGTGTGAAGGGGCTCGTGACTGCCTGCTCTTCAGCAGAATAGCACTCCTAAAGCTAAGCAGAGTGGGACCAGATTTGGTATGACCGAAATTGCCAGCCAAAGAAAGATCAGGTTTGGAAATGGCCAGAAAATTCCTCCAATTATCCCTATTGGAAAGGCAACTGGGCATAAGTTTGGCATTTGCCTTCTCTCCCGTCTTGGTCATGTGATCCATAGTGTAATATATGCAGGCTGTCCTGTCCTTCCCAGTGCTCACATATATACAAACAGCACACAGAAAGACACACACACCATCTAACTTTATTACAGAAGAAAATAGAGGCACAGGAAACTGTTAATAAAGCCAGGCTTAGAATTCTTTGCCTGCTTTTAGAATTGAATGTTGGAAAAGAATTGTATCATGAGGCTCAAGCTTTTCTCCATCCATATGTCTGTCAGCAGAAGCCTCTCTTTTTTCCAAAACCCAAGCAGATGTCAAGAGAAGATCCAGTTTGAAAATGGGTCAGATCAGTCCAGGGGCTGTGGAGAAAAATGTTTCTGGAAATCTTCCCCAAAGCACATCAGTGGCAGAAGGGATTGGGCAGCAGCTCACAGGGTTGTCATCTCCTTCGTTCTAAGCACCCTTTTTTACCTCCTGTTCATGTGTCCTCAAAGTATTGCTATAATGAAAGGGATTGGAAAGTTTTCCAAAAACTATGCTCTACCTACTTTTCCTAAAGTGCTTTGCTTTCCTGTCCGTCAGATTGAGGGAGAAGAGATTGGCTCTCTGTGAACCTCTTCAAGCTGGATTGATGAAGGGGATGAAGACAGAGCAAAAGAGTTATGTGAAAGTGCCTTTAAGATCTCTTTTTCTCCTCTTGCCAAGGGCAAAGAAATAAACTCTTTGAGGACTATTGTATCTGGATCACTACAATCTTGCTTTCATGTTGGGCTGCCTGCATGAACCACATTCATTAACCTTAACTGCATTTCAAATTATTATTTTTGAAAACATCTCTTTTAACATATAAATAAAATATGATTGTTGTCTTTATAGAAGTATCAGATGATGATGATGATGATGATGATGATGATGATGATGATGATGATGATGATGATTTTAATTTTAAAATCACCACTGGGGAAAATCCACCTGATATTCTTTTATAAAATGACCCCCAGACATTTTCTATCTTGTTTGAGTTGTTTCTATCTTTGTTTCAGCCAGGGCCGCTGAGAGGATTATTAAGTGCTGGAACAAGACTAATATGGACCCCCACTGCTTTTTTCCTCCTCCTCTTCCTCCTCCTCCTCCTCCTCCTCCTCCTCCTCCGCCTCATCAGCGTCGACTTTTCTGTCTGGTTGGGGCTCTGGCTGGGCCTCCCATCCTTCAGGCGACCCCGCCGGTGGCCATTTGGCCTCCGAATCGCTGCTGCTGCAGCTCCCTCCTTCACCACCTCCGGACCCCTCTGCGTCAGTGGAAAGGGCATCGGAAGGAGAGGCCATGGCCGCGGCCAGGCTCTCCTCTGTTTCCTGTATGGAAAACTTGGGGAGAGGCTGTGCGGCCTTTTCTGCTCGCCTCACACACGCCGCTTGGAGAGGCATCAGCCAAAAAGGCAGGGCGCATACGCGCGCACACGCATGCACGCTCAGGAAACGCGCCCCCACCCACCTCGGCTGGGCCATGTGCGCGAGAGCACCACTGCTGCATTTAACGCAAAATTTAAAAGGCCTTTGTTGCCCCTTTTTATTAATCTCATCACATTTCTGTTTTTCCTTGCATTTTTGAGCTCAAGATTTTTGAGATGACATTTCATAACCATTCATAAACTGAAATTAAATATAGAATATATTCATAAATGAAGAAACTGTTTTTCTTTTTAAAAATTTGATTTTATAAAAAAATTAAAAATTCCCCTTCATGGGCCCCCTTTGAGCTCCATGGGCCCCGGAACAATGTACTGGCTACACCCCCCTCTCCTCAGGCCTGGTTTCAGCACATCTGTATGTTTTTGTCTTTTTCCCCCTCTACTTAACAATGCACACATCTTGCATTAGTCAGTGTTATTTCAAGTCAATAAACAAGGGCAAATAAGAAAATACATTTTTTTCTGCCTCCAGAATCCAATGGATATTCACTTCAATGCACCTGGCCTGGATAACTTAGCAAGACATTAGTCTGGGGAATTAAAACACATCCTCCTCTATCCGTCTCCACGTACATTAACCCCCCACAGATTTAATCCTGCCTAGTGATTAGGGACAAGAACGCACTGATTTCATTTTCTTCATTTCAAGATGAATTTACTAAGTTTGCAATTCCCAAATCAGCATTTACTTGTCAGGTCCTTGATTATAATCGTTGTTTATGTAGGTAAAAGAATTTTAAAAGAAAAACAGCTTTAAAAGTCTGTTGTAACAGAAAGATTTTGAACATAGAGACCACACTGGGACACCAAAATCAGAAAAGTTTGACAAGAATCCCACAGCTCTGTGGGCAAGGTACTGTGGGCAAGATGCGTAAACCCTGCATTGTTCTGAAATGATGGACAGAACCATTTGAATTACCTTAAGGAGACCCTGTTAAAAACAGATTATATACATTTGTTGCAAATAATATGACTCTAAAACAACTATGCTTATCCTGAAGAGCATTAGCACTATTTTAACAACGAAAGAAATAGAAGGGGGGAATGTATTTTTCTCTTGATAGAAAGTTTTCAGCAAAAAAATAATCCCTTGTGCTGTTGTCCAAAATCATAATAATTTCACTTTTCTGGCCCCTTTTTTATTCTTTTCAGATCTGCTGAAGGAAGAGAAGGAAAAGGAGAACGAGAAGAGTTTTCTACTATGAACTCTGCTGCTTTTAAATGCAAAGGATGAAATGTCCATTAATTCTGAACTTTGGTTCACTTGAGACCCCTTTAGAAAGTCTTACTTCTTGTCTCACTAAAGATTTTATCACTTTAACCCTGCAAAAAAAGCATTTTCAAGTAAGAATCACTCCTCTGCCTGAATCAATGAGAAAGGACCAGAAGGCAAAACAGAGAGTAAGCATAAAAGAGACATGGCATGTTAATTCATGGCTAATTAAAACATGGCTCTTCCAGCAGGTGGGGTGATATTGAGATCAATCCCCCATGTATGAATGTTGGTGTGTTTTTTAACTTTTTTAACTTTTAAATTATTATTATTGTTTTACATTGTTCTTAGACTATGCTGTACACCGCCCTGAGTCCTACGAGAGTTGGGCGGCCTATAAGAACCATTAATAAAAAATAAAAAATAAAAAAATAAAATTCAAACCAACAAGCCACAGGTTTCTATGACAGTCTTCTCAACCTGATGTCCTAGGGCTGTGATGGCGAACCTATGGTACGCATGCTACAGGTGGCACGTGGAGCCATATCTGCCGGCACGCGAGCCATTGCCCTAGCTCAGCTCCAGTGCACATGTGTGCGGCGGCCAGCTGATTTTTTACTCATGCGGAGGCTCTGGGAGGGCATTTTCGGTCTCCGGAGGGCCTCCGGGGGGCAGGGAAGGGCATTTTTTGCCCTCCCCAGGCTCCAAGAAAGCCTCTGGAGACTGGAGAGGGTGAAAATGGGCCTACCGGGCCCACCAGAAGTTGGGAAACAGAGGGGGGGTTGTGCGCTCATGCACGGGGGTGGGGCAGGATGGGGAGTACGCACATGTGCAGGGGCAGGGGGCAGGGGTGGCATTGAATTATGGGTGTGGGCAAGTGCGCACGTGCGATAGTGCGTGCACGCACGCTTTCGGCAGCCGAGAAAAAAAAGGTTCACCATCACTGTCCTATGGCTACATTTTCCACTGTTCTCAAGCAGCATAATCTTTGATCCTGACAGCTATGAATTCTGAGAATTACTACAGTCCCTATACATCTGGAAGGTGACAGGTTGGGGAAAGCTGTTGTTGACAATAATCCTAGCTCAGAAGTGCAGCCACCACTTTTTGCAGCTGTCATGTTGCATTGAAGCCAGCTATTTCTCTAGATACATATTTATTTTCTGAGTTGATCTGGGAAACATCTTCCATATTAAATTTCCTACCATGCCTCAGATTTGCCAGGATGCTATGGGAATTTGACAGTTCAGCCAATTCCCAAAGCCAGCCAATACTGGCAGGTATAGAGAATAATATTGGCACTGAACAAAATACATACTTTGTAACATATTTTAAGCAATGCATTGGATTTGCTTTGCCATTTCTCAATAGTTGTCTTCTCAAGTAAACAGTCACTGTATTTTTATCATATTCTCAGGCTGTTTGAAAAGTGACTCAGAATTCTTTAGAATTTGAGCTTACTATGTCACTGGTGATGATAGAGTCACTGCTGACATTACTGTCTTTATTACACCTATTTCCATTATTCTGAAATCTGTCTGGTTATCCATACTTCCCAATTTGGAGGGGAAAAACATTGAAAAGTATTTTAGGAACTTGTTCTTTTGGGTATTAATTGAGCTAAGGGTAGCATCATACTCTGCAGATTCCTAAAGTGATGATTATGCAATGAAGGACAGGACATTTGCAAGCACACACTTGGATGTATCTTGGGCTCATTATAATAAAATAATTGCAGAAATTCTACATTTTACACATGAAAAATTACTCAAAGATCTTTTTTAAGACAAATTTCAAAAGCAAAAATTATTTCATTAAATTGATTGGGAATTGGAAAAAAAATTGGGAGACACTTAGAATTGGTTATAAGTTATACAAATGTTTTCAAAAAATAAAATAAATACATAAATAAAAATGGAGAAGTTGAATATCTCCATCCCATTCTTGAGCACTTAATTCTTTGTGTTAGACAAATAGATGTTAGGTAACAGTTTACAGATTTAACAAAATGCCCCATCTCTAGTGGTAGATGTCATAACATTAGGAATGATACTGGCTTGGACCTCAAAAATCTTTCCTATGAATTTTGGGTGATATATGTACCACTAGATTTGGCCTTTATATTCTAAATCATTTTAATTTTAGAAAATTCTCTACAATGATCAGACTTTTGTTTTTCCTCCAGGAAAAGAGTATTATTTCTTGAGAAACCTAAAAGACCTTACTTCATACAATATCTACGGTACATACTTTTTAAAATCCATGTGAAATTATTGATCTGGAAATTAACAGACCAAATCCTGTAGCAAATGTCTTGATTATATTTGCTAGTTAACATTTGATTATTTACAGTGTCTAGATTTTCATTCTTCTCTGTGGGAAGTATCAAGTGCCTAATTTACAGATGGTTCTTACAATTACTTTTCTAAAACATTTCCCTTGCCATGAAGCATTATTGGCACATAAATAAAATGCCACACATTTTATTAAATGAAAGAAAAGAACAGAAAACTAAGAAAGCTTGGGGAGGATGGGAGTACTGGAGACTTTATTTGCACAGATTTGGACTGTAATTTGATTATCTGTTCCAAGGATTTTCTATGTCTATAACTATTTGATACTAAAAAATGATACTCTAATAATTATAATTCTCAAAAGAATGGGACAAGTTATAAAATATTTTTAGACATGAACTTCAGATTACTGTTTATTTAGAGATTGATCCCAAATCTTACAAAATTGTGCAACTGTTCCGTTAAAGGAATTGGTTGAAAATTGACTCATTAACTAAAAGAAAAATTATTGGCATCCTTTTTCTCTGGCTGTGACTTCAAGGCAGGGCAGACAGCAAAATCCATTTTTTATGTACCTCTGGAGCCAACTGCTATTTGGAGAAGTTTTCTTCCAGAACTTCAAGCTTAGTGGACATTCCAGATCGTCAGTATTATTCCTAAAACGTGCAAGCAATGATTAAATTATAGGCAAAATAAGACCACTAAAAAAGGAGGAAGAGCAATTTTTTTGCTAAAGTACAAAAAAAACTGTTAAAAAGGTTAAAATATCAAAAAGGAGAGATAGATAAAACACGTGCGATATGTTGTACTCAATTGCCATAGTATAGTGATACTCATATAATAATATATAGTGATATATGACTTTAAGGATCCAGGCTGTCAGGATTGCATTGGGTGTCAACCATGTGTAGATTTCCCTGACATTGTATATAAACTTTAATGATATGAATTTGTTTCTTTTTCTTTCTTTTATTTTCCTGTCCCTTTCCATCACTGTTTTCTTTTGTATTAAACCAATTACTTAATAATAATTTAAAATAAGTATTTCTAAAAATCTATATATTAACAATTGCTGTGTATGTGTGTATGTGTTTGTGTGTGTGTTTGTGTGTTTGTGTGTTTGTGTGTTTGTGATGGGAGGGAATCTGCTCCAACAAAGGTGATTTATATGAAGTTGAAACAAACTACTGTTTGCTGTTTTCTTCTGTTGAAACAAAAAGGATCATTGTAGTTTTTTGTATCTATACCTGATTTATGAAAACAGCCATACCTAGGAATAGGATTATCTTCTGGTTCTGTAGGATCATAGAATCATATAATAATGTAAGGGGCCATTTTGGTCATTGCATCCATCTCCTTGCACAGTGTAGCACCCTTATACCAAGATCCCTCTAAATGGCCCATTTCAAGTCTAGTTGAACTTCACTCTTAGAACCTAAAAATTAAAAGAAGGAAAATACACTTTGGAAGAACATAATATTCTTTTGTATTTGGAAGCTCTTGCTCCTTCTTTATGTCTTCTTGTTCATCAATGGCATGAAATATGAAAATAGTTACTTACATCTCTTAATTAATTACTTACTCTTACTTACTCTTACTTACTGTTACTTACTCCTTAAGGCTGATTTGAAGTTGCCTGCAATGGCCCATAACCGTCACCACGTACCCTAGATTGAAAAGGGATTGATAGGTTAAACCTAGATTGCAAATGGGGACAGATGGATCGACACAAACACCTCCCAAATCCCAACTGTGCATTATGCAAAGGTGACCACCCTGTATGCTGATTGGTTGATCCAACTTTCTGTTCTGTGCTTTGCTGTTTGAATGTCCTCTAGCCAGATCATTAACTGGAACACCTATCCCCGAATGACAGATGTACAGTATATGTTCCCTTCCTTGCAGTGCTGAAAAAATCTGTTCAACCCTTTTTTGTTTCATTATTCCACAGACAGGATTTTTTTTCTTCTCCCCCTCCCATTGATTCTCATTCTTTCAGAAAATATGTTCTGGGGCTCATTTGCCAGTTATAGCTGAGGTACATAATAGATGATACCTGAAGCTCAGAGAGGTTGGGCATCTATTCCTATATGAACCCTTTTTCGTTCTTTCATCCTTCTTCTGTTTTTCCAAGTAGCAAGCTAAATGAAGAGGCAACAATCTTGAAGTTACGTTTCACTACATGATGTTAGAATTAAATCTAGGGTCAAAAGTTGCCACTTCCTTGTTTATAGAAATGCAAAAATACGCAGGGCAAAATTTGTAGATATTTGTTAAGCAAGTGTGTCCACAGAGAGAAAAGTCAAAGCTGCCTTAATTGTCACTTAGCTATTACACACACACACACACACACACACACACACACACACACGTATGTATGTATGTATGTATGTATGTATGTATGTATGTATGTATGTGTATTGTATATACACACATATCTCTATCTCTATATCTTGAGTATGTGGAATCTATATCATATTTAATGTATATCTATATCCCCTATATTTATATCATCTTTATCTATAATCTATATCTTTATCTACACCATCAGAATAGTGAGAATCTTGCCTGTTTCCACTTTGTATAAAACAATTATTGGCGGTATTACATGCAAAAATAAAGGGCCAAATTGTCTGGTGCAATTAAAAGATACATTCTCAAACTGCCTGTAACTGATAAATTAACTTAATCTCATTAGTGGGAAAGTGGATATCCGCTACAGGCATTTTAGGGAAGGAAAGGTGGGTGGATTCAATATTGTGCATCAGAACAATTTCAAAACAGGAAATATTTCTAGATTGGCGTCAGTTATGTGAAACTTGGGAGCTTACAATATCTTGTCATGTTACCCTTCCCAGAATGGTTATTTATATGTCAAGGACTTAACGGGGGGGGGGGGGAGAGAAATCCTGTTCTATGAGAATTATATTCTCTCTCTTAACTGGCTATAATGCATCCTAGAGAAGCCTTTTGAAAATCTATAGTTTTCACTGCATAAAGGGTTCTGATGAGGATAGGCAGTGTCATATTTGATTCTCAGCAGGCAAAAATGTTGCTGGAATGTCAAAACCCATGTTGACTTTTGGAAGAATTAAGACAAACTAGAATTAAAGTAGGCAATGTGTCCTTTCATAAATAGACATGGCTCGGTGATCAAAGGTTAATGCCAATGAGAGAATATTTTCATCAATCCCAAGAACTGTTTAATGATTCTGATATAAAATGTGGCCACCTTAGCTACCTTTGTTTTTGTAGTTGTGTAAATGAGGAGGAAAATGTAGGAACATACAAAGAAGGTAAATGTTATTCAAAAGTGATGTTCACAGATTTCCCTAGGATTTGTTGAATTAGCACTTGAGTATCAGAAAAAGTGTTGTGAATCAGACCAAAGACCCACTTAGTCCAGCATCTTATCCCATACAAATCCAACTAGATACAATCTCTAAGTCTACATAATGGAAAAATGGTAGCCTTCTATTGTTGTTAGACTGCCAATTAGCTGTTAGATTGTAACTCCTTGAGTTACAATCATTCATTTAGTGACCATTCAAAGTTATAACGGCACTGAAAAAAGTGACTTATGGCTGCTTCTCACAACCATTGCAGCATCCCATGGTCACATGATCGATGTGCTGGGCAACTGGTATGCATTTATGATGGTTGCACTGTTATTTGGAACCGGGATCAAGTGATCACTATTTGCAAATTCCCAACCAGCTTCTGAAAAGCAAAGTGAATGGGAAAAGCCAGATTCACTTAACAACTACATAATTTACTTAACTGCAATGTTTTGCTTAACAACAATGGCAAAAAAGCTAGTAAAATGGGGTGCCATTGATTCAACAATTGCCTTACTTAAGAATGGAAATTTTGAGCTCCATTTTGGTGGTAAGTTAAGACTGCCTATATTCTTCCTGTGATACAGAAAGCACTCTACATCCATCAAGAATTGTAATTATTGATAGCATGTCCAGTTCCTTGCTGAACATGTCCAGTCCCCTTTTAAGATCATTTAAATTGGTAGCCATCACCTGATGGCAGCAAATACATGTTATTCTCTCACACACACATACATTCACGTACATTATCTATACCAAACCTGGGCATTTTACAGCCCCCGGCCACATCCATCCCTTTGGCAGTTCCTGTCCAGCCCAAATGAAGTGGATTGGAAATTAGAAATCTAATGTAACTATGGCCACCATTTTCATTATTGGCATGACAAGCCAAGTTATGTTTGGCTCTGCCCAGTCACTATGTGGTCCTTCAATCAGCTGGTGGTTGAGTGAGGAGAAAAAGCACTTCTTTGCTCCTGTGCAGCTCTCGCCCCTCACCTAGAGGAGTTGAGATGACCAAGTTTGAGGACATCAAATCAGGTTACATTGGTTTGGCCCTCCACAACAATCCAGTTTCTCATGTGGCCTTTTGGAAAAATGAATTGCCCACCCCTGGTCTGTACTATACAATATTTTTATAGGTCTATTACATTTCTTTTTAAAACATCTTCACCAAGCCAAAATTTCTTCAAATCATCCTACAATATTTCAAATGTTGTCCAGCCAACCTGCAACTGGCAAAGAATGCTGGGTAGATGTGGTTTATCACCCATTAAAATACGCATCTGACTATTACATATACACAGACCTGGATGCACTGTATATTTGAGAATTCATACCATTGTAGCTGTTCTGATTAGAAATAGAGAAATCCATCTCTTCTGAGCTCCCACCTTCCTCTTGAAATCACCTTCGTCCACAACAGCTATAACACAATATGGTTTTGAAACTAGACTAAATTGAAATTTCTGATGTGAGCAAAGTTGTTACATTTTGCTGAAATGGACGATAAATGAAGGGCTGGATGCCCCTGAGATTTCCGCTGCATAAAAGGTTGCTTTCTCAAAGTGCACAAAAAAACATTTTACAACATATTCCAGCAGCAAAACTCTGTAATACCAAGAGGAAAATTGTTGATCTAGTTATAGATAGTTCTCCCTGTAACCTCTGAAAGAAAAGGACAACTGGATTATCAGCGCACCAAAATTGCACACACCAATATGAGCATTGCACTTTCATTTTTCCAAGTCTTATCAGCTACAGTGAGAACATCTGGAAGCTAGCCGGTGCATAAGCTCTAGAAAAAGGATTTGGATTTGCCAATTTGAGCTTTAATTGCTCCTGGAGATTACCCAAAAGCATATCCCTTCTTTACCAAAGGGCCAGTTTCTTCATTCCAGTTCATTGTTAATACAGTATTAAGTAGGAACAGCATTAAGCACACAAATATATTTAATAAATAAATGCATAAACAAGGCCTATACACCAAACTATGTCGAGAGAATGTTGCTATCCCTTAAACAGGCCACTTAATGGAAATTAGTGGAGGTTGTTCATATCTCACTCCCTAAGAATAAAGAAAGTTCTCCGTCTCATGCTAGGGTTGGGCGGCATGTACCCCCCCCCAAAAAAAAATTTCCTCCCCTTCCTCTTTTTTGCAATCTCTAAAGATCTATGCAACTATGATGATGATGACAATTGGTAGTGCAAAAAATGAAATGTATAACTGAGCCTTTTTATATGTTCCTAGCCATCCTGAGATACTGCGGATGTTAGCTACTCAGATAATGAAACATCTGCAAGTAAACAATTAAGCTCAGAGAG
Source organism: Diadophis punctatus similis (assembly GCA_023053685.1). Classification (NCBI taxonomy): domain Eukaryota; kingdom Metazoa; phylum Chordata; class Lepidosauria; order Squamata; family Dipsadidae; genus Diadophis; species Diadophis punctatus. The sequence continues at coordinate 29,473,142 of JALIGW010000007.1, read as the reverse complement.
CACCAAGGACTCCAGAGTTCACCCCTGAGCTACAGATATTCTTTCTATTGAAAGTGTTTTTATTATGATATGTCCAAGCTATGAAAAGTTTTTCCTTTTCTTCTGCCGTCAGGAAAGGGGAGTCAAGGCACTCTTCAGACAGGTCACTCAACTCCCAGTGTTCTTCCTCCTGTTTATCCTAAGAGTCTAAAATTGATTCTGAGAATGTTTATATCCTTAAAAATAAGGAAGCAGGAAGAATGTCCACCAGAATTTGATTGGGATACAACATAAATTGGATTTCTGATTCTGATGCCAGACTTCAACTTTGGACACCACAGAACAAATTGTTACTTTAAAGTGTAACTTATTGTTCCTGACTAAAGAGCAATTAATGAATGTGAATTCATGTTTTTAACTGCATTGCTTCTGGCCACGTGCAAAGTGCTTTATTGAAACCACAGTAATTGTTCCCTTAATGTTTGAGATTAAAGGGAAACAAAGAATTCTGCCTTGTACAATTTTCCAAGAGGACTTGAATTCAAAAATTACTAATTTTTACAAATTTGCCTGAGGAGAATCTGTCCTTCTGAATTATGAAAAACTGGAGCAAAACATGGTTTTTATTTCCTGCTTTTTTAGAAAAATTGCTACATCATTTTCTAACTTTGGAATTGTTAGTCATAACTCAATGAACAAAACACAGAAGATGTGATTGCATTATCAAAGGGTTTCAATACAATTACACAGCATTCTAAATATCTGTTCTAATTATATTCCATTCGACAAAAGTAATAGCCTCCCAAAAAAACTCAGTCAGAATAATTTTTCACTGCCAAATTTGAGAACAGAAAGTGAAAAGGTGCTTTTTAGATTATTTTATAAAAGTCTGGCTGAACTTCCTATAATTAAAGTGCCACACCATCTGAGAAATAAACTAGAAAAAGTTTCTACTTTAAGTAGTTTCAAGTAGTTGGCTTTAGCCCATCTCTTGCAAATATATGCTTCACTTCTTTACTCATTATTTGGTTTCCTGAAATTTAGGATAAATGAATAGCAAGGATATTGTACTTGTTCCATATGGGGTGTGTGTGTGTGTGTGTGTGTGTGTGTGTGTATGTGTGTGTGTGTGTGTGTAAGAGAGAGAGGGAGGGAGGGAGGGAGGGAGGGAGGGAGGGAGGGAGAGAGAGAGAATATGAATGAGAAAATTGGTGAAATTCCCTTCCTTCATACCTACTCATATATTATTCATGTACACACACGTGCAAATAAATAAACACACATATGTGAGATTTGCATAACACAACTTTACTAAATCAAGTATTTCCAAATTATCTGATTTTCTCTGAGTCATCAGTCAACTGATTTTCAAAATGTGAAAGAACGGAGTTTAGCCCAGCTCAGTTGCTCAGCCCAGAAAGAAAACAGCCAATGGCGGGGCGCTTGCTAATCTCCATAAGCAAAGATAAGCAACATCCAGTCTGGAACCACACCTGCTACCTAGCACATTGTTGGATCTTCCACAGCATGTTCCAGAGTAACCTAGAATGGGAAGACTAAAAGAGTTGGGTCCATTTGAGCAAGAAAAAATAAATAGTAAAGGGTATGAATTTAAAAATGAAAGAAAGTGGGGAAAGGGTATGTTGTATGTATATAAAACTAAGAGAAAGTAAAAGGCTATAATAGAATTGAAAAAAGGGATATGCTTTTGTGGAATGGAGCTGATGAATACATTCATGGAAATGATAGTGTGGGTACAATTTTGAATAAAATGTTAAGCTGTTCAACATATTGAATAAATATGATTCTGGTCTATGTATATGTGTGTACGTAGGTAATATGAATGAAAGATGGGAGTCAGGTGAGAGAGTAAAGAAAAATGATTTTAACCATTCAGAAATCCAAGAATGAATGAGAATAGTGAGCATCTTTTTGAAAAGTTCTCTTTCTTTCAAATTTATTCATACATATACATGGCAAATGAATAAATATAAATCTGTAAGCATGATAGATTTGACTCATTGTGATAAAAGATTGAGAAGAGGGATGTCAACAGGGAGGAGTTAAAAAAACCACAAGATTATGGTTGGGACCATACAGTTATTGCTGTCATCTTGACTTTGGGTCACCTACTATTAAAAGGAGAAGCTTGAAGGCCAGAGAAGTAAAAGATAATGATGTAGCAGTTACTTTGTATTTGTCATTTTCTCCTAGGCCTTCACAACATGTGAAGTTGTGTCTTGCAGTATCTTCTTCTGCCTGGGTTCATCAGAGCTGACCCACAACTGTTATCAATACAACTGAAAAATTGTCTCTGACAGGTCTTTCTGGGAAAAATCCATCATAATGGGAACACTACCATAAAAATACTCTTTCCCTAGTTGTCCTCAGTTTTACCTGTCAAATTTGGAAGTGCTAGAGAAGCTGAGACAATTAGAAACCAGCTTTGTAAGGCTTTATTCTAATTTAAAATGAGAACTATAACATTTTCCATGTTGCTTCTCTGAATAGATTTATTCTCCGACTTGGAGCATCATGTGTCTTTCTCACAACTCAGCTACTTTCCTGAGGTTTCTATTGTCATTATTTCTCTGAGCTGTTGTTTATGATCACAGTGAGATGAAAGCAGACCAAGGACCTTGATATGGATCTAGAAAGATTCCATCTGAGTTCTGGTGATTAAGAAATCAGTCAGACAAAATCTACCACTGGTTTCTGGTTTCTGAACAAAGAACTGATCAAAGTCCTATCAGAGGGATCATTCAAGTTATCGTATATGAGAAAGAAGGGTGTTAACATGGCATAGTCCATCCTCAGTATGGCATGAATGATATATACCCTTCCCTTAAGCACTTATACATATAGTACAAGCAATTAAAGGGAATAATTTTTGAATATTTCTGTACAGATGTCATTCCTATAAGTAAAATCTCTGGCCTGAAGAAACTCAACTGGTTAACCACCTGAACCAGATTGGTTTCAATTTATTCAATTCACTATACTCATTTAATCCCTCACATGAATCCTTATATTTTGGGAATCCATTGGACCAATTTGATCTCCAGGGTTTTGCAGAAATTGTTTAGATCGGTATTCAGGTTAATCAAATGAAATCAGCCACTGAGTAGTTGGATGCTTGGAGAATAGGCTAATTCAATTTGTGTTGTGTTTTAAAGTAATTACTTTAATAATACTGAGTCAGTAATTAGCAGCTCCCGGAGATATAGCTAGGCTACTAGCATAATTATTTTTCTCTAGGAATTCACATTGCATTCAAAAGAACATACTTGCTTACATTTCAAAGGCAAAGTAATGATATGGTTGCCTTTTGCAAAGTCTAGGAATCTAGATTTTTCTGTACGTGTTTCCCAACATTTATATCCTGAATTTCTTTCTCTTGCTGTTTCATCCTAGCATGCTAGCAACCAATTTCTCATCCTGGCCTCCTGATTATACCTGCACTGCATTTATATTAAGGTCTGGTTTCTTGTTTTTTCAGCTTCAGCTCTCTTAGCAGTAGAGACTACAGCCATTCATCTTTATACTATAATGAATGAGAACATTGGAGGAAGGGGCCATGGAAGGATAATTCTCCTGGGCCCTACACAATTGGTTCATCCAGATTCAGCATTTGAAATTTTCTGATGAACTGACACTTTTCCTCCAAGGCATTCAAAACCAATCATTTAAAAAACAGCCCCCAAAATTACTTGCACCATTGGTTTCAAGGGGAAAATACAATGGAGAGAACAATGACACATAGTAGGTATGTATTTATGTACATACCAGGGCCTGAAGAAGGAACTGGAGAGGATGTGGAAAGTAAAAGCAAAAAAGGTCTGAGGTGGTAGGAGAACTCAGGGCTATGACTCCTAAGCTGGAAAAATGGCACAACAGATCCCAAGAGCAACATCAGAGCTCTCTGTCTAGAAGAGTTCAGGGCTAGGAACAGCTAAGATCCTGCAAAGAACTTACACAAACTAGTAGAGGACCTGAGATTGAGGAAGACAGAGACACCCATAAGGGTGAGAAGGGAACTTTTACATATATGTTAGCTGAAGTTCTGTTGACCCTAAAAACAAAAAAAAAAACGTAGACCTGAAGTGCAATGCACATACACACACACACACAAGCATGGCTTGATTTCTGCATTCAGCAGTAACAGTAAAAAAGCCTTCTATGTTGTCTGCAATAAAATATATAGTATATGTTTATTTATTTATTTCTCTATCTTTCAGGTTTATATAGCTACCAATCTCACAAAAATGACTCTGGGCAGTATACAATAAACCCCTAATTAAAACAACAATTAAAAATTGTTAAATTCAAATATAAATTAAAATATGGAAGAACAGACAGGCATCCTATACACATTATAACCATAAAATAAACAGACCAAGCTGTGTGGTGCTTCTGAACTTACGCTATAAGCAAATTCCTTAGTACTAGTGAAGTCTCAGGAGAGTCAAGGTTTATTGTCATGTTTGGTGTGTGTCTGACCCAGAAAGTGAGAGGAAAGTTCAAGAAGATTAAATGAGTGCTCTGACTCCAGACCTTTTGGACTTTTAAGAATGCCTTGATTATTAAACGTTGTCTTTATTATCTACAGGGAAAGGACCGATGTGAGCACTTGGCACTTTCCGGCAGCTGTTACAAGCCTGCTAACAGTAGCCCCAAAGGCAAGATCGGAGAAATACTTAAGATCAATATCTTGTCAAAAGGCAAGATCTGTGAAACACTTAAATTAGCATAAAGCCTACATTGGGAATTTCCAATCATTTTGAGAATTTTTTCTCCAGCTGCCACCTTCCAGTAATCATATCTACAAGATGTCAGGAGCTCTAATATAATTTGGAACATGAAGTGGAAACTCCTTCGACCTGAAAGCAGACAGGCTAGTGAAGCAATTCCATGATAAATATCCTGAGAAGCCAAAGCCCCCACCCCGTGAGGGGGGAAAGGGTGGTTGAGTGATATTGATTAACCCCCCCTATGTTTCCCTCTTGATCTCATTGCAGGATTCGATCATTGGATGAGCGAGGGGGCGGCCTGTCAGGCCTGGAAAACATTTTGGGCATTGGATCTTCAGGCCTGCCACGTTTGGACTGTGGGACATTGGGAGGGGGGAATTGTATGGAGCTGGGGAAATATGTAGCCATAATAACATTTCTTTCTTCAAGAGTCAGGGCCACTCTACCCTGGACCTGGAGGGGTGTGACTAGGAGGCATCTCCAGTTGGGACGGTGCATTGATTGGACCATGTGATGGACATGTGGGTGCTGGGGCAGGACTTTCATTTGGGTGGGGAAAACCCGGAAGCTTTCAGATTCTGGTTTTCCCAGATATGCCAATATGACATCTCTCATAAAATGGAACTTTGAGGAATGCCTAGCCTCGGAGTCTTCTTTCGTTGGGGGTGTTGCTTGGAACCCTGACACCACCTCTACACCATTAGGTTTTGTTATGTATGTCTATAAATTGGTGAGCCATTGCTACAGCAAGTACAGTGGTTAAGATGTTGGATTAGGAGCAGAGACACCCAGCTTCACATCTCTATTCAGCCATGGATGCTCATAGGTGACTTTCTCTCCAACTTTCCCATAGGTTATTGCAAAAATAAAAGGGGACGAGATTGCATTGGGATATCCTGACTTAAATTCCTGGGGAAAGGCTAGGATATAAATCTAATAAATCAATCAAGTTGATAAATTGCTAAACAAGTACTAATCTGTTCTTTGACACATGGGAAAAGGCTGAGAAACTGGAAATGGCATCTTTGTTCAGGTTTGTAGAAAGTTTGAATTATTCATATTATTAATTACAGAAGAAAAATATTAGCACAGGACACACAGGTCACCATAAATTATATTCCTGAATGATTTGGGAGTAACACATTTCATGTGTTCCAGATTGCTATCCTGTTTTCCGGGCTCCAACAACAATCTAAATTAAACACAAAAGATGAAAATGCTTGTCAGGAAATCAGCCCCCTTGGACCAGAAATGTTTCCTTTTGGTTTCTATGATTTCAGCTGGCCCCATTTTTTTCCCTAGGATTGGATGTCTTGCCTAATTCAGTGTTGTTGTGCTTTGGCTTCTTGTGTTGCAAATTAAAATAAACAATGAATAATGATTTAATCAAAGAGACTACAGGAGCAGAACAAAATGCATGCCTAAAATGACTCTGTTAATATAATTTGGGTTCCGCTGGTTAGCCAGATTAAAATGGGGGAAGCGTCCTGGTTTGATTTGTATATTTCAATGTATGATGAGCGGTACGATATGTTGGACAACAAAATTCTAAGAGGAATTTAGCCAAACAGAGCGAACAAAAGAACTAGAATTTCTTTAAATGGATTCTTCCAAAGGATTCCTATTGTACATATTAGAAAATCTAGCATAGTCCTCTGCCGGGGGAGCAAGTAATGTCCCATGCATTATGAAATTATGCAAATGATGCAACTTGTGTTTTGCAGTTATGCAAATTAGACAATATGGACTGTATCGTTTACATGGTAATGTCATGATGAACATGATTACATGTATCAGGCACCAAAGTGATGCTCCCTTCCAGGTAAAGCTGATTATATGACATACAAAATGATAAATGCCTTTATAAGAAGGTACAATAGTTTTATTTATTTATTTATTTATTTATTTATTTATTTATTTATTTATTTATTTATTTATTTATTTATTTATTTATTTATTTATTTATTTATTTTTGTCAAGTACGTGTTGGTAATATACATAGATATAACATTGTTTATATACATAAGATGAGTACAGATAAGAGGGAACATTAGGACAGGGACGGTAGGCAATATTCCGGTAATATTCTCCTGAGACTTAAAATATAATAAAGCACATTTATGCCTTTGTGATAAAAGTTTGCAAAAAGGGGCTGCCTTTTATTGTGGAGGGATGGATTGTTTTCTTGGTAATGTGTTACTTGTTTAAGAGTGGGGTTGAATCAAATACTGGCAGGACAGTGGTGGGTTCCTACAGGTGCGGTCCACTCTGTAGCACCGGTAGCGGCCCACTGGTGATGTCACAGTACCGGTGCGGTTAGTTGCCGGTGTCTGGGCACCGCCATTAAAAAAAATTTTTTAAAATTTTTAAAAAAAATTTCTTCTGCGCATGCCCAGAAGCCGAGCTTCCGGCACTGCACATGCGCTGCCTTCCTACCCCACAGTGAGTCCAAGCAGGGAAGGATGGCTGAGGGAGCGTGTGAGACGCTGAAAGAACGGGCAGCAGGAGCTATCTCCATTCCCCTCCCTTCAGCAATCCGAGAAGCCACGAACGTGCCGTGATGATCCCAGGCATTTTTGCACGTGCGAGGCTTCTCGAGCTGCTGAGGGGAGGAGGAATGGGTGGCAGGACCTATCTCCATTCCCCTCCCTTCAGCAGTCTGAGAAGCCATGCCCACCCGGTCACATGGCCGACAAGCCACACCCACAAAATAAGCCATGCCCACAGAGTGGTAGTAAAAAAATTAGGAACCCGCCCCTGTGGCAGGATCTGAACCCCACGTGAGAAGAATTACAATATATATTCTTTTTTTTCTAACTACCCAATTTTTTCTGTCTAAAACCCATACCCATATATTGCCTGTTTCCCCCCCAAAAAAGGAAGTTACTAGACAAGATCTGTATTGGTTGCTTGTTCAGAGCTTTTAAAGTTAAATAAATACAATTACACTATAGTGTACTGGGCTGGTTTATATATTTTATTGATTGATTGATTTATATCCCACCTTCATTATTTTCAAGGCAATGAACATATCAAACACACCTTCCTCCTCCTATTTTCCCCACAACAACAATCCTGTGAGGTAGATTGCGCTTAGAGAGAGTGATGGCCCAAAATTACCCACCTGGCTTTCATGGCATCAATCAAATAAATCCAAACATTGGTCAGAAAAGCTCATTCTTAATCTATTTCAAGAAGATCATTGATCTGGAGGTTAACTGAAATTCAGTTGGAAGGCTGTTCCCTAAAATAGGCACTTTCCCTGGAGAACAATTCTGTGAACACCCATTTGCTTCATTTTACAGAAGTGAGAACTATCAGTGGGTTCTCCCAGGTTGATCTTACTGAGTTTATCAATTCAGGTTAAAAGAAGGAGTTAAATATATAATTTGCCCAAGCTATAAAGGGCTTCATCAGACCAAAAAAAGACAATATACTCAAGCTACTCCCACAGGGAAATTTGGAGAGTACTAGATCTAGATACTCTTAACCAGAGCATACAAAACATGTATTAGACCGATTCTTGAATACAGCTCATCTGTCTGGAACCCACATTACATATCAAACATCAACACAATTGAGAATGTCCAGAGGTACTTCACAAGAAGAGTATTACATTCCTCTGTTCACAACAGAATACCTTATGAAACCAGATTTGAAATTTTGGGACTTGAAAATTTAGGAACTACGCCTCCTTCGATCTGACCTAAGTTATCTGCCACAAAATTATCTGCCACAACGTTCTACCTGTTAACGACTATTTCAGCTTCAACCACAATAATGCACAAGCTCACAATAGATACAAACTTAATGTAAACTGCTCCAAACTTGATTGCAAAAAATTCGACTTCAACAACAGAGTGGTCAATGCCTGGAACACTTTACCTGACTCAGTAGTTTCTTCCCCAAACCCCAAAAACCTCAACCTCAGATTATCTACCATCAACCTCACCCCATTCCTAAGAAGTCGGTAAGGGGCATTCATAAGCACACAATTGTGCCTACCGTTCCTGTCCCAATGTACCCATATATTCATACCTCTTTTACTCTTATTCATGCTTGTACTATTACATATATATTCAATCATGTATTACTGTTTATACTTTGCTTATAATCATATATGCTTGACAAATAAACAAATACAAAATACAAATACAAATAGATATGGTCACTTGAGAAAGAGGTTGTCAGTAGGCCTCTTTCAATTTATATAGACTTCTGTAAAGCCTTTGATTCAGTAGTACATTACAAACTACTTCTAAAACTAAAATCTTATGGCATTTCCAGATCCCTGCATAAGTAGATAGTTGCCTATCAAACAGGCAACAAGTAATCAAAATAGGGAACACCCTATCAAACCCTACACCTGTTAACAGCAATGTCCTTCAAGGAAGCGTTTTAGGATCCACACTCTTTACACTTTACATAAACGACCTTTGCGATCATATTATAAGCAACTGTGTTCTCTTCGCTGATGATGTAAAACTATTCAACACCACCGACAATGCTGCTACCCTACAAAAAGACCTTGACTATCTGTCAGAATGGTCAAACACTTGGCAACTCCAAATTTCAACCAACAAATGCTCTGTCTTACACATTGGCAACAGAATACCTTATGCCACCAGACTTGAAATTTTGGGCCTGGACAACTTAGAACTTCGCCGTCTTTGATCCAACCTAAGCATAGTGTCAACTTGCAAAGATTTCAAGTTGCCATGAAAAGGAGGGGGAAAAGCTGGAGGAAGGCTGTTTCCCTAACTGAAAATGCATTCCACAAATGTTTCTTTTACTGATTGTGTCCTACGCTACTGGAGTCAGAAGGAGGTGTGTGTGGGTCACAACCTCCCAATGTGATTAATTGGACAATGTGATTTATCACATGGTCAATGAGAAGGGGGGAAACAGGGTCAAGATGACGTGCAGCCAGGTTGAATTCAGTTCTGGTTGCACTGGAGTATTGCCGAGATGTCCCTTTTAATAAATCTTTGTATTTCTTTTGGATTTTGGCTCATGGCTCCTGAATTAATTAGGGCATCTTTCAGAAGCTTCACACATAGTACATAAAATTATCTGCTACAATGTCCTACCTGTCAATGAATACTTCAGCTTCAACCACAACAATACACAAGCACACAATAAATACAAACTTATGGTAAACCGCTCCAAACTCTATTGCAGAAAATACGACTTCAGCAACAGAGTGGTCAATGCCTGGAATGCACTACCTGACTCTGTGGTTTCTTCCCCAAATCCCAAAACTTTAACCTTAGACTGTCTACTGTTGCCCTCACCCCATTCCTAAGAGATCTGTAAGGGGCATGCATAAGCACACCAGCGTGCCTACCGTTCCTGTCCTACCGTCCCCATTTATTCGTATCCATTTCCTGTATTCATTATCATGTTTATACCTATATCGGTTAAGCTTGATAAATAAATAAATAAAATAAAAATAAATAAAGTGGGAAGGGTAAAAAAAAAGTAAAGTTACTTTCTCTCCCTTATGGCCATGAACTCAAATGTGAGCTCTGATACATGCTCTGTCAGGTTCAAATTTAATTTTTCTGTATTAATATTCCAGATATGTTCTCAGTAACCCAAGATGTCATCGAGGGTTGGTAAATAGAGAATTAAGCTTTTTGGGAACAATCTTGAGGGACCAACTAAACAATTAACTGAACTGCCTGCCACAACACAGGAATGACTCAAACACCCTGCCAGAATACATACAGTCAAAGCATCCTCAAAGTAACTAGTATCACAGAACGATATGCCCTTAATTCATCATTTAGACACCTATTAAATGAGAATAAACACTGAACAAAAAATGACAATAATGTGATATGATCCATCAATAAAATTTCTAATACACTATTTATTTTGGAAGTAGAAGTGAATTTCTGTTGATGATCACAACATCCACGACCACAAGGCAATATTAACACCAAAAACAGTAGTGGCTGTACTTCAAATAAATAATTCAGTCTGCTTCCAAATTCTCCAGTGGCAAAGTCTTCAAATATAAAGATCGCAGGATATTGCTAACTATTTTTTTTTCTTATTGTCACTGAGATTTTCTTTAAAAAGAATGCTCCATGCTAGTTACTTCCTTCAAAAGATGTCACAAGAGTATGATTTCATTCAACAAGATGAACCCGTCAATATTATGTAACATATGACATAGCATACTCTGGTTTGTTTGGTTTGCTTGTTTTGCAATATAACAGTAACTGTATGTTGCCATAATAAGATAAACTCTGAAGTGGGAGGTCCCTATTTTAAAGGGTTATATTATTTTTTCTTTACTATTCAGTGCTTCAAGCAAACAAGAATGTTTCATGTTGAAGTAGTTGATACAGTAAAAGGTCTGGTGAAGTCAATGTATTTCTTATAATAATTGCCAAAAGAATTAACTGGCTGTAGATCATCCACTGAAATACACACATTCTTTTTCTATTAGAATATTTTTTTATTATAATTACACTGGTATCATCCAATTTTAAAAGTGTTGTACAACTCGGCATAATTGCTAGGTTGCTTAGTAGCCAATTAAGAATAAGCAGTACATTGGGTTGAAGGCCACTTTAGTTAAATTGCCTTTTTCTAACTGTCATCAATCATTTCCTCCTTGAATCTGGTTGGTAGAATATTGCCTTTTTTTTTCTCCTTTACTTAGAAAACATGGCTCCCACTCAGATATTGCCGCAGTGGTGGGGTTCAATTTTTTTTTACTACTGGTTCTGTGGGCGTGGCTGGGTGGGCATGTGACTGGGTGGGCATGGCCAATCAATGTCACTCAAGTCAAGGGGCACTTTGCCAGCCCCTCCCCTCCTAGCCATTCCTTGTCACCCCCGGCCTCAACATATCTATAATTCTGTAAAAATGTTGTTCACCTTTTTTTGACTTTATTATCTGCATCTATATACTATAGATGTACTTTCATGGACCACTGAAAGAAGGAAATGGTTCACATGCTTTTCCCAAGAGTGTGATAGGCAGGTCACAAAACAGGGTTTTGAGGGGTTGTCACAAAGAAGGGGGGCAATGTATTTTACAAAGCAGCAGAAGGCAAAACAAGAAGCAATTGATGGAAACTGAACAAAGAGAGAAGCAACCTAAAACTAAGGAGAAACTTCCTGACAGTGAGAACAATTAACCAGTGGAACTGCTTGTCTCCAGAAGTTCTGGGTGCTCCAACACTGGAAGTTTTCAGGAAGAGACTGGACTGCCATTTCTCTGGAATGGTATAGGGTTCCCTCCAAGGTCCCTTCTAAGTATTATTCTGACACCTTTCCCAGGCCCTCCACTCAAATTTGGCATTCTCAGTTTTCCTGCCTAAGCAGGGGATTGGACTAGAAGACCTCCGAAGTATCTTTCAACTCTGTTATTCTGTTATTCCTAAACTAAATAGCTAAGACCCTCATTGGGACCCTATCTCTTTTGCTCCCTCTGGACTAATGAGTTAAAGAGCTGCCTCTAGACATTCCTTTTAATAAGATTTTTAGAAACCTGCAGTTGAAAGTTATTCATGTTTCCTTACCCTGAAGACCCAATTTCATTTGGAATTTAATCCCAAACTGATTGCCCTTTTAGCATTTCTCTTGACACTTCTCCAAAATGCATCCCCAAGAAGATACATATTTCTCTCCCTCCCTCCCTCCCTCCCTCCCTCCCCCCCTCTCTCTCTCTCTGTCTCTCTCTCTCTCTCTCTCTCTCTTTTACATACACACACAAACACACACACACACACACTGAGGTTGGATTGAATATCTCACTTCCACCCTCCTTCCCTCCCTCCCTCTCTACTTTAGGCTTAGAAAGTCTGCCAGTGCTGTTGCTGTTCCTCATTTGGCAATGCTTAAGGAGAATTAGGGGCTACAGACAGTTGACATGCTCATCTCTGCTACATGTGAGGCTGTCAGAAAGACTTTTTGGAAGGCACACAATGCCTTCTCCTCAGCCTCTCAGCACTAATGAGAGATGAGGCTCTACTGCCCAGGGTAGGCAAAGCCTCTCATTTTGTAAAAACCATCTGCTGCCGGCGGATACATGGACAGCAGACATCTCACGGTCCCTCCGGCACCGTGAGATGTCCGTGACGGAGTGAGAATTAATCTCACAGAGGTGATGTTTGTTCTTTTCCCAGAATTCAAACATTAGAAAAGAAACCGCAGTTTAAAAGTCTAAGTAAAATATTTATTTCAGTACAAAAACAATAAAATCTCATTTGTTTACATGTCTGATATAAAATGCGACTTCCTCCATTGGAAGCCAGAAGAAGAAGGATAGAACGGAGATTCAGTAATGCACACATGCGTACAAGAACATATCAATCACGTGCTCAGGAATAAACCATTATATTAGATAGGGATGCATCTCCCTGCATATACATGTAACAGGCAATAAATCACACCGTGACAGTCTGCGTGTTTGCTCTGTGTGTATGTTTGAGGCTGAGAAGGAAGAGACGACTTGGCCGAACTTTTCTAACTCCCTTCGCAGCAAAGCTGCTTGGAAGGCAGCCGCCGCAGCCTGTCCCTTTAAGCACAGCGAAATTTACTTTAGCAACCGGGAATTGCCACTTTGGGTCCTGTAAGTCCTGTCCGGAAAGCGCTGCAGCAGAGAGAAACAGCATTCAACCTGGCTGATTCTCTCTGCCGCAGAGCTTTCCGGATGGGACTTAGAGGACCCAAAGCTAAATTTTGCTGTGCTGCGAAAGGCACTCTTGCTCTCCCAGCAAGAGCAGTGGTGGAGAGAAGCAGCCGCTGACCCGGAGAGCACATAGAGTCACTCCACATGTTCTCCAGCGACCTGTTTTCTCTCCCCCAGCTCTTGTTGAGAAAGCGTATTTTGCAGCACAGTGGAATTTACTTTAGCAACTGGGAGCTGTTGCTTTGGGTCCTGTAAGTCCCATCCAGAAAGTGGATGGGACTTAGAGGAAAGTGGCGGCTCACAGCAGCTAAATTGCACAAGACACTCTCCCTGCAAGAGCAGCAATGGAGAGAAGCAGCTGCCGACCCGGAGAGCACATGGAGCATTTCCATGAGTGACCGAGGCTCGGCAAGGGATGGAAGAAGCAGCTGCAAGATCTTCCGCTGCAGCGCTTTCCAGATGGGACTTCTTACAGGTAAGAAGAACCGTCTGGTCCATTCAAAAACCATTTCGGTCCTCCTGCGCCCATGCCAAACCCCCCCCCCACATAGCCCTTCAGCCTAGCACAGCAGGCTGCAGGCCAAATAAATTGCTTCAGCCTGGGGGTCTGTCTTCGAGGCCAGAGGGGTGGGTGGGATGTGGGCAGAGGCCAGGGGCAAGGCCAGAATAGGGGAATGACATGTTCCCCAACCCGATCAAGGTGAACGGCAAGCATATGGAGGCTCCAGAGCCAGGGAATGGCACATTCTCCAACCGGCCGAGGTGAACGGCGAAGCAAGCCAGGCAAGCTCCGGGGATGGGCAGCTGGCTAGGCCACAACTCACAAGCTTACTGCCACGCAGATCAGAGCCATTCAGCTGGGCCGAGGCACCGCATGGGAAGGCAGGCAAGCTGCGGAAACTGTGTGGTCAATGCAAGCGAAGATCCACACAGTGTGCTATGCCTCCAGTGTGGAGGCGAGATGAGGAGTGACTGAGCGGGGGGGCAGCCAGAATTTTTACTACCGGTTCACCCGAACTGGCCCGAACCAGCTGAATCCCACCACTGCATCTCTGTCATCAGAGCTTTAGCCATAATTTGGAATGGTTGCTCTGGAAGTCATTCATATAATACATTTATGCAAGAGGACATTCACTGAATTTGCACTTAGGTTTATCAAAGAAAACTTTATCTTTCTTAAGATGAAGCAACTTCTGTCAATCTGTCTATTATGAAACAACTAGTGCTTTTTTAGAATCCTTGAAGTGATAAACATGGACTTTTTGTAAAAAGCAGTTCATTTTCTCCTTGGTCAGGCAGTAAAGGAGAACTGTTATATCTGGATTGCAAAGTTCCAGACAGCCTCTCTCTCTCTTACAAAAATCCATATCTTGTTGCTCCTTCTATTGGTTGTCCAGTTTTCTGCAAGTCAGGTCTCATTCCCCAATTATTAATTATTCCTTGTGAAAATATGCCACAATGACAGGATTTTAACATCTTTCAAATGTTTGCACTACAACTAGCTTTATTCTTTGTCATTAGTCAAAAGATGGACATGATGGATATTGTACTTCAGATTATCTGAAAACTAGATTTTTGCTCAGCTATGGAAGGGCTGCTCACTATACCGTATATACAGGAGGAGTTGACACTCTTAATTAGCTCCAAAGTTATTACAGGGTTATTATTGTTCTTATGATGCATGGTGGCATCATACATAGATGTATGGTTTGTATGAATTATCTACCCTAAGCCAGTTACTTTTCTGCATACATCTGAATTGTTTACATGATGCCCATAGGAGATGAAACCATGGAAGATTACATAAATAATTTTAGTATATTATTTAGGTGTATTGAGGCTACAGTTCCACAACTTCTGAGACATTGTGAACAAAGGCTGGAAATTGTGCTACCCAGAGTCATCCATGGAGGAGATAAAAAAACAAGTTGAAATGATGGCCATGACCACATGATCAAATCCCCAATATATGCACAGTTCATATAAAAGAGGGGTTGGGTTTAAATATACAGTTGATGTTATCATCTCCTCCCTGTAGATGCCCCTGCCAGAACTTGCAATGTTGATGAAATCAGATGAAATAAATTTGTAGGACACTGTTGTATAAGGATGTTTCAGTTTATACTACAGAGAAAACAATCTCAGGGAATTTTTACTTTATCCTGCATCAGGAGGAATATTTAAGAATCAGCCAAAATTTAGTAATTATTATTAGTAATTATATTTTTTTCACTAAAGCAGAATTGATTAACATGCTCTAAAGCCCACTTAGCCATTACCAGACTGCTTATAATACATTTGTATGCACTACAACTCTTCCATTATGTCCTTTTGAGAACCAAATCTAATTCCTGAATGTCATGTAATGAATTATGTTGAAAAAGTTACCTGCCTTCAAGCTGTTTTATGTTTCCAAATTACTTTTTTAACTGTTTTTCTTGCTTTTAAAAAGACAAGAAACATGTTACTTTTTTTAGTTTCAATAAATTGGAATACTTCAAAAATTATTAGATAAGCTTGTGTTATTATTGTACATTTCATAGAGGAAACAGAATAAAAAATTGATTTATCTCTGTTTATGGTATAATAAAATGCTTAATTCTATAGAATGTTTAAAATAACCAGATACACATTTAATAAATTGCAAAGAAAAATATATGAAGAGATTTGAATTCTAATATAAAAAACACAATTTAGAAAAAACCAAGTGAGATATTAAAAACTTGCTTGCTTGCATTGTATTAATGCAAGCACCAAAATAAACATAAACATCATGAACATCACTTTTGGAGTATGCTGATGTTAAAACCCTCTGACTAGGGGTGGGTTACTCCTGGTTCGGACTGGTTCGCCTGAACCAGTAGCGACCCTCTGGTGATGTCACGATGATATCACTGAACCGGATCGATCGGTGCCAGTCCATGAGCGCCACCATCTTTTTTTTCAATTTGACCATTCAGATACATAGTCAAGGTCTTTTTGAAGGGTTATAGTATTGTCGATGGTGTTGAATAGTTTTACATCATCTGCAAAGAGGACGCAGTTGCTTTATATATTATCACAAATGTCATTTATGTAAAGAATGAAGAGAGTAGGTCCTAAAACGCTGCCTTGGGGAACACTGCTGTTAACAGGTACAGGGTTTGATAGAGCTGATCCTATTTTGACCACTTGTTGTCTGTTTGACAGGAATGCAGTTATCCATTTGTGTAGAGACGCCATAAGATTTTAGTTTTAGGAGTAGTTTGTTGTGTACTACGGAGTCAAAGGCTTTACAAAAGTCTATGTAGATAGCGTCTATAGCTTTGCCCTGGTTGAGTTGTGTAGTCCATATGTTTTTATACTCTGGGAATAAATAAATAAATAAATAGATAGATAAATAAATAAATAAATAAATAAATAAATAAATAAATAAATAAATAAATAAATAAATAAATAAATAAATAAATAAATAAATAAATAAATAAATAAATAAATAAATAAATAAAGCTACTCTGGGAAGCTTATAATATAATCACAACACAAATATAAAAATATCTTTTTAAAAACCACTATAATTAACAAGAATTAAATAAAACAAGGAACCAAGTACTGTATATAAGCATTATAGAAGGGGAAATCTTCTCTCTTACCTATCAGCCACCTCCAGCAAAAAGTAAACCTATCTAGCCACAAGCCAATTAGCAGCACCAGATTTTGAGGCCCTTCTGGAAAGCCATGAGGGTGGAGGTAGATATCACCTCTGGGGGCAGGGCCCAATACAAAAATGCTCTGCTTCTAGATCCTGCCAGCTAAAATTCCTTGACCTGTGGCATATCCCTTGTACTGATGTAAATAGGGCAGGCCAAACCTCCTGGGGCAAGACAGTTCCTCAGGTAACTTAATCCCATGTCTGTTCTACACATATACCCAGAGAGATAAAATAGTATGACACTGCAGGATGATAATTGATGTGCAGCTCAAAGGAATGTGCAAATTATGTGGAGTTGTAATAGTTTATTTTGGGGTTTTTTTTTCCTTTCTTTCTTTTTACTTTAAATAAAATGTTAAAATTGGAGATAACCTGAAAAACAACATGTGACCTAATTTTATATAGTAGCTATATTACAAATTGGTTGCAGGGTTTTTAACATTATTTATATAAAGTTTTCGTGACCAGATAAAATATTTAAGAAGCTGTTTCTACTAAAAATCATTTTTCAACTACTTCTATTCCTGGGGTTTTATTATAGACTTCGTGGAATGTAAATGGTTCCCGTTTCTTCTCAACTTTTCTTTGATGATACAAAAAGAGCCATTTGAAAGTAAAAGCCCCTAAAATGTTTGGCCTTAGCAGGAGATAACCATAATCAGTTTTTTCAGTCATTTCTGTCCAGGATATAGAATTATCCTACCTCCAACATTTTGTAGGCCTGCTCTTGTCAACAGTCAAAGCCACAGGTAGAAAATGTGTACAATTTGACTGCCAGAAAAAATATTAGAAAGTATATTCAAAACTATAAAGTTCTTCAAAATAACTGGCCAAAACTGGCTGGTTTACTCAAAATAATATCTTCACAGATTTTCCTTAATCATCTACAAAGAAATATATATATAAATCCCTTTATGGCATGGGTCAGGCTAGCTGAGGAACTACCTTACTCCATTGGGACTAATTCTCCCTACTCGTTCTAGAGAAAGGGGCCAACTTTGGATCCCACTGCTCAAAGAACTTTGGCTGGCAGGGTCCAGGAGAAGAGCCTTTTCTGCTGTGGCCCCTGCCCTGTGCAATGTTCTCCCATGTTCATCAGATGTGAGAATTTCCCCCTACTCCTGGCCTTCCAAAAGAACCTAAAAAGTTGGCTCTGCTACCCAGCCTGTTGCCCCATCGACAGTCCGCTACATTGGGGGTGTCTGATGGGGTAGAGAAGATCATCTGCCCATCATCTTGATTTTTAATTTCACTTTTAACTATTCATTCTAATTGTAATTGTTTTAAGCAGTTTTTAACTTTTATTATTTTGTAAGCCACCCAGAATTGTTGTATTAGTGAGATGGGCAGCATAAAAATTAAATAAATAAATATACAATAATTTAAACTTTCAAAATAATAAAGTAACATTTCTATTAAGAAAATTGATTATAATTTTATATAAAGACTGGTGCTATAAAAACTATATTACTAATTTATAATATAACTATTATATCTATTTTTTTCAATATATTCTAATAATAAAAAAAGTAAAATGTTATATTAAATTCCTAAGAAACAAAAGTAAAAAAGACATATGCTTTCAAAAGACCCACATATGTCTAAATTCTTTCAGTGTAGGAAAAGTAATCAAATACTTACTATAATTAATGTCCAACATTTGCTAGAATTATATTAGTTAAGAGATCTCAGGTTGAGCCCACAATGGTACATATTCAGCATTATTTATGTTTCAAAACATGCCTGAACTTAATAAAGTAGCCCAAAAATATGATTGGAACCAGGGTAGGGTTCCCAAATTTTTTACTACCACTCTGTGGGCATGGCTTATTTTGTGGGTGTGGTTTGATGGTCATGTGACCAAGTGGGAGTGGCTTCATGGTCATGTGACTGGGTTGGTGTGGCTTCGTGGTCATGTGACTCAGCTGGCAAGGCTTGGTAGTCATGTGACTGGGTGGGCATGGCCAACTCAATGTCACTCACGTCAAGGAGTGCCTCACCTGGCCCCTCCCCTCCCAGCCATTCCTTGTCACACCCAGCCTCAACAAATCTAGAGTTCTGTAAAAATATTGTTCACCATTTTTCAACTTTATTATCTACATACTATAGATGTACTTTCATGGACCACCAAAAGGAGGAAATGGCTCACATGCTTTGCCCAAGAGTGTGATAGGCAACAGGCTTTTAAGGGGCTGCCAGAAAGAAGGGGGGGCAATGTATTTTCCAAAGTGCCAGAAGACAAAACAAGAAGCAATGGATGGAAACTGAACAAAGAGAGAAGAAACCTAAAACTAGGGAGAAACTTCCTGACAGAGAGAACCAAAATAGGTGCAGAAATATTTCAGTCATAATTTCAGATATAAAATAGCCATTCGTGTAATAAAACCCGCATAGTGTTCAAAACAGTAATTAGTATTATGGCTGATGTGGCTGATTATGGAATATCATATTAAGCTGGACTTATGCAACCTGATGTACAAAATAAACAAACATATATTTATGCTCTGGACTATAGACATTGAATGCATCTAAATCTCTGAAAAATACGTGGTAGCCCTGGGCAAAAGAAAGGCAGTAAAATCACTCTACGTGTAAAATAGTATAAAATATTAACACACGATAAATAATGGAACAATTAAAAATAATAGCACAGAGTTTTCTTTCTCTCTCTCTCTCTCTCTCTCTCTCTCTCTCTCTCTCTCTCTCTCTCTCTCTCTCTCTCTCTCTCTCTCTCTCCCTTCCTTCCTCTTTCTTTCTCTTTCTTTCTCTCCTCACTCTCTCTCTCCTTTCCTCTTTCTTTCTCTCTTTCTCTGTCTCTGTCTCTTTTTTTCTTTCTCTATCTCTTTCTTTTTTCTTTCTTTCTTTTTACATCTCTCTAAGGTTTGATGAAAGCAGTCACAAGCTTAGGGTGAATTAAGTCTTTCTCCAAAATTTAAACCAGGATTCCAACAAAAACCTCTAGGTCAGCATCAAACAAGGGATGGCAGGCAAGCCAGGCTATGAGGCATCTGAAAGGAAGGCTAGGATGTCTATGGGGATTCTCGGTCATCCAGGTTGGCCCAAAGATGCTTTTTTTTTTCAAGAGGCAGCTGGACTTCCTGCTTTTTCTTCTAAGATATTTCGCTTCTCCTCCAAGAAGCTTCTTCAGCTCCTCCCAGAGCAGAGGTCTTCAAACTTGGCAACTTTAAGATTTGTGGACTTCAACTCCCAGAATTCTATGCTGGCTGGAGTTTTTCAAGTTGGAGGACCCCTGTCCCAGAGGATCGAGCTGGGAGGTGGGAAGGGGAACAGTGCACATCATCCACCTTGCAGAGGATCGCTCGCGCTCTCCAAGAGAAACCCCGCTCCCCAAGAGAAACCCCCATCCTTGCATCCTGGGAGCGCACGATTTGGGCTGGAGACCCTCAAAAGCGAATGAGGTTATTGTGCCCAGCAGGGGAGAAAGAAGCAAAGTCGGACAAACCCGTTGCACGTCTCCCCGGATGGCAGCTCCTCTCCACGCTGCTTGCCAAGGCATCTGCCCCAGGGTAGCACTGGCGGGGCTCTCTGCGTTCCAGGGAACGCTCCATGGGAAAGTGGGGCACCTGACAGATGGCAAGCTGGTCCGGAACCCCAGCAGGGCAGGAAGGTGCATCTCTCTAGCCCCGCCTCACCGCGCCGCGGCCCACATCATCTGAATGCTGTGCTGGCGAGTGAAGAAGCAGCCGGTCGGGGCAAGTGTGCGGCCTGGGGGTGGTGCTGGAGGGTTGGGGCTGTGGCACTGAAAGGTGCCTGGGGCACCAAGGACTGGACCAGGGGAAGATGCCTGGCCAGCTCGGCTGCCTAGAGAGCAGCGAGGGGACGGCCCAGTCCACGCCCACCGGGGAAGTGATGTGCTCGCCGCCCCAGCCTGCCGCTGCCACTGGGACTCCGCATTGCCCGGGGATGTAGCAACGGCGGGCTGCTGGGGGGGCTTCTGCATGCCCTGGCCATGCTGCTGCTTTGCACCTGTGAAAATGCCTGGGATCATCGCTGAGTGTTTCGGAGCTTCTCTGGCTGCTGAAGTGGGGGGGAACGGAGATAGCTCCTGCTGGGCAGTCCCCCTCCCCTCAGCAGCCAGAGAAGCCTCCAATGTGCGAAAATGCCTGGGATCATTGCTGAGCGTTTTAGAGCTTCTCTGGCTGCTGAAGTGGGGGAGGAACAGAGATAGCTCCTGCTGGGCACTCCCCCTCCCCTTAGCAGCCAGAGAAGCCTCCAACATGCGAAAATGCTGAGATCATCGCTGAGTGTTTCGAAGCTTCTCTGGCTGCTGAAGTGGGGGGGTGGAATGGATATAGCTCCTGCTGGGCATCCCCCTCCCCTCAGCAGCCAGAGAAGCCTCCAACATGCGAAAATGTCTGGGATCATCGCTGAGTGTTTCAGAGCTTTTCTGGCTGCTGAAGTGGGGGGGAACGGGGATAGCTCAGGGGTGGGTTGTGACTTACCTCACTACCAGTTTGCTTCCTCCTGCCATGCAGTGCAAAAAAACAAAGCCAAAAAACAGATGGCGGCCGCATGCACAGTGCCGGAACTTGGCTTCTATGCATGCTCAGAAGGGGAATTTTTTTAAAAAAAAAACCCGCCGAAAATGAAATGGCAACGCATGCCCAGTGCTTAAAACTCGGCTTCTGCACATGCTCATTAGAAGAAAAAAATAAAAAATCCCAAAAAAATAAAAAAAAATTGGTGAAAAAAATGGCGGCGCCCAGGGACCGGGACCGGCTGATAACATCACCAGCAGGCTACTACTGGTGCGCCCGCACCAGGGTGCACCAGGAGGAACCCACCACTGATTGGAACTCAGGAAAATTAAAACCAACATCTTTGTATGAAAGATATAATTTTTGTGGCATTAATTCTTAAAGGTTTCTCATTTTAGTATCCTCTTTCATTAGGGTAATAGATTTTAAAACTTTCTTAGCAATTAAACTGGATATTTTCCTGAAAGGAAAGGAAATTTAAAGAAGAAAACAAACTCTAACTACCTGATTAAGGATAATCAGTAGCCACAGAATCTTATTTCTGTCTCCAATCTGGGGAAGATTGGAATAGAATGTCATATAAAATAATACCAGACAGATGGTATCTTCAGCAAAAGTGGTATCTTCAGAATAATATTCTACAATATTTCTTTGCATATTCCCAAAGATAAATATTTCCATTTATTACAAAATTTAAAACTATTACCTCACTACCTACTGTAAGTAATAAGGAGTTAAATTAAGTTCTCTCTTGGTTAGTTCATAATGTGTCCCAATACCTGGATAAAATCCATATATTCTTGCAAAGCTTCACACCAAATATTTGCACAATAGCTCAAATATCTGTGTGGCTGACACTGCATGGTTAGACCCAGGAAGAGACCATAGATGTGAAGTCTGAAAGATAAATAAAGGGAACATTTTCTTCAAATTTATAAATGCAAACTTTAATCCCCTCAACTTACTTGGAAAATATACATTTTTGCTTTAGTAGTACCAACTTATGAGCTATCAGGATTAATCCTATTATCTTTTCATCTCCAGTAGTTAAAGAAGATTTCTCTGTGATATTAGTACAATGAATATGACTTTGTGTATATAATTACGCTGACAGTTATTTCATTGGATCTCTTTTTTAAAAAAATAATAATCTTTATTTGGTTTTTAAGCTTTAAAAAGAACATACATAATAACACACAACATCAAAGAAAAAAGAAAAAAGAAAACATTAAGAAAGGGGGGAAAGGGGAAAAGAAGGAGAAAAAAAATACAAACACTAATACACAAAAGAAAAAAAAAACAGCATTTCAATTTAACAGCTATATCTTTATGTAACTAAATCCAGTTTTGCAATCTTACTACATTGGTTGCTTTTAACCTTTATCCCTTTTACTCTTTAGTTCAAACTAATCTAAAACGTATTTATACATATTTACATTATTTTTCATATTTATATCCTCGGATTATGTGCATCGATAATAATCATTTTTATTGTTATAAAGGAGATGGTAAGGAAAGATTTTTCGGATCAAGTCTTCTTCTATGTCCATAGTTTTAAATTTTTATTTGATTGTAACCAGGAATACCATTTTGCCCATATTTCATAGAAATCAGAGTTGTCTTTTTGATGGATGTCCATCGTTAACTTGCTCATTTCTGAGCATTCTAAAATTTTCCGAATTATCATATTTGAGGAGGGAATAATATCAGATTTCCAATTTTGGGCATATAGTAGTCTAGCTGCGGTTGTTATTTGTAAAATTAAATATCTTTCTTCTTTAGTAAATTTGCTCCGGAAGATCCCCAATAAGAACATTTCTGGTTTTAATTCCATTTTCACATTTAGAATCTGTTCCAACCAAGATCTAATCTTTTTCCAAAATACTTGAACCTTGGGGCACGACCACCACATGTGGTAGTAGCTCCCTGCTTCCTTTTTACACTTCCAACATTTAGGTGATAGCGATGGAAACATCTTTGCCAGGCGATCTGGGGAGAGGTGCCAACGGTATACCATTTTATAGATATTCTCTTTATAAGATGCAGCTAGTGTCAATTTATAATTGATTTTCCAAATAACCTTCCATTCATTCAAATTTATTTCATATCCCAAATTTTGAGCCCAAGCGATCATATAGCCTTTAGTTTCGTTCTCTTTTAATTTAGTTTTCAACTGCAGATTATAAAATTTGGAAATCATTTTTTCATCTGGCCCCATAAATATTTTGTCTAATTCATTACTGTTTTGGAAGCCGAATTGGGAGAGATCTTTCTTATATCGGGTTTGAATCTGAAGATAGTGCCACCATTCTAAATCTATGCCCTTTATACTAAGTTCTTGTCTTGACCTAAGATTATTTTGTTCATCTAAAAGCTGTTGATAGATAATAGTTTTATTCTTGTTTATAAAATTTGGATGTATAATGGCTTCAGATGTTGATAGCCATTTAGGAATTTTTTTATAGTAATCATTTTTTATATTAAGCCAGGTTTCTAGTAAGGGGCCCTGTATATAATGCCTCTGAAAGTATGCATGTGCCTTATGTTTCCCTCCCCACAGGAATGCATGCCAGCCTACTTTGAAGATTAAAACCTTCCAGAGTTAAGATCCTTCTGTTACGTAATAAAACCCATTCTTTGATCCAGCTTAATGCAGCCGCCTTGTAATAGCTTTCCCAGTCCGGGAGTCCAAAGCCACCATTAATCCTACGGTCATGTAACGTCTGGAGTTTAATTCTGGCCTTTTTCTTTGACCAAATGAATTTGCGGACGATGTTATTTAATTCCATGAAAAAGTTCTTTTTAAGTTTTATGGGTGCAATTTGGAATAGAAATAATAGCTTGGGTAAAACGTTCATTTTGATAACGGCAATTTTACCTAATAACGATAGTTGCAATTTAGCCCAATTCTGCAACTCTTTTTGTATTTTTTGATTCAATTTTGTATAGTTGTCTTCTTTGATGGTGCTACATTTGGCAGTAAGCCATAGCCCTAGATATTTGACTTTTTTAACTATTTTAATTCCCAGTATTGTTCCTAAAGTCCTATTTTGTTTTTCAGTTAAGTTTTTAGTTATTATTTTTGTTTTTTCTTTATTGATTTTTAATCCTGCCACCTTACCAAACTTTTCTATTTCTTCAATTAATATTGGACCCGATTTTATGGGATCTTCCAGGATATAAGTCATATCGTCTGCAAAGGCCTGCACCTTATAGTCCTCCTTTTTAATTTTTAAACCTTTTATATTATGATTTTGTCTTACACACCTCAAAAGAATTTCTAAGGCCAGAATAAATAGTAGAGGAGATAGGGGGCACCCTTGGCGAACTCCTTTCTGAATATTTACTTTGTCCGTCAGATCATTATTCACAAGTACTTTGGCTGATTGTTCCTTGTAGATTGCCTTAATCAAATTTAAAAATTTAACACCAAAATTCATCATCTCAAGCTGGGTTATGAAAAACCGCCAATCCAGGTTATCGAAAGCTTTCTGGGCGTCAATAAAGATTAATGCCAGCTGTTTTCCTATATGTATATCGTAATACTCAAGGACATCCAGTATAATTCTTGTATTGTGGCTGATTTGTCTATTTGGCAAAAATCCGTTCTGGTCAGAGTGTACTAGTTTATTTAGTATTGGTTTAAGTCTTTCTGCCATAATAGAGGCTAATATCTTATAATCTGTATTTAATAATGAAATGGGTCTGTAGTTTTGGATTTGTAATTTATCTGCTTCTTCTTTCGGGATTAACGTTATATACGCCTCTTTCCAAGACTCGGGAATTTTAGCTTCTTCCATAGCCCCATTATAAACCTCTAACATTAATTTTTCTAATTGTTGTTGGAATTTTTTATAAAATTCTGAAGGTATACCATCTGGGCCTGGCGTTTTATTGTTTTTTTGTTTGGCAATGGCCTTTCATTGGATCTCAATCTGATCCACATTCTGCACTTCCACGGTTGTACAAGTGTACTTCTTGAGATACTCTGATAGGATATGTCATTTGGCCAAAATCTGACGACAATGAACAGTAGAAATTATACAATCAAATAGTTGAGAATACAGATAAATGATCAATACAAAGCATCCTCAGCATATTAATTTGTCTTCCTCTGGCATATCAGATCTGCCAATAAGACATAGCAATAGCAATAGCAATAGTACTTAGACTTATATACCACTTCACAGTGCTTTACAGCCCTCTCTAAGCCGTTTACAGAGTTCAGCATATTGCCCCCAACAATCTGGGTCCTCATTTTACCGACCTCAGAAGGATGGAAGGCTGAGTCAACCTTGAGCCGGTGAGATTTGAACAGCTGAACTGCAGCTAGCAGTCAGCTGAAGTAGCCTGCAGTGCTGCACTCTAACCACTGCGCCACCTCGGCTCGACATACCGATTTGCCAATAAGAAGTTCTCATACTTTTCTACTTCTATTTATTTATGTCTAAAAAACTGAACGAATAAGTTTATATTTTCCTCTCAGAGGGTGCTCGAAGAATTAATTAGCTAATAATGAAGATAAAAACCAGTGTATAACTAGCATAATCATCATAATTAAGATATCTTCTGAGGCTCCTTCAGTAAACTTCTGTTAACATATTTTAGTGAGTGAAAATGAAACAAAATGAAAAAAGGTATAATGCATTGTTCAGACCCTGGTTTTACAGGTATTTGGAAGAAATACCAATTAAATCTCTATGTTTTGAAGACATACAGATACATGCACACATGTTTTGAGCTATAGTAGAATTATAATTGGGGAGTTGAGAAGGGAGATAAGAATGAATTTTGCTTTGAAGAACCATCTGTCAAAACATTTTCAGAGAAAGAATATTAAAAACTTCTAATTCTCTTATAATTAAAAGCATAATTTATATGCTTCTCTTGTACATGAACGCCCATAATGAATGAGTCCACATATTGAATCAAAGCAGGAAATTCTCTCTGGAATATATTTACATGTTTGACAAATAACTCAGCAGGGTATCCTTGATACAAAATGCTACCTTGTGATTAATCAAGTTGTACCCTTTGAAACAGTTTTGATTAGTCTTGCAAAGTTTCTTTTCTATGAACCATGAACAGAGAAATGAAATGTTCTTTTGATGAAAGGCTCAATATTTCACATGTCCCGTATCACAGTAGTAAAGATGAGCTAGTACTAGTATTTAGCTTTAGTGATCCCATTTTGATGAGACCTGAAAGCTTTCATATTTATTGCAAACTATTAATATGTAAAATTGGATATGTTTATTCAGAGATTAAATTGCATTTAGCCTTGTCTCCCTTAGAAGGCTGCTAAGCCCCATTTGGATGAAGGCCCAGAAAAATGATTCAAAAGCTGAACGCTTTGGAAACAAAACTGAGATATTGGGAAACAAAGCCACCAATTTTTTGATTGTCCACACCCTTCATGACAGACATTTGGGAAAATATCATTAACGTATTTCCAAATTCCAATTGAATCCACTAGCTCAAAAATATGGGACCCCTACCTTAAAATGATGGGCCAGTTCTAGCGAAATATTTCATTGTCCATATTATGTGTTATATATATATATATAATTATGTTTCATTGCACCTTGTGTCCTTGCCTAATTCCCCATTTAAAAGTGAATTCCTCTCCTTCCCATCTACCATTTCAGAGGGAGGGAAAATAAGTCTATACATCAAATTGGCAATCTCTCTTCCAAGTTTCTATTGCCATTGCCCTCTAAGCTAGAAAGCTTGGCTAGACTCCTTTTAATTCCAATTAAAAATCTTTTTTCTCTTAGAAAACCCAGTCAATATCCCCCACTACCATCCAACACAGCACCCGTGCATTAAGATCAGCTGGGAAGATCCTCTGGTGGGTCTGGCTCAGGGGTGGGTTCTAACTTACCTCGCCGCCGGTTTGCTTCCTCCTGCACTGCGCAGGCACATGCGCAGTGCAGAAAACCAAGCTTCTGCGCATGCACAAAGCAAAGAACAGCTTCTGCGCATGCGCAAAAGCCAAAAACAAGATGGTGGTGACCACGGACCGGCACTGAACCAGCTCTATGACATCATCACCTGTTTACTAATGGTTCTAAAGAACCGGTTAGAACCGGTAGGAACCCACCTCTGGTCTGGCTCACAGCACAAGGGCTTTCTTGATGTTCTCTTTCACAACATCATAGGCTACTTTTGGAGGCTCTCTCAGATTAACAGAGTTGGAAGGGACCTTGCAGGTCATCTAGTCCAACCCCCTGCCCAAGACCTTTACATCTGCCTCTACCTAGTCTCTACCTAGGATCGAACTCACAATCTCCTGATTGTGAGGCAAGAGCTCAACCTCTAGGCCACAGCAGCTCATGTTTCCTTTTTAATGTTTCATGTTCCATGGCTTTCCTTTGCAAAGGTGGCAATAGACACAGAAAAATAAGACAATGGAGACTTTCATTGTCTTTTATTATTTACAGTGGGGCTATTGGCAACAAATATTTACAACACAGTCTGGGTGTTATCTGGTGTTAGGTTTTCTCCTAAGTTCTCCTTATCTCTCCTGTTAGCTGCTTTCGTTTTTCCCGCCTTTCCCGTCAATTGCTTTCCCCCCATTTCTGGGCTTAACAAGAAAGAGGATGAAAAGAATGGACTGAATGTTACTGTAGTTTGTTTCTCCCTTGGGGAAGAATCTCTGTCAGTGTTCTGACCAGCGTTTCCTCAGAAATCAGGCTTATCCAGCTGGGCCCCCTCCTTCCTTAGGTAGATCTGGATTTTGTGGGTCTTCCCTTCTTCCAAGGAAGCTATCCTTGGATCTTTCTTTGCCTTCCTGATCAAGAATTGACAACTGCTTCACATATATTTTTTCTCTACAATTTTTTTTCTCCAACTACTCCATACATTCCATTCGTATAGACTCCTCTCCTCTCCTTTCACCTACCCTACCCTACCCTATTCCCTCTTTCAAGTTTTAAGTCAATTTGACAACATGTTCTTAAGGAAGGGTGTGTCCATATGCCAAACTGGACCAACCTGACTGCTGTCTCAATATCTTATCACACAGTGGTGGGATTCAAAAATTTTTTACTACTGGTTCTGTGGGCGTGGCTTGGCTTGGCTTGGTGGGCGTGGTCTGGTGGGCGTGGCAGGGGAAGGATAGTGTAAAATATCCATTCCCACCTCACTCCAGGGGAAGGTTACTGTATTCCCTCCCGATCATTCCCTCCCGATCAGCTGGGACTCGGGAGGCAGAGAATTTGGAATAACACCTCTGTTATCACACCAGTCCTGGGTAGCATAACTGCCATTCAAGGCCAAAATGCACTGGCTTGTTTCCTTTTATTTTCTCTATTGGTTGGCTCATGCCAGCAGAACTGCAGCGAGACCGGGCCATTAAAAATCCATACACCACAGGAAACATGCTACTTATCAAACTTTTTTGATCCTCTCATTGTCTTGTGTTTAATAACAATTGAAGACCTGCTTTTATTGTCCTTTTTATTCACTGCACTGTTCCCTTGGGAGAAAGAAATAGAAGGAATCGTTCTGCTAAATCTTTTATTTCATTTTTAATCCATAATAGTTAAAATATGAAGATATCATTGAAGACATAACAAACTAATTTAAAAAGTGATCACTGAAAAAGTGATTTTCAGCTATTTTAATACCTTCATGCTGCATTCTTATAACTTAGGTGTTATTGCCATAAATATTCTATCCTTTAAAATAGCTAAGAAAAAGTTATATACTGTGCTTTTTTGGTATTTAAAAATGAATGAAAACTCTATTAATAATTGAATGCATGGTTACTTGGGATTAAATTATTAATGCTCAATAATTTTCTCATACCTTTAAAAATATGTACATCAGTGTTAACACAATGGCCACTCTGTACACACTAGGAATTGATCTTCTCTGTTAGCCTGAACAGACCCTGGGTGGAAGGTCTTTGAGCATTTTATACCTTTGATTTAAAAAAAATTAATAATTTGTTCATTGCTTTATAGTACCAGAATGCCACCTAGAGGTAATCTAACAAAGAAATTATTATTCTATATTAGGCACAAGGTCAAAATGATTACATTCTCAAGGTCCTGCATGAACTATGAAGGAAGTAAAAAAGGATTAAGGTTCAGGACCATGTTTATGATCTGCAACTCACTCTTTGTAAAATAATCACTATTTAAGGATGTCTGAAAAATTAAGTCCAATGCAAAGTAAACTACGGTAAATTAATCTGCCAAGCAGAATACAGCTGCCCAAATTTTATGTTTTTTGAATGATAAAATGCTGGTCTAGATTTAAAATAGATACATTAATTTATTTTAAATTAAATCAATGTATTCTCATACAATTAATTAATTTGGGTGGCTTAGAAGCAGAAGAATAATTAAAACCACATCATTATTTTTTAAAAAAAAATCAGTTATATATAACAACAAAAAATAAAATATAAAAAGATTAAGAATAAAACAAAAGAACCTCAAGATAGAGGGAGACAACCAACATTTAGCCTTATTTAACCTCTTTGTAGGCTCACTATGGGATTTCCAGGATTGAGTGAAGAACCACATTTTCAAGGCTTTCTGGAAGGCTAACAGAGGGGGTTCATTCATAATTCAGGAAAAATGATATGCGAAGGAGTCAGGGCAACAGCAGGAAAGCTACATCACCTGAGTCCAACTCTTTTGCAGCTAAGACATGGACAATACCCTTTCTGTGGACTTAATGGAACAGGTAGATGTAACTGGGAATAGGTGGTTCCTCAGATAACCTGGTTCCATGCCATGTTGTAGGGCTCTAAAGGTCAAAAGCAACACCTTGAATTGTACTCAGAAGCAAAGCAGCCACCAATGCAGGTGATGGAACAAAGGCTTTGCAGATTTAGAAATCCTTCTCCAGCCTCATTATTACAAAAGCTGCCTCAGCAGGTACTTAATAACATAATTTAACATCACTTTTGGGATACTTCATTGCTGCCAAGTCATCTCTGTTGTCTAGTTCTTATTTATCTTATAAATCTTTTGGACTCTTGAATCTCAGAACAATCTCTGGATGCTTCCTTGCAGTGTTCTGTTTGGAGTCTTGGTTGTTGTCTTATGAACTTGTCCTCTGTATTGAACTCTGCATTTTGTTGCTAGTTCAGCCATAAATCTGACACTGAAATGGACAGTGCTTAAATGTCCTGATCCTAAAGTATGTGTATATATTTCTAGTAAGTAGCGGAATTTATCATTCTTGTTGTGAAATTTGTGACTTTGTTGTGACTTTGCCTGATGCTTTATTCCTTGTTTGGAAATTTGAATTTGACCTTCTCGTACATGACTGTTTTTGGAAACTGTGTAGTCTCTTGGTCTAGCTGGATACTTCCCAAGGGCTTTCTATTCTGTAGCATTAGCATCCTGAAGTAGGACATGGCTTGGGGAACCATCTGGCAGTCATCCAAAGTACACATTCTAGAACTTGCCTGTTTTATTAGCTGATTCCATGGTGGCCAAGCCAAGCGCAGGGGCTGAACAATGTTTGTGTACCACAGGTGATGCCATTAATTCATGACCTTTCATTGCAAACAAGGTAATACAGAAGGTCTTTGTGCTTACAGCACAAAGGGTAGCATAATTAGCAGTCTTGGAAATAATTGTTTTGTGTTGAGAATAGTAAAGCACAAGTAGAGTAATTACACAGTTATCTATTTTAGATCTATTTGCTTTTGTTTGGTTGACCTCTGTTGCAACAGGATGATTAATAATTAGCAACATATAGGAATGAATTAAATGTCAAAAATATAATTAAAAGACATGTATCTGTACAGTGCACATTTTAACAAATTTATCTAACATTGTTATAATCTAATCAAAATGTAAAAAGCAAACACAATTATTAATAAATATTCTGGTTCTGTGATATAGTAGTTAATTTATTAGATTAAGTAGGTGTAGGCCTTCCTGAGAGACCCATACATCTTTGCTGGTGACATAGGACTTAACAGTTCATAGATTATTCCTTTCTCCTATGATGCCAACAGTTATAAAACTCTGCAGGCTTTCATTTGGCAACCATAACAGTTTCATTGCTGAATATAGTTTAGGGCTGGGATCATGAAAAATGTTGCTGCCACATACACACAACCACATGATCAACCAAAGCAGAGTTTTACTGCTTACATTCACAAAGGTTAATAATTCTCATTGCCTGCAACACATTATTTGTCTCTCTTATTTCAACTGTAAATAAATGGAATGTGTGTGTTGGGGTTCAGGCAGTTAAACAATTATCACAGTGGAAGAAGAAGACTTTCCACCCAAAATGAGTTCCTGAAGAATGAAGTGAGGGCTTCATTAGTAAACTGTTTACTAATGATTGCTTAATTAAGCACTGTTGACTGTGTACATCCTTGTAAAGCTGAAACATACAGTTTATTTATTATTATTTATTATTAGTGACATTTATATACTGCCTCACAGTGAAAGCACTCTCTAAGCCAGGGGTGGCCAAACGTGGCGCATTGGATGATTGCAATTGGCGCATTGCAATCATCCAATGGACAGAAAAGGTGACGCTGTTTTACAACCATGAAGAAAAATGTACAGAGAAATTTGGTCAGTGGATAACAATTATGCAGGAAGAAGGGGATCAGATAATAAGGTTTTAGCGAGCAAAAGTGATTCCGACCTTCTTATTGTCCGATCCCCTTCTTCCTGCATAATTCTGGAGAGCACGCGCAGTTCGAGGTCAAACTCCCACAGTGACGAAATGAAGCAGAGGAGGAAGTAGTCAGTCACAAGCGCTGGCTCCACCGCCGAAGGAGCCCTGGAGCCCTGCCACCGCCCTGCATCTTGGTCTCCTGCTGGGAAGGTTGCAGCCGCCACCGCCAGCCGCAGCCTTCCCAGCAGCTGGGTGTGCGCTGGGGGACGACAACGACAGGACCCTCAGTTTCTAACCTTCCTCATATTTTCTCTTGTTCTCCTCCTTGTGGGCACATGCAGGAGGGACCACGGAGCAGAGGCTCCCAGAGGCTTAAGGCAAGAGGCGGGCGGGAGACACTTCTGGCATTCCTGCGCCTCTCGCCCCGCTCGCCGGGCACCTCTGCTCCGCGGTCCTGCAAACCAATCCCCACCATGGCTCCTTTCTCCCTTGCCCAGCCCTCTTCCAAGACACCAAGTGCGGGGAACCGCACCAAGCGAGGTAGGTGGGCGCACACGGAAGGGACCGCGGAGCAGAGGCACCCGGCGAGCAGGGCGAGAGGCGCGGGAATGCCAGAAGTGTCTCCCGCCCGCCTCTTGCCTTAAGCCACCGGGCGCCTCTGCTCCACGGTCCCTCCCGCGCGTGCCCACAAGGAGGAGAACAAGAGAAAAGATGAGGCTTGCCTTAAGCCTCGGTTAGAAACCGAGGGTCCTATTGTCATCGTCCCCCAGCCTGCATCAACAGGACTCTTCTTGGGGAGGGTTGAGAGTCCTCCTTTTCCTGCCAGACCAAAGGGCTGCAGAGCATTGGGGGGCCCAACCTGAGCACCATAGTCCCCCCCACACACATACAAGCAGGATGAAGTGAGCAGCAGAAAGAAAGAGAAAAGAAAGAAAGAAAGAAAGAAAGAAAGAAAGAAAGAAAGAAAGAAAGAAAGAAAGAAGGAAGGAAGGAAGGAAGGAAGGAAGGAAGGAAGGAAGGAAGGAAGGAAGGAAGGAAGGAAGGAAGGAAGGAAGGAAGATAGATGAAAGAAAGAAAGAAAGAAAGAAAGAAAGAAAGAAAGAAAGAAAGAAAGAAAGAAAGAAAGAAAGAAAGAAAGAAAGAAAGAAAGAAAGAAAGAAAGAAAGAAAGAAAGAAAGAAAGAAAGAAAGAAAGAAGTTAAGAAGGAAGGAAGGAAGGAAGGAAGGAAGACAGACAGACAGACAGACAGACAGACAGACAGACAGACAGACAGACAGACAGACAGACAGACAGACAGACAGAAAGAAAGAAAGAAAGAAAGAAAGAAAGAAAGAAAGAAAGAAAGAAAGAAAGAAGTTAGGAAGGAAGGAAGACAGACAGACAGACAGACGGACGGACGGACGGACGGAAGGAAGGAAGGAAGGAAGGAAGGAAGGAAGGAAGGAAGGAAGGAAGGAAGGAAGGAAGGAAGATAGAAGAAAGAAAGAAAGAAAGAAAGAAAGAAAGAAAGAAAGAAAGAAAGAAAGAAAGAAAGAAGTTAAGAAGGAAGGAAGACAGACAGACAGACAGACAGACAGACAGACAGACAGACAGACAGACAGAAAGAAAGAAAGAAAGAAAGAAAGAAAGAAAGAAAGAAAGAAAGAAAGAAAGAAAGAAAGAAAGAAAGAATTTAGGAAGGAAGGAAGGAAGACAGACAGACAGACAGACAGACAGACAGACAGACAGACAGACAGACAGACAGACAGAAAGAAAGAAAGAAAGAAAGAAAGAAAGAAAGAAAGAAAGAAAGAAAGAAAGAAAGACAACTCCAAGTTCCAAGCTGATCTCGCTCTCAGTGCTTCATCTCGCTCAGAGCTTTCTCTCTCTCTCATCACATCCAACAACTGTCGTCCAGAATTATCTTCACCAAACGAGGCTCTCCGGCAGCTGTAGCACCACCAGTGGGGTCCACGACAGCGATCACCCTCTCGTCCAAGAGATTATTTCTAACTATTGTAGATTGGTGCTCCAATAAACATGTGTCTTTTGAAATGGCGTAAATTAATTAATTGAATTGCGTGATTGAGTTATTCCTTTTCCTCCCTTAAGCAAAGCAGATCCTACCCCTATCCCTATTTTACAACCCCAAACGCGAAAGTAAGAAGGTAAAAAACATGCTTGAGTTGTATGGCCGCCCTGAGTCCTACGGGAGTGGGGCGGCATACAAAAATGATCAAAAAAATAAATAAATAATAAATGGCGGATCGGAACTCGTCTGCAAAAAAATTTGGCGAATGGTATGATTAAGGTTGGCCACCTCTGCTCTAAGCGGTTTACACCAGTATATTTATATTGCCCCCAACAATCTGGGTCCTCATTTTACCTACCTCGGAAGGATGGAAGGCTGAGTCAACCTTGAGCCTGGTGAGAGTCGATCTGCCAAACTGCTGGCAGCCGGTGATCAGCAAAAGTAGCCTGCAGTACTGCACTCTAACCACTGTGCCACTGCGGCTCTTATTGGAGGTGGGTCTTTGTAATATTTTTTGTACAATTTGATTTGTTCTGAAACCAACAGAGTATTCTTCGTAACTGCTTAGAGGGTTGAATGGGGACTCTGCTTGCCACACACCCCACCACCACACACACACCATTATAGTTTAATACAGAATCATCAAATAGGCCTGTGTGATGGATATGATTCATCATATATTTTTCTTAACTATTCTTCTATGATATGTCTCAGAGATCCTCCTTGTGCTCTGTGTATGCAAATATTTTATGTGAGTTAACTAACTTAACATGAAATGATAACACACTGTAACAAATAACTAAAGCTTAAGACAGAGAGACCTCCAAATTGAAGTTAATCCCTAAATACTCCTCTAAATACATTTTCTAAAATATGTTTCAAAACTCTGCAGAGAGATTTTTGCATTTTGAATCTAACTGCCTCTCTAAAAGCTATTGAGTCTTACTACCTGGGAATTATACGGCCCATCTGCTGCTGGATATGATTTGGCTATCATACAATGTAAGCCTCAAAGCAATACGGGTGGAGATACATATTTTACTCACTCCGTTGAAAAACCAGTTTTTCTCTGTCATCTCAGTAAAGATGAAAGTCACATTCAAGTAAGGTCCCTCATGTCGGTGGGAGTATAGAATTCTTTGGGGACACTGCCTAGCAAACTTCCAATTCTGTCCATAGCTCTCTCCTTTGGAATAGAAGACTTTATGCCCTAAAGTGCAGCTATTTATTTGTTGATTAGATTTTTATTCTGCCTTTATATGAAGGTGATGAATTTTCATAGTATTCTTTCCTCCTCTTAGTTTTTTTACTACAACAGTCCTCCAGTGAGGAGGGTTGAGCTGGGAGTGAGTGATTAGCCTAAGGCAGTGATGGCGAACCTTTTTTGGTTCGCGTGCCACGTGTCCACACCCACACGCACACGTGTCCACACCCATTCCCTCCCTCCCACACATGCGCACAACCCCCCCACGTTGCCCCCTGCACATGCACACACACACACACACACGCACAAAGGCCTTACTGAAGCCTGGGATGGTGAAAAATGGCAAAATGGGCAAACCGGAAGTTCAGAAAAACGCACTTCCAGTTTGCCCGTTGGGCTGTTTTTTGCACTCCGGGGCTTCAGGAAGCTTCCCTGAACCCTCCGGAGTGCGAAAAATAGCCCAATGGCAAACCAGAAGTGCATTTCTCCAAAGTTCCGGTTTGCCCATGGAGCTGACAGGACAATGCCTCATGTGCCCTCCGATATGGCTCTGCGTGCCACCTGTGGCACGCGTGCCATAGGTTCGCCATCACTGGCCTAAGGTCATCCAACCAGCTTTCATGTCAAAAATATGTCAGCAGTGAGATCAGTTATATCTCATACAACGTATATAGCTCATTCAATGTATAGGAAACATTATCAGTCAGAGTTTAAAGTTGAGTAATAACAGGAAGTGGTTGCTAACCCTTACAAAACACTTACGCTTAAGAGTTATAAATGACAATATAGGGTAACTGAGTAACTAAATTTGTTTCATAATGTTCGTCTCGGAAGCCTGCTATTGTTGTAAGCCTACTTCCATTATAAAAGATTTGCATATTTTATGCACCACTAACTACCTAACTACCTACCTTTAGCAACAGAGTGGTAAATGCCTGGAACTCACTACCTGACTCTGTGGTTTCGTCACCAAACCCCCAAAACTTTACCCTTAAGACTGTCCACTGTTGACCTCACCCGATTCCTAAGAGGTCAGTAAGGGGCGTGCATAAGTGCACCAGCGTGCCTACCATCCCTGTCCTAATGTTCCCTCTTATCAGTATCCATCTTATGTATATAAACAATGTTATTTCTATGTATATAACCAACACGTACTTGACTGACTGACTAACTAACTAACTGACTGACAAATAAATAAATAAATAAATAAATAAATAAATAAATAAATAAATAAATAAATAAATAAATAAATAAATAAATAAATAAATAAATAAATAAATAAATAAATACCTTGCCTATTAGCATCTTAACATATTGTGAAAAGAGAAATATGAATCCAAAACTATAGCCATATTTTTCCAGAGCTTATGGACTTTCATCAGTTTTATACATCAAAGTTAAGATGTTCCTTCAAAAACACTATAGTACACTAAGAAATAGGTAACAAACCTTACCATAACAATCTCATCTTTACTATTTCAAAAAAGATTTAATGAAATTATATTAGTAAAAGAAAAATGAGGGTCAATTATTAATTTACTATATTTTATGGAACAAAGTCAATGATTAGTAGAAGTAAGAACATGCTATATATTTAAAGACCAAGTAAATAAATAGAAAGGTAAACATTTTTACGCAAGGATAATATTAAACAAAAAATGTTATCCGATGAAAGCTTATTGTATAGAGGGGGATAGAATACTCCTAACTGTATGTTTTATGTGTGTATTGTTTCATGCTGTATTTTTGTGTGTGTTTAATAAAAAAAATTATTTTTTTTTTAAAAAAACACTATAGTACAGCAAATACTACAATAATACTTAAGAATTTCAATCTAAGGTTTAATGAGCCAAATCAACATGTCTTTAAAATGCACTCTTCTCAAATCCTTTAAAAAACCTTTTCCTGTGTGTGTGTTTTTTTTCAAATATTTTCTTCTGGTTTTTTTCATATTACTGCATTTCCTTATATTCACTCTCGTGGCATTCCAGGACAAGAGAAGGACATGGGTGTACTAGAAGATCCAGATGGTAACCAAGCTATGAGCCAGATTTCACCTGCTACATCTGTAGCTGAAAATAAGAGTACTAAAAAGAAATATAGAATTTTGCTAAATTTCTCTCTCCTCTCCCTGAAAAATTCAGTGAAATGATCTGATCATTCCCTCAATTTTTCTCCTTCCCTTCCCTCAATTTTTCTGCTATACGGGGACAATTTTGACAGATTACTTGCATACAATACTAGATCGTTTCAAAGGTGCTTTTTCCAAAAGGCAACTGGCCTTTGTTTTTCCTTGAAGACATTTTGTTTCTCATCTGAGAAGCTTTTTCTGTTCTGACTGAATGGAAGGATTTGACATCTTCAAGGAAAAACAAAATCCAGTTGACTTTAAAAAAAACCACCTTTGAGACAACTATGACCTGGATAATTGAGAATCTGTATAGACAATTCTAGATCATTGATTTTCTTTATATAGATTTTTTTTCACCAATTAATTCTCTACATTATTTCAGGAAATCTGGACTTGATTTTCTGTTTTCTAGTTCCTTTGTAAGATTTTAGCTCTCACCAGATGTTCTTCGGGGGGGAAACAGTTACGGGAAATAAAACAGAAACATGCGTTCAGAGTCTAGAGCAGCCAGGACACATTGTGCTGGCCATAACTCATTTTTATTTTCCTAGTGTTTTAATCGTAGTTACTGTATGTCCTAATGTAATATTTAATGTAGTAATGAACATAGTGTTTATAAACAGATATCGCAATTGCAAAATTAAGACACATAATAACACAAAAATAAAATAAAATAAACAAAAGACAGCTTTATCAATCATCTGCATGATGATTTTCTCCTGCAAATGTCTGCAATCTGAACAGGCAATGAACTTTTCATACATACAAACAAATAAAAATCTTACAATTTATAACCACATCATTCTAGTATCTTTTTTCAAATATTTTTCTTTGGTGGGCGGGAAGTTGGTAGGAAATAACAACTATTGGCTTTCTTTAAAGTCAGTGAACCCACATCCTGGGTTAGATTTCAAGTTAAAATGGAAGAACAAACTTCCATTGCAGAAGAGCAATGGGTCATCTATTGATGCTTACAGTAGGCTTCTTGTCAAGATCATATCAACATGAACTCAGAAGAGCCTACCTGTTCCTTGAAACTGTCCATGCCATAGCAGGGTAAACATATTCTGGTAAATAGGGTTACTTCTCCAAGAGAAGAACTGCTCGGCTATGTTCTGCTTCAACTATCTTGTAATCTCCTTCAAGCTGAGCATAATTCCTAGGGACTTCACTCTCTGAGTAGCTTCCAGTTTTCAGTTGAGCCTTAGCGTAACTCTCTTTCATAGTATTCACTAGAGTTTAACGCTTAGACAACTTAGAGCTACGTTGCCTTCAATCTGATCTAAATGTAGTTCATAAAATCATCTGCCACAATGTCCTACCTGTCAATGAATACTTCAGCTTCAACCGCAACAACACACGAGAACACAATAGATTCAAACTCAATGTAAACCGCTCGAAACTCGACTGCAGAAAATACGACTTCAGCAACAGAGTAAGCAATGCCTGGAATGCACTACCTGACTCTATGGTTTTCTTCCCCAAACCCCAAAAACTTTAACCTTAGACTGTCTACAGTTGACCTCACCCCATTCCTAAGAGGTCTGTAAGGGGCGTGCATAAGTGCACATCGTGCCTACCGTCCCTGTCCTTCTGTCCTATTGTCTAAATTTACCTATACATATTTTACTTTTGTTTATGTTTATATCATACCTGTTATCTTGTACAAGTGTTGACAAAATAAATAAATAAATAAAAATTATAAATATTTAGCGAGCAACATATAGGTCACTTGATATCTGGTCTGCTTCAATTCTGCATGATCTCATGACTGAGAAGCTGGTGAGTCCAATTTATTTATTAAATTGGGTTTTTTCATAAATTTTTCTCTGTTATATGCACTTTACATGCAACCTTAATCATCATATTTACACTTATTTTTTCTGTATGCTCTTACATATTCAGAGATTAAATCAGAGGTAAATTGGTTCACATATGATCAATGATAGTTTTAGAATTATATGTAAATAAAGAATACAGACTAAGCAACATAGCCAAAAGATTTTAACTAATAATGAATAGTGTTTAAATTAACAGATATCAGTTACAAAACTATGCAACTTAGATAAATAAAGACAAATCTTACATAACAGTGTAAAATAATTTATTTATATATGTATAGGTTCCTATGTATGGCTTGAAAGTTGGACCATAAGAAAGGCTGAGCGCCAAAGAATAGAGACCTTTGAACTGTGGTGCTGGAGAAGACTCCTGCGAGTCCCTTGGACTGCAAGGCGATCGAACTGGTCAGTCCTAGAGGAGATCAACCCTGACTACTCTTTAGAAGGCCAGATCCTGAAGATGAAACTCAAGTACTTTGGCCAGCTAATGAGAAGGAAGGACTCACTGGAGAAGAGCCTAATGCTGGGAAAGATTGAGGGCAAAAGAAGAAGGGATGACAGAGAATGAGGTGGCTGGATGGAGTCACTGAAGCAGCAGGCATGAGCTTAAATGGACTCCAGAGGATAGTAGAGAACAGGAAGGCCTGGAGGAATGTTGTCCATGGAGTTGCGATGGGTTGATTTCGCAACTAACGACAACAACAACGTTTGGTCATGACTTTCACTGGTAAGAATCATTGTTTCATGAAAGCTTAGCCAAATTTTACCTGATTATTTATTCCTTATACCTTTGTGAGACTTCTTTATTTTTCACACACACATTCTGATTGCTGTAGAGAGATAGATCCAGTGTTAAAAAAATGAATACTGTTTCTTCTTAACTTGCTAGGATGAGGAGGCCAGTGGAGAAGAATGAAGACTCACTGAGTCTTCATTCCAACCAACCAACACTAGGTATGCACACTCCTAACTTCCTCAAAATCCACCACCACACTACCTTAAATGCAAGCTACTTAACGAAAGAAGCCTCATAAACAAAATACCAGAATTCCTCCTCTTACTAATCACGGCTATACTCGACATTATATTTGTCTGTGAGATGTGGCTGAATTCATCCCTCCTGATTCCATTACCACAGTAAGAGACTATTATGTTTACCGGTCCGACATGAAATCCGCAGAGGAGGTGGTGTTGCTATCTTCTATAAAAAATCCCTAAATCTAAAAAATATTCAAGTTACACAGAAGCTTTCTCTTCCTGAGACCATCGTATGCGAGCTGTCCCTAAACACCACATTTCACTTCTTACTTTGTTACAGAGCCCCTGATTTTGTACATGCGAACAAACTAACATGGGCAGCCTCTTGCCCACACCCTCTTATCTTTCTCAGTGACCTCAATCTACCTCTTATTAATTGGACCCTAAACAAATGTACAAGAGAACCAATACATACAACCAAGTACAATGCTATTACAAATCTGGGATTCGATCAACTAGTTACAAACAACACTAGACTCAACAACTGTCTTGATCTCATCTTCTGCAATAGTTTAAACTCAATCTACAGTCTACAAATAAATGAACCCTTTTCCAACAGTGACCACAGCATGATTGACTTTTGTCTCAACTTATGTCCTTACAAAGACGATTATAATGATGGAATCCCAAAGTATAACATTAGAAAAGCCAACTACGATCTCATAACTGATGACCTCTCATCTCTTGATTGGCAAACTCTGTTCACTGGCTGCAACACTGCCAAAGACCATTATAACATTTTTTTGCGTGAGGTCAAAAGAATCATCAAACTATACGTACCACTAATAAACCTCAAAACCAGGAAAAACAAATTACCGATTACAATAAGGAAGCTTCAGTCAAAAAAAAACCTCTTTGGTGCAAAAACAAAACTGGCTACATAGCTAACTTCAAAAGTCATTACAAAACATTATGCTGACAGATAAACGCAGAATGCATCAGTTATCACAGTAAACAAGAGGAAAATCTACTATGCACGAAATCTATCCGGGCCTTCTATAATTTTGTAAACAACAAACTTAAAGACTCAAGATCCATCCCACCACTAAAAGGGCCAAACAGGACCGTAATGATGAAACCATTAAGGCCAACCTCTTCAATACATTCTTTGGTTCAGTCTTTGTAAACAGCAACGGATCATGCCCTACATTTCCCTATCGTACCACAACTAATCACAATGATCTACTAGAAGTCGATTTCACAGAAGATGCCATTGAAAAGGCATTATGCAATCTAAAACCATCTCTATCTATTGGCTCTGATGGATTATGTGCCTACTTCTTAAAAAAGTTCTCAACCACCATAGCAGAATCTCTTAGCATAATTTATGAAATATCTTTCAGAACCAGCTCCTTGCCTAACTTATGGTCACTAGCCACGGTCATCCCTCTCTTCAAAAAGGGTGACCCCAGCCTAGTTGAAAATTACAGACCAATCTCATTATGTTGCATCACATGCAAAGTCATCGAATCATAAACCAATCCATTACCCTCTACTTAGACATAAACAAACAACTTTCTAACAAGCAGTTTGGCTTCAGAAAAAAATTGTCCTGCAATCTGCAACTCTTACACTGCAAAAACATATGGCTTTCACAGCTCGACCAGAGTAAAGCAATAGACACAATTTATATAGACTTCTGTAAATCCTTTGATTCAGTATTACACGACAAACTACTTGTAAAACTAAAATCTTATGGCATTTCTGTACCCTGCACAAGTGGATAGCTGCGTTCCTATCAAACAGGTAACAAGTAGTCAAAATAGAGAACGCCCTATCAAACCCTGCACCTGTTAACAGCGGTGTCCCCCAAGGAAGCGTTTTAGGACCCACACTCTTTACACTTTACATAAACGACCTTTGCGATCATATTATGAGTAACTGTGTTCTCTTCGCTGATGATGTAAAACTATTCAACACCACCCACAATGCTGCTACCCTACAAAAAATCTTGACTATCTGTCAGAATGGTCAAACAATTGGCAACTCCAAATCTCAACCAACAAATGCTGTCTTACACTTTGGCAAAAAAAATCAGAACACA
This sequence comes from Diadophis punctatus similis, assembly GCA_023053685.1. Lineage (NCBI taxonomy): Eukaryota > Metazoa > Chordata > Lepidosauria > Squamata > Dipsadidae > Diadophis > Diadophis punctatus. The sequence continues at coordinate 29,430,693 of JALIGW010000007.1, read as the reverse complement.
AAATTCAATTTGGGCAGATACGACCTCGTAGACGACCCTCACTCTGTCAAAGACCATGGAGTACTCATTTCAAATAATCTATGTGCCGGAGCTCACTGTAACAACATTGCCAAAAAGGCATTAAAAGTTGTTAACCTAATTTTACGTAGCTTCTTCTCTGGTAATATTGAGCTACAAACTAGGACATACAAAACTTTTTCTAGACCAATTCTTGAATACAGCTCATGTCTGGAACCTGCACTGCATATTGGACATTAAATACAATTGAACGAGTCCAGAGATATTTCATGAGAAGAGTCCTCCACTCCTCTGCTCGCAACAGAATACCTTATGCCACCAGACTTGCAATTTTAGGATTAGACAGTTTAGAACTTCACCGTCTTCAGTCCGACCTAAGCGTAGTACATAAAATTAACTGCTAGAATGTCCTACCTGTCAATGACTACTTCAGCTTCAACCACAACAATACACAAGAACATAATAGATACAAACTTATGGTAAACCGCGCCAAACTTGACTGCAGAAAATATGACTTCAGTAACAGAGTTGTTAATGCCTGGAATGCACTACTTGACTGTGGTTTCTTCCCCAAACCCCCAAAACTTTAACCTTAGACTGTCTACTGTCGACCTCACCCCATTCTTAAGAGGTCTCTAAGGGGTGTGCATAAGCACCAGCGTACCTACTGTCCCTGTCCTAATGTTCCCTTTTATTTGTATCCATTTCATGTATTCATAATTATGTTTATACTTATATCTATTATCTAATACATGCCTGATGAAATAAATAAATAAAATAAAAATTAGGTGATACATGTATCACCTAATTCTGTCTTTGAAAACAATGCAGTTGCAGGAACTTTCAATCTTGGAATTTTAGTTTCAACACTACTTTTTCAAAAGGGCATTTCTACAACATTGCAAATTGCCCTGTATAATGGAATGTGGCTTCTTATTGCGCTGGCAAATGATGTCAATTCAGTAATATTATGTTTTATTTCTTCTTTCTGAAGATGTATAAGATCTAATTTTCAGATAAATCAGTTCTTAACAAGCAAAACTATTTATTTATCTAATAAATAAATATGTATTTATTATAATTTTAATAATATTTATTATTTTATTTATAATAAATAAAATAAATGTTTTATGTATAAAATATCTACAGACCACATCCTGGACATAAATTGTTTCAACTTCTACTTTCAAAATGACGCTATAGGGCACTGCACAGCAGAAGAATTAGACACAAGGACAGTTTTTTCCCGAATGCCATCATTCTGCTAAGCAACTAATTCCCACAACACTGTCAAACTATTTACTAAGACTATATTACTATTATTCTTCTCATCCTTCCTATTACCTATCTCCTCCCAATTATGACTATAACCTTGTCGCTTGTATCTTTGTTTCCTAGTATGATTTGATTGCTTATTTAGTATGACTATCACTAAGTGTTGTATCTTATGATTCTTGATTAATGTATTTTTTTTCTTTTTATGTAATCTCCGAGCATATTTACCAAAGACAAATTCCTTGTGTGTCCAATCACACTTGGCCAGTAAACTATTCTGTTCTGTTTAAAAATTATATAGGGCATTCATATTTCCACTGTGAACTTGAAAATATGGAAAAGTTCACCAAATGTTAGGAACAGGCTGAAAGTATCAGTATGTGGTTTAATGACTTTGCACATGTGTTCATAAATTAAATAAAATTTCTGAGCAGGATTGTGAAATAGCAACTGCTAATAAAAAAGTTATTAAAGGTTCCTCTAAAACAACTCAGAATAAAATTGTCGAACCAGCTTGAGAAACTGAAGCATGCTGATGCAAATAAAATACAATAATTAGATATTAAACATTTACACAAAAAATAGCTACACTGACCAGCAACATGTTAAATGTTTTCTCATTAATCAGCTAATTACAACTCATTGGAAACAGCCAGATTAGAAAGAACACAAATAAAAAAGAAAGCTTTATTTGTTTTCTTGTTTGTTTGTTGAGTTTGTAATTAAAAAACTCTCATAAATAAATATTCCCCCTACTTCTTCAAGTTATTAATAAAAATATTTAATCTCAGTTTTATGAGGAACCATTAATAGTCTATGATTTCTAAGTCATGTACATTACCACCCCGTCTGACTTCAGTGAGGCAGTTGATGTAATGTGCCGGTGCCTGGACGACGTTAAGATCTGGATGGGGAGGAACAGACTTAATCCCGACAAGACTGAGTGGCTTTGGATACTGCCTCCTAAGGACTATGACAACTGTCCCTCCTTGGCTTTCGAGGGAGCGAAACTGACCCCCTTGGATCAGGCCCGCAACTTGGGTGTCCTCCTAGATCCACAGCTAAAATTGGATCATCATCTTTCTGCTGTGGCTTGGGGGGCCTTTGCACAGGTTCGCCTGGTGCACCAGTTGCGGCCATACTTGGAGAAGGAGGCTCTACTCACAGTCACTCATGCCCTTGTCACCTCCTGCTTGGACTACTGCAACGCGCTCTACATGGGGCTACCCTTGAAGAGTATCCGGAGACTTCAGTTGGTGCAAAATACGGCTGCGCGTGCTGTGGTGGCTGTGCCAAGGTACACCCACGTGACACCTATACTCCGCCAGCTGCATTGGTTGCCCATCGTCCGGGTCCAATTCAAGGTGTTGATCACCATTTTTAAAGCCCTTCATGGCTTAGGACCAGGCTATCTCCAGAACCGCATTCTGCCTCATACTTCCCTTCGACCGGTTAGGGCCCACAGAGTTGGCCTCCTCCAGGTCCCGTCGGCCAAGCAATGCCGGCTGGTGGGCCCTAGGGGGAGAGCCTTCTCTGTGGCTGGCCCCGTGCTCTGGAACCAACTTCCCCCAGAGACCCGAACTATCCCCACTCTGCTGGCCTTCCGAAAAGCCGTTAAGACATGGCTTTTCCTGCAGGCTGGGGGTAGAGCTTAATCCACTCGAGCTCACCCCCAAGTATGTATGGTTGCTGAATGGTTGTTGGATGATTTTAATACTGTGTTTTTAAATTTTTTATATTTGTTTTTAAGTAATATTTATAATTTGGTTATTCTTGTATTTTTCTCTGTTGTACGCCGCCCTGAGTCCTTCAGGAGTTGGGCGGCATATAAGAAAACCAAAATAAATAAATAAATAAATAAATAAAATCTATGAATCTACTAAATTGTCATATCTTCTAGCCCACACTTAACTAATCCTGGGATTATTTTTTTAACCTCAAGATATATTATGTCTTCAGCACTCCCAATATATACTAAAGAAATTGGTTGATCAAAAAATGGCATAAAATTAATATAGCAATACTTGTTCTTGACACAGCATACTGATTTCTGGTCATTACTGTTGTAGTAAATGTAAATCAATGTCTTTATGATCTACTATAAAATATTCTCAGGAATTTATGTCAGATTAAGTAGTTTATAATCCTTCTGCTGGGTAGGTAGCTAAGTATACATATATTGACCTTTATGCATATAAAAACATTTGCTTTGTTCTGCAAGTTCTTCGGTATTTTTCAGAGAATACATCAGATTTTAGCCAAGCCATCAACATGTTCCTTCACTGCATTTGGATAAAATTAATCTAAACTTATTTGGAAATCTAAATTTATTTGAGTTAAATAGGTAATCCCTATATTTCTACAATTTTCATATTCCAATCTATTCTTTATTTGACCACATTTGAACATACACACAATTTAGGCATATATTATTTTGCTTCTATAATCTTCAAGATAAACCAATGCTGATTATTAGTTAACATTAATAATTATTTAAAAATCTATTATTTTATGTTCTACTTGCTTCTCTTACATCAGTGATACAAAAACCGAAGCACCAGCCTTACATGTAACTCACCAATAATCCTTTTGTGCCCAAAATTATTTCTGAATCTGGAAACACCTGAAGGCTTATAAATATTAAATTGAGGGCCTAAGGTTTTGCAAGTGCTTAAGGCCCTCGTTTTATTTCAAAATCCATGAAATCATTTCACATTTGGAATACAGCTCATAACATGCCACACAAAATTTGAGGCAGCCAATAAGTCAACAGGAGTCTGTCTCTGTCTTGTATATCTTGGGCAGCTGCTTCACTGCTAATCATAGTTTCATATTTTATTTATTTATTTTTATTTATTTATTTTGTCAAGTATGTATTGGTAATATACATAGATATAACATTGTTTATATACATAAGATGGGTACTGATAAGAGGAAACATTAGGACAGGGATGGTAGGCATGCTGGTGCGCTTATGCATGCCCCTTACTGACCTCTTAGGAATCGGGTGAAGTCAACAGTGGACAGTCTAAGGGTAAAGTTTTGGGGGTTTAGTGACAAAACCACAGAGTCAGGTAGTGAGTTCCAGGCATTAACCACTCTGCTGCTAAAGTCGCATTTTCATATATCTTACTCATCTGCATCTGAGCAGGTTTTAGAACCATAAAACAGATTTATCAGAAGGCCTTTGAGAGAGATTCTTTGTCTAGAAACCTTACAACTCCTCTCCTGGTTGTTTCCACTCAATTTCCCTGTTTCTTGCTCAGTTGAGTGCTACTTCCTTTCTGTCCAATTTCTCCTTCCATTCTTATGGGGTCTTTGTTGTGAAAGATGCTTCTCACAAGTGAGCAAAGACCTCAATAAACAGGAGACATGAAGGGGTGACAGCCAGGGTAGGTTCCACTTACCTTCCCTACGGGTTCGCATCGCGACGGAAAGGCATATTTTGCGTGTGCATGCTTTGCTCATGCATGCGCCCCATCACATCGTGCAAAACACACGGAAATGACCCTCTGCGCATGGGCAGAAGCCTTTGCACATGCACAGAGGGTTTTTTGCAAGCCGCAGCGACCCGAGGACCAGTTCGGGAGTGTGGACCGCCGATCATTGCTGCCGGTTCGGCGAGCGGCAGTAAATTTCTGGTACCGGTTCTAAAGAACCGGTCCAAACTGGCAGCAACCCACCACTGGTGATAGCTGACTTGGAGATGCTGGAATCTTCTTACTTTCACTACACCTGCTTAAATTTTTGCTGCTTTTCAAGTAGCTGTAATAAACCAACAGCTTATTGCCATCCTCTCCTTCTCCTCTTTCTCCTCCTCTTCCCCCATCCCTTCATTGTAAATAGCTGCTCAATGTCTATGGAGATTCTCAGTCATCCAAATCATGGTTGTCCCAAAGGTGCCTTTTCAAGAGACAAATGTACTTTTTGTTTTTTCTTGAAGATGTTTCGCTTCTTATCCTAGAAGCTTCTTCACTTCTGCTTGGAATAAGCAGCTGCTCAAAATAAGCAAATATTGTGAAATATATGACAGAAACATTGTTGCTCATTTTATCTTACTGGTATTGGGTAATCAGGGATTGGAAATGAAAATATGGGAGAGAAAATACATTTTAAAATCCTTTAAAATAACAGATGACTTGTAAGAGAGATAATTTTATTATAGACATAGATCAGAGTTAAATAAAACACATTGAAAACAAAACAAGAAGAATGTTACAATTGGTGGTAGATTAATTGGTGGGCAGTCAACATCTGCTTAATTTTAGAGTTAGCATAACAGAATTTGGTTATTAAAAATAATATTGATCCTATAACAACTACACATAAAAAGGTTCATATATTTGACCAGGTATGGAGTAGAACACTTGTAAATCAGTGGTGGGTTCCTACCGGTGCGGTCCACTCCAAAGCACCGGTAGCGGCCCGCTGGTGATGTCACAGTACCAGTGCGGTCGGTTGCCGGTGCCTGGGCGCTGCCATTTAAAAAAAATTATTCTGCGTATGTCCAGAAGCCGAGCTTCCGCCACTGCGCATGCGCTGCCTTCCTACCCCACAGTGAGTCCACCGCTTGAAAATAATAAGAAGCTTGCATTTGACACTTTTCCTTCACTTTTGCCTAAAGCTTCCCAAAGTGGGCATTTTCCAAAAGCTTAACCTTTTATACTGTTAATTTTATACAGTTTTATACTGTTATTCTTTAGACGAAAACATTGAGGACTGTTAAAAGATACTGTTCTTTTAACAGTCCTCAATATTTTCGTCTAAGGAATCCATGACTAAAACCAAAAATGCTGTATGAGACTTGCTTGTCTTTTAACTATAGCATTTTCTGCATATAAAGGTTGCTGTGTTGCCATGGTGTAACACACACTTTGTATGCAAAGCTTTTCATGTAAATTATAAAATAGCAAAAATAGTAGTAACATCTCTCTGAAATAACTAATATATGACCGGCAAGCCACGCCCACCCGGTCACATGGCTGGCAAGCCACACCCACAAAATAAGCCATGCCCACAGAGTGGTAGTAAAAAAATTAGGAACCCGCCCCTGTTGTAAATGTATATGTCTTTCACCAAAAAAGAGAATGTTTTTTATTTCAATTAGGAAAGGATTACCTCCTTTAGTAAGGTGATTTCTGGAATCACTGGAGTCAAACTGAAAATGTTGAGAACAAACATCCTACCTTCAGGATTATTTTCTTTCTAAATAAACCAGTGAGCTGCAGCTACCCACCATTTTTAAATTTCCTAAAAAGGCTTCTGGGGCCTATAAAGAAGTCATTAGTTTTTTTTATTGTGCCAGCTTTGCATATATTATTAAAAATAAAGTTTCTTTTAAGACAAATTCAACTCCTGATAACCTTGTGGAAATATCTACATAGTTTTCTCACCATTAGAAAGTATTTGTCTCTGCTTTTTTATTTCTCCTTCCTTCCTTCCTTCCTTCCTTCCATCCTTCCTTCCTTCCTTCCTTCCTTCCTTCCTTCTTTCCTTCTTTCCTTCTTTCCTTTCAGGTCAACTTTCCTGACTGGTCAATAGACTTGGAATTTTCTAGAGGCCTACCACAGATGTATCAGTTACCTCTACTTAGCTTTAGTTTAGCAAAGTATCATAGAAAATTAAGATTGGAAAGGATCTTGTAACAATCACTGCTTAGGGCAGAAGTTCACTGTAGAATATAGCATCCTAAACAGATGGTCATCCTGCCTTTGTTTGAAAATCTTCAATAAAAGAGAAACCACCATTTCCGAGGAATTCTATTCAAATGTTGACTAGCCCTTGTCATTGGGATTTTGTTTTCTTTTATTTCTGATCAAAATCTACATCCTGCCAATTGTTTCTTGTCTCTTTTTTGGAACAACTGCGAAAATTCTGCCTTGTCTTTGTGACAGTTCTTCAGGTATCTGAAGACAGCTAACATGTTTTCCAGCAATTTTGTCTTCTACAGCCTAAAAATATCCTGCACCTTTATCTCTTCCTCATAAGGTTTTTTTTCCCCTTTCAGTCCCCTTGCTATTTTGGTGCTTTCCTTTGGATATACTTAAACTTGTCAGTGTCCTTACTAACATGTGCTCAGAATTGAATATAATATTCTAGGAATTTAGAGAAAGAATTAACTCTCTTGTTCTTGACAGTATACTTCTGTTGTTGCAAACTAGGACTGCTGTTTCCTTTTGTGTGTGTGACAACTGCATCACATTATTAAATAATGTACAGTTTATGATCCACCAGATGTATGTCTAGTATGGTCTGCCTAGTTAATATGGTCATTCCAGTCCTATGTTCATGCCACTGATTTTAATAACCCAAATTTGGATTTTGCATTTGTCCCTGTGGAAGTCCTCTTGGCAGTTTCAACTCATTGTTCTAGTTTGTCAAGGTGCTGTCCTGTGAGCTAAGTAAAGTTAATAAACAATATATTAATTAAAATAATCTAAAAACATTAAAGTCGCAATAGATGGTGGCTCTGAGGTGTGTCATAGTATACACACAGCACACTGGTGTCTTTGGGCACTGAGTTGCTTATTATTGACTTATTGCAACTAAATAATTATCATAGGCATATGAAAGCAGGGAAGCAGAGTTGCTCCCTAAAGTAAATTTAATCAAACTCTTACCACTAATTGGCAATATAGCAAGGACAGCAACATTAGTTGTCTTAACTGAACTATATATTTATTAAATTCATTGGAAAAATCTAGTCAGTAATTGGTGACCATACAGTTGGGAAATAAGTACAGCTTGCCTTAAATTGTTTCCAGTTGCATGGTCCCTTGGCCTGGGAAGAATCAAAGCTCTAGAGCAGTGGTGGCCAACCTTTTTAGGCTCGCGTGCCAAAAAGGGGGGGACGCGCTTGCGCGCGCTCGCATGCCCACACCCATTCCCTCCCCCCCATGCATGCGCACAACACCCCCCATGCTGCCCCCTGCGCATGCGCACACCCTCCCACCCCCGCGCAAAGGCTTACCGGAGCCTGGGACGACAAAACCGGCAAACCGGAAGTGCGAAAAAATGCCGGTGTGCTGTTTTTTGCACTCTGGAGGGTTCAGGGAAGCTCCCTGAAGCTCCGGAATGCAAAAAACTACAAAACCGACAAACCGGAAGTGTGGAAAGTGCACTTCCGGTTTGTCCGTTTTGTAGTTTTTTGCATTCCGGAGCTTCAGGGAGCTTCCCTGAACCCTCCGGAGTGCAAAAAACAGCTCACCGGCAAACCGGAAGTGCGTTTTTCCACACTTCCGGTTTGCCGGTGGGCAACCCTCGCGTGCCGGCCGCTATGGCTCCGCGTGCCACCTGTGGCACGCGTGCCATAGGTTCGCCACCATGGCTCTAGAGTATAATCCTGAGGCTGACTGCTCACAAAAACTCCTGCTTCAAAACCAGCACTGCCCCTGAACCTTATTTCTAGTGGTCAGTTTTTTTGCCAAGGCCTTCGAGGGATAAGCTTTCAGGAAAGCCACGATTCACAGAAACTACCTGTTGTGAACAAAATTCCCCACAAAGAAGAAAATATAAACTGGAGTGTAAGATTAATTATTTAAAATTCTGGCCAAAAGACTGGCCAAAAACAGGAGTATTTTACTGTAACTAATTTTCCCCCTCAATTATCAAGTACAAAGGAGTTAGAAATCTTATTAAAGATCTTTAAAGACAGAAAGTTCTTATTAATACTTTCACCGGGACTTCACCTGAGAAAACAGTAGCTAGAAGAGAAAATTTGTTGCTATAACCTGGAGGTTGTAAAATCTACAGTAGAATTCAACATGGATATAACATCATGGCACAAAGTATATTTTTAAAGTAAGGATCCAACATGGAGGTATGGTAAGGTAAGGTAAAGTAAGGATCCAACATTAGTAATGGTTATCTTAAAAAAATACTTAAATATATATATAGATCTTGATTTTAGAGTTGTAAGGAACAACTTCCATAAGTTGCTGTATCTTCCCCAAAATTAGTAGCAAAGAGAATAGAACTTAATTCTGTTAACTTAATTTTGTCTTTTCCCCAAAGGGATATAGATAATCCTAAATAGGGCCACTGGAAACAACTCTACAAACAAAATAGAAGCATACATGCTTTGTCATTTTCTTGGTCATGATATATTCCTATACTTACTTACTTACTTACTTACTTACTTACTTACTTACTTACTTACTTACTTACTTACTTACTTATAATGTGATGTACACTGTAAAAGTCCTGGCAGACAACAGTCACTAGTCCATTTGTCACACCAGTGCACCACATAACTTCATACCAACTGGCCTACAGTGGTCTCAGAGGAAGTCAGCTCATCTGGGCCTATCCTCTGCCTATCGTTTCTCAGCAGATCCAGCCCTGGTTCCAGCTCCCCACCAGAGCTCAGCCAGCATTTTCTCACCACCAAAATGGCGGTATCTATCTATCTACTTACAAACAATGCTTTCAAACTCCTAGATGGGCAGAAGATAAGGATAAGAGACGGAAGCTCACCCCATCCCACAGAGTTGGATTTGAACCAGCAGAATGCTGGCAATTGCTTAGCACATCCAGTGTCATTAAGTCTCGGTGCCACTGTGTCCTCTTTCCTAAACATAGAGACACAAAATGGATCATTAGAATTGAGAGACTCATAGACAAAATATTTTATGAATATTTCACCCTAACTAATACCACTGCCATTCCTATACTTACATACTTACAGGTTTTTATCTGTCTGACAGTGAGCCAAATACCAATAGAAGACAACATTTGTGATCAAAGATTAAAAAATTGCAAAATCTTGACTATTTCCTCACTTCCTTGTCACAAAACACAATTATATTTATAAATTTATCCTAGCAACTCCATTAAAGTAAGATATGTACACATCGCCACCAAAATGCTAATATAACATTCAATCCTGTATTAGGAAATGTTAGGAGCTACAATTGTAAGGCAATGTAAAAAATTACAATGTAGAAGGAAAAATAGTGAGTTGTTGTAGAGCAATAGTTTAGAAGTCTTGCCATTTTCTTTGCATGCTCTAAGCTATCTTGCTATCCTCAGATAAATTAGAGGTGAAGCTTCATCTCTTGAACTGAAGAGTTATCCCTATAATTGATGACGGTGTATAACATGCAGCAGGAAATATTTGAGAGAGAAATAATCTATCCCAAACTATCTTTTCTATGTTTTCCACTACAGTTTTATATATCTTTTAATACAATAGCATTAAAAAGTTGTGCAAGACTAACTTCAGGATCTGAAGGCGTCAAAATGTCCTGTGTTTTGTTCAGCACACACACTATATTACTGATCATGTCCTATTTCCAATTCTTCACAGTTCTTAAATTATTGCTACCCAACTACAGAGCTGCAAAACTTGGGAGCAAGGATGGTGGGTTTTAATTGTATCCAGAAGGTGACAATCTATGTTCCACCATAGTAACAGAAAATATAGAACTTTTTCTCATTTTCTTCAGCAGGGCCTAAAATCTAGCAATGTTGGGTGGGTGGGTGGGGGTATCCCATATCTTGAGAGGCAACACTAAAAGAAGATATCTTCATCTCAATGGCTTTGAATCAGTAAAAATACAACCACTGTCAAGTGGCTGAGAACAGCAGCAATTTTGCATTTCATATTAATATTTACACTGAGTATAGGGTAAAATTTACTGAGGCTTTCTGATATGGAATATTCGGTTGAAATAATTTCTTTTCAGCCAGCCAAGAAAAATAGATTACAAATTAAAGCTGCACACATTCAAAAATTACATCAAGATGTACTATGTTATAGTAAATGTCATATATATAATAAAAATGGAATGTTTGCTTTTCAACATATGGATTATCTTTTGTCAATGTTTGTTTTTTAAGGATGAAATGCTTTACAGGTTTCATTTTTAATATACTTTCAGTTATAAAGTTTCACAATATTCTAACTCTTTAAACAATAAAAGTATAAATCACTAAATTAGCTTTCAGAATATTTTAAATTATTGATTATTTTTAGCACTACAGGCTTGCATCAGTATGTTATCAAGTTTAATTGATTCATCAAAGAATGCACATTTTAATTAGTTTGAAGACAGGTTTAAATTCATAGGACCAAAAGGAAAGCATTTTTTAAAAGTTTGCTGTATTAATGTAATAACCATTCAAAAGAAAAACTATAAAAGATGGTCATTTTTGTTAATACTGATTAGAGGGTGTTGTTTATTAAAAATTGCAAACATGCTTCTTTGTAATATCTCAAAGTCATCAATGTTGATGTACTGGTTATGTGCATATGTATAATCATTAATAATTAATCACTTAAAGACAGGAGATTAATCAACCAAAATTCTACACTAAGTTTAAAAAAGCCTTAATGAATATCTGCATCAGTAAATACCGGTAATTGCTTGTGTAGCCCTATTCAGATACACATAATCAAATTTGTGCCACATGCAGGAGAAAGGGAGTTTATGTATCCCTTTATTTATATGAAACAGTTATAGTTACAACAATTCAAAAACAATAATTCTATTACATTGAACTGCATGCTCACACTTTTTAGTTTTCATTTCACCTGAGATTGTTACTTTCTTATAGATTTAAACAATTAGAATAATATTTTGGGAAACCAACCTTATTATTTGCTTTTTCCAGAAAGTGAAACTGGTATTTTTGTAGAACTTCAAAGAACAATTTATGATGGAAATACTGGAGTCAGAACAACAGCCCGTGAAATACAGTAATGTCTAATAGAGATTTGTAGTTGGTTTACATCTGGTAGATGGCAATCCGTGTTCTCAAGTATATATATCTTTTAGTGCCTCAAGTACATTTCGAATTTTACATATTTTTGAACTGGTTTAATGAATTTACATTTTTACTCACTTTTTCAGGTCAGGATGATATATAGTAGCACATTCCTTTAATTGCTGCCACCTATGTTGAAACATAATCTATTTTAAAATATCAGAGTATCTTGAAAAAGAAAGAAAGAAATCCATTGTATCTTTGGCTTTTAGAACTGATATAGTGAATGGCCTTATCATTGAATGGTATCCTTTTCCAAACACAAAGAAAAAAGGTATGAAGTATAACTGTAGCTGTTTCAGCATGCAGGTAGTCCTCGACTTATAACAGTTTGTTTATTGACCTTTAAAGTTACAATGGCAGTGAAAAAAGTGACTTATGGCCTATGACCATTATAGCATCCAATGGTCATGTGATCAAAATTCAGATGCTTGGTAACTGGCATGTATTTATGATGGTTGCAATATCTCAGGGTCATGTAATTTGACAAAGAAAAGTCAATGGGCAAGCCAGATTCACTTAACAACCCTGTTACTAACTTAACTCAACTCAACTCAATTCAACTGTGATTCACTTAGCAACTATGGCAAGAAAAGTTGTAAAATGAGGCAAAAATTTACAAATGTCTTACATAGCAACAGTAAGTAAGTACTTACTTACTTAACAAATGTATCAATTAGCAACAGAAATTGTGGTCGTAAATCAAGGATTATCTGTACTTTCTGCCTAGAAAGTAATTATCTTAGAAGGTTTGGTATATTCATGTGACTCAAACGATGTGTAGCACATCATATCTCTGCTAAATATGAGGTTGCAAGAGATTGTTATAACAGAGTTGTGATTATGGGGCACCAGTTCAAATCTGAATGAAAAATCCATAAGTAAGAAAAAAGAATGACAATTGAAGGAGATATTAAATTCAACTGTAACAAGTTGCATACTTTAACACAGTGATGAAATCTACTTACCTTCCCTACCGGTTTGGAAGCGCACGTTTCGCCCTCTGCGCATGCAAAGAGGGTTAACAAAAATAAAATGGTGATGTCCGGGTAGGTGGGCAAAGCCTTGCACTGCCGCCACCGGTTCTCCAAACCACAGGCGGCTGCCGCTACCGGTACACCCGAACCAGGCCGAACCGGTAGCATTTCACCCCTGCTTTAACACTATCCAGTCATACATTTTTCTGCAAAAAAAATTATTCATACTTAAGGCATGAAAACTAAAGATCAGAGATGGGTTCCTCCCAATTTGGACCAGTTCTAAAGAACCAGTAGTAACTTGGTGGCCTGGGTCACTGGAACTGGCAGCAACCAGGCCTGCCACGCCCCCGAGCATGAGCAGAAGCTTTTTTAAAGTACTGTGCATGTGCACGGCATGCAACACGTGCGCACCCGCATGGCGCATCCCTGAGCTAACCGGCAGTGGGAGAAACCAGAACTCACGCCTGCTAAAGGTCCACACCTTTTGAAGGAACCAAGGGCACAGAGTTCAAAATTCATCTTCCTCTATTAGACTAAGGTATCTTACAAGGTTGTTATGTGGATAAAATTTGAAATGGAACTATATTTTCTATCTTAAGCTTTTCAGGTGGAAAGTGGAATAAAAAACAGAATCAGAATAAAAGTAAGTAAACAAAAAGGAATAAATCACACAAGCACATATAGAAGCCATATGTCTTACCTTATGGAAGACAGTCCATTTAAAAAGTATCTGCTGTTTAATGAGATGTGCAGCCTAATAGCAGTTCAGGTGAAGAGCTGTAGGAAGAGGGAAGGGGGACTTTATCTTCCATTGCAGCAGGTACATGCCTCTTGTTTGCAGTTTATATTGCAGCTTATATCACATTGAATTTCTACTTAAAACTCTACTGGTTGTTCCTAAATGTGCATCTATATGAAGGGTTCCCAACATTTTAGGCTGGTACCTTTGATGGAAAAGTAGAACATTGGTTTCTCAGGGTGGGGGTTGCTTCTTGGTTGTCCACAGAATGCCACAGGATACTAATCTATGTTTTCCTTTCTTTTTGGAGCCATGCATCATTTTAATTTTATAAGAACTAAACGATACAGTGGCATAGGAGTGCTGTCAGGCACCAAGAAAGTGTCTGCAGACACAACTGCCTACGGGAACCAGGCTGGAGAATTCATTATACAAATCAGCACATATCAGTGTGAAAGAAATGTGTGTTCTCCTTGGTCTTCTTTCTAAGCAATCTTCTCCCTCTAAAAACAACTGGACTGAAAAAGCAAACAGGATTGTTTTTGTGGTCAGAGCATTGTTTGATCATATTTCAAGTGCATAATAGAAAAAGTTGAACAAGAGCAGGCAAGGCAACAAAACACTTTACTCACTGTGGAGGAAGAAATTCTGACTAAGCCTTGCCCAATAATCAACTAACAGTCGAGAAAGGGATTTTCCCCACATCATTGTTGGGAAATACTGTCTCCATTCTTAAATGTACAGGTTTGCAAAATCAGAGCTCTTCCCCCATTCACCTCCCTTTCCTGTCTCTTCACTCCAGCTGATATATGGCCAGGAATCATTAAGGACTTCCCCACTCTTTCCAAGTGAGAGGAAGCTGATGTGTGCCTCCAGGCAGATGCTACGGCAGCTGGACAGTCTTTATTGACTCCGAAGGAAAGCAAAAAGTTCAAGGTAGGTTTTCATTTGAAAGAGAGGCAAAGTCACTGAAAGAACTGTGCAGATTTTCCCACTGAACAATTCTGCCTCACAGGTGAACTTTATAATTCTCCCCCCCCCCCCCCCCAAATTAATCTTCGTTGCAAAGCCATCACATGTGGCAGATGGAATGATTTTATTTCTGCTGAGTAATGCAGAAAAAAGGGGAAAGTTTCCATCTATTCATGGCTCTGCAAAATATGACATTAAACTAGAGATTAGACATTATGCATTTTTTAAAAGTTTAAGCTTTGTTTTTATCTTTTTAATGATAATGTTTAATTAAATTACTACAAAAAAATTACATAAAAATTGTGTGGTTGTCTGAGAATTCTGGAGTATCTTAAAGATCAACAAAGAATCTATAGAGCTGATTTTTTAAGGATTATTGTCAACTTCATCAGATGCATGCAATTTTATTCTCACTGCACTTTTGAAACAGAAAAAAGCCTACAGAGAATTGTAGCGAGACAACAAGGCAACCTCTTCCGCTGTACTGCCTGTCTAAATTAATTTTCCCATACATTGGGTTTCACCATCTAATTTTCAACAAAGGTCCAAAGATAAATCCATTTAAAACATGTTTTTAACATTGCTAAAAAATAATAATAACTCATGTCTTAATAAGATTGCCAAAATCTCTTTATATTCTTTATATTTCAGCATTTCCAGGAGAAATCGCATAGGCTTTTTAATTCTTGAGAAATGTGTGAACATCATCACACCGAAGCAATAATATTAATAATAATATTACTGATACTGATAATATATGTTACATACATAATGCTGTCCAGAATTGCCAATGAGAATGTCTACTTTTTCTTCCAGAAAGCTTCATAGTAACATTGCATTTGTCCGCAAGAATGGGATTTTTATTTGTTTGGTTGCCAAGACAAAAAGTTTAATCTGTTTTGTTGCAAAGAATAGAAAAGAATAAAGGCTATCTGTCCTTTTTAAAATATTGAAAGGTGCAAGAGAAAATTTTCATTTAAGATGCCATACCTTATTCCCACTATACTCTAAGTCAAATGTAACTAATTCTTCTCCATTATTTTTGATGTCCATTTGAGGTCAAGGGTCCAAAATAATGGAAAAAAACTGAGATTAGTTTTATTATCTTGAATGAAAACTGTTGATACATTTATTTATTTATTTCAACACTAAATAGGCAGCTCCCTGCCCTTATAACCCATGCTCCCCATAAATAGTGAATTCATATTTTCCAAAATTAGGACCTATATTTGAAGTATATTCAGAATGGTTGAAAAGGGCCAATTAATTATTCTGAGAAGTCCATTAGACTCCATCCAAAGAGATAGAATAGCTAGAGTCCCCTTTTATATGCGAGCCAAATGTGTGGTCAATTTGACCCAAAGCTAGTTTGTTGTAACCCTGCAGCATATTCTTTAAATTTGTGGGGTGTGCTGCCCAAATCTCCTTAATTTCTTTGCCATCAGGTCACCTAATCAAAGCTGTGCTTTCTCAGGTCAGTCTCTTGGATTGATCTGGGCTTCCACCCAAATAAAATGTGTGCAAGGTTGGAATTCATCCTAGAATAACAAATCTAGCTATGGTTTTCTGAAAGCTATCCAGATAATTTTTGTTCTTTAAGCAAACTGAAACAGGTACAAGTCTCTTTCTGTGTTGGATTCAGTCAAAAATAGCTGCTCTTAATTCCCATTGTAAATGGCTGGACTTAAATCAGAATGAAGCTACGTTTTGTGCCATTGGATTCACAGGGACCGATATTGAGTACCTAATTCAAACCGAACCCACCCCAGATCTTGAAGGACTGAAAAGAATCTTCTGAATCATAACAAGAAAAAAAAACAAGAGAAAAATCAGTCAATTTGGAGAAGAACTTATAGTGTGGTACAGGTTTCTAATGGATAAGGTGTGATATGAGCGCCCTTGGGTGCCTTAAGTCTCTGCAGATTTTGAGATATTCATATCACCCCTTAAACCTGCCTCAGTTCTCCAGCAAAAAGTATTTCAGCTTCACCCAACTGGTGATTCTGGAGAATGCAAAAAAAAAAGGTTGTTGGAGGACACATGTGATCCAAGAATCACAGGTTACTACTTATCCCTGTTTGCTCTCAGTCATCTTAGATTTCAATGATCACTTCACGGCTGTACTTGAAGTGAATGGAGATTATATTGTTGGCTGGAACTTAAATTTGCTATGAATCTTAAATAGATTGTAAGAAGCGATAAGTATTGTGGATCTTATAATTTATGCATCAAAGTCCAAGGGAGTTATGATTGCAGTGGGAATGGAATGAGAGATAGGATTAAGAGTCGATGATTGCAAAATGAATGGAGAATTCACTGAATTCTAATTCGTGGAATTCAAAATGACAAGTAAAAAGAGTTTTCAATTATTTGTATAAGCAGAGAATAATCGAGAATGGAATTATGGAACAAATACATGGAGATAGAATAAATATGTCCAGATGAAAGAGAAGACCAAGAAAGTCATGGCTGGATAAAATTAATGAAAACCTTAAAAGGGTTAAATTTAAAGGACAAAAGGTAATGTGTAAAATCATGTATGGATATAATGGTAGCAATACAGGTTTACTTTACTTTATTGATCATTGATTAGTCAGTCGACTATATCAGTATCAGCCACGGAAAGATACAATAAAAAAAATGAAGTATAATACAGTAAAATTATATAAAATATTACAATGGGATAAAATAGAATAAGATATAATATATAGATATAAATCTAGAATAAAAATATGGATAAAATAAGATAATTATATCTCAATATTACCCCTACAATCTACCCCAATCAGTCCCATGTATGCCGATCTCAACCAGATCATTTTGCTCAGATACTGTGCCATGTTAATTGTTATTTTCAAATTCTGTCCGCACATAAGGTAAGTTGTTTTGATATGGGGTTCCCAGTGGATCATTTGTTTAGTATATAGACCAAGGTACGGTACCTGTCTCTCACCCTCTTATACAAACAACAATCAAATAAGATGAGAGCCAAGTCCTCTACCTCTGCCACTTGAGGTTTACAAAGATAAAATGTTGTAGTGAGGTGTTGTGAATGATAATGATATAAACTAGTTCTAGCTAACATTTATTGTTCTTATCCACTTTTGGGGGCTTATGAGTTTATACACATTTTCTGACCTCTCCATAATGTTGCTTATCTCGGGAGACAATAGTGTAATAGGTATGTATATCTGTGTCTGGAGAGTTTGGTACCAAATCTTGAAGTTTCCATATGCAGAATATAATTTTTACCACTGAACTACAGTGATAAAACTGGTATTTGATGGTCTTCTATTTTGCACCCTGAGCAAACATAGAGAAATATTTTGGAATTTCCCTTCATAAGTCTCCAGTTTAATCTGTATTCTTTTTCTGTTCTTCTAAACTCACAAGAAATACATTTCAAATATTTGCAGCAATATTAATAAAGTAATTTTGAAAAATAGCAGAGAAGATTACATTATTTTTCAAGAGGGAAAATTCAGACAGATATGACCTTTCTAACACCAAAATGAGTTGCTAGGGTGATTTAGCATAGCCTGAAACAATAACAACAAAGCATTCTAATTGCGTACTAAAATATTCACATGCAACGTCAAGGAATAATCATGACTCCGTGTGTACAAAAAGTCTTTAACAAGTACATATTCTCCAGACCAAAACGTTTTTCAAAACTACTTCATAATGAATGCTTAAGGAGATTTTCAAGATCCTGATTTTTAGAAAGTTCTGTGAAGCACGAAAATGCTCAAAATACTGAAGAAATTAATAGTATCTGTATACTATGGTCAGCTTTTAACTTAAACCCTAAACCACTTGCCTGATACCGTGTTTCCCCGAAAATAAGACATGTCCCGAAAATAAGCCCCACAGGGCTTTTTCGGGACATGCCTTGAAATAAGCCACCCTCTGAAAATAAGCCCCCCCAACTACTTCCGGGGGAAAGGGGGGGACATGCCGGGAGCCGCTCTTTTTGCAGCGGCACTCTTTTGGCCCGGAAAGAGAGAGAGAGATCCCTCAAGAAATTTCCCTGCAAAGACCTGCTGAAAAGAGAAGCCATGAACTTCCAGACGCTGGTAAGATGAGCGCCTCGCAGCCCGGCCCTCCCCTGCATGCCCGCCACCCCCAAATTGTGCCTGATGATCTTACCAGCATCTGGAAGTTTGCGGCTTCTCTTTTCAGCAGGTCTTTGCAGGGAAACTCCTTCAATGTAAAGGAGAAGTTATCGCGAGTGCGACCAATTAACAACTTTTCACACTCGCGATAACTTCTCCTTTACATTGAAGGAGTTTCCCTCAAAGACCTGCTGAAAAGAGAAGCCGCGAACTTCCAGACGCTGGTAAGATCATCAGGCACAATTTGGGGGTGGCGGGGAATGCAGGGGAGGGCCGGGCTGTGAGGCACTCATCTTACAAGCGTCTGGAAGTTCGCCGCTTCCCTGTCGCAGCCTTCCTTACTCGCGTCGCGTCCCTCCCCATCCCCCGCCCGAAGCGCTCAAAGTCATTTGATGCATTTTAAAGAGGTGCGTTTTGCCTGCCATGAAGGGAACCAATGTTCCCCGAAGAACAGGAGGCAAGCATCAGTTCCCTTCATGAGAGGCAAAATGCATCCCTTTAAAATGCTTTGAAGGACTTTGAAGCATTTTGAAGGGACGCCCGCCACGCTATGCCCTCCCGCCCGCCCTGCCAAACCCCAGCGCGAGACGCCCCTCCTACCTTGGTCGCGTTCTTATGGTCTTCTCTCCACGGCAGCCCGTTCCAAAGGAACGTCTCGCGAGTTCAAAGTTCTCGAACTTGCATGGCATTCTTTTAGAACGGGTTGCCGTGGAGAGAAGACCGTAAGAACGCGACAGAGGTCCCGAAGATGGAGGTCCCAGGACAAGTCCCAGGTAGGACGCCTGCCCCGCCCCACCCCACCCCACCAAGAGAGACGCACCACTTACTGGAGTTTTGCAGCTCCGTGGTCGCTCGGCTTGTCTGTTTGCAAGTTTTTTCCCCTAAAGAGACTAGCCGAGAGACCACGGAGCTGGCAAACTCCAGTAAGTGGTGCGTTTCGTGCCCCGCCCCGCCTGCACCCTGAAAATTATAAGCCACCCCCCAAAAATAAGGCCAGGGGCATTTGGGGGGGTCAAAAAAATATAAGCCCCTGTCTTATTTTCTGGGAAACACGGTATATATGTAAGCATGTGATAAGTGCTAAAGAGGTGCATTATAAAGCTTACCTTAATTAATCAATCATATGAAAGAGAAAGCAGAACTATATGAATTTGTATCTGTATTGTTGGGTGGCGAGTTTAAACCCCAAGCTGCTTGCCTATTGCACATGTAAATATGTGATAAGTACTAGAGGGATGCATTGTAAAGCTTACATTAATTAATAATTTATGTGGGTGAGAAAGCAGAACTGTATGAAATGACGGACAGCACCTTTTTAAAGTCTGGTGTGCAGGACATAGCCCAGACGTTTTGTGACCTGACACAAAAACCAATAGGAGACCTTCCTATTCCACAAACAGAAGTAGACAATGGGTAAGTCTTCCTCAACATTTGAGGAAATAAGCTAGTTTATATAAAAGTCATACTATACACTGTTTGGTCTGCAATAGCAGAGAAGTAGGAACAGAAACTGACGTCCTAGTTTTCCAATGATTGCTCCATGATGCAAATGTGTAAGAGTAGAGCCGGCCCACCTAATCTTATGACAGCAATTGCAAACTTAATTTACATAAGGTAAACAGAGGACACAGAGCCATACCATCTTGTTGTCTTCTCTCTCAGGAACCCACCCTTCCATCAAACTGGAACGAGACTGAGGGTTCCACCCATTTTTAAAGCAGTGATACACCTTTACTGGAAAAAGGTACGGTACACTTACACTATTTTTTTTCTAACTCTTATTTTTAATTTATCTTACTTTGCTAAATCTTACCTTATTTCATTTCATTGTATCTTATACTGGCTAACATCTCAGTATGGTCAATTTGACTAATCAATAAAGTTTATTCCACCATTATTACAGCTCCACCATTCTTTAAGTAAATTAACATGCCAGGTTTGCTTGGAGAAGCCATGTCCAGATATCAAGATTTTGTTACCAAGATTTTGTTTTGTTAGTCCTTTCATCAGAGCTCTGAAAAAAGCTCTTGCCGTTGAGCTAGTAATTTGCTTGCAGGGAAAGAGAGAAGAAACAAAACCTTCTCACTGTGTTTTTTGGCATTCAATGCAACAGGCACAAAGGTGACCATCAGCATACATTCCTGGCCAGCAAAAGACACAAGCAACCTGGCTGGGTATATGCATGCTGATGCACCTGGTGCCCTTCTCAGGATACAGTATAGCCAATTCAGAGCTCTGCATTGCAGGGGAACAATTAATCCAGATCCATGTTTGATAAGGTCCAGTATATCATTCTTTGGTAACTCTTTTACCTGGAAATAGATTCCCCAGTTGAAAATATATTTTTGTGAAGGGGGATGAGATGCCTGGAGTTCTCCTATGTTTCTCAGGAATTCCCATTCAGGTTGGATTCCATTGTTTGGCTTTTTGATCTGGAATCCCAACCTTTCTTCCCTTTCCATCTGTGGGCTTGTATAGACCTTCCTGATAGGGACATCAGGAGGTCAAACTATTGCTGAATTGCAGTTTCCAGCTTGACTGAGTGGCTCATTTTCTGTGTGGTCACAGAGCTGGTTTGAGGTGAAGCTACAGTGAATGGTTAGGCTGTTTTTACAGGCCCTGATTAGGGAAGTCAGGCTGCGGTTTTTTTTACCTTAAGTTTTCTCTCTGTCGTAAACTTGTGTCTGTCATCACCCTCTTCCTTCCACCCGTTCTACTCTTCCTCAATGCAACCTTTAAGCCCAGCAAGGATCAGAAAATCCTCAGTCCCTGCAGAAAAGGCTTATTCTCAAGGACTCTGATGTTCCCCCTTCACCAGAAAGAGATTGACATAGTACAAAAAGAACAATGATGGGTTGACAATGATGACTAACATTATTAAATCAAAATAATGTGCCTGGGGGGGGACCTGTTCTCCTGCTTTCTTCAGTCTCACAATTGTTCTTTAAAAATTGCCTGGATTCTTTCCAAATCCTGCCCAGTTTAAAAAAAAAACCCTGCAGGCTCAGGTATCATGTATCATCAGATGAAGGGTATGGTCCTAATTGTCCTGGAATGTTTGTTGTGTTTCACCCAGAGTTATCTTTGGTGAAGTGGCAGCCATATAAATGTGATTGGTGTGTGTGTGAGGGGGGGAGGGAGGGAGGCAGGGAGAGGGGGGAGGAGGAGAGAGAGAGGGGAGGGAGGGAAGGGGAGGGAGGGAGGGAGGGAGGGAGAGAGAGAGAGAGAGAGAGAGAGAGAGAGAGAGAGAGAGAGAGAGAGAGAGAGAGAGAGAGAGAGAGAGAGAGAGAGAGAGAGAGAGAGGGCACATAGGAATGTTTGGATCCTAGATGCCATTCAACTTGCACAAACTAATGTAATGAAGGGTGGTAGCATGATGCAAATGCAAAAACACACTTCAGTTTGTCCTGCTTAGACCCCTTTTCCAGATTTACTGATCAAGCACTGCAATTTTCAGTAGAATTGGAGAGAAGCTTGTGTCTTATTTTGCATGGCGGATTTTATTCTCTACAAACAAGGCATTGGTTCCATAATTTTTTTAAAGGTAGTTCAACAGGATACTCCAACAGTGTAGGAGGGTGTTTTCAGCCAAATCTATAATTAAAATGCACAAATACGGAAAGAGTACTTACCACAGATGTTTATAGTACAGCACATAGAAATTATGGATAAGTTATGCTTTACCAGAAATTACACTTAGAATGACCAACTATAAACTGGTCTTGTCTTACCTTTAACAGTTGTACCAAAGACAGAGTTTCCATAGATGCATCAGCTTTCATTTTCTTACTGTAATCCCAGTTACAGGAGCCCTGCCCAACTGTAGCCCTGCTACAGCAATTAATGTTGCAACAATCCAATGAGAGGGAACGCAGATCCACACCCTGACAAGATTAATTCATATTGCCGGTTAGCAATCTCTCTGAATGAGAACCACTCCTCTCCTGCTACAAAAACTTATTACTGGCAACCTACCCCATTTTGCATACTCCAAATTGTACATGAAAATAGTAAGCCCTAAAATGAATTTAAATAGATTTTCTTGTAAAAAAAAAATACCCTCCCCCAGAAACCAGACAAAAGAGAAGCAAAAAATGTTGTACTAATCAAGCAGATAGCACCATTCAATTCCTTTGTCATTACTGCTCAAGCTATTGTGGAATTTCAATCGTCAAGAATTTAGATCTCCATATATCAATTATGCTACCGTCTTTCCCCGAAAATAAGACAGGAGCTTATATTTTTTGCCCCCCCCCAAAAAAATGCTCCTGGCCTTATTTTCGGGGGGTGGCTTATTATTTTCGGGGTGCAGGCAGAGCACGAGACACACCACTTACTGGAGTTTGCCAGCTCCGTGGTCTCTTTAGGGGCTAGTCTCTTTAGGGGGAAAAACTTGCAAACAGACAAGAGAGACCACGGAGCTGCAAAACTCCAGTAAGTGGTGCATCTCTCTTGGCAGGGTGGGGCGGGGTAGGGCAGGAGTCCTACCTGGGACTTGTCCCGGGACCTCCGTTGCGTTCTTACGGTCTTCTCTCCATGGCAGCCCGTTCCAAAAGAGAACGTCTCGTGGAGAGAAGACCGTAAGAAGGCGACCGTTTTGTAATATTTGAGTTTTCTTATAACTCTGCAGCTTCAGCATTCCAAACAGGCGAAGTCCATGGTCACGTTGCAGAGAACCAAGGGGAGAATCTTTGCAGCTTTTAAAGAAATCCCAACATTCACCTTCTTTCGGGTTGTTATTTTGCATCCGTGTGAGAACTGCTTCATTCTGACAGCAGAGGATAGTTGGAGGGGTGTCTTGCGCTGGGGTTTGGCAGGGCGGGAGGGTGTGGCGGGCGTCCCTTCAAAATGCTTCGAAGTCCTTTGAAGCATTTTAAAGGGATGCGCTTTGCCTGCCATGAAGGGAACCGATGCTTGCCTCCTGTTCTTCGGGGAACATCAGTTCCCTTCATGGCAGGCAAAGTGCATCCCTTTAAAATGCTTCAAAGGACTTGAGGGTTTTGGGTGGGGCATGGGGCAGGGCATCCCTGTCACTGCTGCCTTCCTCGCTAGCGTTGTGCCATGCCCCATCCCCCGCCTGAAACCCTCAAGTCCTTCGAAGCATTTTAAAGGGATGTGCTTTGCCTGCCATGAAGGGAACTGATGTTCCCCGAAGAACAGGAGGCAAGCATCGGTTCCCTTCATGGCAGGCAAAGCGCATCCCTTTAAAATGCTTTGAAGGACTTGAGGGTTTCAGGTGGGGGATGGGGCGTGGCGCGACGCGAGCGAGGAAGGCAGCAGCGACAGGGAAGCAGCGAACTGCCAGATGCTGGTAAGATGAGCGTCTTGCAGCCCGGCCCTCCCCCTCCCCTGCCTCACTTACCACCCCCAAATTGTGCCTGATGATCTTACCAGAGTCTGGCAGTTTGCCGCTTCTCTTGCTTAGCAGGTCTTCACAGGGAAACTCCTTCAATGTAAAGGAGAAGTTATCGCGAGTGTGAGAAGTTAATTGCTCGCATTCGCGATAACTTTTCCTTTTCATTTCAAGGAGTTTCTCTGCAAAGACCTGCCAAGCAAGAGAAGCGGCGAACTGCCAGACGCTGGTAAGATCATCAGGCACAATTTGGGGGTGGTAAGGGAGGCAGGGGAGGGGGAGGGCCGGGCTGCGAGACGCTCATCTTACCAGAATCTGGCAGTTCGCTGTTTCTCTTGCTTGGCAGGACTTTGCAGGGAAACTTCTTGAGGGATCTCTCTCTCTCTTTTTCGGGCCAAAAGAGTGCCACCGCAAAAAGAGCGGCTCCCGGCATGTCCCCCCACTTTCCCCCGGAAGTAGTTGGGGGGGCTTATTTTAAGGCATGTCCCGAAAAGCCCTGTGGGGCTTATTTTTGGGACATGTCTTATTTTCGGGGAAACACAGTAGTAAATTTGCTTACTGGTTATAATTGAGAATGAACTACCATAATTATCACTGGCTATAAACTATGGGGCACCATAATCTAATACAGTTAGAATCCACATAATTGAGTTTTGTTACTAAAGGCAGAAGACAAAAAAATCCCCCTCTCCTTCCTATGTATTTGTCCCAAAGGTGCTTTTTCAGGAGGCAACTGGGCTTGTTTTTTCTTTCGAAGATGTTTCGCTTCTCATCCAAAAAGCTTCTTCAGCTCTGACAGGATAGTGGGGAATGGATTCCACTATCCTGTCAGAGCTGAAGAAGCTTCTTGGATGATAAGTGAAACATTTTCAAAAGAAAAAACAAGGAAGTCCAGTTGCCTCCTGAAAAAAGCACCTTTGGGACAACCATGGCATGGATGACTGAGAATCTCTACAGACTTCCCATGTATTTGTTGTTCAGTTGCTAAGTCGTGTCCAACTTTTTGTGATTCGATGAACCATAGCACACTAGGCTCTCCTGTCTTACACTGTCTCCTGGAGTTTGCCCAAATTCATGTTCATTGTATCATTGACACTATTTAGCCACCTCATCCTCTGCCATCCCCTTCTCCTTTTGCCTTTAATCTTTCCCAGGATCAAGGTCTTTTCCAATGAGTCTTCATTAGGAGGCCAAAGTATTTGAGCTTCAGCTTCAGGATCTGTCCTTCTAAAGAACCCTTCCAATGTATAGCAACCAGAAATTGAATCTGCCTTCAACATTGGCAAGGCAGCCTAAGTATTAGTCAAGGTAATACTAGAACAGTGTTCTCTATCAATTTGCACTCTGCAACCACCACTCAATTTCTTCTGGCAAGCTGCATTATTTTGTCCAAATAATGAGCAAAGGATGACTCTGAAAGGATGACACAGTTCATTTGTGAATTTGCACTGTAACAATGCACTTAGTTTTAATTGTTTAGTTAGTTTTGATGTATTCAATTGTAACTTAAACAATTGAAATTAAATAATAGGCCAGACATTACAAAAAGAAATACTATATGAATGCCCCATTTATCAATTGATGCAGCTATATAGTTTGTGAACTCCTATGCATTTGTTTTATGATCCCTCTCTATCTCAACAGTTGAAGCCACTACTATAGCTTCCACCATCATCCATGCCCAGTGAGGCTTAAGCTCCTCCCAGATGTTCATTGGGAGAATGACAATTCTTCTGTTGCACCTGGCTTCCTCCAGAAATACTTGCTGCCTGGGTTCAGACTGTTCTCTTCTCCACAGAAGAAGGACTCACTGTTCTCCATCCAAATTTCAGTCACAGAGCCAAGTTCTTGAGTTAGCTGTCAGATCTTCCCATCTATGTTTTCTCAGATTACAGTAGAAGAATGTTTTTGATCTGAGAATACAAGAGGTTGCATGCTACACTATAAGCCTTTGGAGAATTGAAACGTGTATATATATTCTTATTCTAGTGCACCATTAAAAAACCAAGCAACCAGCAATTAAGGGAAGGCATTAAAATAATGTTGATGTCCTAACTGACCCTCATGTACTTGAATGTGCAATTTATGTTAACAAGTTATAAAAATACAACAGAAGTTGCAACTGAGCTTTTAAAATGTTTTTATTTTGCATGAAAGAATTGCATCAATATTTGGCCATTTCATTACTAAGAACTGACTTAGCATTAAGGACAGTTGAATTTGTATTATGGTCTGGTACAGATTCGTCTCATGCAGGGAGAAGGAGACAGCTTCCTTGAGAAGGCAGCAAAATAATCATTCATTTATACTTAATATACTGTATCTTACATTACAATGTTAGAATAGAAAAGAGGTTTGTAGGATGTTTTCACTTAGGTAACATAATTATTTGAGAGGCCTGGTAGAGCCACACCTTTTGTAGTTCTATCTTAGTCCATTATAAATCTACCTGCCCACTTCCTTCTTTCTCTAAATCTTCTTTACTACCTTTAAAAAAAAGGTTCAACATTAGGTCTGAGTTGTTTGGCACAATGCTAAATAGTTCTAATACCAATTTAGAGGATGTCTAGATAAATAGTTCTAATACCAATTTAGAGGGTTTCTAAAAGGAAAGCTTTCACAGACTTTCACAAAAGGAGCTTATGCCAGACATCCACAATCTTGCACTCAAGTGATTTAAAATCCAGGGCAACACAGCTGGAGGCTCCAGTGTGGAAGAGGCTGGTTAAGATTAGGTATACTCACCGCCTTGAGTTATTTATAAAAATAATATTGAGATTATTTTTAATCTAAAAAATTGAATTTTAAATAAATGTTACAAACATTAAATGAGTTTCAGACTAGACTTATTAAAGAAGGAACATCCGGGAAATATACTTTTCAGATTAGACTCTGACAAAGTATGCTCACAGAGTGTTCCTTCTTTAATTTCTTATATTAGTTCTCTTCATATCAGTTCTTATGCAATGTCTGATGCTTTTCAGTGCCTTGAGCTTACACAGCATGTTTTTGCAGGCACTTTACCAACATTTTCTGGCAACGAGACTCAATTGCAACATGAAGGAAAATACCTCTTGTGGTAAACTCCCTGTGCGTTCACTGTTCAGCAGAAAGGAACAATTCATTCTGTGACTCCAATCATTTTTGATCCTAACTGTCAATAGTAATGCTCCTTGGCAACTAAACTGACTTTTAGTTCTGTCAATCCAATGTTAGATACCAGGACTTGCAGTGTGCTTATCTTCCAGAGGCATCTTAACCATACAATCAGAATCTTTATGAAAACTGCCATTTTTTGTGAGAAGGGAGGACCAACATTGTCATACTGAAAGTGTCCAATAAATCTATTATATTTAAATTGGGGGGGGGGAACGACTTGTAGCTCTCCAGATGTCATAGGTGTACATATCCCAGCATTTCAGCTGATATCTCTAATGGTGAAGAATGCTGAGAATTGTTGGGAGTTTTTGACCACTGAGTCACATGAAGAGATGCTAAGAAAGAAAAGCAAAAAGATACAAAGAAAAACATGATGGAACAAAAGGAAGAAAACCCCAATCATAATGTACACCACCTTTTTTACATTGGAATGTACAGTATATCCTGCCACCTCCTTTCTCAACTGCATTCTTCATGCTTATTACTTAATCCACCTTTCAAATTGCCAGCACCTTAAAGAATCTTTTGTGATTCACTGTGCAAATGACAGGGCTGGATTAACACTTTATTCTTTTAAACTCTAACCAGTTTAACAACTCTTGAAATGCAATGGAAAGTATTCAACTTTTCAGCTTGGCCACACATATTTATAGTAATGGTTTAGCTGATTTGAATTTACAGTTCTCTCAGTAGTTTGCTATGATTTAGGCAACATTAAGTGCATCTTTTTTTTCAGCTCATGCTTCATATGGTTGAAGAAGCAGTTTCAGTATTCTCTTGATAAAAGCCAGAGATGAGTGGAGTAGAATAGTGGTGCAGCCATAGGAAAGAAATTATCACCACCAACAATACATTTTATCTGTTCTGTTAAAAGTTTGCAATGTGGAGTCATTTTGCTGAAAGCAAAAGACTGGATTGCTTTAAAAATTCAAATTGCAATGATAATTTGCTGCATTGCAACCCTGGTTTTTGGATTCTTCTCACCTCATATGCCCCATAATATGAAAGCTTTTATAATTCATAGCTCACTAATTTTATTTTAGAGTTCTGCCTATCTCCCCAGATATAGTAGTACTGGAAAAGAAAACAAAGTTAGAGTATAAATAAGAAGAAAACCGGGAGGGGTGGAATTCTAAGCTTATTTTCTGAACAAAAGGAATAACAATGCAATTTACTTTGTTGTTACAAGGCGGTCAAAAAAAAATGAGAGAGCACACTGGAGGTTGAAGCTTCCAGTGAACATTAGGAGAGTAAGAATCTGACTTGAGTGAGGATGAGTAAAATAAAACCATTTCTTAAAACAGAAAAGCGATTTAGTCACAGGAACTACACTGTATATATACAGTGGGCAAAGCTTAAAGAAGCTGACCAAAGAGTCAAAGTACATGTGTTCTAGATAAGTGTGTGCTTGGGAAGAAAGACCTTAGGAAGTGACCCCAGATTAGCAGTCCCTTGTGCAAGGAACAGGCAGAGTGTCAGACAAAAAAATAGTGACAATAATTCTGTATATATAAACCCTATCATCCCTTCCAGGCATGAGGCCATGACAGTGAAATAGTGATGTCACCAGCCTTGAATTTGAATTTGAATTTGAATTGGAACAAGTATTTGTTCCAATACTTGAGGGGCTGCCACAGAGTGCAGGGGATTAGGCTGTTTTCCAAAGCACCAGAAGGCCAGATAAGGAATAATGGATGGAAACTGACCAAAGAGAGATTCAACCTGGAAATAAGGAGGAACTTTCTGACAGTGAGAGCGATCAACGAGTGGAACAGCTTGTCTGCGGAGGTTGTGAGAGCTCCAACACTTGAGACTTTCAAAAGGAGATTGGACTGCCACTTATCCGAAATGGTGTAAGGACTCCTGCTTGAGCGGGGGGTTGGACTAGATGACCTACAAGGTCCCTTCCAACTCTAATAATCATCTAATCTAAATCTCCAAAAGGACAGTCATAGCAGTTGTCCAAATATGCCTCCCAAGTCTTCTTCCCGAGTCTGGCTCTCTCCTGAAAGAGAGGTTTATATGCAGTCTTGTGTCTGTCTTAAACTGGTCTTAGTTGCTCTCAGGTGTGAGCAGCACACACCCTTCCAGAGGATGAAGTAAGATTTAGTTTCCAGTTCTCAGCTGGCAACCTATTCAACTGCAGCAGATGGATGAAAAGGAGAGAGGAGTGTCTTGGGCTTTGCCTCAGGCAGCAAAAGACTTCATCTGGCTCTTTTGCTTAGACTGCAATCCTACCAACTGCTGCTGGCTTCACATTAAAAATCCCACTTGGAAATTTGCTTTGAACAATGAAAGGCACTTCTAAATAAATTAATGGTAACTGGCTTGGTGGGTAAGCATGGATATGACACTATTAAAAAAAACCTGGCAATAACCAAATGTGAATCAGCCAATATTGGGGAGGAGGGAGATGTGTCAAAAAAGGAAAGTTTACAAATTCTGAAATAAAGGTAAGCCCCGCCTCTTTAAAAAAACAGAGTGACAAAACACAACCAACACCATTGTCCTCCCAAGTTAGAAAAACGTAGGCTAGCATACTGTTGACTATAAAGGCACTGGGTTCCATGAAAAGTTATTTTAAGCTCGGACAGAAAGCTGCTGTCAATAAGGTAATAAATAAATCGATCATTTATGAAGGCAGAGGGAGGAGAGCCAATTATGGTGGATTATGGAATGTATAGTCCCAAAGTTGATTTTTCCATCTCTGATTTAATTAGTGAAATTAAATGGAATTAATAGACGTGTCTTCTGCCTGTACAAATGTGATGCTGGATCTAAGTAAATGAAACTTTTTTTTAAAGGAAGCCTACTTTGGGGGTCTTTGTGTGGCATTATAATACATTATGGCAGCCCTTAAAATAAGACAAAATAAAACAGGAGTATAATAGGCTTTTGAATAAATTTGGAATTTTGCAAGCACACCGTAAACTTTCTCACAAAATTCCTTGTATGGATTATGGCAAAATAACCATTTATGAGAAGGCAGCATTTAGGTCTCCAAAATACTCTGTCCAGCTTACTTGCTATTTCCTCTAGACCAGAGGTGTCAAACTCGCGGCCCGTGGGCAGGATGCATCACGCATTGGCCATGCCCATCCCTGTTTTAGTGAAGGGGGAGTCGCAATACATCACATGACGACAATGTGACAATGTGAGTTTGACACCCCTGCTCTAGACAAAGAACCATTTCATCTTCTGCATAGACCTCTGGAGACCACATGAGGTCCAAAGGCATTCTTGGAAAAAACATTAGATATTAGATCCTAGATCCTAAATATTCAATGTTGTTGCCAAGTTAAAAGAATATTTTTTTAAAAGGTAAGAGGCAGTAAGAGCCAGGGAAGTAATAAAGGAAGTGTCCATAAACATATAAATGCCCCCAAATATATTTTGAGGTAAATAGGTGATGGGTAGATATTTGTTCTTCTATCTTTATGTCTGTCTGTCACTGTCTCTATTTCTGTCAGTCTATTATCTCTGGGGGATGCAGTGGCTCAGTGGCTAAGACGCTGAGCTTGTCAATCAGAAAGGTCGGCAGTTCGGCGGTTCGAATCCCTAGCGCCGCGTAACAGAGTGAGCTCCCGTTACTTGTCCCAGCTTCTGCCAACCTAGCAGTTTGAAAGCATGTAAAAATGCAAGTAGAAAAATAGGGACCACCTTTGGTGGGAAGGTAACAATGTTCAATGCTTCTTCAGAGTTTAGTCATGCCAGCCACATGACCACGGAGACGTCTTCGGACAGCACTGGCTCTTCGGCTTTGAAATGGAGATAAGCACCACCCCGTAGAGTCGGGAACAACTAGCACATATATGTGAGGGGAACCTTTACCTTTACCTTGTTATCTCTATCTACCTGTATGGTTATCTAATTAGCTTATACTCCACTTTCTATTTTAACATACTCTAAGTTATAAAATGTAGTTGGGGATTCTGTAATATACTGATAGCAACTATATATGAAATATAATTCCAATACAACCAGAACAACACTGTCTCCTTGAAGAAACAAAGTGAAATTCTAATTTCATAAACATTAAACCATTTGGGAAATCCATTCTGTCAAAGACAGAACATGCCTGGGAGCTAAATTGCACGAGGGAATGCGCACACACGAGCGGAGCAGGGGCATGCGTGCAAAACGTCACGATGCGAACCGGTGGCGAAGGTAAGTGGAACCCACCCCTGGAGCAAATGACCCATATTTCTAATACAGGTTTAACAAGCTGCCCTAAACTCGGTGGCTAGACACCATCAAAGCTGACACCAGCCATAGCATAAAACTGAAAGTAGCCCTATACAATCAGAAAATTGGAAGGAGCTGGTCTATAGAATTGCTTGAGTGAAACAATAGCATCATCACTATTACTACAAAATAAGTCCCAATTGCCTTCAGATCCTAAATATTGCCTAGATCCTAAAGGCTATTTCTCTGGCTACTGAATTCCCCACCACAGCCACAATGAAACACAGTACACAATAATTTTTGTTTCACATATCTATTCCATGCAGATGGATTCTTCTAAACTCATAGTTACAAATAAAACTGTACTGCCATCTAGTGACAAATTTGACACTGAGCACATCAAAATCTACAATTCCAGGCAGTTTGTACCAGTCTAGCACAATTACCTGCTGACCTAAATAATAATTATCCCATATTATCATCTATCCCTGAAGACTGCAGGTTGCAGGAGGCTGTCCTATACATTTACATTAAGGTGTTGTCATCGAGGAAAATACAATTGCTTTATTTTAGCCAAAATTAATAATATTTTAAGAGGATAGAAACATGATCCACCCAAGACCCATTTTACTCCAATATTCAAATAAAATAAAATCTTTATTATGGTCATAGACCACTATAAGAAGGATAAAATACAGTTAGAAATTTTTATTTGGCTAAAATTAATAATATTTTAAGAGGATAGAAACATGATCCACCCAAGACCCATTTTACTCCAATATTCAAATAAAATAAAATCTTTATTATGGTCATAGACCACTATAAGAAGGATAAAATACAGTTAGAAATTTTAAAAGCTAAAGAGAATATAAAATACAAAGTTAAAAAATATGTTTTAATATATAAAAATAAAATTCTAAAAAAAAAACTATAAAAAGGCATTCAGTATCTTTTCAACCTCCATATCTTTCTTCAACATCCCTTTTCACTCTAATGGTGGAACTGCTTCCTTGACTAATTTTTATAGTTTTTCATTTTTTGAAAAATTAACCTAACTGTGCTGATGATGGCCCATCAAACCTGACCAGGATAAAGGCTTGTCTATCTTTTTGGCTTAGGATGTTTATTTATCTTTTATTTATTTATTTTGTCAAGTACGTGTTGGTAATATACATAGATGTAACATTGTTTATATACATAAGATGGGTACTGAAAGAGGGAACATTAGGACAGGGACAGTAGGCACGCTGGTGCACTTAGGCATGCCCCTTATGTTGGTCTAAGAATTTGCTATAGGTCCGTGATGGTGAACTATGGCATGCTTGTGGGCACATGCGCAGTTGCCCCAGCCCAGCTCCAATCGCGTTTCTCCATTGCGTTTCACTCAATCAATTCCAACTTCTCGTGAAAGAAAAAGATCTCACGAAGTTGAAATTGATTGAGTGAACTTTTTCACTCTCGCGCTTCATAATGGGGGAGACAGGGTCCCGTCTTCCTCTTGAAGCCCATTACAACGTGGAGCCACAAAACGACCCTGCATCATTTCGGCTTGGCAAAAAAAAAGCAGTTTCTTTTCCTACAGAGCTGCTGGTGTTGGGATGCCCCACCTCCCCGGCAGCCAGCTGGGCTTCTTCAGGTACTTAGCTTGGACATCTATTAGCTCCACCCCAGCCTCCGCCTCAGCGAGTGGCGCACAAAAGTTTAGCTGGGCTCCTCGAGAGATGGAGTTTTCAGGGGGCTGATCTAGCACCTTGGCTGGCTACAACACAAACATTCATTCTCAGCTTTGAGATTCCTAGCTGCAATGGGCAGCAAAGCTAGGTTTGTCCCCCTGCACTGATCAGGTAGACAAAACAGGAAAAGGGGGTAGAGAGAAACAGCCCCATTGCCAAGGTATGTGCGGGTCAGAGGGGGTCAGAAATTCTGACTTCAGCCTCTTGGTGCGGCACGGGGCTTTGGGCGAAGGCTGGAAGGAAGCACCGCTGGCTCGCTCACGCTCTCTCCCTCCCCAGTTTAGCTTGAAGCAGGCAGCAGCACAGCTAACATTGCCCTTTCCAAGCCCGCTGTCGGTGAAGCTGGGCACAGGTGAGGGCTGGCTTTTTTAATAGCTTTGTCCAGCTGTCAGGAGGAAAATGGCCAGGGGCCTGGGGAGGAAGCCTGTATCAAGCTAGACTGGGAAAGCTGGCTGTGAGAGGAAGAGAAGCCGGATGAGTCGGACCCAGATGCTTCCCGGGTCCCCTCGTCCCAGAAGCAGCAACATCACACTCTCCCAGGGGTGAAATGCTCCCGGTTCGGACCAGTTCGGGAGGACCGGTAGCAGACATGTGGCCTAGTTTGCCGGACCAGCAGTGACGGCTGGCTGGCCACGCCCACAAACCGGTCCCCCGGTCGCTGCTAGCTCGCCCTGTCTCTGCTCTGCAGCCCTGCACGAGCGGTAGAAGTCCAGTACTCTGGTGCACTCATCTGTTTCCCTCTATGACTGGTCTTGGAAAAGCCTGCCCTCAAAATCGCATGCCTGCAGTCAGAGCTGGGCTTGCAGCAGCAGCAACAGTTTGGAGCCTGTTAAGAAGAAATGCTCCCCCCCCCCACACACACACCCGCTGCTTCTGCCTTACCAGAACAGCCTTTCTTTACTCACGTTCTCCACACTTTTTACCTGGCCACCTTCATTTTCCTTCCTCACTATTTCTGCATTTTCTTAAAAACAAATAATGGGCTACTCTGCTAATACTTGTCTTTCAGACCCTGAACCCTGTTGCTAGGTTTCTGCTTACTTCGCAACCTTCCCGGCCACTTTTCTTACCAAAACTTCTGAATTAGATGCGTCCCCTTTAAGCTCCACTGCTGGCTTCCTCTCATAGTTGTTTAAATCATCTTTCTAATTACCTGGCTTCCATTTAAAAATAAAAGCCTCGGGGGCTGTTGGGAGCCGAAGTTCTGATTCTCAGCTGAAGGTAGTAAATTATGATAAAGTTTCATCTCTATGTTTTGGTTTTCATGTGTCTTATTAATCCACGTTTAGGATTTTGCTTAGTTACTAACTATATTTGAGAGCATAAACCAGTACTTTCCATTTTGTTGTTTTCCCATTTCTTGGCTTACAGAATTAAATCCTGTACATTTTTATATTGTTTCCTATGGGCTATTGGGGAATTGTATTCATGGGAGAAGAGAGCTATATTTTATGTTGGAAGCATTCTTCTCAGCAACTCTCTTATTTAGAGAGGAGCAGAGCATTTTTATTCTGCCAACCCACTCAATTGCCTGCATGGGTTTCCATGTAATTCCTTCATGTAATTCCTAATTAAAAAGAAAGCTTGTACTTAAAACATAGACTGAATTGAAATAAACTAATTCTCTATATAATGCGTAAGAAAACATTTCACTTTAGAATGAACACAGGGATATATTTATGTAGGCGTCACTAGAATAGAATAGAATAGAATAGAATAGAATAGAATAGAATAGAATTGAATTGAATTGAATTGAATTGAATTGAATTCTTTATTGGCCAAGTGTGATTGGACACATAAGGAATTTGTCTTTGGTGCATATGCTCTCAGTGTACATAAAAGAAAAGATACATTTGTCAAGAATCATGAGGTACAACACTTAACAACATTAGCAACATATAGTGCATGTTGTGATTATGCATGAAGGAAAAAAGCATTATCTGAAAAAATGCTCATAGGAATGATTTGTTGTGTTGGAGCCTATTTCAAATAAAAAGCATATTATACAATCTGTTTCAAAAATGTCACTGGAATAATCTGAATTCTGCATCCTAGCCCCCAAATATTAGCATTCTGTTATAAAGTCACTTTGATGGATAATTTTCTTTTTGAGTACTTTCATTTTATTCCAAACTTTTTTTCAGCTCTTTGTTGCTCTGTGAGGCTCATGCTTGAGGCAGGGGCCATTTTGTGTGCTTTTGCAATGTTGCTTAGGCAGTGGGTTGGATTAGATGACCTTGCAAGGTCCCTTCTTCCAATTCTGTTAAATCTGTTAAATGTGTTTAACAGATTTAAACCATGGTCACATGACCACCAAGCATGCCCATCCGGTCACATGACCACAAAGCACGCCCGAGTCACCTGACCACCAAGCCACACCTACCTGAAGCCACACCCACCAGACATCAACCCACACCCACAAAATAAGCCACGCCCACAGAACTGGTAGGGAAAATTTTCACATTTCACCCCTGCACTCTCCCCTCTCTGCTAGCCCCCTTCTTCACACAGGATCGCCCAACAGCAGGAATGGAGAGGGAGAAGGGTGCAGCAGCGGCCACTAGCATTGAGGGGAGAGTGCCACACAGAAACGGGAGCACGCAGGAATGCTGTCCCCTTCTTCCTCTCCATTCCTGCTGTTGGGCGATCTCTTCCTTTTATTTTCCTGAAAACTATGAAGGGGGGCCTTGTCTGAGATGTTTATTCATGTTACATTCCTGCCCCAGACCCATACTTCTTTTGTCTGACTGTTGTTTTGGTAATGGCCCTTCTTCCTATCCTACAAGGCCATTCCCTCTGCCCTCTACAGGCAGAAGCTTCCTTTAATTAAAAAAATTGCTCTTTAAAGAGTTTTAATCCCTGATTATTATTTGTTTCATTATTTGCCTTTTTAATCCCAATTATACTTTGCTGAGTTTTTCATTGTTCAAACTCAGAAGACTGGAGTAATAAACTCTCCAAATAAATAAGTAAACCCTTACTTGAATTATTTTATTATAATTATATTGTGTAATTATGTAATCTTATTATATCAATATTGCATGGCATGGCATTGTACCAGGGGTGGGTTCTTACCGGTGCGGTCCAGTGCGGAGCTCCGGTAGGGACCCGCCGATACCCCATATGCGCGCGACTCCTCCGGTACCGTCTCCACCAGTCAGTCGCATGCGTCGCCATCACTTTTTCGTGAATTTTTGGGCAATTTTGCTTCTGCGCATGCGCGGAAGCAAAATTGTGCCGAAATCTCGTGAGGGGATGCGCGCGAGAGAGAGATTTCAGTGTGATTTTGCTTCTGTGCATGCGCGGAAGTAAAATCACGCCAAAATCTTGCACACACGCGCGTCCCCTCGCGATATTTCGGTGCGATTTTGCTTCCGCACATGTGCAGAAGCAAAATCGCGCGAGGGAGCGTGCACGCGTAGCGTGCGCGTGCGCGCACAAACCATGCAGGACCGCGGAACAGCGCACCGTTCTGGGTAAGTGAGCATCTCACCCCTGCATTGTACTGATACATACTGTAATCAATGAAGACCATCGTGAACTTCAAAGTTTTGATTCCTTAATTAATCCTTAAATTTAAAAAAATCAGTAGGTTCTTGTTATGTCAAAGAGCATTTGGTGGGAGGGAAATGCAAGGAATGCAACCTGTTCAACCCTTTTGTTCTTTAAATAGGTTGTTTTCATATTCCCTTGCTTGTGATTGTTAACTGTTACCACATGTGACTTTGAGTGGAATTCTTACATTTATAAAATAACTGTTTTTTCTCTGTAACTCTTCCTTATAACTTTATTTCATCTGTTACCTTTTCAATACACCAAAGAACATCTATTTGGATAAAACTATTTGCTTTATGCTTCTGTATTTTTCCCCATTTAGGGAAAAAGAAACTTAGTGAAATAAGGATAGGGAATAAATAACAAGCTTAGATTCTAAAAAACATAATATTCCCCAAGCACCAGTAAAAATCCTAACTGTATATAAAACATAATTCATTATTCAAAATATGAATCACAATGGGGATCTCACCCTCCCTAAAGCAAAATCTATATCCAGCTTTGTAGCAATGGATATGAAGATAGCAAACTTTGTTAGTAAAGTCAGAGCAATGTGTGTTTTATATCAAATTTCAAGCACACCTGTAACAACAACATTACATATTTTCTTCCACTTGAAATTCCCAAGACACCAGAAAACTTTTTTATGTAACAAAATACTTCAATTAGGTATTGTGTGCTACATTAACTCAAAATTATCTAACATATAGCCTTTCCCAAATAATTATGTCAGTTAAAATCCAAATGTTCAGTTTTCACTTACATAATTCCAGTCAGTATTATGGAGTTGAGAGTCGACACATGTGAACGTCACCAAGATGTATAATCTAATGGGTACTTAAGAATCAGACTGATTTTTTTTTCTAGCAATAAGTTAACATGAACAATTCTGCATTGTAGGAATAATTTCAGATATGTCCGGTTTGGAAAAGGTCAATGCAATGATTCCACTTAATTCAGATATGCCCAGCAAGAAGGAAACGGTGTGCATTTTTGGAACGGGTGATTTTGGAAGATCTCTGGGCTACAAGCTGATGCAGTGTGGCTATTCCATTGTTTATGGGAGCCGAAGCACTCAAAACTCTGGATTGATTCCTCAAGGAGCCATAATGCTATCTCATGCAGAAGCTGCTGAAACATCTGACATCATCATTGTAGCAGTCCACAGAGTGCATTACAGATTTCTTGAGAGCCTACAAGAAATCCTCGATGGAAAAGTGTTGGTGGACGTGAGCAACAACCTTAAAATAAATCAGTATGCAGAATCAAATGCTGAATATCTTGCCCAGCTGCTTCCAGGCAGTAAAGTGGTCAAAGCATTTAATACGGTGTCAGCATGGGCCCTGCAGTCTGGTGGCTTGGATGCAAGCAGACAGGTAAGGGCATCTCAGATGCCAAAGGCTGCTGGAGGTGGAAATGTTTTGTGTGTGCATGGGCTGAGATAAGGATCTGGCCTGAACAAGGAACAGATTTTGTAGCTATCACTGGAAGGATATTTATTTACAAAAATACATTATGCAGATTACACCTAGCCTTTGAACTGGAACATATATTTGAAATTAAATGCAGATTCATGACCAGAACAGCAGGCCTTTCCTCTTTACCCCTCCCAAATGAAGAGGTCTGGGAAACCAAAAGCTTGCACACTATTTTGTGATTCTGAATTGGCTTAGTACAGTTTTTAATATTTTATGACTAGAGAATTTAATTAGTAGATCAGCAGCTACAGTATAAAATAAAACAAATTGCCTTTTTTTCCTTTTTATGTCTGTTGTTATTACCAAGAGAAAGGGTGAGACTAGAGGTGGGTTCCTACCGGTTCTAACCAGTTCTTTAGAACCATTAGTAAAGCGGTGATGACATCACGGAGCCGGTTCTGTCGGTGCCGGTGAGTGGGTGCCGCCATCTTGGATTTTGCTTCTGCGCATAAGCTAATTTTGCTTCTGAGCATGCGCAGAAGCTATTTTTTTATTGCTGCGGGAGGGGGGTGCGCACGTCCTGAGCGAACCGGCAGCCAAACGATCCACAACCCACCCCTTGGTGGGACAGTCAATACTTTGGCAAACTAAGATGTACAGGCAGTGGAAGAAGCTACAGCTGCTGTCAATAGAAAGGAATCCTGCCTTTACAAGCATGCAAAGTCTATCTAGCTGCACCCCAGCAGGTGCAGAATCAGAGGCCACATGCTGTATGCACGTGTACTTGAAAAGGAAGGCAGTAGGTGACCTCAGATGAACCTCTCAGGCAAGAAATACAAAATAAACATTTAACTATTTCTCTACGCCATATTGTTCACCTTGCGGTCATTAGGTCATGAGGTTTTGAACAATCCGTGCTACTGGATTCATAGCTCCAACAAACAAAATCACATTTAAATTTTCACTTTGCTTAACCAGTTAATTATTATTATTTATTTCATATATGTAATTTATGGCAAGTAGATGTAGAAGCTTATAAGTCTTGGGCCTACTTTGCAAAGGGGGGAAGCTAATATTTTTGCAATAGATTTGTCAATGTTAAACTAGGGAGGATGTAGTTTTTGCTTTATTCTTTTTAATTCACATTTTTAATGTTCTTGTCTAATTTTGTTTTAGCTCTTAATTTTTTTGAATAAAATACAAAAATGAAGTTAATAAAAGAGAACTTAAAACATTTTAAGATTTTAAGAGATTTTAAGAATGGTTTAACAGAGATTTTAAGAATGGTTTAACAGAAGAGCCCACAGAGTAAATCTAGAATATCTTTAGTTTAATGTTGGTCTAAACAGTCTATTGTTATCCCCAAAGATCTCAACTCTGGCTAATTTGAGTTTCAGTCGAAATTCTGGCCAACTTTCTCAAAAATTAATTAATAAGCTAAGTGACATCAAGACAGGTTGACAGTAATTTTTTTATTTTTATTGTAGCTATGGGACTTTATTTTACTTTGCTTTTGCAGGTATTCATCTGTGGAGATGATAGGAAAGCAAAAGAAAAAGTGATAGAGATTGTTCGGAGTCTTGGTCTTACTCCGTTGGATAAAGGTTCTCTCTTAGCATCAAAAGAAATTGAGAATTACCCTTTACAACTTTTTCCAATGTGGAGATTTCCCATCTACCTCTCTTTTGCTCTCAGTGCATTCATCTTTTTATACTCCGTTGTCCGTGATATCATCTACAATAAAGTTAAGAAAAACAAAGATTACTCTTTTTTTATTCCTGTTACAATTGCAAACCGGATCTGCCCCGTTGTGGCCCTCGTTCTTCTTGCATTGGTCTATTTACCTGGGATCTTTGCAGCTATTCTCCAGTTATACAGAGGTACAAAGTACAGTCGCTTTCCTGATTGGCTGGATAAATGGATGCTTTGCCGGAAACAACTGGGATTGGTTGCCTTGGCTTATGCTTTCCTACATGTTTTATATACACTGATCATCCCCATTCGTTACTATGTAAGATGGAAGGTCAATTCTTTTGTCATTGAACAGGTAAGCCAGACTTATGCACTTTTTTCTCCCATTTCAATAGCTGGTACAATACTGGAGGAAAAGCAGAAACCATGTTTTTCCTTGCTGCCCCCACCCTAATGCAAACATTTAAGGAGGAAATGGGGTAAAGGCTCTAATAGTTTCCCAAACTTCAGGGATGCCCTGAATCATTTCAGCATTTTCAGTCCATTTCAGATATTCTGTCATAAAATGGGGAAATTGCATCAAGTTCCCACAGACCTAGCAAAGGAATGCTAAGTCATTTCAGATCCAGCTCATAACTGTCACATCATTAGAGCAGTAGACACTCCTCTGTTACCTCCTCATTATTCATGTCTTTTTGGCCATCATATCCAGTTGAAACGTCTTGATCTGAAACCATCTCAAGAATATACATGTCATAATGTTGATTTTTTAAAAAAATCTGATTGCTGCAATGATTCTAATACTGGAAGCTAGTATGACTTCAATTTACAAAAACTGTCATGATCATCTTGAATAAGTATATTATGCAAGAGAGTTTATGATATGCAAGTTTTACTACACTTGAACTCCCCTCGTGACATATAGGCTGGCAAGATGTTGCACATCTATTATGAAATTATTATATTCACACATATATTTCTGTTTTCTATTAAGGCGTTACAAAACAAAACAGATCCGTTATGGAGCGGCTGGGCCTGGCACAGTGATTCTTACCTTGCTTTGGGAATCTTAGGTTTTTTCCTGTTTGTTCTCCTCGGGATAACATCCTTGCCTTCTGTCAGCAACAGTGTTAACTGGAGAGAGTTTCGGTTTGTGCAGGTAAGATTCTGGCTAGTAAATTCACCTTGTTCTCATCCTTCTTTGCCTATCAGGTGTAATTCACTAGGATTTAGCTTAATCTTTGGAGGAAGATTGTTTCCCCTCCAAACTTCAACAGTTTTTATCAGGCATTAAAATAACATGGGCAGGAATGGGCAAGGAATTTTACTAACATGCTCACCAAAGCTGTATTCTCCTGGTTTTCTCTCTTTGGGAGATTAGATGTCATATTCTCAGAACTATCTTATCTCCTTCCTTCTAAATAGGTAGAACTTCAATTTTCATAACTCCTCTCTGAGAATTGTGAGCATTAAAGTTAAAATACAAGCAGAGTGCCAGGTTCAAAATGCAAAAATAAGATTATTCTGTGATTGCTCCAGCATGGAAAACAGCCTTGAAATTCTAATTCTTCTCCTTATTTTGATATGTTCATGAGACTATTTATTGATGCATATACATTAAGGAGACTGTGTTGTAGCTGTTTGTATATGTGTGTATATAAATAGACACTGTAGCAAAGGGAAGGTTGTTGATTATTCTTTTTAGATAAAAAGCTTATATAAATTAATGTATTTTAAATAAATAAATGCATTATGCTATTACTAAGGCTTCCTATTTTTCATTTTAAATATTTCAGTTTAATGCAAAAAAGGAACTGTCCTTGACAGTCCATATTACTGAAATATACAATTTAAGTGTTATGTTTGTACACATTTTGTAATCTTTTCAGACTCGATCAATTAACCATTCTAATAAATACAGTGGTCTTAACCTTTTAGCCCTAATCTAGGATAACTTAATCTAGTTAAATGCACTCTGCTGGGCTGCATTTCTGGAAACTCTAGCAAATGCTAGTTTGGTCCAATTTTGGATAGCAATATAGAATCCTCTAACAGGTTTTATACTAATTCCCTAGAAAATGCATTCAGAAGTTAATATTTGTTTCCTAACCATTGTTTTGTTTCTTTGTTTCCACAGTCCTATCTGGGCTACCTTACACTGGTTTTGTGTACTGCCCATACACTGGGATATGGTGGGAAGAGGTTCTTGAATTCTCAGTCATACCCGTGGTGCCTTCCTCCAGTTTATTTGCTATCTCTCATTATTCCTTGCATTGTGTTGTTTATTAAGTTTTTCCTAATATTTCCATGTATAGATAGACCATTAACTGAAATTCGACAGGGCTGGGAGAGAAAACACAAAAATATGAGCCACTCAAACAGCAATCAGAACACCAAAGAAATATCATCTGTATAATTCCTTAATCCCTGTTAATCTGTATATTTTGGAAAGGACTGAGCATAGTCAAAGCACTAAGCAGTGGAGACACACTGAAAAAAAGATCTTGAGTATGAACTTTTGTGAGTGACCAGGGAAGAACTTTATAAACCACATCTGTGACATTTGGAATGAGTTTCTGCAAGTTTTCAGGATTATGTTCAGAGAACTGTAAAACAGTTATAGGATTGTCAGACCAGCAATAGCTTTCCAGCCAATGTATGCTATGTAAATACACTAAAAATATAATATCTACAGTGCCAAGCATGCTACCTGCATACAAATTGCATTTTGTTTCTATGAATATCTGTCAATCCATAAATCCATTTTATCTATAGGAAGCTATGATTTTATTGTGAGTTTAACAGGAGGGTTGCATAAGAGAACCCTACACTCTGTACTCGACAGCCAAGAATGTGAACAAGAAATGCTAAATCCAGTCTTACTAAAGTGCACTTAACAAAACATGAAAAAAGCAATAAAAACATTGAAATATTCCCTGATTCTAATACAAATCTTGCCTGCTGCAGACTAGCAGGAAGACACATGAAAGAAGAGTTTTCAAGTGGTTACTTAAGGTTTTTTTTTTCAGATCAAGGGGGAAATGGTGACTGAAAGTCCTTTGAATCCACCCATACTCATCTTGCTACTTCCACTTTAAAGTTTTCTATGGTGAAATTTGTCTCACTTCAGAAAATAACAGTCAAGAAGGCTGGTACAGAGGCAAATCGGGACAGAGATCTAATGTCAGATTTCACTTTCCAGATTCCACAGCCTGAGTATTTTTCTGTTAGCAAATGCCTAACAATGTCAAATATCTTATGCTTCATTATCATGCATGTTTAAGTCAAACTCATAAGCTAAATCAATAACAAAGAAGCAATTTAATTCAAATTTATAACTGTGTATTAGCAAATTGTATTTGTATTGTATCCATAAAAATACATGTATTCTGTTTTCCAAGGTTTGATTTCCAAATTTGTTTATTGGCATTTATACTTGATGTGTTTCAAAAAAATAAAATAAAATCCTTTGAAGGAGAAACATTTCTTTGTCTTTCAAATACTTTTTGCTCTTGATCAGTAGAGAAGAAAATTTAAGATCAACTATAAAGAGCAAAGAAGTATGTTTTGAATAGGACAACAAGAAAAGAATAATAGAAATTTATACCTAAGAGTTC
Source organism: Diadophis punctatus similis (assembly GCA_023053685.1). Taxonomy (NCBI): domain Eukaryota; kingdom Metazoa; phylum Chordata; class Lepidosauria; order Squamata; family Dipsadidae; genus Diadophis; species Diadophis punctatus. The sequence goes on along the minus strand of JALIGW010000007.1, from coordinate 29,387,115 downwards.
TGCAAACAAGACTTTTAATAAAGTGATGGCTTTTCATCAAACAACACAGTGACAGTTGAGAGTACTGGAATACAAATCCCTGAGGCAAGTTTCAGTGAATACAAATTAAATTACACCAAAATTGACATCGCTGACTGAAGACAGAAAATATTGGTAGAAAACAGGCATGGTATAGAACTGGATTAGGCCACACTTTTTCTTCAGGGTTCCAGAGGATCTGTAAACTAAGTTTGGTCAATCTGCCTTCTGACCAATCAGTCTAATATCAACCTGCTTGCTGGGAATCTGTGCCCGCTTTGGCTGCTTGGACTTAGTTTCATCCCAGCATAAACTGATACTGCCCCATTTTATTTTTTATTTTTTTACTAATTCCCAAGTGTTTTATGCTGCACTGCCACATTGTGCCATATGAAACCACATGAAACATATAAACATGAAAGCACAATGTAGTACATGCTTTAATAAACCGATTAAGGAGATGGGTGCCTGGGGAAGACCAAGACTGATTTTGTTATAAGCGGCAGAACAGAACAGAACTGGCTAACTCCAATTCTGGCTTTGATGCTCTCTGAGAGCCATCTTGTTTTTGTACTCTTGTCCCTTTTCAATTTGCCAGCTGGCCTTTCCAGTTGCATCAGCAGCAAATTATGAGAAATGTCAGAGGACTGGAGGAAAATAATTGCCCTATCTTCAAAAAGAAAGAATGAGAATCCAGCCAAATAAACATAAATGCCATCAAATATTCTGGAACAGATGATAAAGAAAGCAACATGTAAGCTTCTATGAAACAATGGCAAAATTACCAGATGTCAACATAGATTTGTCAAGAGCAAATCTACCATTATTGTTAACCAAACAACTTCCTTAATAAATTATGGAAATGTTGTAGATACTTTAATTTTAGAAAAATACTTTATATACCCGAGTTTCCTCGAAAATAAGACCTGGTCTTATTTTCTTTGGGGGTCCAAAATAAGCACTAGGGCTTATTTTCGGAGGATGTGTTATTTTTTCCCCATGTACTTTAAGAGTACATTGGAGGCCCACTTCTTCTGCTTGCTTGCAGGGGGCAGGATGCTGTGCAGCGCACCAGTGCTGCCATGAAGTAGGGGGGTAGAGCTGCCCCACATGCCCTACACCAGTTTACCTTAGGGCCCCCGCAGCCAGGCCACCCATGCTCCAATATCTGCCTCGCTGCTGCGGCTCCAGCAGCCAAGTCCAGCAGGACCTCGAGTGGCTGCCAGCCCACTTCTTCTGCTTGCTTGTGCGGCATCAACAGAGCAGGAGGTCAAGCAATGTGCTGATGACATGGCCACAAAGTGAGGCAGGGAGTGGAGCTCTCCCATGCATCCCACACCAGCTTACCTCAGGGCTCCTGCAGCCAGGCCATCCACACGCTAACACCTGTCTCACCTCACGGCCTTGGCACCAACATTTTGCTCAGTCTCCTACTCTGTTGCGCCCACATGAGTAATCAGAAGTGGGCCGGCGGCCATGCAAGGTCCTGCTGGATGGGGCTAGTGGAGCCACAGCCGTGAGGCAGATGTTAGGACATGGATGGCCTACGGGGGCCCTGAGGAGGCCCTGAGATAAGCCGGTGCAGGGCACATGCGGCAATTCCACCCCACCTCACTTCATGACCACAGCACCACAAGCAACCAGGTGGAATGGGCAGCTGTGCAGCTGCGCAGGCACTTAAGTGGGGCTTATTTTGGGAGTAGGGCTTATATTGGGTGCACACGCAAAAACATGGTAGGGCTTATTTTCAGGATAGGTGTTATTTTTGGGGAAACAGTATTACTAGAGTCCCTGCAGAGTTGAGCGGCATATAAATGCAAATACAAATACAAATACAAGTAATAAATACTACATGATATTCTCATTAGCAGACTGGGAAACGTGAAGGGGGTAGCATACTGACTTGAAAAATCAAAATCAAAGATGCTCATCAATATTTTTTAATCAAATCAGAGGGATGCATTAAGTGTGGAGTGCAACAAGGTTCATTCTGAGGTTCTACACTCTTCAACAGGAAGTAATGCTTACAAATTTGCAGATGTCACAAAATTAAATGGGATCATGTAAAAATGACATGTTAAAGGAAATGGATTAACAAAATAAAGTTTAACAAAGGTGAAAGCAAATTCTTTACTTAGTATATATAGCTTGTGTGAAATATATACCTTGGTAACAATAGCTGGAAGAAAGATTAACAACTGATTGCAAATTGTGTTTATTTGAAAAAGATTTTAAAAAACAAATGCAGTTGTAGGCTGCATCAATAGAACTATAATTTCCAAGTCACAGTATGTTAAACTTCCATATATTTTGTATTGGTCAAACCCTACCTTGAATATTTTATCCAGTTTTGGATAATATATCTGAATCTTTCAGAAAATTTTTAACAAATTCAAAAAGGGCAAGTTGGATGATAATGGATAAATATGCAGAGAAACCGAAGGAGCTGGCACGTTTTGATTGAGAAAAGGAAATAGGTGATGTGGATGGAATATGATAGCACTCTTCAAATATTTGAAATGTCATCACACATAAAAAGATTAAGACCTGTTCTCTATTATGCCGAAGTCCAGGAGAGGGGATAAGAGATATCACTTTCAGGAAAGCAGTTTCCAAAGGAATGTTGGAAAACAAATTTCCTAACAGTAAGAGTAATTCAGCTACTCAGATGGATGCTGAAACTCCTTTCACCCGATGTGGTCAAAAACTAGACTAGTGTTTCTCAGCCTTGCCAACTTTAAGATGTGTGAACTTCAACTCCCAGAATTGCCAAGTCAGAATTATAAACAACCATAATTAAAATATATTAGTCTACATAAAAATTAAATAAAACTTCTATGGTGTTATAAATGGCAATTATAAATATTAAAATAGTAAAACTTTTAATAACATCTGCGGTAAAACTCCATTAAAAAGTTTATTTCTTTAAATTCATTAAATATTCAGTTTTGTGCAATTCAAGGCAGAATAATTTCTCTCTCAAGGGGGAATTCCAAAAATTTCTCACTACCCGAAACAGAAACAGAACAGTAGAAAAAATATTGAAAAAGAGCTATAGATTTATTGGAACATAGATATAAATGCATACTATATGATTTTTTTAAAGGAATTAGCTCTCCCTAGTAAGTGAAGACATTGACTGAAATCATAATACGATAATTGTCTCTTTAAATAATGGAGATATTACCCATCTTAAACAGTATTCACAATATTATGTGGGTTGTATTTAAAGATATACCAAAGGACAACGTATGAAAATTTAGAAAAATGAGCAAAATGTCTAAAATCTATTTTATTTAGTGAACTATTGTTTACATTATTTAAATTCCTAAAATATCTGAAAAAAACAAAATAATGCACATGAATAGTTGAGAGTATAAACCAACAAGTACAATGTCATTGCATTGAAAAAGCACAACATGATGTGCCTAACTAGTAATTAAATGCCCTAACAATTCTTTTGGCCTTAATTGAGTATGTGTGAGTTTCTGCATATAGAACAGAAACAGGTGTGCTCTTAGGTATACTTACTGTAGTTCTAGAGAGCTTATTTTGGAAAACTTCCATGTCATAATGGTTAGAAATATTCGTTAAATAGGATTTCATACCTATAAACAAATGTTTAAAGTCTCATCATTCAAGCTTAATTTTTAAAAATCCATTAAGATCTACCAGAAGTAACATATAAACATATAAACAATAACAACCTTATCTTTAATCTCTTCAAATAATGTCTCACAAATTAATTTATCATTTCTTTGTCTCCTTTTAGAAATTACTTTGCAAATAGGATTGCATTCCTGATACACTTTCCCTAGAAAACACTGAATAAAAAATACAAAATTTACTTCTAAGTAAAGGTAGGACTAACAAAGCTGTGACATACCCATCATTGACCAAAACTGAGCCAATGGTTTTGCAAAAGGTGACACTAATTTAGTGTAAATTTTATAAATTAATACATTTAAAAAGAATCAAAGATACAGAAATATGAAAAAGTGGCCTTGAACTACTCTTGTGTAGGTTATCCATTGGCCATTAATCTTTCTAAAATAAGTATTTTGCAGTAGCACATTGATTTGGTTGGGTGCAGGACTGTTACCAAATAATATTCTACAATATTTTCTGAAGATAAGTTATATAATTTGTGTGTGTGTAAAGATTAAATAATTTACATAAAATGCTAAAACATGATTTATTGAATAAACCTAATTGGCATTTTCAAATATGACAACCTTAAAAAAACTATCCATAGTCCTATAGGACTTAGCTTAAATTAACAATCAACTTCCTGGGTTCGACTTACAACCCCAATTGGGGCTGGAACTTCCATATCTAAGCAAGACGGTTATTAAATGACTCACAACTGATTTTAAGGCCTTTTTTTGCCACAGTCATTAAGTGAGTAATACAACTGTTAAACCAAATTCGGCTTTCCCCATTGGCATTGCTTGTTGAAAGTTAGTTGGGAAGGTCATAAATAGCGATCACATGACCCTGGGACACTACAGAGGTGATAAATACATGCCAATCACAAAATGTCCAAATTTTGAACATGTGATTGTGGGGACACTGCAACAATCATAAATACAAGGACCAGTCATAAATCAGCATTGTCATAACATTGAACAGTTGATAAACACATGGCTGTAAATTAAGGACTACCTGTATTTCCCTTAAACCAGGGGGGTCAAACTTGTGTTGTCACGGCATCACGTGAATTTTTCCCCTTCGCTAAACCAGGTATGGGCGGCATGGCCAGCGCATGATGCATCTGGTCCACGGGCCGTCAGTTTGACAGCCCTGCCTTAAACCATCATTATCAGGATATTGCTACTTTATCATAACACTCATAGAAAAGGCAATATCATAACACTCATAGAAAATATCATAACACTCATAGAAAAGATGCACGGCTTGCACTACAGCACCACACCACCACTTTTTGTCCCTCTGGTGTCTTCTATGCGGGTTATGAATTCTCTGGTAACATTGTACTCTTAACCAGAGCATACAAAACATTTACTAAACCGATCCTTGATTACAGCTCATCTGTCTGGAACCCACACTACATTTCAGACATTAACACAATTGAGAATGTCCAGAGATACTTCACAAGAAGAGTATTACATTCCTCTGTTCACAACAGAATACCTTACGAAACCAGACTTGAAATTTTGAGACTTGAAAATTTAGAACTACACCGCCTTCAATCTGACCTAAGTGTAGCTCACAAAATTATCTGCCACAATGTCCTACCTGTTAATGACTACCGTATTTTTCGGAGTATAAGACGCACCTTTTTCCTCCCTAAAAGTGGCTGAAAATTTGGGTGCATCTTATACTTCGAATGTAGCTTTTTTTTTCCCAGCCCTAACTAGGTGCTAACAGATCTTCCCAGCTCTTACCTTGCAGGCTCTTTCATTGTTACTCTCTCCAAAGAATGTTTTTCCAGCCCTAAGTCTTTGCAGAATTTTTTTTCATTGCTCTACTTGCTCCGAATAAGTTTTTTTCTAGCCCTAACCAGGTGCTAACTATCTTCCCAGCTCTTATTGGCTTGCATGCTCTTTCATTGTTACTCTCTCAGAAGAAGGTTTTTTTAAGTCCTAACCAGGGGATAAAATAATGTGCTGAAGCTGACCAGACTTAAGGATGCTAGCCAGATGAATACCTGGTAGGCAGATTGTTTTCCCCTATTTTCCTCCCCCAAAACTAAGGTGCGTCTTATACTCTGGTGCATCTTATACTCCGAAAAATACGGTACTTCAGCTTCAACCGCAATAATACACGAGCTCACAATAGATACAAACTTAATGTAAACCACTCCAAACTTGATTGCAAAAAATTCGACTTCAACAACAGAGTGGTTAATGCCTGGAACACTTTACCTGACTCAGTAGTTTCTTCCCCTAACCCCAAAAACTTCAACCTCGGATTATCTACCATCGACCTCACCCCATTCCTAAGAGGTCGGTAAGGGGCGTGCATAAGCGCACAATCGTGCCTACTGTTCCTGTCCTAATGTACCCATATATTCATACTTCTTTTACTCTTATTCATGCTTGTACTATTACATATATATTCAATCATGTTTTACTGTTTATACTTTGCTTATAATCATATATGCTTGACAAATAAACAAATACAAATACAAATACAAGGATGAAATCGTAGATGCTTATTTGGGGTACACACTTCTAAATACGGTGGGATTTTCTGCCATATAAAGAACATGTCTGAAAGCAATCTGGGAGATAATGTCCCACCAAGGCACATGGAACCTACTGCTGAGTAACTAGGCCAGAAACACGGTCAACGAGGAAGACCTATGTTGAAGGATTAAATACCACGGATTCCTAAATGGTAATTTAGGAATCTGTATCTACGTATGGCATGACGATGTAGTAGCTTATCCTTCCTTTCCGACGTCCCGTATAATCCTTGGAACGTTCATAAAGCAAATATTCTTAATTATCCACGCGCGCATACATTTGTTAATTTCTCTTCCGGAAACTGTCATCTAGATTTTCAATACTTAGTTTCACCACTACAAACATAGTTTCAATATATATTTTTTTAAAAATAAAGGACATCCGGCTCATACCATTCTCATCAGAAAAGAGGAGGGGGTTAATGCTACGTGCTTCGCCCAATTTTATACAAGACGGGCAAGGAATAGCGAGACTTTATATGGCAGCAAGGACCGAAGAATCCATGGCCAGAAACGGCGCGCCCCTCGCAATTTCCCCTCGGAGAAACGTTTTCCAATCCCTTCCTTTCGTGACAATGGTTTGATCCGGACTTCCTCCGGTTTGGGGCAGCGTCGAGAGGTCACGGTGAGGTTGCCGGTGGTTTGCGAAGAGTAACTAATTGCAGACGATGGCGTATTCTGGTCCCGGAGGCGGCTATTACCAGGCAGGGGTAAGGCAGCTTGAAGCGCAAAAGAGCCTCCTCGGACGCTCCCAGGCGCCGTCTCCTTTTGGCGTCCACGGGGAACGGTTTGACTTCGCTTGTTAAAAGCGGTTTGCCTGATTACGTTAGCTGTAGGGATGTGGAAGATGGTACCGCGAAGGGAGGAGCAAAACCTCTCTGAATTAACCCAGAGCCAGAAAGCCGCTTTGGTGGGCCCTCCAGCGGGACCTGACTTGATGGGGTCTGGTGGAATTTGCAAAACGGAACCACGCGCGATGGACGCTTAGAAAGTCCCGCTTTCGATTTAAAGGAAGACTCGAAAAAGCCTCCGCCCTCCGTAAAATTCCACAGGGCTCTGCCAATAATCGTCGGTACAACTGATCGGATTTGCACATTACGCTCAACCATGTTTTTCTGGATCTTGATTTATCCAGTAAGCTATTGGTTGTTCGGTAACCATTACCTAGCATCCAGTAAATTGACCGACATACTAAACTAAAACTGTTGTGTTTTAGGGCAAGGCCTTAAACTGAAGTATTGTGCAATTTCTAGAGGCTGCTAGCTAAAGGAGAAGCAAGGCGTCTATAGTGATCTGAATAAAGATAGCTCATACCGTGTAGTTTCCTAAACCTAAACAAAAGTCAACCCTTGAATCTTGACTTCCACGATGCAGATCCTGTGTGTTTTAATGAATTAATTTTAATTTCTGTATGTACTGAACTATAACTTCTCATGAGTTAAACGAATGCCACCTTCTTTGCATTGGGATGTCCAGGCTTCTACTTATTTGCACTATATTGCAAAGAAGTAGATTATTCTATTTGCATAATAGTACTCTAAAATATGGAGTAAGGTGGTTCGAGGGTTTGAATTGTATTATCTTAATTAAGGCTGTATGATTTCAGCTGCACACGTTTGAAATAGAACTCATGTAGACACAGAATGCTAATCAGATGTCAATCCTCAAATTAGTCCAGCTCCCACACTCTTGTTTTAAAGAGAAAATCATTTAAATAAAAATAATAATTATATGGACTTTCATAGCTATGAAATGGAATTCATAGCTGGCTGGAGAATTCTGGGAGTTGAAGTCCACAAGTCTTAAAATTGCAAAGTTTGAAGACCTCTGAGTTAGTCCATTAAAAATTCAAATTAGATCAGGAACACTAAATGTCCCCTCCCAGCCATGAAGCTGACTGGGCCTTGAACAAATCTTGTAATTCAAGTTCAACTTCTACAGAATTACTAGAAGATCAATATAGGCAAGGAAAGATGACATGGTTCATTGCTCTGCTCTGTTTCGGGAAAGGATATTTACATAATAGCAACGGAAAGTTGGTGTAACCCAAGTGTAAATCATAAGTTCAACTAGGCAAGCAGATACACCTTGAATATTTAAAATATAATTATTATTTTTATTTAAATGATTTTCTCTTTAAAACAAGAGTGTGGGAGCTGGACTAATTTGAGGATTGACATCTGATTAGCATTCTGTGTCTACATGAATTCTATTTCAAACGTGTGCAGCTGAAATCATACAGCCTTAATTAAGATAATACAATACAATTAAGATAATACAATACAATTCAAACCCTCGAACCACCTTACTCCATATTTTAGAGTACTATTATGCAAATAGAATAATCTACTTCTTTGGAATATTGTGCAAATAAGTAGAAGCCTGGACATCCCAATGCAAAGAAGGTAGCATTTGTTTAACTCATGAGAAGTTATAGTTCAGTACATACAGAAATTAAAATTAATTCATTAAAACACACAGGATCTGCATCGTGGAAGTCAAGATTCAAGGGTTGACTTTTGTTTAGGTTTAGGAAACTACACGGTATGAGTATTCAGATCACTATAGACGCCTTGCTTCTCCTTTAGCTAGCAGCCTCTAGAAATTGCACAATACTTCAGTTTAAGGCCTTGCCCTAAAACACAACAGTTTTAGTTTAGTATGTCGGTCAATTTACTGGATGCTAGGTAATGGTTACCGAACAACCAATAGCTTACTGGATAAATCAAGATCCAGAAAAACATGGTTGAGCGTAATGTGCAAATCCGATCAGTTGTACCGACGATTATTGGCAGAGCCCTGTGGAATTTTATGGAGGGCGGAGGCTTTTTCGAGTCTTCCTTTAAATCGAAAGCGGGACTTTCTAAGCGTCCATCGCGCGTGGTTCCGTTTTGCAAATTCCACCAGACCCCATCAAGTCAGGTCCCGCTGGAGGGCCCACCAAAGGGGCTTTCTGGCTCTGGGTTAATTCAGAGAGGTTTTGCTCCTCCTTAAAGTTGCCAAGTTTGAGGACCCATGTAACCTCTAAATAACAGTGATGCTTCTGGGGAGGCAAGAGAAGTGGGGCCTGCATTTAATGCATGGTTCTGAAATCATTGTAAGTGTGATAATATATCACTTACGACTATATGGAAAGAGAAAGCAAAAAAATGGTGAATACAAATAAGTTGTTTTCGGTGTCTCCTTTAGTGTCTCCTTTACCCATCTACTATCAAAAATTCTACATTTAGTGTTTACTTTGGTCATCCATTTTTTTGTAGCTTTAGCTTTTTTTCCTGCATAAAAATTGAAATGCAATCAGAAGAAAAGCTGACCTTAACCACCAAGCTTTATCATTGCTGCCCTTTAGAGATACTTGATTGCCAGTTGTCCCTTCCCAGCCAAAACCATAGCTAATTGTATTACAGAGAGTATGGTCAGGAAACTTATAATTTTTCAATAATAATAAAAATATTTATAGTTACATTAAGTACAAATATATCCATATTAAACCTACACCTATAATCTCTTAAATTAATCTTGGGAAAACATCTTGTAAGGCTGAATTCTGTCTTACTATACTGTGTAAAATCTAGTATTTATAACTATGTTGCACATGATCTACCTTCTTAAGACTTCATATAGGCATAGGGGCTGTCAGAAATAGGGGCAGAGTGATCATCGTCCTTTCGCCAGTAAACGCCAGCGTGAACGTTAGGTGCATTTTTTTAAATCTTTCATTATGCCAACTCAGTGAATTTGTATATGCCTACTTACTTCCTTTTACCAACTTGTGAACTATGAACTCTGCAACATACTTAATGAATAGATTTGCTAAACAAAGAAGGCATTTCCTTGTATAAAACAAACAGTTCTGCTAAGAGATTTTGTTTCTGGATAATTCTAGCTTATTACAATGAAAAGGTACATGGGTTGCAACCAACAATCATTTGAATTTTTGTTCCTCCTCACTTATTGTACTAAACTATGGTGGTTTGCTTACTCTTGCTTAGTGTGATGAGACAACCTAATTTTGGTTTGCAAAATCATGCTCACAGTTTAATATAGGGTATGAAGCACCATGGCTATTTCAACAAAGCATTGTTAAAACAAACGGAGCTTAGTGCGATTAACAGCCAGTGACTCAGCAACTTTAAGGTATGTACGGGTACGTAGTCCTCGACTTACAACCACAATTGAACCCCAAATTTCTGTTGTTAAATGAGACATTTGTTAAGTGATTTTTGCCCCAGTTTACGATCTTTCTTGCCACAGTTGTTAAGTGAAATATTGAAGTTGATAAGTTAGTAACCCAGTTGTTCAGTCAATCTGGCTTCCCCATTGACTTTGCTTGTCAGACGGCTGCAAAGGGGGATCACATGACCTTGGGACACAGCAACGGTCAAATGAACCAGTTGCCAAGCGTCTGAATTTTGATCACATGACCATGGAGCTGCTACAAAGGTCGTAAGTGAAAAATGGTCTTAAGTCACATTTTTTCAGTGCCATTGAACTGTCATTAAATGAACTGTTGTAAATCAGGGATTACCTGTATTCAGGAATATTCTTCAGAAATCAGAGTTCTCATTTCCTAAAACCAGCCAAGTATTTTTATCTTAGATTCTAGTCCTCTGGGTTTTTTCCTCTTCTGATGAAAAGGAAAATTGTTCCATCTCAAGGTTCATATAACTGAAAGGCCTAATATGTGCCTTTCAGTTTTCCAATTACAAAATTTGTGCATTTGTTACAGAAATGAGAGGCTTTGGGTTATAGTGATCTAAAACTGTTATATATGAATGAATTATTCTGTCTGGGGCTAAGTGATGGGATATATACATACGTGCATATAATTTTCCATTATTGTTGGGAATTTCTCTTGGAGAGAAGTAGAATAGTGCTCTGCCAATGGATTGAATATTCTGCCACTCCCCAAATCTTATTAGTTGGCCTTATGACTGTGCTTTGTCCAAATCCCTATGATGGTTCAGGATATATCCCCTAAGTAATAATTTTATACTATGTGGCTGAAATATTACCCCTTTTACTGGTTTGACCAATCAATTAATCTCCTTCCTTGTCTTACAACTATATAAAGTACCAAAGGAAACATGGATTGCCTCCAGAACATGGGTTGCTTTAGAAATTGAGGGTGCTCCATCACTAGAGTTTCTAAAGAAGGGATTGGACAGCCATTTATCCGGACTGGTATAGGCTTCAGCTGGACTAAAAGACTTCCATGGTCCTTTCCTGTTATTCTGCATTCTGATGGATTACATTGGCCTTTTTCTGGATAATGTAAAATATTTGTTGATGCATGCAGTCAGACATAGAAGGCTGACAGTCTATTGAAACCATATTTGTATGAAATGCTTGTTAAATATTCCTGCATTTTGATTATTTGCAATTTAGGTTAGTAAAAAAGTAATAATTATATTTTGTTTCATTTCTAGTATGGAAGTGCTCCAGGTGGACCAGCATTTCCTGGTCAGGCTCAAGATCCATTATATGGTTATTTTGCTGCAGTAGCTGGGCAGGTATGATTTATCTTATTGGTAACAAGATTGCTGATCCAGATGTATATGTTGTTAATTAATTTTTAAACTGGTTATGTGATGTTTCTTATTTTTTTATTCAAAATGTAAAATGTGTCTTCTGCAAAGTATAAAAATGGATCAAGGAATGTACAATATAGCTCTTTTTTTGAAGTGTATGTCTGGCCTTTATTTTGTTATCAACAGGTTAATTTTGCATACTTTTTCCTTAGTGGGCATATATTTACAGCTACACTCCACCATTCATTCATCTGAATAGAAAGCAGTAATTTACACTTGTTTAAGGTTGCATTGAAGAAAGAATACTGGAAAGAATTGTATAAACAATTGCTGCAACCAAGGACCAGAGATTTCTTTGCCAGGACACAGAAAACATTCCTATTTGTTCTTTTATGCCCAAGTAGCATTATATATGAAAGTCCCCATTCACATGTCACAATCTGGTCATGTCCTTGATCCCATAATACCTGCTATCTTGTTGGGGAAAGGAGAAATGTTTGGGGCATAAGAAAATAAAGCTAGATTGACATTGTTTGTGTTTTCAAAGGATGGGCAAATAGATGCTGATGAGCTACAAAAATGTCTGACTCAGTCAGGAATTGCTGGTACCTATAAACGTAAGTTTGGCAAATTAAATAACACTTCTATGTAAAAGACTTTCGCTGTGGTATAAATTTTCATGGACTAGAATCCTTGAATGAGAAGTCAAAGATTAGTTGAATTCCCACATGCCCCATTTAGCTTGGCAGTGGTTTGGCATTATGGGTATTATAGATCACAACTCATTGCCTTGACTTGGCCAGATCTGATTAATACTTTGATCGAAGTACACCATGAAAGTCCAGGTTAATAGAATAGATTGGAAAGTTAAAAAAGCATTTTGGAAGAAAGCAGCAGTCAACCACTTCCACATTTTGTCGTGAAAATAACATGTCCATATACTGGTAGTCCTCGACTTACGAATGTAATAGAGCCTGCCAATTACATTCGTAACTTTTATAACCCGACAAATTCATTAATGGGATCACGTTAATTGAACGTGATCCCTCCCTGATTTACCCAGTGCATTCGTTAATCAAATGTTAAGTGCACATGAGGTATCTCAGGGTGGGAAACCAGGCCTAGTGCTTCTGACCACCCAAGGTCCCCCCCGAACCATTGAGATATTTCATGCTTCCCCCTTCCATCCTGCCCTACCGGGTCTCCAGAGAAATTTTGGAAGATCTTGATGATCAAGCGAACTGTGTCCTCTCTAGCCTGTCTGCTGTGCTTTCTTTGCCTGCGTCCCTGCAGGCTCCAGTCGTCTTTGCAAAAAGCTTTTGGCGCGAAGAATGGAGGCGGGGAGGGGCATGCACGCCGCTCCTGGTCTCCGTTCTTTGCGACAAAAACCTTGAGGAAAGCCAACCAAATCCTGTAGGGGCGAATGATTAATCAACAAGATATGGTCGTCTGAGCTATGGTCGTTGTTGCAAAAAGGTTTTGGAAGCCGGGGTGGGGGGCATGCGCACTGCTCCCAGCCTTCGTTCTTTGTGCCAAAAGCCTTGAGGAAAAGCAGTCGAACCCTGCAGGGGCGAGTGTTTGCGTCTAGGCAGGCTCTGGTTGTCTTTGCAAAAAGCTTTTGGTGTGAAGAATGGAGGCCATGAGCACCACACACACCCCTCCTATACTCCGTTCTTCATGCCAAAAGCTTTTTGCAAAGACGACTGAAGCCTGCTGGCATCCTATCATTCACCCATTCAAGGCTTCTCTGGCTTTTCTCAAGGCTTTTGGCGTGAAGAACGGAGGCCAGGAGCACCACACGCCCCTTTCCTGGCTTCTGTTCTTCACGCCAAAAACTGTTTGCAAAGACGACCAGAACCTGCAGGGATGTAGGCAAAGAAACCGCAGCAGAGAGGCTGGAGAGGACACAGCTCACTAGATCTTTGCAAGGTAAGTGAGTCTACCCAGGCCCAGTGCCTTGTAGATCCATTGGGGCTGGAGGTGTGGAATAGGCAGGGCAAATGTTTCAGTGCCTCTACGGTCATTCATAAGGGGGAGCAACTGCCATGGTGTGCAACATTAGTAACCTCAGGACTGTGTCGTAAATAGTTGGGGATGTCATAATTTGAAATGGTGGCTAAGCGAATTTATAACTCAAGGATTATCTATAGTCATTAGTGGTCAAGTTCAATTTCATAAAGTAATCAATTTGATTAACTTTTACTTGTATTTGAATCGGTGGAAATTTCATACCATGATAGGAAATGTTGTTCTGTCTTAAAAATTGTTTTCCTAGTATTGCAGAGACAAATAATACACATTAATTAGTGACAGCATAGATGTCTTTATTTGTTACTTATTGTCCTGTTTTTTAAAACAGCCTTTAATTTAGAAACTTGCAGACTCATGATCTCCATGCTTGATGTATCCTTCATTTGTCTAACTCTGATTTCAAATGCATTTGTGGATTGGAAGAAATGCTTTCAGGTAATGGAGAGCACTTTGGCAGCTGAAATCACTTTTAGCTTTTACCTAGAATATTCTGAGCTGTTGTTTTTCCCCCACCCAATTTCCTGACAATTAGAACAATTAATCAGAATTTGTGAGTGATCCAACATTGGAGGTTTTTAAGAAGAGATTGGACAACCGTTTGTCCGAAATAATATAAAACAGTGATGGCTAACCTTTTTATCGTAGTGTGCCGAAAGTGCGCGTGCGCATACTAGCACCCATAATGCAATGCGGGGCGGCCTGCGCATGCACGCATGACCCCCCATGCTCCACACACACACACCACGCATGCGCACACAAACCCCCATTCTCCCCGCCCCCCCTCCGTGCATGCATGCACGACCCCCCATGCCCCATTTTGGGCCTAGTAGGCCTCTCTGCAGCCTCTTGGGACCAACCCCCTCATCCCAAAAATCAGCTGGCCGACAGGAGGCGTGCACGCACATGCGTGGTAGAGCTGAGCTGGGCGACGGCTCGCATGCCCGCAGAGAGGGCTCTGCGTGCCAGCTGTGGCACGCGTGCCATAGGTTCGCCATCACGGATATAGGGTTTCCTGCCTGAGCAGGAGGTTGGACTAGAAGATTTCCAAGGTCCCTTCCAACTCTGTTATTCTGTTATTCTGATCATTTGGTACATTAGGGTATGAAATCTGCACTATGTAAAATTGTCCATAGCAGAAGAGTTTTAATAAAGAAACTTTTCTCTCCGTGTAAGTTTTTATCTATAGGATAGCCAATGTGATTATGTTGTATTGAAATTGTTTGAAATCAATGTTTCATTGCTAATTGAGTAGACTCTGCATATACTTTAGAAATTTATCTATTCTTTTTCCATTAAAGTGTTTCACTGGTATTGTGTGTGTGTGTGTGTGTGTGTGTGTGTGTGTGTGTGTGTGTGTGTGTGTGTGTGTGTAGAAATAAATTGATTTCTATAGGTTTTGCTCCAAAAATGTGCAAAGAATTGCAGTTGAATTCATTGATATTTTCAGCACAAAAGTAAGTCCTGGGTGATCATCTCCCCTTGATATCAGAGCTGCAATCCTGTAAACAAGAGTATTTTGCATTTGTTTTACTATTAGTATGGTTTGAACCTTAACAATAATCCAGAGAGACATGTCTGGCACAATGGGCTTCAATGAATTTAAAGAGCTTTGGGCTATACTGAATGGCTGGAGGCAACATTTTATGAGTGTGGATGCAGACCGCAGTGGCACAGTTGATTCTCAGGAGCTGCAAAAAGCATTGCTGTCCATGGGTGAGTTGTGGAACTTTTCTCTTGCTGGGATTAATGGCCACAGGAAAAACCTACAGAAGAATCCTGAATCTCCCCTAACCTGTAATTCTTCTGATTTCTCAGGGCTTCAGCTCCCAGAATTCTCCATTTTTTAAAAAATTCCATCAGATGGGAAGATTGATCTAGTCTAGTCCTTGTAAAACTCAGTTTCTGTAGTAATAGAAACTGTTAATATACCTCTTCTCAATCTTCTGTTACGCAAGCAACATAAACTCGGTCCCCTTAACCATTAATCATCAGCTTTCACCACCTATCATTCAGAGAAATTATTCTCTGAATTCAAATTTGTTAGTAGCTCTTTTGCACTGAATATAGTATTCCAGAAGGGGACTGACCAAGACAGAGTTGAATGGGAATAGCACTTGCCATTAGATTCAGAAATCTATTAAGCTGGTATAGTTCTAGCAAGAATTATGGTTTCACTGTTTTATCACAAATCTATACTTCCTCCTCCTAATTGTTATTCTTTTGGGGCTGTACATCATTCCATTTTATTTTACCATGTTAAAAGTTCTGTATATATCCCCTTGGTTTCCTTGGAGTTTTCCTTTTTTGTGTGTGTGTAAAGATTGTTATCAATTATGCTTCCATTATCTCATTTTGCAGGACTTCCTGTTCTCAGACTTCTAGAAACATAATTTGGAATAAAACGGATGCTAGAGACTGGTGTTGTGTTTCATAGTAAAGCAACTGTCTATTTATCTTTTTACAGTCATCTTGCAGTTGTCCTACCTGAATACACATTACCCAATAAAGGACATTTCTGATATAGGATATTCAACATATTTTCTTTCTTTTGTGCCTTTTATTTATTTAGGATTTAGATTGAGTCCACAGGCCATCAATGGAATTGTGAAACGATACAGCTGCCGTGGAAAGATCAGCTTTGATGACTATATAGCCTGCTGTGTAAAACTCAGAGCTCTTACTGGTATGATTTACTTCACAACAATTACTGAATTTGACTGGTATTTAATTTCTCCTTTTATCAAGTCGAGGTTTTTTTTCCCTGAAACACAAAGCATGATAAAATGGGCTATGTAAGCCATCCAGTCTGTTTATCTTAGGAAAACAAATATAAACCATCTTTAGCAGAAGGCTTTTCAATCATTGGATGAAGACTTTTCTGGGTGGCTAGCCCATCATCTTTAATATTTTGCTTTAAACTGAGTTTTAATCTCATAGTAGCTTAAACCCATCAGATCTAATCCTAATAATTTTACTCCAAAATTGTTTTTGTCTACGAGATTGAAAATGTTCCAATATTTGAAGTAGCTTATTCTATTTCTGAATCTTTCTTCCATGTTAAAACATTGATTCAATTTTTTAAGAGCATCAAATCTAGGAAAGAGAAACATTTGTCTGTGATTGATAAGGGATTAGAACTTGTGGATTTACAAGTTGTAGAAGTTGTGTATTAATATTTTAATCCTTGGGCCTAAATTAATGAATAGATCATTGATCTGGAGCCATGGTGGCGCAGTGGTTAGAATGCAGTATTGCAGGCTAATTCTGCTGACTGCCAGGAGTTCGATCCTCACCTGCTCAAGGTTGACTCAGCCTTCCACCCTTCTGAGGTTGGTAAAATGAGGACGGACCCAGATTGTTGGGGGCAATATTCTGACTCTAAACTGCTTAGTGAAGACTATAAAACAATGTGAAGCAATATATAAGTCTAAGTGCTATTGCTAAAAAACAATTTCTTGTGTTTGTCAACTTTTAGTTAGTTTTTCTGAAACTGACAGTTATAATGGACTATGTTTTTTCTCCTAACGTGATTTGCCATCTAATTCATTTTATTCTATTTTGTTTCTTTACAGATAGTTTTCGAAGAAGGGATGCAACCCAGCAAGGGATGGTGAATTTCCAATACGATGATGTAAGTGGTTCTAAATAGGTCTTTCCAGCTAGAGATGCGAAATATGTTTTTCCTTAAGTCCTATGAACAGTGATTTCGGTATCGGTTGTTGAAATTAGTTTTCATAGATATCCCTTCGTCCACTGAACTTTTTTATAAAATGTTATAGCTGTGCCCCTGCTTTTATTAGAAGCTATTCCCAGATAATGGTTGGCCTTTGAGGATCATAAGTCTTTGATATAGCAACAGCGAAAGCCGTATCTTAACATAATCAGCCTAACACCTTATTGCCTACACCAGAAGTAGCCAATACATTTTCCAAGGGGCCACATGAGAAACTGGGACTGTTTTGGAAGACTGTCTTTCCTGCTGCTGACCCCCCCCCCCCCCGGCTGCCACACCTGGCTGGATTAGAACAAAGGGCCAGAGGTACCAACCTTTCCCCAATTGGTGCATCTTCCATATGTGTGTATTTCAATTCCCAGATTTCTGATGGCAATTGGCGAGAATTCTAGGAGTGCAGGTTAATATGATTAAGGGCCAGAATGGAAGTAACTAGTTTATAGCTACCGTGTTTCCCCAAAAATAAGACTTATCCCAAAAATAAGCCTTAGCGTGTTTTTTACATTTGCACCTAATATAAGCCCTACCCCCCCCCCAAAAAAATAAGCCTTATTTAAGTCCCTGCACACCTGGCCAGCTGCCCATTCTGTCTGGTTGCTTGCGGTGCACCACCTGGGGGGGGGGTGAAACGGCCCCACGTGCTTACCTCGGCCCCGCAACCAGGCCATCCCTGCCCTGACATCTGCCTTGCGGCAGCAGCAGTACCAAGCATGTGCAGGAGCCATGTGGCCACCGGCCCCCTTCTTCTGCTTGTTCACAGCTGCAATGGAGCAGGAGGCCGAATGGTGTGTTGTGGCCACGGCCGCAAGGCAAGGCAGGTGTCAGGGCGTGGGTGGCCTGGCTGCGGGGGCCCTGACGTAATCTGGTGGAGGGAGCATGAGGCAGCTCTACCACCCCTGCCTCGCGGCAGCAGCACTAGTGAGCAAGCAGAAGAAGTGGGCCTCCTGTACATGGGGGGGGGGGAATAAGACACCCCAGAAAATAAGCCCCCGTGTTTATTTTGGGGCCCAAAAGAAAATAAGACCTGGTCTTATTTTCAGGGAAACAAGGGTAGTGGCAACAGTTCAATATACTGGTACTTTTGAATATTGGATTTTTGGGGACTCCTTTCCAGCCTTACTTGGGGACACTATCAATTGAGCCTAATGTTTTTTGTATACAAAGCATGTATCATCGGGCTACATGTGCTATTCAGGTTTAGTGTCAGGAATTTTCCAATAGACTGTCTCATGCCACATGCCGAATTGCACTAGATTCATGCTGGATGCTAGTCTGTGAGTCTTAGTTCTTACTAAAGTCCTAACTTGCTCCCTCACTCCCCCAAAATGCCAAGTATATTTCCAGTAGTTAGGAAAGTGATTAAAAGATGTATAAGCCGTCAGGCAGTATAGATCAGTATCTTAAAGAACTTCAGTCTTTCTTGGCAAGAGTTGACAACCATTAGATAATGATCCTACGGTTCTTCAAATCAAGAATTTGCAAGATGGTATTTGAAAGTGCCACTGCATTGACCACACCATTAAGTGATAGCCATAATACTCCCCAGTTGGTTTAAAATGATTTACAATATTTAAAATGAGTGAGAGGTTGTCCATGTAATTGTAACAATCTACTGTTGGAGTCTAATTTAAATGCTAATTTTCAATTCTCATCAGGCATTACAGTTTTAGGAATAATGAGTCCCAACTGCTGAAGGTTCACAGGGTCCCTCTAGCTCTGTACTACAGCAATATTGCAATGGATAATTGCATAAAAAGGATTGTGATGACAAACTATACCTGATACACAATTTCTTCTTTTGGCAGTTCATTCAGTGTGTCATGAGCATCTAACTCAAGAGTGAAGACAGACAAATGAGCATGGATCTACATTCCACATCACTTTGCTTTGCGCCAAACCTATATGCTGTGTAACTAAATTGTGATATTTGCATATTTTATAAATATTAATCAATATGGTTTTATAGTTTTTATAACTAATGGAAGAAGGAAATACAATAAATGTTGTTTGAGTGGGATCTGCCTTATATATTTATAATTTGCATGAAAAAAGGAAACAAATTATTCATGTTTACGTTTAATTTTTCTGTATCATTTAAAGGTGATCATATTGGAATATGCCTTGTTAGCAGTACTATCTAGGAACTTAAAATAGGAATGTATTGAAATGAATTCGTAAAATGTGATAGAGGTTTATTTCTAGGAAGTTTTTTTTTTAGAACTCCGAATAAGTTTGTCACTTTCTAAGTAGTAAGCAAAAGATTTGTCTAAATATTCAGTTGGCTGTCTTAATATTTTGGTGTTTATTTCATAGAAACTGCTCAATTGGGAGCTGATTTAGTTCCATTTGCCATTTTAGTTTAGTTTTTTATTTTAACCATTTTTATGGTTTTTCACCTCACTACCGTGACTCTGCTACCGCTATATCACATATCTGCATGCAAGGGAGTTTTTGGGGGTGTCAGGGACAGAATAATTGCCTACATTTCATTATTGTTTTCAAATACACATTCCCCTTTAATAGGTGTATTAAAGTTGGTGCACAAATCATGAATTTCAGTGGCAGTTGACAAGAATTTTGGCTACATTATTTTTTCTCTAGAAAGATTTTTTTCCCATCCTCGAAATAAACACAACTTTCATGTTGTGTCTCTTGAAAAACACATCCTTTGTTTTAAATAAACAACTGATTTAACAAATGCTTTCGCTTGACATATTTGGTTGTGTATGCATTGAATGGTACCATCAGGCATAATATGGACTAAAATGTTACAGCCTATTGATTATAAAAACATTCTTCTTTTATAATGAGCACACACTAGAGTAATTGTAGAAGATTATTACAGTAGAATTTTTTTTTAAATTATTCCCTTCCACTTTTCCTAATAAGAGATTGACAGGTGACCAAGTTTAACAGGTTTAGGTTTTTTTTTACAAAGAACCACATTGAAACTACAATTTGTACAGGATTAAAATTCAGATGCTGGACAAATGGGTCACATGACGATTGCAGTGTCCTGGGGTCATGTGATCAGCTTATGTGACCTGATAAGCAAAGTCAATGGGGAATCCAGATTCACTTAACAACCATGTTACTAACTTAACAAGTGCAATGATTCGTTTAACAACTCTGACAAGAAAATTAGTAAAATGGGCAAAACTCCTTTAACAAATGTTTCATTTAGCAACATAAATGTTGAACTCCATTGTGGTCGTAACTCAAGGACTACCTGTACTCATCTAGCCCCACCCTGAGCATTTCTAATTTGCCAGAATTCTAGATGTTTCTCATCTACAATTGGAAAAAGACAACCATATGAATTTCTTTTGAGTATCTACATTTAAATGGAGTGCATTCTCAGGGAACTTTTTGACAAGCTGCTGAATTTCTGATTTGTTAAGAACTCCCACATAGTTCATACAGTGAAAGCGCTTCCTATTTCCTTATTTGTAGAGCTGGCCATAGGCTATGCCAGGGGTGTCAAATTCAAAGCCCGTGGGCCAGATCTGGCCCCCAGGGTACTTAGATCTGGCCCATGGGGTCACCCTGCAAACAGCGAAGGACCGGCCTGCAGTGCCTCTGCCAGTGAAAATGGAGTTCGGGAGGGCTGGCTGTGATGGCCTACAACCCTCTGCCAGCAAAAACTGAGCTCAGGAGGGCCGCGCTGGCAGAGCTTTCGGGTCACCACAGGCGTCCCCGACATGAGTGATGTTAAGCTGGCCACAGCCACCCTGGCCACACCCCCATAAGGTCAAACACAATCCTGATGCGGCCCTCAATGAAATCCAGTTTGACTCCCCTGGGCTATGCCTAGCTTCTTTGAGCTGGAGTGGTGCAGTGGTTAAATGCTGCGACTGCAGGCTGACTGCTAGTTCAGTAGTTCAGCTGTTCAAATCTCACTAGGCTCAAGGTTGACTCAGCCTTCCATCCTTCCGAGGTCGGTAAAATGAGGACCCAGATTGTTGGGGGCAATATGCTGAACTCTGTAAACCGCTTAGAGAGGGCTGTAAAGTACTATGAAGCGATATATAAGTAAAGTGCTATTGCTATTTGTTCCCAGGCTGTATGTTAAATTGGAATGAGACATGCTTTCAAGACATATATGAAATAAAACCAGAATTGGTTGGTCAGAGCTGCATATAACTTGCTGTAACACACTGGATATAGTGTTTACAATATCCATTTACTAGTAATTGTAAATTTACAGCAATTTAAGTGCTACTTGGAGTGGTTTCAATAAGGTGTTGAGTATTAGCATTTGAACTGGGGAAAAATAGCATTATGTATCAGTATTAGTAGAATGGCAGCAATAGTAATTAGTTTTTAATAGAAATTTTTCAATCTTTTGGGGTTGGTTGATAGTTAACACTGCCATAGAAGGCATAGCAAGTCATAGAACATACATTTGCCAAAAGGCAAACTGGTGAGTTTATCTTTAGGCTGTGCCATAATGCTTTTACCATGTCATCCACTATGTTTCTTCAGCACCAAGAGAGTATACTTCAGTGGTGGGTTGCTCCCGGTTCGGCCCGGTTCTGTGAACCGGTAATGCCGGTGGTGGGAGGCTCCGCCCACCTGCCCGGGACGCTTCTGTGCATGCGCAGAAGCGTGCGCATGAACCAGTAGCAACGGGTTTTAGAACCCACTACTGGTATACTTCTATGTCCTTTTAGTTTTTTAGGAACAATACAGAAGGGATTTGCCATTACCTCAATCACAAGCCTACAGATGATCGTCCATCTAAATTCTTAACTTTATTATTTAGAAATTATAATATTTCTTTTCTATATTTTGTAAATTAAAATGCTCAGTGCTAGAATTTGTGTTTATAGTTTAATTCTTCCAGGCCAATTGGCACACCTTTTTCAGATTTACAATACAATTTACAATACATATTTACTTATTTCTGAAAATTATCTAAGTAGATATATTCATAATTTCAGTAATGGTTTTCTTCCAGGTCTCACTTGTATCTTGCAAAGCATACCTGGATTTTTTATTTTTTTAAAGAGTTCTATTGTGATCCTTTTTTTAGTAGTAATGAATCCACTCTGGATACTAGAGAACTGACAAGATTTTATCAGCCAACAAACCTTAAAAGTAATAGTCTTTAATCAACACCATAATTATTAAACATTTTAAAGTACAGTTGCCATGATTTGAAGCTCACTCTTTTATTGACAGGATACATTACTAACAATTTAATTATTTTGTATTAAATATTTTCATAGTAAGCAACTCTATGGTAATTCAAATATGCAAGATTTCATATCCCCAGGTTATAACTTTATTAAAAAGATTATTTTGTCTCATTACAGGAAAGCTGGCTTTATGAATTTTGATATAACAACAACAAAATTATTCAGCACTGCAGTGATAGAAAGGGGAGAGTTTTGCATTAGAATTGACAAAATTTAATGTTTCAAGAAACACATGATTAGTTGCTATTATAGAAACAATATCCAGTGGTAAATACAGATTTTTACACATGGGATAATTTTAATTATTTGAACTATATAACCAACACAAAAACACTACATCAAGAATCCAGTTTCTATATTTTTCACCAACTATGTTGAAGTATTTACGTTGACAATGCTTTAGTGACAGATTTACAATATGGTAGTAATTATATTTAAAAAAACACAATAATTAATAGTTAAAATTAAAATAAATTGCCAGCACACTTCCATAGAATGTTAGAATAGTGACCAGTATCCAGATAACTCAGTGGTACATTTTTGCTTAAAGATTTATAGTTTTATAAGCACCAGACCATATGCCCTACAACATATATATTCTCAATATTTAGGCAAGTCAGCATTATTGTATCATAGTAGGATATGTGATACCTTAGGATTTGCAGAATTACAATTGTGATATTTTACAGTTATTACTTAGCACCACTAAGCATCCAAAGGGCAGTAAAGCATATTTACAAGTGTTTCTAAATAGTTTGTAAAAAATATATCTTCAAAAATTTGAATATGTAAGGTCATAAGGCCTCTAAGGCTTTAAAAAAATACTTCTATGGCCAGTTTTCTAATTTATAAAGACCAGAGGGATATTTTATTTTGATTTTCATACTTGTAATTTAAATACGATTTACAAATCTATTCATTAAATTCCCACTGTGCCATCTTCATCTTGCCTGATTGTCAAAATGATGTAGGGAAGATTGTCCCATGCTAGCCTGTTTGTCTTGATTTTATAATGATTCCCACTTACGGTACATTATTAGAATCAAAGGGCTAGAAGAGACCTTGGAGGTCTTCTAATCCATATTAATTTATCTCTTCTTTTTTCCACTTTCAAATAGCTATGTTAGATTTTTTTTGGATTTCAAATTAAGTTTTGCAAAAGCTATGTTTCATTAGAATTGAAGATTAGAAAAATTGTTTTATAAGGTTAAGATTGATACGCTTAGCAAACCTGGTGAGGGACTCCAAAAAATTACTGAATTACTGTAAATACTATCAGATTTAAAAAAATCATTTTAAACCAGGTTTACACATCATGTGGAATTGCTGATGCCTTCTAAGCAGCACAAAAATAATTAGTAACTATTATAAACGCATATCCAAAATTCACTTTGCAACTGAGACAATATTTCAGATAAAATGGAAAAGTGATCCTGTTTTTGTTTTTAAGCAAAGTTATGAGGACAGAAATCCAATTATAAAGCTCTGAAAGTTTTTCTATACTTGGCTTTTTTTTTTTAACTTGAGACTGATTTATTTTGAGGTCTAGTTGTAATGGACTGATTTCCCAGGTATTAGTGATCATTTTTGAGTATTAGTTTCAATTGGCCCTTACAAATTATGCTAACTTCAGCATTGCTATGCTTATACTGACTAGGAATTATGGAAGTTGAAATTACTTCTTTATGACCGCTTTGATTGTTCAAGTAAATTGTGCCAAAATATCCTTTAAAACAGATATATCCTGATACCTCCATAATTCATACTTATTCCCAGATAATGTATTCTGTTGCTTTTCCTATGATTAAAACCATTCTGCATTGTTGCCTTGCGATAGTACTGCAAACACACAACTATAGTTTGGAAGCAATTATTGAGACAATGTTCTTATTTTATCTACATATTTCCTTGCTTATACAGCGAAACAAAGCTGAAGAGTGCTGGAATACTTATGTCAACCACATCATACCAAGATATTAACTATAAAAAAAGGTGAAAGGAAAGGCATTAAATTTTCATGACCAATAATTTTTTTTACGAAGAAAGAACAGTGGGTTGTATCCAGTGATATGAGAGCACAAAGCCTCTGCTGCTTGTATAAAATCCAGCATTTGTTATAATTTTGTTGTTAAATGATGTTTGTGGCAGTTATTTCAGGTGCACTTGTACATCATGCCATCATTAGCAGATCAACTACCGTCCATTTTTTTCTCTTGGCATTACACCTTGGATACAACCCATTCTGAGGAACCAACCATTATTGCCCTTTTATGTCAATTGAAAGACAACAAGTGTAAATCTTGAAAGTAGCTATGCTCTTATCATAAACACAAAACTTGAAATACACCAGCAACAGAAGTAATTGGAAGAAACATCTCTCCTAGCATTTTATCTGGACAGTAGCTTGGAACTCAAAATCCATTTGCCAACTTTCATTGTCTTGGATTTACTCACACTTTTGCTGATTGGCATCCATCACTTTTTATACATACCAAGACAATTCAAGCTTGTAAGCAGAGAAATCCTGCACTAGACCATAGAAATAAACGCCAGTTTATTAAAATTATATTTCATTTTACATTAAAATTATTAAGTGTCAGGGTAGTAACAAATGTTAGCCATGGTCAAATAATGGTCAATGACAATGTCTACAAATTAACTACAGAGGATGATTATTTTCTTGGTGAACAATCTACAATCACCTCAGTTCTCACATTACATTCAGTTCTGTCCGAAAAGGAAAAGGGAAGGAAAAAACCCACTTCCTTTTTCTTAGTAATTTAAATGGAAGACAGCAACAATGTCATTTTCTAACAACACATGGACTTACATCAAGCCAAAGACCCAAAAAGGCACATGTTAAGCTTCTAAAAATTAGCAAGAATTAAAAGTGATGGGGAAGATGATCTCTACTACAGCTTTCCTTTAACTTGTGAGGAGAGCCTTTTGACTTTGATTGGAAGGGCAGCGCAGAGCTTTGATTCAAAGTCAATGAAACGAAAGAAAAATGGTAATTAAGCTTCACCAGGCCACACTTCAGCAGTCATCCTTCACGTCCCTGCCTCACGCTATATATTTGCAAAATTAAACATTTATATATATTCTTTTATAATCTTTTAGACATTCTCTTATGGATGAATTTCCTTTATGCGTTTTTTGTTCCTATTTAGTACAAATCAAAATACTTACCAAAACCTTATGCCACTTTCTAGAGACTGCTGTGACTGCAAAGCCAGTTTTGTATAAATATAACTGGCGAAGTCGTATAAATATAATACCTTTAAAGTTTTACATAATTTACAGTTGAAAACTTTAGAATAGAACCTTTTCTCCTTGTAGAACTGACATTCTCAAAAAAGTGTAATTTCCTACAATAAGTCCAGATACACAACAGAAGGCCATATATGGCACTTCACATACAGAAGGAATTATGCGAAAGAGGTAGAAGATTCAGAAAAAGAAATGACATTCCTATCCAAATACTGTCAAACATTAAATGATACTATATGCCTAAGAATGCTTTCAATGTTAAGATTTTGCAAGAACCATTAGGCAGACCCCTTTGATCCTATCCATGCAATATTGCCAATATTGTCCTTCCATTATGGCATGATAAGACAATTATTTTCCCCAAATCTCCTCCGTAATAGAATATTAAAGCAGAACACACAGTGCTAAATAATGTTCAGATCCGACATACATATGTTATGAATTCTACTATCCCAAAGTTTCATATCTAAATCTTGCTTATGAGCAGCTGATGAAAAGAACTCTATACCAAAGACATATGGACAATGGCAATTATTTTAACTCATCATAATTAGGATGTGAAATTAGCAAGAGGGCATTGAAATCCTTGGGATATTCAATCTTTTTCTGTATACATCTTTGACTATTTTTCTCTTTTTATATTGTATGCCTCATATCATCTGAAACTCCTACAGGCAGGATGACTCTTCTATGAAAAACTGACAACCTCCCACACTGCTTGGTTCCTAGAAGCTTCACAAAAATGTTGCATTCTGATGACTCCTGTTGTGCATTATTCTCCCTTATCCTATCCAAATAGAAATTATGAGAATCCTCCAGTCATTCCAGCAGAAAAGCATATCATTATACAACTGCACACAGATGAATGGTCTCTGGTCATTCAGTCAAGCATTTGAACATTTCTTATTTGGCCAAAACATGTACAAACTTACAAAGTATTATATGATTACTTGGTTAAAAAGTGAAACTGAACTGGGTGGTTAAGACGAGTAGATTTCAAAAAGTAGGTATTTAATATGTACAGCAGATACAACGTTTTGACCAACTTCACATTAATGGCTGATGCTCCAAATAGGTAAAAAAATGGGTTCCATTTGGATCCAGATTTATTGAATTGATTTTAATGGGAAGAGGGAAAAAATCTGTGTTCTCAAAATTTTAGACACAGACCCTTCCTTCCAGTTCTTCTTAGAACATGAGGCAAAGTTTAATTCTGAATGGCACTTTGACGAATGAGATAGAAGGGCTGGGTAATTTTGATAGGAAATCAGTTTTGAGGGGGGGAAATGAAAAACAAAGCACTATAATTGCCAACTTTTCCTCCTGCAGTGCTGTTTCTTTAATGCCAGATATCATACATACCTTATATCCAACTAGGCTATTGATCCATCTATCTCACTATTATCAAACAGAGGCTATTAGTGCTTTCCTGGTTTTTCAACAAATTATTTTGTTTCTATTGGCAGATGAAATTGAACCTGAGACCTTTGCATGCAACTAAGCTATATTCATGAACCTGCCATGAAATATCTAACTTGATTCCTAAGTTTTGTAGCACGCTCTTCAGGCAAAAACCTAACTACAGTGCTCATATTTCACAAATGTCTACAAATAGCTTTTTTACTGAGAATGTAATTGTAACAGGTTAAAAAAAATCAGTTTTCTTGTTGAAGCTGTTGTCAAAATATTTTGTCTTTTTAGAACTCAGCTGTGGAAAAAACATCTTATTCCTGCATGCTAACTCTACTACAGTAAAATGAGTAACCCCTTACACATGGATAGTGGCAAACAGAGGTTCATGCACACAGCATAAATGATTATGTACCAAATTCTGAATCACTCTCTTTTAGATATTTGGGGACATGTTAGACCAGGAAAAAACACCATTGGGATTTCAAAAGCAGTATCTGAATGTCTATATAATATCTGACATCATGCACAGTATCTTAGCATGTTCAGTTCTGTCTATACCAGGTTAATATCTTTATTTGCAATTCACAAAACTTGAATCAGCTGTAGAAAATCAGTGTCTTCCTTCAACGGGAGAACTCGCTTATCCTGTGAGTATCTGTATCTTGGCTCCATCAAGTTGTCTGCTGAGCAGATGAATGTTCAGTGATTCAGTGATGCTGAATTTATATAAAATTTGAAGTAAATAGTTCTGGTGACAGCTCAGGTGAAAGCTAAATACTTAAATGGATGTCTCCCATAGCTGTAAAAAAAAAGGAAAAAAAAGAATGCCTAATTGTGGGACAGCAGTTTCTAATCTGTCCCTTATGCAATAGGAAAGCCTGCACCAGTTTGATAGCTTTCAGTACAGTGGAACTGCAACCCCTGCCACTTCCCAGACAGATGGAAACGCACCACCAAAAAGAGTTTCTACAGAAATGGGATTTAGTTTTGTTTTCTTGTTTGGCAACACCTCCAAATGTGCCTGTAAAAGTATGTTGCCAATGGTGGAGAGCGCTAAGAAATGCAGTGGGTCAGAGCCATCTTCTCTTTTTTATCCCTCTCTCTGCATCAACAGAAATGGGGTAATCCTATTTCTAGTAAGAATGATTAAGTGCCTGATGTTCCAATTTTTCCTCTAAAGGAGTGCAGTGACTGTGGGCCTTTGCTTGCCCATTCCTGCTCTTCTATTTTTAAAATACTCAGCTCATCCAGGTTTCGATTTCAGCCCCATCACAGACCAAAGACCTCTTACCTGTGCCCAAACAGATAGCCCTTCCACTAAAACCAAAGAAGAAGTCAAGCATACCCTGGCACTAGCTCTGTGGGCCTTCTTCTCCTCATCAGGCAGTGGAGGCATGGGATATGGATACTTTCTGCTGGAAGCAATGGAGCCAGTAGATGATGACGGGGACTTTGCAGGGGAAAGAGTCCTGGAGGACAGAGACAGAAAAGAGACACAAAATGTCATGGGACAACAGAAATTGAAACTGACTGAAAGCTTTGCTAAGAATCTCAGTTAAATCATTTCATTCTACAAGGAGAATTAAAGGCATCTAAGCCATTGTTTAGGGAAGCAGTTTCCAAGCACTGTCTCTAACACGTTTCTTGAGGACATTTGATTCATATTAGTCCCAACTCTGGAAGAGCGGACCCTGCCCTTTCTCAGCCATGAAGCAACATGAAGCTGATGTAATTTCTTACCATTTTTGCCATCAAATGATAAGGAGAAATTATTATGTTGTCATCATTTACAGAAATGAAAGCAAAACAAGCCAATGTTAGTTTGTATTGTTAAGAAGTACAACTATAAATAATTTTGCCTCTCACTTTGACTCACATCGGATGGCTTCAAGAAAGTATTCTTTCACTCAGATAAAGAAAATAATACTTATCTACCTTATGGGACAATCAATATGGATTTTCTGAAGCCATATGTATATATATGAATGAACTATTGATCTATCTTCTAAGCAGCCTTTGGCAACCTAATACTGGAGTTCCCACCTTGGCCATGATTGTGGCCAATGTCTTCTGATTGTGGCCACTGTGATTATGGCCACTGTCTCCACTAGGAGACACAAGATTGGGGAAACTTGTTTTGAAACCCTAGTAAAAGTTATTATTCTATGCAATAAAATGACTGCTTTTAGATGTTTTGGAGTTGCTTGAGAAAATACAAATAAAAGTACTGAAGAGATCATTGACATTAGGGATAGGCAACCTAGTGGCTGAGTGCCTCATTCAACATTTGAGAGGGTGTTAACAGATCAAAACAAGGTGGAGTCACATTATGCATATGGCAAACAAACTTTTATGTTTTTGTTTGTTTTAGGACTTCCACAGCAATATTTTGTTTCCAATTTCAAAAGGGCAGGAAATAATGCATTTGGCTTGCATAGCCATGGTCAAGGGGTCTCAAAAGCTGCAAAGAGAAGACTTAGGTATTTAGGCTGCAGGTTTTCCACTTGTGATCTACCCCAATCCAATTTATACTGATAACATTGTGTACAGGTAGTCCTTGATTTACAACCATAATGCTGCCTGCCCATTATGGTCGAAACAATCATAAAATGGGTCATCATCTGATTGACCTGATTTTAGTTTTTTGCAGTATTTGTTAAGTGAATCCGTTGATCGCAATGGGCATCAGAAGTACTGGGTTTTCAACAAAACCATCGTAAAACCCAGTCATGTGACTGCACAATGCTGCAAACAGCCATAAATATGGCTGTGTTGCAAAACACTCAAAAGTACAGTCATGTAGCTGGCAGGGCAGGGGGTGACAGTCAGAACTTTGGATTTGGATTTTAAGTCCCCTTTTTCAGGTAGAACTTAACTTTGAACAATCACTGAGCGACTGCTCGTAAGTCAAAGACTACCTGTACTTACATCAATGTACCTCAGACTTTTAAAACTAGGCAATTTCTATATATTTTGGATTATAACTCCCAAGTTTCCCAGTTGATAAATCCCTGACTCTGTTAGCTGAGAATCATGATACACTCTAATGCATTAGGACAGTTCCTGGTTAGGGACAGGTGAGAGAGAATTGCCGTATTTTTAAGAATATAAGACGCACCTTTTTCCCCCCTAAAAGAGGGTGGAAATGTTGGTGCGTATTATACACCGAATACAGCCATTTTTGGCCTCCTGAAGCCCCGGCCCCGCATCCCATTTTTGCAAAAAAATGAGCCCGTTTTTCGCAAAAACGGGGTTTGCAGAGAGTTTGGGAGGTCTGCAGAGTGCTTCTGAGGGCTGGGGGCAAGGCAAAAATGCCCGCATTTTTGCAAAAAAAACAGGCAAAAAATGGGGGCGTTTTTGCCTTTCCCCAGCCCCCCAGAAGCGCTCTGCAGGCCTCCCAAACCCTCTGCGTGCCCACTTTTCGCAAAAATGGGTGAAAAACGGGCCCATTTTTGCAAAAAAAAAGCCGGGGTACACAGAGGGTTTGGGAGGCCTGCAGAGTGCTCCTGGGGGCCGGGGAGACAAAAACTTTTTTTTCTTACTTACCTTTTCGAAATATTGGTACGTCTTATACACCGGTGCGTCTTATAGTCCGAAAAATACAGTAACTAGCCCAATTCTTAAGCACCATGTTTTAAAAGTCCAGCTCTCATTTCACATTTCTAAACTATATGTGCACAGAGTTGCAGCTCAAGTTTAGAATCAACAGAGCAGATCCATTTATCATCATGTATATAAAAGAAAAACATAGACAGAGGCATGCAGTTTAAAAGTTAGAATGGTGCTCAATCAATACACATGCAAGCATAATTTAATATGCTGTGGTTCCAGCCAACCTTGGTATCTGAGGGCATGGGGGTGGGATGGAGGGGAGAGTAGACAAATGGACTGAAAGAGTAATCAGCATTTCTGGACAAGGTGGGTCAGATAAGCAGTAGCAAGTCAACATTTGTGTCACATGTAAGGCATTCTATTTTTTCCAAGTCAATAAAAAGCTTTTCACTTTTACTCACAAGGCCAGGAATGATTGATCTCAGAATCAAAGGAACCAAATCCCTGGGCAAATATTATTTCTGCACCAGTCCTTAACTATGCTAAAACAGGCATGGGATCATACTTTTGAATTCCAGGCCTAAAACATCCCACTTCTATTTACTGGATGCAATAGTTTATAAAAGAACTCTATTTTATGACATGGGGCTTTTTCCTTGGAAAGAGTTCACATGATCAAATATTACCAAAGCTATCTACCATGACCCTATGAAACTTCTAGATATAAACAGCTGTTCTGACATTAGGTCATCTTTACAAACAACTGTATTTCATAGATGTTGTGTTGCTGCTCTGACATTAGTAGAAATGCTAGTTGTTTATAAAGATAGCCTAATGTCAGAGCAGGAACAAGGGCCCTCACATCATAATGGGGGCCTTCACATCAGTAATACCGGAAGGAAACTCTAGAAAATCCTGCATTTTTATTATATGTAAGAAAATTTAAAACCTGTATTCTAGTTCTGCTATAATTCTCAACCATTCTCAAACTAATGCCCATCCGATGTGTGAGAGCTACGAATTTTCAGCCCACAGTATATTTAGAATTGCAATCCTTCTACTTGCGGAAGCAGTCAGGTTGGAAAAACTATAGTAAGCTCATAAATACAACTATTAAGTTACAGTACTATTTTGGTACTTGTAGTATAATTTCATGGCTGCTGATGCTTTTTTTTTCAAAATAAAACAAAATTATTACCATGGGGAAAAATATAAAAGCCAGAAACTCAGCTGATCTCATGTCACTTGGATGAAGTATCAAATGCATTCTAATTCTTCCTCAAATACAGAATGGCTGTCAGGCAGATGGACCTCAGATAAGGACTTTTGTTTTTTAATTAATTCATATAGTTGTGCTATCCATTTGTTGGGATCTCTTGCAAGCATCTCAGAACCTATTTAGGCATAGGTCTCTCTACCAAGCTCAAAGAACATGGCTGCTTCAATAGTGAAACAATAAAAGAAGAATTTGGTGACTATTTCACTGTGGACCATTTATTTTTCATGAAGTTAGACTAAGCACTTCTGTAAACATGCAATTAGTTTAGTTCAAAGATCAGCAATCTGATGCCTCCAGGTAGACTTGAATTTGCAACTAAGCCTGATAAAGTGATTAAAACAAGGGACTATGAGAGCTACAGTTCAAAATAACTAGCGGCATAATAACTATCCCTGATTTAGGCACTGTGAATCCTGCAATCACGTAACTGCTTTCCTTTATAAATATTTTTACATATTTATACAATTGTATTAGAATATATATTGTTCTAGAACACTGATTTAATACTGACTAACATTAACTGAATGCACCTTATCTGAAGGAAAAAGACATTGTTTAAGGTGTAGCAAGATTTATTGGGAATGCTAAATCCTCTAGTTTGGTTATGCTTCATTAGAGTTAGATTAGATGAGAGAAATCAGCATAACTCAGAGAGAAAGGGTAATAAGAGCTGAATTTGTAGATTTGCTGTTTGAAGTGCCCACAGACATAGTTCATCAATCCAGTCTAGTTCCTCCCTCAAACAATTACCCTTCAAATGCTTTGGATTTCCAGAACTGGCCAGTTCTAAGATCTGAAGTCTAGCATATCTGAAAAACATTGGATTGGCAGACTGATCTATGTAATTGGTCTTATCCACTATTGCATCATATATGCACACACAAAGCATCTTGCACAAAATGACATTAGACTTGAAATGATTCAATTTCCCAAACAAATTGCTCAGGAGGTAATTTTAGACCACTACAGAGGTTACAACTGATTATTCTAATTGTAAATATGCTAAGATAGCAATCTCCCTACCTGAACCCATTGATTCCCTGGATACGCTTCTGGTCTTGGGAACTTTAATCTGCCTATTCTTGGTGTAAGGTTAGAGATAGCTTGTGAATTCATGGCCACGATGACAACTTTGTCATCTCCCAAATCATTCAATGTCCATAACAGTTGTATGCCTGACTGGTTCTTCTATAAATCTGATATAATCTGGATTTGGGTGAATTACCTGGTTTCTCTGCTCTCATGGTTGACCATCATTCTCTAGATCAGTGATGGCGAACCTTTTTTTCCTCGGGTGCAGAAAGCGCGTGCGCACGCGCTATCGCACACACGCGAGTGCCCACACCCATAATTCAATGCCTGGGGAGGGCAAAAATGGCCTCCCCCACCGCTCCAGAAGCCCTCTGGAGGCTGGAAATGGCCCATTTCCTGACTTCCAGTGGGCCCAGTAGGCTTCCCTGGAGCCTGGGGAGGGCGAAAACACCCTCTCCCGCCCCCAGAAGCTGAAAACGCCCTCCCAGAGCCTCTGTGTGAGCTGAAAATCAGCTGGCCGGCATGTACATACATGTTGGAGCTAAGCTAGGGCAACAGCTTGCGTGCCGGCAGGTATGGCTCTGCGTGCCACCTGTGGCACGCATGCCATAGGTTCACCATCACTGCTCTAGATAATCTATGGGTCGCAGATACTCCACTCCAATGCAGGAGCTGGACCTATTAAATCAACCCACCCCAGATGATTAACAAACTCAATTGGATTGTTCCACAGAGCCTTTTTCATGATCTGACCAAAGCCCTAGTAGCTGCTTAGAATGAGAGGACAGCCTGACTCTGGATTGGATCAGACCCAGAACTTTCCCTGATTAATGGAGGAGTGAAGGGATATAAAGTGGGAAAGAAGATACCTAAAGCAAATGATAAGGAGTAAATATGATCAAACATGAGTGACAGCTACTATAGGGGGCTTATCTTGTGGCAGTAAGGGAGGAAAATGTATTTCTCCACCCTTATTGAATCCATGAATAGCCACCCAAAGACCTTGTTTTGGGTGAATACAGCCCTTCTGGGAGGGAGTGGCTCTGGTTTCACTTGCAAAACCATTGTGAAGAATATGCCAGACATTTGACAGATAAAATTGATCAGATCCATTCTAAGTTAGATTCTGACCTTGAAGCAAATCCTATGGAGGTGATGAGAGCTGGGCCTAGCTCTGTTATCTGCAGGGATTTTGGTTTTATTGGGCCTGGGGATTTGGAAAGGTTTCTTATGACTGTCAGCACTGCATTAGATCCTTGTCCCTCCAGGATGATCAAGGCTTGGGAGGGAGACAAGTGGGTGCAGCAGTGGTTAATTTTTTTTTAAGTGACAGAGTGGTCCCACTATCTC
The DNA here is from genome assembly GCA_023053685.1 of Diadophis punctatus similis. Lineage (NCBI taxonomy): Eukaryota > Metazoa > Chordata > Lepidosauria > Squamata > Dipsadidae > Diadophis > Diadophis punctatus. The sequence continues at coordinate 29,352,494 of JALIGW010000007.1, read as the reverse complement.
TTCCTCAAGGGGCCATTATTGGAACTGGCCATTCTGGACAATTTTCAATCAGTTTTCCAATCTTTTCCCTGTTAGGGAAGATAGTGGTTCTGCTGCAACTTCAAGGGATGCTGGTTATCTAGACCTTTTTCACCCAGAGGCTTAACCTTGGCACTGAGATTAAATGGATCGCATTCTTTAATTATTTCTAGCGGGACCAGTGTGAGGATGGTGCATTCATCCTCTTCTTGACCTCTTGGTGGCTTTCAATGATCATGATATCCTTCTGGATCGGGTCCAAGAGTTGAGGATGGTGATTCAATGTTATGCTGGTTCTACTCCTTCTTCCAGGGTCAGTTACATATGGTATTGATAGGGAGGAGAGATCCAGCTCTCAGCCCCTACTTTGTGATGTGCTGCAGGGTTTGGTCTTTCTGCCCTTCTGTTTAATATCTATATGGAACCACTAGGTGATGTTATCCAACAATTTGGGGTGAGGTATCATTAGCATGCTGATGGTACAGGGCTTTATATCTCTACCTTGGGCCATTTGAGTGATGCTGTGAAAATATTATCACAGTGCCTAATGGCTGTGAAGACCTACAAAAAAACTGAACTCAACCCAAGTGTCTATGAATAATGACCAGTGATGCTCAACGCAAAGCTTACAAAAGCCGCCTTTGGCACTGCCTTTCAGCAAGAGCCATGAGTCCAAAAGTACTCCCAGACTGTGCATTCTATCTGAGACAGTTCTATCTGAGACAGTTCTATCTGAGACAGTGCCTCCTCATCCAAAAGCAAAGATGGAAGATCCTCAGAACCAGGTGGTCCTAAAACCCAAAGCCACCCACTTGGGTTGAGTTGAACTTTTTTGTAGGTCTCCACAGCCACTAGGCACTGAGATAATATTTTCACAGCGTCACTCAGATTTCAGTAACGTTTATGCAGATATCCCGGTCATGAAACCAAGATGTGTTTCATGTTAAGATATTACTTGAAAATAATCAAGGAGAAATAAAAACAAGATAGATTAAAGCAACAACTAAAAACTTATTATGTCATCTATTCTGGGTGAAACTATTAGAAAGCCATCAGATGTCAGACAAATAAAAATAAAGTTTTGAATATTAATTCCTCATAATGCTATAGGCAGAGGAAGTTTAAGGAAATTGTCTCTTTTATGCATCATGACACTTATCTCTGTTGTCAATGTGAGAAAGAAAATGTATTGTGTGTTATGGAACATTTTGCATGAATATAGGGTTTATTTAGATGCATTTTCTTTTACTCAGGACTCAAGGCATGATTGATAATTGATTGCAGAATGCAACAAGTATATGAAGGAATAAAACATGCACAATAATAAATGGTATACTCAGCAAATGGTTCAATATTGAACAGGAAATAAAAAGCAAGAATGTACGATGTCCCCAAGAGGTTTATAATATTTATGGATAAATGTATAAGGACTGCTTGTGACGACATTAGATGTATATCGGTTAGGAACACTTTTGTGAATGCACTTTTGTACGCAGATGTTAGACAAGACTCTTGATGATTTAACTTGTATGATGTTAACTTGTATGATGAAAAAGATTAAAATTAAATGTATCAAAGATCAAAGTAAACATATTTCATAGGGATGAATACTTTCACATTATATGGTAAAACATATATGGTGAATCGATGAATTGGTGCACCTAGATAGAACATTTACTAAAGATGAGAAAAGGAATGATTAGTTTTTAAATGTGCAAATGCTAGTATAAAAGTAATTAATAATATGGGTTCTGTTGTGAGAAAACAAAGCCTGTCAAAATAAAAGATATGCAGAAAAATAAGCTACTCCTCCTTTTTGTTACATGAAAGTTAAAGTTAGAGCTATCAGGACATATCTCAGGCCTTCCAAAGCATTGCAAGAATGGTGCGCTATTTGGAGAATGACAGGCTCAGATTTTTTGCAATGTTTTGGAAGACCTCAGAAGGCTTTCAAAAGCATTGCAAGAACAGCCGTAGTGGTCTTGAGACCTGGTGGAGCTAGCAGCTGCCTCATTTAGGGCATGTCTCAGCAGCAGTGGGAGAAAGATGGTGAAAGTTAGCTGGTGGCGCAGGGGCTGCAGAGTTGGGGATTTGTGCTGTGACACTAGGGTGGCTGCCGGCAACACAGGGCTTGAAATAGAGGCCTGAGGGCAATGGTAGGCGACTGTATCTGCTGAAGACCAGGCCTCTATTTCAGCCTTAGTGTGGCTGCTGCCAAGGGGTATCACTGTGCAGGGCAGCCTAAAGGGTAGAAATGGGGAAGGAGCGATAAGTGGAGGGAGGAAGTTGATGCATTCTACAGTTGTTAAGTGGACAGCCAAGTGGCCAAATTTTGATCACATTACTATGAGGCCACTGCAGTAGGCATAACATTCGGGTGTTAAGTACCATTTGTTCAGTGCTAGTTGTAACTTCAAATGGTCTCTGAACAAATGGTTGTTAAGAAAGGACTACGTGTATTTCTATTTAAGCATTAAGATAAAATTCTGCTCACAGCTGCAATTTAGCACATTTTTCTTTTCTTTTCTACAAACAACTGGAAGATAATAGCATAATGTTCTAAATGTCTTCTCAAACATTTGGTTTATTTATTGCAAGTGGAATTAACCCCTAAATATAAGGGCATATAAGTGCCCCTTAAGCACACTGTAAGTAAAGCTATTGGCTACAATACACTAATTTTAAACTGCCAATGCTGCTTGATTAGTTGAAGACTCTGACCCTTAAAACATTATTTTGCATTAAATAAAGAGAAAGTTGCTGAAAGCTAAAGATGGTGATGGGAATGCAAGCACCGTGAGCACCATTTTCAAAAGGCTTCATTAAGGCATTCAGAAAAGAATAGTAATTGCACAATGAAGCCCTCAAAAGGCAGCAATGAACAAAGAGCCCTTGACACTTTAAAAGAAATTACTTGTATTAGAACATACAAGAGAGGGGTCACATAATATCTGGTGTATGCTTAAGCCGTTCTTAAAGAGTAGAGAGAATGAATTCACGAAATACCTAAAGTAGGGTCCTTCAGTGTTTTTATTCACATCTTCTACCCACTTAGCTACATTATATTCTCTTTTGAACCATGGGTTTAAATACCTGCAAAAAGCAATGGAAGGAACAAGAAAGCAGAAGAAGAATAGAGAAATATCTGAGAACACACAGCACAAGCTCAGAAAGGATGCCTTTATCCCTCAGTAATGAAGGACTATAACTCAGTGCAAATGCTAGACAAAGAGACCCATAGAATATATCCACTTAGAAATTAACTTAAGCTTACATATTCTATTTACTTGCCATGAATCTGTCCTTGTGTAAAGGCCATGACAACACAAGGACTATCCACTTTTTAAAACTTGAAAGAAGAACTCACAATAAGTCGATTTTAATGGTACTTAGTGCTCTGAGAGAGTGGAGAAAAATGAATCACAAGTAGCCAGATTAGGAAGCAGTGCATCACAACAGGATAACATGAAAATTCTATAAATCCTTCCAAGGTGAACATTATTGGTAGCTCTATAGGCATTCTCCTAAACAGGCTAACCATGTTATTTCAAAGCCATATACTCTAGGGTGAGTCAAAAAGTAATTCCATTTTCTTTAGGACAGGTATAATTACCAACATAGGAACATATAGCATACATCAAAATGAAGCTGGTCCTCTGTGGATCACATCCCTACTTCTCAACATAGTCACCGTTTCTCTCAATAGCAATGTTCCACCTTCAAATGAGAGCATGTATCCCTGTCACGTAAAATTTTGTTGACTGTTCTTTGAGCCACTTCTTCACTGCAGTTTTCACTTCCTCGTCACTGGAATGTTTGCCTCTCAAACCCTCTTTCAAACCCTCTATAATCTAAAGTATTGTCCTCAAACACATTTTGTAATCGTCTGTTCACAGGGGTTTCCCCCTCAGCAACAAGGAATTCAATCACTGCTCTTTGTTTTTGACGCAACTCTAAAGGGGCAGCCATTTTGAATTTTCCTTGCGAGTCTACAAACCTGAAAAGTAAGAAACAAAATATTTCAAAACGTAAATGATATAATCATTTATAACTGGGAAAAATTTCAGGTATTTTTTATCAAAAACTTCACCTGAAATAAAGAAAATGGTATTACTTTTTGACTCACCCTCGTATTTAACCTCTATAAGTATAACAAATGATTATTCATTTGGTGTCATAGAAACTTAAATATAAGCACCTGGATATTTACAAATCAGATTCAGGAAGAAGTCTTGATCTTGTTTTGTTGACAGTGTGTGTGTGTGTGTGTGTGTGTGTGTGTGTGTGTGTGTGTGTGTGTGTGTGTGTGTTTGTGTGTTTTATTTCTAGGAATAAAATTATTGTAGGAAGAAAGAAAAAATCTTATTGATTTGCCAAATATGGATTCTTTGACTGATCCAATCTTAGAATTCCTTCTTAAACATCAATTTTTCCTGGATTATATGACAGCTGTTCTCGAACAATAGTCTACATAACTAGACGCTCCAAATATTTTATTTTTTCTATGTCACTGAAGAAAAATATATGGAAAAGTTTAAGAAAATAGCTGATTTCTGTCTGCTATATGTACTACTAATTGTTGCTAGCCATTTAATTAATACAACATAAATATGGAGTCCATGTTTTAGACTACTAAGTAAGGGCATATATCTTAGTATCCCAAAAAGATACTAAATAACAATACAGTAATTTAGATAGACTACAATCCCATGTTCACTGATTTCTCAAATGAATCCTTCTGAAATCAGTAGGATTATTCATTTGGAACAGTCTTCTTCTGTATACAAGCTACCCCTACATAAGAGGTAAAACATGGACTCTGCTGTACAGGCATGAAAAAGCTAGGCAATTTTTGCATAAATTGCATGTAGACAAAATATGCTGCTGATCACTACCATATGCAACACGCTAGAAAGTTAAAACATCCACTTAGGACCTAATTGTTTTTTCAATGTTCAGTGTAACTAATTATATGGGAGCATTTCATAATTTAGCACAGAAAAAGGCAATTTAATGTTCTTTAAGTACCTTGGATTAGAAATCTCATGGTTTCTTGTTCTTTACTGTGATATCTGGAATTCAGGTGAGTTGAAATTTAAAACTAACAGGGACAAGGTGCTTATCTCAACTCAGATTCATGTCATTCTCACCATTCTCCTATCCCATTAGATGGCCATATTTTAAAACCCTTGGTAAGAGTCACCTTATTGGGGAGACGGGCGGCATAAAAATTTAATTAATAAAAAATAAAAAATAAACCTGCCACCATTTTTGTTGAGTTTAGTAGAGTTTGCATTCTTAAAATAAATCAAACGCAGACTAGCTTAGTTTGTTAAATCCATCATTCCAAAGTTATTAGGATAATAGCTGTCCAAACTGCAACATTCCTTCCCATTCCCATCGCGTAAGCACAAACATAGCATCAATTTTCTATCAGCCGTGACTGCATCTAATTAACAATAGCTTTAAAAAAAGAAGTGCTTGATGTTTTCCAGCTCAGTTGCTAATTAAAAAGTACAAGTTAAAAGTATAGCCGCAGGGCAATTTTCTAGGAAAGGAAAGGCACGCACAACAGGGCACTCTGTGCTAATTCTTGCCACTCTGGTGGAAAATGCAAAAACAAACGCCAAACCTTCAATTTACACATTTTATTGGAAATATTCATTTGATAAACATGAAGCACTCCTTATCTGGATTTTGTAACGCAAAAAGATAAAGTTAGCATGGCAATAAAAACATGCAGCTGTTTAAACAATAGAGTTATGAGGCATATTCGTACATAACCATTTAATTTTTCTAATCCTACTGATCAACCTGCACTTATAATTTAATATCATGCCGGTTTGCAGAATTAAAACAGGTTAAAAATTCATTTCTGGGGTAACTGTGCATCAGTCATCATTGATACAGAGCAATGTTCCTCAACCTCAGCAACCTTAAGATGTTTGGGGTTCAGCTCCCAGAATTCCCCACGCACCATGTAAGCTGAGGAATTCTAGGAGTTAAGGTCCACGCATCTTAAATTTGCTGAGGTTGAGAAACACTGATCTAGAATAACCTGTCTGATCAGATGGTAAAACTTTGCATGAAATGCCTTAAACTAAATCAATGGTTTTAATTGGTTTGAGCACAACATGCAATAATGCAAGGACCCTAGATTTTACAATAGTGTAGGAGGGGGAAAATTATACATCAGGCCAGCAAGGAACAGGGCTTAGCTAGCACTGCCATCAGCAGAAGACCTTTCAAGCAATCAAAATTCTTCATCACAGTAAAATTTTGGAAAAGGAACTTTGGGTAAAAGTGGCTGCCAAACTAGAAAGGCAGTTGAAACTGACCTGTGATTCCGATTCCCTGTTTGGGAGTGGTGAGAATCCCCCTGGCTTATGCCTTGGGGTGGGATTTGATTGGTGTGGGAAAGCCCAGGCTCAGAAGCATGGGATACCCTGCTGCAAAAACACAATATATAATAGAAGAAAATCTAAGCCAAAGTCTATATAGTTTATAACAATGAGGAAGATGCACATCTAATGGTAAAGTTAGTTTAAATTAACAGACAGCCAGTATGAATACTTGGGACATGCTTTAACACATGCTCTTATGCAATTATAAACGTTCTGGTTTTCATAGGTGAACAATCTATATGACCATCCATTTATTTTTGCAGGCATTGGAATGAAATACATTTTACTAGGGTCAACATTTAACCAACAAAGGAAAAACCACTGCGGAAATTGTTTTTCCCAGGCAGAAATGATCTTCCATTTCACTAATACACCAAGAAATGATGTATTGATGCAAGAAAAATGGTTGCTTTATAACACTGGCCTTTGCAGTCATCAAGGCAATATATTTCTGTTCCTACAGCCACTTCATAAAAGCTAAAGAGAGATATGATGGTATTTTCACTAACTGCAATCAATCATATTGTAAGGCATTTTTACTGTTGTTGAGGGTGGGCTGCTTCCCCTACTTTCATGCTGCCCGTTTCCTCCAGTGCTATAATTCTGAAGAGGAATCTGGAAGCATTCTCATCCATGTCCAATTATGTATATCCTAAACTGTGTATCCTAAGCTGAAGAAAATGTGATTACTCTTAAACTACAGTTTGTTCTGAATATGGCAACCCCATACTCTAGCTTGTTGAAGCTAGAAATGAAAACTATTAAACTCTTACATCTAGAAGAAAATGTTTAAGGCAGGGAAAAGTTCTGCTCAATCTTTGATTTATCATAATATCCAAAGTCATCCACTGCTTTAACAAAGAACCATTGTCTTAAAATAAAACCACCAAAATAGCGGATAGGATTGGGGAACAGTTCATACACATATGCAAAGAATGGCCAGAGGTTATGGAATTTATTTCTCAGAAGTATGGATGACTTCTTGTACCTTCCAATCCAGTGACAACAGCTTTGATGTTGGCTTATTTAGGGCAGATAACTCATACCTAATCTTTATACCTAGATTAAATTATTTAAAGTAGTGCAATTGAATCCTTGCATACAACATATGAATTGCCTAGTTTGGTACTGGTATTTACATCTTAGATTTGCCCAAACTAGGGCTACCAGATCTGGATTCCAAAAATCCAGACAGTAAACAGTTATAATGAATATTCAAAACCTCATTGCTGTTTCCAGTTGGTTGTCTTCATTTTTGCAGTCCACTTCTGATAAGTGAAACTCAAAAAAAGTGATTTTAAAAAATCTTATAGAGTGAAACATTATCTCCTCTATTATTGTCTTTGAGATGAAACATTTGGGTTATTTTTACAATAAAAGCTTCTCTACACAATCAATAACATTCACTGAAATGGTTGTCTTGTATTATTCTAAATAATGTATTAAACTGTATAACTAATGGGAGAAAATGACAGACAGGACAGAAAGGGTTCCAGAAACAAAGTATAAGCAGCTTGCAGATTTCTTAAAACCTTTCAAGAAGCATCACAAAAGAAAATTGTAATATGAAATGGTTCCCAATGTGATTTTAATAGATTACCCTGCCCCAATATATTTAATTTCTTTTTTTTAAGTTACTATAATGTTATCAAATAATTATTTGGAAACATTATGGAGAAATTTTGAACTATGATTCCTAACTAACTTTTTTTCCTATTACACAACAGTACTGAATAGTCATTTGCACTAAATCAATCAAGAACCAACTTTGATCACAGAATACTAAAATACTGTTTGCCATTATTCAGAATGTTGAAGCAACCTAGGTGAATGTGTCTAGGGATTCAGCATTATAGGATTAAATGGGTAATCAATATGGTAAATGTCAATTGATTGACCATCTGTTGTTCCTTTTTGCAGGAAAAATACCCCAAAATAACAAATTGGATTCCTGTAGCCCACTATTTGATACCTATTTACCTGATAATGTCTTGGGAATCCCACAGGCTGATTTCTGCACAGAGGTCTCCAGGAGCTGCTAAATAATTTTTCTCCACTCAGATTTTCTATTTCTAAAATAAGTTTATTTCCCCCAAAGATGAGATGACAAGAAATAAGGGGACAAATAACAAGAGTATTTCATAAGGAAAATGGCAGGGGGAATGCCTTCTCCCTTAACTAAAACTCTGATTTCTTACTTTAAGACACAAAATGCTTTAAGTGAAAAAAGAATAGTGGTGTTTGGACAATAGTATAATAAAGAAGCCCATAGAGGGATAACAGATAATTTGCCACCCTATTTACCAGCAGGTACTTTTATTCAAAACATAAGTAACTATTAAGGGTCCATATCAAATATTTAAAAGAAGGAATGGAAACAAAATGTAGCTTGAGAGCTTTTCTGTTTTCCTTTTTCAACTAAAAGGCCAAACTTACTCAGTTGAATTAGACCGTGGCCTAAATCTTTTGCCTTTGACTTTCTTTCTGTTGCCTCCTATATTACCTGAAAGAGATCAAAAGATAATTGTAAAAAAGATAATAGTAAATTATAATTTTGGAATTCAGGCATTCAGCAACCCTAAAGATACATACACAATGTATTTAGGTTCAGGGCATACCCATTTAAATCAAGCTATGTTTTGTCTTAGGGTGAGTTTAGAATTTAGCCAAATCCTTGATAAAAGAGAAAAAAGAGAGGCAGAACATCAAATTTTTAAAATTTATTATGCCCTAATCAATCTAAGAAACAATCTAAATTCTTTAGATAATCATGACTCATTGAAATCTGTCATGCTAAGCAAGAGTGTTTCCCACCTTGCCATGAATTACTCCTTGGTCTCCCATTTTGACAGATGTCTGAAAGATTCTTTGCATCTTGAATTCTTTCACTCCATGAATGAGATAAGCCGTTTGACCTAGGATAAAGAGCAAGATCCATACGCAATGGTTGGTTTTGGCATGTTGGTATTTCAATAATCCCATTATTAACTTACATATTAGGCTGAGGAAACTTAATGCCTTCCTGAACATCCTCAAACGTGAACCAAATTAATTAGCAATGTAGGTTAGATTCATATGTCCTGTAGTTTTTCTTTCATCTCAAGCACACCCAACACATCTAGGAGGCATCAGGGCATCAAAAGCTATTCTAAGCTTTGTTTACTCTGCAGAACATAAAATTAGGATAGGAAACTTCTGGATATTATTTGTAGAGAATAATATGTTGAGGGCAAAGTAAGCAGTAAGAAGACTCAAAGAGCAAAGTAAATTGAGGGCATCCATTTTTTTAAGATATTCTGCTTCTTCATTTTGTGTGACATAGAAACCTATAGGCAATAATCAGAGAATTCTTATTAGAAATCCGAAATGGATTCTTGCATATAAGTTTTGAGGATTACATGTGAGTTTTGCTATTCTATAAACACTGGTTGCCCACATGCTAAAATGTAAGATATAGAAGGACCGCATACCAAGTGTTGTTGTCAGAAACAACAATCAAGCCAGCCTTCTTTAGCCAGATGGTCCCCAGATATATCTCAACTACCGTTCCTAGAATTTCTAGCCAGCACAACCAGCAGGAATAACTAGAGAAGGCTGAAACTATAACTTTGTTATAAAACTCTTGAAAAGTATTAATATTCTGATTACGAAGTAAAAGCTCAGCTATTGTATGTTTCAGAAGATGCAGACTTTTAAAAAAAACTATAATGTTCTTAAGAGCTAACAACTGAAGAAGGAATTACTGGAAATAAGTAGAAGACACATAATAAATATGTAATATTTAAGCAATGCCCATTTTAAAAGTCAGTCAACAATTCATAGGAAGAACAAAACGTTGGAACCCTGCAAAAGTTGTTCAAAAAATCTTAGGAAATAGGTATTCCAAAGATTTTTCAATTTATTTTCTGGAGACATTCAGGAATGGAACACTCCACATTGTTCAAATATGGTTCTCAGAAAATATTTAACATCAGTCATATTTTGTCAAACAATTCAGGACTGATTTAGAGTTATTTTTCAAATAGGCATCCATCAGAAAGATCTTACTGAAGTTTAATAAAGGAAAACATCTTAATTACATGACTACTTTAGCACTATAATGTGCTAGAGCTATCCACCCATCTGTCCTTCAGGTACTTCAGACTAATATTCCCAGCAAAATAGGAATTTGACACTATTATAACATTTTCAAATAACAAAATCTTTCTTCCTCCATTTCAGTTCCCCATTTGAATAACCACCAAAATAATAATCTGAATCGGTTATGTCTCTTTCTTTTTTAATAAAGTTACATTCATATATTGTAATTAAAGTCTGTTTAATATTATGCTACTCTAATGGTGGTTGGTCACTTATAAAGCATTAAAACACTTTGATCATTCTTGCTACTAAAAATGATTAAGAAGGAAGATATCAAAATGACTTTATCTGCTTATTAATAAATAGAGATAAATTTATAATTTGAATTAATGAATTTATCTTTTTCAGTAAATGGAGCGATATCCAGTCCAATGCTTCTAGTTAAGCATAACACTCTGGATCTAGAATAAAATTTGAAGTTGCTGCCTTTAGTCTCCCTTTCACAGAAAAAGCCAAGGCATTTTTTGATCATTCACTGCTTAAATATTGCAAGAGGAGATAATCGACTGAATATTAAATTTATTTTAGCAGAATCAAAGATTTATGAATATCTCTGTGACCTGATCTGTAACAGAACAATCTTTTTACAGGACAGCTGGTTATAAGTAGCATTCTACTTCATGCAACATTATTGTGCATATATCTTATAAGCCAACCAAATGATTTGCTCTAAACATACATGATTGGTAAAGATGTGAAATGTAAACTGGAAATGCCAGGTAAGTTAAGAACAAAAAACAGTGAAGTGGTGATAACATACAACATGTATATTCTTACATTTTGTTTATCTATTACAATTGTTAAAAGTATGAGTTTAAAAAATCCTCCATCTTTGGTTACTTGAACAAGCTATAAAATAAAGCCAATTTTGGTGTTTTGTTGGCTTTAATGTTTTCATGTTATCGCAGAATTGGAGAAGTTTCCTGGAAAATCCACTTACTCATTGAGGATCTACAGTGCAGGATGCAAATATTACAGTATCCCCATGCCAAGTTCCATCCTGTCTTTTCAAGTATTGTTTGAATACAAGAATGAAAGCAGGGTAATTACCATTGAACATGTTAGCAACTGGAAATAAACTACTTCCAAGCAGAAAATGAAGACGGCATTAGTATTAGACATCTCTAATTAGTGTTAGATGTGTCTGTGTTATCAATGGAAGACATGTTCAGCCTGAAAGACATACATTTTAGAGCTTGAAAAAAACCCAGTTAGGCTGAGTATTCCCATGGCTTTTTTTTTTTAAGTAGGATCAGAAATAATCTCACAGCCTAAAATTTCCTTGAAGCTTAGTTTCATCAATATTTGTGGTGCAACAGTCAGTAATCAGAGATGGAGGAATTTCAGCACAGCCCACAAAAAGAAGGAAGGAAAGAAGGAATCAAACCTGCTGCAAAACAATGAAAGGTTCTGACTAATGGAATAATGTGTGATGGAACAGGTAGAAATCTGAAAATGCGACAGAAAAGCAGACCTCTTCTTAGAACTAGATGCAGAGTTTGTGCTGACTCCAGGTGGCATGTCGCTATAAAAGGAGTCGGCCTCACCAGGCTTTTTAACATAATCTCCCTGAGGAATTTGTCTAAAGCATAATAAACATTTTGAAGTCAGTAACAACAGAATACATGCATAGGCTGAAAATACATTGACTTACTCACTATCTCTCTCTCCAGTCAAGAAAAAAGAGTTAGCAAGCGGTTAAATTATTTTATCTTACAATCACACAAATAAGACAGGTGATAGAGGAAAATAGGCATATATTCCATAGCACAAAAATGTATTTCTAAAATACATAATTGTTTAATCTTAATCAGTTTCTAAAATGTTTACGTGTAATATGTACCAGTGAAATGGGCTAAGCGTCTTTATATTTGAAGGAAACGATTTTATGAAATTAAATTAGATTTCCCTAGAAATGGAATAACAAATCCTGCTGAAACATGTATTTTCCTGCTTCTATCCCATTTAATGACTGCAGACATCTTTGTTTCCCTCCAGATTCCTGGATAATTGATATAAACTGTTAAAATGTTTTGCTATTCGTTAATTTTGTATGGATGTTACCTATAAGTACCTGGCTATGACAAGAGAGCTTTCTATGCTTCCTTTCCTCAAAACCAAAGAGATCACTTGCACCTTTTTTTTAAAAAATGCAACAAAGAATACTCTTCCTATCTCCTTAGCAACAGAACCATTACGATTTTTTGTTTGTAAAAATTCATAGCTATATAAATAAAATATATTCCAGACTTCTGTCCATAACATTCATTTGAACACTGATGATTTTTAAAAAATATTAACATACACTACAGAAATTGCAATGAAACGTATTTGAGCTTTCCATGCAGTCAAAGAACAGTTAAATGATGTTATTTCAGAAAGAGGTGATGCAGCATTCTAAATTATACAATAAATAGTAATAAAGCCAATTGCATTTGAGGTAGTTTCCTGAGGGATACTCAGTTTAATGCTAAACCAAAAATGATGTTTAGAACTTTATTGAAAACAGGTTGAAATGGTGCAATTTTCATAACAATAGCTTGACAAACTCCTTGGGGTTTTTGCCCCTATATTTTTGCAATCTTATTGTGATTACAAAATTAGTTTTCGCTCAGTGTCATATTTTAAATTGCATTCATTTCTTAAATAAACGTTTGTTTCTCTATATAAAAGTTTTCTTTTGCACACAACATTCCAGAATGAATGGAAGAATGCCTTCAATATGCAACTTCAGAAGTTACACTGAGTAGAGACATGCAATCAGATCAGATTCAAGATAGTATATCTGATCCTTATTCTACATGTCTCTGACTTTAAAAAAAGCCATGATTTTTTAAAAAAACCATGATGGATACCAGCTGGAAGTGAAATCATATATAACTATCTGAATTGACACTATCTAAAAAATTATAAAAACCAGTAACATAACTTTGTAAAAGGCAAATATATTCAACAGGAAACACTTTGGAAGTCCTAATAATCTAAAGTGTTTCAGAAGTCATTAACTATCAGTTAATTGGCTCTGTTTTTGAGAGGAAATTGTCTTTATTCATCTACTGTAGCTACAATGTCTAGTAGCACCTTAACAATTAACAAGTTTAAGATATTATACTTTTGTGGATGGCTGTCTAGGGATAAATGTTCAGCATTTTGATTGCTAAGGAACAAAAATTATAATAGAAAATATAAACCCAAGGTAAGGAAGTACTAAAAAATTAAAAAGAGACCAATTAAATTAGGTTATTTGCTGGTGACAAGTCCACAAATAAACAGGACTTTCAGTGGAACATAAAGGTGATATGTGGCACTTTGATTCACACAAATGTCTGTAAGTATCCATACCCCCTAATATGTAAGAAACAGGGTTTTTTATTTCAAGCATTCTGAGTCAATGTGGTCATACTTTATTTGCACATACCTCTGTCTTCGATAGTTTCTTACAAGAGAAAGGAAGAGAGACAAAGAATGAGTTATCGCGTGGCATTTGCTTTCACTTTATTTAGCGTTTTAAAGAAATGTCTGGATCCCATAAACTCTTAGAAGAAGGAGGCAATCTTACATTTTCCTTCATACGATAGTATCTTACACCATTAATCCACCCGCTCCCTCCCCTCATGTGCACACCAAAAAAATAGCTTTAGAAATTTATGAGAACTTCAGGAACAAGATGATAATTTATTTATTTTATTTATTTTGCGATTCTTATAGGCCGCCCTACTCCCTGGGGACTCAGGGCGGCGTACAACATATATAACACTGAGTATTACTCAGAAGGCTTTTTCGGCGGTTTCGGAGGATCATTTGAGACTGAGGTGAGGGATTTAATATTGCTGAGGAGAGACGGCGAGCTCGGTCAGCCTGCCCAGTCATCGGCAGCGGAGAGCTTTCGCCGTTTAGTATTCCTCTGGGAGAGACCAGCTGGGAGGTAGATTTAAACCTTCGCTCGCTAACCGCTAATTTACCAACTGCCACCAAGAAGATCGTGGGTGAAGCGGCGTGGAGTCCCTCTCTGGAGTGGACAGATCAGGACTGTTTGGGGTGCACTTTGTGGTCATCTGGCGGCTTAGAAACTTTGAACCCTGAGACTCCCGCCGCCATTACGAGGAGAGGGAGGACACGCTTCCAGGCACCAGTGCCATTCGGAGAAGCCCGAAGAAACAGAAAAGATCAGGAGTGGCCCTTTATTACCATCTGTTTGGTGAGCCTGTGAAAGAACTCTGGAACTGGTACCCATTGAGGACAACCAGCGCCAAAACTGCCCCTGAGGGCTTCAACCCCCTCCCCCCCCTTGTTGCTCCTAGCTTATATCCAGAGATTTTTTTTACATCTATGGAGTTTTTTCTTTCCTGGACGCTGTGCTTAATTTTACCCCTATTCCCACGGATGTCCCTGCTTATTTTAAAGATCATTGCATGCAGGGAGAAGATGCTGAATCCCCCCTCGGATAGAAATCGATCACATACCGAGGGGGGTAGGACTATATACTCCCAATGTCATCAGAGTAAGGGAGGCTCTCCGTCATCCTGGGACTATAGATCAATAGGGAGGCTAAGCAGAACCAGGGAACCTGCCTCCCCAGCACACCCTTACCTGGACGAACTTGCCTTCATTTTAAAATCTTTTAACTTATCCTCCCCTTCTGAGACGTGGTATGGGTGTGATTGATTATGGGGATGAGTGAGTTGAGTGTCTGATTGTTAATGAATGTATGTACGAAAAAGAAATGGAAAAGCCGGGGGCTGCGATCCTGACCCCCCTCGCTGAGTGTGGAAACAGAAGCGGGGGGCGGGGGCGCAGTGACCCCAGCCTGTGAGAATGGTATGTATGACCTGCAGGAAATGAGGAGGACCAGCGGGGAGGGGGAGGGGATCTCTGGTGGGGATGAGAGCCGGACCATCTCGGTCATAATGGGAAGAGGCAGATATGGCGGGAGCAGAGGGGAGGGCCGCTCTCGGGGAATAAGACCTCGCTGTTTACAAGCGATCCCTTGTTCCGGCCCCTCTGATCTGGTTCCATCTTGCTCAACCCGGATACCTGGCAACCAGGGTTTTCAGGGCCCTGGGCTCAGGATGCTGCTGCTTAACGCCAGGTCAATTATCAACAAAGCCCCCCTGATACGTGATTTAATCACAGAGGAGGGGGCAGGCCTGGTATGTGTTACCGAGACCTGGCTAGGGCAGGAGGGGGGAGTAGCCCTCTCCGAGATATGCCCAGCCGGTTTCTCGGTGCAGCACCATTCTCGACCCCAGGGAAGGGGGGGAGGAGTGGCAATTATAACACGTGGAAATCTGCATCCTCGTAGGATCCCTGCCCCGGAGATTGTTGGGTGTGAGACGCTCCTTCTGAAGTTGGACTTAGGGGTTCAGGTGGGCCTTTTCTTAAAGTACCTGCCTCCCAGCTGCGTAAGTAAGGCCCTGCCTGAGTTGCTCGAGGCAGTAGCCGACTTGGCGGTTGAGTTCCCTAGGCTTATAGTACTGGGGGACTTCAACTTGCCATCTGCTGGCGAAACCTCTGGGGTAGCTCAGGAGTTCATGGATTCCATGACAACCATGGACCTGACCCAAGTAATTCAGGGTCCGACTCATGAGGGTGGTCACACGCTTGACCTAGTGTTTCTTTCGGGGCAGTGGAGAGATGATCTGAAGATAAGGGATATAGTCATCACCCCACTGTCATGGTCAGATCATTTCCTACTGAGGCTGGATTTCACAACCCCACTCCTCCCCCGCAGGGAGGCGGGACCGACTAGGTGGTTCCGCCCCAGGCACCTAATGGAGCCGGAAGGATTCCAGAGGGAACTTGGGGAGATACCTGAAACCCTGGTACACAATTCGGCTGACTCCCTGGTGGCTGCTTGGAACACCGCAGCATCAGGGGCTCTAGACCGAATTGCGCCTAAGCGACCTCTCCGTGGCAGTGGATCCCGGAAAGCTCCCTGGTTCACCGAGGAGCTCCGGGAGATGAAACGCCAAAAGAGACGTCTGGAGCACCGCTGGAGGACCAAGAGGGCCGAATCTGACCGAACACTATTAAGAATTTACATCAGATCTTATTTAGTGGCGATAAGGGCGGCAAGACGATCCTATCTTTCCGCTCTTATTGCGTCCGCAGATTCTCGTCCAGCCGCCTTGTTTAGGGTGACTCGCTCCCTCCTTGGAAAAGGGGGGAGCGAGGAACACTTACAAGGCAGAGCTGAGGAATTTGCTGAGTTTCTGTCGGATAAAGTCGCTCAGATTCGGTCAAACTTGGACTCTGGCAGGGCAGAGTCCATAGAGGTGACAGGGGCAAGTCCTAGTCCATCATTGTGGGAGGAGTTTGGGCCTGTTTCTCCCGATGATGTGGACAGGGCTATGGGAGCGATGGGTACCTCCACCAGTTTATTGGACCCATGCCCCTCCTGGCTGGTCTCGGCCAGCAGGTCGGTGGCACGCGGCTGGATCCAGGCGGTGATCACCGCTTCTTTGAGGGAGGGATCCGTACCGCAGTCGTTAAAAGCTGCGGTGGTGCGACCCCTCCTGAAGAAGCCTTCCCTGGATCCAGCTGATTTGAAGAACTATCGTCCAGTCTCCAACTTACCTTTCTTAGGGAAAGTTGTGGAGAAGGTGGTGGTGACTCAGCTTCTGCAGCTCCTGGATGAAACAGACCATCTAGATCCTTACCAGTCGGGCTTCAGGCGCGGCTACAGTACAGAAACTGCCTTGGTTGCCCTGATGGATGATCTCTGGCGAGCCCGGGATGGAGGAAATTCCTCCATCCTGGTGCTACTTGACCTCTCAGCGGCTTTCGATACCATCGACCATGGTATCCTTCTGCATCGGCTCGGCGAGTTGGGAGTGGGAGGCACCGTTTTGCGGTGGTTCTCCTCTTATCTCGCCGATCGGATGCAGTCGGTGTTGGCAGGTGGGCAGAGATCGTCCCCTAGGCCCCTATCATGTGGGGTGCCTCAGGGGTCGGTTCTCTCGCCCATCCTGTTTAATATCTACATGAAACCGTTGGGTGAGATCATTCGCAGACATGGGGTGTGTTTCCATCAGTACGCTGACGACACCCAGCTGTACATCACCACCCCGTCTGACTTCAGGGAGGCAGTGGATGTAATGTGCCGCTGCCTGAACGACGTTAAGATCTGGATGGGGAGGAACAGACTCAGACTCAATCCCGACAAGACTGAGTGGCTGTGGATATTGCCTCCTAAGGACCATGACAACTATCCCTCCTTGGTCTTTGAGGGTGCGAAACTGACTCCCTCAGACCAGGTCCGCAACTTGGGGGTCCTCCTAGATCCACAGCTAAAATTGGATCACCATCTTTCTGCTGTGGCTAGGGGGGCCTTTGCACAGGTTCGCCTGGTGCACCAGTTGCGGCCATACTTGGAGAAGGAGGCTCTACTCACGGTCACTCATGCCCTTGTCACCTCGCGTTTGGACTACTGCAATGCGCTCTACATGGGGCTACCCTTGAAGAGTATCCGGAGACTTCAGCTGGTACAAAATGCGGCTGCGCGTGCTGTGGTGGGTGTGCCAAGGTACACCCACGTGACACCAATACTCCGCCAGCTGCACTGGTTGCCCATCGGTCTCCGGGTCCAATTCAAGGTGTTGATCACCATCTTTAAAGCCCTTCATGGCTTAGGACCAGGATATCTTCGGGACCGCATTCTGCCTCATACTTCCCTCCGACCGGTTAGGGCCCACAGAGTTGGCCTCCTCCAGGTCCCGTCGGCCAAACAATGCCGGCTGGCGGGCCCTAGGGGGAGAGCCTTCTCTGTGGCTGGCCCCGTGCTCTGGAACCAACTTCCCCCAGAGACCCGAACCATCCCCACTCTGCTGGCCTTCCGAAAAGCCGTTAAAACATGGCTTTTCCTGCAGGTGGGGGGGATAGCTTAATCCACCTGAGATCACCCCCCAAGTATGTATGATATCGAATGAATGTTGCTGTTTTAATATTGTTTTTAATAATTTGTATTTGTTTTTTAATCACTTGCATTTTGATTATTCTTGTATTTTTTTCCTGTTGTACGCCGCCCTGAGTCCTTCGGGAGTTGGGCGGCATATAAGAATAACAAAATAAATAAATAAATAAATAAATAAAATAAATAAATAAGAACATGTAGGGAGCTGTTGTCTGAGAGCAGATCTAACTCTTATAAGCAATTCTAAGGAACCAAGCTCAAAAATTCACAATATATAAAAGAAAATGCTAGTAGATATTAATTATTTTTTATTTTTGAATCTAATTTTATTATATTTAAAAACAATATGCTGTTGCCATGAAAAACTAGGAGACACATTTTTTTCTGTTTGACAAGTGCATGCAAAGGGATCTCAGTTTTATATTCAACATAATTTTTTGGGGTGAAAATTTCCAAATATGAAGAATATGAATTCATACAACTTCATTTTTCCTAAATTTAAATAAATCACAGTTCTCCTCTGGTACCTATCAAGAGATGTTTAGCGTGAAAATTCAAAAACCTTGAAGGCAAGAAACCAAAGATTCATGCACCGTGACTGTTATTTATGATCTCTAGAAATCTGGAACTCTAATCAATTGTTCTAATGTCCACAGTGACAAAACGAATACTTCTGGACAAGCAGGACTTCAACAACTGATGCTTAGAAGTTCTGCATGGATCAACCCTTTTTTCCTTTTAAGATCTTAAAACTTCAGCACTGGGCCCTAATAATTTGCTGGAAAGTCATTTGTCAATAGAATTATTCTCTCTTTCTCTCATCTTCGTCTTTATAATCCACTGCAGCAAATTCTGTTAGTTACACATTATTTAAAAGGGGTTTTATGCCCTTTTTGAAACTATTGTAAATTTATTTATTTATTTATTTATTTGGAGGTTCTTCTATGCCGCCCTACTCCCTAAGGACTCAGGGCGGCCTACAACATTTTAAGAAAACAACCAAACAAATCATTAAAAACAATTTAAAAAACAATTAAAAACACATGTAACACCATACATACATGGGGGAGACATCAGATGTAATGTTGTCTCAGAATCACCCCGCCTGCAGGAAGAGCCATGTCCTAATGGCTTTTCGGAAGGCCAGCAAGGTGGGGATAATTTGGATCTCTGGGGGGAATTGGTTCCAGAGAACAGGGGCCCCTACAGAGAAGGCCCTGCCCCTAGGCCCCGCCAGTCGGCATTGTTTGGCTGACGGGACCCGGAGGAGGCCCACTCTGTGGGACCTCACCAGTCGAAGAGAAGTCAGCTTCAGTGGGTAACATCAAGAAAGGGTTTTTTCCTTAACATTTTCTGCATTATTTTCAAAATTGTATAGCAGTGTTAGTATTATATACAGAATTTAAAATTTTAGATCCAAATACAATGAACTCTGTGCCTCTGCATCCAATGAGATAGATTTCTATACTTTTAAAATTAAGAGCATATCAGTTCTTTAATTCTCCACTAATATTTTCTTCATTGGATCTATTTAAAAATAAATACATATTTGAAAATGAAGATTTTTATTTATTTATTCATAAACTAGAACTTTAAATCTAATTAAGAAATAAATTATTACATTTCCTCCTTTCCTACTGTTTTTTTCTAACTGGTGAAACCAATGGTTTTTTGTTGTTGTTGTTTAACTCTTTGTTAACACGTTACCAACCATTAGTTTATTTCTTAGCTTACATTTTTTTCTCTATATATATATAAATTACTTACCTGTAACCCCATGCTGTTATTCCCATAATAAGAGCCAACACTAAAATTGTACCAGCAATAGCACCAATAATAATATTTGTGCTAGTGACACCTAGATTAAAACAAAAACAAGAATTTAATGCGTTACTATTGGAGAAACCCACTTAAAATTACACAATCTTTTTTTCCTTCAATGTAAAATTTTGAAAGGGAAAAATTCTGTGACACCTAAGTGAACAGTGAACTACACAGGATTCAAGCTGGCGAGGATCAAAAATAGTTATGGGTTGTTATTCTTTCTAATTCTACATGTAACAATGTAAGTGAGACTATATTTGATCAAGACCAAAATTTGATGGAGAACTCTTTCTTTAAAATGCTAAGTGAAGACTCAGTACCCTTATTTCTGTACAGATCATGTTCAAGGCATTTCACATGAACAGTAACATATATATAACACACCTGAATTGTGCAAGCTTCCATCAATAATTGGTTTCATGAGACGCTTGCTGCAATCTACACCTGTCCATAACTGCTCACAGACACACTGCATTTCATTACTGCAAACCTACAAAGGATGTAATTCAAATTTAAAATAGAAAAATCCTAATATATGTTTCCTGGGAATCTAAGAAACTACAGTATTGAATTTTAAATAGCATATTATAATCTCCCATATTTAATTAGTCGACCATGGATGGATAAGATACAATGTATTTTGTCTGTTTACATCCCACTTTTATTATTTTTATAAATGATTCAAGGAGGCAAACATACTTAGTACTTAAATGTCTATGGAGAATCTCAAGTCATCCATGTCATGGTTGTCCAAAGGTGCTTTTTCAAGAGGCAACTGGACTTTCTGGTTTTCTTTGAAGACATTTCGCTTCTCATCCAAGAAGTTTCCTAAGATACCTAATACTTCTTCCTCCTATCATCCCCACAACAGTCCTGTGAGTAAATGGACTAGCCCAAAGTCACCCAGCTGGCTTTCACGCCTAAAGCAGTATTTGAACTCAAGATCTCCCAGTTCTAGCTTGATGCCTTAACTATTAAACCAAACTGATTCATGGTCCTCATGTGGCCTTCACTCCCATTATGGGAAACTATAATGCTTCTTCAGGATTCTCCACCACTGTTCCCTCTAAGCTGTGTGGCCGCGCGGCCGCGCACGTAATGAGAACGCCGCGTGGAAGTTTCTAACTCCGCACGGCATTTTCTAATGGCAGAGGCCGTGCGCCTGCGCGGCCGCACACATGAAAAGAGAATGCCACGCGGCAGTTTCTAACTTATGTTACAGGGAACATTGTTCTCCACTACATTTTAGTGGCAAGTTTTCAATAGTTTGCTTTGGTCTTTAATATAAAGTTTGTGTTAATATTAAAAGCCCAGAATATCTACTTTTTTAGCTTCCACTAAATTTTTTTTTTTAAATCAGGAAAAAATCATTCCTGCTTATGACTATGCAATGGCTCCTACAGCTGTCAGATGTTGAAAATGGTAAATATTTTGAAAGTAATGGCCTCAACCAAAAACACTATCCACCTCTAAACTGCTTATTAGTTTAACAGGGAAGCTATATTTTTTTTAAGAGAAGGGGAGAGAAGGGAATATAAACTAGGGGAACTGAATAACATATTTAAGATATTGGGAGGAAAGTGTTTATGGTGGCAAAGTTATTCTCTTCTGTGCAATACAAAAATTAATATGCTGAAATTATCACTCCCTATAAGAGACACTCTTGATCAGTCAGAAACAAACTTTCTCAAAGGAACATGCATGCATGCAAACACAATTGTGCACATTTTCATATCTTCATTTGAAAGCTCTTGTTTTTAGAACTACTGCCTGAAACCGAATTGTTAATAGATGACTCCCAGATTTACACCATTTATTTTGGAATGTCTTTAAAGGCATTTCTTGTCTACAAGGGACAGAAAGATTCATTTATGCTAAAGGTTTACTGCAGCATTGAAGAAAATCCCAGGGTTATATTCTAAATTGGGTAGTAAAAAAAAGCTCATAGAAAAAGGCCATAACAACTGCTTCTATACTGCGCAAAGAAAACTATATAAACTGGGTACCGGTTGACGTAATCACTAGGAAGTGAGCTCAGCTTAAAGGCACTTTTATCATTATTCTTCATCCATGCACTGGTGCATTACTGGGCTTCTTTAAATATCCAAAAAGAATAAATAAGTCATATTTCTTCCACATTCGAACTCCCCTATCTCAAGACAAAAAGACTAAACTTACTCCATGTCCTGAGCAAATAAAGCCATCTGTACTTCCGGGACAGGAACTGAAGTTAAAAGTATCCATTGAGAGACATCTGTGATCCCAGCATATTCTATTCGGACCACAGGGTGTCCCATCTTCTACATAACCCAGGTCTGCATCTTCCTCCAACTTCACATGACCACCACTACAAATAGAGTAAGAAGATTTAGTTAACGAAAACATTTTACCAAATGAAAATCATTTTGAACAAAAACTCAACCAAATTATTCTATATTAAGATATTACGTCAGTCTGTATCTATACAAGTCTTAGTAGGTCACTGTGTCTAGCTAACCTTGTCTGGCCATGGAAGTTAAGATGGATCAGTCCATGGAATATCAGGGTTGTAAGGACAACTTCATGGATTGTTAGCTTGCTGTGATGAAAAGCAACACATTACAATAAGGCTATGAGCTATACTGTGGGAACGTATATTCACAGAAGATCACCTAGATTGGCAAGATTGGTTGAGCATGATAAAAGACAAAAAAGACAAATATCTTCTGAACAAAAAATATACAAAAAAGATGGTGCAGTTTTATATGGAAACCAAGAAATCACAACATTGATAATATATGTCTAAAGATCATTGGAATAGAGCCACACATTCTGGAACATCAAGTTAAACAGATCCTAGAAAATATTGCCAACAAAGCTGCAGGAGTTGATGAAACACCAGCCAAATTTATTAAAACCTTCCAAAATGATGCAATTAAAGTTCTACTTGTAGTTCGTAAGCCAACTATGGAAAAGATAATTTTAATACCAAAATTAGACAGTGCTAATGAATATTCAAATTGTTGAACAACTGCATCTATCTCACATATTAGATAGATAATGCTTGATTTTGCAGTCCAGGCTTCAACAAAATGTAGAATGAGAATTTCCAGATGCCAAATACAGAAGAAGTAGAGACACCTGAGATCACATCACTTGCAATGTATAATAAAAAGGGAAAAGAAGTTCCAAAAACATCTTTTTTTCTTCATTGATAGAGATATTGGACTACACCACAAATTGTGGGTAGTTGTTAAACATATGAGTATACTGTACCAAGCCACATCTCCATCCTATTGATGAACTTGTAGGATAACCCGAAAGCAATAATTAGAGCAACTACATAGTTCCAAATTGAAAAAGAAGTGTGCCTAGATTGTATATTATCACCTTAATTAATTTATATGCAGAATATATTACTAAAAATCCTGGACTAAAAGAAAGAAACAGAAAGTAGAATTTAAATTGTTAGGAGAAACACTACCTCAGATACACTAGTACTTTATAACTTAGATGGTTGGAAATATGGTGAATTTAATTAACTTTAGTTAAAAGAAGATCAATGAACACAGCTGGACAACTGCTCAGTATTTTGGGGGGAATAAGGTTAGGCGAACCCAATGTAAAAAGTTAGAGAAGGTAAGGAAATAACTACCGGTTAAGTTTATCTTTTTTTTTAATCTAAAATTTAAAAAATACATAGAAATTGTAGCCATGAACTGAAGAGATATCTGTTGCCAAGGATTACCTGCAATTGAAAGTTTTTCCCAAATTTTGGAGAGAAATAGATGTGATTTCGCCATCCAGCTCTCCAAGTCTTGGAATATTAGAGACAATGTTAGAACACAGTAGATATCCACAAAGAACATCTCTGAGAAGAAACATTAAGCAAGTTGTTACTTTAAAAACAGCCTAAAAGAAACATTTCTAACTATAATTTCCTACTCCAAGAAATACTCAATTTTAAAAAAAAAAGTTGCAGAAGAATCTAACAGTGGCAATAGCTCTTGCTACTCACTCTGAAATCCCCATTATAATTCTCTAATTTGCAGAATTTTCTTCAGTGAACAATGTTGATTCAGATTATGGCTGAGATCTATACAAATCAGGGGGCTACGCAGTACAGGACATCATTGGAAAGATTCTCTCTCTCTCCCCCTCCCTCTCCCCCCCATCTCTCTCCCTCCCTCCCTCCCTCCCTCCCTCTCCCTCTCTCTCTCACACACACACACACATTTTGCTGTTCCTCTTCCTTTTTCCCTGTCTCCCCCATTAAAAAGTTGGTGAATCTTCTGTCCGTTTACAAAAGTGTGGATCTTTTCTTTCATTATTAATCTGACAAGAGTTCTGATACTCCACAAAGTAATTACCTGATCAACTATCCCATAATAATGCAAACTAGATCTATGCTACTCTGAAAGTCTGAAGAAGAAGAAAAAAGAGATTAAGCAAAACTGAATCTTGAAGCTTCATTTGCTGGAAGTCTGACCTTTTCTAGTAAACAAAAGTAAAAGATGCAAATAGGTGCATGGCTAACACTACAGGGCTCTATAGACTTGTGTTCAGAAGTACAATCTTAATGCTATTCGTAGTAACTATACACAACCTGCCATTAATGGAGTATCAAGCTCCACTGTAAACAAAGTCACAAGACTCTAGTCATCCAATTTAATAATTATTCATTTTGGGTGGTAGAGAAGAAGCACTGGGGGAACAAAGATGCTACAAGAAATGCAATGAGAATAAGAATCACCATTACATAGATTAGCATGAAGGTTTAAAAGTGAAAATGAATATTTGTAAATAAGCTTATGGACCATGATAGAACACAAATACAAATACTATATTATGTAAGCAGAGAGGGCTTAACTTACTCATTCTTGCACTGAATCCACGTATCTTTGTCTCTGCCACAGCTACCTTTCTCTGTTCCTTCTATATTTAATCTTTCATAGCAATATTTATCAGCAGATGTCACTTCTGCACACAAAATATATTTAAAAAGATAATTATGTGTGGTTGGAGTTAGAAATTCAACATTGTAAATGTAAATATTTGTGTTAAAGCTACAAATTATTCACTCTCAATTATTTTTCTTACAGACATATAAAAATAAAATATAAGAAACTGCTGGACCATAAAAAGCACACAAGAATTTGTATCTAAAAAGATGCCATCTAACCTAGTCTTTGCCAACCTGATACCTTTATTTGCATTCAACTTAATGTTCCATTATGCCATAGTCAGCATGCCAGAAATACTGAAAGGAAAAGAAAATGAAAGAGAAAATGCTTCATCTAGTTCTATTGAATTTATTTTTTAAAGTGTTTTATAGATTTACCTGATGGCTGAAAGTCCTCTGGCTCCATATATATGAATTTTAATAAACTCAGAACATAGATAAATATGTTCTTAGTTAGAGAAAACTAATGGGAAAAAGAACTGCAGAGGAGAGAATTTCTAAAATGGATACCTAAAACACAATTGCCAACAATTCTAATTAGGCTAAAAAGAATGGAAGACAGAAAAAACCAACACGCTTAATGAAGGCTTGAAAACACCTAACAGTATAAAGAGGAACAGGTCATAATTAAAGTTGTCCTGGAACTGCAGGATGGCATCAGGAAAAGGAAAGAATTTGCTGAGGTAGCCAAATGATGCTAAGAACAAAAGGATTTCTTTAGATAAGATAAATTTCTTAAATTTTCTTTAGATAAGACAGAAAAAAATCATCAGTTGCTCAGAGAAAATGGCAAAATGCAACAGATAAGGATGTGCAAAATTCATCAATCCAGAAAGGGGACATTTTGGAGAACTCCAGATTATTCCATTCCTCCCTCTGGATCATTGGATGGTTAGGCAGTTCCTGAAAGTAAATTCTCCGACCCGAAGTGGTTTGAAGTATCGTAGACATGGATGAAATGGGTTTGTTCTGGGTCTCACCTATCTTCAGACCATTTCAATTCACTGCCTTTTAAGAGAATCTATTTCCAGAAACTGCCAAACCACCTATTGAACAATATTGTCCTGATGAAATCTGGCCAAGTTCTGGAAGGGGAGGAGGAAAAAACATACAATACATATACATTGTATACCTGTGAATATATTCAATACCTAATCAACGAATGTTCAAAAGAAGCGAAAGCACACAATTTCAAGATATTACTCACTATCTCCCCATATGTATTTACACTGTCTGTCTCTTGTTTTGCATCTTCCTCCAAAGCAAATGCCCTAAAGAAAAATGTTAGAAAGTAATTTTGTAAATATTTGTTCAATAAACAACCATTGCTTATCTATTTTTCTACCCATGAAGTAAATATATTCAGGCATGTGCTGCCAAAGTCAATTTGACTGTGTTTAGTGAGATTCAGGATTGCAAACTTAACATAAAATTTCTTTAGGTTTATAAATCGTTAATTTCAAATGCTTAAAGATTCAAAACAAAACGCCACCAGATCCAGAAAAGTGATTTATTTACTTAATTAATTTATATGTCCCTGGTCTCACAACTCTGATTGGCATACAACAAGATTAGAAAACAATGCCCTTTCTCTACTTATTGTTACAGAGGAACAGAGATGATACTGAATCAGCGGTGGGTTGCTCCTGGTTCGGCCCGGTTCTCTGAACCGGTAGCGGCAGTGGGAGGCTCCGCCCACCCACCCGGGACGCTTCTGCGCATGTGCAGAAGTGTCACGAGCACACGTGTGAACCGGTAGCAAAAGCATTTAGAACCCACTACTGTACTGAATACATAGGTATTTCTGTGCCTTGTATTTTGCTTAAACATACTCAAGAATGATGGCTCCAAGTTTTCATTTTCTGCAAAAAACAGTGGAACTGAGAACAAATTATTGTAAATTCGCAGAACAAGAACTGTAAATGGACTGTAATTGCTGTTACTGATTTGATTTAGAACTGAGTGCTCTCACTTACTAATTCAATGTTAGGAAGCTTCCCAGAAACATAAATACCTAGCACAATCTGAATGTAACCTTCTATCCTGCCAGTAAACTAATTTAGCTTTGAATTGATGACTTTTAAAAATATATATAATAATAATTACTACCTTCTTACTATATCAAATAGTTTAGAACAGTATCATACTTTCAAGAGATATTCAATTACCCTATTTATATTTAGCTGTCTTTTGTTCAATGGATTTAAAACAATTTAAAAAACAAAATCCTGTTCATAGTATTTTTGCAGTCTGTCTGAAATCCCATAATTGTCCCAAAGTCCAAGCTTTGGTATTTTGAAACTCTCTTTTATCCCAACTAACTAGATTCCCACCTAAGAGCAACAACATGACTGCCAATATATTCTTCAAAACTTGTGTGAAGTGAATGCAATACGTTATTTACTATTATTTTTAATTAGCAATAACAAATATGTGTTCATATGCTACAAAACATCAATGCCGAGCAAGTATCGCTGGGCCAGGTAGCACTGAAGATATTCACTGCTTCTGTTCCATAGATCAGAAAATGAAATGAATTGCTCCATCTTGTGATTGGTGGTTAGTAAGTCCTATGCTGAATATTAAACCCTTGGACAAGATCAAGAAAATATAAACTGAAGAGTTTATGTTTTTTAATGCTAGTTTATATAAACTTGAATATAGTATGAGGAGTCCATTTGAATCATTTGAAAAAATTATTTTCAGTTCTTACTTATATTCAAATATATTTCAGTTTCCAGTTCTTGCAGCATGGGCTGAGTTGTCTTTATGAGATAAGCTGTGAATGAACTTCATCTTCTATGTCTTGATTATTTATGTCTATTCTTTCTTCAATTTTCATAACGTGTTACAATGGGGACTGCTAGGCCAGGGGTGGGCAAACTATGGTTCTTTGAGGACCTGTGGACTTCAACTCCCAGAATTCCTGAGCCAGCCATGCATGCATGGCTAGCTCAGGAATTCTGGGAGTTGAAGTCCACAGGTCCTCAAAGAACCATAGTTTCCCCACCCCTGTAGGCGATCCATCACTGGACTTCTAAAGAATACAATTCAAACACATTGTAATCCTCAGAAGTCCAATGATCTCCATTCACTATAATCTCACTCTTTGTGTCTGCTATCTCCCTCCTTCCTGATGTGAATTTTGGTAGTCACATGGTCTATCAGAGGGGGATGTGCAGCCTTTTAGGGGAAACTTCTCCAAAGGAAATCATGCTGCTTATAGGTCCAGGTCATTTATGGTCCTTTAGGCTTTCTCATTTTCAGATTCCCTGTGCTATTTAACATAGACAGTATATTTCCATCCCAAGGATGGCTTCTATGGTGAACTGGATCTAGAAAGAGGGTCATATATCTCTACTGTCCATGAGAGACCTCATTGACTTTGTTGGGATTGCTAAACATCTTGAAATTCTCTGTGGTTTTAGGTACTGGAAGGAGATGAGCATCCGTGGGGAGAATGGAAGAGAAATGTCATCCATGATACTGAGTTTATGCAGATGATAAGCTAACTTTGAAACCTAATGAGCCTATGAGATCTCATCATCTGAACATCAAGCTCCATATGGCTGGCAAACATAAATGTTCAATGCTAGTCAGGAGTGAAAATATAACCTTTAAGACAGTAAAAGTAAATTCTTGGGCAGACATATAGTGAGCCAGTTAAGTCAGAATCTCTTTCAAATGATTTCTTATCACAACCTTCATATCTGGGCTGTACTGCCTCTTCTCACAACAACTTAACTTATCCTTCCTGCCTCCTTCCCACAGCCTTGCATGCTGAAAACAGATGACAAGCTGTAGGATGATCATCTTTCTATCGTTTGGCAGAATGAGCAGGCTTTTGTGTTATTGTGGGTTCATGAATATAAACATGCTCATGAAGAAGGCTCAGAAGAGGCTGTACTTCCTGAGAATGCTCAGGAAGATAAATCTATCTCAGCTTCTACTGTTGTCCTACTATCGCAGCACCATTGAGAGTGTCCTGACATATGGTATTCTAGCATGGCATGGAAGCAGCTCTGCAGCAGACAAAAAAGATCTACAGAGAATAATTACAACTGCCCAGAATATCATTGGGCTCCAGCTACCAGCCCTGGATGATATCTCTGCATCTCGCTGTTCTAGGAAGTTGCACAATATTCTCAGAGATTCTTCTCATCCTGCTTACAATCTTTTTGAACTGTTGCCTTCTGGCAGAAGATACAGAACAATCAAAACTCGGACCACACGCTTTCTGAATAGTTTTTATCCAAGAGCTATAATTGCACTTAATAATGAATTGAAGGGTCACCATCAGTGAGCTGTTGGATAATATTACTTGGTCTGTTGTATGGATGTTTGAGTGGTTCAGGGTGGGGAATTCGTGGCGGGTGGGGATTGCTATGTGTGTTGGGACTGGTCTTGAAGCGTTATGTGAATTTTGTTGAATGGGTGTACTGTGTATATACGTACAATGACAATAAATTATTATTACAATCAGGTGAGGCATTGTAAGCTTCTGACTGGTTCTATGGTCATCTCAAAAGAGTATTGTTAGAACAATACTGATAGAGATGTCCTCCTTTTATATTGAAAGAAATGGGTATTAATTCTAACATCCCATTTTGCTCAAACTGCTAATTGCAAAGGCTTTGAGAAGAATTTTCCATCTGATCAGAAGCACACAGGTTATGAACTCAAAGCCAGAAGCTATTTACTAGAGTTGTACTGCCATCTGGTGGTCATCATTGAAATACATTTTATCTTTCCATTCTAAGCGGAACCAGTTATAAATTTCAACAAGTCCAACTTGTTCAGCTTTTTTATTTTTCTTCATATAGGGATTTAAAAAAAATACCATTAATCATTAAAAATCATTAATGCATCAATTTTGTAAAACCAACATGCATAATGAGTGCTACATATTTAAGACTGCCTC
The DNA here is from genome assembly GCA_023053685.1 of Diadophis punctatus similis. Lineage (NCBI taxonomy): Eukaryota > Metazoa > Chordata > Lepidosauria > Squamata > Dipsadidae > Diadophis > Diadophis punctatus. The sequence goes on along the minus strand of JALIGW010000007.1, from coordinate 29,322,333 downwards.
TGTTAGCTTAAGTGTCACTTTGCAAATGAAGGGGTTTTTTTTTCTTGGTTACAGACATTCCAGAGATATATTTGGCATTCTAGTTTAGTGAGAGAAAAGAGAAGCAACAATAAACATGTGGAATTTATTCAAACAATGAACAAACAATAAGGCAGGGGTCCTGAATAATGAGAGGGACAAGCTATATGCAGTTAACTGAAATTTTGTCTTCAGCAATAGGAAACCAACTGGGGAGGAACAAGACAGTCCTGACCCAATATTTAAACTCAAGTCACATGTCTATTCTTTTCATTGTAAGGAGAAAGTATCAGTCTACTATTGAAGGCTCCTATTGTACCAAATCAATCACAGACAGGACTCTTTGGTGAAAACTATGAATACAATAGCCTTTCAGAATCTCAGCTTGGTCTTATGATACAGTCTGCCTTATATTCTGATAATAAAAATCGAATACATTGTACATACCTGTTCATTATCGCATGAATACCCATCTATTTTGTAGAGATTTGGAGAGCACTAAAGACAAAGCAGAATGAATTAAATAATAAACCTTGTGATAACTGTAATATCTAAAATTAATTTGTTAAAAGTTTCCCAAATCTTGCTTTTCATTAAATATAGGTAGTCCTCAACATACAATAATTTGTTTAGTGACCATTTAAAGTTACAATGGCGCTGGGGGAAAAAGTGACTTATGGCTATTTTTCACATTTACAACCATTGCAACTATTGCACTGGCAAATTCAGACATTTGGCAACTGATTCCTATTTATGACTGTTGCAGTGTCCCAGGGTCATGTGATCACTTTCTGCGACCTTCTCACTAGTCATTTAACAGCCATGTTACTAACTTAAGAACTGCATGGATTCAGTTAACAACTGTGGTTAAGAAAGGACATAAAAAGGGGCAAAATTCACTTAACAAATGTCTTGCTTAACAACAGAAACTTTGAGCTCAATTGACTACCTGTAAAACGTCTCCAAAAATTATATTTTTCCCTTTTTTTAATGAGCTTTACCTGACTGGAGTCCCCTTTGCATGTCTCTGGAATGTCACAATCATTTACAGCTTCTCTGCAAACCACACCTTTAAGTTCAAACTGAAAAATAAAAAGTAGTATTTGGGAGCATCTATATATTTGCAATTGTTTGAATATAAATACCATAAATAATGTTTTTACTTAGTTTACTGGAGATTCTCAATACCACTCACATGATTAAAGATACGATACTCAAATGTTCAGTTTAAGATTTTCAGTCTTTTAAAAAAAACCGGTCTATTGATTGATAATCACAGTGTTGACACTGTTATTTGTATTAACAATTCTATGTTGGAATATCTTTGTGGTTCGAGAGTTCAGTTCTTGTGTAATTAAATTGTTTAATCATAAAGAAACATATTTGTCTGAAGCTAATTTTATCTACTCTTAACAAGCTAAACTAGATCAGACATAACAGCAAACCATTTCAATTTGCCCAGGGATGGGCATTATTTTAGGGTATTTTACACAAGAAAAGGCTTGGAGTTTTGGTGGTTATGAGGTTGTTCTTTTCTTTCATAGCCTTAAAATGTATCCATCCAATTTTTGTGAATTAATTTAGATCAATTTTTACCCTTTTATTACAAGTTTATCAGTAACTTCCTTAATCTGATGCTTCTATATTTATGAGTTATAATAATATAATTTCTTTTGTTGAGAAAATCTTCTCTACATAGTTTACAAGGTCAGTTAACACAAAGTTTTATACACCAGAATCATAAAAACAGCCGATGCCATTTTTATAGTGTAGTGATTAAGATATTAGACTGGTGTAACACCAAAACTTACTGGATGACTTTCGGCCAGAGTACTTCAACTGTCCTGTTGCCAGAAAAGTTAGGAGGAACACCATGTATAATTCCTTCTTATATAATTCTTATATAAAGAATTATATCTTATATAAAAACATGGATGTACATTTAACATGCACAGAAATAAAAAGTTTTAAAAATCCTTGATTGCCCTTTGACATTTTGTATGGTAGAGTTTATATATTTTGGCATTGTACTGAATGAGATTATTTTTAAATCATTTCATCATCTCACTTTTTCGTTTTTGTTACCATGTTTTTATTGAGAACCAGGAAAGTCTACAGACAGCAGTTGCTAGTTCGTTTAGTTCACACTGTCATGCTAACCAGGGTGTACTATGAGGAGGCAACTAGCTCCATACCACAGCCGGAAGATTCAAATCCAGGAAGCCCCCATTGGCACTTTCACAGCGCCTGCCCAACAACTTTAATATTGATTCCCAATGGAAAGCCAAAATGGGTCTCCGCACACCCAGACCAGTGGTGGGTTCCTACCAGTGCGGTCCACTCTATAGCACCGGTAGTGGCCTGCTGGTGACGTCACAGTACCGGTGCGGTCGGTTGCCGGTGCCTGGGCGCCGCCATTTTTAAAAAGTTTTTTTTTATTTTTATTTTTTTAAAATTCTTTTGCGCATGCCCAGAAACCGAGTTTCCAGCACTGCACTGGAATGCGTTGCCTTCATGCGCTGCCTTCCTACCCCACAGTGAGTCCAAGGAGGGGAGGATGGCTGAGGGAGTGTGTGAGACGCTGAAAGAACGGGCGGCAGGAGCTATCTTCATTCCCCTCCCTTCAGCAGTCCGAGAAGCCACGAATGCACGGTGATGATCCTAGGCATTTTCGCACGTTTGAGGCTTCTCGAGCTGCTGAGGGAAGGGGGAATGGGCGGCAGGACCTATCTCAGTTCCTCTCCCTTCAGCAGTCCGAGAAGCCAGGCCCACCCAGTCACATGGCTGGCAAACCACACCCACAAAAAAAGCCACGCCCACAGAGTGGTAGTAAAAAAATTAGGAACCCGCCCCTGACCCAGACATAGGAAGACATATAAATGACCTCACTCAAAAAATGCTAATGGACAATCCTGAATAGGATTCATACCTCACATGGGGTCTACTGGGTCTCTCTGTATGAATGGGGCATAGTGCGACTGCTGAGTCCCATGTCAAACTGTAGATCACATCATGATCAGCTAAGCTCAGGGCATATACCGGTCCAGTATCTGATTATTATTATTTCATATAAACAATGCTGCGCGTCAATGGTTAGATGGCCTAGACATTGGTATTTGAATATAGATCTTTTCAACATTTATATTTTATTGTATTTAATTAATCTAGATGAAATGTCAATATATATTGCTAGTCCATATATGATATGCCATATGCTAAATAAATAATCTCATAATTCCTTAAAACAAAGGTGGTTTTTCCCCCAAGTCATTTTAATACGTACCTGACATTTGCTACAACAAAGTCCATTACTGCATTGAGAGTTAGCAGTTAGAGTGCAGGAACTGCAGCAATCTTCACCTTCAGCATGACATTCCTAGGGAATGGAACTAACGGTGAAACAGCAGTTTGACAGAAACATGCTGCAGCTTGACCAGAAAACTGCTGAGATGCTTTGCTACTCAAAATTTCACCTGTCTCTCTACTCTGGGCATAATTCACACTTCAGATTACAAAGAAAACAACAATGGCAGTATTTTGATAGCATGAGGGAGAATGCCAGAAAAGAACCTAGAATAATAGGGTTGGAAGGGACCTTGGAGGTACTCTAGTCCAACCCTCTGCTTGTGGCAGGAGATCCTATACTATTCCAGATTTCTTTAGGCTTGATGGGATTGATATACATGATCGCAGAAAAAAATAACAGAATAGCAGAATAGAATAATAGAGATGGAAGTGATCCTAAGTGTCCTCTAGTCCAATACCCCACCTAAGCAAGAGATTCTACACCATTTTGGACAAATGGCTGTCCAATCTCTTCTTAAAAACCTCCAGTGTTGGAGTACCCACAACTTCAGGAGACAAGCCATTCCACTGGTTAATTGTTTTCAATGTCAGGAAGTTTCTCCTTAGTTCTAGGTTGTTTCTCTTTTTGATTTAAGTTTTCATCCATTGCTTTTTGTCCTGCCTTCAGGTGCTTTGAAGAATAGGTTGTGGTATTAACACTTCACACCATCTTGATTCTATCCATCTGTTAATGCAGTTTAGGACTGCATTTGCAGGTTTTTTTTTTTTTTTGGGTGGCTTCAGCACACTACTGGCTTATAATTAAGTGGTTGTCCACTAGGATTCCTAGATCCTCTCACAGTTACTACTGTTGAGTCAGGTTTCACATATTCTATACCTGCCATTTGATTTTTCTTGCCTAAGTGTAAAACCTTACTTTTCTCACCACTGAATTTCATTTTGTTAGATAGGGCTCAATGTTCAGGTCTGTCAAGATCCTTCTGGACCTTGACCCGATCTTCTGGAGTATTGGCTATTCTTGTCAGCATGGTGTCGTCTGCAAATTACAAGCTCCTCTTCTATCCCTAAATTGTTTATGAAGATGTTAATGAGTACTGGGCCTAAGACAGAACCTTAAGGACTACATGTTCAGTGTGGTTTGTCAGCCAGTTATAAATCCATCTGGTGATGCTCTCTATCCCACATTTTTCTAACTTACCAAGAAACAGGTTGTGGTCTATATTATCAAATGCCTTACTGAAATCCAAGTATACTATGTCCACAGTATTTTACTGGTCCTTTAATCTAGTTACTTTGTTAAAAAGTGAAACAAGATTTGTTTAGTATGATTTGTTTTTGACAAATCCATGTTGGCTTCTGGTTATAACTTTGCTTGCTTTTAGGTGTTCGCAAATGTGTTGCTTAATTATCTTTTCCAGAATCTTCCCAGATACTGATGTCAGGCTGATTGGTCTGTAGTTTCCTGGATCATTTTTTCCCTTTTTTGAAGAAGGAAGCAAGGAAGGAGCACATTGGAGTTCAAGATGGCATTAATTCAATTCTCATTTGTATGGTACGACTGAATGAAAAGTAATATTCTCACCTCCATAACTTTAATTAGGACTATTGTAGGAAAATAGAAAAATAATGCTTTAAGTTTACTTCTCCACATAAGCACATTTGTTACACTTCACATTGTTACATTTCTTACACACTTCTGCAAATGATGGACAAGCTTCTTAAAGCTGTCACAATATGCCTCTGGACTGTCTCTTTAGCCAGGACTTGACCATTCTTTCTAATTTTTCTATTTTTCATCTATTTCAGTCAAACAAATGCCCATGAAGGGAAAATTTTGTGAAATGAATGGCACAAAAACTGTATAATATATAGAGTAAAACACTTAGCTCTAGTTTTGCAATTGCTTCTTGGATAACTCATGAGGTATGAGATCTTATATTGTCATACTGCAGCAAAATTTTCTTGTTGCACTTCTGAACTCTGCTTAAAAGTTGCCTCAAAGTCTTGAGTGTTGAAATGTAGCACTCTTGGTTGATAATAGTACTAGGCTACAAAGAAATCCATCTGAATAATAGCATTTGAACCTCAAAAAATGACAACCATGAGTTTTCCTGTTGAATTCTGTGTTTTGAATTTTTGTTTCCACAGGTGAAGTTTTGTGATAATATTTCACAGCCTGATACTTTGCTCCTGGGTCATAATGATGAATCTATGTTTCATTCACTGTCACAATGCTGTGAAGAAAATCCTCATTGTGCTTTTTGAAGAACAATTGCTTGCAGATTGCAACTCTTGAAATTTTCCTCTCTACCATTAGGGTGCAAAGAACTCATTTTTCACAAACTATTCAATATTGAAGAACTTATCTAAAGCCATTAGAAAGGGCCTCTTAACTAAAATGGAAGAGCTGCCCCTAATTAGCTATGTAATGTTAAATTTACCGATTGACCGCCACAATCACATTCTTCCCCAGTTTCAACAAAACCATTACCACATTCTGGGGGATCCAGGAGCTACAATACAAAAATAAGAAAGCATTAAAAATGTAACATATTAGCATCTTGCCATGCGTGATGAGAGATGGTGGAAGATCATTATTTCAATAGACAGAAAAGATGTAGATGTAATTATAGAAATGGGTGCTATACACCTCCTTGTGTACAAGTCCTGATTTTCCCAATTTCATTTAATGAGGAAAAATGTTCCAGGACCACAATAAGCCATGGTCCCTGCTGTAGTGTCATAACACAAAAATGTTTTTTTTTTAAATCAGGCTTAGCAGGTAGTGATTCAAGGATGCAAGTCTATGATATTCAAAAAATATTTCAAGAATTAGAAAAAAACATTTAGGAAAGAATATCAGTGACTGCCAAGTATAATATCCAAGCCATATTTATAGTTAATTCAAGCTTTATTTTTATATGCATATATGGTATAAAAATCTCCTATTTCTGAGTTGAAGATTTTACTTTGTAGTCTGATTTTAGGGTATTTGCTTCTGATCTTTTTAATATTAGTCCTCACATATTAGTAGTGGATTCTTAGTAGGAGAACGGATTGCAATTAGGGTTTTTTCTGTGATTAATTACTATTTTTTGATAGCTACACCATTCAGAGATTAAAATGCCATTCTTGATCAAAAGAATTTGGGGCTCTTGATTTCTAAAATGCTTAGAAAAATCACTAATAATAATAATCATCATCATCACCATCATCTGGTGGACTGTGAATCAACCATAATAAGCATTATTATAACAACTTCCATATTTTTACTATCAAACACTTCAATTAAGCATTTTAACACAACTGTCATGAGACTTGTTAAATTAAGAACTGAAAGAGAAAATTTTGCAAACAAAATTATTTTTGTTTTTACCTTGGAAGGCTTGTTGAAAAGGCAGGTTCCGCCGCCATTATTTAAAAACTCATGGTATTCCTCAATATCACATTTGGAGAATTTGGTTGGAAGATAATAACTGTGATCCAAAAAGAAATAAGTCAGTTCATTTCTACAGAATTAAAAAGGTACCTCCCGTCTTGACTATTGCAACACGCTCTACATGGGGCTGCCCTTGAAGAGAACTCGTAAGCTCCAGTTGGTGCAAAATGCAGCGGCCCACATGGTTTTGTGCAGACCCCGGTGTGCACATGTGCACACGGTGTGCACATCTCCTGCGAGAGCTGAATTGGTTGCCGATTTGCTTCTGGATGCAATTCGAGGTGCCGGTTGTCACCTTTAAAGCCCTTCATGGCTTGGGACCAGGTTATCTGAGGGACCATCTCTTGCCAGTTACATCTATCCATCAGAGCGGGGAGGCAGGGAATGTTGCAGGTCCCATCCCCAAGGGAGATACACCTGGTGGGACCCAGAAGAAGGGCCTTCTCCGTGGTGGCTCCTTCTCCCTGGAACATCATTCCCACCAGAGATTAGAATAGCCCTCACTCTAATACTTTTCCGGAAGATGCTGAAGACCTGGTTCTGCCAGCGGGCCTGGGGAACCCAGAGCGGAATGGAGCCCATTAAATGGCTCGTGTGATCTGCTGTTACTGGGGCAGGGGGTGGGAGGTTATTTTGTTATATTGTAGTATATTAATTTATTTGATTCTTTTTTAGTTTTTATTGTTTTAAATGTGGTTTTATATTCTGTAAGCCGCCTTGAGTTGCCATGGGCGAATAGGCAGATAGGCAGATAGGCAGATAGATAGATAGATAGATAGATAGATAGAGAGAGAGAGAGAGAGAGAGAGAGAGAGAGAGAGAGAGAGAGAGAGAGAGAGAGAGAGAGAGAGAGAGAGAGAGAGAGAGAGATGATAGATAGATAGATAGATAGATAGATAGATAGATAGATAGATAGATAGATAGATAGATAATAAATAAATAAATAAATAAATAAATAAATAAATAAATAAATAAATAAATAAATAAATAAATAAATAAATAAATAAGAATTTCATTCTGCAACTGGGCCACTAAGTTATTTCATGACCAAATATTAAAAAAAATAGGAAAACTATCCAAAACTCTGAATTTTCTGGAACAATGGTTAAATAATTTTAATTAAGTTCTTCTTTTCTCTATGTTCATATCGGCAAATTACATGAGACACTTAAAAACATGTTTACGTTGATGCAGAATGCAGTTGCAATCTTCAGCTTGGGCATTATTAATGCACAATTCTCTAAGCTTTATACAAAAATATTCAAAGTTGAATATTTCCTATTCAAAAATAGGAAAACTATCCAAAACTCTGAATTTTCTGGAACAATGGTTAAATAATTTTAATTAAGTTCTTCTTTTCTCTATGTTCATATTGGCAAATTACATGAGACACTTAAAAACATGTTTACGTTGATGCAGAATGCAGTTGCAATCTTCAGCTTGGGCATTATTAATGCACAATTCTCTAAGCTTTATACAAAAATATTCAAAGTTATACAGCAAATACAATATAAGCTTTTATCTGCCACTAAGATATATGAAACAGATGTTATGAATACAAGTGTCCAGTCAAACATCCTTGAGCAAATGTTATTTTCTTAATATAGAATGGCAGTTTTTTGCTCTGGGAGAACTATGAATACTAACAATATTGAGAGCATTTTGGGGAATACTTGTTTCTAGGCTAGAATTCTCAATGTCTGACAACAATCATGGCATGTCCTTTATAAGTCAAAGACTTTGTGGAAATGATATCTTTTCATATGCTAGGACCAGCATTGTCAGGCTAGCATATTATCTTCTGAGAATACATGATACTATTCACCAGTCAGAGAGATTTTTAATCCAGAGACCTTCACATGTCTTCCAGATTCAGACCTATACTGCTTGTGGAGTAGCCATGAATCTGGAGGTTTCAATCACTTATTGTAATTAATATCTGTTAAGCAGCCCATGCACCATAAATTTGTCTAAATTCTTTTCAAATTGTCTATCAGGAATCAAGGTGCAAATCTCTAGGAAAGGGTAGTCAACATATATCTCTCCAGATGATGAGGAATTACTATACATATTCTCAGGAGTGAAGATGCCAGGAGTTATATCTGGAGTAATATAGATTAATATATTCTTTTCTTAATGTAACAAATAATCAATCCCTGGAATTCATAATCATCTGTACAAATATGATACTAAAACTGTATATGTAAAATATTTATGTTTGTGTTTTCAAATCTCTCTTGACTTCTGGAGAGTCCACACAGTTTTCACAGCAATATTGTTATGGAAATGGAAATCGTTTTCACTAATTTCTTCTTCTTCTCTGAAAGAAATTGACTGGGTCAAAATCATCCAATGGGCTTAGTCCCTAAGGCAGAACTAAAATTCATTGTCTCCCAGATTCTAGTCTGATGGTTTAAACACTATAGAAAACTGGCTCTCAAAGCTAATTAACCATGCATTAATTGACTAATTGATACATCAGTGTCAATTGAGTAATATGCATATCATTTTTGTGTTAACAGCTATAAGCAGCCACAGGTTTTCATCCAATAACTATCTGCTAATTTACATTTTTATTGCATAGAAATCTCTGAAAGAAAACCTCTTACCCTGTATCTCCCATTATACACCCGGACCATGTATCCTCACATTTACATTCACCTAAAATAAATAAAATAGGCAAATCACATCACAATATAAAGTGAGCAATCACATATCAAATATGTTAAATAAAGAAATATAATTAAATAAATGAATAGCATCAAACAAGCTTGCAACAGGTAATTGTATAAGTCTCTGTTTTAATAGAAAATGAAGCAGTGTAGCCATGCAATTATATTATCACAAATTTATTATTATATAAATTTGGTGCAAGTTCCTATTTTGTCATAAAGTGCCATCGTTTGGGAACTTGAAAGCTTGCATTCTTTGTCACGGCATCTGCCCTCTGGGAATGAGATCTCTAAAATCTTTGGGGGTCCCACCCTGTTGGCATTCTGTAAGGGACAGAAGCCTGGTTATTGTCCCAACCTTTGGGCTAAAATGGAAGAAACCCTTGCTGTGTGTATATTTTTGTATAGACTGAATGGGTATCCTCTTGTTTTGTTTTGTGTTCTGTTTTTTGCAGTTTGTTATATAGATAGTCCTCAACTTAAAACATTCATTTACTGACTGTTCAAAGTTACAAGGGCACAGAAAAAAGTATTTATGAGAGTTTTTCACATTTATGACTGTTGTAGCATCCCCATGGTCACATGACCAAAATTGAGCCGCTTGGCAACTGACTCATATTTATAACGGTTGCAGTATCCTTGGGTCATGTGATCATCTTTTGCGACCTTCTGACAAGCAAAGTCAATGGGGAAGCCAGATTTACTTAACAATTACATTACTAACAACAACTGCAATGATTCAACTGTGGCAGGAAAGGTTGTAACATGGGACAAAATTCACATAACAGATGTCTCGTTTAGCAATGGAAATTTTGAAGTCATTTATGGTCAAGTCAAGGACTACCTAAAATACAACATATACCATTATTCATGGTTTATTTTAAATCTTTGTTCCAAAAAATAAATACATGTATTCAGTATATCATAATGCAATATAAGTGTATCACAATAGCTACATCTCATGTCTTTTACAATCAGTATACAAAGGATAAAGTGTTTTTCCCCAAAATACATTATTTTTATTTTTGTTACAATCTGATAAATTGATTAGGATCAACATCCCTTTATCCATAAAGTCCTTTAAGTGGAAGGAATCGGAAGGATCCCTTTCAGATTTTTCAAGGCAGAGTAGAAATGATTATCAAACTCTTTTTGTTTTTGCAAAACAAGTATAAATAATTGACATGGGGTCAATTTGAAAACTAACATTGCTGTGACTTAAGCCATAGATGATCTCAAAACTTCCCAGGAATTTTTTCTTAACATCTTATATAGGCAATGCTATATTTGTATTTAAATGTTTAAATGTATGCAGTTTTTAGATTTTCAATTTAAGGCAAATTGGAATTAAAAGGTGCTAAAAATCTTAGACTGTGATACAAGCAGGACAGAATTTCAGTTCTATGCCTATTTTTAAGGTTCCTTTTCAGTTAATTCAACTGGATTCCTACAGACATTGCAAGCAATCTTTTTTAAAAAGTCATATTTAATTACCAAAGCTAACAATGGCTTTGTTAGAGTAAAAAGTATAAGAATATCTTTGCCAGAAAAAGAATCTCTATTCAACATTTCTTACCACTTTGCAACCTTCTTTTGTCTGAGAAGATCCCAAGATTGTGCGCCAAGGACTGTGCCAATGTAACAGCCATTAAATCTGGCTTTCCAAACTGAAAAACAAGACAATGACTTTGAAGCTTTTCCATTTTAGAAATTTTAAATTAGCAAAAAAATGTTGAACCATCCTAGGGCATTTATTCCCCAAAGTATGCTTTGAAATGCAGATGAGTAATAAACTAGCAGAAATTTGCAAAGCACTGTTTAAAACAATAAAAACAAAGACAGATAAAATATTAAAGCTAAGTATAAGTTTGGCTCAGAGCCAAACATATTCATTATATTGTATAATCTTTCTTTTAAATGCCCTGTATGCTTGTAATAACCTCTTTGGGTTAGGCGATTAAGTTATAACTTTGTGATTGAATTAACTCTACTGCTAGGTAAGTCCCCTAACCATAATTCTTTGTCACTCTTTTTCTGATTATTTATTATATTTAATTGATTGTGAGGGGTCACAATTCTCAGGAACTCTGAGTAGCTTACAATTTAAAAATAAAAGGAAAATATATATGAAAAAGCCAGCTAGAACGGTCTAGATTAGAACACCTTGCCATGGCCAACTCACCACAGTCAACTCACTGTGACCAACTTGCTACAGCCAACTTGCCACAGGGCAACTCATCACAGCTGACTCGCCAAGGGGCAGCTTGCCATGGGACATTTCAACTGTGTATTTTTTTTTCATTCAGTTACTTTTATTATTGGTGATCACGTTTTCATCAAAATTATTGTAACTCTTGAATTTCTGGATTGACTTTCTTTATTTTATAACTTTTGGGCATAGTTCCATCAAATTAATCTAACTTCTGTATTTGCTGAATTGTCCCATGTTGAGTTGTCTCATGGCATGTTGGCTGCCGCAAGTTGTCCTATTCCAAACTAGAAGGCTAATTAAACCTCCATATACCTACTATTTGGGATAGAATAAGAAGCTTTAACAAAAACCAATGGAAACAACAGGGGTACCCAATAAAATAAAATAAATTGAATCAAACTAAAAAAATAACATAAAATTCTAACCAGGCTCATGTTAAGAGGCAAAATGTTTAAGCCTTCCATCCTCAGTCAGTTGGGTAAATAAAATGTACACATTTTTGCAAATGGAAGTAGCATTCCCTTCCCTCAAAAATAAATTTTGAAATATTATGTTGTAGCATAAAATGCATATTCTATGAAATTTTTCAGATCACAGATGAGCAGCTGAGATTTTATGGAATCCCAAACTTTTAAAGGAAAGACCTGGCCAATAGTTGCTTTTCCTTGGAAACGACATAAAGCAGGAACTTAATGGAAATCTCTTAATATGGACTGCAAAGTATGAATAAACGCAGAAGTAGAAATAATTTGACAATTATGGGACTATCACTTTGTGTTTGTAGAATAATGCCGACATACTTCATTTACACCACCACCTTTCAGCAGTGAACATATGCCACCAATAAAGGCTGCCCCGCTACGGCTACTGAGAAACTGGCTTCCCCTTTAAAACAAAACAGAAACAGCAATACAGTTAATAAAATCCATAGCATTTGGGGAACTATAATACATTTTCAACCAAAAAAATGTAAGGGTATTCATGATAGAAAGAGTTATAACAAGAAAAAGGAGATGCTTCAGTGTGGATGGCAAGATTCAGCAATTTAATACTCCTCCACCCAAAAACTAATAAACATTGAGCTACTCAGGTGTGTGTGTGTGTGTGTGCAAGAAATAATATGGTTTTTTTTTAGACTGTGCCAAAATAATGCTTATGTATAGAATACTACAGTTCCATTAGAATGATCTGCACAAATTTAACTAATTATCTGAATCAAATATTTGAAAATGGGGGGGACGGACCAAAGCCACATTGAAGGCAGTAAATCTTCTCTTAATTTAAAAATTAACCATTGAAAAACTCAGTTATCATTTGGAAAGTAAAAAGTAAGAATTTTGTAGTCCTAACAATGTTATCTCGGGCCAAAATTTTTGAGGATCTAATTAGACTGCAATGTTCTGGGACAGAATTCCAGAATAATAGCAGTAACACTTAGACTTATATACCACTTCTTAGTGATTTACTCTCTAAGCGGTTTACAGAGTCAGCCTATTTCCCCCAACAATCTGGGTCCTTATTTTACCGACCTCGTAAGCAAGGAAGGCTGAGTCAATCTCGATCATAATGTCTGGGCAATGCAGTCCCCACACATCTCGGTGGCTCTAGATGATAGGGAAGGCTGATTTTCAGAAAGTTTCTCACTTTACCATGTCACTTTTGCATTCTGTAGTATTTTAGGTGAAGATCGTGGTAAGCATGATAAAGCAACTTGGACAAACTTACACTACAATACGAATGCTTATATATCTTAAAATTTGTGAGAAAAAACCATTAGAAAATTAGTACAATTACTACAATCTGAGATGACTTAGTGGCATAACTGGATGGAAAGCCACTAGACTATCTCAGAGCTCAAGAGTGGACAGGGAAATTGAAAAACACACCGCTCGGCTATCTAACAAAACCAGTTCCATAATGTTGTCAAGAAAATAAGATACATCCATGTAGTCATCAGGAGTTAAGGACAACTGTAAAGACACCAATATACCACTGGAGACAATATTCTGTTTAAACTGGGGGAGAGATAAGTGGAGCTCCTCAAATTCCATTTTTCATGATCCTCCAAACACATTCTTTCAGTGAAATGTCAACATGAGCAACATAGTTTCCTGTCATGCTTAGACATGACATTACCAAATTATAGCACAAGCCTTAAAATATAGTGGGGTTTTTTTGGCTGGGAGGGGGGGAGAGAAACCTACCACACAAAAAATAAGAAAAATTGTATAAACTAAAAACAGCCCTTTGCAAATGATACAGTCCCATCCGACTTGCCTTTGGTTTTCCACCCAACACAAAGTTGGTGATGCTTACTTTAAGCATCTTTAAAACGAGAATGGGATTCAAATGTTTGGAACTTATGAGAAGAACAGAAATGTTTCAATTCTCCCTCTCTTTATCTCTTTATCATAACTTTCTCAATACATTTGTGTACAAATTATCGATCAATACCAAAAATATCAGTAAAATGAAATACAACTTTATAGTTCCTCGAAACATTCAAAATGTAGAAAGTACCATATTTTTCGGAGTATAAGACGCACCGGAGTATAAGACAAACCTTAGTTTTTGGGGAGGAAAATAGGGGAAAAAATCTGCCTACCAGGTATTCATCTGGCTAGTGTCCTTAGTCTGGTCAGCTTCAACACATTATTTTATCCCCTGGTTAGGGCTGAAAAAAACCTTTTTCGGAGGGAGTAGCAATGAAAAAAGCCTGCGAAGACTTAGGCCTGGAAAAAACCTTTGGAGGGAGTAGCAATGAAAAGAGCCTGCAAGCCGGAAAGAGCTGGGAAGATCGTTAGCGCCTCATTAGGGCTGAAAAAAAAGCTTTAAAAAAAGCTACATTCGGAGTATAAGACACACCCAAATTTTCAGCCTCTTTTAGGGGGGGTAAGGTGCAACTTATACTCTGAAAAATACGGTAAGTACTGTACATGAAATAAAATCACACATAAATAAACGTCACTAAATTTAACATTCATTAAACTGAAATTGAAATTGCATCAATTTTAGCTTTCTTTCTGATTACCCATTTTTGTCCCTGTGCCATCCACTTTTTGAAATTTTGTATGCCACACCTCACTCAAAGGTCAAGTGGCGGTTTCTAGTTTAGCAATATGGAAATCATAGATCATCACATCCCCTTTGGCCATTTCAGTATCATGACAAGAGGGAAAAATTGATTTATTTTTTTTTGTTCGTTTTCAACTAGGTATGGATGCTCATTATATCTAAAGAAGATGTAGTTCATCTTAACAGTATCATGGGAAAATAGTCAACTTCGAGTTTTTTTTCCTTAAGCCACACTCATTGTTCAATATAAAAGTAAAGCATGTTTAAATAAAAGCATTTGATGTCCTTATGATCATGACAAAGGAATTAGATAACTCAAACATACAACCATTTCTATGTCTCAAATTACACTTTCAATAGTTTCCTTCATCTCCAATAATAACCAAACAATACAAAATTACGTACGAAAAAAGATGAACTGCATCACTTTTCTCTTTGATAAAATCTCTCCTATATTTCATAAATTCACGTAGAGTTACCAGTGGGTTTTCAGATATGGTGAACTTGTTATCAGTACCCCAGGTTTCCATGGCAACCAAGACTATTCTGGTGTTCAGTTGTTCTTTATAAATCTAGTACATTAAGAAAATGAATGATCATAAAGTAATAGTGTCAATATTGTTTTGTTAAAAACATGCAGTATACAAAAAAGTGACTAAATAAAAATCCAATGTAGAGAATACTTACATTAATCACAGTCATATACAGTCTAACACAGATGTGTGCCATCCATGACCTGCAGGCTACATATGACCCTGGACAGCTAGTAATGCAGCCCCACAAGATTGTAAACTTAACATTATTATGTGATTTATATTCATTAACTAATTATATAGTTTGAATGCGGCCCAAGACAATTCCTCTTCACTCAAGTGCGGACGGACACACACACACACACACACACACACACACACACACACACACACACACACACATATATATATGAATCTAAGTAGAATTGCTGAATAATGAATTAACATTTTCTTTTGTCCCCTTTGACCCTAAATTGGCAATCCTGTATTAACACTGCCATATTGTATATATATACACAAACACACACAGACACACACACAGACAGACACACACACACACACACACACGCACATTGACTCTATGACCAATGTTCCCTCTAAGCTGCACGGCCGTGCACTGTTTCCAGCAGTTTCCAACTGCCGCGCACCGTTTTCTAATATCAGAGGCTGCGTGACTGCACGCCCGCGCACATGACTAGAGAACGGCGCACAGAAGTTTCCAATTGCCGCGCGCCGTTTTCTAACATTACAGTGACCATTGTCTATGACATAGCGTGAGTAATGAGACAGTGGTTTCTAAATTAGAAAAATGATAGACAGTCAGTCAGACAGACAGACAGACAGACAGATAGACAGACTGATAAAGACACACACAGAAATAGATATAGATAATAGAAGATAGATGATAGATAGATAGATAGACAGACAGACAGACAGACAGACAGACAGACAGACAGACAGACAGACAGACAGACAGACAGACAGAGTTTGAGAATTATACTTACTAAATCTGCCATATTCACTACCGATTTTGCAAAGCTGTTTGTGTGACCAACCGATAATCGGTGTTTTTTCAGCTAAGAAAAAAAACAGACAAATTCCAAACATCTTTCTGAAATGACTTTTCAAGAATAACTTCAGTCAAAGATTACCTTTTACTTCAGATATGCGGATTTACATGTTATTTATTCAAGTATAAATATTATTTTAAAAAAAATCAATATAGCACCATAAAAATTAAAAATACCGAATGACAATAAACGACTTTTCTGCTTGGTGAGCTGCCAGCAGCACAAATTGGTAATCTAATATCTGTATACTGTGGGTCAGCTTTTATAAACATTGGAGGAGTGAAGTGCCTGCAAGATAATGCAAATGTCTACAGAACAATAGCACTTTAAAAATCCAAATTAGAGATAATACCTTTATTACGATCAACCTCATAACCTCAAGACTATGTGCAAGCATTCAAGCTCTTTTTATATATGCAACCTGACATACATCAAGCTTAAATTGCTGGTAATGAATATGCTAATGTATAGAGTTAATTTATTCTGATATCAAAACTGCACTGCTTTTGTCCCTACAGATTTTTCACCTTTATTTTTTCTTAATAATTATCTATCACAGTAGAAAGCTGCAGTAAATTTAAAAAGTAGAATCACATGTGCTATCAGTGGCATGTTTAATGTGTTTAGTATATGAACAGGCTAAACTAATGTTCTCTTAAAGTTTAGAAAGATGGACCATCAGATTGAATTTGGCTATAAAAGTTGCATGAGGTCTGAAAAAGTATTTAATCATTCTTCATTTTCCAAGTTCAAAAAATATTTTTGAAGGCCAGGCAAATCATCCTTCCCTCTGAACCTCTGCAGTGTAGGTAATACCCCATTTAGCTGACCATCCCTGCTCACGCAGACCCAAGGACACAGAAATAGTTTATCATGTGCAACAATATAGGGATATTTGGAGTATCTTATACCTGCTCATCAACAGACAGAAAGAACAAGTCATTGTGTGAACCTCCTTTTCTCAGCTATGAAATTATCATCCATATGGCAGCTAAACTTATGTTTTCACAATAAAAACAAGGTAACAACTGATGCAAGTCTGAGTCACATGTCTTTTCTGTATCGTTAATTATTTGTATGGAGCGTGCTAGTGGTTTATCAAAATAAATTTGATTGATTGAAACTCCTCTTCTGTGCTCTTAAATATAAATACATATCCATTATTTTTTTAAAGACCAAGTTGCTACATCAAAAGGAGGGTCAGGGCACCTTTTATATCTGGTACATTACCAAAACAAAGTGGCTTAGACCATGACCTCAATATTGCTGATTCCAACAACCTGATCAGATGAGAGCTGTATGTGCTTAATGGTCATCCTTTTACAATCTACATATGTGTCATATGCCATTTTCTACATATGACTACTCTTCTGTGTTAGATTTTGCCACAACAAAAGCAACAGAGTTGTTCAGATTCTCTCTTAATTTGTAAAATGCCAATCTCAGAAGATTCTTTATCTGCATTCCTGTAAACAATTATAAATAATGTAAACTATATTAGGTATCTATGATACGATCATAATTATAAACTTTTATGTATTCCATATCATAATATTAATTACTGAAAGAAAAGGTGAAAGGAACATGAGAATAATACTGTAATGCAATCACAAACTATAAAATATAGTAGAATAAAGGAAATATACAATTGGATAATAAAACACTTGGCTTTTTGTAATATTTTGCATTGTTAATGCTGTTTTTATAGCATTTCATTTTCCTTGAGGATTAGACCTTAGGTAGCTATTAACTAGAGTTATTGGCCTTTGATACAAACACATTGCATCCTCTAGTTTATTGTATTTGTGATCCAAAATCTAATACAAGTATGTAAGCCACAGACTTATGTCACAGCGTTATAAGCCATGGTTCATCAATCACACACACACACACATACACACAACATACACCACTAGATCTTAATCACTAGATCAAATTGGCTCTAAATTATCCTTTGGAAGGGCCTCTTCCAGCTATGGGGTCTGGGCTATTGTCCCTTGCCTACCCTTTAAAAGGACCCTGATTACTACTCAATAAGGAAATTTGGCAAACTTAAATTAAGCACAACAATAGTTTAAAAGAAAGTATTCGTTAAAGGAACCAGAGTCTTAACAAAGAGGCATGGTTACTCGGTAGAATGGTGACAAAAAATGGAAAACTGGGGAGGAAGAATAAAGCAGAAGTCAGCACCACTAATCACAATTAGCCGCCCAGAGTCCCCTGGGAGTTGGGCAGCATATAAATCCATTTAAATAAATAAATCCATTTAAATAAATTCAGTTTATCCTCCTCCTCCTCCTCTTCCTCCTCCTCCTCCTTCCCTGTCTACATCAAACTATAAACTGCCAGAATAAAGCCAGCTTTTTGGCTTTGTCATTGGCCAAAAATAAGTCATCATCGGTACCTGTTTCTGATAGCAGCCAACATACCAGCAGATGGGTCGGATTCTGTGTCTCTCCATATTCACACAGTGTGTTGTTATCTGCTAAGAACCTCCACTTCAGAACATTGGTTTTACACTTAGCAGCTCCAACTCTCAATCTATTCAGGGTTCTCCAAGTAGTATAAGGATCCAGTTTATTATCAAACACACATATGTAAGATACTACTATTAGTTACTTAATTTTCCATGTGCTTTGAGGGTTATAGTGAGAGATTACAGCAAAGATCACTACTTTGCATATACACTTTTTAATGGCTGTTAAAAACTTCTCTGCTTATTCCTATTTCTCTATATTTCAGTACTTTATAAATAGCTGCACTGAAGATTCAGAACTAGAATTACAATTAAACTCAGCTTTTGGCAATAATGACTAAAATCATTTTCACACATACATACACCTTTCTCTGCTTGGCAATCGCAAGTATGGATAGCTGTATAAACATAAGGACAATCAAAGAGTCTCATGTGACACCCAATAAAATACGGCTACTTTCTTTCCTACTCCTTGAGGAAGCAAGAAAACAATTGATAACCTTTTCTTCTACTAAGAGGCACCTGATATAATGGTTTAAATGAGATTGCCCCCTCCCCCTTTTACTCAGAGCCTAAATGAGGAATTATGATTTCACTGTAACGGAAATTCCATTTTAAAAAATCTGGAACTGAAGGAAGGGAGGGAGAAATATCTTCTGACTTGTAAAAAGATTTATCTCTGGATTTGCTTGTATATAGTATAAGAAAAAATAATAATGTATATGTAGGCCAAACATACAGAGAATCCTTACAAAGAAATATAAAGTTTGATTAAACAAGCCAACCTATACATTCATTGCATGACAGAGGGCATGATCCATTCCACTTCAGCTTATCACATGACATACTGTATCTTTGTTCAAGCACCCGTAATTCCAACAGAATGCCTACAGAGAGGTTTACTGATTCAATATTGCTCAAAGTCATTCTTGCTCCTGAAATAAATATATTGGCATTAGATTCGATTCGCTAAAAAATTCTCTAATCACCAACAGTTTTAAGAAAAATCCAGGCCCAATTTTGCCCAAAACATATCTAAATCAGTTTTGCAAAGTCACAGTGTAATGTATATATTTCAGATTTCTTTTTCAATAACTAAGCTCCCTGATGATCCAGACAAATTTTTTAAGAAGGTGGTATGCCGTAAAACAAAGTACCACCTTCTAACATAATCTGCTTTTCCATAAATGCTTCTGACCTCACATAAACCTCCCAGACATCTATAGATTTTGATAATCGTTGCCTAGTGTTTTTATAAATATGATCCCATGACCAGAAAAAAAGCCAAAGACAGCATCATAGGATAATACAGAGCAGCATTTTGATAAACAGGTGTTTGAGTCTAGTTCTATTTATTATTTATTTTATTTTTATTTATTTATTTGTCAAACATGTATAGGATAGTAGTAGTTTGTATAAACATAAGTAAAAAGTAACGATAAAAGAGGACAATAGGACAGTAGGACAGGGACAGTAGGCACAGTGGTGCACTTAGGAAAGACAGTTTGTGAACAAGCAAATGTCATCCCATTAGAAGTGTTTATAAAAGGACCTCTACATTTGTAAAATTCCAAATTTATTTACTGACCAAAAAGATTGTCTATATTTGGTGTAGATATTGTACTATTAGGGAGAATATAATCACAACTGAAGGGGAGAAAGATATTTCCAATCTCCAGTGTGATGCAATGAATATACAGAGGGTCTTCAATAAAAAGCTATCCAAGTTCTACCTCCAGAAAAAGATAGCCCAACTACTCAATAGTTAATATAAACAGCTCTTAAAAATCTGTGAATGAATTACAAAGCTAAATGTGGTCTTCAGGAAAATTATTCAGGAAAAAAAAGTTATATTCTGTAAAAAAAAAAGCCAAGGTCTCTTGTAATTACCAATCTATTCTTTGCTCTTAGATGTCCTGTTGAGTGACTTCGAGCACAGTTGCAGACAGCCCGACTTCAGTGGAATGATTAGAATCATTTGGCAATAGGTACATTATTGTTGAATCTATTATAGACACAAAGCTATGCATGCATTATTGATAACTTTTAAAAAGCCTTGTATGTAAAACCTCACCATTAGATGATCGTTTACAATCATTAGCTCAACATATTTCGTTTCATCTTCAACTCTAGGTAGATTCAGTTGGACCTACAGAAAGAGGAAGATGCTGTATATATTTAAAAAGGTCAGCAACAAACACCTGATTCTAGACTAATTATTCTGAGCTGATTTCTTTCCTTCATTGCACTTAAAATTAATTCATGATATCAAATTAGAAAAAGAATATGTCAGAATTTCTAACATTTGAATAACAGAAAATTATTGCAATCTAGTTCTAATGTAAGCTTAGAAGAAATATAAGAGATAATTTTATATTGCTATATTGACCAGTACTGGACTTAAATGGGCAGCATATAGATTTAATAAATAAATAAATTTAATAAGCAATTTTCAAAATATGGTTTTATAAGATTCCATCCTTTTAAAGGAACTCCTACAGCCTTTAGCTTCATTAATGAATTCCTCTATGTATTAAATATCTTCAAAGCCATATATTTTATTAATGGCTGATATTTATATTTGTGTCTTTTTCACTTTAAAAAATACACATCACAACATGCCTATTCTGTGTGGTGTTATTTTTTCACAGGTTTTATATACTTAATCAATAATGCCCAGAAGCCTACCCCCAAATGCAGGGCACAGGGATACCTAAGAATATTCTATGCTTGGTTCAATATTTAGGCAAGTAGTATCAATTGGTATTCATTTGCTTTTCTATTTCTTTTTTTAAAATGCACATGTTCAAAATCTCATAAAACAGTCAACCTTGAAATTGCTCTGTTCTTGACACTTTGGGCATTTATCTTTCTTAATAAGCATTTTGGTTTTTTTTATCTTCTTAATATATATTATTTCTTTATATTTTAGCTCCTGCAATAAATAGTAAGTGAAATTGTACGGTGTCCATTCCCTGGACAGATTGTAGACCCACAGCTTAGTCAGATGCAAGTCATATTAACACTCACTCATCAAAATGAAGATAAAATGCCTGATATTGAAGAGATGTGATCATTACACCCACTAAGAGCAAATTCTAAATAGCAGAGATTCAATTTGATTGCCTTGAACAGTCATGCCGTAGAAAATCATTTTTCTGTTGGTTTTGCAACAGGCAAAGTGGAAGGGGACGTTTGCCTTCCTCCCAGCCTCTGATGAGACTATTCTCTTTGGATTGATATCTATTATCAAAGAACACCATTGGATGTTCTCAGCATGAAAAAGGGGGCTTATAATGGAGATATGAGAAAGCAGGCAAAATCATGTTTCTTGAATTTACTGAAAAAGGAAGCCTGAATAATATGTTTTTTAAAAGATTGCAAAAAGAAATAACAGAATAAGAGGGCATACCTGCCTTTTTCTTCTTTTATATCTTGATTTCACACCAAATTTCTGTGATGTAGTATTCATGTGCCAGAATTCTGAATGGGACACACATCACAATCAATTTAATGACAGATAAGCAAGACAAGGCACTTTTAGCAGCAAAATGAACAAAGCACAAGGTTGAATAAATACCTATTTTAAGAATTACTCAGAACTCAAGAAAATACACAGGGATAGTCATGTTATCTATTGCCAAAAAAAACAAGATATTGGATATTCATTAGTGCAAGGGTTGGCATTTTCACCAAAAAAACCTGCTTTGCAGCTGCTCACCCTTAACAAGTTCATGAATTTGACGGGTGGGTTATAGAATGATGTAAGCTGAAGCAAAATAGTTTTTAAGGGACATTGAAACACTTCAAATTAAATTAAAGGAAGCATTAAGGAAAGGAAAGGAAAGGAAAGAAACATAAAGGAAACATAAACCCTCAGAACAGTTTCTTGCATAGTGTATTCTTGGACTCAGATATTAGCCTTGGAAAGGCAAGGTATTTTTTCATTAACAAATGAGTCTTTTTACATATAAACTTCTTGACCTGAACTGCCATAAAATAATCTTAGGATGAGTAGAAGCCACACAGGATATTAAATAAAGAAGTTATGAAAATCCAAGCTAAAATGTAACATCAGGCGTTTACAAGCCAACGAAAATGCTGTTTAATAAGCACATGATCTATATAGTAGTGATATCAAATGACACTATAAAACATGACAAACAATATGAAGCCACAACATTGATCAAACCTTGGCATTAACCTTTTTCAGGCATTTAGAAATCAATAACAGGAAATTCATCTTTGGCGAGAATACCAATTTTGCTTCCTCTACATGCATGCATACATGCCACATACCCTCTATGTGTAGGATGCAACCATAATGGAGAAGCGTCTCTATCTATGAAGGCTCTCAATGAAATTTAGGATCCTGATTTCCAGGGGTTCTAATTTTCATGGAGAGCCTCTCAAAGAGAAGAATGGTTCCAGTTTTCCCACGCTCTGTTTTTAAGAAAACTGGAGTAGGGAAAGGTGAAGAAAACATAAGACTTGCTTACTGTAAATTAATTTTGTGGAGGGGGGGAGTCTCTTTTTCATAAATTGAAAGTTCTATTAGAACTGATTAAAATCTTATGGAACCAAAAATATTCTCTTGAAATGTTCAGCATTTGGACAGGAACTGATTTTTAACACGTTAGCTTTTTATGTATAACAGGTTAGTCTCTTTTGACCTATAAAGACTCTTCTTTAGAAAGCCAATCATTGAATTACTACTGCAATATCAAAAGTCTACAAATCTTTTTTGGAAAATGTGTTTTTTCTTGTTTTCTAATCCTGTGTTCAGAGGCTTTTATATTATTAATAACAACAGAATAAAAATAAACAGCAATGGTTTAACTACAAAATAAATGCAACAATAAGAGTATTAAAAATATACCAGATGGAAGATAATCCAAAGGAAATTCAAATAATCTGGATTTGTATACAGAGTGTAAATGGAATTCCTCCTAAAATAAAAGACATCTAAATTTAGTAAATCATTCTAAGGGTGATACTTTAGCTAGAACTATACATTTTTATACCCAGAAAATTGCAGATCATAGTATTCTGAATATATGCACATATAAGCACCATATAAGCACCAATTCACATACACACACTTGCATACTTATATACATATATGCAAAAATATGCATTAAAGAATATTTTTCTAAACTCATTTTTATTTCTGAATTCTTACAACTAGAATCTATGTAAGAAGTGCAAGTCATATATTAACTATTTAAAGAACAATCTGAGGATAATTGTATTTTAATTCTACAGTACTTACTTGAGATGTACAATTTTCTTCTGGCTCAATAAGATATGTGTGATTCCCATCATAGAACATTCCACTGTTAAAAAAAAGGCAGCTCTTTGACTTGCGTGTTATAATTTAACTAAGTACATAAAATAATACTACATGTAAAAGAGAATTCATGTAGAAATGGGCTATTATTGCCCCGTAATTTCTAATCCTTCAACTAGCTCGGGAAGTTAATTTTAGTTGTTGCCTGAAATAAATCCTGAGGAATTTCCTCTCTTCTCCTCTTATAACAGCACAACTATTTACTACCTTCCACGCTAGTATATAATACAGTAATCCCTCGTTTTTCGCTGGGGTTACGTTCCAAAAAGAACCCGTGATAGGCGAAATCCGTGAAGTAGTAACTTCAGCTTTGCGCATGCGCAGAGGGCAAAAGAACGCAGATGCCGACATCCAGGTGAGCGGGGGAAGCGGGTGGGGGAAGCCCCACGCCGCGAACGCCACCAGGTTGTTGAGCTGTGCGAACCGGGAGGATTTCACCCCTGGCCTCACGTGTATTTCACTGCTCTTGGCAAGCTGTTTTACCAATCAGCCAATCAGAATGCAGAACACAATGCACGATGCAAATCCGTGAAGCAGCGAGACCGTGAAAGGTGAACCGTGATATAGCGAGGGATTACTGTACACCTGTTGCAGAATTCTTCACAGCACAGAAAAAAATCATATCAAACTATTATTGACCATAGTAATTTTTAGTTTTAGTTCTTTATTCTGGCAGTGGTAGCACTTATGGTTTGTCACCAGTGGGCAGTAAAAACTGCAAGCCAGTAAAAATGTCTTATAGTATTTATTTTAGGATAATTAGCATCTTGCTTTAAATACATGCTTATTAACTACAACAATTTCAAGAAACGTTTATTTACGTAACACCGATCCTCCGCCAGCTGCATTGGCTGCCCATTAGTCTCCGGATCCAATTTAAGGTGTTGGTCGTTACCTTTAAAGCCCTACATGGCTCAGGGCCAGGTTACCTTCGGGACCGCATCCTGCTGCATACCTCCCTACGACCGGTCAGGGCCCACAGAGTCGGCCTCCTCCAGATCCCGTCGACCAAACAATGTCGGTTGGCGGGGCCGAGGGGGAGGGCCTTCTCTGTGGGAGCTCCCTCCCTGTGGAACCAGCTTCCCCCGGAGATTAGGACCATCCCCACCCTACTGGCCTTCCGGAAAGCAATAAAAACTTGGCTCTTCCGGCAGGCGGGGTGAAAGTGAGACCAATTAGATTAAATATGGGTCTCCCCCCTTGATTGTGAATATGAGATACTCTTTTTAACTTTTGTATTTTTTAAATTACTGTATTTTATATTTTGTAATGGATTCTATTATATTGTGAGCCGCCCAGAGTCCCCTGGGAGTTGGGCGGCATAGAAATCCATTTAAATAAATAAATAAATAAATTTATAACTATCTGTAGTTCGCAAGTCTGTGAACCTGTTGGAAGTCAATACCTATTGCAAGTCTACAAAATACGATGCCAATGATTTGGGAACTAATCTTTAGCAGTGTAAGCAAAATGAGACAACAATATACTTTCTCTATATTATCCTTGTACAGAAGGACAGTATACAGAAAGTATATTGTCACATATTAGAGGTTGTATTTGAGAATTCTTGCACTAAACCTTTGTTTCTAAAGGATTTACCTTGAATACAGAGTGCCATTTTTAAAATAATAATAGCATATCTTTCAGTTCAAATATGTATACAGTGCTATCAAATCAGTCAATGCAGTTATCCCACATGTGGTAACAATGGTTGCTAAATCCACTGTAGTTAAATTTTAGGATGATATTTACCCACTGAGGATAAAAACGATTTGACAATGGAGCCAATTATTTTAGAGGAGGGTTAAGCTCTTCCAAATTGTCCGTATTCAAGCAGAGACCAGCTTGCAATTTGCAAGAGATACTGTATTCTGTCCCCAGAATTCCTACATTTGTAATGTAATCAGAATAGAGCTGGAAGGAACCTTGGAAGTCTTCCAGTCCAATCCCCTGCTCAAGCCGGAGACCCTATACAATTTGAGACAAGTCTCTTTCTTAAAAACCTCCATTGATAAAGGCAAACTGTTCCATTGGCTAATTGTTCTATTAGGAAGTTTTTCCTTAATTCCAGGTTGCTTCTCTCCTTGATTAGTTTCCATCCATTTTTCCCCCTGTCCTTTGATGCTTTGTAAAATAAGTTGACACCCTCTTCTGTGTGGCAGCCCTTCATATACTGGAATACTGCTATATTCCAGTATACAGTATATGCTATTAGTCCTTTTCTCTAGATTAGCCATACTCCGTTCCTGCAATTGTTCTTCATATGTTTTAGTCTCCAGGCCTTTAACCATCCTAGTTGCTCTTCTCTGCACTCTTTCCAAAGTCTCAACATCTTTTTTGTAATGTGGTGTCCAAAACTGGATGCAGTGTTCCAGGTTTGATCTTACTAAGTTTTTATAAAGTGGTACTAATACTTCATGTGATTTTAATTCTATGCCTCTGTTTGTACAACCAAGGATTGTATTACGGTAGGTTTTTTTTTTTTGCTGCTGTCACACATTGCTGGCTCATATGTAAATGATCATCCACAAGGTCCCTCTCCCAGTTATTGTTTTTGAGCCAGGTTTCACCTAATATGTACTTGTACTTTTTGTTTTTCCTGCCTAAGTGTAAAACCTTGCCTGTCTCCACATTAAATTTCATTTTTTTGGATCATAGCCCATGGTTCAAGTCTGTCAAGATCATTTTGGATCCTGAGTTTGTCTTCTGGGGTGTTGACTATTCCTGCTAGCTTAGTGTCATATGTAAATTCGATGAGTTCCCTTCTATTCTCTCATCTAAGTCATTTATGAAGATATTGAAGAGTACTGGGCCTAAGACAGAACCCTGTAGTACACCACTGCTTACTTCTCTCCATGTAGATGTAGTACCATTAAGAACTACTCCTTGAGTAGAGTTTGTCAGCCAGTTACAAATTCATCTGGTGGTGATGCTGTCTATCCCACATTTTTCTAGAACTTACTAAAAAGTAGACTGTGGTCTACTTTGTCAAATGCCTTACTGAAATCTAAGTATACTATGTCCACAGCATTTCATTGGTCTATTAATTTAGTCACTTTGTCAAAGAATGAAATGAGATTGGTTTAGTCACTTTGTCAAAGAATGAAATAGGATTGGGCATGATCTGTTTTTAACAAACCCATTCCGGCTTCTGGTTACAACTTTGTTCCTAGAGGTTTGCAGATCTCTGTTTTAATTATCTTTTCCAGTATCTTCCTAAATATTGATATTATGCTAATTGGTCTGTAGTTTCCGGAGTCTGTTCCCCCCCCTTTTTTAAGATGGAAATCACATCAGCTCTTTCCCAATCCTCAAACAGTTCCCCAGTGCTCCAGGATTTTTGAAAGATATGGTACAATGGTTCTTAGATAACATCTGCCAGCTCCTTCAGAACTCTGACTTGTAATCTGTCAGGTCCCTGTGATTTATATTTGTTGTGCCATCAAAGATCTATGCTGCTGGTAGGAGTGAAAAAAAGCATAGTAGTTCTATCCTTTTTCAGTTTTTGTGCTGTCTAAAAAGCAATACCTCTGAATGCTGGAAAGCCAAATGTTTCCTGCATAACAAGAATGAGGTTCAGCTCCCTACTTGGCTATTCAAAGCAGGACAGGCTATAAGTAAAAGAAGAAACTACAGATAGGGCTTGGTTTACAACAGCAATTGGGACTACAATTGCCATCACTAAACACTGTAATAATAAAGCAAGATATGATGTGACTGCACTGCTTAATGATGGCAATTTGAACACTCCTGGTTTTCATTGCTAAATGAATCATCATGGGTCATTAAGTGAGGACATCATATGATTACCATTTACAACCTCTTGCCAACTTCCCAATTCCCTTTGCTTGTTGGAAGCCAGCAAAGGTCATAAATGGTGATCACATGACCACAGAGACACTGCAACAGCCATAACTTTGAGAACCAGTTGTGCCACTTATTACGCATGGTCACATGTTTTAACAGTCACTGAAAGAGTGGTCATAAATTGAGAAATACCTGTAGAGTTGTGAGGGCAACCTGGAGGACAACATCTGATCTCAGGAAGGTGTTCAGATTTGTGTGCACAAGTTTAGTGGAATGACAGAATTAGAAAAGTATTCATGAGGCAGTCCCTCTTATAAACAATTTATTGAATAAGTACTATCACTTTAATCTCACATAGAGTTGCTTATATTCCATATATAATGTTAATCTCATTTCACTGCAGGTATTTCTTGAAAAGTTCAATACAAACAAAGAAGTGGAATTACACAAATTTTAGATTTAGAAGATCTACACTCTAAAATTTTAGAAACTTAAAAGCAGAAAAATAAGGGGGGGAATCACTACACTACTGTATTCTATAGATCAAAAACCTTTTGAAGAAAGAGCTGAAAATCAAAATCAAGATGACAAAGGATAAAACTGGCCTTTGCTTGCATTTGTGGTATACTGTGGTATAGAAGAGCCGAGGTGGCGCAGTGGTTAAAGTGCAGCACTGCAGTTCAGCAGTTCAGCTGTTCAAATCTCACCGGCTCAAGGTTGACTCAGTCTTCCATCCTTCTGAGGTCGGTAAAATGAGGACCCACATTGTTGGGGGCAATATGCTGAACTCTGTAAACCGCTTAGAGAGGGCTGTAAAGCACTATGAAGCGGTATATAAGTCTAAGTGCTATTGCTATTGCTATTGCTACTGCCTAAAATATTCCCAAATTGAGTAGCCTTGATTTTTTATCATTAGCATGAATGCCGTATTAAGCATGGAAACAAATAAAGCTAGCATCCTATTTTACTGTTTCTTTAAATTACTGAAAAGGAACAGGGACCAGAAAAGGGACAGACAGAATGACAGGTCATTAGGCAGAGAACTGAAGAACTAAAACTTTACTATAAAAGAAAATCATGCAGCCAAAACCTAAAAGACATGCATTTAAAGCACTATTTTTGGGTGATACTCAGTTGTATAACATGAACCTAATGTGCAGCCTGACATCAATACCTGGGAAGATTCTGGAAAAGTAATCAAGCAACAAATCTGCGAACACTCAGAGACAAACAAAGTCATAACCAGAAACCAACATGGGTTTACCAAAAACAGATCATGCCAGACAAACCTTACTGCATTCTTTGACAATGTGACAAAATTAGAGGACCAGCAAAGTGCTGTGAATCTAATTTACCTGGACTTAAGCAAGGCATTTGATAAAGTAGACCACAACTTAATAGTTGATAAGATAGAAAATGTGGGTTAGACAGCATCACAACCAAATGGATTTGTAACTGGTGATCAACCGCACTCACGTGTAATCCTTAATGGAACTGCATCTACATGGAGGGAAGTGTGCAGTGGGGTACTCCAAGGCTCTGTCTTAGGCCCAGTATTCTTTAATATCTTCATCAATGATTTAGACAAAGGGATAGAAGGAGAACTCATCAAAGCTGCAGATGATACCAAACTGGCAGGAGTAGGCAATACTCCAAAAGACAAGCTCAAGATATAGAAGGATCTTGACAGACTTGAACATTGAGTCCTATCTAACAAAATGGTATTCAATGATGAAGTTCTACATTTAGAGGTAAGGTTCTACATTTAGACAAGAAAAAACAAATGCATAGGTATAGTATAGGTGGTACCTGACTCAATAGTAATAATTGTAAGAGGGACTTTGGAGTCCTAGTGAACATTCACTTAAATATGAGCCAGCAGCATGCTACGGCTGCCAAAAAATGCCAATGCAATCCTAGGCATTAACAAGATAGAATCAAGATCACATGACATATTAATACCACTTTATAATGCCTTGATAAGACCACACTTGGAATATTGCATCCAGTTTTGGCTGCCACGATATAAAAAAGATGTTGAGACTCTAGAAAGGGTGCAGAGAAGAACAACAAAGATGATTAGGGGACTGGAGACTAAAAGAAAAGTTTCAGGAATTGGGTATGTTCTAGTTTAATGAAAAGGGTGACATGATAGCAGTGTTCCAATATCTAAGGGGCTGCCACAAAGAAGAAGGGATCTTAGAAGGGATCTATTCTTAGCAGTAGTGGGATTCAAATTTTTTACTACCGGTTCTGTGGGTGTGGCTTGGCTTGGTGGGCGTGGCTTGATGGACATGGCTTGGTGGGCATGGCAGGGGAAGGATACTGCAAAATCTCCATTCCCACCCCACTCCAGGGGAAGGTTACTGCAAAATCCCCATTTCTTCCCAATCAGCAGGGACTCGAGAGGCAGAGAATAAATGGGGGCGGGGGCAGTCAGAGGTGGTATTTACTGGTTCTCCGAACTAGTCAAAATTTCCACTATCAGTTCTCAAGAACTGGTCAGAACCTGCTGAAACCCACCTCTGACCTGAAGGCAGGACAAAAAGCAATGGATGGAAACTAATCAAGAAGAAAACCAACTTAGAACTAAGGAAAAATTTCCTGACAGTTGGAACAATTAATCAGTGGAATGACTTGCCTCCAGAAGTTGTGGGTGTTCCAACACTGATGGTTTTTAAGAAGAGATTGGACAACCATTTGTCTGAAATGGTATGTGGTTTCCTGCTTGAACAGGGGGTTGGACTTAACTCCAAGTCCCTTCCAACTCTGTTATTCTGTTAACCTGCCAAAAATTTGCAAGTGTGTGTGTGTGTGTGTGTGTGTGTGTGTGTGTGTGTGTGTGTGTGTGTGTGTGTGTGCGCGCGCTTGTGTGCATGGGAGAGGCTGCACGCCTGCATGGCCATGCAGATGAAAAGAGAATGCCACGCACCGTTTTCAGCTATTACAGGGAACATTGTCCAGAAGGGAATGTTCAGTAGGCACAAAAACATCAAAAAGAGCTACAAAATTTCAAGAAAGAGAGATAAAAGGCTGACTAAAAAGCCAATAAATGATGGAATTTCAAAAAGGTTAAGAGATTATGGATAATGAGAAAATATATTAATAAAATGAAAAAATACAAATAGGGAAAATAATAGTATATATATATTAACAGATAATACAACTTATTGTAACTAAAAATAAGTTAAGCTTAGTAGATGGAAATTTAGGATTAGGTAATTTAATTGTATTATTAACATTAATAGTGTGTTAAAGTGTATTGTGAATTTAAAATATTAAGGATTAGAAATTGTGGGGATTTTGAGATACACTCCCGGGATTGATTAATATTGTTAATATTTGGCTTTATTAGTAATCCTACACATTTGGAATATTGAAGTTATGGTGGAATAATGAGTAATTCTTAAAAGGGGCGTTGGTCTTACCTGAACGCCTTTTCTCAGTGGGTTGCAGGATGGTCCAGGAATGGGTTGTTACAGTCGGATCTGCCCAGAGACTGAATCATAACTTTTTAGCCATGCCTCCTTGCCTCTCTCTCAGGCCCTCAGTTTTCAGTGATGTCGCAACTGAAAGAGAGGTTCTCCAAGAAGATATTAGTTACCCCTGGCTCCAGATCTTACAATCACCAGGGTGGGACTGGACTATCCCGCAACCCACTGAAAAAAGGCGTTCAGGTAAGATCAACACCCCTTCTCCAGTGTAGTTGTGGGATAGTCCAGAAATGGGACATACCAAAGCCTGGCTGTTCTAAGGGTGGGTAGCCATAGGGTCTGGAGCCCCCAAAGCTAAATACACCTGTTGTAAGACCCTCCTGCCAAAAGATGCCTCCACGGAAGAGAAAACATCCAATTTATAGTGCCTAATGAAAGGCAAAGGAGTGGCTCAGGTCGCTGTCCTGCATATCTCCTATAAGGAGCCCAAGCAGCGGTAGTGGCTGCGCTTCTTGTTGAGTGTGCAGTGATGCGCCTAGGTAAAGGTAATGCCTGCACCTTGTAGGTCTTGGCGATACATGCCCTTATCCAACGACCTATGGTCAAGGAAGACACATTTGCCCAACGAAGTTGGCTGAAAGGAAACAAATAGCACCTCGGACTTTCTGGTGGACACCGTTCTCTTGATGTATACTCGGAAAGCCCTCCTTACATCCAGGGTATGCCACCTCTTCTCCAGGGCATGGGATGGCTGTGGACAGAAGTTAGGCAATATGATCTCCTGGGACCGGTGAAACCAGGCGTTCACCTTTGGGATGAAGGAGGGATCCAGTCTGAGGATCACCTTTTCTGGCTAAAAAACGCAGAGATCCGTTCTAATGGATAGAGCTGCCATCTCAGAAATGCACCTTGCTGAGGTAACCGCTACCAGGAAGGCCACCTTGAGTCAATTATCTGAGACTCGTTGTCCGCAAAGGCTTGAAGGGAGATGCTGTAAGGGCCTGCAGCACCTTGGGCAAATCCCAAAAAGGATATCTGTGAATTCTTGGCGGTCGCAAATTAGTAGCACCACAGATGAACCTGCGGATGACAGGGTGACATGAGAGAGGTTCCCGTCCATTGCCGGTCAGGACCATGGATAGAGCTGCTATTTGTCACCAAATGGTATTGTGCGACAAACCCCTGTCCAGTCCCTGAAGAAGCAGAAGCAGGGTTAAGGTGATCTCTGGCACCCCATCTGGCAAAACTAGCCCAGGTGGCGTTGTAGATCTTGATGGTCAATGGTCTTCTGGCCACCTGAATAGTCCATATGACCTTGCTGGAATAATTGTCCTTCCTCAGGAGATCCCCCTCAAGTGCCAGACGGTCAGTTGGAGCCACTGAGGCTCCGGGTGGACCAAGACCCCTTGGCTGAGGAAGATCCTCTCCGGAGGTATTCTCCAAGGTCGAGAGACTGACAGACTGACCAGGTCCGCGAACCATGGATGCCTGTGACAGTGAGGGGCAACCAGGATCACCTCTGCTTCTTCTGAGATCACTTTCTGGATTACTCCCGGTAGCAGGGGAAGCGGTGGAAAGGCATATAGGAGTCCGGGTGACCAGGGGCTGCGGAGGACGTTGGTCCCCTCTGCTCCCGGAGTTAGGAACCTCATGAAGAAGCGGGGAAGTTGAGCATTTGCCTGAGAAATGAACAGGTCTACTGTCGGGTAACCGAACCTGTCAAAAATGTCCCAGCAAATTTCCAGATGGTCTCGCCATTCGGCGTGGTCCACTGTGATCCTGCTCAGGAAGTCTGCCTGAATGTTCAATGACCCAGCAATGTCCTCCACCTTGATGGAGAGTATGTTGCTCTCTGCCCATTTGCCTAACCTTAAGGATTCTATCATGAGAGCCTTGGAGTGGGTTCCCCCCTGGAAGTTGATATGGGCTTTTGCTGCAACATTGTCGGTCAGCACAAGGACATGCTGCCCCTGTACCGAGTCCTGAAACTGGCGAAGGGCCAAGTGAATTGCCCTCAACTCCAACCAGTTGATGTTGTTGGATAGGTCCTCTGGAGACCAGCGACCCTGAGCTACTCTGGATTGGAGGAGTGCACCCCAGCCAAAGAGGCTGGCATCTGTTGTGAGTGTGATGCGAGCGGGCTCCCTGAAGACACATCCCTTATTGAGGGCTGAGAATGCCCACCAGCGGAGGGATTTCATGACGGGTAAGGGAACCTTGACCTTGGTCAGGAAATTGGAACTGTTTGTCCTCTGATATAGTAACAGGTACCACTGAAGGTTCCTGGAGTGTAATTGAGCCCAAGGTACTATTGCCAGACAAGATATCATCTTGCCGAACAGTTTGGACAAGGTGGCCACAGGAACCTTGGGCCTCTACTGGAGTTGAGCTATCAAAGCCCTTATGGTGTCCCACCTTTCCTGCAAGGGCAAAACTCCCCTAGTCTGGTGTCGATGATGGCTCCTAGATGAGTCATCAGAGTGGAGAGGACCAGTTGGCTCTTTTTGTAGTTTACTAGAAAGCCATGGTCCTCTAGAGCTCGGATTGTTAGTTCTAGATAATCCTTTGCCCTGGAATGGGAGGAGGCCTGGACCAAGATCTTGTCCATGTAACATTGTAGTCTCACTGGGATGGATCTCAGGTGGGCTGCTAAGGTGGCCAGAACCTTTGTGAAGCACCTGGGAGCCGATGCCAGGCCGAATGGCAGGGCTCTGTATTGCAGGTGCCTCCCTGAGTAGCAGAACCTGAGGAACCTACAATGGGCTGGCAGAATCAGAATATGGAAGTACGCCTCCGATAGGTCAATTGAGGTCAGGAAATCCCCGGGCAGAATTCCCTGCAGAATAGACTG
The DNA here is from genome assembly GCA_023053685.1 of Diadophis punctatus similis. Taxonomy (NCBI): domain Eukaryota; kingdom Metazoa; phylum Chordata; class Lepidosauria; order Squamata; family Dipsadidae; genus Diadophis; species Diadophis punctatus. The sequence goes on along the minus strand of JALIGW010000007.1, from coordinate 29,288,090 downwards.
AAGGGAGCTCATTTTGAACTTCCTGTAGACTAAGTGGGAGTTCAGGGTCTTTAGGTCCAAGATCACTCTCCACCCCACCCCCCGAGGACTTTGGTACAATGAAGAGGATTGAGTAATATCATTGCCCCCGCTGTTCCTCTGGAACTGCCACTATGGCCTGGATGTCCAAGAAGTGCTGAATGGCCTCTTCCATGAGGCCCTGCTTGACGATGTTTGGGGAGACAGAACATTGTACAAAGCAGCTCGGTGGGGTAGAAAGGAACTCCAGCGAGAGACCCAACCTCACCGTGTTTAAAACCCAATTGTCTGTTGGTGTCTCCATCCACTTGTCTACAAATGCGTCCACAGAGAATTAAGTCACTGCAATAAGTTTATTTAAATCTTGGTGCAAGCGAACTTCCTGGGGAGCCACCCTTGATTGCATTTGGCGGAGGCAAAGCAGAGAGGTATGGTTAAAAAAGGATGCTGCAGTTGAGGCCTTAATTGCCCAGGCCGTGGCCTGGTGGGCTTTCCTTAAGGTCAATTCGGACTTCCTGTCCTCTGCTTTTAGGCCATCAGCTATGTCTCCAGCCACAAAGGGGGAAGGAGAAGACAAGGCCACAACAGGACCAACTACTGATGGCAGTTGAAGCACCTGGGACAGGTTGGTGCCATGCCTTAGAATCGTTTGTCGTTCCTGCTTGGGGTGGGGAGCGATTAAGGGGATGCCCATTGTTTCTGGACAACGTCCAGAAATAGTTTGGGAGCCAGAATGAACTGTTGTTCCGCTATGGGCTCCGAAAATAAGCCTTGGTAATGGTCCTGAGTAGGGGTCACTGACTCCATTGCTGGCAAATCCTCCATTAAGCGGGCTGTGGCCTTTGCTTTATGCAATAATGATTTAAACAGCCCTGGAGGAAAAAGCCCCGTGAAGGCGGGAGTGTCAGGGAAAATCCCCTCATCGTGAGAGAGATCTGGCTCTCTCTGGGCCTCCTCTCCCAGGAAGTAATCCTCGCTTCCCATGGAGTGATTGGGAGACTGATGAGGAAGTTCAGTTAAATTTGCAGGAAGCAAAACCTGCTGCTGCAAGCGATAGGTAGATTCTGAGACCAATGATGCTGAGCGCTGATGCAATCCAGCAGCAATGCTTTTGGTTATAGTCTGAGAAATCAATTGTTTAATATTGTCAGGCAAATCTGACAGATGGGCTTCAGGAAGGCGTGAACCAGTCGCTGTGGACATATAAGAAGCCTCTGGGGCACAAGGCCTATCATGGGTATGCTGAGACCATGCTGTCATTATTTGACAACCAAAAGGATCATTTTCCTCATCTCTTTCCCTGCTATCCAGCAAGGCTGGAGCTGGGGATAGCTCACCAGCGCCCTCTGGTGACCAAGTTGGAGGAGCTTGAGAGGAGTGAGCTAACTGCTCAGGCATAAAAGGGCGGGAAACAGATGGCTCATTAGAGCTTGACAGCTTCTCTAACTCTGTCTGCTGTTTCCCTGTCTGTTGTCTCTCAACTCTTGAAACTTGTCGCTCCAAAGTCCTTTGTCTCCTTTCCTGATCCTTTAACTCAGCTTTGGAGACATGCTTGCCCTTTATCCCTTTAGAAGACTTGCAAGTAGCTTTTTTACAGAGCGAGGCTTCAGCGTTCGGCTGTAAAGTATGTTGCTCCTCCCTCCTCATGGAACGATCAGCCATTTTGAATTATGGTAACGATATGGCCACTCGGGGGCTTGCAGGAGCAATGTACCTGATATATACAGCACAGTCCTGCTCCAATAACAATTAGGGTGATGCCCAGAGGAATTTAGGCAGGTACCCTGAGCCTCCAATGCAGCCCCGAAGACAGGAGGGAAGGCAATGCGGTGGCAGCTGTGCCAGAGTACACCGGGGGAGCCAGCACACATGCGAGCAGATCAAAGGAGGCTGCTCCAACAGGCGGCATTCCTAGGGCAAATCTAGGGGTAGCCAGCACCTTCCGCCGCTTTCTCGACCTGGGCAAGCCAGGGAGGGGTGGTTAAGCTCTCAACTGGCGCCGCTGTGAAGCGAGGCCAGGCGCTTCAATCTGGGTGCCACTGCGGTGTTAAAATGGTGGTGGCTGTGAGGAACATAGCCACCAACCCGCTCGATGTCCAGGGAGCTATAGGTGCCGCTCAGAATGAAGTCCAGGCGCTAATTCCAACTGCTGCAGCGCATCTAACATTGGTGGCTGAGCTAATTACAGTCAGGCCGACCAGCTCCATGTCCTGAGGCGTTTGAAGGTGAAAAGCCCGCCACTCAGCTGACAGTCAGGGTTTTTTTGAACTATCGGCGGCATTTCCAGCTAGGCTGGGCTAGCCAGCACGATCGGCAAGAGCCGTAGCCATAGCAGGACTACAGTGAAAGCCACTTGCTGACATAGAAATCCACCCCAAGACACGGGAAAAACCTGATCAGGTGGAATAGTCCAGGAATGAAGGTTAGAAATGGCCATCTCCAAAACCACGTCTCTCTCGGGTCGACTGAGTCAAAAACTGGGGGCCTGAGAGAGAGGCAAGGAGACACGGCTAAAAAGTTATGACTCAGTCTCTGGACAGATCCGACTGTAACAACCCATTCCTGGACTATCCCGCAACTAAACTGGAGAATATTAAATATTAGTAATTTAGTAATTACTAATACATGATGCAAAGAAATGTTATCTATATTTAAATGAATTAATGGGGAAAATGATAAAGAATTATAAATAGAGAATAGTATTATTGAAGTTGGAAGATTAGGATTACATATACTTATTTGTATTATTATTGTTAGTGTTGTTTAAAAAAGATTTGACCCAGTCAATACACTGTCCACAAAATATGTATGGTGTGAAAAAACAACAACAACTAAAACATGATTTTAAAAAAAGAAAGAAAGAAAGAAATCATGAATACCAGCTTCGTATATGGTTAAGGTATCAGGCTAGCAACCTGTAAGTTCTAGTTCTGCCTTGGGCATTAAGTCAGCTGGGTGACCTTGGGCCAGTTATTTTCTCTCAGCCCCAGGAAGGAGGCAATAGCAAATCATTTCTGAAAAACCTTGCCAAGAAAACTACAAGGGTATGTCCAGGCAGTTGCCAAGAATGAATGGAAGAATATGATTATATATGAATTCCTTTGTTTTAAACACAAATGTACGTGCACGCCAGAGGTGAGTTCCTCCCAGTTCAGACCGGTGTGGGAGGAAGCGAACCAGCAGCGAGGTAAGTTAGAACCCACCCCTGGTGCGCGCGCACGCACGCACGCACACACACACATACACATCAATCTGAGAAGAGGTAAAATGGACAATTTAAACCCCCCACACATATGCAACTAAATACAATCCTCAATTCTGAAAAATATGTACATAATAATGTTTAAATGTATTTTGAAAAGTGATACTGAAAGAATTAAGCCATCAATCAATGAAGTTCCCCTAAGATAAGTGCCAGCCTTTCAGGGAAATTGGAAGATGACAGAGAATCCTGAGATAAGTGCTTCTATTTATAACAGCAGCATCCCTCACTTGACCTTAGAATAATATCTTACCAGGATGAGCGTTCTGGTTTGAAGCATAAGTATGAAATATGCATATGTAATATAAGCATATGAATGCATATTGTATGAAATAGAAACAAACAAGTAATCCTTAGCATTTAGAATGTATTAAATGTTTTATAGACATTAATTCGGAAATTATAGTATTGCAAAATAGGGTAGCATTCCCAGTGTTACAGATTAGACAGGAGTAGAAAAAGGCTATGAGATAAGGGCTTGCCTAAATTCCCTTTATTAATTTGCATAAGCTTGCAGTTGGGCTAAGGTCTGAAGCACAGATTTCACACAACGGCATACGGGTAGTCCTTGATTTATGACCATTTGTTCAGCAACCATTTAAAGTTACTATGATGCTAAATGAAGGTACTTATGATCCCTGACTGAAATTTTGCACACTGAACCACCTCTGTGGTCACGATTGCAATCTAGGTGCTTGAAAACTCGTTCACATTTACAATTGAGTTGCCATGTGTCACAAAATAACGTGATTGCCACTTACAATCTTCCTTGCCAGTTCTCCAGAAAATTGATGCAGGGAAGGCTAAAAAGTCACTGCTGCTTAGCAAGAAAATTATCTCTAGTCTCTGGCTGAAAAAGGTCCATGCCTAAATCAGAGCAGGATTTTCATCCCAAAGCATTTTTAAACCAGAGTGTAAAGAATTCTGAAATCTTTCACTTCTTAGCTGAAAATCCTCTGTGGCTGAAATCCAAGCAGGATTTTCAGCCATGGAGGATTTTCAGTCCCAGAGTGGAGAGCCCAAGCGATTTTTCAGTCCCAAGCAAAGGCTCTTGACTTTGGAGCTAATCTATTTAATATTGTCTAACAACATTTGCAATCAAACCCAACTACGAATTGATTCTAATCAATCCATTTTCATAACACTGTCCAATCTCTATTCCAAAGAAGTAGAGTAGACTTACTTTTTAGTAGAAAATGAAATTTCAAAAGCATCTTGTTCCATTTTAATCATTTCATTTTATCTTAACAGAAACTTACTGAAGTCCATGGCAGGTGGACAGAGCAACAAATGAATCTGGATTCCCTCTGATGTGACCTTGATAATAACAGTGTTCTCCTCCCTGCAATTAGAACAAAGTCTATGAATTCATTTTATTTCCAACATGTCCCAAAGAGGGTTCTCAGTCCAACCCCAAAATAGGTTGTAAAGTCAGATAAGCTGAAATAAATGGCTGAACGATACACCAATATCTAGATGGGCCTTCCTATAGACCTGATCAAAGGGTTGGCCCAAACTTTTAGGGTGGGGGGCTTACTCTTGCTTAGAATGCTGACTTCTAATTGAAGAAGACAGGAAGGACAGAAAATACTGGCACTAGTTCTCCTCTGTTCTTTTTTTTTCTTTTTTCTTTTATTTATTAATCAAATTAGTCATCATCCATCTCCCTAAGTAACTCTGGGTGGTTTATAAGTAATAAATGTACCGATATATAGCGTTATATCAGACAGTATACACTTTTAAATGTACACAATTTTTAATAGAATGTTGTCAATAGACCTAATGAAAGAATTAAAGAAGTCTTCCAAGTAGGTTTTATTTCCACGTACAGGTAGTCCTTGACTTACGACCACAATTGAGTCCAAAATTTCTGTTGTTAAGTGAGAAATTTGTTAAGTGAGTTTTGCCCCATCTTGCAACCTTTCTTGCCACAGTTGTTAAGTGAATCACTGCAGTTGTTATGTTATTAACATGGTTGTTAAGTGAATCTGGCTTCCCCCTTGACTTTGCTTGTGAGAAGGTTGCAAAAGGTCATCATATGACCTTGGGACACAGCAACGGTCATAAGTATGAACCAGTTGCCAAGCATCTCAATTTTGATCACGTGGCCACGGGGATGCTTCAAAGGTCATAAGTGTGAAAAATGGTCATAGGTCACTTTTTTCAGTGCCACTGTAACTTTGAACAGTCACTAAATGAACTGTTGTAAGTTGAGGACTGTCTGTACTTCTCCCCCCCCCAAAAAAAAGATTATAAAACTTCACAATAAATGATTGCAATTAAATTGAGACAGAAAATAGTTCTGCTCATCTTCAAGACAAACAGATCCTAGGTTGAATATGGTCAATGGATTTCACAACTTCGCTCCACTGAATATGTATTTACTTTGAAAGCTCATATAGTCAGTTGCCATATATGACTTAAACCATCATATTTCAACCTTGGCAATTTTAGAGTCATTAGACTTCAACCTCCCAACAAGCTAAAACTTAAAAGTCCAAACATCTTCAATTTGCCAAGTTTGAAAAACACTGATTTAAATACTTTTTGCTTGCTTGCAAGTAATGGCTTTCCAAAGCAACATTCTAACACAATCTTTGCTTATAATTCAAAAGTTCATTTCTCTCCTTGTAATGGTCATTTATCAAATCAGCTTTGAAGACATGTGCAAGTTTTCAACAACAAAAATTTTTCAATAACAAAAATTACCCTGCAGAAGCATAACTCATTGTTATAATAGATATATGTTAACTTTGGTTTGAAATATGTTAACTTTGTCACTAGTTAAGTAATTTATCCATGCTTCAACTCATCTAATATAGACTAATCTTCACTGGTTGGGAATACAGTGAAATATAAGCAAACCTTAAATGAATCAATATTGTTACCAAAGTATTAATAAAAATTAACTACCGGTAAATACATTTAAATTAACTAAAATTAAAAACTAGCTTTATGCATTCATACTATATGTGTGAAGTTTCCGAAAGATGCCCTAATTAATTTATGAGCCACGAGCCAAACTTCAAAAGAAATATAACAATTTATTAGGAGCAACATTTCGGCAATACGATGTAGTCAGAACTGAGCACTGAGCTCACATAGGTATGTGCCCTCATGACCCTGTTTCCCCTCTCCTCATTGGACATGTCATAAATCACATTATCCAATGAATCAAGTTGGCCGGCTGCGAAACCCCACACCCCTCCTTTTGACTCCGGTAACCTAGGACACAATCAGTAAAAGAAACATTTGTGAAATGTAGTTTCAGTTAGTACAATCAGCCACTCCATCGGCTCTCCCCCCTCCATTTTATGGCAACTTGAAAGCTTTGCAAGTTGACAATATGTGGAATAAATCTCTATTTCCCTAGAACACATTAAATTGCAATCAAGAATGGATAAATTTAAAAAATAGATGACTGTTATTATTAGAAGGCCATGACCTACAAAAGGGATGGCACTCATTTCTATGGAACATGGGAAAAAAGCCACAACAACATTTCCATAGACATATAATCACAGACGCATTAATAAAAATCTGGCAATAAATTAGGAAAAAACATTATATGAAAATTCCCAATTGGCTGTCAACAATAGAAGCTATGTCATACCCAAATCTGATTGACATATCTAAAACAGCTAAATATAAAGATATCATGGATGGATTAGGGAGATTAAAAAGTAGAGAAGAATTAGAAAAACAAGGAATAAAAATAGAGTGGTGGTCCTATCTTCAAATTAAATCACGTTACAAAAAAGATATCGAAGAAATGGGTATAGATACGATAACTCAACCATTAGACAAATTATTAACAGGCCCAGAAGACAAAATAATATCAAAATTATATGACTACCTATTAAAATTTGATAGATTCGAAGACATAGTGAAGGGACCAATGTTAGCATGGGCGAAGAATATAGGACATAGTATTCACCTGGCCGACTGGGAGCAAATTTGGAATAGAAATTTTAAATTAATGAAATCAGCGGCATATAAAGAAAATTACTATAAAATGTTTTATAGATGGCATTTGGCACCAGCACGATTGGCAAAAATCTACTCAAATTTGAATTCGAATTGCTGGAAATGCAAAAAAGAGCAGGGCACCTTCTTTCATACGTGGTGGTTGTGTCCCAAAGCGAAAAAATATTGGATAAAGATACACCACTGGTTACAGGAAATAGTGGACTCATCAGTAGAATATACGGCAGAACTTTTTCTACTGGGAATATTCAAAGGACAATATAGCCAAAGCATCAAATACCTAATCCTCCATATCACTACGGTGGCCAGAATTGTGTATGCACAAAACTGGAAGAATTCCAATATACCTACGGACAGTTCAATAATCAAAAAAATATACGACTGTGCTGAAATGGACAAACTAACGATTGAACTCAGAGGACAAAAGAATTCAGATTACTACGACGTTTGGGAAAAATGGTACAACTGGACTAATAATAGAAATTTGAAGAAACAGTGTGGGACGAGGACACAGGATTAGAAAATATGATAAAATAATGTATAAATTGTATAAATATAGTAGCAATATATAAATGGTGGCAGATCTGCCTACAAATATTGTAATATGTAAAATATGAAAATTAATTTAAAAAATTTAAAAAAATTGCAATCAATAAATTTGACATAAAAAGCTCACTTTCCAAGTTGGGTCTTCCTGTCCTAAAAACCTCACTTCCAGATGGAAGTAAAATGACATTTTCCATCATTCTTATGTAGATGTCCTTTAACAATTTGTTTTCCCAAGGAAAGCAGAGGCAATCAGTGACATCATTTGTTAGTCACAATGATGCCCTGACCTAGCCAAGCTAATGAGTTGTCTGATATTTCTGAAATACCAACAGATGATTAACCTTTTTGTTTCCTAGCAGGCAGCCATTGCAAGAGAGCTGGGTTGAGAAATCATTGTTCTCAGCATGGAGGTAAATTTTATTACCAATTATTAAAATATCACAAATATCCATTGGCAGAAAGATCATGCAACTTTTTCAAATTGCATTGAGACAAAGGTTACTAGTACATTGAGAAAACAGGAAAAAATAAAAGTCGTGGGTGCCTACAAATAATATTGTGGCATTTATGAAATGAACTTCATTCTGTATGGCCTAGAAACTCAACGCATTAGGGAAACATCATTCCACTCCAATCAAATTTCAAGACACATCTTGAAGGAATGCAGACATGTAGAAAGAGATAGCTTATAGAAACAACCTTTAAAAAATCAGAAAGATATGGCAGAATTGTTGAATGGCATCACGAGAGAAAGTGAATAGGGCCATATTCTGCTGAAAAGCTAGTTAGCCATGTTTATCAACTAGCTCTTTTTTTTCTATTTCTCTCCTTCACTCGCTTTTTCTATTGATTTTTTCATTGGGTATAATTTGGCACATATTTAAGACTGAGATTGATGAATGGGAAGTTATGTACTTGTCCAATAAAGAAGATCAAGGAGGGATGCCATTTGATAATTACACACTTGTTATTTTATGGCAATCAAAAAGAGAATGTTCAAAATGTTTGTGTCTCATTGCAGAATTCTATTCCCTTCCAATTATAGTTGGTGCAAGAATTTATTAATTGTTTATGCTCGATGACAACCTACTAATTTACCTGGTCTTTTGACTGAATGTATGCTACTGTTTGGTGCCTTGTTTTATAATACAGTTCTTTGGTACTAACTTTGTAATTATGTAATTGCAAAATTGCATAATAATTGAATAAATTTCTAAGTAACAATAAATGCGATAAGCAGACCTCTGAGACATACATATACAATCATAGATATCTACTCCATCCCTTTTGGGTCCCAATAAATACTTTGAATGAGAAGAAGATATGTAGGGAACTGCAATGATTAAGTGAGATGTCTGCATTGGTTTTTATTTGGAAAGTTACCGGTATCTAGTTTTTATCAAAAGCATAATATATAAATCATTATTCTAAATATCAGATTTGAAAACAAGGCATAGTCAACTGAAATCACAGAAACAATACAAATACTGCATCAACCCTAGAAAAGTGTCCTTAATGACAAGGGAGTCCTATGCTATTGATACAATGTTTTATGCAGTCAGTTGCAAGGCATGGAAAGATGGCTTTCTGACATCTGGCAAGAAAGATATGACAGCATCTGCTCAGAAAGCTGTGCCTTGATTGCTTTGCTTAAGAGCAAAGGAACTGGCTTTGAATCGCACCTACAAAAAGGGAAGAAAATTAGGGACTGTTTTTTCTTGCCTTCTTCATTCTATACAAATCATAATAATTACTAGCAGGAAACTCTAAGGCAGAATTCTTGACTTAATTTACACTCTCAACTCTCTGACATAAGTCACATGCACAGATGTGAGTCAGTGTAGATCAAAACATGTTATATACAAACATGTACAAACCAACATGGTTGTGACGCATTCAGGGTTCTCTGAATATGTTACAACTCTTAAGAAAATGCCAGGTTGGAAAGCCTTCTAACCTAATACAGTGACTTTCTTTTTTCAGAAAACAGTCCTGGGTCTGGCCTAATTGAAAACAAAATAATTTACAGTTGCTTCATCTTTTTTTCTAAGCCACTTCAATTCTCCAACTCTTGTAAATTCAGAAATTAATCTTCACCTTTTGGTTTAGAACAAAATTGAAAGAAGAAATAAAGGGAAGAATTATAGAAGAAAAGAAGGGCTAAGGGGGTCACAAAAGGATTAAGCACATTCATCTTAATTCACCATGCTGTAAATTATCCCAATATTGCCTTTTTCTCTTAGGTCAGACGTGGTATTCAGCCGGTTCGCACCGGTTCGTGTGTACCATTGGCGGAAATTTGGCCAAGGTCGCCGAATCGGTAGCAATGGCCAGCTGGCCACGCCCCCAAACTGGTCCCCTGGTCACTGCTCGCTCGCTCACCCCATCTGCCATGTTCATTGCCACCATGTTCTTCGCGCATGCACATCCCATTGCCTTGCAAGTCCAATGGGATGCGCATGCGCGAAGAACATGGCAGCGATAGCAGCACTGTGCAAGGAGTGTGAAGGGAGGCAGCACCGCACCAAGAAGCTGAGAGCAAAAGTAGCGGAGGCAAGGGCGACGTTCATATGACGTGTCCCTCCTAGGTCCCCTCCCGGGTGACAGCCAGGGCTTCACTGCCTCCTCTTTTCCTCAGAGACACGGTGTCTGCCTCCAAGTCCTTGTAGAGGGACACACACACACACACACGCCCCTGTCACCCCCGCTGCCGCTACTTTTGCTCTCGGTTTCTCGGCGCTCTTAAAGTTGATATTGAAGAGCTGGAAGACGTTTCCTTAGATCGCCGCCAAACTCATTGTTCTATAATACTATCTAAATTGTGTGGTTGACTTATTTTTGGAAAAGGATCTTTCAAAATAAAATAAAATGGCAAGAGAATAATCACACAGTTGCTCGCACTGGAACACTACTGTGATACAGGAAGTCTGGACCCATTTAAGAACAAAATCCAGACACTTCAAAAAAACAAAACAAGAAAATAAAAACAATTGTTGTTTGTTCTGAAATCTTTCTTTCACATACTCTCCTTTACAAAAACTCCTTTACTATTTTATATGGATCCAAATTTACATAGAACAAAATCTAATTCTTCGTGCAGCCTAGTTAATATATACATTAGAAGTTCAGGAAGACAAAGTGCTGCATTACTCCACCCTAAACTAACTGCAACTTTCTTTGTCTTGGTAATTCTTCAGAAGCATTGGATTTGAGTGCCATTTAGAAGATATCGAATCAGAAAATTCAGTCTATTGTGATTGCAATATCATTTATTTTCCATTCTTCTACAGTATTTTTTAATGAATATGCCAGACATATTCTCTACCAAGAATTAAGATCTCTCCTCAAGAGTGTCAGAAATCCAACACAGAGTTGGATGCATGTCTTGCTTTGACATTCATCCTATAAATACATCTCCTCGAGGAAGGCAAAACGCAACTTAGAGTTGAATGCATATGATGCTTTAATATTCATCCCATCAGTTCACTCTGATCTGATAATTAAAAGATTCTTAACAAGAATATTATTGTCATATAATAGTTTGTTCTTGCTAGGTCTTCATAATTCCTTCGTATAATATTTACTTTCAAGTTGTTCTGACTAAAGCCAATTTCAAATACAAAGTGTTGTGAAGTTGCCATGTAGAACTAATAAATGAACAAAAACAAAGGAGGTATATATTTGACTATCTAATGAAATGCCTTTTATGCACAGAATTATGCACAGTACTCATTACACCACATGAGCATTTAACATTAGCCCCAAATTTCTTCAGTGTCACAAAAGTCCCTGGAGTGGGCAGGGAGCTTTGCACTGAAGGAAGGAGGAAAAAAATGGAGTTCAGCAAACAAAGCACAACTGGCAGCAGAAAAATCTCCATGGAACAGAAACACATTGTGCACTGTACTTTAACTTTAAAATTCTAATTGGGCTACCCTAGGAGAAAGTGAATTATGCAAGTCAAAAACCTGAATAGTTTACCTCCTGGTAGGAGGAAATGGGTGGGAGAGAGAAGGGGAGAAACTGATTTCCTGAATCAATTTCTTTTCTTCTCCTGAGGAAGGACAACAATATTCACTTTTTCAATTATCAACTTGGCTTAACTTAGCAACTTGCAAAATAAAAAAGAAAGCTTATAGAAATCTATTGAATTTGCTCAGTACTAACTGGAATGAGAAATCGTTCCAACTTCTCTGTCAGATGGAGAGAAAAGGGGGTTACATTTCAACTACTTTATTAGCTCATTTTGATAATGCAATTACCCATACAGTGAACTTTTTAAAGGCACATAGCACACGCATATTCTCACAAAAATGCTGCAAAAATACTGGAACAAAGCTAGTTTAAATACCTTTATAGTATGCAGAGATTTAGAAAACTGATCACCACTGTCCAATATGTGAAAATTAGCTTACTGTTTGCATATATAGTGGCAATATAACTGAGTAATGAGTTGCCATTTTAGTGTGTGAATGGAAAATTGAGCCAAGTTTTGACATGGGGTGAAGGCTAGAAGCTAGAAGGCAATGATGATGGGCAAGAAACAGGATAGTGAGAAATGTATGGTCTGGAGTTGCCTTAGCTTATTAAGGCAAGACCTGATTTCTGAACCAGCTGCTAGAAAAGGAAGGAAAACTAGTGAGAAAATTAAGACCAAAATTAGACAACATAATTTCTCTCACTCTTTCTTCAGAAGCTACTTCTGCATGTGTTTGAGAACAAATAAATAGCATCACTAATGCTTTACATAATAGATATATCCTGGAGCATTTGCTTGGAACAGAGATCAATATTCCATTTATTCTAAGAAATCTTTCATATTAAGTGCTTTCCTATCTAAGTTACTTACAGTAGATAACTTAGGTAACTTACACAAATAACAATAATAATAGCATTGTATCTGTCTCTACAATGTGGATGTAATATTGTTTTGTCTAATATCCTCTTCTAATAATTCCACAGACATGATCACTCTGCTTTATGTTACGAATACTATCCACCATAAACACATGCAAAGCTTGTCTTCAGGTCACTACCACCTGTGCCTACAGTTGGCACTGTCAATTCTTGATGGGAATAAAATCATGGCACATCAGACAAAACTTGGGATGAGAGCCAGAGAATAAGATTTCTCTACAATAAACAATGAAAGAGCTGTCGTGTTGTTTTCAGAAACAATACACCAGCCATGAAACATTAGGTTCACTGCAGATAATACACAGAGTAAAATTGTGGCATATTTGGAAAATCAGAAATAAAAATATGCTGATTCCAAGCTATGGAATGAATTCCCTCATGATCTGCTCTAAATACTTTCAAAAGGTAATCAAGTTTTCTTCAGTTATGCATTCAGTGAGCTAGTTTAAACATGATTTTTATCCATTTTAATGAGATTTGAAAGTATCTTCCTTCCTACCGTCCTTCCTTCCTTCCTTCCTTCCTTCCTTCCTTCCTTCCTTCCTTCCTTCACTTACTTACTTACTTACTTACTTACTTACTTACTTACTTACTTACTTACTTACTTACTTACTTACTTACTTACATGAATATCAAGCCTTGAGAGAAATAATAAAAAAAATGCAAGCTGGTGATCTGGTCTTGGAATTAAGCATATAGAAACTATTTATTTTATAGACAGGGATAATAGACACAAGATACTTGTTCTGCTATTCTTCATGTTTTAAGAAATCGTCTAAGCTGTAGATAGATTTAAATTTTCTCTTAAAGTTCATCCTGCTGGGATTTTTTAGGAAGAAACCAGTGATTGTTTGCGACATAAGAGTTCACTAGAAACGAGTATCAGTGGAAGATTTAGAAGATTTAGATCCTATTACATCTGTTCAACTGCTAATACACTTATTAAAAGAAAAATTATGATTTTAGCATGTATTCCTCCTTAGGAGGAGTTTTACATGCATTTACCCTTTCTGTGATCAAATATCAGATGAAAAATGAATGAATTTTTAGGAATATTTAAAATCACATTGGAAAAATAGAGATAATCTGATGATCATTAAAGAAAGCAGACTGGTTTTGGCTAAGCTACTGTATATCTCAAAATACACATTTAGTAAGTTATTAAAAAGTATCAAAGTCAAGACACAGAAACACATTCCAGAGTGTATAGCTTGGGAGTTGGCACAAGCTACAACATACTACAGAAATTTAGGCATTATGAATTAAAGTACAAGTGGGGCAAAAAAAAATCCACTAAGCCAAATGTTTAATTTCTGTCTCTGTCTCTGTCTGTCTGTCTCTCTCTCTCTCTCATATCCCACTTTTCCTTTAATGAAACTCAAGGTGGCAAACATATCTAATGCTCCTTCCTCCTCCAATTTTTCCCACAACAACAACCTGGTGAGGTGAGGTGAGAAAGATTGGCTCCTGGCTTTCATGGCTAAATTGGCACTAAAACATCCCATGTCCCAGCTCCTAGCCTGGTGCCTTAACCACAAGACCAATCTGGCTCTTAGTGAATGGATTATAATGGATAACAGATCTCAAGAATCATTTTTAAAAAAGATAGATCTCATGATCCAAATTTTATCATATGAGGAACAACCAAGAAATGAAGTAGACCCCATTATTATTCTCAGTAAAAAAAGAATATTCAAGTGTCAGTACTGAAAGAGTATCCCAGTTGCCCTAACACTTAAGGAGATACTTCTTCACATTTAAATCATTGTCTTGCCAGTTTACAGCCACAAATGAAAATTTAAACACTAGATTTTAAAAAATGCTACATTCTAGCAAAAATTTTTTGAAGAAGGCCACATAATTAAGGAATTGTAATGTACAGTCTATAGACACCATGGCATATATGCTGTGCCAGTACCATTCATGTTTTCCCTGCCCAAACATTAATATTGTAATTTTTTGATATTTACATTTAAAAAGCCAATTATTTTGAAGTCTCTCAAGATTTGCTGAAATAATAACAAAATGCTTTAGCGTTTCCCAGGTTACAGGAAGAAAAATTTTGACGAAGTATTTCCATTCCATACCTACCTTTCAGCTTGTCAAAAATAGTCTCAGTGGCTTTACTTTATAGAAAAACACTATTGTTATTAGAATAATGTGAGAATCTAACTAGATTTTAAAAGCACTTCCTAGATATCCAAGAGATAGAAATTTAAATCCCCAATCTCCTTTAATACCAACATCTTTAGTGTTTACACTTTGGAATGAACAGGTTCTTTTAACCTATATTTACTTTAATGAGAACTATTACAATTCTTTTATAAGAAAAAGATTTTGGATTTGAAGATGGTGATTTTGTTGTAGCATACGGTAGACATTTTAAATTTATCATAGCAATTAAAAAAAATTGACCATGAAGATAATTCATATATATCTATTATAACTTGTCTAAATTATATTGGCAGGAAAGGAAACATATCTTATCCTCTTTGATAGCAATCTACATTTAATCCTTCTGTTGTTTTAAGTAACTGGAAATGTCACCTAATAATGTTTTACAACTAATTGTACTGTTTGTTTACTATACATTAAGGCAAATAAAACTGATGTGTGACATCAGAAATGAATTCCTTTCCTGAATTTTAATTGCCAAGTCTGTAATTACAAAACACTAGGAAATGTTAATGTACCTTTTTATTGAATCAGTTGAGTGGAAAGATGTGGAAAATTGGCATAAAAATTAACAAAACCAAGAACTTTGAAAATCCTACATTTATTCAATATATTTTCCAAAGAGATTATTTTGTCTATACAAATACAATTCTGCAAAAAAAAAAAAACTAAATAAATATGTTTAAACATTTTTATTTCTCAGTGGGATAAATTACAGCAAGATTCTATACCCTATTTATGTTCTTAACATAAATAATTATGTGGAGCCAGCTGCACTCAGAATTCCCCATTCCGTTCAGATTTCTCCATGCCAATGCTATGAAGTAAGCATGTACTAAAAGCATTAACATGAGCTAGTTTATATTACAACTATTATCAAAAGTTCATTCATGGTGGGAACTATAATCAGCAACATTCAGATATCAACTTTTATCATAAAAGGTAATCCTTCAACAGAATTACAAAACACAGACATATATCTCTCTGGAATATTACAAGGTTTACAGCACTTAAAAACTACCTCAGCTGCCTAGAATCGGAGTCTAACAACAGCATTTGCAGTACAACTTGGCAATTGAATCGCATAACAGTATAGCAAAAATAAGTATCAGCATGCAGAGTCTTACTTTAACTTCCACCGTCTTCCCATTGTGGTCAATATGCCTCTCAAGATATTCTGAAGACAGTAGATCACTGAAACAATAGGGAAAAATATTTATTTATTTATCAAATCTATATGCCTCTCATCTCGCGAGAAAATTATATACACACAATTATTTTCCACTATATCTCTGTGCTAACCATCTAGTAAAAAGTACCATTTGTGTATAAACGTGATAGAAACTATTTTTTATGTGTGTTCATATATGTGGTAAAAACATTTGGCAGGTAAATCCACTAAGCCTCTGTTTCAAATGCAATATTTTCCTCATCACAATATATACAACACTTACACTTAAGGATAACTCGTGGGTGTGTGTATATAATGTATAAGTGAGTGAGAGAGAGAGAGAGAGAGAGAGAGAGAGAGAGAGAGAGAGAGAGAGAGAGAGAGAGAGAGAAGCCCAATCCTCTTGTATGTATTAACACATTTTGAAGCATTTCTGCGCGACATCATCTTTATTTCAAATATTCTCTCATTGTTACTAAGGTGATTAGCTCTGTGGAAGTAATCATTTTGGTCACATGAGGGATTCTGGCATGTTATAAATCGGGGGGTCAAACTTGTGGCGTTACGGCGGCATTACATGACGTATCATGACTTTTTTTCCCTTCACTAAACCGGGCATGGGTGTGGCCACAGCATGACGCATCCGGCGCACATGCCGTGAGTTTGGCAGCCCTGTTATAAACCTTCACACAACCTTAAAAGGTGATAGGAGTTCAGGGCATAAGCATAAAGAGTTTCTCAAAATCCCCAGTGTAATGCTCATGGACATTAGGAGGCATGCTTTTCAGCCCTTTTGAAACTCAAAGTATCTGTTCTGAGATTGAAACACTCCCCAAATATTCAGAACTCAAAGTGTTTCAAATTCAAAATGGAGCATTTTGAGCAGAAACATCTTAATTTGAAACTTTTTGCATCTCCTAAATATTAGCAAGTTTTCAGGGTACCCTATCTTCTGACTTAAGAGTATGTGTCATGTGCATATAAGCAAATTCATACAATATCTACCGTGTTTCCCCGAAAATAAGACCGTCTTATATTCTTTTGAGCCCTGAAATAAGCATTTGGCCTTATTGCTATGCACTCAAAAGCTCGATTGGGCTTATTATCAGGGGATGGCTTATTTGTGAGCAAACAGGATATGTGCACAAGAAAGCAGGCATATTTTAAAGGAAAGCACTCGCCCTCGCACTCTCTTTATTTTTAAAATTATTTCTAGGTTCCACGGAGAGAAAATTGCATGGAAATGCTTTTCAAAGCCATGATTGGTACAATCAACACCTCGTTTGTGAATACAAAGCACAGAATGTGAATTTCACTTCACCCAGGGAAGAGTCATCCTGACATTTCATCTAACATCACTATAGGTAAAAAGTATGTTTTAAAAAATCAGATTTGTAGAACCTTTTAATGCATTCATTGGTTTTTATAAGTGGCTGGACAAACAACAGCACAATATTTGTTTTGAAGAACTCTAACCCTAGATGTATACGTAATTCATTAAACCTGATGGCCAGCTTGATAAAAATTTAAGCAAATAATATACAAATAATAACTCAGCTGTTAAATAGCATGATGAAGCTGGGTATATATGCAGATACACCACAAAAACAATCTAAAGCACTCAAGACATTCAAAATACACATTAAATTGTGACCAGTTAACAGTTTAATGGCCAATGATTCCTTCCTATCACATAAATTTTTGCAATATTATATGTAACAAAGTCCTTTTTAATCTGACAGTAAGGGGAAAAACATAAAATCATCCTGACTGAATTGAACAATGCAACAGATAAGCAGCAACATAACTGGTGTGGTAATCTATTTATTTTATTTTATTTAGCGATTCTTATATGCCTGTATAATCTGTATAAATGTTACAGTAGAATAAAACATGAGCATAATAAGATAGCTTGGCCCTATGGTTAAAGACACCAGGGTAGGAACCAGAAAACCTTAAGCATAAAATCATATGGAAGACTTGAGCCAATCAGTCTCTCTCAGCCCTATGAAAAAAAGCAATAGAAAACCACTTTAGAAAATATTGCCAATAAACTGCCTGGATTTAGTCAGGTAGTTCCGAGCAATTAAGTCATGGTTTAAACTCTGCTTTCTGTGACTGCTAATAGAAGCACATCAGATATACTCTTTTTGCCTCTATTCCTGTCTTTGGGGAATAAAGAAAATAGCTAGCAGGTTTTCTTATACAGAATTTTCTATTTTTAAATAGAATTCACGAAATGCATGGGGGGAGGGGATAACTAGAAAACCTTGGTTCTACTATATCTATAACTCTACTCTGACCTTTTTTATAACTGTCATCCCACTGCAGATCTCACTGTCCTTTAAAATATTAATGCCCTTGGGTCAACAAAATATTGTCCACTGTGGTTTCTACTATTGCTAGCATTTATTTATTTATTTTATTTTATTAATGGTTCTTATAGGCCGCCCAACTCCCATGGGACTCAGGGCGGCGTACAGCATAATATAAGAACAATATAAAACATAAAATGATTAAAAAATTACAACAAATTAAAAACACATCAACATTCATACATGGGGGATTGATCTCAATATCACCCCGCCTGCCGGAAGAGCCATGTTTTAATGGCTTTACGGAAGGCCAGCAGGGTGGGAATAGTCCGGATCTCCGGGGGGAGTTGGTTCCAGAGAGCCGGAGCTCCCACAGAGAAGACTCTCCCCTACGGGCCTGCCAGCCGATATTGCTTGGCTGAAGGGACCCGGAGGAGACCAACTCTGTGGGACCTAACTGGTCATAGGGATGTATGCAGTAGGATGCGGTCCCGCAGGTATCCTGGCCCTGAGCCATGTAGGGCTTTAAAGGTCAAAACCAACACCTTAAATTGCATCCGGAGACTAATGGGCAACCAATGCAGCTGGCGGAGAATAGGTGTTACGTGGGTGTACCTTTGAGGACTAACAACATACAGGTAGTCTTTGAGTTACAACAGTACTTGGGATCAGAATTTTCACTGCTAAGCAATACGATTATAAAGTGCAAGTCACATGACCACACTGTTTAACAATGGCAATCCCAATGATACCTATTACTGTTGCTAAATGAATTCCACCATTTGTTAGGTGAGGACCCAAGCTATTCTTTGCTTGGTCGTGTCTATCCACAAGGCTTGGAAAAATAAGGAACTGCCTTCTCTTCAATTCTCCCTATCTCTCATCGTTGCCCCCTTCATTGCCAGCCTACTCCTGCCACCAGCTTCCCCTGCTGCCCAACTGCCCACCACACCATGCAACAATACTGTACTGGCAAGCACTTTCTTTTGTGTCCCTTCCTTCACGCTGATGCACCCAGGGTTTGTCTTGCACCTTGTCTTCCGAATTGAGGCCTTGGGCAGGGCATGAAAGAAGCCCCAGTTGCACTGGCACAAAAGGAGACAGCATCAAAGAGGGACCTGGTCAGCACAGTAGTGGTATGCAGTGTCATGGGCACTGTGGCAATGGGCAGGGTCAGCTGGCAACAGTAAGAAGAGCAGCCAAAAGGCAGTTGTAAGTGCAGGTGAGTTCAAATCAGGGGTGGGTTCTAACTTACCTCGCTGCTGGTTCGCTTCCTCCTGTGCGGAATCACTAGCGGCTCGCTACCTGTTTGGACAAACCGTTCCAAACTGGGAAGAACTGGTTTAAATGCGCTAAACATGACCACACAGGGACGCTGCAACAGTCAGAATTTCAAGATAGCCCTAAATCTCTTTGTTCAGCACCGTTGTAACTTCAAATGTTTGCTGAACAAATGGATATTAAGTGAGGATTATCTGTACTTTATTTATTTTTATTACAACTGCTTTCTGGAAACTGTTATCCATTCTGTTTATCAAGGAATCGGTGTTTAACTTGCTCCAACCACTGTATCATATTAATGATCTACTTAGCTTAAGTTATCTCTTCTGGTCTAGAGATTAAGCCATTGAGATAGAAACCAGGAGACTGAGAGTTGTATCCCACCTTGGGCACAAAGCTGTCTAGGTGACTTTGGCTGACTTACACCTTCTCAATCCTAGGAAAGAGACAATGGCAAACCACTTCTGAGCTATCTAACTCAATCCAAGAGCTGACCTAACAGAATCAATACAACAGTCAGACACTAATCACAGGTAGCTAAATTTCTTTGTAGTTGCTGAATTATATTAAATATTCATTGGTTGCCGGACTACAATATTTAAAAATAAATTCTTGATACGTTATCAGCACTCTTATCAAGAAAGAGGAAAGAACATGTTTGTTTCTTCCTCAGAAGAACCAGAGAAGTTTTTTTTTAAGCTAAAATACAGGAATAATTCTCAGTAGAAGAGTTCTCCACAAGCAAAGCTTTCTTTGTGATTTTCAACAACTGAAAGGCAGAGGATGAGACAATCCTACAGCACAGCTGCTAAAGAGATGAGGAACTAGGCAGAAAACATGTTTAAGAATAAAACACACCTGTGGTTTAGTATCTTCTTTGAAACATAAACCCACTCTCTGGATAAAAATGATGGCACACAAAACAGTATACAATTAGGTTCCAAAGAGTATTTTATAGCAAACACATGTGCACTTGACTTTTTACAAGGGAAGTCATAAATGTTAATAATATCCAGAGCACTATTATGTCTGAGTTCTTGCTTAAAGACTTAGTTTAATGTATAACTATATTACTTATAATTTTATTTTGAAGCTTCATCAGTTAGCCTTTGCATTCCAAGTTCTGAACCTAACTGAAGCAATATAAATCATTTCTTATATATTATGTTTGCCAATACATATGTTATATTCATAATATGAATGCTTAAAATGGTTATCATTTCTTTAAAATTACATATGTATTTATCTATAACCACACACTGCTCAACAAAACTTTTTCTTCTTTCAATCATTTTGGGTTTTTATCAGTGGTTTAATTTTTAGAGCAAAAATAGAGATTGATAATATAGTAAGATCAAAAATGGCTCCAGAACACCCTTTGGAGTGGCACCAATTTTTTTTACCAAAACAAAACCCACAACTTTTCAGCTAATTCAATAAGCCAAAATAGAATGTTCTTCCTGCATTAACTGAGAAAGCTCAGACTTTCCAAGGAGCTGCTGGTGCAGTTCTACAGAGGAATGATTGAGTTTGTCATTTGTACTTAAATAACTGTCTGGTTTGCCACAGCAATAAAACAGAACAGGTACAGATTTCAATGGTTAGTTAGGATTGCAGAAAAAACATCACCAGTCTGCTTTCCATTGAGGATTTATATATTGCACAAACCAGAAAGAGGGCTAAGAAAATATCTACAGACCTCTCACATCATGAACATAATCTATTTCAATTTCTCACCTCAGGATGCCGCTGTAAGCACTGCATGCCAAAACAACTAGACACAAGGGTAGTTTTTTCCCGTGCCATCACTCTGCTGAACAATTAATTCTCACAGCACTGTCTTATTTCTCATCTTTTCTCATCTTCTCATCTTTCCTACTGTCTTCTTATTGGTTTCTTGTGACTTACAGTATCAATTGTTGTCTGTAACTTATGATTAATGATTGTAACTATGATTTATTATCTATGACTATTACTTGCTGTTTATATGTACACTGAGAGCATATGCACCAAAGACTTGTGTGTCCAATCACACTTGACCAATAAAGAATTCTATTCTATTCTATTCCATTCCATTCCATTCCATTCCATTCCATTCCATTCCATTATTAAGATGAATTGCTAAATTACAACATGGAGAGAGGAATTGAGCTGATAGCAATAGCAATAGCACTTAGATTTATATACCGCTTCACAGTGTGCTTTACATCCCTCTCTAAGCAGTTTACAGAGTCAGATATTGTCCCCAACAATCTGGGTCCTCATTTTACCCACTTCGGAAGGATGGAAGGATGAGTCAACCTTGAGCCTGGTGAGAGTCGATCTGCCAAACTGCTGGCAGCCGGTGATCAGCAAAAGTAGCCTGCAGTACTGCACTCTAACCACTGTGCCACCGCGGCTCATCTTAATTATCCAACCACAAACCTCCAGAACAAGACCACAAGATCTTGAGCACCTGCCCATCAATCACCTTTATAGGCATACATTTAATTAGGAAGAACCAAAAGCAAGAAGTCTGACTGAAGAAATCCCAAAGCAAGATTGTCAAAATGCTGAGTCAAAACGATTAAATGACAAAAGCTGAGTGCAACATACTGTGTCCATTTTTTGTCTGTTATGTCAGATACAAGTAAAAAAGGGGAGTGGTCAATCCTGGGAAGATCTGAGGCATTTGAAAGCCAAGTACTATTTTCAAATTCAAAGTTCCAAACAGCTTCATCCTGAGCCCGGACAAATCCAGGCAGGCACTGCCAATTGCTTAGCGAGCCGTCACAAGTTGAAGATGGGAAATAGTTGGTTACTATTATTAATTTATTGGCTACAAAATCATTCCATTGAGAGAGAGAAAAGATAAAGTGACAAAATAAGAATCAAATGAGCTTGCCAAAAGTGATCCCATAGAGTTTGTTGTCATTATTGCACAGACATCAGAAACTCTTTCTTCAAGTTGGTGTAAGCTCAGAATCATGATATCAGTGATCGTTTCATGACTTCTGTTCCTACCCTCCCTCTTTTTCTCCCCACCAGTTTCTTTTAGCTTTGGCTCCGGTGCCAAAAGAGAGAATTCTCTTTTGTTTGTGAAGTCCCCATCCTTTTTTTTCCGCCCAACTGGAGAAAGACGGGAGAGGGCTGCTGCCACGCCTATCAGTCCCAGCACAGCATCTTCTCTCTCTCTCTCTCTCTCTCTCTCTCTCTCTCTCTCTCTCTCTCTCTCTCTCTCTCTCTCTCTCTCACACACACACACACACACACACACACACACACACACACTCCTGGTCTGGGACAACTGATCCAGCGAGCACCAGAGCAGCAGCGGCAGAAGGAAGAAAGTGGCACATCCACGGGACCCGAGGCGGACGCGGGCAGCAGTCACCCAAAAGCCCCGCAGAAACCGAGAGCTCTCTCTCCCCCTCTTTCTTTCTCTCTCTTTCCTTCTTTCTCTCTCTCTCTCTCTATTCTGTCGTGTAAATGAGACTGCAGGATGCTTTGTCTGGGAGGGTCAATTTAGGTCTGATACGCCTAGCGAGGCAATGGAGAGGGGTGGCAGCCGCCCACCCCCTTTCCTCTCTCGCTGTGCGGGCCGTGCGGGATGGCAATGAATGGAGAGGGGTGGCAGCTGCCCACCCCCTTTTCTTTCTCGCTGTGCGGGCTGTGCGGGACGGCAATGAATGGAGAGGGGTGGCAGCTGCCCACCCCCTTTCCTCTCTCGCTGTGTGGGCCATGCTGGCTGGCAATGAATGGAGAGGGGTGGCGGCTGCCCGCCCCCTTTCCTCTCTTGCTGTGTGGGCCATGCTGGCTGGCAATGAATGGAGAGGGGTGGCAGCTGCCCGCCCCCTTTCCTCTCTTGCTGTGTGGGCCATGTCGGCTGGCAATGAATGGAGAGGGGTGGCAGCCACCTGCCCCCTTTCCTCTCTTGCTGTATGGGCCATGCGGGATGGCAATGAATGGAGAGGGGTGGCAGCCGGCCGCCCCCTTTCCTCTCTCGCTGTGCGGGCTGTGCGGGATGGCAATGAATGGAAGGGGTGGCAGCCCGGGAAGCTTTGTAGCCATGCGGCTGTAAAGCTTGCTGAGCTGCCTCCCCCCTCCCGCCGTGGTTGCAAATCCAGCAGCTTCGGGATGCACTGGCCGGCGGGGAGGGGGTAGGCTAGCACGAATGCTTGCTTACCTGTGTGTAGGCAGGACTCAGTTCGATGCGCGTGGTGAAGGAGAAGCAGGGCGAGCGTCTCAGCAGGAACCAGTTCGGGGGTGTGGCCAGCCATAAGTCACTACCAGTTCAGGGAACCACACCAAATTTCCGCTAACAGTTCTATAGAACCGGCTAGAACCGGCAGCAACCCACCTCTGCTATGAATAAATGGAGCCAGATCTACAACTAGTGGGAAATCCTGAATTTATTGCCAGTCCTGCAATGTCACATGGCTATACTCAGACTCTGCTCAAGGCTTTGGAAACTCAGCCTTTTCTTTATAAATGCATTAATTTCCTTGATGTCCTCTTTAAAAAAATGCTGACATAAGTCTTCCCTAGAATAGCACCGGAAGTGGAAAAGATTAGTAAACTTTTATATGCATTTCAAATGCAAAAGTGCGCCTTCTTCAACAAAGGCAGCATTACAGTTTTTCAACATGTGCTCTTACAGTACAAAGAACTGGGATATTCTTCAGTAAGGGAGAGGGGAGGGGGGAGGAGGAGAGGAGAGGAGAGGAGAGGGGAGAGGAGAAATGTTCAATACTGTATTTTTGTCATGATATTACATATTTCTATTGAAGTAGAATTTAAATGTAGAATCTTGAAATGATCCTCAAATGTCTTTCTGTCATTTGGTGCATGATATAATTTGAATTATGGATTTACATTTTAAAAAATAAAATTACACAATACATATCTTTAAAAACTTGTTTTAAAGTAAGAATCAGGTGTATCAAGATGAAGTGATTATGGTTTCAGACAGGGGTGGGTTCTAACTTACCTCGCTGCCGATTCGCTTCCTCCTGCGCCGCATGGCAGCGCCGTGCGTGCGCACATGTGCAGTGCCAAAAAAATTAACACCCCCCCCAAAAGCCAAAAACAAGATGGCGACGCATGCGCAGTTCCGGAAACTCGGCTTCTGCGCATGCGCAGAAGAAAAAACACCCGGGGAAAAATTCAAAAAAGAAAAATCAAAACAAATTCAAAAAAATGAAAAAAAAGATGGCGGTGGCCACGGACCGGCACCGACCAAACTGGTTCCGTGACATCATCGTGACATCACCAGCAGTTTGCTACCAGTTCGGCGAACCAGTCCGAACCAGGAGGAACCCACCTCTGGTTTCAGACAAACAACATTAAAAGAGTTCTTTTCTATATACTTAGAGCAGTGCTCCCCAACCAGTGTGCCGCGGCACACTGGTGTGCCATGAGGCCATGCCAAGTGTGCCGCGGCAAAAGCTCGCGTCATTCAGGGGTGGCCAAACCGTGGCGCATGCACCAAATGTGGCACATTGGATGATTGCAAGTGGCGCATTGCAATCATCCAATGGCTGACACCTCTCCCGCCCGCGTGACTTGCTGTCTTTTAAAACTCAAGCCGCCTTGGCTTGAGTTTTAAAAGACAGCAAGACGCGGGCGGGAGAGGCAGGTCTGGTCATTAAGCCTGCTGGCTGCTGCAGCAAGGCTTAATGAGCAGACCTGCTGCCTGGACACAACAGCGAGGAACGCAAGGAGGAGGTACCGGGGCATGTCCCAGGTAGGACACGCATCTCGCGCTGGGGGTTGGCAGGACAGGTGGGGCAGAACTGGCGGGCAGGACGGGGCGCGCGTCCTACCTGGGACTTTTCCCGGTAGCTCCAGTCACGTTCCTTGCTAATAGCGTCCAGAGCAGAGCAGCCCCTTCCAAAAGATAACGTCTCGCGAGACATTATCTTTTGGAAGGGGCTGCTCTGCTCTGGACGCTATTACGGTAGCAAGGAACGTGACTGGAGCTACCGGGAAAAGTCCCAGGTAGGACATACGTCTCGCGCTGGGGGTTGGCAGGGCGGGCGGGGCAGGACTGGCGGGCGGGATGAGGCGCGTGTCCTACCTGGGACTTTTCCCGGTAGCTCCAGTCACGGGCTGGCTTGATTTGAGGCTTGGCAGGGGGGCGTGGCGGGGTGGGGCGCGAGTCCTCTTCCCTGCCGCTTCTGTTTGTGGAAGCCGAAGAGCCTTACCGGTAGTTTGGGAGAAAGACAGAAAGTTTTTTGCTGCTTTCCTTCAGTGCACTCAAAAGCAGAAGCAGCAAAAAACTTTCTCCCAAACTACCGGTAAGGCTCTTCAGCTTCCACATACAGCCTGGAAAGCAGTCTCACGCGTCTCGCGCTAGGGCTGGCTTGATTTGGGGCTTGGCAGGGCGCGAGTGAGGAAGGCATCGGCAAGAGGCGGAGCCGAAAGGGAGGGCGACAGGGATGTCTGCTTCTTAAGCCAGCAAACTTCCCTGTCGCCAAGCTCCGCCTCTTGCCGACGCCTCCTAACTTGTTGGATTGACTCGCCTGCTCTGGGCTGCCTTGGGCGGCTTGAGTTATAAAAGACAGCAAAACGCGGGCGGGAGAGGCAGGTCTTGCTCATTAAGCCTCGCTGGCCACTGCAGTGAGGCTTAATGAGCAAGACCTGCCTCTCCCGCCCACGTTTTGCTTTCTTTTAAAACTCAAGCCGAAGAAGCAGGTGGGGGAAGCGGCCCCCTCTGTGCATGCGCACAGCGTTCTGTGCATGCGCAGAGGGCAAAACTCAAATGGCGGCATCCAGGCAGGCCCGCCCGCCCGGGACGCCTGGGCCAATTGGCGCATGGTATCATTAGGGTTGGCCACCACTGTCCTACCTAATTAGTTCAAATAAAATAATAAATCAAGTAATTCTGTTATGCCCAGTTTGACATTCCTATACTATTATACTCTTCAAAATGATATTTTGAAGATTATATTTGTTTTTTATCCAATTTTTGTATGTGGTGTGCCGTGAAATTTTGGGAGAGGCTATGGTGTGCCGAGGGTGACAAAAGGTTGGGGAGCACTGACTTAGAGGGCAAGTATATAGAGAGAACCATGCTGATAATGGAAATAATGTTTTAAATTCTATAGGAAAATGAAATCAGTTGAAATCTGTTCCTGCAATCTGTTCAGACCAGGTCTGGAGTTTATTAGACAACTCGTAACCCCTTAGCTCATCTTTTCAGAGACATTTCCTTACCAAATTCCTCAATACCTTTAACCATGACACAACTTCTACAGGTAGTCATCAAGTTGCAACCACAATTAACATTGGATTTTGTGTTGTAAATAGAGGCACTAATAGGATTAAGCCCAATTTTTCAACCATTTTATAGCAATCATTAAGCGAATCACACAGTTGTTAAATCTACTACAATGGGGTATATTTTTCTGGAAACTGAAGGGAAATGTTACAAATTGTGGTCACATGACTACAAGACACTGCAACCAATTGTAAATGTGAGCCAGTCACTAAGTGCCTAAAAGGCAATTATATGACAGGGAGAGGGGATTTACAACATTTTACGATGGTTGGGAGTGCTTTATAGGCTGTAAAGCATCCTTTCTGAGGACATCATAACTTCAAACGATCATTAAATGACTGGTCATAAGTTGAGGACCTACCTGTAATATACAGCCTTCACTGTATATGTTAGATGCAGAGATATATCTGCCTTTAAAATAGTGCATGTATAGTACAAACCTCAGCACAGGAAATGTTTTACCAGATTTTGTATTATGTCATAAATTGCTTTACAATAATTTTTATGTCACAATTTTTTTTCTAAAATTTGCCAAATTTCCATTCTACAGGAACTATGGGTCCTGGATTTTGGACACATTCTCTAAGTTTGACGTAACTTGGTTCAAAAATGAACCTTTAAATGAATCTACATAAGAGTGTACTACCTGGATGATTTGCCAGTGCTCATAAGCAGTGTTTGTGATTTGGTTTCCCTTTGCAAGAGATGTGCTCTTCGCTCCCTATTATTTCCATCTGGTAATTCTCCCACAGATGGCAACCAAGCAGTTCAGAAACATTCTGAATGTTCTTCCAAGAAAGTTAATCTTTTTTGGCCAGTGAGAATCGTATTTTAAAAAGAAGGAACCGTTTCCCCAAATAACTGCTCCAAGTGGCATAATTTTCACACTAGTCAGGAATGCAGGAATTCAACTTTTGCACAAGCAGAATCTCAGAGCCATGCCAACATTGTCAAGGAGCTTTGCTTCCAAAACATACTGGAGGCTGGATTTATACAATAAATAGGCCAAACGTTTAAGAAAACTAAGATATCAGGGAGTGACAATTTCAGTCTCAGAGATGGTGAGGAGAAGGTTTGGTGAAGAACAGAAAGGATGTTGAGGGCAGTAGTGAACTCAAACCTATGGCAGATGGGGAAAAATACTTTGCTACTGAAGTTCTCCATTCAGGCATGTAAAAGCCCACTAACCTTTCAAATGAAACAATTTATTTCCCTGGAGAATTTTTCCTCCATCAAGGTGGGAAAGAGCTACCTACTATATTAAAATTTTGATCAGACTATATAACTGGACTAAGTCTTTTGAATTTGGCCACATCAGGGTTTTTGTTTTCTTTGGGGGTTTTTTCTAGATATTACAGATCTTAAGGATCCTTGCAATAGGATAGAATAAAGCTTGGGAACAGCATATATCAGAAGCTGCTGACAATGAATGGTCAAGTTGCCAAATGGCATTCCTAGAGAGCATCTATATAACTTCAAATTAAATTATATGTAAAATGTAAAGGAAAAGTTTTAAATTATTTTTCTTTGGGAATGGTGACAGATACTTGATAAGATTGAAAATTCCTGAAATGCATGCTGAACATTTGCACATGTAATGTTCAGGTTCAAGTTCCAACATCTCTATCTGCATATGTAAACTGACACCAGAAGGAAATCACCATCATTCGAATCAGAGTTGTAGAATAGATTGACCACGACAGTGACTCAGGTTCATATTCAGTTTAGAAGGGTTCTTTCCTTCACAGAAGGAAAATTTATCCCATAATCAATCATTAAGATGCTCCTAGATGGTCTTGTACTGAAGGATTTATACCGCAGTCAAATACTTCAAAGTTAGCTTCCTATAAGTATTCATAAAATAATTATTAGATGAAGGAGAATCACATACTAGTTCTGGGTCCAAAGTACATAGAACTCTATTCTCACATTCTGCATTCAGAAGATGTAGCTGTGCATTCTCAGGTCAGTTAAATATCAGGGTTTCTAGACAGGCAAAATTTATGACAGCAATCACAAATATTACTCTAGTGCATTCCACATAATACCCTATTTCTGCTTAAAGCTCCATCTTACCAATGAATATAGCTGGTGTTCCTCAACTAGATTGTTAAAATTGGTTTAACATATATATACCAGGGCTCCAACATCAGACTATGAACAAAGCAAAAAGAAGTTCCAAGGAGCCGAGGTGGCGCAGTGGTTAAATGCAGCACTGCAGGCTGCTAGTTCAGCAGTTCAGCTGTTCAAATCTCACCGGCTCAAGGTTGACTCAGCCTTCTATCCTTCTGAGGTCGGTAAAATGAGGTCCCAGATTGTTGGGGGCAATATGCTGAACTCTGTAAACCGCTTAGAGAGGGCTGTAAAGAACTATGAAGCAGTATATAAGTCTAAGTGCTATTGCTATCTCAGGGGTTGCCACAAAGAAGAGGGGGTCAAACTATTCTCCAAAGCACCTGAGGGTAGAACAAGAAGCAATGGGTGGAAACTAAACAAGGAGAGAAGAAACTTAGAATTAAGGAGAAATTTCCTGACAGTTAGGACAATTAATCAGTGGAACAGCTTGCCTCCAGAAGTTGTGAATGCTCCAACACTGGAAGTTTTTAAAAAGATATTGGATAATCATTTGTCTGAAGTGATGTAGGGTTTCCTGCCTACGCAGGGGGTTAGACTAGAAGACCTCCAAGGTCACTTCCAACTTTGTTGTTGTTGTTGTTGTTGTTGTTATGATGTAAATTTAAATAGGCCATAATTCTCAAGATACTTTCCAGGGCAACCTGGTACTCTGTCCAGTGGTTCCAGATGTAATGGCTCTTATGAGATGGACAACTGTTAGTCTTTCAAGGTAGGCCAGATCAGGAAATGGACTTACCACTGGAAATTTTATTGATGGAAGCTACTGGAATCTTGAACACCCGATGTTTTCCATCTCACCCTCTTATCAAACATAGTCAAAGTGGAGTTAAGGATAAAGAGCAAGGAAGATTATCTTGATGGAGATATGCAGAA
Source organism: Diadophis punctatus similis (assembly GCA_023053685.1). NCBI lineage: Eukaryota > Metazoa > Chordata > Lepidosauria > Squamata > Dipsadidae > Diadophis > Diadophis punctatus. Next base: position 29,258,145 of record JALIGW010000007.1, on the reverse strand, counting down.
GATGATCCCTAGACCAGTGTTTCCCAACCTTGGCAACTTGAAGATGTCTGGACTTCAACTCCCAGAATTCCCCAGCCAGCAAAGCTGGCTGGGGAATTCTGGGAGTTGAAGTCCAGACATCTTCAAGTTGCCAAGGTTGGGAAACACTGCCCTAGACAAAAGGACCTGAAAAATTGTTAAACTCCGGAATATGTAGATAATCTTTGGGAGCTGCTCAGAAAGATACTTCCTTAATCACAGAACAATAAAGAAAAAAGGGCACAGCACAAGATTCTGTTATTAGAGCCAATCTCAATAAAAGTAGTTTAGATTTCTTTGGAATTGTTTTCATGGTCTGGTCTACCAGATGAAGCTGACATCCCTCTTGCACAGGATTGCAGGAGCTGTGTGGCCTGGATCAGTCATAATACTGATGCTACAGATTGGCCTTTGCTCTGCTTATCTAAGTCAACATTCTCTTCCTCAAATGAAGATCCCTCCAGTAAGGCTAAGAAGTTCCAATGTTATGGGAATATATTCGTGGGGATGATCAGGATAAAAATTAAATATATTTTACAGAATTTCTCACTACTACAAATCTCAAATATGAATTAACAATTAAAATCCAGACATGAATTATGTACAACTGACAAACATTTATAGCAAAAATGTATAAGTGTTTGTTAAGATTTGAAGCAGAAAAAAAAACAAATTAAAGATTGCATGACAAAGTGATGTATTTTAATTTTGGATATATACTTGGGAGAAAATGTGGTTGAGTAGTTTAATTTACACTTTGTCATAATTGTTTCTAAAAGTGTATAATTGGTATATAACAACTGAAAAACTACCAAAATATTCAAAGGTATTTCAAACCAGTGTTGCAAATGTGAAAAGCATGACAGAGCATTTCATCAGACATGCTGAACTTGCAAGCTACTAAGAAATTTTGAATACAGATTCACACAAAAATGCAAATGATTTTAAAGATTAATATTATGAAAAAAACAAAATTCTTTTTATTGGAAGTTATGGACAAGGAATTAGAAAAGACTCATGTTAGGCTGATTTTGTATATGGCAACAATAGCAAAAATTATTGTAAGAACAATGATAGGAAAATACTGAAATATCTATAGTGGAGGAATGGATTTGAATTGAAAAAATTCACACGAATGGCAAAACTGATTTGTTTGGTCAAAGAAAAAAAAAGCTTTTCTGAAAGACTGAAAACCTTACATGGACTTTTTTTTTGCTGAATAATGATTTATGGATTTGAAGATAAAGAAAGATGTGAATTAAATAAGGTGCTAAATTGATATATAATATCTAAGAGGGAGGAATGATAATACAAGCGCAATTATCTACTAAAAAAAGGTCAGAAATCGTTTATATATTATTTAGCTTTGGTTTCTTTTCTTCTTCTTATGCTATTTTTCTTTTCTTTTTTTCTACCTCTCTTTTTTTTCTTTTGGTTTGTCTTTTATTCTATAAAAATATTTTTCCCCAAAACATATTAATTAACTTAATTTTAAGTATAAAGTTTAATTAAAACTTTATTAAAAAATAGGACAAAAATTAAAGAAAAAAGAGTGAAAAACAGAAAAAAACAAAATTGGGAGTGTGGGGAAGAAAGGGAAGAAAAATATAGAAAACACTTTTTGGTACAAATACATATAAACAAAAAAAATAAAAGACAGACAGGACAGAACAGAAATAAAACAGAACAAAACATTACTTTTATGGTTCTCGGCCCACTACAAATTATGAAACAGATGGACTAGTCTTGGGGACATGTGGTTCAAAAATAATGTGTAAGACATATTCTCCCATGATCATTCTTTCAGACTACCGTATATTCTTCTCAGTCCATAGGTTTTGCCATTTTTAATTATGAGCAACCATTACTGTATTTCCTAGGAGCTGTCCCTTGCTTTCTTAATGACAGGGGAAGCAGCCAGTGTGGTTGAATAACGTGTATTAATAACAATCAGTACTATAATGGATTCATAGTAAAGTTGGTTGTTGAAATTGATCTGTTAGGCTATTCTGAAGATTAATCAAGCAAGGTACAGTGATCCCTCGTTTTTCGCTGGGGTTACATTCCAAAAAGAACCCGTGATAGGCAAAATCCGTGAAGTAGTAACTTCAGCTTTGCGCATGCGCAGAGGGCAAAAGAACGCAGATGCCAACATCCAGGTGGGCGGGGGAAGCGGGTGGGGGAAGCCCCACGCCGCAAACGCAACCAGGTTGTTGAGCTGTGCGAACCGGGAGGATTTCACCCCTGGCCTCACGTGTATTTCACTGCTCTTGGCAAGCTATTTTACCAATCAGCCAATCAGAATACAGAACACAATGCACGATGCAAATCCGTGAAGCAGCGAGACCGTGAAAGGTGAACCGTGATATAGCGAGGGATTACTGTATACAGTCTAATAAGTGAACACATAACATTTCAAATTTGAAACAATTTGAGCTCTAAATACCCCTTTTTAGTATATAACTGATTTTGTTTTTGTTTTAGCTTAGAATGGATAGCTCCAGACATTCCAAATGTTTCTGAGATCAAAACAGTCTGCTTGAACAGCTCAAAACACTTCTAGTCAAGTGGCAAAAGCTCATTTGAAACTCCAAAGAAGTATTTCAAACTTGAAATGGGAGGTTTTGAGCTGGAAACATTTCAGATTCAAAATATTCTTCCCATCCTCAAGTCCTGACCTCAATAGGGTTTTGTTGTTGGTTTTTTTGGTTTTTTTAGAGAGACACAAGCCTAGTTAGAAACCGGGTCTAACTGCAAATGCTTCATATTTAAATTGGGTTGTATAACTTAATCCTGACAAACACAGTGAACTGAGCAAAGCACCTGTAACAACTCTACTGTTGTAGGGCAAAAACGATGATAGGATCCGGGAGTGGCAGATAATAGGGTTTATATCATAGAGGACAATTATACATTATTGTACCCAATCTCAAGTAACAGCAAGAATTGCTCATCCTATCTTGCTGAGCACAAAGCTACGTGCAAATTAAATCAATATATACTCTAATAACATGGGTAGTGTTCTATAATTATGTTCTACTTTCTGCAGTTATTAATCAATATCAGCAAATTACTAGCCATAATGATTGGGATAATGTGAAAAAAGAGAAAAGGCAAAGTGCACAAACTTAGCAACATAACAATCAATCTTTCTTTGTTGAGTCAAAGGCTTTTATACTGTTACCCAGACAACAATATTAAATATGTATGGAGGCTCAAAAACAATAGATAGTTTTTCCCCTTCTCAATCTGTCTCTTTTTTCATGGAAATTTTATTTACCATGATACACAGTTTACATGTTTCTTCCCCGTTTAAGAAATACCCAACACAATAGAAAACAGAATGCCGCTGATTCAATCTGTAACCATCAATTCCATTAACTGAAAAATATATTCCATTGAATGGTATTTTTGCCATATTTTATAAAGCAAAAGAACCCCAATACATGCAGATTTTTTTTTAAGCAACAAAGTCTTCTGAGAAATTAACACAATTACATGCCATTGTTTCGTCTTAATTCATTGCAGGAGACAAAAAAATTCAGAACATACTCTATGCAATTAAAAGTACATTCCTGAAGCACAAAGTTGAATTGCAGAAAAAATAGTCTTTATGATACTGAATATGAACAAAGAATATCTGTGTTGTTTTAGCCTAGCACTGAAAGGCTATGTAAAGAAAATCCAGGATTACAGAAAACAAAAGCTTTACCTAATAATAGTCTTGAACAAGAAACAAACTTTGAAAATCTTAAAGCTGATTTCTCTTTTATTGATTTTTTACTTGTTAATGAAAATACTTAGTAATTCTTAGATATATTTCTCTATAAGCAAGAATATTTACAGGACACCAAGCAATCTAAAATGGGGCTTGACAAAAACACTAAGCAATAGAAAAGGGTGATGAAAATACCATTAGAATCATCCAGATTTATTGTGCAAATCAGGTCTCCCCAGGCTAGTATCTCCAGATGTTGACCCTTTCTGGTTGCTCTGACTCAGCTTTTACTAACCTGGTCTATTTCAGATACAGTGAAGTCCAATTTCCATAATCCCCAAAGACACAGTCTTTGGCTATGCTGACTAGTACTCCTATTAAATTGTATAACAGCATGAATGATAGCTGAGATTACTTGAAAAATCTCATCATATAAACAGCAGATCTTCCTTCAATCACAAAATTTTTTTAATGCTAGAATGAGTTGGATGTTCTCTTTTCAATACTTCTACCCTATTCCCTTTTCATTAAATTTATTACTCTGTTGGGATTATAAACTTTTTGCAATCACATAATATTGGATTTGCATCTGGATTGTCTTCATATCATTGAATTTATGTCACTGCCTTCAGTTTTTTTCCCCCTTTCTGCTTGCTGGTTTTGGTTGCTGTGGTCATTTATTCTCCTATTTTAAATAACATTTTATTTTACTATTTTAACTCAATAATCAGCTTCATAACTTCATAAGTTATCAATGCTTGGAAAGATAAATACAGCATTGCAGCTTTTACATTTATACCTACAATGGTCCATTTTATAAGTATTGTGGGAAAGTTTTTGCTACAATTAATTTAATGTGTCACTTTGACAGTTGTCAACTTGCCACTAATTAATACATTGCACTTCCCACAATTATCAAAGATATATTCTTTTGGATCTTCTACAATTGGGTAACATATTTTTTTCAAAGAGCAATGATTCAATTAATTAATTTTTCCCCTTTTGTCAAAGACCAAGAACATCTTAAATGACAGTACCGGCAACAACTTCTATTGATTTATGATGTTGTAATGAAAATTAAAACATTTATTGCTCATGGATCACTTGGGCCTGAGCCATTTTTCTTTGACTCAGACTATTCCTAGCACAGATACTAGATTTCTAAGAATCTCAAAACTAGGCATCTGTACAATATTACTTTGTAAATTGACCTATGTGAAATTGGGCTGTTACAATTTTGCTAGTCATTAACTGATTTTCTGTTTTTATTTCTATGCCTTTAATTTTTATATGAGTTTGCTGTCTTAGTACATCTTTCTTTTACTTAACTCTCAATTTTGCTCCCAATTTAACTGCTCTAGCTCATGGTTATTATATCTGTTTCATTACTTCTTTAGGCCAGGCAATCTCTCGGCCCTAGGAAGAAGAAATTGGCAAAACTTGCCTGGAATCAAAATTGTCTTGAAGAAACTTTTTTTTTAAAAAAAAAAAAGTGGGGCAGGAAGCTGTAATCCTGCTGTAGAGCTCTTAGAATTCCTTACAAACCGCGATTTGGCAATTACAGTACTTGCAGCATCTATGGCTACAGCTTCTCTGCCTCCCAGCCAAATACTAATGTACAATAAAAGTAAAGATTCCATTCAGCTGAGCTCAACTCCTGGTGAATACACATTCATAATAGCGGTTTTTGGCAGCAATATGGTATTATTTGCTATTGCCTATTTTCAGAGTGTTTTCTCAACTGTTTAGTTTAGTCTACTAGTCAGTGATTTTTCAATAATCCCCTATTCACCCATTAACGCATTCTGATCTTATTTAGCTTTTTTCTTACATACACACAGAGTGTGTCACTAATTATTTATAATAGTAAAACATAATACAAAGTAAATTTAAAGAAAAAAGAGAATGAGTAAAAAATACAAGGATAGAGAAAAAGAGAAAGAGTAAAGTAAGAATAAAGAAAGAGAAAATATATACAGTGACTTCCAAAGTTCAAATATAAACAAATTCGGTAACTCTTCACCGTATCTAAAGTTCTAAACATTTATCTCTTCATTCCATAACTATAAACAAAATTAGCTTTTTTCAAGATTAGTAATTGCTCACCACTTGCTGAAATATGCAACACATGGTCTAACATAAACTTCTCCAACTAGCATCCTCCTCTTCTTACCCTCTAGGAAGCACATCTCCAGCAAGGGGTGACTCGAGATAAAATGGGATTTAAAATCTAACATATTTGGAGGGACTATGATATCTAGAAATAATTTTAACATAGAAAAAAGCAGTTGTCTTTTTTTGTCCCAGGGGCTACAGTGTGGGCATGCTGCAAGTCCCTTGAGGAGTCCTTGGTGCTCTTTGAGATTGACTGTTTTCTTTCAGATGTTTCATTATCCAAACTCAGTATAATTATCAGTGCTGGTATGGTAATGAAACATCTGAAAGGAAACAACCAAGCTCTGCCCTTTCATTTGAACCCTGAGCTACAAATATCGATACTAGTGCCTTCTATGAAGGAATGCCACCTTAAGGGACATAGGTCATGACTTAGCTAAGTGTGCCTTTTGGAGTGAGCTCTGCCCGGCCCACTACCACCACCATCCATTGTTCAGATAGCCTTGATTTTATTGGCCTTCTCTAGAGCTGTGCCTTTTCTCTCATATGCTAGATCAGGGGTAGGCAAAGTTGGCTCTTCTATGACTCATGGACTTCAACTCCCAGACTTTCTGAGCCAATCATGCTAGCTCAGGAATTCTGGGAGTTGAAGTCCACGAGTCATAGAAGAGCCAACTTTGCCTACACCTGTGCTAGATCATGATGGTAGATGAACCATCTGTGATGAGCACAAATCTGTGCTATTACAACTAGACTTGATTATGTATTCATTATATGTTGATTTTGGTTGCTGATTTTGGTTTGGTATAGTTTGCTATTGTTGTTGTTGTTGTTTTCCCCAGTTGTATTATTGCGTGCTGCCCAGAGGCAAGAATTATGTGAGGGGCAATTTTACAAATCTCTTAAAAATAAATAAATAAGGAACCATGCTTTTTGAACTTGGTTGTTCAAGCTACACTGACTAGAAATCTTTGCTATAAACACAGAAAAAAAAATCTTTGTTTATCGCAGACGGAACTATATCATATGTCAATACTGGCTTCTCACAAGGCAGAACAGAATGAGGTCATCAGATAAATTTGTTCCTAATCTTTGGTATTTCTTTTTTAAGTGTGGGAAATTCTACACAGGTTTGTTTAGCATTTTTTCGGGTTTGTTCATTGTTTTCATTAGAAGGAAATACATCTCCTCAATCAGTTCTTTTCATTTTGTAATGCTACAAGAATTACTTGTTCTAATATTCATCAATAAGCAAGGCGGAATTAAAATATTTTCACACCTGCTGTCTGATGTGAACATTGTCTGATATGTGATATGAACAATATATTTTATGGCCAGAATTATAAAATATAACCCAAAAAAACAACAAAATAAAACAAAACAAGTTAGAATGCATTCTGCATTAATATTTGAAAATTAATTCATTATTTGGGATCAATGAAAGCTATTTATAAATATTATAAATTATAAATTTATAATGGTGTCAAAATATGTTTCTAATTAAGCCTAAATTATGAATATTAGCTATTGCTTCCTACTCCCTGACCATCATTACTTCTCATCTTACTACTTTTGAACAAAAGAATGCTATCAGTTAAGGTGGCTATTGTAAACATGTTACTTAAAAATAAGCTGTTAGCACAAAACACTTAATGTTTCATATATATTTGGTTCTTGCCAACTTTAGCTAAAAAATTTGTCAGTGCCCATCTCCATCTAACAACTAAGTGAAATTATATCCTTTCTATTAAGAGAAAGAGAAAGGTTACTTTTTATGCCATATTAGTTTATTCAGAAGGATTCCCAGAATTGTCATCTTATTCCATGCAGTATTTGTGAGGAAAAGTAACTGAAGTATGGTTGTTGACTAAATTAGAAAATTAACAGCATAGCCAACACTCTTTCAAATATTTAGTATTAAAAAGACAATTTTTAAAAGAAATAGTTGGAGGAATAATGTTGTGTATGCGTTGATGATCTTTTAGCTATGTTTCAAAGTATCCCCGAGTGCTTATTTTCAAGCCCAAAAGAAAATAAGACCGGGTCTTATTTTTGGGGAAACACTGTATAAGAAATTCAGTTTAACTATACTAGGGCTGAAGTTACAAGAGTAAATGTATTCTCTGATTAATCTATGTATAAGGCCACCTAATTGTAAATAACTCAAGGAAGCATATAAAAGGTTTAAAAACATATCATATACACAGAAGAGATTTAGCAATACTAATAACATTATGCTGAGGAATACAAATATTTAAAAAATCAAACTTTCGTATGTGTTTACAAATTACTCTGGCTTAGGATCTGCTTACAAAGCTGTTTTTAAAGCTTTCCTAAACATCAGCAAAGTCAGGGCCAAAGAGAAATACTCTTCTGAAAGTTTAAAGTTAAATTAGAAAGATTTTTTTCCCTCTAGGCTTGATAATGTATATGTTTAAATGAATTTTAATTCATCCACCCTCTATGTGCAGTCTGTAATATTCTATGTTTTTATGAATATCCTTACAATACATTCTCACTAATTTAAAAGGATTAGGTCTCTGTGTTTTCATTTACTAATCCTTCTAAAAATAGGGTAAAATAAAATATTTCTGATATGGAAATAGTATTGGGGATTTATGACTTTGACTAGCCAAATCTTAGTAGAGTAATCTCCAACACATTTGGGAAAGATTTAAATTTCCTAGGAAAACCATGATCTACATCACACATGCAGCTTTTGAATAGTATGCTATGGACTACGCTCCAATTCTTTGACTGGACTGAGATAAAAATCTGAACTGAATTAAATTCATTGTTACTTAGAATTAATAAAGGTACTCTCCATGTATTTAAGGAGTTATCCATTCCATCACATTAATATATATATATATAGATAATTCAAAAGCACATGTTTGAGTCTCATACAAGCACTAACTATAGCCATGGACCATAGAATATGAAACTTTCCTTATGGTGAAGATGGGGAGGGAAGCAAATACACAGTACTGATCAGAGGTATTGCTACTTTTCTGGGATTAATTCTTTTTCTCTGAAATTCTCAATCATAGATGCTATGACAATAATTTCAGGAATAGCAGACAATTCACTTATACTGGAGAGTATAAGGTTGCGTTTTGGTTTGTTTTTTGCTCATGTCTGATTCTCGGAAAATGCTAGACAAGTCCAGTTGTTTTCTTGGCAAGGTTTTTCGAAAGTGATTTGCCACTGTCTCCTTCCTAGGATTAAGAGAAAGTGACTAAGCTAAGGTCACCCAGCTGGCTTCCTGCTCAAGGCGACAGTAAAACTTTGGTCTTTTAATGTCTAGCCTGATACCTTAATTACACTACACCAAATTTGTTTTTATTGCTTTCTAAATTAATGCAAATTTTATAACTTTTCACTCAGCATAAGTAGATCTTTAGACTGGAGACACTGATTCTGCAAAAGAAGGAAGTCAGACAGCAAGAAGGATTTATGAATTATAATATGTCTTTAAAATTCATGTTCGGTACATTTTTAATTCCATTAAGACAATGTGAAAATTCCCACTGGCCACAATTGCAGAATCAATGTAAAAAATGCAGAACAGCTCAGTGATGAAGGTTTCTTGATAAGAGTTTCTGAAGTGGCTGCAGAATACTGAAATGTTATTTTGCAATTGATGCTTATTATATGTATTTTTATAAATTAAATCCAGGAAATATGAACAATTGGTAAAATAAAAAATACAATTAAAGTTATAAGAAGACAAACAAATCTCTAAAAATTTCAAATACTTTTTTACATTTGTCTTATGAATTTTAAAAAAAACAATGATTGGGAGGGTTGGAAACAATATTATTTCTGACAAGTCTGTTTAAAAAAAATCATCAGTTTGATATGAGGAGTACCACATGTTAATCCAATTACGAAATTAAATTCCATTTAAAGAGACAATGAACTTTCTCACTTTAAAACCAGTTGGATTTTAAGCTTGTTTTGACAGAAGAAAAGTAGTTTTAAAAGAAACTATCCAAAATTAAGGAACTATTTCTTGTTATTTTATTAAATCCCTTTTAAGACTTAAAGGACTAGGATTGACATAAAATGTAGGATTATCAATTTCCAGGGCTATTATTTAATCATTTGCTTTGGCATTTCTACACTTCCAACTTCAATGATTTACATATACCAATAAAATATGCATTACTTATTTATTTATTCATTTACATTTTTACATGATTTATTTGTCCACTCATCACATAGAAATGGCTTTGGGTGGCATACAAGAATTAAAACCAAGCATAAATACACCAACAACCAAGCAACAAATGTCTGAGGTCGCAAAAAGCAATTCTAATATACAATAGAAAATCAACCAACAGAAGTCACTTAACCTTCCAGCCCAAATGCCCGGGAGAGCAGTAGGAGAGCTGTATTTCGTGCCTTATGAAGGCTATCAATGTTTCGGCTATCTATATTTCTGGAGAGATGCTGTTCCACAGGCAACACGGGGTGGGGGAGAGAAAGGCCCTCTTAAATAAGCCATTGTAGCATCCTTCCTTAGCTACCACTTCAGCCAACATTATATGCTCTATAAAACAGTTGGGTTCTCACTGCCTTCTGAAGGGCCATCCAGGTTTTGCTTCCATTTTTGAACAATTCACAAATTATGCTATTTATGTTCTTTTGTGTTAGAATGAAGAATAAATCTTCATAGAGGCGATGTTGATCTTTCTCTCGGAATTCAGACATTTAGAAATAAAACCGAAGTTTAATAGTCTAATTGAAAATATTTATTTCGGTACAAAAACAATAAATTCTGATTGTTTACATTTCTGCTATAAAATGCGACCGCTCCCAGCCAAAGACAAGTCAAGAAGAATAATGGAGTATTAGGAATGCACACATGCGTACAAGAATATTATATCACGTGTTCTGGAATGTACCATTATAATAGATAGGGATGCAGCATCCTGCATATACATACAACTGACAATAATCACTACGTGACATTTTGGGATGGAGAAAAAGGAAGTAATAACCATTCCTCCCCTAGTTGTCATTTTCTATGTGGATGTGTTAATGACTCATAGAAAAAAAAGTGCTGATTCAGTCAGTCACGTTCAGCAGATCTTCACATCCAGCTATTCTATCCATAAAGGATCTGGGGACTGGGAAAGAGAACAATACTAAAAGGATTAGGATGCTCAGGTATCACTGCTTCCTGAGTTTGGATCACAAGAGGTGATATTCACAAAATGTCCAAGTCAGAAGTCTTACAAACAATTTAATCAAAGTGTTGTACTTTGCATATAGAGTGGATTTAAGAAAGGGATGTCAATATTTTCAGAAGGCTAACTCTGCTAGCTGTATAGAAGCGTATAGAGATACATAGATACGGGAACATATCATATGTATTCACGTATACATCCACATAACCTCTATTTCTCCCCCTAGCAATTGCTCCCTGACTCCTACTCTCTATTCTTCCTAAGTTGACATGGTTGTAGATTGATGATCCAATATATTTTGATTTTCCAGAAAGTCTTGTTTTTGCAAAACCCAGAGCCTACCAAGTAGTTGTTTATTTGCTTGTTTGTTAAATTTATTTGCCACGTATCTCATGATGGGGCTACTATAGGCAACTTACAATAATAAAAAGGAAGAAATAAAAAGAGTATAAACAAAAAAAGAAGTAAAATAATAGAACAATAAAATAAGTAATGAAAAACATAATGAGAATACATCAATATGATAACAAAAAGATGGACAGGAAGAGAACAGCGACTAAGGGGGGTTGTCTGCTATCAATCCAGCAGTCACCTCCAGCGTGGAACTCCCCCATCTGAACCCCAGGCCAACTGGCAGAGTCAGGTCTTCTGGCTCCTGCAGAAGGATAGGAGGATGGGCAGATCTAGAGGATAAGATGTTCCAAAAGGTAGGTGTTGCTCTTCTTCTGGATCCCAATAGTTATTCTTTGATTGACAGAATCTGAAGTAGGCCCTCTCTGTCGACATGAGTAGGATGGGCTTATCCTAGTGGGATTGGCAAAAATATCAGCCATTCCTGTTTCTGTTCTGAGAGGAATGTGTAATCACCAATATTCTAGGAAGAATATCAACAAAGTCCACTCAGTATACAGGTAATAAAGTCTGACATTCTAGTTCCGTGATGGCAAAACTGTGGCACGCCGTTCCTCTTCCGGGTTTCTGGCACACATGCACACACAATGATCAGCTGGCCTTTATGTGTGCGGCAGTGCCGGAACTGGAAGAGCTGGTCTTCTGTTTTCCAGCATGTGCATGCGCGCCGGCCAGCTAATTGTCACGTGCGTATGCGTGGCAATAACCAGAAGACTTACTGGCCAATGCGCATGTGCGTGCCGGAAACTGGAAGTTCATCTTCTGGTGTGCACATGCACCCTGGGCAGTTCCTCTTCCTGGAAGCGTGCACATGCAAAGTGCTCCCTTTTTGGCACTTGGTGCCCCCCGCGCCCCCTTTTTGGCACTTGGTGCCCCCCCCACGCACGCTCCCTTTTCGGCACTTAGTGTCGAAAAGGTTCGCCATCACTGCTCTAGTTGCTATATTGAGAATACTGTGCTAGATCATAAAGAAGGAGGGTCTTTCAAGATATTGGAAACAGTACTTATTGTAATGATACAGTGAGCAAGAGGCTCATTCCAAAAGGCCCGAAGAGCTGCATTTGGGAAGAGGAACAATGTTTTACTCTATGGCACAAACAAAATATGCAACAGAATAATAAAACATATGTGACTCTTGCCACTCTAAAATAGCTCTTGCTACAAGTTGCAATCTCTATTTTACCAGAGCTATAAAGATATATCAGCAGCCATGGTGGAATGCATATATATTCCAGGGAGGGGGGAAACCACCTCTTTTCTCATTACAAAGCGCATGTACAATTTTTTTTTTCTGTTTATATGAATGGTATAAATATTCATATATTGCCAATTTCCAGAAATGTATATGAATACATCTTTGGTCTTGATTAATGAAGAAATGATAATGGAGTCATTGATTTACAGTTATATTCATTACATTAAATTATTTTCATGCGAGTTATTTTTCCATCTTGCATTAAACAGTCCCATCTCTCCATTTGTCAGTTCCCTCCATATTCTTAATAATCCTTAATAATTTGTATTATTTGGTCTCATCTTTTCTAACTTTTTCTAAACACCATTGCTTCCCTTAATTATTATTTTCAGCAGACTCTTTTGATGTTTTGTTGGGCCTTTTTATAATTGTTATATAATTAGTGGCTGGAATCTAATAACCAGATCCAGAGATTTGGGTCTGATCTAAATGCAGATGTATCTCACATGCAAAAAAGAAGATCATTTACAGCAGGGGTGTCAAACTTGACTTCATTGAGGGCCGCATCAGGGTTTTGTTTGACCTTGGAGGGGGAGCGTGGCCAGGGGGCATGGCCAACTCAACATCACTTGTGTGGTGGTTGCCTGTGGGGGCCAGAGTGCTCTGCCAGCGAAAATGGGCTCCTGAGCTCCGTTTTCACCTGCAACAGCCTCCTGCAACCCTCTGCCAGCAAAAACGGAGCTCGTGAGGACTGCCTGTGGCCCTCGCAATCTCCATTTTCGCTGGCAGAGGCACCATGGGCCAGTCCTTCTCTGTTTCTAGGGCAGCACTGCAAGCCAGATTTAAGCACTCCGTGAGCCAGATCCGGCCCCCTGACCTTGAGTTTGATACCCCTGATCTACAGGCACTTCAATAAAAAGAGTACATTCCTACATCCAAAAACATGTGTCTGCAAATTTTTTCATTACAATATATAATTCATGTGAGGAATTTCTTGTATGTGATGTTGCCTAGAGTTTCTTCAAACGTGTGCTGCTTATTTTTTGTTTTCTTTTTTCAATTTAATTCATGTTATCCACTGTGCAACCTATTCATAAAAATGTAGTGTTACTTTCTTTGAGCCACAGATTATCCTTATTATAACAATTTATCAAACAGACTTGCCTTTCTAGGGCAGGGATTAAGCTTAGCCAATACTATTAGTGATGCCAATCTGAAAACAAAATAGGATAGGAATGTTTTAAATGTGTCTGTGTCACCATTTAAAGCAGATTTTGCAAATCTGGAGCTCTATAGTCACATCTCTGTAAACCAACAGATTGTTGAACATGCAGCACAGAAAAGACTACTTTATTCCATGGAATAAATAGACTTTTTCAATGTTATAACATGTTTATTAAAAAAAAAAAGAAGCCACTTGAAGAAAAAAGAAAGCCACAATTTATCCAATATCACTCCTCAATCTTTATTTGTCAACCTGAAGGTCGTTCCACATATTATATAGTTTAAAAATGACATAGTCTGTTGACAAAGCTTAAACTAATAAACTATGAGGGCATCAATGAATGCCTATATCTCTCACTTTATCCGTTCAATCAAATCCAACATTCAAAAATTCTATATATTAACTTTCTCCAAATGTTACATTTTACCATTTTCTTATTTACCAAGTTTCAAAGTTTAAAATGGCATTGTGTTTAATCTATGGCATCTATCCAGCATATTCTTTGTCACCCTCATTTTCAAGCACTTCTAGCCATTCCAAGCATAATTTATTTTTCTAAAGAATATGACTGCATGACATGACAAAAATAAGACAACCTTAGCTTGGTAATCTTAGCTTCTAGTAAAATGTCAAGTTTGATGTAATCTATAATCAACTTGCCTGTTATTTTTGCTGCTCAAGGTATATGTAGTAGCTGTCTCCAAACCCGTAATTCGAATGGACCTGCTTTTTTCCTATCTGCTTCTTCTATTGTCCAGCATTCACAATCATAGAATAATTATAGGAAAAACAATCCCTATAACTACCTAAAATTTATTACATATGCCAATGTATCTGGAAGTATATTATTTGCCAAAGTCCATCCCATCAGCTTTTATAATCTTTATATTATTCAAATTAAAAAAAGAATGCCAGTAAGATTCAAAGCAAAGCAGTAGTTCAAGTTCTGAAAGAACATGGAAAACAAAACTTATAAAGGGGACAGCTCAGTGTCTACCTGTCCCCAAAGCAAGACAGAAGTAAGCTGTAAAAAAAATGGTGGTATGGATCCAGGAAAAAGGCATAACCTTCTATCTGTTCTGGAAACTCAGGGTTTTAAATTGCTTTAAGAAATTGAAGAAAAGACTGGGAAACCAAAGATTGGACTAGTACAATAAATTCTTATTCAACCAGTGTAATAAAACTCACAGAAATCAAGTTCACTTTATTTTTTTGTACAAAGAGAGGGAAGGGATCAGGTATAACAGCAAAGTTGTGGCCAAAAGCTAATTGTAGAGTATATTATAAATCACTCAAGTTTCAAGGCAATATAAAGCAGAAGAATAAAGCCAACCAGTTTCCATAATGTGATCTTGATATATATCTGCCACTTCGAATAATAGCTTTTAGGAGCTGCTTCTGAACCTTATTGATAAGGAACTAGAAGAACTATAAAATGAAACAGAACAATTTTTAAGGTCCATTGTAGAATGAGATTGACATGAAATAAAAGAAAGTAAACTATATGCCAGAATAAACAGTGAGAATTTCCAAGAAAGAGAGACAAGCTAAAGCCAAGAAAGACAAAGATATCATGAAGAAAATTAACAAAGAATTTCAGGGAGCTTTAGAAGAGACAAGGTGCAGTATTACAACATTTTCTCTAAATACACTGAAAACAGAAACAGGGAAATTTCCCCAAAGGATTTACTTTGGGAAAGTAAATTAGAAGTAAGTTCCAATCTCAGATCGGTATGCTAAAAGATCCCTATGGACATACAGTAACTGGTTCAAAAAGATCAGATATGGAACGAATATAATAAAATTCTTACAATAGAGCCATTCCCTACATACAAGGGAATGACTTTCATAAAATGGAAATCTCAGAACACTTCATTGTCCTCATGCAAAACCTATACACAGGTCAGGAAGTCATACTCCAGACAGAAACAAACTGATTCCAGATTGGCAACAGAATGAGACAAGGCTGCATTCTCTCTCTTTATTGTCAATCTATATATGGAATATATTTTGAACAAAGGTGGATAGAAAGATATAAATCTGGAGAAAGAAACTGGAGAAAGAAATCAAAAACTTGCCAATTACTCTACTCTGATTCCTGAAAATACAAATGACCTGCAAGTTGTAATAATGAAAGTCAAGGAGTACAGTGAAAAATGGAGTTAAAATTAAATAAAAAAGACCATATCATGACAGGTAACGGCAACTAGGCTTACAATTGACTATGAAGGTATGGTGGTTAGCTTCTCTTTTTTACAATTGACCATTAACAGTAGAAAGCCAGAAGTCAAGAAATATATTTCAGACTAGTACTTGGTAAGGATAGCAAAGAAAGCCTTGGAAAAAAATTTCAGAGGCTGTGATGTGATTGTATCTACAAAAATTATAATTGTAGAGACAACAAATGTGAAAATTGTACTTTGAAGCAGCAACGTAGAAAGTGTGCTTGTTTTTTTAATGCTGATGTTGGAAAAGACTGTTGCGAATATAGTGCAATAGGAAAACAACAAATGGATCATAGAATAAATTGATGTAGAATTTTCATTTGGGGAACAAATGATCAAGTTCAAACTATAATGTTTTGAACACAGTCTGAAAAAATCTGGCTCCCCTGAAAAGTCTAGAATGTTGGGAAAAGTGAAAGAAAAATAGTAGAGGAAGCAATGTGGATTATAATAGTAATTAATGACCTATGGAGAAACTAAAAGGGCAGATTGAGGACAAGTGATCCAGGGGAAAGTTTATCTTTATGATCATTAACAGTCAACACCTACTTCATATTTCTTAGTTGTTGTTTCCACTGTTTTTAGTACTACGAGTTGTTGTTGTATGTATGTTACTATATTATCTTTTTCCTTTCCCCAAAATATTCTGAGATATTTCTTGTTCCTTATCTTTTGTGGTACCTTTCCTGTATCCATGAAGGCTCTCTTACTTTTGATTGGTTGTTCTCAATTGTGTAGAAGTCATTGTCTCAGTAGAACTTTCAATTGTCTTCATATTCCAAGCCTTCTATAGATCTCTTTAACTTTTCTTAGTTTTTCATCTCTTCTAGTTTGTCAGCCCTTGCTTTTGAATACCTTGGTCAGCCTTGTCTGGTTTGCTTAATTCAGTGGTGGGGAGTTTATTTTCCCAAGGGCTACACGAGAAAGTGGGACTGTTGTGGAGGACTGAACCAATATGGCTATGAAGGTGCACAGGCATGCATGCACACACATAGGTAAGTTGAAAAAAAATAGCAGTTGCCTTCAAAAGAAAAGCAATGCAATTGTATTGCGTGCTGGCATGTACTTATTTACATTTGAATTCTAATTTCTAGTTGACCTCACACAGTCCAGACAGGGACAGCCAAAAGTCCATATGTGGCCCAAGGGCCCATAAATTGCAGATCTGCTTTAGGCCATATCAAAGTTTTCATATTTTCTTCCTTTCACAACTAAAATGGCAGCCTATCGCCTGGAACAGCATAAACTACCATAACACAGAAAGTTAATCTAAATTCACAACATGAGAACTGGTGTGGAAGAACCTTACTATTAAACTTTCTGACAAATAGCCAGTTGGACAAAGCAATGAGAAAAGATGCTCTGCAGACCATGGAAGTATATGGGAAAACATCTCTAGTTGAAGTGTTAAGGCAATTGTGTCCTTTGGAAAATTTGCACAGGTACTGCAAAGGCTGTCTCCAACTGGCCATATAGATATTTTATGGTTGCCCATGAAAATGATGGCAGACCATTTATGAGTATGCCCAAGACATTCTTAAAATTCCAGATATAAAATTCGAACAAAGGTTAAGGACTTCAATATTAGTGATTCCACATCCAGGATCTAGACACTAGCAGAGAAAATTATGCAGTATCCAAAGAAATTCCCTAATGAAATACACTACAGTATTCTGTAAGTGTTCACGTGCATACAGAAAACAGATTTTGTAAGGCAGCAGTTAGAGGGTGAAATTCTAAACCCCTCCACTAATTTGGCTCCAAAACAACTGCATAAAACCTTCTGGCTGATTAAATATACCAAAGCCAAGTATACCCCTTGAAACTTTTGCAACTTGAGAAGGTCAACATAACATTACCTTCCTATATGCATGCTAATACGTTTAATCACTATTGATTGTTGGAAGTTTAGACCTGGTCCAGGAACAAGTTAAAGGTATAAATGGGTATCCAACTGTCATAAAGTTATAATATATAACATTTGAGCCTAAATTCAAATAAAAATATAAACATTTATTTTATTTTATTGCAATAGAATTGTGTTTTTTCAAAAAGTATACAATAGTGTCGTCATTTTGTAAATAAATGTAATTATTTTGTAAATAAAAGCTAGTGTTGAGTTGTAAAATTTACTAAGGTACATAAACATAAAAATTATATTCAGATGTGTTCATGCTGCTCATATAGGTTTATTTAAAGATCTGTTGCAATTTTCCATTTATTCTAAATGTATTAGAAATTAGAAAGGTTGTAATGTTTTAGAGAACTAAATGAAAATTGCTTTTAAATTACAGCAAACTTGTAAATTAAAAAAACCTCAAAACATCGATATGCTTCTTGTGCACTTTTAAGAAAAATGGCAATAATAACTTACATGTAAGTGCCATTTAAATGTAAATTATGGTTTTTAAAGGGCAAACCTGTAGATATTTTTTTCCTATATTTAACTTAAAGATAATTTTAAATAATGAAGCAATCCTTAACACTGGAAGAAAGAAAACTGATTATATAACATTATATATTTATAGACATTTCAAAAATATTTCATTCAGCAAAATAATACCCATTTATGAAATGTTAGCTTTTACATTTATTAATACACCAAGTAGGATTATTTCTTTGTGATCAGACTGTTAGAGCAGATTACATAAAACAAAAGTTTTTTAAATAAATCTATAACTTTCTTAAAATCAGCTTACTTGGAAATATAGTATTTTTCACAGATTTTTTTTTGTAAATATACTTTTTTTAAAAACAGTGATTTTTAAATTCGTAATATACAAATTCATATGGGACATGGGGAACATCACATTTAAACAATTGTTCTCTCTCTCTCTCTCTCCATATATGTATAGTTATATATATGCATCTAGATTCATCAATCAGTCTGTCTCTCTGTTTCTCTACCCACCTATGTATCCCCTTACTAAATAATACTAAAGTATGTGCCAGGCAGCATATAATATATCAATAACAAAGTTTCACTAAGGCACAAAATAAAGGGGAAAAAATACCTCAAAGATATATATTCATGAAAGAGATTGTCAGTGTGCTAGAGGAAATGTCATAGAATCTTTAAAGCTTGTTACTACTACATTTAACTAAAATTGCTGCCTTGCACAAGAGATAAAATGTTCCAAGTATTCATAATGCTCTACGAGGCTGTTATTTACAAGACTGGTAAAATTTCTTGATTGAGTGATTGCTATCATGCTTGCCATGTAGACTGAATTTGTCCAAGAACTCAAGGCAACCTTCCTCAGATATAACTAAAAACATACAGAATTTATACAAGCCACACATAGCCATATTTTATGGCCAAAATTGCAGTCCTCAGAGATTTCCATGGAGAAAAAAAATACACACATGAAAACATGTTTTACTAAGTGGGTGATCAAACTAAATCAGTTTAACAATACTCAGTGTACTCTTAGTTTATCTTGTAATATCATCTGGGAAAAACCTTAATTTTTGCTGTTATAAAATATGTTGGAAAGAAAGAACTATGTGGATCAGAAAAAGTCAATGCCCTAAGCACCATTGAGATAGCAGTATGGGTTGTTCCAGCGTATCATATGAATGTTTTACTCAACAGAAGAGCAAACCAATGCATTTTTGTCTCAATTAACTGGATGTATAAATTAGCTGCATGAACTTACTCCTTCACATTTTCTTGCTTTGGGGGAATGGGGGGGCTATAGCTTAGTATTATACTCAAATCCTATTTCACAGTTAATCTAGAAAAACTTTGTCCAACCTAATGCCTTCCAGATGTATTCCATTTAGAGATATATAAGAAATCCACCTTGGCTTTCTCTTTCACAGTACATTTTGATTCCCAAGTGCTCTCCATTATGACATTGACAGCAAACATGAAGTCAACTGTGATCCTCAGAAATTCTTGTATTTGGGGAAATTCCACAGCTGTATATATACAATAAATTGTGATTTATTATTAGCTTATTGAATGAACTGCAACTTGGCACGCTACCTATGTGGATGGTAGAATTTATTGGAGGCTTCTTGATTTGTTCCTTGTTTGGTTTTGCTAGCCTCAGAAGGTGACAGCTTCTAGCCATCTCTGGAACCTTAAAAACTAAGCAGGGTCTGGCCTGAATCGTTCTGGAATGTAGGTTAAATGGAAAGACCCAGAAGGCAGCAAATCATTTGTATACTACTACTGCAAGCTAGGCTCCAGCAGTATGTGGATCAAGAACTACCAAAAGTACAGGCAGGATTTCGAAGAGGCAGAGGAACTAGAGATCAAATTGCCAACATATGCTGGATCATGGAGAAAGCTAGGGAGTTCCAGAAAAACATCTACTTCTGCTTCATTGACTATGCTAAAGCCTTTGATTGTGTGGATTACAACAAATTGTAGCAAGTTCTTAAAGAGATGGGAGTACCAGACCATCTTATTTGTTTCTTGAGAAACCTATATGCGGGTCAAGAAGCAACAGTGAGAACTGGACACGGAACCACTGATTGGTTCAAAATTGGGAAAAGAGTCCGGTAAGGCTGCATACTGTCGCCCTGCCTATTTAATTTATATGCAGAGCACATCATAAGAAAGGCGGTACTAGATGAATCAAAAGTTGGAATTAAGATTGTCCAGAGAAATATCAACAACCTCAGATATGCAGATGATACCACTCTAATGGCAGAAAGTGAAGAGGAACTAAAGAGCCTCTTGATGTGGGTGAAGAAGGAGAGTGAAAAAGTTGGCTTGAAACTCAACATTAAGAAAACTAAGATCATGGCATTCGGCCCTCTCAATTCCTGGCAAATAGATGGGGAAGAAATGGAGGTAGTGACAGATTTTATTTTCCTGGGCTCCAAGATCATTGCAGATGGGGACTGCAGCCAAGAAATTAAAAGACGCTTGCTCCTGGGGAGGAAAGCTATGACGAATTTAGACAGCATACTTAAAAGCAGAGACATCCCCTGCCAACAAAAGTGCGTATAGTCAAGGCTATGGTTTTCCCAGTTGCAATGTATGGCTGTGAAAGTTGGACCAAAAGAAAGGCTGAGCGCCAAAGTATTGAGGCCTTTGAACTATGGTGCTGGAGAAGATTCCTGCGAGTCCCTTGGACTGCAAGCCGATCAAACCGGTCAGTCCTAGAGGAGATAAACCCTGATTGCTCATTAGAAGGCCAGATCCTGAAGATGAAACTCAAATACTTTGGCCAATGAATGAGAAGGAAGGACTCACTGGAGAAGAGCCTAATGCTGGGAAAGATTGAGGGCAAAATAAGAAGGGGACAACAGAGAATGAGGGGGCTGGATGGAGTCACTGAAGCAGTCGGCGTGAGATTAAATGGACTCCAGAGGATGGTAGAGAACAGGAAGGCCTGGAGAAACATTGTCCATGGGGTCACGATGGGTCGGACGCGACTTCGCAACTAACAACAACAACTGCATGGATGCTGTCTCCAGGAATCAAACTGAACTGTCCCTAATACACTTCCATAAAATTATTCCCTTTTCACAATAGCTTTATAATACATAAGTCTGATTCACAGATAAGTTCTTGTTGTGGTACATACACTGTTTTATCAAGCATGTTAATTAGAAGACTAGAATATTTCCAGGACCTCTTGGTCAGTGCTCAATTCACTTCACTTCCTGGTTTTCATGGATTTACTAAATCTAATTGTATAAAAATTTACTTTCTTGCTACTACTTCTACTGACATTTCACATTTCACATTTGTTTAAGCTATTACTATTGCATAGCAAAATGTGTTTTTTAATTTACAGTTCATATGATGCTTCAATATAAGTGTTATACAGTTTACCAAGAAAAGTTAAGACAGGTTTATAGTTGCCTATTAACAAAAAGTAAGGAAAAAGACAAAACTGCCCAAACTTATTGTAGATATTTTGTTTCTCACACTTTTACACCTGTCTCTTTCCATCTAAACAAGTGTTCACTCATCAAACATTCAAATTCCCAAAAAGATTTGCATACACTGTTAGAACAAATATATGTGTTGTGGCCCGCCAGCTGCCAGCGGACCTGGCGGCAGACTCGGACGATGAGGAGGTTGGGGAAGAACTTGGGCCAGTTCTGGAGTCTGAGGAAGGCTCTGATGGATGCTTTGTGTCGGAAGCAGAGATAGATCCAGGACCGTCCGACATTTCCTAGCTACGGAGAGGCAGCTGCCGTCAGAAGCTGAGATAAGTGGGGAGGAAGAGCAGCTGAGGCTTGTTCCAGATGCGCGTATGCGCAGAACTGTTAGGAGAGAACTGAGGACAAGGAGTCGACTCGGGAAGCAAGGCACACGTGGATGCTGAATGGCCCCTCCCTGGCTGGGGAATAAATAGAATGGTGGTTGTAGGAGACAACCGTTCGGATTTCGGAAGATTTGGCTCATTGTGTTTCGTGCCTCAGAGACTGCTTGCCAGAACTTAATTTACAGCTTTGCGGCTGGAAGCTCCTGGCCTGGCAATTATCTCAAGGAACTGATAAGATCAGTTACTGCAGTTAACTCTTTGAAGGATTATTGCCTGGACTTTTCGGTGTGTGAATGCCATTAATTCACAGGAGATAAATAAAGAGGGGGGTTTCGGGACAAGGAGTCTGCTTCTTGTTTCTGTTAAGGCTGGGTCATATATATATATATATATATATATATATATATATATATATATATATATATATGTATGTATGTATGTATGTATGTATGTATGTATGTATGTATGTATGTATGTATGTATGTATGTATGTATGTATGTACGTATGTATGTATGTAACACGTTCACAATTTATTAACTTGTCAAGTTTGTTTATTTGTTTTTGGAGTGCCTACATATCAGTTTTGGACTCCTTGCAACTATCTAGACAAGTCCTTGCAATTTTCTCGGCAATATTTTGGAAGTGGTTTGGTATTACCTTCATCTTCTGAGAGAGTGACTAGCCTAAGGTCATCCAGCTGCTTTCATAGAATCATGGGCAAGATGGGACGTTGGAAGTCCATGATTGTCTAATATTTTCTTCAATATAACTTTCAATGAAGGAGCACCTACAACCTGGGAAGCAAGCTATTCCATTATTTAATAGTTTTCACTGTCAGGAAACTATTCTTTAATGAGCCTCCACCCATTGTTTCATGTCCTACCTTCAGGTGCCAAGGAGAGTAAATCAGTGCCATCTTCTCTGTGGCAGCTCTTCAAGTATTGCAAGACTGCTATCATGTCTCACTTCAGTCTTCTCTTTGTTAACATACCTAATTCCCTCGGCATTTTTCATAGGATGTAGTCTCCAGACCCATAATTCTTGTAGCTCTTCTTTGCACTTTTTCTAGAATCTGAGCATCTTTTTGTATGGTAGTGACCACAAGTGGATACAGTATTCCAAATGTGGCTTCACCAATGGTGTACAAAGTGGCATTACATTTCACTTATTTTTGATACTATGTCAAAAGCAGGACTTGAACTCACAGTCTTCTGGTTTCTAGCCTGACACCTTACCCTTATACCAAATTGGCTCTCTGCAATATATTAACTTGACAGCTAAATTACTGCTAACCTTTTCTGGATGGTCAAACCATCCAAATTTGGTTGCAGGCATCAGATCAGTGGTGGGTTCCTACCGGTGCGGTCCACTCTGTCGTTCCGGTAGCGGCCAGCAGATGGCGCTATTTGCACATGACAGCTCCGGTGCCGTCTTCCACGGTCTGTCGCGTGGCGCCATCCTTTTTTGGGGAATTTTTGGGCTGATTTTGCTTCCTGCGCATGCGCAGAAGCAAAATCTTGCGAGGGGACGCATGCGCGTAGTGAGCGTGTGCACGCCGAAACATGGCGATGCGCACGCAGCGCACTGGTAGCACAAAGAACAGGCAACCCATCCCTGCATCAGATTGTCAGTCCGCGCTCTGAACAGAATGGTAATTTATAAGCTTTAAATAAAAGTGATATTAAAGAGCAATACTGGAAAGTATTTTTTTAAATAATATTTCGTCTAATGCTTAAAAATCAAATAAAATGAATATATTTATATACTTACTGATTTAATTCTATATCCAGGATGAAAGAAGATCCAAAAGCATCAACCTGGAAGCTGGCTCGAGCAATATGAGTTGACTGCAATATAAAAATAATTGCAATTCGTTAGTTACCACATCATCATCCTAAAAACCAAAATTCTGCATTAATGCATAAGTAGAAAAGTTATAAATATAATTTCTATAGAGAGAGAAACAAAAAACTAGCTGTATCATATTATACATATTGTGGGTTCCCCCATATTTTAACAACTTTAGAGTTTTTACTTTTTTAAAAAATTTATGTAGCTGCCCATTTCACACCAAGTGGCATACAATAAAACATTCTACAAAATGACATTAAAAGCAATTAAAAATTCTACAAGACCATATTAAAATATTAAATAATCATACAAGCAAGATCATAAGAAGCAATGCATAGGAATGTTACATATGATGCACTCATCATATGCACACAAATTTTCTGCTGCCAGCAAATTCCCAGGCCTGTTGGAAAAAAACACATTTTAAGGGATTTCTAGAAAGTCATAAAGGGTTAACTTCACCTAGGGAGGGGAAACACACAATATTTAAAAATCCAAATTTAAGTTAGCAATATATCTTTTCTTTCCTACTTTGATCTGCTAAATGGTGTCTGAAATGAAACAGCAAGCCAAAGTAAACTTATCCAGTACACATTCATCCTAGATACACAAGGACTTACAATTGAGCCCTGAAATTTCCCAGAACTCTAAAATCTTATAATTGACTACCGGTACTTCACACCAAGGCAATAGATGGAAGAAACATCTATTCGTCTGGTCCACACAAAGCGTCTAAAATAGACTTTTAAAAATATAGAAAATCACTTTCCAATAAGTAAAGAAAAGGCCCAAATCATGAGCTTTATACTGCTATGAAACCACACAGGTGATATTACTCAATGATTTTACTTCATTACACTACATAATATGTCTCTTTCTTTCATCCCTACACCAATAGTTCAATGCTCAATGTTTCATACTGTTGGTTATTGTGGGACTTCCAGTTGTGAATATGATAGTTTAAATGCCTCTGTCATTCTTGGACAAATGTCGCAGTTGCTTTTTTCTCTCTGAACATTAGGATGATCTTCCTTCTTCCTCCAGACTGAAGAAATAAATCAGAAATAAATCCAAGTGGCCCCTGGACTATTGCCCCTCGAAAATAAATCACTGAAACAGAGGTCCCCTTGATTGGCTGGTGACTTGAGTGACAGGGGGAAAGGGATTTTCACTGAGTTCAAGTGCGACATAGCCAAATTTATGTTCATTAGAACCAACCTTCCCCTAAGGGCCTGTCACAAAGAAGATGGGAATCAGTCTGTTCTCCAAAGTACCCAAAGCCAAAACAAGAAGCAATGGATAGATACCAATCAGGGAGAGAACCAATCTAGAAATAAGGAGAAATTTCCTTAGATTAGAACAATTAATCAGTGGAACCAGCTTACCTTCAGAAGTTGTGGGTGCTTCAATACCGGAGGTTTTTAAGAAGAGATTGGACAATCATTTGTCTGAAATGGTATAGAGCAGTGGTTCTCAACCTTCCTAATGCCGCGACCCGCGTCCCGTCCCCGCGCCCCCGCCGCGACCCACCCCGCCGCCGTGTCCACTGCTGCGACCCCCGCCCCGCAGCCACAATTTTGGTTCTTTTACCCTCTGTGCATGCGCAAAGCATTCTGCGCATGTGCAGAGGGTAAAAGAACCCAAATGGCGGCATACGGGCGAAGTTTCCCGACCCCTGTGAAAGGGTCATTTGACCCCCCCCCCCAGGTTGAGAACCGCTGGTATAGAGTTTCCTGCTTGAACAGGGAGTTGGACTAAAATACCTCCAAGGTCTCTCCCAACTCTGTTATTCTGTTATTTATAAATTGCTTTTCAGATTTATTCATCTTTGAAGCTAAAGCTGCAGCTTTGGAATAGACAAGTACTTCTCTATGGAGTCTTATTTTTTTATTTCTGGAGCTCCATTTAAATTGAAATATTGGAAATGTTTAAGGTAATTGCTTGACTTGCAAAAACCTGGAAACTAAAAGCATTTAAACAGAAAGAATTTTTATTTTTGAAAAATTTCCAATTTTTGAAAAATTGGAAATTGAAAACTTATTCTTTAATAAATCTAAGGTGGGATTAGAGTCTTTGCACATTTTTTTAAATCTACTTTACCAACTGGTTGGACATATAAATAAAAGACTTCGTTTTTTAAATCAAGAGCTACTATTTTTATCTTTCACCAGCATAGTGTGCTATAGGCCATGACTATACATAAAGGTACCAGATAAGGTTCTGGAGATGAACCAATCCCAGGATAATGTTGTAGGATCCAATCTGGGATGGACCCAGATTGGATCATACAATCTCGTTGAACCTTATGAAAGCAATGTTTGATTATTTGAGTAAAAGACTAACACAATTCTAGAAGTTAAATTTGGAAAAAGTTTAAATAAGATTTCAGGGGAAATTAAGCAAGTAAATTACACACTGGACTTTTTAGGGAAAAAAGGGACTTGGAGCTAAAGAGAAGGTTGAATAATTTGACTATGTTGGAACTCAGACAGAAGAAATTTTGTTTGTTTGTGGTTCAGAGCAATTCCGGGAAATCCTTCTGCAAATATATGAAAAAAAACACTGTACTGAGTTATTGAGCAGTCAGGAGAAAGGATGGAAGAGTTGAATAAGGTGTTTCCCATGAATTCATGTTTTGCTGCAATGAAACAAACACCAAGAGATGTTGTAGCATATTTTCTGAGGATAAGACAAAGGATCAACTTTTGCAATGTCACTATGAGGCAAGACTGAAGAGTGATAATGTTGATGTAATTGTTTTAAAGAAGACTCCTATTATGATCTTGCATAAGAAGAAAGATTATTTCTTCCTAACAGACATTTTGAAGCAAAAAGGGAAAAGTTGGAGGCAATCGTTTTTAATTTACAGCAACAAAGATACAGACTAAATATATTTCAAAAAGCTAAAGACTTTATGGGAAATGTTAACGATGAGCTGGCTCACGCTTTACAGGATGGCAATTAAGTAAAGAAAGAGGATTTTACTTTGGGTGCTGCAGCTAAGAACTTTGATAAATTTTTCTCTTGAAAATGGATTATAAATTTCTAATATGGAATATAAATGGAGCACATGCTCCTCAAAAGAAAAACTATTTTCACTCTTTGAGAAATTTGAAGCAAGATATATCTGTTTACAAAAAACACAAATAAAAAAAGATGTGAAGTATTTCATCTGTAAGACTCAGTGAAGAATTTATATCTGCAAGTTTTAAAAAGAGTAATTAAGTTATTTTATATATTAATCTACAATTAAAACTGAAATTATTGATTACAGATGAACATAGTAATATGCTGCAATCAGTTGAAATGCAAAGGAATCTATCTATCTATCTATCTATATCATTTTATTTTATTTTTATACATCAAATTTAAAGACCACCCAACTCATTCATCGAGTGACTCTGAGTATTTTATAATTAAATATATAAACATATAAAACATATAAATATATTTCAACAAGAGGAGGTAGAACAATTAAAGCTAAAACCTGCAAAGATGAAGTCAGATGAAGTCAGAAAAGGCTTTGGAAAAAGTTCAGAGAAGAACAATTAAGATGATCAAAGGCCTGGAGACTAAGAAGGAGTAGGGGTGACATGATAGCAGTATTCCAATATTTGAGGGGCTGCCACAAAGAAGAGGGGGTCAAATTATTCTCCAAAGCACCTGAGAGCAGGACAAGAAACAATGGATGGAAACTAGTCAAGGAGAGAAGCAACCTAAAATTAAGGAGAAACTTCCTAACAGAATAATTAACCAGTAGAACAGCTTGCCTTCAGAAATCATGGGTGCTTCATCCCTGGCAGCCACTTGTCTGAAATGGTATAGCTTGATCAGGAGGCTGAACTAGAATACCTCCAAGATCCCTTCCAGCTCTATTCTATTCTATTCTAAAAAGATGGGGGAGAGCCTTCAAGGAGCTAGCCAAAGCCAAGCTTGCATACTGCCCTATGAGCCCTAAGCAAGTCAGCGGAACCAGGTCTTCAAACTCTTCTGAAAGATCAGGAGAATTGGGTTTGCCTCACCTCTGCAGAAAGGATATTCCAAAGGGCAAGGACAATAGGAAAAATGTCTTTCTGTATTCTGTCAGTCAAAATTCTTTAACTGATGGCATCTGTAACATAACTTTCCTGCCTGATAAGATAGGATGAGCTTATGTAATGAGTTCTGCAGGTAACCTGGCCCCAAGTCATGAAGGATTTTAAAAGTCATCTCTAACACCTTGAATTACTGTATACCTGAAAGCAAAACAGCATCCAGTGCAACTTGCACAGCAGAGGTGTTAGATGTATCAAAATTGCCCAAAATTGCTCACACAGCCACATTCTGTATCAGCAGAAGCTTCTGGATATTTTTAAAGAGTAGTCCATATAAAGCACATTGCAACAATTCAGACAGGACATGACCAGACTGTAAATGACGGAGAGAAGGGCCTCCCTTTCCAGGAAGGGGTGTAACCGAAGTACAGCATGATATTGAGCAAAGATCCTCCTAGCTACAATTGCCATTTGTTGGGTAAGTAGGAGCCATGAGGACATCCAGTTTACTTGTCAAGTTTCTATGTTCTAGATGAGGATAAAGTGAATTATCTTAATCATCTTATGGACCAGCTACCAAATTTAAAATTGTATTTTGCAATTTGTTGTTTAATTTGGATGAAAGAGTGAGTGACTTTAAGAAACAGTAAGTTATTTGAATTGAAAGGACTTGATTAAAGATTTGGATGGCATCTTTACCTGTGATACAACAAAGTTAAGATGAATGTAGATTTCAAAAATCATTTTTATTAGGCACCTATATTGAGAATTTAAAACAGGTATAAAGCAAAATTGTCTCCTAAATGCTCTTTATGGTTGTCACCCCAGAAAGATTTTTTTAGAAAGGAAATTATAGCTAAACAAAAATGGTCAACCGATGCTGATTTGCACCTGAAAAATGGATGGTGAAGCTGGTGGAATTGATAGGATTAAACTTTTTGCAATAAACTGGGGGAAAAAATAAAACACTGATTTTGCGATTTGATCATTAGCATTATCAGGGATTCTTACTTTTGATTGCAAAGTATGTGAATGATTCTGTGATGAAGGCAGGTCAACAACTAATCAAAATGCTCCTTCAAAGAAGGATTCATTTCTCAGAAGATTTTCCCCCATTTCTCAACACCCTTCAGCATATTTCTTCAAAATTGCCTGATTAGGATGGACATGCTAATGTGGGGCACCCTCCAATTTCAAATTGGAAACTAAATAAAGACTTTTAGGAATGTTGCAAACCAACCTATTTCATATCTCCTGGACTGGCTCATAACTCAGAATGTGCTTTAGGTACATTTTTTTGAGGTGTGTGTGTGTGTGTGTGTGTGTGTCTGTGTCTGTGTACACTTCTCAAAAAAATCATATCTAAAGCATAATGGACTACAATACACTATAAACAATAGTATATATTATGGGATGCAAATGTTTTTATTTTATAAACAAAAGTGTAGGGGTAGTTCTTGAGAAACACATAACAACCGTTCACAATTACAGCCAACACTCTATGATTACATATGAACCTGTTTCAAAGTTATGACAGATGCAGGAGTCATTCATACTTACGACAGACCACAGGGGTGCTGCAGCGCCGTCGCCTGTCCTGTCTTTCCCTTATTGCACTCAGATGAGACCCCAGCAGCACTTAGGCCTGCTCCCTATGCTTCCTGGAAGCAGCTGCCATTTTCAGAAACCCCTAAAATGAGGCTACTTTCTAGGCCTATCAGCTGGCCATCAGAAGGTGGCCTCTTGCCTAGGTTTGGGAGGCCCTTGCATGAAAGGCAGCTTTAGGAAGAGCGTCCCAAAACCCTTTTCTTGCTTAAGGCCCGCCCTCCCTGCCTTCCTTTCTTCCTTCTTTCCCAGAATGCCACATTTATTCAAAAAACAAAAATTAAAAAATCTGGGAGGGTCAGACTCATTGATCTTCCCTCCCTCCCTCCCCTCCATTCCATCCCATCCAAATTAGGTTCTAAAACTAAACTCTCCCTCTACCCTCCAGCCAATATCCCTTTTAAAAATCTTACTTGACTCCAGGCTGAAAAGTAGAGGAACAAAGAGAGCAAGGAAATAAAATATTTTTCCTTTGAACTAAAAAAAAAGTCCTTTCTAAAACTTGTGCCAGAAAATGGAGGACGCTGGGTCATTGCCAGCTTTAGCTGTTCTTTTGACTTCCTATAGAGGGCAGTCTACAGTCTCGCCTTTAAGCTAGTCTTCCAAGCTGGACTCTACAAGCAGTCAGGTAGACCACTGAAGGTTGCAACGACCCAGCATCCTCCATTTTCTTGCACAAGTTCTGGAGAAAAACTGCAAAAAAGATTTTCTGTCTTTGCTGGTTTCATTCCTTCAGTCTTCAACCTAGAGTCAAGGAAAGGAATTTCTATTTAAAAGGAATAGAAATTGGAAAGCAGAGGTTTAGTTTTAGCACCTAATGGGGGGAAGGAGGGAAGATTAATAAGACTGCCCCTCCTGATTTTTCTTTATTGAAGAAATGTGACTTTGGGTGAGGGGGGGTGGGAAAACGTTTTAAGCAAGTGAAAGATTTTGGGAGCTTGTCCTCAAGCTGCTGTTTATGCAGGAGTCGGCCTCCCAAAGCCTAGAGAGGCAGGAGAACTTTGCGATCTCCCACTTGCCAGCTGATTTTGGGGGAGCGGCAGCTAGATAATCGGTGCTTTTTTTGCCCAGAAAGGCAGGCCACCTTGGCAGGAGAAAGCACAGAAGCAGAATTAGGAAAGGCAGACGCCCTCAGCATTTTCCTTCCAAAGGGCCAGCATGCAAGGCACCCAAGGGGTGGGAAGCATGGCGTATGATGGGAGTGGCCTTGGGAAACCTGAGGCAAATGGGCTAGTCCTGTACCCTAATAACTGCACTGGGAGAGCAGGGATGTTGGTCATTACTTGAGGCAGTTTGACCTTCGACCCTAATGGACAGGTAAGAAGAGAACTATTTGTACACAATTTGAATAAATCTGCATGGGTAGAAATGAATAAATTGCAGAAAGCAGAAAAGTTTGAAATTGAACACATACAAAAATAACGTAAGTAGAAAACAGACTGAAGTGTATTAACAGAGCTGATTATGTGACCCCAGATTAACCTGTTTTGGAACATGATTATTCTATGGAGAAAATGGATGGGAGCACACCAGTGATGGGATTCAAGTAATTTAACAACCAGTTCTTCCTAGTGACTGGTTGGATGGGCGTGGCTGGGGGGGTCATGTGACTGAGTGGGTGTTGCCAGCTCAACGTCACTCATGGCAAGGTGGGGCGGCGCAGGCGGGCCAATGCTGCAGAGTCAGAACAATTTCCTACGTACCATTCCGAGCCCCTTCCCCCCCCCCTTGGGCAGACAAAATAAAAACCCATCTAAAGATCGCGACTGCCTGCCAAGTGCATGCTAGCAAAAGGAGCTGGGGGGGGAAGAGAAGGAAACTCCCCGTTTTCCACCTCCATTGGGCTGTCTGCGCCACGCTGGATCGGGATGGGGAGGTGGAGGGGAAAAGCATAAAGCCCACTTGGTCCGTACATACTCACCAGCATGACTGCGAATCTCTCTTCCAGCTCGCCAGTTCGGGCATTGGGAGCTTGAGAGGTAGATTGTGTGCCCAGATGTCTGTCTGTTGCTGCTCCAAACCCGGCTCTGGCTGCAGAGGCCACCAGCGGGCTTGTTAAGGCATGCAATATGCTGCCGCTAAGCTCCTGGGTTCAGGTGACAGCAAGGAACCCAGGAGCTTAGCAGCAGCATATTGCATACTTTTCACTCCAAGCAGCCCTGGATGGAAAATACATGGGAGGCGAGTGTGGGGAAGGGCGGGGCCAGCCAGTGGTGCGATTTGCCGGTTCTCTGAACTGCACAAAAAAATTAACAACCGGTTCACCTGAACTGGTCCGAACTGGTTGAAGCCCACCTCTGGAGCATACTATCTTTATTATGTTGAATTCCGTGGAGTGATATATAAAAATAGCAAACAGATTGTCTTGGGATCTACTCCTTATTATGGCAAAAGATTACCCATCTAAACTGGCAAAAATGTTGTTGATTAAGCAAAAATACAATTGTAACTGATCAATATAATACATCATGCTTTTCTATACAAGTAATTCATGTCCTTGAGAACATTGATTCCACACATTCAAAGATCAAAACAATTCAAGGTTGGGATTTAGACTAATATTTAGATTTAATATTTAGGATTTTCTGTTTCTATATGTCTAAATATAAAGATAAAAAATGGAGATCAATCATATGCAGCCAATGGGCTGAGGTGCACATACTTATTATAAAACAGATACACTACTCTGCTGGCCATAGCCAAAATAATTCTCAGAAAGAGAAACTGTTCCCCACTTCCTTTAGCTCCCCAGGATCACAAATTCCCAGAATACTTTTGTTCTAACCCTGGTCTACAACCCATTATTTTATAAAATCATTTTGTAAGAATGCCTAGAGAGTCCACAGGTGGCCCAGAGGCATTTTCCTAAATAAAGATAACAGTAGAGGCTGGCCTTTTACTGCACACCAACTCTCTAGCATTGTTAAGTGAAAGGGGTCTAAAAATCAGGTAGGACAGAGAATGTGGAATGAACTACAGGAGGCATCTGTGGGCATAATGCTATCAATGAGTACTCCACTGCCTGCTCCGGTGTAAGTGGGTGGAGAAAAAAAAGACTATTCACATTAATCCCCACCATGGAAATTACATGCCTGAAGACTGTTCATTTAGAGCTTAAGAATTCTAGATTGTTGACCTGACTGATTATCAGGAATCTCAAATTACAACATCAAATTTTGCATTTTGTATGGCTACATGCTTTAATTGTACATAGCACAAAGTCCTACATTTGTAAAATGGAATACTTAATCTGAATGCCTTCCCATATCCAACAGATGAAATTTTCAGCAATTTGGTGTCAGCTGAAGGATGGAGTCAAAACATGGCAATTAACCACTCTAATTAACAAGCTTCTTCTATGCCTTGCCAAAATCTCAAGACATCCTTTTGTAAGTACTTTGAAAAACTTGACAGCTCAAGTATTTGTATAACCCATACTGAAACCACAAATACATACATTTTTATCATCCCAAACTCTCATCAATTGAAAAGAAAGTGCAGAGGAGAGCAACCAGGATGATTAGGGGACTGGAAACTATAACATACAAAGAGTGGTTGCAGGAACTTGGCATAGCCAGTCTAGCGAAGAAAAGGACCAGGGGAGACATGATAGCAGTGTTCCAATATTTGAGAGGCTGCCACAGACAAGAGGGGTCAGGCTGTTTTCCAAGGCACCAGAAGGCCAGACAAGGAATAATGGATGGAAGCTGACCAAGGAGAGATTCAACCTGGAAATAAGGATAAACTTTCTGACGGTGAGAGCAATCAACCAGTGGAACAGCTTGCCTGCAGAGGTTGTGAGAGCTCCAACACTTGAGACTTTCAAAGGGAGATTGGACTGCCATTTGTCCGAAATGGTGTAGAGACTCCTGCTTGAGCGGGGGGGGGGGGTTGACTAGATGACCTACAAGGTCCCTTCCAACTCTAATAATCTGTATCTGTATATCAATATTTCAGTTATGCTCCCAAGAACTCTGCATGCTATTTTATAGCAAGACTATCAAGTAACAGTTAATAACAGTTAAAAGTCCCTGAAAAAACCAATTAGAGGTTAGGCTCAAGCTCTAGGCTTGTTATTGCAATCAGATTCTGATTTTTAATTAATTTCTCACAATTTTCTAATATCATACAGCTTTCAAGTAGCATGAAAATACATGCCAAAAATTGGCACTATGTTCATTTTCTGTCTATCGAAAGGAAGAAGTACATCACAAAACACAGGCAGCCCTTCACATAGTATAGTTGTTCCATGTCTTAATGACTAACAATGTCACTTTAAGCTTTGCTAGGAATTGAGCTAAAGTAAAATGTGTCAAACTGATGGTAACATAGATTTAAGAGCAACATTAAAGATCTGAAATCTATTTCAGGTATCTATAAATTTTGAAAGTTACATTTGTACTACCTGAGCTAATGCCCAGAAATTGACTAAGGTATTTATTTCTTAAGAAGCAGAATTGATCCCATACTTTTTCAGGAAGGAGAGGGTGTTACTGTGTAACATGAGATTTAATGTTTTCTCTGTCACTGTTTTAGAAACATCAGTAATTAAGAGTAGCGCAGTGGCATAATATGTTTTTATCACTTAGATCATCTGGCTCACAACTAGGAAAAATAGTTCAAATTCTCAGCCATTATTATTTCAGTTCTAATGCCATTCAATCTGGCCAGGAGATTTCCAGGAAGATATCCACCTGTTTCCAATTATTAATTTTAGTACCACTATAAGAAATGAGCATTCCAAATTGTTCCTTTTTATTAAAAAAAAAGAATAACATTAAAGCTTTTTCCCCCAGATCAAAGCTATCACAATCATTATACATCATATGGTTGTCCTTGTAAAAATTAGCCAATGCCAGAACCGTCCAGGACTGGATCAGAACATGACCTCTATTATGAATGCTAAGTTAATGCCCTGAATCCTGATAATTAAATAGAGAATTCTTTAGCACAAGTATAATTGTCAGACTTTTCTTTACATTTTGCATTGGAAAAAGTTAATACAAACAACAAATATCACTGCCAAAAATGCTTTCTTCTTCATGCCAATCAGCTTTATTGTCTTTTCTTTTCTTTTTTTTCTTTCTTTTCTTTTTTTTGCAAATTTTTTTTCTCCACAATTCATATACAATACACTCAATACACATATAGCTTTCTTGTCTTTTCAGGGAGTTATAGAAGACTTGGAAAATCTCGAAGTGCACACAGTTGTAGGAAACAAGCAAAGAAAATCACAAATGGTGACCATGTGACCATAGGAATCTATGACATTGTAATTGCAAGCCAGACCCCAAGCACTTGGGTCATGATAATATGACTGCAGGAATGCTGCAGTGGTTGGAACTTCAAGGACAAGTTGAAAGTGCTATATTCCTACACAGATAAAAAGCATTCTTAACTATTTTTCTCACTATGAAATAATTTCCAGAAAAATCAGTTGCTTTATTACCCATAATATGTTTATTTTTAAAAATATTGTAATATCTGAAAATATTTAAATATTTTAAATATTTTATTAATAATCAGAGGTAAATTTTTAATTGTACATTACTTGTAACTGCTATAAAGAAGATGGGAAGGCACTTCTTTATATCTTTCTTTCCCCTTTTGCTTTCTGTCATTTTCTGGACTTTTAGCTCTCTTCTAGGTTTCATTTTTTCTTGTTTTATATTAGCTTGTATTAGTTTTAATAAAATTATATTTAAAAGAATGTTAATTAAAATCTATGATATATCTGTTATTTGTTTAAATTGCTCTGTCTTCTTGGCTGTTGTTTATGTTTCATATATAACGTGCTTGTATTTTTTTAAACGTTTTAAACCTGCAGTGGTGGCCAAACTATGGTTCTTTGAGGACCTGTGGACTTCAACCCCCAGAATTCCTGAGCCAGCCATACATGTGGACTTCATACATGGCTGGCTCAGGAATTCTGGGAGTTGAAGTCCACAGGTCCTCAAAGAACCATAGTTTGGCCACTCCTGATTCTAGAGTCTCTACTGTGAGATGAGCAGTTACATTAATTAATTAACTAGCTAACTACCGTAATTCATTTAATTTCAAATCAGTCTCTGGACAATGGTTTAAAAAATCCATACAGTTGCTAAGACAATAGGCAAATCAAGACAGTATATATGAGAATCTCTGGTAATTTTTTCCCACTTCATAATAATCCTATGAGATAAATTGGACTGGTAAGTAAATTTTATGGCAAGTGGGTTGTTTTTATCTTATTGTTGTGCACTGTCCACGTTCACTTTTTGTGAGATGGGTATCTATATAAATTTGATTAAAAATGTATCTTCATTAACCAGTTGATTTTCTCTAACAATTTATTATAATATAACATAACATAATATAAAACATGAACAGTGGCAAAGCTTTGATTGTATTGTTGAACACAGTTCTCCTCTTCTAGAAAGAGCTGGCATCACCACAATATTGGGTCTTTCAAGCAGATATATTGTTAATAGGTAAGATCTAGAAGAGGATTCAATTTCCCAATTCATGTCATCCACCAGAACAATTGAAGCGGCCTCCGTCCCAAAGTAGGTCAGAAACTAAATTAGAATGTATCTAAATAATTAGAATAATTCCACAGTGAATCAGTTGATAAACCCCTGCATTCCCCAACACTTTGCCCAAAATTAGCAAGTAAAACACAGTATTCCTATTATTTTTAATAATTAAAATTCTCCTTATGAAGATAATAATGCCTACTGAAGGATGTATTAATCAATTCTGAGGTATAAATTTCCAACCCACCCCTGGCAGACTTCATAAATAAAGATGGAAACAGATTGAGACACTATGTGATAGAGTTTGTCCAAATCTTCAACCCACACAACTGAAAATTAAACATTACACAACCAGACACTGATCTATTTCCATCCATGTCCAGATCTATCAAAACAGCAATAACTACAAGAATAAAATGATTAAAATACAAGCTATTCTATCCATCCGGCTTTTAAGAAAAAGTTCATGGTTTGTTTCTCAATACATATAGTAAGGAAGCTCATCACAACCAAAATAATGTTTGCTACGCAACGTTGGCAAACGCTAAGTAGTGTGAAATCTAGTTTTAGCCAAGTCAGAAGCAACCTTCTGAAACCAGTTATTTGTTTCAATATGATATCCATTCATCCCATATAGACATGTCAAGTCTTCTACTGTTGCAACACAGGTGAGAGAAAAAGAATGGAAGAAACAAGAAAATAAATCCTATGACAAATATATCCTGTCTTCCTTTGAAACCTCTTCCCCTGCATGCTCGTTCAGTTATTTTCTAGAACCCAAATCATGTATAATTCTTTTTTCATAACTGGCATTCCCAGATAATTCTTGAGTTCTGAAAATAATTAATTCCCTGGCAAACTATGGCTTAAACCTAGTATCGCTCTGTAATACAGTTTTTAATTATAGGTTTGGCCATTGTTAAGGGATTTGTGTACAAGTCACAGTTACCATGCAAATATCATTTCCCAATACTCCATGTAGTGGCTGTCATCACATGGCTGACTGTTATGTGTGCAACCACTCACCACTTGATCTAAGCAGTTTTGGGACTGTTACCATAGACAAATTATCTCCACAGCAAATATGGCAACATTAAAAGCAAAGCAAGCCAAACATAGTTAATCACTATACATCAAAGACTCCACACACAATGATGGCTGCCATATGGAACGCTTCAATTCCATGTGTGTGTCCAACTGTATGGCGAACAGCAGCTCTATTAATAACAAACAAACAGAACCTTCTTTCTTTAATATTGACGTTTACGTTCATTGTATACCATCAATCTAAATACTGGAGTACTTTTTCTCAAAGGAGGTTTTCTTTGTTTTTGTTTTAAACAGAAGAATTCAGGTCAACTAATTTAGATGAACAATCTTTTTTTTAAGTTTCCAAAAATATAATTTTATAATGAGAAGGCAAAGATTCAAGGTCATATTGAAGTACTTTTGAACAACAATGTATTTTTAAGACACTGAGATCCCTAGGGGCAGACATTTATTTCAGAGTTCTATAAAACCTGCTTTTTCTCACTGCATCCATTTTAGTGTTATGTTTTTCTCTATGTGAAATCAATGGACCGGCAAGGACAAGTATGTGGAAAACTTAAAATAATAAAGTAACTCTTCCATGGTATGTTTTAAGTAATTAGGTCTACTGTCCTAAATGAAAACATCTATCCATCTGAACATTTCAAATACGAATAATGGAATGGATGAGATGCCATGTTCTTGAAGAACATCTATGGATGTTTGCCACAATCATTAAATGAATGATTTCCTTAAGATTATTGCAAGTATCTAAGACAGCTCAAAAGACAACCATGAACAGTAAACAAATAACAAAAGAAGGAATATTATGTTGGCATATGTTCATAATATGAATATAAATTTAAATTCTTTAAGCCTTCTTCTAGAAAGAGCAAAACAGACTTCTTTTTTAGCCAAAAACTTTTCATCAGTCAATGGAAGAATTACTACCCAAGCAGAATAGATAATAAAAATGGTAACCAGGGCCATATGCTTCTGTACCTAATCATGACAAAGCCAAAATGATCAAAGGGCATATCACAGTGGAAGCTCCACCCTTTCATACAAGAGCAAATATACAAAGGAGGAATGGAGGGAAGTTTTGTTATCATCATTAACTTCATTTGGGATGAAGAGGATATAGGTAAAAGTGGATATAGGTAAAATCAAACAAATGTTTTGAATAGAACGATTTATTTTAAGCTGTGGGAGGAAATAAAAACAACCGTCACCAATGTAGCTCCAGAACGTATTATACACAAAAAAACCCAGCAAAATTGGCCAGATGGATATCATATGGTACAACAGAGACTGCAAAAGAGAAAAGCAAAAGCCATTGGTGACACAAGGAAGACAAGAAGAAATGAAAAGACTAAATGCAAAGTTCCGGAGAGAGACAAGAAAGATAAAGTATTGGTCTGAGCAATAAGAAATTAGAGGAAGCAGCCATGAGAGGTCATACAACAGAGTATTTCACTAATGTAAAAAAAGAATGAAAAAGGTCAACATTTATCCCAATACCAAAAAAAGTGATATGAAAGATTGTTACAACCACCAAACCGTTGCCTTGATACCATACGTCAGTAAAATTCTCTTGAAAATAATCCAGCAATGTTTGAATCCAACCGCCAACAGAAAACTGCCTGATGTAAAAGCAGTTTCTTTTAAGGAAGAGGAACACGTGATAATATTGCCAATCTACGTTGGATGATGGAAAAAGAAAAGGAATATCAAAAAGACCTCTACATGAGCTTCATTGATCGTACAAAAGCGTTCGATTGTGTTGACCATGACAAGCTCTGAAACTGCCTCAAAAGATCTGGAAATATCACCTCACTACTTCCAGCTCATTCAGTCATCATACTCTAGTTAGGCAGCCACTGTAAGAACGGAATATGGAGACACAAAATGGTTCAGAATTAAAAAAGAAATGTTAACATGTGCATAGAAACTGTTATGAGAAATGCCCATTTGGATGAATCTACCATTGGGATTAAAATCAGTGTAGGAATATCAACAACCTCCGATATGCAACATTGCTTGTGGAAATGAATTTGGAGTGGTTAATCCTGAGAGTCAAAGATGAAAGTGAAAAAATTGAACTGCACCTTAATATTAAGA
The DNA here is from genome assembly GCA_023053685.1 of Diadophis punctatus similis. Taxonomy (NCBI): domain Eukaryota; kingdom Metazoa; phylum Chordata; class Lepidosauria; order Squamata; family Dipsadidae; genus Diadophis; species Diadophis punctatus. Next base: position 29,218,651 of record JALIGW010000007.1, on the reverse strand, counting down.
AAACAAAGATAATGACATCTGCAGAGAACACACAGGCCAGAGTCCAGATTGACAATGAGACCATCAAAATGGTAAAAGGATTCATGTTCCTAGGCTCTAAAATTGACCAAAGTGGCAACCCTGAGATCAGAACAGTGGTGGGTTCCTACCGGTGCAGTCCAGTGCGCTGTTCTGGTAGGGACCCGCCGATTGTGCAATTTGCGCGCGATGGCTCCGGTGCCGTCTTCGCCGGTCCGTCGCGCGGCACCATCTTTTTTCCCCTGAATTTTTGGCCTATTTTGCTTCCTGCGCATGTGCAGGAGGGGACGCACGCAAATCTTGTGAGGGGACGCACGCGCGCACCAGATTTCAGTGATTTTTTGCTTCTGCGCATGCGCGGAAGCAAAAAAGCACCAAAATCGTGTGCACGTGCGTCTTCTTGTGAGATTTTGGTGATTTTTTGCTTCCTGTGCATGTACGGAAGCAAAATCACGTGAGGGGACGCACGCATGTAGCGAGCGTATGCATGCACGAAACATGATGATGCGTGCACAGCGCACAAGTAGCCAGGTAAGAGGAACCCACCCCTGGATCAGATGGAGTATAGCACTTGGAAGAACTGAAATGTCTGGCATGAATAACATTTGGAAGAGTAAAGGCATCAGTCTTGTAACCAAATGCAGATTAGTTAATGCAATATTTTTTTAATTGCTACTTATGGCTACAAAATGTGCCCTGAAAAAGACAGCTAGGACTGGGGTGGATGCCTTTGAACTGTGGTGCATGCTGGAGGCGACTATTACACATCCTATGGACTGCAAAAATAACAAACAAAGACGCCCTAGACCGAACCTCTCCAAAAATATAACCTGAAGCCAAGATCACCAAAGAGAGGCTGTCATACTTTGGTCATGTTGTGAGAACCGACTCACTCGAAAAGTTTTTACACGTAAAAAAGAGAAGGGGCCGCCGTAGTGCCTACTGGCTGGACACTATAAAGAACAACACCAGGATGACCATGGTGGATCTGAAGGAGGTGGTGCGAGACAGAAGGGCATGGAGAGTGCTGATCCGTAGAATGGCCCAGGGTCGGACACAACTGAATGGCTGACCATGGCAATGACAGTTATTTTAAAGTGAATGGGGAAGTTTAATTAAGATATGATAAAGTCAAAACTTGATGAGACATTTACATTCACATTTTTATTAGTTTTACAATGATTATAGAGGCACCCATTATCTGACCTGATTGTCATCATCCAACATGTTTTCCACAATTTGGTATGATATTGGTCCTGATCCAAAGAAGAGTAACATATGAATGTTCTACATTGTATCTGTTTTTTAATATTATTGTGATTTTTATATAGTTTTTTTTATATGGATGGATGGATGGATGGATGGATGGATGGATGGATGGATGGATGGATGGATGGATGGATGGATGGATGGATGGATAGATAGATAGATAGATAGATAGATAGATAGATAGATAGATAGATAGATAGATAGATAGATAGATAGATAGATAGATAGATATTGCTTGCTGCACTACCAACTGCTAAGTCATTGATGGTTATCTCTCCTATTTTCTATATATCAAAATTGTGAAGAAGTAATTTAGGGTCAGTATCTTTGTGACACATTATAAATTATAAATTAGCCCTGCACTATGCTCTGCTGAATTTGCAATGTGTATTACTGTATCCTTTCCATTTTATTTGTTCTACCCATAGATCATATCCAGCGTTGGAAAGAAATTCAATATTAGTGGAGGCAGTCAAAGAAGGCTATGATGGGCTTTTCCTGGAAAAACGTATTCATTCTTACTGAATTTGGAATTATATAGAAAATGTGACAGATTATGGATTATGTAATTCTATGGGGTTATTTTATGGAATGCCAAGCTAATAAACAGCTGGACATTGTTATTCCTTAGGTAGTTTGATACATAGGTGTGGAATACTTGTACGTGGATATGTACACTGTTTTTAAATAATATACATAGGAAGGAAGTCTTATGCTAATAAAAATTAGTCTGCAAATTTATTGATGCCATATGTAAGAAACTAGTTTTCTGCACTGAACGAACATTATGATACAGTGCTTCATTAGGTAAGAATTGTATTAATCTTAAGAATAAGCTGGATTTGATTTTAAACAAAAACACCATTTCTGGCTCTCTAAAGCCTTTGTAACATGACAGAAGGGAGATGTTTTTAAATACATTGGTTAGGACAACTTTCATTCTCTGAAGAACATACAGATCAATGTCAAAACCACATTACTTATTTTTAATCCAATGCAATATTCTTCTTGACCCTATAATTCCTGAACCCTTTTCAACATGTCTTCAATATAAAATCGCCACTCATTTAATAAACAATTGCCTTTAATGCATAACAGATTTAATCATGCATTTTTGTTCATTTGGACACTGCTGCTTTGATATCCAGTTGCCATTGACATACAGGCTGCAAGTGCAAACACCACTGCAGAGATTCTCCCTCCCCAGTTCCTTAATTTTCCACTCCAAAAAGAGACTCACAGAAAATTAAAATAAATTATACATTTACTACATTATTACACAGGTCTCCATAGGATGCCATCAGTAAAGCCAACATGATGGCCTGAAAGTTAAAATTTTGATCATACTGTTCTCAATCTTGACATGATTAATACAGTACTGAGATTTTAATCAGTGTAAAAACTAACATAATATTAAGATTTTAATTAATTTAAAGAATGGTATTTTCATATCTTCTCTAAAACCCAACATGAATGAATTCATTGAGTTAGACCAAGTCTACTTTATATCTTTAAACTATCCTTTCATTTATCAGAAAAACCAATATGCCATGACTATTGCATATAACCAATGATCCATAAAAGTATCCTTTTGCCAGATTGAACCTTTCATTGCATGAGCTGGCTGTAGTAGCCTCAATCATGGTTAAGGATTAAGCTATGCTTTGGAGAAAGGACTGTGAGTTAACTGGATGGACATATATTTCTTGACTATTATGCATATTCTGCGGACTGATCTTTTGTTTTGGCCCTAGGTTTCTTGACAGATACAGTGGAAACTGTTTGCATTTCTCCCAGAATAATTATTTTTGAACCGTGGACATGGATCAAAAAGACCTAGAGAAATCAGACTCCCATTTCACTATTTTTTCTTTCCAGCAGGACCTTCCATATTCATATTCAGACTTTACGGAATTGATAACAACATGACAAAAAGCAGAAATAGTCACCAACTTAGAGAAAATGTGAAAAGCAGAGAGTTGCCACTAAACAAAATATCTGGAATAAAACTATAATTACTATGCCTTCATAAATAAGATGTATCCAGCAACATTACAGCTTGCTGACTTTAAAGCTACTTTCTACTGAAAAAACAAGGTAGAGTATTAAATTATCATCTGTTATTCATTGTAAATGGAAATGAGTTTTAAACTGGAATGCAGCACATAGTCATAAATGAAACATTGGTGATGCATATGCCACTTTGAAATTACTCCTTGCTAGAATTCATTATTAGAAAGCAGCAGTAGGTCAGAAAAGTTTGAATAACTTAGAAGAAGTTGCCTTCATAAGAGAACATTTTTTTTCTTGCAATCTCAAGATTCACAAAATAGTTCTTGACTTACAACCACTGTTGCTAAGTGAGACACTTGTTAAGTGAATTTTGCTCCATTATGTGACCTTTCTTGCCACAGTTGTTGTCAAGTGAATTCCTTCACTTGATAAATTTGTAACACTAGTATCACTAGTGAAGTGAATCTGGCTTCCCCATTGACTTTGCTTGTCAGAAGGTTGCAAAAGATAATCACATGAACCTGGTATATTGCAACCCTCATATGAGTCAGTTGCCAAGTGTCTGAATTTTGATCACATGACCATGGGGATGCTATAATGGTCGTAAGTGTGAAAACCAGTCATAAGTCTCTTTTTTCACTGTCGTGGTAATTTCAAACAGTCATTATATGAACTGTTGTAAATTGAAGACTACCTGTATAGAGATGGAGTGTTTGCTGTTATTAACAGGTAAGGTCTACAGTTAAATGTATGAACTTTTTCTAACAAGTACTACATATGAAATATAGTTAACTTTTTCCATTAGAGTAACAAATGGTATCACAGTTTTAAATTCTCCAGATATATGTCTCATAATTATTTACCAAAATTCCAACTATGTATCTGATCTCATTTCTTTGCAGCACTTTTAATCCAAGCAACAAACATTAAAGAATCTGTAATGAAGAGCTATAAAGAAGTGACTATTCACAAGATAAACACATCAAACTTTTCAGAATGTTACAGCTCCCAATTTATTTTCTATTTAAGTTTTTTTTTTATTTAAAGTATTGTTATTATTTAAAGTAATGAAGTATTAGATTCATATTCTAGATCAGTGTTTCTCAACCTTGGCAGTTTGAAGATGTGTGGACTTCAACTCCCAGAATTCCCCAGCCAGCGTTGCTGGCTGTGGAATTCTAAAAGTTGAAGTCCACACATCTTCAAACTGCCAAGGTTGAGAAACACTGATCTAGATTTTGTTCCGGAAATCAAAGTACCATCTGTAGTACTCCATCCTTCCATATTTCCTTGAAACAATAATCCTATGAGATGTGTTGGACTGAGAGAGAATGATTGCTTCCCAAGGTATTCCAAGAACTTTCATGGCTAAGGATTAGGGGTGAAATGTGAACTTTTCCCCTACCGGCTCTGAGGGTGTGGCTTGGTGGTGGTGGGGTCATGTGACTGGGTGGGCATGGCCAACTTGACGTCACTCACGTCACTCACTGTTAGATCCAGGAGCTGCACATTCTGAAGCACATTCTGCCATTCTGAAGCCCCCAACGCTTTGAATTTCCCTCCGTCGTCTGGCTTGACTGCCCAAGCGAACCTCGGAGCCTTCTCTTGCCCCGCTCTTGGAGGGCTGCGTGATCCCGGAGGGCTGTGCATCCCCACTGCCAATCCTCTGTACAAGCAGCCCATCCCATTTCTGCAAAGGCAGAGCCCACCACCCCTGTAGGATGATCCAAAGAGGGGAGGGGGATGCTGTAGAAAAGGCAGCCTTCCACCCGTGCCTCCTGTGCCGACTCAAAACACTAGACAGCGTCGCAACGATTTTTCATTTAAAAGGAAAAAAGGGGGAGCTGTACTTTGGCCGGTAGATCCCCCCACTGCAGTCGTTCTTCTGCAGAAAACAGCCGTTCCCTGAGCTAAGGAGGCAAGAAGCTGCGGCTCAGCTCACCCAATTCCTAGGACTACCCCAAATGGTATTTGGCGTGGAGAGGGCACCTCCCCCTCACAATCCCCCTTTCCCTCGGCGCTTTGACTTCCCGTGGCCCGCTGGCCTGAAAGCCGGGTTGGACAACTATAAGGCCACTTCCGCACTTCTCAGCGGCGGCGGCTGTGCCGGCGACCGCAGGACCCTCCACCTCCTTCCCCAACTTCTCCCTCAGCTTTCTTCCTTTTCCCACTGTGAAATGAAAGCAAACAGCGACAGGGTTACTTTGGGCAAGCAGATGTCTGCAGCCAGGCAAGAGTGGTGGCAACAGCCCCTTCCATGTGCAGTGCACGGAGGTGGCGAAGGCGGACAAGGCAGCCCCGATGTGCTTGTTGCTGGGGAGGTGAGGCGATCAGTCAGCCAGGGCGGCCTCAATGGTGGCTGCATTGGCCACTTCTCCCACGCCATGTCCTGCTCCAGCCGGCTGTGCGACTACAAGTGGGGCGACATGGCAAGATGAAGGGCTACCTGCACACCGCGTAAGCGCCGCCACCCAGGCCAAAGGGAAAGCTTCATGATGGTACGGCCAGGCCTGCCCTGGCCCTCTCCCCGCATGGCGGGCTGCTGCCCCACCAGCCACGGGCAGCTTCTGCCCCTCTAGCTCTGCTTCTTTGCCGACGGGAAGTGGCGCCGCGGCTGAGCTTCCTTCCCCCGGAGCACCAGACTCCACAAGCCGAGTTCCCGGACTGGCGCTGGCGGTCAAAGAGAGTAGGCAGGTGGCCAGGTAGGAAGCCAGTGGGCTGCTTCAGAGCCCCAAGCCTAGCGGAGCCAGCATGGGAGACACGCCACCCCAACATGCTTTCCTGCCTTCCACATGGCCTTCCGCTTGCCTGCCTTCATAAGCTGGCTACAGGGAAACCGGGAAGGCTGCATGGAAGGCAAGAAAGCATGTCAGGGCTGCGGGGAATGGAGTAGGCTGCTACCTTCCTTCCCCGCCATCCTGACATGCTTTCCTGCCTTCCACATGACCTTCCACTTCTTCTTTCCCCTCCCACCGCCAGCGTCGGCCTGCTGCTGCTGCTATGGGGCTGAGTCTGAGAGCAGTAGGAAACGGCAAGCAGAAAAGGCCCAAAAGGCCGGAAATGGCAAGCGGATGTCCCAGGGCTGCTGCACATGCGCACTGCATCTCCCGCAGCCCTCTTCAGGTGCGGACTCACGTCCTACCGCATGTGCAGTCCCGGGACATCAGCTTGCAGGGCGAGCGAGCAGCGACTGCCAGACCAGTTCAGGAGCGTGGCCAGCCAGCCATCGCTGGCGGCTCAGCGAACCACCGGCAGCCATCGATACCGGTCTGCTCGAACCGGTCCGAACTGGGAGCATTTCACCCCTGTTAAGGATGGATGAGAATTTGAATATCTCTGTTCCTAATCCAACCCCTTAACACACTACATCACATTGCTTTGTGAAATGATAATTCTATATATTTTTAAGACTATAATATTAATATATATAAGACTATATATTTTTAGACTATAATATTTTTAAAGAATTATTATGCTTAACATTATAAACACATGCAGCTAAAAAGTTACCATCTCACTTCTTCTGACATTATTAGTTAGAACACATACGTTCAAGTTGCTTCAGAACACTGGACTACATTCACTTAACTGCAAATGTAGAAAACATAGAAGCAATCAGTCAAAATGTCTTCAACTGGGCAGGAACCTTATTGCGTATGGTAGAATATGACCATCAATTTTAAGCATTTAATGTTTGCATATAGTCAAGAAGACAGATGCATACCCAAAGCACTGACTGATACATGACATTCTCCCTGACAGGTAAAGTGAATATTTGCACCTGCATTTTGAAGCTATCACACAAAGTTGAAATGGCGCCAGGGAATTGGAGAATGAACTCTTCCATCTGCTATCTCTCTAGCAAATATGCTGCTCCACTCCAATCTCTTTCCAATTTCTTGACAAAAAATTGCTGTTTCCTAATGGAAATACTAAGCTTAAATATTCAACTAAATATACTGCACTTCTTGACCATTCAGACCTAAGCATCAGCCTGTTTCAGCTTTTCACCTTGATCCTCCTCTAGGCAACCTCAACCCATGGAAAACATCAGCTGCAATCTCGTTTTCAAAATTAATTTATGCAAGCAAATGGAAGCATACTTGTAGTTATAGAAAATGGATCATCACTGTATTGATTGAATTGTAAGATAGCTTTTGAATGTGTAGTTATTATATATCTATTATACCTAATACTGTAACTAATGTTCTTTGGATGAATTATCAAATTATTTAAAACAGAAAAAATTTCCCTAAAAGTTTTTTAAAATACAGGAAAATAAGACAGTAAAATGGAATAAATTGTGCAGAAAACAGAAAAACCATTATTCCAGCATTGAATATGCATTTAAATGAAAATAAACTGATTTAAAATGTCTGGTTTTTCCATTGCTTTCTCCTCCCTTTGTTACTCATGTTGTTTAAAAAACTTGTGTGAGAAACTGCAGGCTTTCCTAAATAATCTAAGACAGATTTCTACAATCTCCCAACCTAATTTTTATGGCATCCATAGGACTGCAGGATCACAGCAGTAAAATTCAGCAGCAAAACAACAATTTTCAGCAACTTGCTTGGAATTTTAAATTGCACTAAAAATAAAATAAGGGCTAAAACAAGTGCATGAGAAACACAGCTTTTTTGCAATTTTTAAAAGCTCCTTTTCAGCTCCTCCAGGGTAACTTTTTCATCTTCTTATTAGAGAAATTCACATGGTATGGTCAAAAAAGTAAAGACGATGGCCACAATGGTTCAATCAGAGTTGTGCCTGATTTTTTCAGTAGCATCTTAATGATCATTGTGTGAATTTTTTTGACTCAATTTTGTGGACACCGCTTCACCCTGTGTATATGTGGCCAGTACAAAGTGATGATAGGAAAATGATAAAATGTGAATTGCAATGTGACACACTCTGGCCTTTCCTGTTTGATGCCCAAAGTCATAGACAAGTCCATATGAGATACAATGCACAGGTTAACATTCATCAGTCCTCCAGTGATACTCATATCCCTTCAGTCCTCAAATGACCAACAGTGCTAAGAAACTAAAGTATGCCTACTTCCCAATGTAGGACGGGGGAGAAACAGAAAAAATTAATACCAGTAAATCATAAATACTTTTCTACATTAAAAAGATGGGAAAGTAGTCACATGCTACAAGAGAATGAAAGTGCATTATCTTTGTCACTGTGAGATTCCCACTAAAATCATGGATTAGGAAGTCATCACAAGCATCCGGATCCAGTAGGATGGTACAATACAGATTTGTCTTAAGCTACTTGAAGCCAACATTTTTCTTTAACTTATTCTAATATCTTTGGAATAAGCTTTCTGCACAATTGAAGGTCCTAATAAGTATGCTGATTTTTTTTAATGCACTAAAACTACATTTTAAAGTAAGCTTTTAAAGCAACCTGTTTTAATATTTCTGCATAATTGTTTCATTAGAAGTATTATAAAGATTTCAGTAGTCAGCAGTATAATGGTTAATAAATATCTGAACTGCATAAATATCTCTCCAGGCACAATCATTGTAAATGCAAGAGCAAATATCAACACCAGTTTTAGGGTATCCATTTACTTGGGCTTTACATTAGTGAAGTATCAAATTCAATCATACTAAGGATAAGTAGTTCTTTTGTGCTCAGGAGCTATATTTTTCCTCTATTTTGTTTAAAAGGTAGGGATTTTGTGCTTGCTGGAGGGAATTAAAGCTGCATAAAAGTCAAAGTTAAAGAAGGAATTAAGTCATAGCATCATATGTCAGCTTCTGTGAAGACTTACTGTATGTGTACCGACCAGGAACTTGTAAATATACAGTAACAATAAACCTTGGTTCACAGCTAAACTTAAGCAGCTATGTTGTTCCAAAGAGGAAGCCTACAGAAAAGGTGATAGAATGCTGTACAATCAGGCCAGAAATGTATTAACAAGGGAGATCAGAACAGCAAAAAGAAGCTACTCTGAAAAGCTAAAGAATCAGTTCTCAACAAATGAACCAGCAAACATGTGGAGAACTCTTAAAAATATCACTGGTTATGGCAAACCACCTTCCCAGGCTGAAGGAAATCAGCAACTGGCAGATGACCTGAACATGTTTTACTGCAGGTTTGAAAGGAAACTACAGCCACCTATCTCCACAACCCCCATCTCAGACACACCAACAACAGCCAAGCCTCCTACAACTGACCCCATACCATTGGGTTCACAACCCCTAGTGATCACAGAAAAGGAAGTGCAAGACCTATTTCACAGACAAAAGCCAGGAAAAGCTCCAGGCCCATACAAGATAACTCATTCTTGCTTAAAAGTCTGTGCTGACCAATTGGCCCACATCTTCACCCGAATCTTCAATAAATCACTAGAAATGTGCTATGTTCCTTCTTGCTTCAAACGCTCCACTATCATCCAGTGGCGGGTTGCCGTCTTACCTGTGCCGGTGCACTGCGCACGCATCTCCAAGTTTTGGGGGGGGCGCACTCGCTATGTGTGCGCGCCCCCTTGCACGATTTTGCTTCTGCGCATGCACAGAAGCAAAATCGCGCCTAAATCTCACACGCACACGCATCCCATTGCAAGATTTCAGTGCGATTTTGTTTCCGCGCAGGAACCCTCCTCTGCTATCATCCCAGTGCCAAAGAAGCCCTCCATCAAGGAACTGAACAATTACAGACCAGTTGCTCTAACATCTGTAGTTATGAAAACCTTGAAAGGCTAATGCTATCCCACTTGAAAACCATCACCGATCCACTGTTAGACCCTCTGCAATTTGCATACCGAGCAAATAGATCAACAGATGATGCTGTTAATATGGCTCTGCACTACATCCTACCACATCTTGAATCTCCAAAGACCTACGCAAGGGTCCTCTTTGTAGACTTTAGTTCAGCATTCAATACCATCATACCAGACATTCTTCTAACTAAACTAAATCAGCTAGCGGTACCTGAACACACTTGTAAGTGGATCATAAGTTTCCTAACAAACAGGAAGCAGCAGGTGAAGCTAAGCAGAATCACATCAGATACCTGTACAATTAGCACAGGGCCCCCCCAAGGCTGTGTGCTCTCTCCACTTCTCTTCCCTCTATACCAATGACTGCATCTCTAATGATCCATCTGTTAAACTACTGAAGTTCGCAGATGACACAACAGTGATCAGCCTCATTCGAGACAATGATGAATCCGCAAAAGACGGGAGGTTGAACAACTAACCTTGTGGTGCGACTGGAACAATCTGGAATTGAATACACTCAAAACCGTAAAAATAGTGGTAGACTTTAGGAGAAACCCGCCCATACTTCCACCTCTTACAATACTAGACAACACAGTATCAACAGTAGAGACCTTCAAATTTCTAGGTTCGATCATATTGCAAGATCTAAAATGGACATCTAACATCAAAAACATCATCAAAAAAGCACAACAAAGAATGTTCTTTCTGTGCCAACTCAGAAAGCTCAAACTGCCCAAGGAGCTGCTGATTCAGTTCTACAGAGGAATTATTGAGTCTGTCCTCTGCACCTCTATAACTGTCTGGTTTGGTTCTGCAACCCAACAAGACAGACACAGACTTCAGAGGATAATTAGAACTGCAGAAAAAATAATTGCTACCAACCTGCCTTCCATTGAGGACCTGTATACTGAACGAGTCAAAAAGAGGGCTGTGAAAATATTTACAGACACCTCACATCCTGGACATAAATTGCTTCAGCTCCTACCCTCAAAACGACGCTATAGAGCACTGCACACCAGAACAACTAGACACAAGAACAGTTTTTCCCCAAACACCATCACTCTGCTAAACAAATAATTCCCTCAACACTGTCAAACTATTTATTAAGTCTGCACTACTATTAATCTTCTCATCGTTCCCATCACCCATCTCCTCCCACAAATGACTGTATGACTGTAACTTTGTTGCTTGTATCCTTATGATTTATATTGACTGGTTGCTAATATGATTTGATTGCTTATTTGTACCCGGACTATCATGTGTTGTACCTTATGATTCTTGATGAACTTATCTTTTCTTTTATGTACACTGAGAGCATATGCACCAAGACAAATTCCTTGTGCGTCCAATCACACTTGACCAATAAAATTCTATTCTATTCTATTCTATTCTATTCTATTCTATTCTATTCTATTCTATTCTATTCTATTTTATCTGGTGACTCCCATTTCATTATTTCCAACCAACAATCCGCAGGAATCACAATTGTTCACTGACACTACCAGGGTTGCAAGGAGTGACCATGGATCATGAGTTTCCATAATGTAACATTCTGATCAGCACCAGAATGCCTAGAGATCTCAGATACTTCCTTTTATTAATATTGGAATTCCGTGAAATTTTGTTAGCCTCATTTTTAGCAAACTTGAAATTGTTAGCAAATTTTTTACACTCAGAAGTTAGAAAAAGTTGCCAAACCCTGGTTTAGCATTACGTGAGCAAGTCAAAATGCATCTTGTCTTTCCGAGTTTCTCCCTGTTCTTTTTACTGAACGTGGCCAGGAATGAGATGGGAACTTTGTTTTAATCAAGATTTGCCATATGATTTGGAGTAATAAATTGTGGTTAACCTCAATTGGGAGCTATTTAAAACAGCTTTTCCCAATATGATGTAATATGCTTTCCCAATATAATACTCTCTATGGTGTTAGGAGTACAAATTAATTTGCACTAATACAAATTACATTGTACATTATAAATTATACTACAATAGTAAATTGTAATACAATTTATCTCACACAAATAATCCGTGAGAATTCTGGGAGTTACAGTCTCAATATACATTGAACGCATCTGGTTACGGAAAGCTGATGTAATGGAATGTGCACCTGGAGAAGGGGGGAGGGGTAATTCCCGCAAGAGCAGTGCAATTTCCCAGGGAGGAGGCAGTGCATTCCAGAAAGAATCTCAAATTAAGAAACTGTACAGTCCCAAGCTTGACTGGGGAGGGAGAAAGAAGTTCAGGGTAGTCACACCTCAGAATCTCTAAGGGGGACAGATTAACCTCTATTAGGATAGAGAGTTATGACTTTAGTCTGGCAAGATTCTATTCAGTAGGTATAAGCAAATAAAGAACTGGATTTGATTGGAGTTCACTGTGTCAGTTTTGGCTTTGGGCATGAAAGCAGGTTTGGCTCTAGATGAATTTTACTTTCATGTGAGGTGGGCAGCCACAGAAATGTGATAGATGATAGACAGACAGACAGAGACAAGCAGGCAGGCTACCTGATTATAGAGGGGAGAGAGAGAGAGAGAGAGAGAGAGAGAGGGAGGGAGGGAGGGAGGGAGGGAGGGAGGGGGAGGGAGGGAGGGAGGGAGGGAGGGAGGGAGGGAGGGAGAGAGAGAGAGAGAGAGAGAGAGAGAGAGAGAGAGAGAGAGAGAGAGAGAGAGAGAGAGAGAGAGAGAGAGAGAGTTACCACTGTCTTTCTCCATTTCCTCCACCCCCCACCTAGCATATGGTCTCATTTTCCCATGCAAGTACTCACTAGACCTGACATGTTTAGCTTCTTTTGAAGGTTGGATGATGGTATGTGAGAAAGATCTTGAAAAACAAAGAGATTCTGCCTGAAAAATAGTCAGGTAAGTTAGCACATAGCCCATAGCTGCTACCTCCTTCAGCAAACTCAACACAAAAGTCACTTTGGTGCAATGTGGGAAACTCTGCAGGCCTGCCTGTCATAAACATTTCATACTGAGCAGTGAATGTACAGAATTGATCCTGGTCACCTCTGAACTTCTCCAGGTTCAAGCTCCCATGGGAACGCAAGAATATTAGCTAAACTACCATCTGCTGTACTGCCGCAGGTTGAGAGAAATTCTGTCCAGCTGTTGCAGTTGTATCATGGCAGTCTGCAAATTGGTCATCTGTGCCTTCACTTGCTGCTGGCATTGCAACAACATAGCAATCAGATCATCAGCAGATAGAGGAATTCCTTGAGGATCAGAGGCCATTCCTGAAACTCTTTTCAGAAGAGATTATGAGACTTGCCAGATTGATGCCAGCCTTTCCAGATAAACCAAGAGGAAATAGAACTAGATGATCTGCTCTACTTAATCGTAAGGCTGCATTGACAGAATCTTGCAAGTCTCCTGCTATCTCTTTTACAGTGTGAGACATTAAGGAGGATCCCTCTTCAGCTTCTTTCTCCACTTATTATGCAACCCGTGTAGGCTATGTCCCCTCTTACCTGCTGTTCCCTGGGCAGCATCTCTTTGTCCAATTTCTTAGGATGTTTCTCACGTACCATCACCACTATGTGCTGCTGCCTTGCTTGTGTTGTGAATATTGACTTAAATTACTGAATTATGAACATAATTGCAGAAATTATATGGAAATTATATGCAGTATCTTAACTACCATATGGCAAAACATTTGTCAAATTAATCTGAGTAGCAAGAGTAGCAATGTTATTTGATAGATCTATTTCTGATTCAAAAATCTTACTCAGAGCATCTCATCAATACCTCCACATCAACCTGGAATGGACTGCTTCAACTTTCAATTATGGGCCTCACACTTACCATGACTTGGATGAAAACATACCAAATCTGCAAATGACACAGGACTTACAAGTCCTACTATTTTTACTTCAAAGTGTTTTTGATTAGTTTAGAATTAGAAGACATATTTCAAAGTTTCATACTGCTGTTTGTTCTCCTGATTTATTTTATTTAATTTTACAAGAGCTTATGACTACTCTGGTTAGGACCATTACTGATGGGATTATAAACCCAGTAAATAGACTTATGTCATTTACATTTATCTCTTGCAAACTAAATCTGAACTAATTATAACAGAAAAACTTGAATTAATTTTTTAGACTAAGTTTGATAGTATAAGTTGTAGGCCTGTGCAACATTCACAGTGTTTCTCACATAGTAGCCTTCTTATAGCAGTTGCATCCTTTCTTGGGATCACAATGTAAAACTTGTGTACAGGGTGTGCACATACACATACACATTGAGGCGCTCCTTCCCTTTGGTTTTAAGAGCTACACAATCCTTCAATCATTTGGTTTAACTTTCAGCGTAATCCAATGTAAGTTTGGAATGAAATAGTCATTCAGTGGAGCTGACTATTTTTCAAACATAATTTAGAATTGCAATCTTAAAACAACACAATATTATGTAGGACTATTTAAAAGAAAATTGCATTCAGTTCAAGGACACTTCCTTGAGTTAAATATATAAAGGATTGAAGATTGAATAAATAAAAAAGTTGGTTCCAAATAGGATTCTGAGTATCAAAATCTTCTTTTAAACTTCCTTAAAAACTAAGCCCTCAAATACATTCCAGATGAGAGGAAATCATAAGCATTTTATATTCAAAATGAGATCATGAATGCCTCTGTAATTCAAAGAAGCACAGATTTCTGTGGAAGTTTAATGCTCTTAGAGAACATCCTGTCTGGAAGTTAGGAAAGACATAGCCAATCATTGATTAGAGGCACTTGAGAAAGCTTTCAATGAGCACCCAGAGGTCTTCCAGGATTGCTTTTAGGTAGGACAAATGTATATTGCTGCCAAATCCAAATCCATCTTGCTGAAAATGCACATTTCTGTGTAGATAGTTACATTTTCACAAGAGACACAAACAGACTTTCTCTCTCACACACACATATACATTCATGCTGAACATTTCTCTCATCTGAAGGTTTATTCTTTCCCAATAGCATTCCTGCCATGAAATTCCAAGGTTCAATCTCGATTTTTTTTTTTAAAAAAAAAACTTCATTAAATGCATCTCTCTACATACATGAAAAGACTCTAGTGTTCCTAACTCCAAGATGCAGCAGGGAGAAAGGGGAGCTTGACAGTTCAGTCTCAATTCATTCAGAACCACCACCTGGCTTCGGGAGGTTGTGGGGGGGGGGGGCTGACCTCGGATCGCTCTCTGGTGGATAGATGGCTACATTCCCTCCCCGCGTGCTGCAATTTCTATGCAGGGCGCATCAAGCGCGGAGTCGCGTTTTGGAAGAGTCCGCCGGCGCCGCCTCCTCCCAAGCGCCCGTCTCCGGGCAACAGAAAACCCCAAAGAGCAGGCGGGCCTCTAGCTGCCTACTCCGCCGCTGGCGTCGCTTACCTGCTTCCCAACAGAGCTACGGCCGATGCGAGTGTCGAGCAGGTCGTGAGGAGTTTCGTTGCCTTCACTGGCACTATAGAGGAGCCGAAAAGGGACGCTCTTCTGCCTTTCCCTGAAGCGATCCGCAGCCTTTCTCTCCATCTCAGTCAACAAGGTGTCTCCTGGGGGTGGGGAGGGGGGGAGACGGTAGCGGTCAACCAATTCCAGCCGGAAGGGTTCATAACGACGACCCTCGGTTACGGGGCGCGGGTGGAAAATGGGGCAGTTGCTTTCCACTTCGGAGACAGAAAGCAAAGGGCAGCTCCATCTTACATACATATAGTGTGTGTACGTGTGTGATATTTGCCATGAGCTTCCTTCCCACACGCGCGCACGGCACGCAGCTAACCCTGGTTCCTCTCTCCCGGGCCGGCGGCTCCCTGGGATGCTGCACACTGCAGCGCCGAGAGTCACCTAACCCGCGAAGACGAGCTCCTTGCAAAGCTAGCTCTTCTTCCCCGCCAGGTCCAGCAATCAGCGGCAGCCGTTTCCCAACGGCAGCCGCCGGGCGAAGGTAAGGAGGTTCTTACCTGCGCGGCCGCAGCGAGCTTTCGAAAGCATTCCGACGGTCCACAGCATCATGGCGAGCAGAGGAGCCGCGATGTACATGGCTGGCTCTTGGGAGAAGTGGCGGGAGGAGGAAGGTGAGCTGCCCGCGAGAAGCGAGGATTAAGGCGAGAGGGAAAGGAAGGGAGCTCCTACGGCCAGGCTGCTGCTGCTGCTGCGAGCGGGAGAGGCGCCTCCTCGCCACCGCCTCAGTGCTGCATTGTGTGCCGCCGGCTTCCGCTCGCGTCGAGAGCTTTTACTGCATTGGGTATCTTGCTGTATCTCAGAGGCTTCAAGCTCCTCCCTTCTAGCTTTCCTTCTCAGCTCCAGGCGAGGGGATCCACGGTCGGACGAGCTGTCTCCCTTTCTGCATCCCTTCTGCCTCCGATCTGGAGAAAGCGACCCAATGGCTGGGCAGGGAGTGTGTCTGTATAGTGGGGGGTGGGGGGGTGGGGAAGCGACGGCAAGAGAGGGAGAATCTGAAAAATGCATTCAGTCAAATTCGGGTGGGGAGGACGGGACGTCCAGCTAGACCGACTATTCTCCTTTCCTATGCCAAGAATGTTTTCGTTGAAGTTGAGAAATTATTTTTCAAGCTAATGTGGAGACAGAGCAGGCCAAATACTGTAAATTGTGATAACAATTCAAAGGGTTACTAAATCTTGAAAGAGCACATCCTGCTAAGCCACAATGTTATTTGCTTGCTGCTGGAAGTGGGTTCCATCCACCGTATTGCACAAATCATGATTTAGCATCCAATTTGTGGTTTATACAAACCATAATTTGGTGCAAGGTGTGAGCCCACTATATCAAATAAAAGTTCAATTATTACTGGAAATGAGTATTATACTCATACTTAAACATCATTAATGTAAGCTGCCCAGTTGTGAGACAGACAGCATATAAATTTAATAAATAAGTTATAAGCAGTAAAAATGAAATGGTAAACATTTTGAGAAAAGCTTCATTAGTTTTCTTGGAAGTCCAAATGGAAACTTATTTTATGCACTTCATATGAAATGTGTAAAAGGAAATTAAATACTCCTGAAAATAGATTAGGAAGCTACTTTTGACTGAAGCTCCTGGAAACTTCCTCTTCACATTAGTTGGGTTCAAACATTACTACAGTTCATTTTGCAAGTTTATAGGTTGCTCAAGTACTTTAAAAAAAATCACAATTGGTTAGATTGCATGAAGATGTTATATGGACCCAAAACATGTTGTTTTATAGAATTGTTATGTGGTGCCTCAATTTTCACTCATTTTTATTTTAGTCTGTATTATTTTAATGAGTTATGGGGAATATTAATTGTTCATCACCCAGAGTGATGTTAAGTTAGGCTATTATATAAATTTTCTAAAATAAATAAAAATTATGCTTAAACTAAACAAATTACATAATGTCTTATTTGATGTGTAAGTGTAGCCAACACAGTTTAGCTTTATGTAGCATCAGGTCACTGTTGTTTACAAAATGAACTAGTTAAAAATTATGACCTGTCTTAACCTAGGCAGCCATTATAGATTGTATTTCTATGACATTTATAAACTATTATATATTTAATATGACTCTCTGGAGACTATATCTTCCAGAGTTCCTAACCAGACAATGTATAAAGAAAAAATGCACAACATGCTTGTTTTAAATTCTATTTTCTAGAATGGTACTTGTGTTTTTTACAGCCCGCAACACTATTGAACTTATTCAACCCAATATATTTCAGAAAGACACAATCAGAAGAAAAGTTGAGAACACGTGTGTTGAAAACATGTGTTGTTAGAATTTTCTAACATTCCAGATGTTGAAATTGAACTCTATGGATCAGAAGTTGGGATGAAGTAATTAATCTGCTCCAAGAACACTAATTTATAATCCAGGAAGACTTTTTTTCTCCAGGTCAGAAGGTAATCATAACATTTGGGACATTCAAAGCTATTTCACTTTACAGGCAAGGCACCAAAACTAGAAATTTACAAAAATGTAAATATGGCTTTCTCAATTTAGACAATGCTCACATATTTGTTTGCTAGCTGGCAGATAGATTAGATTTAGGATTAGGATCTAATTATCTTGAAACCATAACTGTGTGTCATCAGTTATTCAATATGCAATTAGATTGTTTTAAGGTACATGTTAATATTCTTCTCATAACTTGAATGGCAAGATGGGGAGATCGCAGATAATGCAAAAATTAGTCCAATAGATCTAACTAATAGATTAATTAAATGCGCTGGAAGTAGTTTAGAGAAAAAGCATGTTAATTCACTTAGGAAAAAAATCATATGCATAGGTTATGATTTATGATGGTATTTTATGGTTATGATCATGATTTATTACTTGTTGCTTGTATGTACTCTGAGAGCTTATGCACCAGAGACAAATTTCTTCTGTGTCCAATAAAGAATTCTATTTTATTATATTGTTCCACATAGAGAAAAAAATCTGTTTTGATTTAAGGTAATCAGATTGCGTGTCCAGTTCTGGCACCACAGAATTTAAGAATTTGAATGAATTGGAAGAGATTAACAAATATTAGAAATGAGAAACAAATTTTACGAAGAGATGGTGAGAACTATGTACCCAGAAAAAAAGGCAGGGAAGAAGGAAGGAAAAGGAAATAACATTCTTCAAGTAGTATCCAAAGTGATGTGTATTCCATCTTTATTATTTTTATAAATAGCTCAAAGTAGGAAATTGGATACTTAATATAGTATCCTACAAAAAACAACCCTATAGCATGGTTTAGGGCTGAAGATGACTCCAAATCATCCAGCTAGCTTTCACATCTATGGTAGGACTAAAACTCAACGTTTTCTGATTTCTGACCTGGCCTTAACCACTGGACCAAACTGGTTTTTTCCATATAAGGCAGCCATAATTTGTGTTTACTACTCCAAAGTCAAGAACCAAGAAATGATGGAAAATAACACAAAGGCAGGTGCTGGTTCAGCTTTTTTTAAAGCAAACTAGGAGAGCAGGTAACTATTGAAACCAATTATCAAAAATAATCTTTCCTAACCTGATATATAGATTTTAATTTTCAGAATTCTCAAACAGTATTACCATTTTCAAGAATAAAAATCGACACACCTGAAGGACACTCAGATTGGGAAAGGCTTCTTTCTTAAATGCCTTCCAGCAGAGGTAATACAGATAGTTGCTCAGAATGTTTTAAATTGGACTACTGCATTAAGACACAATATCCTGTTCCCTGGCCTTAAGATTTGCAAAAGAGCAAATTTGTGTTCACATAAAGAAAAAAAACCATTGTGAACAGTTATTGCAACTGTTCAGATAGCTTAAACCAGGGTGATTTTTTTCTTATCTAGATTAATTCCATGATGAATGTGGTCGAAGTAAGCTGTAGAGGGAAGTATATTTTGGATCTTGTGGATCCAAGATTGATGCTTTAACAGCCTCAAAATTTCAACCACTGTGATGGAGAGTAAACTCTTCTAAGCATTTAAACCAGTGGTGAAATCCATTTTTTTTAACTACCAGTTCTGTGGGTGTGGCTTGGTGGGCATGGCAGGGGAAGGATACTGCAAAATCTCCATTCCCACCCCCTCCTGGGGGAAGGATATTGCAAAATCTCCATTCCCACCCCACTCTGGGGCCAGCCAGAGGTGGTATTTGCTGGTTCTCCAAACTACTCAAAATTTCCGCTACCGGTTCTCCAAACTACTCAAAATGTCCGCTACCGGTTCTTCAGAACCTGTTAGAACCTGCTGGATTTCATCCCTGATTTAAACACTATTCTTGGAACACGTATGTAGGCAGGGAACTGTGTATGTCATTCCTCTGTCCTTTAGCTAGGCATTTAACCACTTTTAGAAGCTGACTCCAAATGGCTATATCCTAATTCTCCATTACAGTAAAATCTCAATTTAACTGATGATTTAGGGGAAGGGAGGGCTTGTTACTTAGGGATGTCTGTTAAATCCAAAAGTATGCCATTAACTGCAATTTGTTCTATCTATGTAATGACATCTTACACAAATGACACAAGCAATATAAATATAATTTAATATACATTTAAGAGCCTTGTTCAGATTACTTGGCATTTAATGGACCAACCTGGGATGCCTAAATGAAAATGTTGTCCATTGCATCTGAAAATCACAAAATTAGTATTTTACTATAACATACAGGTATATTCTACTCTAGAATATATGTGCTAAGGCAAGGCAACAAATGCCTCCAGTAAGTTATATACATATGTAAAAATATAATCTTATGAGAATTTATTTATTGTAAGGATTCTGTGAGAACTTTCTGTCTGCAAAGTTAGTGAAATAATGAATAGCAGGCACGAAAGTATGAACCCAGATGGAATAATATGCACATAGTGGTTTAAACAATCATTATTATAATAATCATTTATTAGAAAAACACATATTCACATTTTTTTTCAATTTGCACGTTTATTCTATACCCATTGTTTTAAATAAAGCAACATTAAAATCCAGTAAAT
The DNA here is from genome assembly GCA_023053685.1 of Diadophis punctatus similis. Classification (NCBI taxonomy): domain Eukaryota; kingdom Metazoa; phylum Chordata; class Lepidosauria; order Squamata; family Dipsadidae; genus Diadophis; species Diadophis punctatus. The sequence goes on along the minus strand of JALIGW010000007.1, from coordinate 29,198,200 downwards.
GGTGACGAGGAGACAGACGTAGAAAACAAAGACCAGAGGGCATCTGTATGCTGGTCTTCCCAACTATTTCTCATTAAACTTGAATCTTTGTTCTCTTGTATACTTGAAAACCCCCTAAAATCTGAATTTGTATCACTGGTCTGAAACAACTGTAACAGAGCTTGGGTTGATGAACTTTGTTCATTTGTTTCTTCAAGAACAGGTGGCTTCTCTGCCTGCTGTAAGCATAATTCCATATTTTGTTTCAGATTTCCTTTTTTATTCCATTCTATGGAATGTTTGACTTTTTTGTTGAGTTTTATTGAAGGTGAGCTTTGTATATTAATGTCTGTCAACAAAACTGGATCCTTATTTGCAAGAAGACTATGGGATGGCTTTTCTGACTCTAAAGCAACTGAAAGTTCTCTTGGAAAATGGCTTGCCACATTACAGTCAACAAATTCTTTGTCAATTGGTAAATGAGTAGCTACTTTCTTCAAACATTTTGCTGGCAAAAGAACTGCATTACTCAATTTTCGTTTTGACTTTAATGTGTTATTTCTTTCACTGTACTCAGATGCTTGGATCTGAGTATGTAGTGAGTTTAGATTTGCTGACAATCCCAATGTATTCTGTCTTGATAGTGGCTCACAGTGTTCATAAATTTCTGGCAAGTTTTTCATATACGCTGTACTTTCTTTTGGAAGCTGTACCGAATTTGTTGAGAAAATTAATTCTTTCAAGTTTAAATTTTTAGGTATTCTGGTTTTTTCAATATTCCCATTTAGTTTTCTTGATGCTTCTGAAGAACAGAAGGTGTTATAGGAACAAACAGAACATGAAGGCTCAGAGGTAAAATGGTTTTGTGTAGACTTAGTATATCCATCTATGTGTTCAGAACCTTCTTTCAAGGTTTCCATTGCCATGCTTTCCCGAGAATACCATCTCAATGGAACATCTCGTCTCATCAGTCTTTCTTTCAGTTCGTCCTTTTTTGTTCCAATGAGAGGAGCAAACTGTCCAACATTACATTTGCGCCTAAAATTAAAGAAATTAATATAAGTAAAAATTAAGAATGATTCTTCTACTGTATAAACGCAAGGTAAGTAGTAAGTCATTAATGATACAGATCAATTCTCAAAAAATTACTCAGATTTGCAATTTACCACAAAGTTGGTTGCCTGTGGTAAATATTATCCTGAGAGTACGCACAGAAAAAATTATTTAATTAGCTGCATTCTTTTCTCAAAAAGGAAGTCAAAGCTGTTAAACTGAACTGTATTCTTTTTTGTTTATTGACATTAAAAGAGCAACAAAAATAGCTTGCCATATGTGCAATTAGAAATAACACCTCTACCTATTCCCCAGATTTCTTGAACTAAAGACAAGTCAGTAGCAGATAATTTTTAATAACCTTGCAAGTTGCAAAGAAAAAAACAAACAACAGAATACATTTTAGAATCAATTTGCTTCAGCCTTAAAAACCCAAAATTCCAAGTTATTATTTTCCACATTATATAATAAATGTCATATGCTATGAAACCTATCCATAGTTTAAAGGTCATGTAGACTTCTTTCATGTGAAGTAAATATACCTATATATTTCAAAACATTGTATTAGATTTGAACCATTATATTCATAAATAATAAAGTGCATATTAAAATTCTCTGCTGTCTGACAGTAGCAGGAGATGTAAAATTATTAACTACATATTAGCAATTTCCCAAATCCAGGGATATAAGAAAGGTTGACAAAAATATATTAATTTGTGGCTAATGGCTAGGTTGATCTTTCTTAATAAAACTAAATATATTAATAATCTTTCTCATAATATTAGCAGAAGTGCGATGTTTTTGACAAATATTATATTCAGAATACAGGAATTTGGAAAACATAATAAAATAGATGTGGTCAGTGATAATTTCAGAGTGAGTTTCTTTTACGTTTCAATAGCTGCCTTGTGCTAAAGTTACTGCAAATACAGCAAATTGACTTGGGACAAAAAGGTCAGTGCAAATTCTCAAACCTGAAGAAATCAACTCCAGTAAATTTTGGCTACTCTTAAACGACTGCAAAAGTATAGTTTCCCGTCCATATTATGTATTGCATAATTATTAGCAAAGAAACCATTACACTTAGAATGTTGTTTACTCCTTTATAAATAAAAATGTCAGACAATACATTTGTTGTTGTTGTTGTTCCAAGGAAGTTCTCTGAAAATGGCACCTGACTGGTGGGGTGATATTTTCCTCCTGCTGATAAACAGCTGATTTTACTGCCAAAGCTCATTCTTTGGCTGTGCACTCCCCCAGATTTGATGGGAGCTACTAGAAATGACTCAAGATAACTCTTGGAGGACTTTGCATCTACTTGGGAAAAGGAATCTTGATGTTTGCAGTTCTCAGTAGGAGCAGCCAGAGTGTGCTGGTCTCCCTCTTTTCCTTTCAGCTGCTTGCTTTTTTAAGCTCGCCTTGTTTTAACTGAATGTTTACTCCCCACCTTTCATCTTCAACTGTTAATCAACTGGTTGAATGCTGATTTATTCTTGCTGGATTTGAATATGTTGTTTTTGCATCTTTTTGCTGCTTTATTTTGGAGTTCTGAATCACTTACACTTTCAACTCATGGAAGTTAACAGTGAGGACTCTCATCTGTGTAGTGAAAGTGATCTGATTTGATTTACATTGGGTTTTTATTACAAGGATTTTGTATTCCATTAGTTTAAAAAAAAAACTCTGGTCTTATTTCCTTTAACCTCTGATGGAAGCTTCCTTTTTTCTATTCACTTTTTATTGTGGGAAATATTATCTCAATTTTTTCTTTGGTCATTCTGTCATGTATTTCTATTGTCCTTGAGAGGAATTGTTTAGGTTTTGATGTGAAAGCTCAACTACAATAGAATTTTGGATTATGTTAAAATGCAAACTACAATGAATTAAGGATTTTGAATATTACAGATCATATATTCTTTACAATGCCCATAAAAAGAGATATAAAAGATTAATTTAATGTTAAAGCCCTTTGGGAAGCCTTTTAAAAATGCTTTTAAACTTACAAATTCAAATTAAAAATCTAGATAAAAAGTTTGATAACTTAACAATGATTTTAAATAAAAGATGGTCCTCAGATACAGATAATGGCAGTTAAACCAATCTTACAATCTAATTTGTTGCTGGCAGATTTGAAGGAGGAGCCTAGTTTAAGAACTGCAGGCTTGTTAGAGAAGGCTGAAAGAGGCATGAATTCAAAAGACTTAAGAAATGACAGAATCAATGAGTGATAGATTGGATTTTAAGAAGATTGATGGAAATTGGGAAATTGACCTATTATATCCAATTAGAAAACAATTGTCAAGAGTTGCTGCATTTACACTTGTAGGAAGATTCTTTGAACAACGAATGCTGCAAAGATACCTACAACAGAGACTTATGACTTTGGGGAATGAGATGCAAATGTTGGGAAAGATCCCAGTAAAAAAATTAAGGAAAAGTTTTATTATTAAGAATCAATCAAGGATATTTGATCCTGAGATAATGATTGTGGTGATTTATGGCAGATTGGAGGCTGTTGTGGACTTTCTATGAGTTAAATACAATAATAGATTGTTAACAGAGGGCTTTGAAATTTAACTTTGCTGTTGGCTTTATCTATTAGCTAGTTTTTTATATAGTAGATAGATGCTAGGTCAAATTGATTGGATAAACAGAGCTGTAGAAATTCATAAATTGTGGGCCTGTTTCGCAAGGGGGGAGAACTGTTATTTTTGAAATATATTTATCAGTATTCAATGGGGGAGGGGCAATCTAGGTATACGTAGGTTTCGTAAGTACATTTTTCATCTCTTTAGTTTTGCTTGTTCTTGTATTTTTTTCTTTTTTGGGGAGTCTGTATTTTAACTTTGTGAATAAAACAAACAATTACTGAAAAAAAGAATACACACACACACACGTATATGTGTGTGTGTATCTATATGTGTATCTCTCTCTATATATATATCTATAGCAGGGGTGTCAAACTGGATTTCTTCAAGGGCCGGATCAGCATTATAGATCTCCTTCACGGGCCGGCTGGGTGGGAGGGCCTGGACTGCCTCCTGCAGCACTTTGCTGGCCAAAATGGGGCAAGGGGGGCCACATGTGGGCTCCACGAGGCCCATTTGTGACCTGGACGGCCTCCTGCATCACTTTGCCAGCCAAAATGGGGGGTGGGGGCGAGTGTGGGGCCCCCCCGCACCCTGTTTTGGCTGCCAAAGGCACTGTGGGCCGATCCTTTGCTATTTCCAGCACCCCAGGGGCCTTATCTGACCCGCAGGCCTTGAGTTTGACACACCTGATCTATAGCTATCTGTCTGTCTGTCTGCAGACTGGCTAAAATTAATATGAAATGTAATAGGTTGTTACTGTGTCTTAAACAAATGGATGTATGGTTTTTAACAAATGGTTTTTAAGCAATTTTAAAACAATACATTTGTGAGTATACATAACAACACATTATAAGAGAACCTTTAAAGAACAGGAGGAAAATATCAAGGTATGTTAAGGAACTTTAAGATCTGAAACAGGCCACAATAGAGCTTAGAATTTTTTGTGATCATTCTGAGATCATTCTCATATAGTCCCTTGTTCCACTTTCAAAGAGTCAAGACGGAAAAGAAACTAAGAGAAACAGGAATAACTCTGAGTGAATTATATAATAACTATATATAGTACTCGGGACTCACAAAATCCACCTTCAACTCCAAATGTCCTGATATTTTTGTAGAAAAAGGACCACCATGTTAAGTTCAATGTACCATTTTTCTACAATGGAGCCATGACATGTGAAATTGGCACATAATCACAGCTATTCCCTGCAGATAGGATCCTCTATCAGTGAAGCCTCTAATTCTTTGTGTAAAGACAAATGGAAGGGGAAGAAGAGGTTATTGTTTTCAAATATATGAATCTATAAGTGAGTAATTTCACTAGATTTCCACCCAGTCACTGCTATTTTTTTACCTCTATTTTCTATTTTTGATAGAAAAAGAAACAGCCCTTAGATAAGGCAGTAAGTTTAGAATGACTTATTCTGGGATTTCTGTCTATCCCCAGTGATATTCTGCATCACTAGTGATCCAAGAGTCCACGTGGGTTGCTATAGTGATGTAAAATGACGATATGCTCTTATTTTTTTCATATGCTTTGTTAGATTTAGAAAAAGTTGTTTTACCTTTTAATCTTTGGTGTGTTTTCTCTCAGTTCTAAAAAGTCACAAGAAAACTTGGAAATGATATCATCCACTACTTGATACTGAGAACTCTTTGCAAATGTCTGGTGTTGTTGACTTTCAACATGCTGAAAGGAAGAAAAAAACCCAGTATCATTTGTATGCAAGTTATTACTTCATGTAGTATTTTTTTAAAAAAGTTTAAAACATACTTTAAAACATACAAATGTAACAAAGAAAAAAGAACACACACACACACACACAGAATATATACTTCTATATTGCACAAAATTAGACTTAAGTACATATGTTTTATTGCTGAGATTTTTTTTGAACAAAAGTGCTAACATCATTCCTAGCTTATAACGTAAAATAGCATATTTCACAATAATAAACATTTGGACATGCATATACTGATGTAACCAGAATATATTACCAGTACTTTTATTTTTCCAGGGCAAAGCTGTTTAGAAGTTTTCAAGCTACAGCTTGATCTTTCTTTTCTTTTTCTTTCCTTCGTTCCTTCCTTCTTTTCCTCCCTCCCTCCCATCCACCCACCTACCCACACATGCAACCCAAAGCCAATACAATGAAAAGCCAGTAGGGTTTTCATTTTCATAATCCATTTTTCATGAAATGGACACCTATATACATTTGAAAAATAAATAAATAATCTGTGGGAAGATGATATTCCAAAGGGCAGGTGCCACAACAGAAAAACTGTCATGTGACAGATGGGATGCACACTCAGTGTGCCTCTTTGGGATGGATAGATATAATCAGAGAAAGGCAGTCCCTCAAACATCCCATGCTACTGCATCCTGGATGTTCTTCAAGGGAGCCCCATGTAAAGAGCATTGAAGTAGTCCATTCAGGAATTGTGCAAGATGTGAGTGACCATGAGCAGAGCCTCCCAGTGCAGGAACAGACAAACTGCACACAACACAACATTGTGGAAAGATGTTCCTGGTCAGATACCACCTACTCTTCAAACAGGAGTCATGAATCTAAGAGGCCCCCAACTATGCATGGTTCTCTCTGCAGCAGTGCAAATTCAGAACAACCTCATTCTTGTTCTGAGCAATTCTCTTACTCATTCAGAACAAGAGAAGGAAAGTTTCTGGAACCAGGGGGCCCTTATACAGTAATAACAAGACTAGATTTTGTTTGGGTTGAGCTGAAGCCTCTGTCCCATCCAAATCCACACCAAAACTGGATCTCTATGGCATCATGGTTAGCTAGGGATGGAGATGTAAATCAGGGAATCATCAGCATACCCACTAGTACCTCACCATGTGCTCCACTACAGGATACACCAAATATAGGCAAACAAAGAAGTGCTAAATTGTCCAATGTTTTCTATCTCACACACACACTTCCTTTACTGGCTTTTTGAATTAGTCTAACATAATATCAGGGAATGGATAAAGTATTTCTTTTTTTCCTCTTTTTAAAAAAGTATTTCTTATATATTGATAGAATGAGTTTGATGTAGTGGTTAAGGTATCAGGGTAGAAACTGGGAGGCAGTGAGTTCTAGTCCTGTCTTAGGGCATGAAGCCAGCTGGATGTCCTTAATTCTCATTCTCTCATTATCTCTCTCTCTCCACACTTACTTTATACTTCCATAATTCCTTAACATTGCTAAATACGTACTCAAGCACAGATACATATACATATAAGAAGTATATGTACTTATATAAGGAAAATGTGTGGAAATAAGTGAATCTCAGTGCAAATTAACATAATTCTGCAAACATTGATTACATTTTACTTAGAATGCAGAATGCATGTATAATTACATCAAAAATGAGGCAGAAGTAATTTCATTAAAACATAAATTACATTTATCAAGAACAGAAGTTTTTCCTCCCAAATGATCTATAGATTTGCAAGAAAAAGAGAAAATTAGAAGTTACTTTTAAAAGCAAGCAAATGGGTGAACAATGCAAATAATTTCAGTTTTGATGATTCTGAATATTGGTTATACCATACATGGGTCTGCTTATTTAATGAATATTAACTTTTTGTAATGTCTACATATCTATTTATTTTGTTTCTCTTATTTCATTTCCATTTAGTTTTACTCTACACTTTCTCCCCTTTTCTACTACTTTTTTAACCCAATCTGGGGGATGTGGGGAGGTTCTTTTTGCTATTTCTGCTGTAAAGAGCAGGATGTATATTTATATTATTTCACTGGAGTTTTAAGTATGGGAGTATTTGATATATGTAATGCAATAGAGAGAAGATCAGTTAATTTTACGAATGAAGAACCATATTTTTCAGTGTATAAGATGCACCCCCCCCAAAAAAAATGGGTGGAAATGTCTGTGCATCTTATACAGAGAATTGCCGAAGCCCTGCCCACCTGCCGGCTCACACCCTTCGGCCTCTGCCTCCCAGCAATTTGCCTCCTTGCAGTAAATAGCAAACAGCCTGGTCAGCTTCAACATAGCCTGATTTAGCACGAGCAGTTAATTGGTGGTTGGATCTGACTCCCAGAATACCGCCTATCAGCTGTTCCAGGCTGCGGGGATCGCTACCGCCCATTGCAGCTGCCGCCTATCGCCGCCTCTGCGCGCCCCATTTTCGGCCTCCGCACATCTCGTTTTTGGCCTCCGCGCACCCCATTTTCAGCCTCTGTGTGCCCCATTTTCAGCCCATTCCAGGTAGCAGGGATCGCCGCTGCCGCCTATTCCTGCCACCTAGAACGGGCCGAAAATGGGGTGCGCAGAGGCTGAAAACAGGACACACGGAGGCCGAAAATGGGGCACATGGAGGCGACGATAGGCGGCAGCGACAATGGGCGGCAACGATCCCTGCAGCCTGGAACAGCTGATGGGTAGTATTCTGGGAGGTCAATCAGCTGCTCATGCTAAATCAGGCTGTGCTGAAGCTGACCAGGCTGTTTGCTACAAGGAGGCAAATTGCTGGAAGGCAGAGGCAGATTTTTTTTCTTGTTTTCCTCCCCAAAAGCTAGGTGCGTCATATAGTCCGGAGCGTCTTATAGTCCAAAAAATATGGTACCTATTTTGCAAACAATTATAATGATCATGTTATAATATACAAGCATATCACATTTTTGAAAATATGTGAATCTTCAGGATTGGTTTCAGTTGCAGTTCAAAGGTAGAAAACCTGTATAGAATTTTTCTTGAATTTATATATATTTTTCTAACTACTTTACCTTTAAATAGGAGTCAACTTTCAAGACAGAAAAATATGCTATGTAATTGATTTCTCCATAGGAATTCAACACAATACAAAATTATATAAAAAACCTATTGTTTCAAAGAAAAAGGCAAAATAGCAGATTGTTATATTAGAATTTAGCAATATCCGCCTTAGCTAAATAAATAGATAAGATGTACATACCGCATGAAGATCATCATATTTCTTCATACAGCATTCACAATATCCTTTTCTCCTTTTATGCTTTGGAGGAACCTGATTTGGGCGTTTTTCTCTATCACCATTTGTAGGGTTTCTATTTTCAAGAGAAAAGAAACATCTTATTTATATTTTGTAAGACAAGCCAACAGGAACTAGTAAAAATTCTGGCCAGTTTTAGTAGCCAGTCATAAATCCAATCCCATTGTGACACAGCCCATGTTAACATTAACAACACACTATGATTTGCTTACTGACTGTAACCAATGTTTTAAGTCAGACACAGTCATGTGACTTCATTTTACAAGCACATTGCTTAGCAACAGAGATGCCGGTTCCAATTGTGGTTGGTAAATGAGGATCACCTGTATAACCCTGTATAAGGGTTAGAGTCTAATGGATAATTAGCTTGCAAATCTTGGGGAGGGGGGGGGAGAAATGACATATAACTGCTTAAAAGAAATATATGGAAAACATTTTACAGTAAAATAACGTAATTTTGAATGGCTATACATCTAAAATAGAGTGCAGTTTAAAATAAACTATTCTAAAAGATTTTTTTTTCCACTCAGGTAGAATTTTTTGACTACAATAACAGAAAGCAGATATAATTTTTAAGCAAATCTATCCAGATACTTATTTTAAAATAATAGCCAACCATATCAGTTATTTAGTGATAGAGGTTTACAGAGAGCTCCCAGGCAGGTATGAGCTAGGTTTATTAAATTAACAATTATAGAGCAAGCCATAGGCTAGTCTTAAATTCTGTAGCAAAACTCAGACCTGCTTCCATATATTTCTGTGTAACTAAATTTTGTCATTCACCATTGCTATTTCATCTTATTTATCTTACCTTTGTTTATGGTGAATTTGCTTCTGGCCATGAGCATTTTTCCTTTCTACATCAAATGGGCTGCAAGGCCTTGGATTAGAATAGTTGACAACAGGAAAGCTGGGCAGTTGAAGGTAAAATGGTCTGTAGCGACTATTAAAAAAAAAGTCAGTTCACTACAAAACATATATGTAATAATAAGGAATGCCTTTTATATATATTATACTTCCTTGAAATACTATTTCATCCAATAAATAGTCACAAACTTGGCAACTTTAACAGGTATGCTGTAAAGCACTATGGGAAGGTATATAAGTCTAAGTACTATTGCTATTTCAACTCTTAAAATTCCCCAGCCAGTATGCTGCTAAAGTTACTAAGTTTGAAAAACATTGCTTTAAAGTAAAATGAAATGAGAAAAGTGTGGAAACATTAGTATGTTGTTTATATCATTCTCTGTTCTGGACTACAGGCACATTTATTTTTTTAGTCAGGACTGAGCAAGGTATTCCCTCAACTACTACCTTTATTTCTAGCAGCATCAAACATATACAGTAATGTGGGCAATTCTGCCAACAATTTCTTATCTTAAGATTTCATTTATTACCTATTATGGATATCATATCTACCCTATTGCATATTTTCTTAGCGTGTAGACCAGAAAAAACAAGTAGATAAAAGTTACATATTCCTCAAAGTGCTGATTATATACAGACTTTCTAAGATAATACAATGGTTTCTTTGAACATTTAAATCTAGAGTTTTCTACATCTAACAGAAAACAGAGTAGATTGATGTTTTTTCCTAAAAAGCATTTACAACATATACATCAGAATACTATCTTTGCAGAATACTGCTACAAAGGCAGTACTTGTAAAACTGGTTCTGGCTACAAATAACATATAGTATAACTATGTCAATAAATTAAAATATGCCTGAGAACAAATGTAGCATAATAGCTTATAAAGCATGTGTTCCAGTCCCCTTAATTCATTAACTTTTAGGTAATTGCATCACCTTATAGACCAATCTCCTTAAATGGAAAAAAAATGAAAGAGATAAAGATGGACTCTATCTATTTCTCCTATGCCAATTCAAAAATTCACAACTTTGAATAGATCTATTAAAATCAAAATAACTTAGGTTATTCATATTAATTTTGAACTGATCTGCAACATTCCATATAAAATATGACTAACCCTGAATTAAACAAAAATTAAACTTGAATATAATAATTTATAATTATCATTGCATAAAATAAAGTCAACAAAGCCAAAGGACATGAGAGTAGAATTTTAACTCATCTAAAAATAACACTTACCACCTTCTGTCCTCTACCTTCAGAAAAGGATTTTTCAGTTTACCTATGTAAAAGAATTTAAACCAAATTATATATTTATCAGTGTACACAGCTGCCTGTCTGCCTGCCTCTCTATCTCTCGACATGAACTTCATATGACAGAATAACATATTTGGAAGGGACCTTGGAGGTTTTCTAGTCCAACCCTCTGCTCAGGCAGGAAACGCTATACCATTTCAGACAAATGGTTGTCCAATCTCTTCTTAAAAACTTCCAGTGTTGGAGCTTCCACAACTTCTGGAAGCAAGTTGTTCCACTGATTAATTGTTCTGTCAGGAAATTTCTCCTCAATTCTAGGTTGCTTCTCTCCTTGATTAGTTTTTATCCATTGCTTCTTGTCCTGCCTTCAGGTGCTTTGGAGAATAGATTGACCCCTCTTCTTTGTGGCAACCCCTGAGATATTGGAACACTGCTGTCATGTCCTTCTACTCCTTCTTTTCATTAAACTAGACATATCCAGTTCCTGCAACCGTTCTTCATGTTGTAGTCTCCATTTCCTAATCATCTTTATTGCTCTTTTCTGTACTTTCTAGAGTCTCAACTTTTTTTTTCATATCATGGTGACCAAAACTGGATGCAGTGTGGTCTTACCAAGCTATTATAAAGTGTATTAACACTTCACATGATCTTGATTCTATCCTCTATTAATGCAGCACAGGATTGCACTGGCTTTTTTTGGCAACTGCAGCATATTGCTGGCTATTTAAATGATTGTCCACTAAGACTTAGTTACTTGTATTGAGCCAGGTACCACTATACTATACCTGTGCATTTGATTTTTCTTGCCTAAATGTAGAACATTGCTTTTTTCGCCACTATATGCTGGCCTTTTCCTTTTTGCTCCTTATATACAGGTAAAACCTCTTAAAAAGTAAGACTACAGCCTATCCTGCTAAGTTTCTGTTCCCAAGCTCTGGAAATCATTCTGTACAGAAAGTACATCTTTTTTTCAGATAGGTCATTGATGCCAAGATGTACAACAAATCATCATAGTCCTTACAATCAATCTTACTATCTTAACAATGTGTCTCTTTTCTCTGTTGGCAGTAGCACCAGGCAGACACCTCACCTCTTTCAAAACCTCTACATCCTTTCCTAAATTGACATCTCTTACAAATTGAATCAGCAAGCAGAAAGTGGCTTCTCTTTTTAGATAACTTGTTTATTAGATATATAATTTGTCCTAAAACTATATTTTTTCCTTTAATAAAATTGGTAGCAATATTAGTTGTGTCTTGAATACTTACTTTTTACTTTTTGATCTGCTGATCCTTTCTCCTATTTAAGAGAAATAATAATAATTTGGTTACAAGATTTGTATAATTTACAAGTAATCACCTATATTCAGCAACTGGCCCTCTAAATAATTTTAAGTATTTGTGAAGTGTGAGACACAAAACACATTACAAATAGTTTTTGGGTTATAACAGCAATTGGAACTGAAATTGCCATTGTTAAGTGATGCAGTCATAAAGTGTGATACCACATGACTGCATTGTTGGTGATTGTAATCCAGGCATTCCTGGTTGCCATCATAACCCTAAGACAACACATGGGTCATTAAGCAGGAAGCAGCAGGAATGCAAGATATAGAGCATGGAGATGCCACAAGGTAAACAGGAGAGGCTTGGTGCAAGTCATATGCAACTTGGGGGAAATGTGAGAAAAGAGAGCACACTGGAGCACACAGAGAGGCCAAAGGAAGGATGGTTTATTGCAGTGGGCAAGAATGCCAGAGCAGAGCAGCTTGTGACTTCCCTGAAGGCTTCCCATTGAATTTACTTGTGGAAGGTCAGTAGAGAAAGTCACTAATGGGGATCACATGATCATGGGGTGCTGCAACTGTCATAAGTGCAACCTGGATGCCAAGCAGTGTTGTGTGACAGGGAAGGTGCTGGGATGTCATAACTGTGACTCCAATAGTAGGTGCCACTTGTTCAATACCATTTTAACTTCAAGCTGAATGCATGGTCGGTAAGCAAGGACTATCATTCTTATTTGTGATGAAAAATCTTTTTGGTTTAAGTAATCATGTTTTAGGCTAGAATATTTAAAGTACACATGAACAAATTGGGAGGAGGATTGAGTGTGCAACTATATTTATTTACTTCATACTTTCTGAAAACAAGTAAATAAAATAAAATAAGTTACATTTTTCATTCTATATCACAACTCAACTTTAAGCCTAAGTTAATATAGAAATTCTGGTAGAATTGAGTTTATTTATTTATTTATTTATTTAGGTTTTCTTATATGCCGCCCAACTCCCGGAGGACTTAGGGCAGCGTACAGCAGAGAAAAATATAAGAATAACCAACTATAAATTACTTAAAATCAAATATAAAAATTAAACACACAGTATTAAAACCATCCAAAAACCATACAACAGTACATACTTGGGGGTGAGCTCACATGGAATTAAGCTCCACCCCCAGCCTGCAGGAAAAGCCATGTCTTAACGGCTTTTCGGAAGGCCAGCAGGGTGGGGATAGTTCGGGTCTCTGGGTTCCAGAGCGCGGGGCCAGCCACAGAGAAGGCTCTCCCCCTTGGGCCCTCCAGCCGGCATTGCTTGGCCGACGGGACCTGGAGGAGGCCAACTCTGTGGGCCCTAACCGGTTGAAGGGAAGTGTGAGGCAGAATGCGGTCCCGGAGATAACCTGGTCCTAAGCCATGAAGGGTTTTAAAGATGGTGATCAACACCTTGAATTGGACCCGGAGACCGATGGGCAACCAATGCAGCTGGCGGAGTATGGGTGTCACGTGGGTGTACCTTGGCACACCCACCACAGCACGTGCAGCCGTATTTTGCACCAACTGAAGTCTCCGGATACTCTTCAAGGGTAGCCCCATGTAGAGCGCATTGCAATAGTCCAAACGGGAGGTGACAAGGGCATGAGTGACTGTGAGTAGAGCCTCCTTCTCCAAGTATGGCCGCAACTGGCGAACCTGTGCAAAGGCCCCCCTAGCCACAGCTAGGTGGATGATGATCCAATTTTAGCTGTGGATCTAGGAGGACCCCCAAGTTGCAGACCTGATCTGAGGGGGTCAGTTTCGCTCCCTCGAAAGCCAAGGAGGGACAGTGGCAATAGTCCTTAGGAGGCAATATCCAGAGCCACTCAGTCTTGTTGGGATTAAGTCTTGAGTCTGTTCCTCCCCATCCAGATCCTAACGTCGTCCAGGCACCGGCACATTACATCAACAGCCTCACTGAAGTCAGACGGGGTGGTGATGTACAGCTGGGTGTCATCAGCGTACTGGTGAAAACACACCCCATGTCTGCGGATGATCTCCCCCAGCGGTTTCATGTAAATGTTGAACAGGATGGGCGAGAGAACAGACCCCTGGGGCACCCCGCATAACAGGGGCCTAGGGGACGATCTCTGCCCTCCTGCTAACACCGACTGCATCCTATCGGCGAAATAAGAGGAGAACCACCGCAGAACGGTGCCTCCCACTCCCAACTCACCGAGATGATGCAGAAGGATACCATGGTCGACGGTATCGAAAGCCGCTGAGAGGTCAAGTAGCACCAGGATGGAGGAATTCCCCCCATCCCGGGCCCGCCAGAGATCATCCATCAGAGCGACCAAGGCAGTTTCTTTACTGTAGCCACGCCTGAAACCCGACTGATAAGGATCTAGATGATCTGTTTCATCCAGAAGTTGCAGAAGCTGAGTAACCACCACCTTCTCCACAACTTTCCTTAGAAAAGGTAAGTTGGAGACCGGACGATAGTTCTTCAAATCAGCTGGATCCAGGGAAGGCTTCTTCAGGAGGGGTCTCACCACCGCAGCTTTTAACGACTGCTTTCCCTCAGAGAAGCGGTAACCACCGCCTGGATCCAGCCGCGTGCCACTTTCCTGCTGGCAGAGACCAACCAGGAGGGGCACGGGTCCAATAAACAGGTGGAGATACCCATCGCCCCCACAGCCCTGTCCACATCCTCGGGAGAAACAGGCCCAAAACTGCATTCAAAAATATCCCTAATTTAATTATAAATTGTTTATTATTCACTATTTTAAATTAAACGTGGATTAAACATAGCTTTTTTTTTTACTTTTCTAGGTGGCCCAATAAGAATTAAACCAGCAAAACATAAAGATAAAGCAGTATAATGGTATATGGAAGTGATCTTGAGGCACAAGAGGAAGAAATGCTGCCTAGGGAATGATCAGACAAGAGACGGAGGAGCCCCAGTGGTTTTACAGTAGAAGAAACTCAGGAAGGACTCGCCCTAATTGATCAGACTGTTAATAGAATTAGATCAACTGTTTGTTTTTCTTGTCTGGCTTATCTGAGAGAGCTGACAATACTTAAATTAACAATAATATATACCATGTTTCTAGATCTAAAAATCCAATATTAATCCATACAGAACAAACATGCTAAATGAGGAAATCATTATGTAGATTAGAATATTAATTTCTTTAACTGAAGTTGAAACAGAAAAGTTTATTTTCTTGTGATCTTATTTCAGGAGTGGGCAACCTTTGATAAACTGAGCCGATGTAAAAGATAGCTACTACTGATAGACAACAATGCAAAGTGAGCAGAATTGTGTCTCAGATACTGATACCAGGATTTTCTGAATTTTTAGTATGTGTGAAATTTTATAGTTTACAATGCTAAGCATTCTTTAGTGGTTTGCACTAATATTTTTAAATCTTTCCCATCTCAAAATACCAATAGAGATGAAGGGAGCTTTATGCTTTCGCACATCTATGAGGTCTCAGTCTTTCCCTTGCAAATTATTAATAAAATATTAATGTAGCAGTTTTAGTAGAAATAATCACATTTACTGCTTTTTGCTATCTTTCTTGGAAATTAAGTAGTTTACTTACCACATTGTTGACTTCTGTGCTTGTTTTCTTAGCCAAAAAGAGATCTTTTTTCTTTTGCTCAATATAGTTCTTAATATCTTTTTTAAAAAATAAAATAATAATTAAAATTATTATTTTATGTCATCTAAGTTACTTAAATGGTCAAATATTTTAATGATAGGATAAAATCAGTTTTATTTTAAAAATACTTGCCATCAATGTGAAGTATTTTCACTCCCCAACTCAAGGCATTTGAGAGTATACTACCAGAAGTGATCAATTCCTGTAATACAAATATTGAATATTTCTATCATTACATTTGAGCATACAAATATTTAAATACAATAAAAAAACTTGAAGTGCAGGTACTCTGTATCCTCAGCTTCCTTCCACCCTATTAATAGAATAAAGTACAAAAGCAAAATTTTATTTCTCATTCATGCCAATCAGCCTTGTGGCACTATGGAAATAACTTAAGCTTGATTAAACACAGCACTGTGCCTTACTAAAAACAATTATATACAGGTAGACCTCAACATACAACCACAAATGGGAACAGAATTTCAGTCATTAAGTGAAATGGTTATTAAATGAGACACCCACATGTCTGCCTTTCTCAACAATTGCAATCATGGTACTCTGGGTTGCAATTAAGTGATCTCCTGGGTCATTAAGTGGATGGAGTGAAAAAGCTGCCTGCCAAGTTCAACTCCCATCTCCCCCTGTAAGTGAACTAAACAGAGCTCAGACCTGCAGAATCTAAGTTCTGTTTTTAGAAAGACACATAGGAAAGCACTTACTCAGACAGTGGAGTTCGGTTCCCCTCCCCACCCCCCCATGTGCAGAAGAGAATTGTTCCAACAGGATTCAGGAATGGAGCTTGTAACTTTGAGATCTGAGCTCCTTTCTGCACCCTGCTAAAGGAGTTTGACTCTCTTCCATAAGCGGAAGGAAAGCACTCCAGTGGGTGTGGGAATGACACTCGGATCTTTATGATTTGAGCTCCATTTCTCAAGCTACCGAAGGACTTCAGCTCCCCCTGGCAGGCAGCTCTTTCAATCAACTCCGAAAGGAGAGGGAGCTCTCTTGCCAGCGGTAGAAGCTTACAATCTTCTCTGCTAGCTTCCCCATTAACTTTCTGGGGAAGCCAGTAGAGAAGATTACAAATGGCCATCAAATGATCGCAGGGTGCTTGACAATGATTACAAATTTGGATAGGTGACCAAGCACTTAGATCAAGCAATCAGGCAACTTTGGGAGGAAGGGGGCATGGTGACAATATTATATTGAGTCGGAAGTAATTTACAGGCCATAAGCCCCCTTTCCGAGGCCATCTTAACTTTAAATGATCATTAAACAACGATCATAAATTGACGATGCCTATAGGAAAAAAGAAATGTCAAACATTTGATTTCATAACCTAGCAGTCCCAAAAAGCTATCCTAAAGTTACATATTTATCCATTAGCAAATTATATAAGTTTCCCATGGAAATAATGATAACAGGAAAGAAAGCTAATTTGAGATGAAATAATGTTATTAAGTGACACACATACCTGATCCTTGATTGCCTTTTCCACTAAAGATTTTCCTCTACTCATGCGCACCTATATTGAAGAAGAAATTAAGAGTATGTGTGGGTTATAGCTGTTACTGCACACATAGGGTTATTTAAAATAGTTACTTAATGAAGTTTATTACTTTGAATTTTTAAAGGTTCACAAAATTATTTAGGTTAGCATAATATTAAAGTTAGTAAATTAAAATTAATAAATTAGTGACATCAAATCTGATATAGTAGTAAAGAATCATGGTGGGGAATGGAAGGATTTATACTCCTTGCAGACAGTTGGTCATTTGCATTCTTTTAACATGACGTTAAGGTCCCCTGGAGGTTTATCTATGTCATCAGGATCACCTGAGTGATGCAAATTGTTCAATTTTGACATAAGTGGAAGAGGGGTTAAAGAGGGGTTAAAGAGGCCATTTATGTCAAAATTGAACATACTTCTCTCAACAGAGGGAGAGGGATATGAGATAATCTATCTCCATCATCTACAAACACAGTCCTTTCAACAGTTCCAAGAAGGCTCCACACCAACTTGCACCACTCAGGTGACCCTGATGACACAGATAAACCTCCAGGTGACCATAACGACCTGTTAAAAGAATGCAAATGACCAGCTGTCTACAAGAGTATAAATCCTTCCATTCCCCACCATCCAGTCAGAGCTGAAGAAGCTTCTTGGATGAGAAGCAAAATGTTTTCAAAGAACAAACAGAAAGTCCACTTCCCTCTTGAAAAAAGCACTTTTGGAATATGGACAAATTAGTTAATACTGATATAGATAACTGTCTTTTGTATGAAGTGAAACAATTATATTTTAATACAACTATGAGAGTGAGGATAAATTTATTTGCATTTCTTATGGAAGTAATATTCAGTATATTGTTTAATTTTTACAAACAGTTGGTGGTGCCTTATTTGTCAACCGCTGAGTTTTTTTAAAGTTAGCTATTTCAGTGTACACTGATGATTGTCTCTTGGTAAGAATTGATGTTTAAGAAGTTAATCTATTATTGTTCTAAGGAACAACTACAAATTAGTTATGCCCATAGCAAAGTAATAAATTTGAGGTAATGTTTGAAAACATTTAAATAGTCTATTGGATAGGCTGATTCAGAACAGTTTAGCAGTTTAAATACTGAGAAACAATACTTCGTAAATTATTTTGGAAGGCTCACACAGCATACTGTATTTTTCGGAGTATAAGACGAACCGGAGTATAAGATGCACCTTAATTTTTGGGGAGGAAAACAAGAAAAAAGTTTCTGCCTCTGCCTACCAGCATCCATTGGTATTTATCTGGCTAGCGCCCTTGCAACAAACAGCCTGATCAGCTTAAGCATGTTATTGCAGCCTGATTCAGCAGGAGCAGCTGACTGGCAGGTGGAATACCCCCAATCAGCTGTTCCAGGCTGCAGGGGTTGCCACAGATCATTGCCGCCACTGTGCCTCGCATTTTCGGGTGGTTCCAGGCAGCGGGGATTAACAGCATCCTCACTTCCACTTGGATTTTGATAACAAGCAGCACAGATCTTTTTAGCCATTTAAAACAAATCCTATCACCCTACTCACATTTAATTGGAGTGGGTGGGGTGGGGTATGATTTTCATGGGGGCAGAAGAGGGATTTGGCACCGAAGGCTCCATTCCCAAGATGCCCCCGTCTTCCTACCTATAACGGTAGGCGTTGAAAGCCTGGCTTTTTCGCAGCAAAGCCCAATAGAGATGTAGCACTTCAGTCCTCCTGGACGCTGCCGTCTCGTAAACACGTTGCCGGGCTTCCCAGCAAGCCTGCTGCACCTCTACTGCCTCAGTCGGAGCCTGATTCCCGAAGCAGCCCTGGGATGTGCGGAGGTCAGGACTCGGTTGGCAAAGCGGGCTCTGCGCAGGAGGCGTAAGGCAAGGCGCTGCCACCCAAAAATGCTGTTGCCGCGATATCCGCCACCTGGAACCGCCCGAAAACACGATGCTCTTTTCTTGCCTCCACATGCCCCGTTTTTTCAATCCGGGAGGAAAGCGTTTTTGGGTGGCAGCGCTGCGCTCCCCAATTCCAAAAACGGAGTGTGAAACACAA
The DNA here is from genome assembly GCA_023053685.1 of Diadophis punctatus similis. Taxonomy (NCBI): domain Eukaryota; kingdom Metazoa; phylum Chordata; class Lepidosauria; order Squamata; family Dipsadidae; genus Diadophis; species Diadophis punctatus. Next base: position 29,178,972 of record JALIGW010000007.1, on the reverse strand, counting down.
GGATTGGGGAGGAAAGAGTTTTCAAATGGCAGCGCCGGCTGCACGCACCGTTTTGGAATCGGGGAGGGGAGCGTGGCGCTGATACACATCACAGAACTGTGAGCCCCCCTCCTACTTCTCCGCAGACTCACCTTCTTTTTTCTCCTAGCTAGATCTGCAGCCTGAAACGCGAGGATCAGGGAGGAAAGTATCAGGTGGCAGGCTCCGACCGAGGCAGCAAAGGCACAGGGGGCTTGCTGGGAAGCCCGGCAACATGTTTACAGGACGGCAGCGTCCAGGAGGACTGAAATGCTGCATCTCTATCGGGCCTTGCTGCAAAAAAGCCAGGCTTTCAATGCCTACAGCTATAGGTAGGAAGACGGGGGTGTCTCGGAAGTGGGGCCTTTGGTGCCAAGTCTCTCTTCTTCCCCCATGAAAATCATCCCCCACCCCACCCCCTCCAGTTAAATGCACGTAGGATGATAGGGTTTGTTTTAAATGGATAAAAAGATCTGTGCTGCTCGTTATCAAAATCCGAGTGAAAGTGAGGCTTCCCGCCGCCTGGAACCGCCTGAAAATGCGACACGCGGAGGCCGAAAATGTCCATAAGGTGGGGGACGGTGGGTGGGCGGGGCTACATTCAGAGTATAAGACGCACCCAGATTTTCACCCTTTTTGGGGAGGGAAAGGTGCGTCTTATATTCTGAAAAATATGGTAATAAAATCTTCTACAAAGCTCACAAACATTCAAAGTTCAATACAGGTAATCCTTGATCTATGACATAATTGAACCTGTCCATTACAGGAACAAGTCATAACAGCCTTTAAGTGAGATGGCATCATTGCAGCATCCTTCGGTCAGTAGTAAGGATGAATGACCATGAAGATGCTGCAATAGATGTAACTTTGAAACAGATCATAACTAGTTTTTGGGAATCTTCGTAACTTCAACCAAATACTAAGTGATAGGTCATATCTTGAGAACTACCTACATCACAAAGTATGCCTTCAGAAGTGATTATTAAGTATTAGCAAATTCCTGTAATACTAAAAGATCCTACTCTTGTTGTCGTTCTCAGATTGAAAATTTATTACATTATCTTTTCTATTATGTAATATATTTGTCTATCCATACAATGCAATGCAATGCAAAGCAATTTTCTGTACACAGCAAAGTTAGCTACACTAAAGGTTAATATAGATCTTATGCAAATAAAATGATAGAGTATCTATATGGCCATTGTTGAATTATGTTTTAATTCTATACACACACACTCTTCAATTCAAATTTGTGCCTAGTTTTATACAAATATATGCTGTGTTTAGAGTAGTATGCATAAAATAAAACAATGCAATAGAAGTAACTTGGTTAAAGACTTCTGAAAAAAATATTTTAATAATAAAGAAGAAAGCCTGAAGTGGAATATTTTTCAATATAGGTAAGGAAAGAATGAAAATATTATATCACAGAATAAAATGCTACAATGTTTTAAGCCTTAGAGGTGCCATTAAATTAATGGCTTCCAAAATGTCTTGCCATTGTCTATGCTGTCTAGAGTCCTAGTTCAGCATTATCTAGTGGGCTACAAGTTTCCCCGAGTATTTTTATGAAACCGTTCTCAGCTCAAGGAACTGCCTAAAGTTTGACTAGATTTGACACAAATAGAAAATTATAAAGAACTTGCTTTACTTAACATGCAACATTTGTGCAGGGTTGGTAGAGTAAAGTAAGAATGAAACTTACCGTGTCCACCAGCTTATATGTACTACCATCAGTCCTCTCTCTTCTGCTGCTTGGATGAGGTGAACTGTTCCCACCATTACATACAGATTCTGGGCTTGGGACAGGAGATACTTGTCCAAGGGCTGCAAATTTTGCTTCTTTTTTATTAGAGATCAAGTAATTAATGTCTTTGCTGAGGAATCCTTCAACTCTCTAATTGTAAAAAAAAAATGAAGAAAAATATTATTTTGGAATGGGAGCACTTTCCATTCCAATATTCAACAGAACTTTAAAGCATCTAATATTTCCCTTCACAGATATTTGAGTAATACTGCTTACTTCACAGAATCTCTAATTCTCATTCATTGATTGTAAGCAGCCGGATTGGGAGAAAGGTTGTTAGGATAATATTGATATACAAAAAGAGTATTTTAAATCACAAAAAATCAAATCATTGTTTCAAAAAATCAATGTAGATCAGGGGTGCCAAACTCAAGGATGCTTAGATCCGGCCCACGGGGCCGCCCTGAAAACAGTGAAGGACAAGCCCGCGGTGCCTCTGCCAGAGCCTCTGCTCTGTTTTCACTGGCAGAGGGTTGAAGAAGGCCGTTGCAGCCAAAAAAGGAGCTCGGGAGAGCGCTTGGCCTACCACAGGCACCCCTGACACAAGTGATGTTGAGCTGGCCATGCCTCCCCTGCCCCCCACCCCCTCCGAGGTCAAACACAACCCTGATGCGGCTCTCAATGAAATCGAGTTTGACACCCCTGATATAGATCATACAATATAAGTTGGGATAGTTAATATAAAATACCATAAACATATTTATAATATGCAGGTAGTCCTGGACTTATGACCGAAACTAGAACTAGAACTAGGAATTTCCATCACTAAGCAATGCAGTTGTAAAGAACAACATCACATACACATTCTGTTGTTGTCATTAACCATGAATCATGAGTCATGAAATACCTATCCCAATCCAAGCCATTCTGAGCTTGATTCCTCCCTAACCTGAAGCTTGGTAAGATAAGGGAATTCCTCCTCTTTAACTCCTCCTACCCATCTCCATCATATCTCTGACCCCGCCCCCAACCTATCTTACAAAGCAGCAAGCAGGGCCAAAACTGTGTTGCTCAGCAGCTATCTGTCATGCCACTGCTCAGGGGCTTCTTGGTATGCCATGGTTCTCGGGCTGTAAGACGTCTCTGAGCCATACAATGGCACATAGCTACCACCTCAGGAAGCCCCAGCAGCATGGCATGAAAAAAATTGCCCACCAGTATGGTGAAAAGCCACAGTATTGTAGAGCACTGCACCAAGAGGTCCTAGCAACACAACACAAAGCCTCTTGCCCCAGGAAGTCTCAGCTGCCCTCAGCTCTGGGTATAATAATTTTATAGAAAATTTTGGAGTAATGGCAATTTTTTAAATAAAAAAACCCATAACCATGTAGCATTAAATGTAGCTGAAAGGCAGGTTGTAAAGAGAGAAAAATGCTTAGGAATTCAGTCTTAGCAAGAATATAACATACTCAAACTGAATCTGCATAATTCCTTTTCTTTTCTATCTTAAAGCAAAACATACATATTGACTTACCCCTCCTAGTTCCTTAAGATCTTTTGCAATTTTATCAGAGAGGGTGTTAGATGGAATATCAAGATAGAACACTTTCCCAATAAGTGGTTTGTATTTTGGTTTATCAGGCTTTGTAGAATCTTTCTTTACACTTTTCAGGGGAGGGTTGCTTCTTTCCCTTCTTTCTTGCATATCACCTGCAATCAAAGTAAAGAAACTTATCTGTTTAATCCTTAAATCCTGTTTTGAAGCAAAAGAGGATTATTGAAAAACGTGTATAGGTATTTGAGCCTTGATATTTGAGGTATTAAGACTGGGAAGGAATATTAGGTATGTTTGCCACCTTGAGTTATAAATAAATAATATACAAATAGCAATAGCACTTAGACTTATATACCGCTTCACAGTGCTTTATAGTCCTCTCTAAGCCATTTACAGAGTCAGCATATTGCCCCCAACAATCTCCTTCTACCTCTATCACCTCTCCCAAATATGTTTTAGAGGGTTATCTAATTGTCCATGGTAAATTTGGTCAATATAGACTGGAAATAAAGTTTGGCTGAGAAGGGTCTGGAAGCAGCTTCTTTTGTGTGCGGTGGCCCTCTTCAAAAGTGCCAGGACACACTGCAGCATCACAGCACTAAGAAAAGCGGAAGAGAAACAGCTGCTTGACATCTTTCTCCACAATGGCTATAGTAAAAACTTTGTATTATGACACATAGTAGCCAAACCAAAACGTACCACACATCCAACCACTACACCAAAACTAACCCTACCATACATAAAAAGGGTGTCTGGAATGACAGCCAAAATTCTCCAACCTCTAGAAATAACAATAGTGCACAAACCCACAGCCACACTCTGCCAGGGATTATCCAGAACCAAAGACAAGATACAGAAGGATGAAAGAAACATTGAAATTTACAAAATCAGCTGTAACAATTGCAACCAATTTTATCTGGGACAAACATTACATCAATTGAAAATCAGAATCCATGAACATCAGCTGGCAGTCAATCGCCACAATCCCAAATCCTTAATCTCTACCCACACTGACAACGAACAGCACCAATTTGATTGGAGCAATACAAGACTCATAAGCCACATTATCACCCGCCATGCATGCAAGTTTATCAAAGCCTGGCACACCATAAGCAATTCCATCAACGGGACACAACAGACACTTACCACAAGCCTATGAGCTCTGAGAATTCAAATCACACAGCCAACCATCAACAACACCAACCCTCAACCAACTTGCACAACTCCACCACCAGCACTTTACCTCCCAAGGACCCTCATCTGACCTCCCCATCACAAGACCCATACCTGACGTAAGCCTCCCATCACAAGACCTTCTGACCACACGAAGCCCTTATAAGCAGAAGAACACCGATACTTGACATTCCCTAAATTCTACTGAAGTTGTTACCTAACCTGGTAATGAAATGTTCAGAAACCAATCCACAAACTGAGAACGAACCTTCACTGTCAACCTACACCCAAGCTACTGATATTCGCCACTATCGTAAACTAGTTAAGCTAAAACAGAACCCATTCAAAAATCTAAAATTCAAATTAGAAAATGAATTCTCGTCATATTCAGAATTGCCTCCAAAGTCCTCTCTTTACTCTGAGTTTGCCTTTGTTTTATCCTCCTCCCATTGGTATCAAAGTTCCCCACTTCTTCCTTGGGTCAGGCTAGCCCCATTTTCCCCAGTTTCTTACCACATTCAAATTTCTAGTATTTTCTGTATTTATTTCCTAAAAACTTTGAGAAAAATAATAAATATTGTAACTGGCTTTAAGGCAGAGATTCTCAATCTGGGGGTCGCGACCCCTTTGGGGGGGTCGAATGACCCTTTCACAGGGGTCGGGAGACTTCGCCCGGACGCTGCCATTTGGGTTCTTTTACCCTCTGTGCATGCGCAGAACACTTTGCGCATGCGCAGAGGGTAAAAGAACCCAAATGGCGGCGGCGGGTCAGGGGTCGTGGTGGCAGGCGCAGCGGCGGGGTGGGTCACGGCAGGGGCGCGGGTTGGGGAATTAGGAAGGTTGAGAACCACTGCTTTAAGGTGAGTACTTTGCTTTGAAGTACAGTGGTACCTTTGTATTCAACTGCTTTGAAATTCATCAAATTTGGTACAGCAGATTTTGATACAAAAAAATATTCCCGGTATCATCGTTTGTTTGGGACTCAATGCACCAGCTATAACTTGTCAGTGTTTTGCTACATTATTTTTTGTGGGAAAAATTTGTTTGGTACTCATCATTTTTCGTACTTATTGTGTCTCCCAGAACCAATTAACAATGAGTATCGAGGTATCACTGTATCTCAGGTTTTTTTGGAAGGAGATATTATTTTTCTTATTAACATTTAATTAGAAGTATCTTATTAACATTTAATTAGAAGTAGCGCATAACAGAGAGAAACATGTCCACATACATCATGTTTCAATGGATGCAGAAAAAAAACTTTATACTCAAAATCAATAGCCAATAAAATTCATATTCTCTTCACAATCCCACTTTTCAATATCTGTTTGGCGTGTAGACCATATATCGAACATATTCCAACATATGTGGCATTACCAAGAGATCACACTTTGAAAGTGAATATAGATAATAGATTTGAGACTGAAAGGTTTCAGTTTGCTGGATTTAGATTGTAGTCCTAATCAGGAAAATATTTAGATTGTAGCCCTAATTAGGAAAATAAAATCAAGAAAATTCTGTTTCAAGTAAACAAAAAACATTCCAAGAGAAAGAAAAGCAATCTTATAAACATATATACACTTAATTTCATTACAACCAAGTAGTCAATTGTCAGTTTATCATCACCTCAGGGACTGATTACTTCGGAGAGTGTTGTTATTCTAAATGTTTTAACAATAAATTCTTAATAAACTATACAGGACTTACCAAAAGTCAAGTCTCACTGACCATTTATTAGATAAATTACATTAAAACTGAATTGATTACCACTTTTTCTAAACATTTTTTATTTGTTTGATGCCCTTTGAAACATTCCTAGGTACAATAACATTTTCTCTGAAAAGAATAAATAAAACATATAATTGGTCTATGGGGCCTGGCTTCAAGTGCACCCTATATCTAAATATGAACCTCAGAAAGATTTTCAGTAGTAGTTTTAGAATCACCCTTATGCAGAGAAAGACATTTCAAAATTACAACTGTTACTTTAAGTTATTGCTTATTATTTTAAATAAATGTCATTCAATACAAATAACAAATAAACAAATTTAAATAAATTTATTTATTTATTTATTTATTTGAATGGATTTCTATGCCGCCCAACTCCCAGAGGACTCTGGGCGGCTCACAACATACTAGAAACCATTACAAGTATAAAATATAGTAATTAAAAAATACAAAAGTTAAAAAGAGAATCATGTATTCATAAACAAGGGGGGAGATTACACGGCCATCCAATTTCATTATGATTATCCATTGCCTACTTATCTAATACTTACTTACTTGTGTATTTCAAAGCATATAATCTTTTTTAAAGCGAAAACACTGGCTCTTTTTGACACAGGACTCAAAGTGTACTACTGTATAAATCAATCAATACTGCACAGAATAAGCCGAGGTGGGGGGGAAGGGTGTAAATTCAACAGGACATCCGAAATACCAAAAACTAGAAACTTTTGCTATTTTCCCAACCCAGACACCCTCTTCAACTTATCAAGGGGAATTTTAGCGCTCTCAATTTCGCAAAGAAAAGAAAGAAAAGCCGATCTGAACCAAAAAGTTTTCTCTGCCCTTTTCGCGGGGGGGGGGGGACAAATCCCGTCTCGAGTCACGATCGCCGCCGCACCACACAGAAGGCAAAATGAAGACTTACAGGGTAACTGTCCTTTGCTGCCGCTTTTCAAACCACCCGGTTTCATTTTGCTGGGAAGTCACATTTTCTGCACCCTCATCTCCCCGCGACGGTTACGATCTACAAGAAAAGAGCGCAGAACAATTAAAATGCCCCAAAATTCTTTCTTTTTTTAAAAACCAATTAAAGCTGAGGGGCGGATTCTGGATGCGTTTCCTGCAGCTAACTCCTTCCTCCCAGGGTTTCTGCCTTCCTCCCTCCATTCACGAGGCGGAATTTACGATCTTTCTCCCGTACCCGTCGCCTCGCCGCTGCCTGGCCCCGTTCACTCCACCCCACCCCGAAGGGACGGTTGGTGTTTGAAATGTACATTCCCGCCGCTCGAACCGATCCCCGGCCCTCGGCTCACCCCAACCCAGTGGATCCCATGGGGCCGGGCACGGCCGCTGCTCAGGATCTACTGCGCCAGTCGGCCATCGCGGTTTTTTTGTCAGCCGCGATTTCCCGCCTTTGCCCAGCCGGGCCTACCAGGCACTGCCGACGCTGGCTTCGCCTCCCTGGTTGGGCTGAACTAGGGCAGAGGCGGCGCCACGCAACAAGGAGGAACCTTTCGCAGTGCTGACAGGGCGAAGGCATCCTTTTTTTTTTTTTTTCTTTTTCTTCTCCTTCTTCGGGGCGCTGGGGGAGGAAGGTGGTTCGCCCCAGCGAACCTTTTCTCTTCCCTCCCCCTCACCTCTTCGGTAAATGGCCATTGAGGCAAAGAGGGGGAAACGTGCCGATCTTATCGCTAAGGGAGCGGTTTTTCCCCTAAGCATGTGGTTGAGAGATACCTTGTGAGGTTCTGAGAAAAGGGTGCTTCTCTTCTGACGGCCTCGGCCTCCCAGATGTTAAGAGGGCATGGTGCCTTTTTAAAAGTGGGGAGGGGGGAAGGGATAATCCTCAAGAGGTATGGAGAATGAGTCTGGTGTGGGAAGGAGGGGTTGATTGAATTGGCATTAGCTTTTGTTATGTTAAAGAGCCGGGTAAATTCCATGCAACATAAGGGACATAGCAATTGATACCACACTTGAAGAGGGATCATCTCAGAAGGTACTAATAAAAGAGAATATTTGTAGCTCAGGGTAGAAACAAAATACCTCCCCACCAGCAATCAACACCCAAATGAGCATAGATTAACTCCAAGGTTAACATCAGACCAAGGATTAAGAAGTGAACAATGCCCCAATCAAGGAACTGCCAAACAAACAGCTCAACCAAAGAATCTCCAAGACCTCTCCTACCAATACTGACAGGGCAAGTCACTAGAATATAAACAGTAAATTCCACTCCTTACAAGCACTGATGATGTTATTACCTAATTTGTGTAGTGAATGGTCTGCAAGAAAACAACCAAGCTCTGATCTCAAATCTTCACTTGGAAGATTTTTATTCTGCCCTCCTTTCCTCTGAAAAGAAGTCCACCAGCCCACAGAATTGCTGTAATAGATAAGGCTGAGCGAGATATCACTTAAGGTCATTCAAAAGATTTCATCATAAACCAAGGACTAGCTTGACTGCTTTGAAACCAACTTGTTAAGGATTTTACACTTTGGACTGTGTGTGTGCTGGTTTGAGCCAATCCAATTAACACAAATAATATATAAAGTATCTTTTGTTTTTGTGCATGGCAGTTCCTATGTTTTACGGATTCGGCAGTATCTCAAATAATCCGTAAGTGTTGAGAGTATCTGTGATTCAAAGAAAAAAAAGTTTTGGGTTTTTTTAAAAATTGCTTTTTGGAATTACATCCTAGTCTGCATTGAAGCAAATTCTAACTGGATTCTGGAATGTTTCTCCCGTGACAGATCAGAGCCATAAGGTTTAATTATTTTTTAACAGGCTTTCCCCCCCCAAGAAAAATGAGGGGTTGTGAAGAGGGAAATGGATCCTGTGGAATCACAACTTTTCAGCAAATTGTCTCCTCCTGTTGTGGTGCTATTCTAACATCCGTTTTGGGTAAGATCAAATATTAGAACCATTTAAACTTCCCGAAGTCTGCTTTTATGGTATTGTCAGAATGCTCCTATCTTTGTGCTCAGATGAAATTCAACTGTTGTGCTCTAGAAAGCAGAGCTTAAGTTTCTCTTCACTTAGTTAAAGTTACTTAGCTAGTTCTGTTTTTAATCAATTAACAATGTATTTATTAACATAAAAAAGCATTTTAATATGCTGTTTGTTTGATTGTCTTAGTGACACCTCTAGATGTTGTCAAAGTTCGACTACAGGCCCAAAGCAATCCATCCCTGAAAGGTAAACTCATACCTTTATGTATTTGCAGTGTTGATGGGAGATAAAATTTGATAATTTCTTCTCAAAGGTTCACATTTATGAAATTGAGATTACTCTTTAAGTCCATGTTAGAAATGTTATTTGCACTTGCTGATCATTTATAAGATGAACATACATTTTATTTGATGCTGGTTTATGACATAAAGATATCATTTGATATGTTTTATATAGAAATTATTATGATATCTTTTTTAATTATATAAAATGAATACATGAGATTATAATTACACCATTAAATGACACTCCCATGTAACATTAAGGATATTGTATGAACCTTATATATAGATAAGTATATAGTCTTCCAGTTTAAGCTGTGTTTCATCAACCCCTTTGCAACACTTAGGAGAAAAGATTTCTTGTTTACTTCTTTATCAGGAAAGTCTTTTTTGGATTCTGATGGCTTGACCGATCATATTTATCTTTATGAAAATGGAACTGGAAAAACCTGGAATAAGACATCTGCCCGTTTTACTGGCATGTTGGTAAGAAAAAATGCATATTCATTTTCCACGTATTAACTTTTAACTCTTCAAAGGTTGTTTGACCAATTTCAATTTTGAAATAGTTTCATAGTATTTTAAGCTCAAGAGAAACACACTTCATTGCATTATGATAATTTAAAATTAAATTTGCCAATTGCGTTCACATTTTATAAGATACTTAATTTAATTTAATTTAATTTAATAGATTTGTATGCCGCCCAACTCCCGGGGGACTCTGGGCGGCTCACAACATATCCAAATCTATTACAATAAAAACATCACAGTTAAAAAGATATAGAAAAATTAAAAAGAAAATCTCCAACATTCATAACAAGGGGGGAGACCCAGAGATAATATGCTCGGTCTCACTTTCACCCCGCCTGCCGGAAGAGCCACGTTTTTATTGCTTTCCGGAAGGCCAGCAGGGTGGGGATGGCTCTGATCTCCGGAGGAAGTTGGTTCCATAGGGAGGGAGCTCCCACAGAGAAGGCTCTCCCCCTAGGCCCCGCCAACCGACATTGTTTGGTTGATGGGACCTGGAGAAGACCCACTCTGTGGGACCTAACTGGTCGTAGGGAGGTATGCGGCAGGATGCGGTCCCGAAGGTAACCTGGCCCTGAGCCATGTAGGGCTTTAAAGGTAACGACCAACACCTTAAATTGGATCCGGAGACTAATGGGCAACCAATGCAGCTGCCGGAGGACAGGTGTTACATGGGTGTACCTGGGCACACCCACCACGGCACGAGCAGCTGCATTTTGCACCAGTTGTAGTCTCCGGATACTCTTCAAGGGTAGCCCCATGTAGAGCGCATTGCAGTAATCCAGCCGGGAGGTGATAAGGGCGTGGGTGACTGTGAGTAGCGCCTCCCTCTCCAAGAAGGGTCGCAATTGGTGCACTAGGCGAACCTGTGCAAAGGTCCCCCTAGCCACAGCTGAAAGATGTTGCTCCAATTTTAGCTGTGGATCTAGGAGGACACCCAAATTGCGAACCCGTTCTGAGGGAGTTAATTTCTCTCCCCCAAGAACCAAGGAGGGGCAATTGACATAATCCTTGGGAGGCAATATCCACAGCCACTTGGTCTTGTCAGGGTTGAGCTTTAGCCGGTTCTTCCCCATCCAGACCCTAACATCGTCCAGGCAGCGGCACATTACGTCGACGGCTTCCCTGAATTGAGACGGGGTGGAGATGTACAACTGGGTATCATCAGCATATTGCTGATACCTCACCCCGTGTCGTCGGATGATCTCACCCAGTGGTTTCATGTAGATGTTAAACAGGATGGGCGAGAGGACCGAGCCCTGCGGCACCCCACAAAGTAGGGGCCTAGGGCTCGACATCTGCCCCCCTGTCAACACCGACTGCGTCCTGTCAGAGAGGTAGGAGGAGAACCACTGTAACACAGTGCCGCCCACTCCCACCTCGCCGAGACGATGCAGAAGGATACCATGGTCAATGGTATCGAAAGCCGCTGAGAGGTCAAGTAGCACCAGGATGGAGGAATGACCCCCATCCCGGGCTCGCCAGAGGTCATCCATCAGAGTGACCAAAGCCGTTTCCGTACTGTAGCCGCGCCTGAAACCCGATTGAAAGGGATCCAGAAAATCAGTGTCATCCAACAGCCGTAGGAGTTGGAGTGCCACCACTTTCTCTACAACCTTCCCCGCGAAGGGAAGGTTGGAGACCGGACGGAAGTTCTTTAAATCCGCTGGGTCCAGGGAAGGCTTCTTGAGGAGGGGCCTCACCACCGCGACTTTTAAGGGCCGCGGAACGGACCCCTCTCTCAGAGAAGCGTTGACCAACGCCTGGAGCCAGCCGCGTGAAACCTCCCTGGTGGCCGAAACCAACCAGGATGGACACGGGTCCAATAAACAAGTGGCGGAACTCATCGCTCCTATGGCCTTGTCTACATCATCAGGAGTCACCGGTTCAAACTCCTCCCATATAACAGGACTAAGACCAGCCCCTGTCACCTCGGCCTGTACTGCCCAATCGGAGTCCAGGTCTGTCCGAATCTGAGTGACTTTATCCGCCAGAAACCGAGAAAATTCCTCAGCTCTGCCCTGCAAGGGATCTTCGCCACCCTCCTTGGCTAGGAGGGAGCGGGTCACCCTAAACAGGGCGGCTGGGCGGGAGTCAGCGGACGCAATAAGGGCGGAAAAATGCGAACATTTTGCCGCCCTTATCGCCACTAAGTAAGACTTAATGAAAGTTCTTAAAAGTGTCCGGTCAGACTCAGCTTTACTAGATCTCCATCGTCGCTCTAGGCGTCTCTTATGGCGCTTCATCTCCCGGAGTTCCTCAGTAAACCAAGGGGCCCTCCTGGATCCGCTACCACGGAGAGGCCGCAAAGGCGCAATCCGATCCAAGGCCCCCGCTGCCACCCGATTCCAGGTGGCTACAAGGTCCTCGGACGAGTTGTGTACCAGGGATTCAGGTATTTCCCCAAGCTCCCTCTGGAATCCCTCGGGCTCCATTAGGCGCCTGGGGCGGAACCACTTAGTCGGTCCCGCCTCCTTGCGGTGGAGGAGTGGTGCCATGAAATCCATCCTCAGAAGGAAATGATCTGACCACGACAAGGGTACTGTGACTAAACCCCTCAGCCTCAGATCATCTCTCCACTGCCCCGAGAGAAACACAAGGTCAAGCGTGTGACCTCCCTCATGAGTCGGACCCTGAACTACTTGGGTCAGGTCCATGGTTGTCATGGAAGCCATGAACTCCTGGACTGCCCCTGAGGCTTCGCCGGGCGATGGCAGATTAAAGTCCCCCAGCACCATCAACCTGGGGAACTCAATCGCCAGCCCCGCAACCGCCTCAAGCAGAACAGGCAGGGCCTTTGTAACGCAGCTAGGAGGCAGGTACGTTAACAAAAGGCCCACCTGAACCCCTAAGTCCAACTTCAGAAGGAGCGTCTCACACCCAACAATCTCCGGGGCAGGGCTCCTTCGAGGGCAAAGGTTCTGGCGAGCTATAACAGCCACTCCTCCACCCCTTCCCTGGGGTCGCGGCTGATGCTGGACTGAAAACCCGTCCGGGCACATTTCGGAGAGGGGGTCCCCCCCCTCCTGACCCAGCCAGGTTTCAGTAATACATGCCAGGTCAGCCCCCTCTTCCAGGATTAGATCCCGTACAAGGGGGGCCTTGTTCATAATCGACCTGGCATTCAACAGCAGCAGCTTGAGCCCGGGGCCCTGACATCCCTGGTTACCAGGTACTCGGGCTGAGCTAGATGGAACCATATCAGAGGGGCCAGAACAAGGAATCGCTTGTAAACAGCGAATCCTCGTTCCCCGAGAGCGGCCTACCCCTCTGCTCCCGCCATACCTACCCCTCCCTGTTATGACCGTAATGCTCCTACTCCCACTACCCCCAGAGATCCCCTCCCCTCCCCCGCTGGTCCTCCGTTCTCCCGGCAGGCCATACACTCCACTCATACTGGGCCCGGGGTTGGTCCCACACCCCCCTCCGCTTCTGTTTCCACACTCAGCAGAGGGGGGCAGGATCCCAGCCCCGGACTCACTCATTCCTTCAATTTTTATCTATAACACATTACATTCATATCAACCCAATCAACCCTAATCCAGCTCACACACATAACCCATACATAATTCCCCCCCGAGGTGAGATAAAAATATAAAATATAAAAAAACAAACAAGGGTAAGAAGCAGTTTCAATATATGGGGGTGCAAAAAGTGCCAGCCTCCCCAACTAATTTAAAAGTTAATTCTTTCAGTTTTTTCATTAGCTGTTCCGTTCTTCTCGACATCTGCCCCAAGGCTGGTAATAGTTCTTAGCGAAGCTTTCGTATTCTTCACATATGTCCTCATGAGACTACACAGGGCCTTATATTTGGTCTCAGCCGTCAGCAACCTCGTGGAAACAAAAATGGCGCCAATAGCAGCAAATGCAAAACGCTGCTCCAATCGAAATGGTAGAAGCCACGTCCCAGATGAAGGACACCACAGCAAAGATGGTAAACAGCTGACGCAGTAGATGAAACGCGGGGAAAAACCCCTCAAGCAAAGTTCCCACAGGCAGAGTCCCCACAAGCAAATAAAGTTGCTTTGATTAAAAGAGGCCTCGCAATCGTAGTCGCGGCGGTCACGCCGCCAGATAGAAAATATCGCGCTGATTACGGAGGCAGCGGCCGCACTCGGCAAAGGCACCAAAGTCTCAGACTGCACCAGCCCCCGTCTGGAAGATTGTGGGGCGGCCAGGCACTTTAAAATTAAGTGGTAATAGTTTTCACAGTTCCCACAGTTCTCACAATCATTAAAGCGATCTTCCTTGGACCGGCCAGCGTTCCCTCGCGATCGGGTGCTAGATTGCAAATAGCTCTCCCAAAAATCGCCGTCACACAGAGCGCCTATTGAGATCAGGGGTATATCGGGAAATCCCCCAGTCTTCAAGCAGTTGAAAATCTTAGCGCCTGGTTTCTTAAGCCGCTGACCTCCAATTTTCACTCCCCAGACGATACCCCTTGTCTTGTTAGAGTTGTTAGAGTTGTTTGCGCTCCCCGGCACCACACCCGCTACCATAATGGCGACGATGGATCTTGCAGCCTGGAGCTTGTAGGACTGCCCAGTCCTCGTATCGAGCGGATTTAATCGTCCCGATGATCCTGGGCTATGCGTAGATCTTCCTTAGTCGTTTCCCCTCCCAAAATTAAGCTGGACTTTGGTTCGGGGGCTCCAAATTTCATGGAAATTTGGTACAGCATTGTCTAACAATTGTGAATGAGAAGATTAATATTATAGAAAGTAAGAAAATAAAAAATATGATTGATTGATTAATTAATTCCTGTCACTTAACTTATTGTAAGCAGTAGGCTATGTATATATAATACTTGAGATATGTTCATATGACAATCTAGCCAATAATATTGAATCCTATCATGTTGTGCAAACCGAAACCCACATATTAGTTTAATCATTCAGCATGTCATATAACAGGCCAGTTTATGGTCTTTTGGTATCAGGGGTGAAATTCGACCACCTCGGCCCAGCTCAGGCAAGGCGGTAGGAACTATTTGAATCGGTTCGCCGAGCCGGTACAAATCTTCCCTGGTTGGCCACTCCCACGGTCGCATGGTCACCCTCACCTCTTCCTAACCTGCTTTCCAGCTCCGTTCTCCGCTGTGTGTTCAGCTCCCTTCGCTCAGCTGGGCTTTGCGGATGCGCTGCTCCTGGGCTCGTCAGCCTCCGGACAGATTCCCACCTTCCAGCATCAGTTCAGGGTTCCTTCCCCAGCCCCCATAGGAGAGAGAGAGGAGGAAAGAGAGGGAGGGAGGGACGCGGGACATCTCAACACAGGCACCTCTGCCGGAAAAGCCATCTGGGAGGCGAGAGCGAGCTGAGAAGCCTCCGTTCCTCCTCCTCACCTTATTTCCCCGCAACCACCAATCCTTTCCCAATTACTTTGTCCCATTGGGAAGCGGGCTAAATTTCACTGTGTTGCAGCCCGGCAGGGAGGTGGTGAGTCCCAACACAGGCAGCTCTGCCAGAAAAGCCATCCAGAAGGTGAGAGGGAGCCAAGAGGGAGCCAAGGGTCGTATTTTGGCTCCGCGTCGTCATGGGCTCCAGGAGGAGGAGGGGACCCCATCTCCCCCATTGGGAAGCTAAATTTCACTGTGCTGCTGCTCAAGGCAGCAACAGCAAATGTACTGCGACAAAGGAGGAAGGCTATTGCTTTTTTAGTCCCACAAACGACGGTGAGAAACACGACAGAGCTGGGCTGGGATGACCCCTCAGGGGAGAAGGAGAGAGGGGGGTGGAAGAGAAAGAGAGATAGAGAGAGGGGGGAGGGAGGGAAAGAGAGAGAAAGAGGGCGGGGAGGAAGGGAGGGGGAAAAGAGGGAGAGGAGGGAGGGAAAGAGAGGAAGAGGGAGAAGGGGAAAAAGAAGGGGGAAGAGAGAAAGGGAGGGGAGGGAGAGGAAGGGGGGAAGAGAGAATGAGGGGGAAGAGAAAGAGAGGAGAGAGGGAGGGAAAGAGGAAGGAGAGAGAAAGGGGGAAGAAAGAGAAAGGGGAAGGAAGGGTGAAGAGAGAGAGGGGAGGGAGGGAGAGAAAGAAGGAGAGGGGAGGAAAAGAGGGAGGAAGGGGGGAAGAGAGAAAGAGGGGGAAGAGAAAGAGGGGAGGGCAGGAAAGAGAAAGAGGGAGGAAGGGGGAAAAGAAAGAGAGGGGGGGAAGAGAAAGAGGGGAGGGAGGAAGGATGGCTTGGTGGGTGTGGCTTGGTGGGGGGTCATGTGACTGAGTGGGTATGGCCAACTCGATGTCACAGCAAGCTGCTGCCCCACCTTGCCATGAGTGACTTCTAGTTGGCCACACCCACTCAGACACATGACCAGCCCACCAAGCTATGCCCACAGAACAGGTAGGGAAAAAATTTGAATTTCACCCCTGCTTGGTATGTTACAATCATACTTTGGGCAAGGAAGTAGCTGGGTGTCCTTGCAGGCAATCACTTTGTCTCAGCTTTTGGGAAAAAAGCAGTGGTAATCCACTTCAAAAATGTGCAAGGAAACTGCATGGGCACACAAATGTAAATATAGTTATAAAGTGCTCTTAGTATCATAGATTACTGATACCCTTTTTGTGCCCTTGACATTCACAATTCCATTCAAATAAAAGCTTCTGATCTTGGTGAAAAGCTTTTAGCTCATTGTGGTTTATTACAGGGGTCTCCAATCCCCGGTCTGTGGACCGGCACTGGTCAACGGCATGCCAGAAACCGGGTTGTGCAAACAAGCAAAGCCCCATTTGCAAGATGCAGGCAGCAGGCAAAACCATGCCCCCTCTGGTTTGCGGAAAAACCCACTCCATGGAATCAGTCCCTGATGCCCAAAACATTAGGGGTGCTAGTTTATTGTATCTTCTTAGTTCAATTTTGCATGATTTGATAGGAATGTTTCTTGATTTAAGAAGGAATGAAGTTTGATTATTTTTACTTTAAAGATCAATACATAGATAAGAATATATATTTTATATAAAATAACATTTTTCTAGGTGTAATATGTTTATAGATAAATTCTTCATACTTCAAATTAGCATTTCTCAGATCAACACTGAAAGAGATATTCACAGAAGAACATGCAGGTCCTACTTAAATTAGCAAGCATGGTGAGGGTGATCAGCCTCTCAAACAGGGACTATTGTGGAGGGACAAACAATAGGGCTGTTGCTGCTCTGGCCCCTGCCCCCATGGGCCAGATAGGGACAACCAAAGGGCCAGACATTGCCTGTGGGCCCTAGAATGCCCACATCTATTTTCAAATGATACAAAATTAAGTGTGTTTGTTTGGGTGTGTGTGAGAGAGTTTGAGAGTGCTCAGACACAGATACCAAACACCCACAGTACCCCAGTTTTTTAAAAAATATATTTTTAAACTATTAAATACATAGTGTTTTGTAGATAGTTCAAGAAATCTACAACCTACCATATCACTATTTTTCCTTCTTTTAGGATGCTTTTGCAAAAATTGTTCAAAGAGAGGGTGTGAAAGCATTGTGGAGTGGATTGCCACCCTCACTGTAAGTTATGTTTTTTTTTCTTCCTTTGATTAATCTCTCATATTAAAATCAAACCTGAATAAAAATAGTTAAAATGAATTATGAAACTATCAATGCTGTTTAAGATTGAAAGCAAAATTAATAACAAAATAACTGAAAAATAATTTAATTAATGTATTTTCTATTACTGCCAACAGTTGCCTTAAGGTACAAAGTGAAGTTAACATAGGAATGTGTATTCTAATTAATCAAATTATGTATATGTCTTGGGCTATATTAATTGGTGCAATTTTTTATATGTTACTATATAAATCCTATTACCAGAAGGAGTAGTAGGAAAGAATACTTGGCCTGCATTTCCAAAAAAATCAAGATAGTGTTAGAAATTGTTTGGGGTTTTTTGAACAGTTGAAAGTTAAAAGCAGCTATGTTGAGGAAGAGTTCAAATGGGTCAGTCTTAAAATCCTTGACATGATGCAGAAAAATGAAGAAAGTTATGATAGGAAAGAGAGGCAAAGATTGTAAAAAATAGTTCCCTTGCTCTTCCTAAAACCCTCCCCCAAAATATTTCTGCTTTGACCAGCATGAACCCAGCCAGATGACCCTTGGAAAACAGCAGTTCTTCTGCCACAGGAAATCTAATCAATTCTAAAATAAGCAAAGTAGTAGGTAGCTTAAAGGAAAAAAAATATTCATTTGATTTCTGTGTCTACCAGTCTCAACAAGTGACTGCAGTGTGCATAAAAAACTAAAAATATACTGTAAATATATATGGTTGCCGAATGAAAATTTTGCCATGGATGTTAACAGAATCAAGAAATCTTAATATCTTAAAATATCACAGACCCAGATATGTAACTAGGTCTTCACAGTCTTATGAAAGGCCAACAGTTGGGGCTATCCTAATCTCTGAAGGAAGAATCTTCCACAGGGCAGGGGTTATGTCCAAGAAGATATGACTCTTAGTCCCTGCCAGTCAACATTCCTAAGCAGATAGGATTCATAATATGCCCAAACTGACAGACCAAATTGGACAGGTAAAAATAACTAGAAGACAGTCCCTTAGGCAACCAATCTCAAGGTTTTAAAGGTGACAACCAACTTTTTGAATGCACCTGGAAGCATACTGGCAGTCAGTGCAGCTCATATAGAAATGGTGTGTTCGAATATCCAACACCATTTATTACCCATGCATCCACATTTTGCAGTTGAAATCTTTGAATGGTCTTCAAGAATAGCTCCATGTAGAGTATGCTACAGTATCCTGAGAAGAGCATGAGTAAATGTAAGCATAGCCTTCTAATCCAGGGATGAATGCATCTTGCATTCAGATCTGTGTGCAAAGGCTCTTCTGGCTACAGCTACCACATGCTCTTCTAGCAAGAGCCACGAGGCCAAGAAAATTCCCCACCCCCACCCCCATTTTGTAGAAGATTTGCTTAGAGTAATGCCACCCCATCCAGAACCAAGAATAGAAAAACCTTGTCACTGGACAGCACAGTCTTGCAATGGTTCAGCACCTTTCTCCAAGGCTGGTCCCAATTGTTGTTAGGGAATGAGCGATCCAGCTGTGGCATGCCGAAGAGCTCTGAACTCTCTCCACTCCTTTATAACATCTACATGAAACTGCTGGATGAGATCATCTGTCACCATGGATTGAGGAATCATAGTATGCGGATGATACTCAGTTTTATATCTCCGCCCTTGAAAAGCATTAGGAAGCTTCAACTGGTGCAGAATGCAGTGGTGTGAGCAGTCTTTGGGACCCCCTAGAGTGGGCCATGTTACACCACTGTTCTGTGAGCTGCACTAGCTGCCAGTTTGTTTCCAGGTGCAATTCAAGGTGATGATTATTACGGTACCTATAAATGACATGCATGAGATGGGTCGAAGTTACTTAAAAAACCACCTCACCACATGGGAAAAACCTGCCCCATCCTTTCCAGTGGAAGTAGCATACTGTGGCTCCCACCAGTCAAGGAATTCTGATTGGTGGGGTCCAGGAGAAGAGCCTTCTCTGCTGCAGTCCTGGCTATTTGGAACATCTTGCCACCTGAGGTGAGATTGGCTCCCTGACCTTCCTCAACAGCCTGAAGATCTGGCTCTGCCAGTTGGCTTGTGGCTGTAATGAGGGAGTACCGCATTGGAGGTGGTTGATCGACTAGTCACTTTGCAGTAAGATGGGTGGCAAACAAATTTAATAAATGATGATGTTGAACAATGAAACCATCAAACATCCACATCTGCCTATCCCAGATCCTTGGAAAGGAATTGATAGACAAAAATGCCAAATCCAGTCTGAACATCTGGCTGACTATGTGATAGTCCATAATAACATGAATAATGTTATTAAAGAGGTCAAGCTGAGAAGTCAAGAAGTGGAAGGATAACTGAAATTCGCCCATCCTGTTCAGACTAGAAGTAATCTAAGAGCACAATCAATGTCACATTATCCCGTAACCTGGCCTGAATCATGGCTGAAAGGGGTCCTAATAATCTGCTTTATCCAGGATCTGCAGTTGTCAAGCAGCCACAGTCTGCCTCCTGCCACAGTTGGAGAAGGGACAAAAGCTATCCAGATTACTAATGTCAGGTGATGGCATTTTTGGGAAAGGGTGCATCATTGCCTCCTTGAGAAATGGCAGAACGACTTTCTCCCTCAAGGAATTATTAGCCACTACCCAGATTCAATCACTCATCCCTCTTTGATAGTCTTAACCAGCTAGGGCAGAATGGATATAGCACAGAGATTGCCAAGCTAGCATATGAAAGAGCCCTGTCCGCTTCCTTAGATGCAATGAAATCAAATTTCCTTAAGATAACCTTGCAAGACTTAGCCTCATAGCCTCCGCTGGTAATATCCTAAAGCTGGAGAACAATTTAATAGAACCAGTTTCTCTGCAGAGAGGGGTGGCATCAGAGAATTGGAGACTCACCAGGGAGTGACCATGACAGGAAAGAAATGAATATTTTCCCCAATTTCAGAACATACTGCTACTAGTGGGACAGAAAAACCAAGTCATGATGACTATTATGCATCAGGCTCTGAATGAATGACCTGGATGACAAGCCTAGGACTATCATGATGGCCATGAACTCTCAAACTATCTCAGACTCCATGCCCTGGAAAGACATCAGCCTGAGGAACTCCACTGCCAACATGGTTAGGCAGGGAGGCTGCTAATCAGCAGAGAGCTAGTACAATTCCAAAAGCCCCAAATGATCTCTCTTAATACCCAACTCAATAAATAGGATCTTGCACCCAGCAGTCTGAGGAGCAGTGTTCTGAATGCCATCTCCCCTATCCTAGAGTCAGTGCCACTTATGGAACCTAGAAATGTTCTGACCCAGCCTTCGCAAGCAATGAGAAACCACTTACGAGTAAAACACACCCCCTTTTTAAAAAAAATGGACAGGAACAATCTTTATTCACATTGGATAGACAAAATCATAAATAATTAGTCACAAATGAAAGTCTTTACTCCTTATGAAATGGTACGAACAGTCTCTGTTCACATGAGAATTCAAGATAAAAAGCCCTTCAGTGATTAAGCCAAGCAGAAACAGTACCTGTTCACACCAGCTGAGGCAAATGCACTATCTAATGTTTCCCAGCAGGGAGACTCAGTTGGCACTTCAAATACAGAGCAATTAGTCCCGACAAACCTGGTTCTGGCAAGAAATCCGATTTGATTGATGTACACTGGAAAACAAACAGTTGTCTGTGACAACAGGCCACTCCCAAACCTCTACTATTTATTTCTCAGCCAGGAAGGGGCTGGCCAGTGTCTACGACTTCTTTTCCCTGAGATCTGGCTTATTGCCTTCCATTGCTCTCCTCTCCTCTCTACGCATACGCACATCTGGGATGGGCCCCATCTGTTCCTCCGCCTCACTCAGCTCAGGCCCCAAAGACAGCTGCTTCTCCACCTGGGGGCGGACAGAAGGGCCCATCTCTGCATCTGCCTCTGCTTCTGCTTCCTCATCAGAGCCTTCCAAACTGGCACAGGCTACGCCTCCCCCTCCTCCTCGTCTGACTCTGCTGTTAGCTCTGCTGGCAGCCGACAGGCCACAACAAGAAGGCAGAAAGAGGAATCTCCCCTCATGTCCCAGGTAAATCTCAGTAATGTGTGCCATGTCGGCCCTTTTATTTACAATAAAAGTTGAATAAAATTTATAACAAATTGATTTAGCATTTAGTAGCAGCAGCTGACAAAGCAGGGCCTTGAAATTCTGCCATCCAGGAGCAAGTTCATTCTCCATGGGCCGGCCACCCCATATCTATCCTGATAGTTCTCCCTACCCCTTATTCTTGGGAGGTTGCAACCTTCCCTCACTCCTTCGGAGCTTTCCCCCTTCTCCTCCATAAAAATCCATGTTTAGGCCCATATCCCTCCACCTCATACACACAACCTACAATCAACCAGTACTGATACTTGAGATGTTTCTGCAGAATACAACATTCAGTCCCTTCAGTTAATTAGGTACAACTTCATCTCATCTTTCTACCAACTATAATATACCATCATTCAGTCTCCTTTCACCAGATCACTTTTCGTCTCCACCACATGCTTGCATCCCCTTCACCCCCTCCCTCCAGCCACAGCCAATTGAAAGCAAGCCTTTAGACTCAGCTGATCCTCTGCTTTCTCCAACGCCAATGGACTCCCAGCCCTCCACCTATGTTCCCCTGTCATGAGTGTTTCAGAGAGGGATCATTGTACTCCAGTGATTCGCCCCAAGGGACGAGCAGCCATGCTTCCCAGCAGGTGGCTGGAGATGGGAGTGCAGAGGTTGGGAGTATGTGGCAGACGCGAAAAATCCTAGACCCCAGCAGATTGCTTAGGGCTCGATTTCACAATCCCAAATGATTCAATTCCCCCACCCCAGCTCTTAACTATGAGAAAGGTGAGCAGAATCACAACCACAACCTAAACTTTCCAAGTTGATGACTAGTCCTATTCCAATAAATCCTTTCATTCAAGTCCTCCTGAGTCATAGTAACTATTGATTAAAGCATTTCACACGGATCATTATTCTCTACTGTTAGTTCTCAGTCAGGAGGAATGCAAAATGCCTATCTGATAATGTAGAGCAGGGGTGGCCAAACCGTGGCGCATGAGCCAAACGTGGCGCATTGGATGATTGCAAGTGGCGCATTGCAATCATCCAACGGACAGAAAAGGAGACGCTGTTTTACAACTGTGAAGAAAAATATACAGATAAATTTGGTCAGTGGATAACAATTATGCAGGAAGAAGCGGATCGGACAATAAGAAGGTTTTAGCAAGTGAAAGTGATTCTGACTTTCTTATTGTCCGATCCCCTTCTTCCTGCATAATTCTGGAGAGAGCACGCAGTTTGAAGTCAAACTCCGGCAGTGACGAAACGAGCAAAGTTGGCTCTTCTGGGACTCGTGGACTTCAACTCCCAGAATTCCTGAGCTAGCAGGGCAGAGGAGGAAGTAGTCAGTCACAAGCGCCGGCCCTGCTGCTCGTGTGCCGTTACTTCAGAGCAAAGGAAGCGTGGGGGGGGTAGAGGAGAAGAAGGAGGAAAGGGAGGACAGCAGGGCTCCGAGGAGGGGGGCCGCTGTTGCTGCCTCCGCTGCTGCTGCTGCTTCTCAGAATGCAGAAGCTGTGTGGAAGATCCGCCCGGGGCAAGCCTTCTCATTGCCCCGCGCTTGCTTTTGTTCCCGCCGGCTGCTGGTGCTGGTGAGGTGCTTTGCCAGCCCTGGTTGTTGTGATTGTTACTCCTGCGGGTCATTCTTATTTCCAGGTGGGAGTGGGGAAGCGCCCTCTTTCCCTCCCTTCTGAAAGAGGCGCGGGGATGCCAGAAGTGGCGGCATCAGACTTGGCGTCTTGGAAGAGGGCTGGGCGAGGGAGAAAGGAGCCACAGTGGGGATTGCTTTGCAGGGAGGAAGGAAGGAAGGAAGGAAAGTTAGGAAGGAAGGAAGGAAGAAAAGTTAGGCAGGAATGAAAAGAAAGAGAGAAAGAAAGAAAGAAAGAAAGAAAGAAAGAAAGAAAGAAAAGAAAGAAAGAAAGAAAGAAAGAAAGAAAGAAGTTAGGAAGGAAGAAGGAAGGAAGGAAGGAGAAAAGACAAAGAAAGAAAGGGTGGGAGGGAGGGAGGAAGGAAGGAAGGTTAGGAAGGAAGGAAGACAAAGAAAGGAAGGAAGGAAGGAAGGAAGACAAAGAAAGAAGGGAGGGAGGAGAAAAGACAAAGAAAGAAGGAAGGAAGGAGGAAGAAAGAAAGAGAGAGAGAGACAGAGAAAGAAAGAAAGAAAGAAAGAAAGAAAGAAAGAAAGAAAGAAAGAAAGAAAGAAAGAAAGAAAGAAAGAAAGATTGTATGGCCGCCCTGAGTCCTGCGGGAGTGGGGCAGCATATAAAAACGACCAAAATAAAAAAATAAATAATAAATGGCGGATCGGAACTCGTCTGCGAAAAAATTTGTCGGATGGCATGCTTAAGGTTGGCCACCACTGATGTAGAGGAAGGAACTGCAGGCACAGAGCCCAGCCAGTTCTACCCTGCTTTTGCTACAGCAAAATTCCCCACCTCCAAGCCATCATGATGAAAAATGGGTGGTTTTGAGACACGTTTAGACATCATTGTCCTCCTTGTCCTGCAGCACAGTCCCTTCTGCTGGCAGATAGCAGCAGCAGCCTTCAGTGGCGGCCTACTTCTCATTGCAAGTTATGAGGGATATGCTTTCTGGCTACTTTCAAAATACCTTCATTACTTTTTCATTATGTATATGTTAATCTCTATCATTAATGTACATGATTCTCCTATACTGGGTAATAAAACATACAGCCATTCCTGTGTTTTGCTTATTTCCTCTCCAGAGTTGGTATTAATTGTAACATTGTTCATTATCCATACTGTATTATGGGGCACAAATTGAAAAAGAAACCAAAACTTTTGGCCTTTAGAATTCTTTGCTTTAAAGTGTTTACTTGAATAACTCAATAGAGGGAAATTGCTCTGTAACATGTTTATATAAGTTGTTAAAGAGAAAACAACATGTCTAAATATTTTACTCAGCACAGGAAATATCCCTGAGGGGTCCATGATCTATATATGAGTGTTAGCATCTTGACATGCAGTATAATATGTTCCTTGTTCTGTGAACTATGGCCAAAGACAAACTCTAAAATGCTTATATTTTAGCTATAAGTTTGACAATTACTTGAGTAAAACTGAAATGATTAAGAAACTGATTAAATTATATTTCAATTTTAGAGCAGTTTCAGTTCCAACTACAGTAATTTATTTTACCTCCTATGATCAACTACGTGATGCCCTCGTTTATAAATTAGGAGATAATGACTGCATTCCACTTATTGCAGGAGCCATAGCCAGATGTGAGTTTACTAATCTGTAATTTACTGTTAACCGTTTACTGTAACAAAACTTATATTAAAAATTAACCATTATGACTCAGAGTTAGGAGATACCTTTAGCATGAATGGTTCATCCTTCTATCCTGAATTCCTCCTTTACCTTGTCTAAGCTAACACTGATTAAACTTAAATTTTAATGGTGATCATGGTAAATATGTTGATGTAAGAGCTGAATATAGCATATATGCAAAATTTGTCCTATTTCATGGCCTAAAGCAACAGCCCCCAAGCTTTTGAGCACAAGGGACCAGTTCCATGGAGGATGGTTTTACAACACAACAGGGGCGTGATTTTGTGCACTGCCTGGATCCTGCGTGTGGACAGATGGGCCTTTGCTCGCTTGCATGACCTATTTCCTCACGAGCTGTGGATCAGTACCAGTCTGTGCCGTAGTGGTTGGGGACTCCCTGCCTAGAGCATTATTAACTAGCAGGGCAATAGAATATGATTATCACTTTTTTAAAGACCAATTTCCATTGTACAGTCAAATTATATAGTTGTCATTGTAATATACCAGTTATGAATTGTATTTACTTGTTCAGGCATTTTCTTGTTTAAAGCACGTTTCATATATAATTGGGAAGAAAGTCTCTGAAAGATGCATTTCAATTTCCCACAATAGCTGTCATAAACCTTACTTGAAGGAGGGATTTTCATTTATTTGTAGTCCTAGGTTACAATTTTTAATTCGGACTGGAATTTCCATCACTAAAATAGTCGTTAAGGAAAAGATCACATAACCATGCTGTTTAGTGTTAGTCGAAATTTTGTTTGTAAGGCCAGGACCTCCTGCTTCTGTTCTGCATAACGGTCTCTCCTTCAACTCCCCCACCACCACCATTTCTGCTCCTTTGGCCAACTTACATTCCACTGCTTTACACCTCCCTCCAGGATCCAGGCACGTAGGTTCTGTTGGTCCAGAGCTTGCCTCCACCTCTCACTGGAGGCTGAAGGCTGGTTCTCCAGGACTCCATTCAATAGAGGAAATTGAGGAATAAGGACTTCCTGGAGGTGCAATTCATATTCTGAAACTTGCATTTTGGAAAACAGCACTTCCAACGGGAGAACAAGGGCTTCCCAGAAGTGCAATGTGTGTTCTACAGCTCATTTGAAGCATTCCTGAAGAACTGGAGAAAAGAGCCAAGGTGGCGCAGCGGTTAGAGTGGGGTACTGCAGGCCACTTTAGCTGACTATGATCCGCAGGTCAGCGATTCAAATCTCACCGGCTCAAGGTTGACTCAGCCTTCCATCCTTCCGAGGTAGGTAAAATGAGGACCCAGATTGTTGAAGGCAATATAAATATACATTGCTTACTGGTGTAAACTGCTTAGAGAGTGCTTGCACTGTGAGGCGGTATATAAATGTCACTAATAAATAAAATAAATAAATAAATAAACTGGCCTATGGGCTTCAGTGAAGGTTGAAGACAAGCTCAGTGCCAATAGAATCTTATATGTCTGGATCCTGCGATATGCGGAGGAGTGTAAGGCGGCCAAAAGCGATATTTTTATGAAAATGTGATATTTTGATAATGACTAAAGTTTTCCTTAACAATTAATTAGGGATAATTGTTTGTTGTGCTGTCTAGAGCAAGGTTAATACTAACTCCAGTAGATTATGTACAATTATACCTGACTTGTGTGTGGTATAAAATGGCTCTCGGGGCTATATGTGATCCATGTTGGAGCCTATAAGCAAATGCATGAATGAACAGATTTGTTAAGGATCCCCGTGGAAGGAAGAATCTTTATTTTCATCTTCTTCCTAAAATTCTGCTAGGGTAGCTCTACAAAGGAGATACAGTGATCTGAAGCTTAGTAATCAAGGAGGGGAAGAGAAGCCTCATAGCCATTCACTGACTTTGGGATTATAAATATGATGAGTAAGGTACCAGGTGCAGCCCATTATGCAAAGTGAAATGAGGACAAATTGCAAGAGGAATAAAGAATAATCTATAAAATTAAAAATAAAGAGACTAGAAAACACAAAACCCTATACGACACTGTTCCTTTGACTATGACTTCTTGCTAATTGAAATCTTAAATATAGTAATTAGCTAGTTAGGCTCAATTCATGAAGTTTTCAAGCCAAGGAGCCAGCCCTTTAATTTTATCTGCTGATAGAATTAATTTATTAAAGTATTCCTTGGGTTACAAGGGCAATTGGAACAGGATTGCCATCACAAAGTGATGCAGATGTTATCATATGGCTTAGTGGCAATATTTCGGAAGTCCCAGTTGGCAATGTAAGTCTAAGACATGTGGCTTGTTAAGCAGGAAATGGCAGATGTTCCAGGTAAGGGGCAGCAGGATGGGGAGCCCTGGGAGGAACAGCGCAGACTGCATGTGAGTTGGGGGAGAACTTGGGAGGGCCAGCACAGGTCATGCATGTGTTGGGGAAGTCTGGGGGAGGACTGCTGCAGTATAATATGTGTTCAAGAAGGCCGGGGCTAGATGGTACATGGGGCACATATGCAGGAAAGTCAGAGATTGGATCACATGGCAGGATTTGCGTGCAGGAAGACAAGAATCTTACCAGAATGACTTACAACCTTCCTTGACAACTTTCCTATTGATTTTGCTTGTGGGAAGCCAGCAAGGAATGTGGCAAATGACAATCGCATGACTGCAGGATGCTACAACCATCGTGAATGTGAACCAGTTTCAAAGTACCTGCATCATGATTAGGTGACCATGGGAATGCCGCAATGTCTGGAACTTTGAGGACCAGTCATGCTCGTTTAGCATAGTCACAATTTTGAATGATCACTGAATGAGTGGTCAGTAAGAAAAAAGGGCTACCTGTAGTTTGTAAGTTTTGTTCTTTGCTTCTGAATATTGAAAAAGAAAAGGTGAACCATTCTTACCGCCTGAAACTGATGTTAAAGGGTCAGGTTTGGGATCATGCATCTTTTAGAGGTTCTTCAGATTGTTACTTCCTTTCTGATATTAGCAATTGGGATGCAGAACATCTTGAGAATTGGTTTGTAAAATTAGTGTGTTTCAATCTACCCATAGTATTAAATTGTTTGTCAAATAGTATTCGTAAAAAAATTGTGGTTATTAAAAACAAAACTGAAAACTTATTAATTCCTCATATGAAGACCAGAGAGGACCATGAAATTTTACGTTTAGAGCATTTCATTCTCATCACAATAAATCTGGGTTAATGAAGCATTCACTGAATTTAGAATCAATCTGTACAATAAACAATGTTAGAATCTTGAGTTATTTACATGAAAGTTTAATTAATTAATTAAGTTGAATTAATAATTTATTAAATGTACCGTATTTTTTGGCGTATAAGACGCACCGAAGTATAAGACGCACCTTAGTTTTGGGGGAGGAAAACAAGGAAAAAAAACCTCTGCCTCCCAGCAATTTGCCAAACAGCACAGATGATATACACTGTTTGCTGTGTATTTCTGTGCATGTGTGCTTGACCCATAGAAATAGCAAAAATTGGAGAAATGTACATTATGGCAGTATATTAATCCCAGAAAGTTTTCTTAAATGCAATCACACTAACTCCTCCCAATTATTTAAATAGATCTACTCCAAACATGACTAAGTCAGGGTTTAATTCAGCTTCCTTATTTTAATATTAATACTTAATACTAAAACAGGACATTTCAGATTATACTTTTACAGATCTTCAAAATTGATGTGGCTTTCTGGAAGGCTTTCTGCTATTTAAAAGAAGATACAATAGCACTGGGCCTCTTCGAGCAAGCATTTATTTTAAAAAGCTTCATTTTGTTAAGTTGTCTAGAACAATAATAAAGCAGTCTTTAAAAAATAAGTCTTATAATTTGAACACTCTACAAACATTTAACAAAATAACATATTAACAGAATCTGCCTCTACCTAGGATAGAACTCACAACCTCCTGACTGTGAGGCAAGAGCTCTACCTCTAGGCTACAGCAGCTGTAGCTTACCTCCTTGCAATTTCAGCAGTGTAACATTGCCACCAGTTTATCTCCCAGCATTTTGTTTCATTACAGCCACCGTAGTTAGTTTCATTTTACCACGTGGCTTGCAAGCCTCTGTCAGCTGTAGGTCAGGAGGCAAGTAATCTCTTAGTGTGCTAATAAGACTTTGCCCTGTTTACTGCAAAGAGGTAAATTACTGGCAGGCAGAGGCCAAAGGGTGGGGGTGGCTAGGTGGGGCTGCATTCGGTGTATAAGACGCACCCAAATTTTCACCCTCTTTTTGAGGGTAAAAAAATGCGTCTTATACTCCGAAAAAAATGGTATATAATACCTGACTCTTAACAATTCTGAGATGAATTATACTGTTGAATCAATAGCTATCCACATGCTTATTATGTTGTGAAATGGTTAATGTACAAAAATAATAGATATGGGCATATACCGAAAGCAAATGTCTTGCAGAAAAAAAGTTTGTAAATTTTGAGCACTGTGTTTCTTTCTGTCTCAAATTTAGTATGTTCTGCTACTGTAATAAGTCCAATTGAAATGATTAGAACAAGAATACAGTCTGGACGATTGACTTACACACAACTGCTTGCTTGCATCAGTACAGATGTGACCCAAAATGGCTGGCTTTCACTCTGGAAAGGATGGGGTCCTACTATCCTTAGAGATGTGCCATTCTCAGGTATGACTTCTTTCAGAAATACATATTTTTATATGTGTTGGCTCCTACAAGCTCTCTTCTACTGAGGATTTTAGGGTTCACGAGATATAAGTTTTAAAAATACAGTTGTGTTTTACAAGTATAAAATATGTGTATATCATAGGTACATGATACATCTTTCAAATTTACTTTCCTCAGTTAATAGAATACAACTCTATTTTTATAATGTTTTAGATGGTGATTTTGGCTTTATACCAGCATTTTTTTCTTCAGATATTAACCAAATCATCTTGCCCTTTAGTTTTTGACAGAATTCAGTGCTAGAACCATAGCTATCCGTAGCTATTATTAAAAAAAGAAGAGTTAAGCTTTTCAGTGGTTGACAAAGGAAGAGTACTGGGCATTGATAGATGCTAATATTTCTATTATTATTTGCAATTATCTGAAATTAAAATAATGCTCAGGTGAAAAAACTTTTTTATGCTACTGTTTGTAATTGGATTCACACATCATCTTAAGTGTGGTTTTCTAAATCTGCTTTATTATATAAATCACAGTTGATTACATTCACACATCATATTCAGCCAAAATTAAATAAACTGTTTTATGCATTAGCACAGTATCTGAATCTTATTTGTATTGATGTTCATGCTTCATAGAAACATCATCCCCAATCAGGTAAGTCATAAATAGCAATAGCACTTAGACTGATATACCGCTTTGCAGTGCTTTAGAGCCCTCTCTAAGCAGTTTATAGAGTCAGCATATTGCCCCCAACAATCTGGGTGCTCATTTTACTGACCTTGGAAGGATGTGTCATGGCCCTATCAGAGCCCAGTTCAGAAGAAGAGTTGGAAGCAAGGTCTTCTGATGGGGATAGGAATGTTTGGAGAGGCCAGGGGCTGAGGACGGTGTTGTCCCAGACCCCTCAGGCATTGAAGGAAGTGGTCAAGTGGATTGAGAGTTGCCTGCTCTTCCAGACACAGGGAAGGATCGGCTTCTGACAGGCAGTGATGCTGATAGGCAGCAATCCAGAGGTGGTATTCAGCAGGTTCTGACCAGTTCTGGACAACCGGTAACGGAAATTTTGAGTAGTCCGGAGAACCAGTAAATACCACCTCTGACTGGCCCCGCCCTCATCTATTCTCTGCCACCCGAGTCCCAGCTGATCAGGAGGAAATGGAGATTTTGCACGAACCTTCCCCTGGAGTGGAGTGGGAATGGAGATTTTACAGTATCCTTCCCCTGCTACGCCCACCATGCCATGCCCACCAAGCAATGTGCCACTGCCACCAAGCCATGCCCACATAACTGGTAGTAAAAAAAATGAATCCCACCACTGCAGCAATCCCCTCTGACGAGGAACAGCTACTTCCCCCACTTGATCCAAGGGTACAGAGAGCAGAGCATAGGCAAGCTCAGAGAAGGACTGTGCCATTCCTCCTCACAAGGAACACCTGAGTGGATTGATTTAAAGAGAAGCTGTGGGGAGTTAGTCTTTGCCAGGAACAATTGTTTGTTTTGGCTTACATTCCCCTGGCTTTGACTCGTGCCTTTTGCCTTGCTAGCCTTGAGGATGGCCTTTTGCCTTACCTTGAGAACTGCCTTTTTCTTTGTACCTTGTCTTTGCTTTGAGGACTGCCTTTCATCTTGATTTTGCCTCATGAACTCGCTTAACTGGGTGGACTGGACTTGGGATCCTGGACTTGCTCTGTGACCATGCTCCTACTCCGTTGACTTTCTTTGTTATATATAGGCTATTGTTTGGGGGACTGAGGTTGGCTGCCTTCAGGGTAGTATGGGGTGGAGCCTTACGTTGGAGGGCCATTTGTTGTAATATTTACTTAGAGCAATAAAGGACTCCCTAGAGGCCTGCCTGTCATTGACAACCTGGATCATAATAAGATGGAAAGCTAAGTCAGCCTTGAGTCGGTCAGTATCAAACTCTTGGCAGTGGAATACAGAGTTAGCCTGTAAGACTGCATTCTAACCACTACACTAACTATTCACTAGGCTGCATTACTATTAGTATTAGTTTTTCTCATCGTTCCTATCACCCATCTCCTCCCCTTATGACTGTATGACTGTAACTTGTTGCTTGTATCCTTACGATTTATATTAATATTGATTGTTTCCTGATTGCTTACTTGAACGCTATGACAACCATTCTTCACAAATGTATCTTTTCTTTTATGTATACTGAGAGCATATGCACCAAAGACAAATTCCTTGTGTGTCCAATAAACACTTGGCCCAAACACTTGGCCAATAAAGAATTCTATTCTATTCTATTCTATTCTATTCTATTCTATTCTATTCTATTCTATTCTATTCTATTCTATTCTATTCTATTCTATTCTATTCTATTCTATTCTATACCACCACGGCGCATGCTCAAATAGGCAACTGATGACAGTTTTCTTATTAGATAAAAGATGATATTAGATAGATAGATAGATAGATAGATAGATAGATAGATAGATAGATAGATAGATAGATAGATAGATAGATAGATAGATAGATGATAGATAGATAGATAGATAGATAGATAGATAGATAGATAGATAGATAGATAGATAGATAGATAGATAGATAGATGATAATGTATGTCAAGGTACAACATATTTTTCTTTGTGAATATGTAATAATTTGATTTATTTGTTCAGAGTTAACCTTATATAGTACGGGTATAACCATTTGTTCAGTAACTATTTGAAGATATGATGGCATTGAATGAATACCGTGTTTCCCCGAAAATAAGACATGTCCTGATAATAAGCCCCACAGGGCTTTTCAGGACATGCATTGAAATAAGCCCTGCCCGAAAATAAGCCCCCCCCCAACTATTATCCGGGGAAAGGGGGGGACATGCCAGGAGCCGCTTTTTCTCTGGCAGGCACCCTTTTGGCCGGGAGAGCGACAGCAAGCGAGAGGTGGGTGCGCACACACCCCGCGGGACTAGCTCGGCTCATCTGAGCTCTGCCTACATCAGTTTGAAAAGCGCTCCTGCCTGTGAAGAACAGGAGGCGAGCATAGAACCCTGCCTCATCATCTCCTCACAGGCAGAAGTGTGTTTCAAACGCTGCCGGAGCCAGCCCAGCGGAGTGCGCTAGTTCTGCAGGATGTGCGCGTACCCACCTCTCTCTCTTTCTCTCTCTCTCTCTCTCTCTCTCTCTCTCTCTCTCTCTCTCTCTCTCTCTCTCTCTCTCTCTCTCTCTCTCTCTCTCTCTCTCCCTCTATCTCCCCCTCCCTCCCTCCCTCTCTCTCTCTCTGCCAAAAGAGTGCCTCCCTCAGTCGCTCGCCGGCTCGGGCCGCTCATCCACCTGCCCTCCCTGCGTCTTTCAAATGGAGGATGCAGGCGAGGGCGGTGTGTGGGAATCCCCTGCAGGGACAGCCACCCGTGCTGACACTCGGTGCTGTGTCCACTGATCCTCCCTCGCCTTCGGTTCTCGAGCAAAGCAGGAGGGTGAAGAAACTCTCGCGGGCTGTCTGAGCATCTCTCTCTCGGCGGGGGGGGGGGGGGAAGAGTGCACGTAAGACACAGCAGGAGAAGGAAGACACCAGGAGAAGGAACCTCTGAAGGAACCTCTGAATGCAAGTGCTGTGTTCAGCCTCTTGGAGCGAACTCATTCCTTCCAAAGAGATGGGGGGAATCCCCTGCAGGGACAGCCACCCGTTCCTCGGTGCTGTGCCCACTGATCCGCCTCCGGCTCTCGAGTGAAGCGGGAGGGTGAAGAAACTCATGGGCTGCCTAAGGAAGCCAAGCTGACAGCCAAACTTCTAGCCGGGCTCAGCCACGCTTCCTTGTCTCTTCCAAACACACTGAACACAAGAAATCTTTCTCTCTCCCAAACTCCGCCAGAAATGAGTGTTCGTGAGACTCTTGGAGCGAAAGGGGAAAGATTTTTTGCGTTCAGCAAGGTTCCTTCTCCTGGTGCTGTGTCTTATGTGCACTCTTCCCCCCCACCTGCAGAAAGAGAGAGAGGGACACGTTTGGAAGAGACAAGGAAGCGCGTGCCCGGCTGCTTCTGCCACTGAGCCCGGCTAGACGTTTGGCTGTCAGCTCTTCCTCAGGCATCCCGCAAGAGTTTCTTGCCCCTCCCGCTTCTCTCGAGAGCTGGGGGTGGCGGGTGGGAGACAGATAGCTGTGCACTCTCTTCCCAACCTATTTAAACAGCCAAGCGCCGCCAGGAAGACTTTTTCGCCCGCCAGTCGGAGCAATGGATAGAGCCCGCTTTGCCTTCTGAAAACAACCAGCGCCCAACTATGGTATGGCCTCGCAGGCTCCGTTAACTCCAAAGATTTCGGAGCTCGTGCAGCCCAACAGGAAACTCCCCCGGAGACAAAACGACCCTCCCAGTGCGCGCCCCTTTTCCCTGTCTGCGGCTTTCCCCCGATCTTAGTTGGGCGCTGGTAGTTTGCAAAAGGCAAAGCGGTGTCTGTCCGTCGCTCCAACTGGCAGGCGAAAAAGTCTTCCTGGCGGCGCATGGCTGTTTAAAAACATCATTGGGAGTGCACGGCTGTCTCTCTCCCACCACCCCGCCGCCACCCAAAAGCTTTTCTCATGGGCTGCTTCTGCTGCTGCGCCCAGCTAGAAGTTTGGCTGTCAGCTCGGGTTTGGTCGCCGGCTGCTTCTGCTGTGCAGGGATGGCTGAGGTGCTGCAGGTGTTGCTGCTGCCCTCACTGCCGCCGCCTACGCAAGCCCCGGCCGGCCCCCTGCAGGCCAAGCTCAGCTGCGGTCAGGGAGCACTGGCCGTGGCCGGGCCGGCCAAGCTGCATCTGTCAGGGCTGCCCTCGGCGTGCGCTCTGGTCAGTCAGTGATCAGGTGGGAGGACCGCGGGGAGATTGGAGCAGAGAGGAGCAGGGGGGAAGAGGAGGCGTCCAATGACCATCACCATAGAGCAGGAAGCGCACTCGCAGAGCGGCCGCTGCCCTGCCTGAGGTTTGGAAGCCGGAGAATTTGGGGGAGAGAAAGAAAGACTTCTGCTGCTTTCCTTGCATGCAGCCAAAAGCAGAAGTCTTTTTTTCTTTCTCTCCCCCAAACTCTGGCTCTGCGGCTTCCAAAACCCAGCCAGGGCAGCAGCCACTCTGCAAGTGCGCTTCCCGCTCTATGGTGATGGCTGGAGCTGGAGCTGGAACTGGAACTAAACAGATTGGCCGAGAGATGC
Organism: Diadophis punctatus similis; assembly: GCA_023053685.1. Taxonomy (NCBI): domain Eukaryota; kingdom Metazoa; phylum Chordata; class Lepidosauria; order Squamata; family Dipsadidae; genus Diadophis; species Diadophis punctatus. The sequence continues at coordinate 29,144,362 of JALIGW010000007.1, read as the reverse complement.
CACGGAGCTGTCAGATTCCAGTAAGACGCGCGTCTCGCAGCCCAGCCCGCCTCCTGCACCCCGAAAATAATAAGCCACTCCCCTATAAGGCCAGGGGAATTTTTGGGGGGTCAAAAATATAAGCTCCTGTCTTATTTTCGGGGAAACATGGTAGTACTTATGCCTGATTATTGAAGTTATGGATAGTGCAGCATCCCTGCAGCCACATGGTCAAAATTCACATCACTGTACTTGACAGCCTGCCCACATTTACAATGCAAGGTGCACTTCAACTGCCCACCACCACCTACTGTATCTCTCCCACCACCATCACCTTTGCCAGTATTATACCACTCCTGCTGCCCCCAGCTGACCATCATTGCTGATGAGGCTGCCAGGCCCTTTGTGAATGTAGCCAGGTTAGGGGTGACTGTTACCAGGGCAATGCATCATGCAAGCATTTAAAAGTGTCTGTTGCATTTCAAATTTCTAAAACAACTTCTTAGCACATAAGCAATCAATCAATTGCAATTTCAAACTTTTTAATGTTTCACTATTTGATCCCATAGCACTATACTGGTACAATTATGAATATTTCAAGATGACCTTATGCAAAAAATCAAGTTTGCATGAGCCAACATTTTTTATCATCTTCTCATCAGGAGCAGCAGCCGGTTCTGTAAGCCAAATTTCTGTTGCTAATAGTTCATATAAGAAAACATACGCATATTAAGCATTCATAAATTTGTAAAATATTTGGTCATTTTAGTCTTATTTGAAATTAATGATGTTGATTGAACAAAATAATAAATTAAAAAATACATGTGATAAAATTAGATGAAGTTTAAAAATATTTACTTCTTTGAAATAGTGATCAGTCAGAAGGAACTCATCTGCTTTGGGCATGCAACTACTGTAGATGATAAACCAGATGCTCAACCAAGAAGTTGGAGATTTACACTTTTGAGCTTTGGTGCTAGAGAAAACTCCTGAAAATATCATGGATAGCCAAGAAAACAAACAAAGCAAAATAGATCACTCCATAAAATATAGATTAAACTTCACTTAAAGTGCAAACCACCAGGCACAAATTATATTTTGGACAAATGCTAAGACCTAGCTCTCTTAAGATACCTATAATACTGGAAAAGGTGGAAGAAAAAAGAAGATGACAAGCCTCAGCAAGATGGACAGACTCTTGTTAAAAACACAATGGATATATAATTGGAAGTCTAAAGGACCAGGTTGGGAACAGTTCATGTTGGAGGAAGTCTTTCCATACAATCAAAAGAATCAATATTGTTTGATGGCACATAATTATAACCAGAAGATTATATACATGGATAGGATAAGAGAATCAATGGAATGTTATTGAAAACTTTAATTTTTAGGAATTTTTTTCTTAGGAAGTCAGTTATCATATCATTTTGTAGTCTTTTCTTTCCTAGGCTAAATGTACCTAGTGCTTCCAATCATTTTGGAAAAAATTTCTTCAAGACTTTACCATCCTGATTGTCTTTCAGATGTCTTTCAGATTGTAAATGTTCTTCCTTAAGTGTGTTGTCCAGTATTCTAGGTGTTGCCTGATCAACGCTAAATATAAATGAAGAATGGCTTCACTTGATTTTAATATTGTACTTCTGTTGATGTAGAGGAGGATTGCATTTACTTTGTTTTTGATTGCTTTTTGCAGCCTGTAATTCATAGTTGAATCATGTTGAACTTGTCCTCCACTAAAACACAGATACTTTTCCATGTACGGCTGCCCAATACCATCTCTCCCACCCCATGCTAAGAAGAATTTTGATCTTTCCAGAATTTTTATATGTGGAAAACACAACATCTTCATGTTGACTATATTTCTCATCATAACATTTTCTAACTCCTGATCCAAGTCATGTATTCATCTGTTGAACGTGCAAGGTCTAAGACTGAGCAGACATTTTCAAGATTGAATGTACACTTTTGATATGATTATTCAATATGTTTGACATCCAACTAATAGTAGCATTGTCAAGTTCACATTTTGTCATCTTATTTATCAAGATTAAATGGTAGATTTGTTAAATATTTTGCTGAAGTTAAACTACTATATGTGTAATGCATTCTTGATTAGCTAAACTGATCATTCTGACAAAAAGAAAATCTGCCCAGCTGTCTTTAATTAGTCAAATCAATGTGGTTTAATTTAATGAAAGGTTATAAAAATAACTCTCTATTGAATTGATTATTACATTATTAGCTATTGAATTGGTTATTATAAGAACCCCATAACTATTTTTTGTAAATATATGCACAAAACAGATTGATTACAAAAATGTGGCTTATTTATATTGCTTTTTTATAAATTAGGCTTTTGAAATTTTTTGTTTATTTTTTAAAGTTGTTATATAGTTGAAACTTCTACAATACAAGTAGTAACTTTTTTGTTTTAATGAACAATTACAACTTGCTAAAATTTTCACATGTTTTTCTCCATCTAGATCAGCGGTTCCCAACCTGGGGGTCGCGACCCCTTTGGGGATCGAATGACCATTTCCCAGGGGTCGCCCCGGCATCCTCAACTCCCCCTACTGTCACAAGCCTGGCCATATCCCGCCCCACAACCCGCACCCCCACTGCAACCCACCCCGCCGCCGCCATTTGGGTTCTTTTACCCTCTGCGCATGCGCAAAGTGTTCTGTGCATGCGCAGAGGGTAAAAGAACCCAAATGGTGGTGTCCGGGCGAAGTCTCCAGATTCAGGAGAGGTCTCTGCTCGCTTCGCGTGTTGCCTCTGAGAGCTTTTTGAGCCCCGTCGCGAAAGGCTTTGGCGGGGCTGGGCGGGGCGAAAGACTTTGGCGTCGCGAAAGACTTTGGCGGGGCTGGGACAGGCGGCTGCCCGGAGAGAGCCATCCCCTTCGCCCCTAACGCTACAGGTAGATGGGAGAGATTCTGCGAAGGGGATGGCTCTCTCCGGGCAGAGCCGGCTCCTTGTCGCCCACGCGTGGCTCGCCTTCCTTCATCAGCTGGCCGCGGGTGGATGCCGAGGCGAGCGGGGGCAGCCGCAGCGGCCGCCAAGGGGTTTCCCCGTCCAGGCGCGGCACCTGAAGCCCCGGGGGCTCCTCCGTGGCGCGCGCCGGAGCCGAGCATCCCTTGGCACATTCTCTCCAAGTGGCGGCACCCCACTTGGATGCTGCCGAGCGTGCAAAGCCGACGGAGCAAAGTGAGGAACATGGCGACAGGTAGCAGCTGGAAGCCCGGCTCTGCTCCGGCCACCCTTCGGCCGCTGCTGCCGCTGTTGCTGCTGCTGCTCGTGGGGTCACACCGGCCGGCCGCCTCCGCTCCTCCTCGTACCCTGCTGTTGCATCGCACCCTGACCTTGCAGCCCCAGGATCCGCTTTGCGTGGCTGTAAGCTCAGGATCCCCCCCCCGGCCCCGGGCAGACTCCAAGGAGGAGAAGGAGCGTCCCGCCGTCACCGGAGGAGCCGGTGAAGGTGTACGGCCAGGTGAGAGGTCCCTGGACAGGCATCTCTGCCCCTGAGTTGCTCTGCCGTGCCGCGACCCTCTTTGGCTGGCCTCCCCTCTCTTGTTCCTCCCCCAAGCTGGCTTCAATTCCAGCTTTTGCTCCTGGGGGCTGAGCGAAGAGGAGGGGGGGCCCTCCGGAATGGAAACGTCCTTGGAAGATCCCCTTTGCCACCACTTGCAAACCCCCTCCGCACTGTTGCATTTGCTCCCGCGAGGGTTCCAAATAAAAAACATCTGCCTGTCCCGGCCTCGCCAAAGTCGCGCACACCTTTTGCGACGGGGATCGAAAAGCTCCCAGAGGCAACATGCGAAGCGAGTGGAGACCTCGCCCGGATCTGGAGACTTCGCCCGGATGCCGCCATTTGGGTTCTTTTACCCTCTGCGCATGCACAGAATGCTTTGTGCATGCACAGAGGGTAAAAGAACCCAAATGGCGGCGGCGGGGTGAGTCGCGGTGCGGGGACACGGGGTGCAGCATTAGGAAGGTTGGGAACCGCTGATCTAGATTTTCTCAGTAGGAATAAGCTCCTGCTTTGGAATAGAATCAATATTTGGTATTTTATTTCAATTGTCTGTCCAATTAGCATATTAAATGTTAAAAGTTTATCACAGTACAATTAGAAAAAGACTGAACAAGTATGGTTTGTTTGGAAGGGTTGCCAAGAGAATGCCTCTTCTCTCTAAAAAAGAATATGGCAGCACGGCTTATGTTTGCAAAGTTGTATCTGAATAAATAACAAGACTTCTGGAACAGTGTATTTGGACAGATGAGACTAAAGTGGAGATGTATGGCCATAACGCATAGCGTCACGTTTGGTGAAAACAAACCCAGCATATCAGCACAAACATTGCATACCAACTCTCAAGCATGGTGGTGGAGGAGTAATGATTTCGGCTTATTTTGCAGGACCTGGGTATCTTGCAGTCATTGAATCAACCATGAACTCCTCTGTATACCAAAGTATTCTAAAGTCAAATCTGAGGCCATCTGTCCGACAGCTAAAGCTAGGCTGACATTGGGTCATGCAACAGGGCAATGATCCCAAGCATACCGGCAGGCAAATCTGCAATAGAATGGCTTGGGGGAGGGGGGGGGAGAATCAACAGCCTAGTCAAAGTCCAGACCTAAATCCAATTGAAATACTGTGGTGGGACCTTAAGAGAGCTGTGGATAAACAAATGCCCACAGAACTGAAACAGTGTTGTAAAGAACAGTGATCCATAATGCTTCCACAACGATGTGAGAGACTGATAAGTTATGCAGAAAATGATTACTTCAATTTATTGCTGATAAAGCTAGTTCTACAAGCTATTGAATCATAAGGTGTACTTAGTTTTTCACACATGGCTTCTCGATTTTGGCTTTCTTTTTGTAAAATAAATGATGACATGGTGTAATATGTCATGTGTTGTTGTTTATCTAAAGTTGTATTTACCTATTTTTAAGAACTGCAAAGGACCAGATGATTTTTACTATGTTCTGATATGTAAAATCATAGAACTCAGAAAGGGTGTAGGTTTTTTTCATACGACTACATATTTTTTCTTTCTTCTTCCCTTTTTCCTTTTTTATATGCTCTTTTTTCTGTTTCTATTTTTTTGTGGTTTGTATTATTCTCTTCGTTTATACTTCTTACTATATTTTTAAAAATAGAAATTCATATTTTAATAACATCATGTTAATTCTGGTAAACATTTAAATTCCAATATTGAAAGTTACACTATTTGCATTTTGGCCATTTAACATTTAAAAGTATTTTTCCTTGCAGATTGCAGCTACATTAACTTTACCATTTGATGTAATAAAAACACTCAGACAGACTGAGCTTTGGGAACTTGATATTACACATTGTAAGTTTTTTTAAGATTCAGAAGTATTCTAGTTCCATAACATCTTCCTATTTTAAAATACACAAAACCCTATTTGGGGCTTCAGGATTTTATTATTGATGTGTTTATAATATCAAGAATTGAATATGTTCAATCCTAGAGTACTTAGAATCTGCAGAATGGTACAGACATGATGTTGCCTCTATAAGGAGGAAAAGAATACTCAGAAAATATTAAATTACATTATACATTTTTGAACACATTCTTAAAAACCTGATGTCATATTAGAAAATGATTTTTTCTTGTTTATAACATATAGCTATAGGATAGAAAACACAATGATTTTATTACAAATACTACTGTGCAAAATTTACTTCTAAAGTTTAGTATAGTGCCTTCTGACTATAAGGAATATGACTTCTGATTATAAGGAATATACCATATTTTTCGCTCCATAAGATGCACCAGACCATAAGACGCACCTAGGTTTAGAGGAGGAAAACAAGACAAAAAAATATCAGGCAGAGCCTGAGAGGACCACAGATAGTTGTTTTGTCATGTGCCAGGTCTGCCTATTGACTCCTGCACTGAGGAAAAGAGACAGAAGAGGTGGGCAATGACAAAGACAGAAGAGGCGGGGTTCAGCACTGTAAAAGGACCCCACCACCGTGGCCCAGCTACTATTCACCAAAGGACCGACACCGTTTCCACCCACTTTTGAGGGGAGGAAAGTGGGTCTTATGGAGTGAAAAATATGGTTAAAAGATGCTTTTGTTTTGCAGCTTTTTTGTTTGTCATTTTAAGTGCACTTATTTTAAATCTTATGTTTGTTAAAAACTGCCTTATAGTTAAAAGACAAGAAAAGTTCAGAACAGATTCTCACTGTATCCCATCTGAAAATAGTCTCTCAAGATTAATGTTATTATCATACAGTGGTTAAACAAAGTTGACATTAAATCATACTAAAAAAGTGTAGAAAAATTAGATGTGTTTTCTTTTACTCAGCTCCACAGAAGAAAACTAGATCAGTATGGGAAGTAATGAAGAGAATTGTGATTGAAAATGGATTTACTGGATTATTTACTGGTAAATTCTTGTTTGCTGCTGACTGTAAAATATTTTATTTCTACATATTACACATATAGCAATATCAAAGTTTTTACTACATAATCTAAGAAAGTTTTTCCACACTGCAGATTTCTCTATAAACTGTTTTGCCAACTTTGAAAAATAAAACTCCAAAATAAATAAAATCTTAGAGATAAACTCAATAATTTCGTTTGGAAATATTTATTATCGTCTTTGATGAAAGACTGCTAGAAGGGCCATATAAGAAAACGATATATTAAATATATGAAAAAGTAGAATAAAACAATTTGACACATTAGTATAGCCATATGTTTAAAAGTCTATATCAGCTTGAGGTGGAATCAAAAGTGACTATTTGACAAAAAAAATAGCTTGTATTCCAAAATGTGTAAAGTAATTTGGTTTTGACCAAAGAAGTTAAATTCCTTTAAAATTCTCATAGAATCTGATTAACTTCTTAATCAAATTACTAAATATTTTTTTCTTATGTGCTACCATTAGATACTTGCACAAAATATTTTCTTGTAGTTAATGGCTCAAAATGAATGAATCTCATAAAGACTGCAAATATCAGGGATTTGTCAGAGTTGCCTTTATATGTACATTTGTGTTTGTGTTGGTCTAATGGTTAAGGTATCTGACTTAAAATAGAAGACCATGAGTTCAAGTTTCACCTAAGTTATGAAAGCCAGCTGGGTGACTCTGGGCTCTCTTACCCAACCCATAGTATTACAGTGTTGTTGTTGAGGGGAAAATAGGAGAAAAGTGTGTTATTTGTAAAAATAATCAATGCAAACAAACAAATATAAATAAATAAAATCAAACAATAATTTGACTAACATCCCAATTATACAGAATTTATTCTCAAGCATGTTTTAATACAGGTTTGAGTAACTACATTGTTAACTTGTATGTAGCATTAAGTTATCATACAGATCCATCTTAAATACTTCTTTGGAAATGTAAAAAAGCAAGCAGTGGTTTTATAGACAGAGTATATTGTTTTGGAAGGTTTTTTTTCAATATCTAGTTTATTGTGATAACTCATTTTTCAATATAATTTTTCTTTCCCACAGGTATTATTCCAAGACTGACAAAAATTGCTCCTGCCTGTGCCATAATGATCAGCACATATGAATATGGGAAAACTTTCTTTCGTAGATTAAATAAAGACAAAGATATGAAGAACTATTAATGTTGTTTCTGTAAAATTGAAATGTCAGTACTTAGTATGCATAAAGGTCCACATAAACTGTATTTTATTATAGTTTTTACTCCCATTGCATATGCATCTATGCATCCATGCCTCTACCAACATTATGTTCAGAATTATTCCCTGTATGTTTAATATCCAAAAAACTTCTATCATGTTTCAAACATAAAATATAGTAAATCTTGCATAAACATATGGGAGAGAAAAGATTGAAATAAGCATATGTTTCTGCAAAAGAAGTGAGTACATAAACTTTAAAGCAATTTTCAGATACATACAGTGGTACCTCAGTATTTGACTGCTCTGAAAGTTGTAGAATTTGGTACTTGATACGTTTTATACAAAAATTTTGTCTTGGAACTTGTCATTCATTTGGTATTCAACGCACAAGCTAGAATTTGTTGGTATGAGCTGCCTCGTGACTCACTGTCCTTTCCAGCCAAAACAAAGGATCACATGTTATCTCAGGCCCTATGCACATCCTCTTGCGGTCTTAGTTTCTGTGGTCATTTTGTGTATTTTTGTGCTTTTCTTCTAATCATGGGTCCTAAGTAAAAGAGTAATAGCATTGAGCAGAAAAGAAAATTGCTTCGCACCACCAATGAGCAAAAAAAGAGGAAAAGAAATAACAGACAAATATGACAGCGGCATTCACATTACTGATCTTGCTAGGGAATACAGTGTGCCTAGAACAGTGATTGCGAACCTTTTCTGGTTCGCGTGCCCATGCCCATGCCCTTCCCACGCATGCGCACAATGGGCAAACTGGAAGTGCGGAAAAACTCACTTCTGGTTTGCCATTGGACTGTTTTTTGCACTCCGGAGGGTTCAGGGAAGCTTCCTGAAGCCCCGGAATGCAAAAAACGGCAAAACAGGCAAACCGGAAGTGCAGAAAACGCACTTACGATTTGCCCGTTTTGCTGTTTTTTGCATTCCGGAGCTTCAGGAAGCTTCCCTGAACCCTCCAGAGTGCAAAAAACAGCCACCGGCAAACCGGAAGTGCATTTTTCCGCACTTCCGGTTTGCCGGTGGGCAACGCTCGCGTGCCCTCCGCTATGGCTCCGCGTGCCACCTGTGGCACGCATGCCATATGTTCACTATCACGGGTCTAGAACAATATCATTAAGAATAAAGAAGTGTTCCCAAACACTTGAAGTTGAAAAATTGTTAATTTCGGGAAACAAAAACAAGAAGCAGTGGGTGACGTGTCAGAAGGCATGATATGTGAAAAAGTGAATCTGTTGCATGATGATTTTTAAAAAACAAACCATCACCAAGTGGTGAAAGTGTTGAAGTTTTTAAGGCCAGCTATGATTGGTTTGATAATTTTGAAAAGTGGACTGGCATCTATAGTGTTGTAAGGCATGACAAGGCAGTGAGTACTAATAAAACGGTTGCTGATGAATTCACCTCTGAATTCCTGCTATGAGACAACTTTTTTGGAAAAAAATGCCGAGTAGAACTTACCTCACAAAAGAGGAGAAGGCATTACCAGGTCACAAACCAGTGAAGGACATCCTATTGTTTTGTGGGAATGCTAGTGGGCTCTTAAAAATCAAGCCTCTACTACGTCTATCATAGTGAAAACCTGCAAGTTTTCAAGAAGCATAATGTCATTAAAAAGGAAAGTCCATGTGATGTGGAGAGCAAATAGCAAAGCTTGGGTCATGAAGCAATTTTTCACCAAGTGGATAAATGAAATGTTTGGTCCCTCCATTAAAAAATATTTGCTGGAGAAAGATTTGCCTCTGAAAGTGCTCCTACTAATGGACAATGCGCATACCCACTCTCCAGGGTTGGAACATGACTTACTGGAGGAGTTTAGCTTCATCACTATAAGATTCTTGCTCCACATTACTACTCTCACCCAGTCCATTGATTAGCAAGTCATTTCAAACTTCAAAACGTTTTACTCCAAGGTGCTTTTTCAGAGGTGTTCTGAAATCATCTCTGACACCCAGTTGACCCTCAGAATTCTGAATGAAGCATTTCAATATCCTACACTGCCTTAACTTTACTGTTAAGACCTGGAACAAAGTCTCTTATAGGACAATGAATTCAGCGTGGAATAATTTGTGGCCAGAAACTGACTCAGAAACTGAATGGTTTGAAGCTGACCCTAAGCCTGCCGGTACAGAGAGTACCGTTGTGCCTGATATTGTATCTTTGGGCAAATCCAGGGGTCTGGAGATCAGTGCTTCTGATTTTGAGTTAGTGGAAGAATATCATGAAGAGCTTAGCACTGAGAAGCTGCAGGAATTACAGAAGCAGCAACAAGAGATGGCTAAAGAGATTTATTCAGGTGAGGAGATAAGGATGTTCCTAGTTCCTTGATAAAAGAAATGTGTGAAAAATGGGCAGAAATTAAGAAGGGTGAAAAATACCATCCAGGCAAAGCTTTGACAAGCAGAAATGTGAATATTCAATGACTAAACTGTTGTGTCCTGAGATCTGCATACTAGCTGGGAAGTTTCCACACAGGTCCGCTCTATTGAGCAGAGCAGGTAATTGCTGATTGGTTCTTCCCAGCCAGGTTCCCCTATTTAAACCACAGTCACTACCTGGGTCTTTGCTGATGTTTGCTCACTGTAACCAATAAAGAGCTGAAGTCACTCAACCTGCCTCCTGCCTCTTCAGTATCTGAACCCAACACAAACAATTTCACACTTTCGAGGAACTCTGAAAAGAAAACAAGCAGAATGTCAGAAGTTGTGGTGTAAGTTGAAAAATGGCACCTAATGTTCAATGTTTTATTAGTGGGGAACTCTCCTTCCAAGCAACACTCTGTGTAACCTCTCTTGCTCTCCACTCTCCTTTTACAATCCCTGTAATGGCTTCCCCAGACTAAGAGCAAAAGCCAACTCTGGACGCTTCAGGGGAGGACACGGGAAAGCGCCAGGAAGACTGCCGAGGTCTCTGTTCACTCTGAGGAGAAAGAATGGGTCAGAGGAAGAAGAGAGGCCAGGAACCTTGGAGGGGCCATCAAGGGAATGACCAGAGAAGTGCCTGGCTGGAGGAGAGGGGAGATGTAGCTGCAGCTGGAGGGCTTGGAGACCCAGTCAGAAGTGCAGACTGGAGAAGGATCACAGCTGCAGTCTGTCAGCGTGATGAGAAGGAATGGTCTCTGCCAGATCCTATTGAACAGAGGGAGGCACAACAGTGTCAGCGAGGCTACTCGCGAGGAAGCAGTCTCGTCCTAATGAATTGTACCAGCACGCACCTATTTAGCCCAACGTATGGAGCAATACGACATTGGAAATAGCAACCTCTTTTTTCTGCTGTGCATGTGCTCCAACTCCATGGGTCCAGTTTTCGTGACTTCAGATCTGTGCTTCATGTAACTGCATGTTTGGATTTCAAACCTGCTTCTCTCATTTTGGATTTGTGCCTTGACTTGGATTTATTGTGTGCAGATTGTGGATTGTGCCTGGATTTCAGATTGTGTATGTGGACTTGTGGATTTCTGCTTTTACCTGTGGACTTTATAACTCTGTGCCTAGTTTAAGCAGGCTTGGATTCGGTTTGCAGTTGATGCAAATAATAAAGTCTTTAAAACTCCCTGTGAGTTCATGCATGTGGGCTGGAACAGGACAATCCCATTAGGACATGTACTCTTTTCAGTACAGGTAAAATGCAGTTTTTATTTTAATCAATCTTAAGGACAGTATTTATTAACTTTTACGTTTATTTCTCATGTAATGATATACAACCCTATTTTTACTTATTGCCTTAAAATATGCATTGTCTTTGGTTCGGAAACACATTAAACTTATTCACATTATTTTATGGGAAAAATTTGTTTGGTGCTCATCGTTTTGGCACTTGTCATGCCTCCCAGAGCCAATTAATGATGAGTACTGAGGTATCACTGTAAATAATTTTAAATTTTTACAAATTAGTATTTATGCCTTGGAAGAAAACTTTCAAGTGATTCAAAAAAAGGTTAACATATTAGGTAGTCAATATTCATATGTATATTTGAAGAGGTCATTGAAATAGGTAAATCTTTTTCTTTCGCGAGAAGTTGGAATTGATTGAGTGAAACAGTGGAGAAATGCAATTGGAGCTGGGCTGGGATGACGGTGTGCATGCCCACAGAGAAGGCTCTGCGTGCCACGTCTGCCACGCATGCCATAAGTTCGCCATGATGGATCTAGACAATCAAACACTAGACCAACAACCAAACAGTAAATAACAACCTGATGAAGGAACCACCAAAAACACTCCTACCAGCACATGGGAGGGCAAGCTACTTGTATATAAACAGATAGCAAACCCCACTCCTAGTATTAAATATGTTACTTAATCAGATAAGGAAACATTTGCAAGAAAACCACCAAGCTCAGAGAGCATCTAGGCCAGGGGTCCTCAAACTTTTTGAACGGGGCCACTTCACAGTCCCTCAGACTGTTGGGGGGCCGGACTGGCTAGGTGGGCGTGGCTGGGTGGCCATGTGACTGGGTGGGCATGAGTTGGTGGTAATGTGGCTGGGTGGTGCAGCCTATTTATCAGTCCATTTTGCCAATTTAGCAGTCCATTAAATAATACATACAAATTAAACTTTAATTTGTTTTCCTCCTGGGGGTGTTTTATTTGCTTTTGTTTATCTTTTCTTTTTATTAGATCATTTTTAAGTTGTTTACAAGTTTAGTGGTCCACTTCAGAAAACTAAGTTTTCCAGCAATTCTTCTGAGCCCCAAGTTTTCAGTATTAGAATAACTGTCGTTCCTAGCATTTGTCTACAGCACTGTCTTGCTTAGCAAGTTGTGGTCATAAGTGAAGGACTACCTATATTTGTATGGCAACTATTGATAAAATACACTCATACTTTAAAAGAGCATGTTGTCTTGAATAATTAGGTTCCAATGATAATGAAATCAGTTTCTATAGTTGATTTTGACTGCTTAGTGCTACTGAATGTAATGTGGGCAGTATTCCAATCATCAAGAAATAATACAACTATAGGTAGCAATGGTACAAAATGTTTAATGTATCTGCAATGTTGATATAACAACTCAACACATTTGCATAATTTTTCATTCTGAAAGCTTGGCAAGTTTTCAAATTCAAGGCAGTCTCTTCATGCGCAAGCATTGATTCAGTTGTTTTTTTCATACATACATTAAAATTTCCCATTCCATCTATTCCAATCAGTCATCAGCTATTATAAAAACGTAACTGTTCTAGATCAACAACTTATGGACCATACTGGATTTCACATACAAGCTTGTTAGTGTTAGTCTACGTTATATTTCTCATTATGTTCTTAAAAGATATTAATTTCACATGCATTAAATTATCAGGTAGCTATATGTCATTTGACAAAGCAGGAGCTATTTCATTTAAAAATTTAGCTCACCACATACGTTAACACAGTAAACCTACCAATACAAGTTTTTGAGTAATCATGTGCTTCCCTATCTCATTTGTTTTTCAAAGCAAGTCTTACTGGAGGCACGTTATTTGTTTAAATTAGTAGTAGTCACACTGACAATTAAATTTCTGCACTTGTAGATACCCACATGTTGCAGCACACTAGTAAACAATGTACAGAACTTCTTTGGCACAATAAAGCATTTCCTCAAAGTCCTCAAAATTAGAGGTCCCTGTAAATATGAATGTTTTACACAAGATTGTATTAATATTCTCAACCATTGCCAGTAATGCTGGAAAATAAACTCTTACTAAATAGAATTGCACTTCAAAGTTTAAATTGCAAAGCTTCAAAAATTAAATAAAGTTTACTGTTATCATAGCTATTTGGCCCTCATTTTAAAATTTTATTACAGAATAAATAGCAAAAAATAGATTTGAATCAAAAAATTGCAAAATACTTAAAACATTTATATGAAAATCTAGTGTAATATTTTCTTAGACGTTTTAGAATGAACCACTATTAATTGTAATATTTTCTTTGCAGATTGAGTCTAGTGGTTAAGAATATTTTTCCTTTATTCTGGATTTTAGTCTTGCTTGTTGAAAACATGAATATTGTTATGGAGTTGATGTGTATCTTTGTTTTCAAAGACAGTTATTAAACACAGTTTTTTAGATTTATGGAAACAAAAAAGAAAGCATTTCTTAAAAATTGAGTTGACATTTTATAAGTCTTAATGATAAATTAAGGAATGCCAATTGAATGCAGACACAAAAGCTTCTTTCTGTTGAGACTTGTTCAAGAAGGTGTTAGTCCAGGACTTGTTATCTCTGTTGTAGGACTTGCAAGACATTCACTTGATTTCAAGCTGGTGAGAGATTTGTAACTTGCAACTGATGTCAAAGAACCACAAAGGCCAAGTAATGAAGGAGTGTCTTCTTTCCCTATTGAAGTAAACACATTATGAGATGTTCAAGGCAGGATTAAATTGTTTTCCTTTCTCTAAATCTTTCACCCAAACCACTGCAATTTCAAGAAAGAAAGTAGCATTATGTACTTCACATTCTTCTTTCAAGTTGCTATTGTTGATGAGCAGGGACAAACTCATGGGATTTCCCTTGTACGCAACATGACAGAATCAAAAGCAAATCATATTAAAATACCAGAAATTGCTATGCCTATATTTTTCAACATTTTATTCTTTTTCGATCTTAACTTGTATATTTTCAAATCAGCACTTTCGTTGAAATACCAACTGTGTTATAGCCAAATAAGCTTAGAAAGGTTAAATACTTAAATGATGACTCATTGGGTCATCATTTCAGAGACATTTCCTTCCCTAAACAGAGAATCAACAACGGGCAAAAAAAAAGTGGGAGCAGGAATGACTTCTAACTTCCTGGTAGTCCTGCTGGGTTTCAAAGTATATCTAGAAGAACTTCCAGATTCTGTAACAGCTTTGTTCCCTATGCCATCTATCTGGTAAACTCGCTGTCAGATTTGTTTTTCTCGCTATGTACATCTGAAATAGACTGTATTGTTTCTCCGTGTCGTATAATAAATGTGGGTATATGCATATTTTTGTATTTATTTTATTTATTTATTTATTTATTTTTGTCATGTTTATGTAGTGTATATTGCAGGTGGCAACAAGAGCTGTAGGTAACAAAATTTCATTTTAATGTATGCCGATTAGTGTACATTCGAAGTGATAATAAAGTTATTCTAGGTTCTAAGTCCTGCCGGTTTGACTGCAGTTGACTATCCTTCAGCAGCAATTGTGGGATTAATCTATCCAGCCTCTGTTGGGCTGGGGTAGAATCAGTCTATCTAATCTCCAGTGGCTAAGAAAGGGGCTGGTCTACCTGATCTCCAGACTAGTCTACTGAATCTCTGGGCAGGGGCATGGTAGCAGTACTGAAGACCACAAATTTGCCAATTTCAATCCCATAGAAGTCATGGATCCTGGATTTTGAACTCATTCTGTAAGTTAGCCCATTTGAAGCACCACGATTCAAACACTGTTGCCCTACAATACACTGTTTCACCCAGTTAAAAGTTATAGACATGGAGACTTCCGGTGGTGACGTTGGGTCACCGCAGAAGGAGAAGGACAACCTCTGTCCTTTGATTCTGCTTTTCTTCGCGCCTGGAAACCATTCAAGGCACAAAAAGTTTGGAGGACTTCGTGAAACAGAGGGGTATCCCGAGCGACATCGTGGTAGAGAGCAGATGCTCGCTGAAGGTGGTACATCGGTAATACAAGCAATGAATTCCACACTAGTAATGATGCAAGAAACTATGGGGAAATTGCAGGAAGTGATAGCACAGAACCATGTGGAATTAAAATCAGATATCCAGAAATTGGATAATAAGATTGGATTGATTCAAGAGGCAATTCAAAAAAATGAACAACATATAAAACTGGTGGAAACAAAGACCGAACAAATGGAGAAAAAAACTAGAATGGATGGACCAAAAAGTATCAACAGTAAATAAAAACTCCTTGATACATCTGGAAATAGATCTATCTTCCTTCTATCTGTGGTTCCAAAATGTGACGGAAACTAAGGAAAAAGACCTGGGGGGGAATAATGGCGGAAATGATAGCTGAGACCTTACAGAAAGACAAGCAAGAAGTGATAAATGAGTTGGATGAAGTATATCGAGTCCAAACAAATTATGCTAAACGCCACCACCTACCCAGGGAAGTGCATTAGATTTGCAAGAAAAAAAGTCTGAGACACCATTTATCAAATCATGAGAGATGAACCAATGATATATAAGGAGAAAGAGGTTATTACTTTAAAGCAGGTTCTGAGACGTGTTCATGAACAAAGAAGAGATTATCGGTTCTTGGCGTCTTCATTAAATAAAAGAAATATATTATTCAGAGTCCTTCGGGAATTGGGCGGCATAGAAATACAATAAATTAAATTAAATTAAATTAAAATCAGATGGATCATCCCAGAAGGGATGATAATTACCTGGGAGGCAGGAAAATTAAAGTGGACAATATAGATAAAGCCCAAGAAATGTATGATCAATTAATAGGGATGAAAGAAGAATCAAACAGTGGAGAGAAATTGGAGTTGGGAAGCCAAGAAGAGCGACAGGAATCTGAAGAAGAGGAAAGGAAGAAGGAACCAAAGAAGTAAAAGAACCCCCAAAACAGGTAGAAGGAATCAGAACCAGGACACAAAGAACTACAAAAACAAGCAATACCCCCAATAAAAATCCAAAAGAATTTTATAAGAAAACCCATGAAAAGATAATAGAGACAGGTTATAAAAATGTATGTATAATCGGAGATTATAATGGAGTAGTGGACATTAAGAAGGACTATAATAGTGGGGGGGGGAGCAAAGAAAAAGAACTGCACTACCAAAAACATTTTTTGACATGACCGAAGAATTTAATCTAATAGATGTGTGGAGAGCATTACACCCAAAAGAAAAACAATTTACCTTTTATTCTAACCCACATAAGTCATATTCTAGAATAGATACGGTATGGGCAAATAGAGAACTAAGCAAAGAAATAGAGAAAGTAGAGATTACCCCAAATATCTGGGCACACCACAATCCTTTAGTAATAATATGGAGAGGTCAAATAAGGAGGAGTAAGAGATGGACATTAAATACACAAATCCTACAAGATAATGAATATCCACAAATGATTGAAAAAGAATTAACCTTATTCTTTGAAGAGAATAAAAAGCAACCTACCTCGTTACAAAATTTATGGGACACAATGAAGGCCTATGCCAGAGGGATTACGATAGCATATACCACAAGGAAGAATAAAGAAAAATGGAAACAACAAAATAAACTACTGGATGAAATAAAACTACTAGAAAATAAACTCCAAAAGAAACCAGGAGGTGAACAAATAAATGAGACACTAATTCTATCAAAGCATAAATTAAATATGATAGAACAAACAGAATATGCAAAAAATGTTAGGTTCATGAAACAGACTTTTTTTGAAAATGCAAATAAGCCAGGCAGGCGGTTGGCATACAAACTTAAAAAAGAAAAGGAGAGTAGGATTATACACCAGTTACAGGATGAGGTAGGAAATCTACAAAATAATGAAGAAAAATTAAAGAAGATTGTTTCAGAGTACTTTGAGAACTTATATAAACAAGTTGGAAAAGAGATCGATAAAATAAATGAGTATTTGAAGGGAGGGAATATGCCACCACCAGATGAGGAAGATAAAACAATGCTGAACAGAGAAATAACATTGACGGAATTAAAAGATGCAACTAAAAAGCAAAAGAATAATAAATCTCCTAGATCAGATGGCCTCCTAGGGGAATTCTACAAAAATACGGGAGAATTATTGGAACCAATATTATTAGAATTGTATAATGAGGTCCTATTGAAAGCAAAAATACCAGATTCGTGGAGGGAGGCATATATCATTATGATCGTGAAAGAAGGTACCAATTCAAACCAAATTCATAACTATAGGCCAATTTCATTGTTGAACGCTGACTACAAAATCTTTATGATTATGGCAGGAAGGATAAAAAGAATATTAAACAAAATTACATATTCTGACCAAAATGGTTTTCTTCCAACAAGACAGATTAGAACCAATACAAGAGTAGTATTGAATATATTAGAATACTATGAAGTGCATCCAGAAAAGCAAGCAGCGCTTGTTTTCCTGGATGCGCACAAGGCATTTGACAATGTAAATTGGCAGTATATGATTCAGCAAATCAAAGAAATGAAATTTGGAGAAAATATAAAATACAGGCATTTGCTGATGACCTAGTATTCTTTTTGGAAGACCCACCGGAGACAGGACCGATCTTAATAAGGGAAATAGAAAAATATGGAGAGGTGGCGGGACTTAGAATTAATAAACAAAAAACCAAATTATTAGTCACAAATATGACATTAAAACAGAAAAAAGATTTAGAAGAAGAATTGGGACTACAAATTACCCCCCAAAAAAATATTTAGGGGTTAATCTAACAGCTAGATCAGTGATGGCGAACCTTTTTTTCCTCGGGTGCCGAAAGCGCGTGTCCGCGCGCTATCGCACACGCGCAAGTGCCCACACCCATAATTCAGTGTCTGGGGAGGGCGAAAATGGCTTCCCCCGCCCCCTGGAGACACTCTGGAGGATGGAAATGACCCATTTCCTGACTTCCAGTGGAACCAGTAGGCCCGGTTTTCACCCTCCCCAGGCTCCAGAGGCTTCCCTAGAGCATGGGGGGAGCGAAAATGCCCTTCCCTGCCCCCCTGGAGGCCCTTCGGGAGCCAAAAATGCCCTCCTAGAGCCTCCGCATGAGACAAAAATCAACTGGCCGGCACGCACATGCGCGTTAAAGCTAAGCTGGGGCAATGGCTCACGTGCCGGCAGATATGGCTCCGCGTGCCACCTGTGGCACGCGTGCCATAGGTTCGCCATCACTGAGCTAGATGTTCCTCAATTAAGGAAGACAATTATTTGAAATTAGTGCAACAAATAAAAATAGACCTGGATAGCAACTATTAAGATGAACATCCTACCAAAATTACTTTATTTTTTCCAGACCATACTTATAAAATTGGATAAAAATGTTTTTATTTATCTGAACAAAATGACTTTGAAATTTATATGGCAAGGTAAAAAGCCGAGAATAAAATTGATAGATTTACAAGACAGAAGAGACAGAGGTGGCTTTGGGCTTCCAGATTGGAGGGTCTACTACAAAGCAGCATCATTAGTATGGCTTAGAGACTGGGTTAATTTGAGAAATAAAAGGATACTAACATTGGAAGGCCACGACTTACAAAAAGGATAGCACGCATTTCTGTGGGACAAAGAAAATAAACCACAAAAATACTTCCATAGACACAAGATAAGAGATTCACTGATGCAAATATGGCGGGAGATGGGGAAAAAACATTATTTGAAAATCCCCAACTGACTGTCCACTATGGAGGCGATGATCCATCCAAATACGATAGATATGTGTAAAATGGTTAAATATAAGGATATTTTAGATGGATACGGAAAATTAAAAGTAGACAGGAGCTGGAGGAACAGGGCATAATTATAGATTGGTGGCCATACCTTCAACTCCAATCAAGATATAAGAAAGATAGTGATGAATTCAGAATTGAGATAGAAGTGCAACAATTGGATAAACTTTTAACGGGCCCAGTAGAAAAAATGATTACAAAATATATAACTATTTATTACAATTTGACAGAGTTGAAAATATAGTAAAGGGGACGATGATAGCCTGGGCGAAAAATGTGGGACATAATATTCATTTGGCTGACTGGGAACAAATTTGGAACAGAAATTATAAAATAACAAAATCGGTATCCTATAAAGAAAACCACTATAAAATGTTCTATCGCTAGCATCTGGCCCCCTCAAGACTAGCGAAGATATACCCAAATTAAAATTTGCTTTGTTGGAAATGCAAAAAAGAGCAAGGTACCTTCTTTCACGCATGGTGGTTGTGCCTGGAAGCGAAGAAACACTGGAAAAGGATACATAGTTGGCTACAAGAAGTAGTAGGGTTACCAGTAGAATTCACTCCAGAAATCTTTTTGTTAGGGATACTTAAAGGACAATATGATAAAAACTCTAAGTATTTGATCTTACACATTACAACAGCAGCTAGGATTGCTTATGCACAATGTTGGAGAAATTCAAACACACCCACCGAGAGTTTGATAATTAAAAAAACATTTGAATGCGCGGAGATGGACAAATTAACAATATAACTTAAAGAACAAAGATTATTATATAATATGGGAAATGTGGTATGATTGGATTGATGACAGAAGGATGAAGAGAAAGTGTACGAAGAAGTAAAATTAGAAAATATTGTAAGATAATGTACAAAATATATCAACACAAAAGTAATGTATGTAAAAGGCTGTAGATCTGCTTAAGAAACTATTGTGATATATAGAAAGAGAAAAATGTAATAAAGACATTAAAAAAGTTATAGACATAAGTGTTTTAATAGTATATAATAAAGACCTAAAAAAGTTAAACAAAATTATTTTTAGTCCTGGGGATCTTCTAGCCTCAACATCCTTTACAAGGCTCCTCAGTTTTACTCCAAAGCTACTTCCCCGTCCCACCAGGCAGAGGCAGGGAGCTCTTGTGGCTAAAGAAAATAAAATCTCAATGGTTTTTGAAGATGAGCTAACACAACTATTTTATTCCACGAGACAGAAAGCAGTGTCAAAAGTGTTTCAGTTCAGTCCATTTAAAATATCAGACTTACATTGAAATGTAGGTTTATTTTATTTTGTTATGTTATACAAACTGTCTTGCAATTCTACAATTTACCATAAGATGGAGTTTTATTCTTTGATGAAAATATTTTTTCAACATTATGACAGCTTCATATTAATTTCAGACCTCACACTATAATCAATACCAGGACAGATGCTGAAGGATTGTAATTTGCTTTCAAAATAAAAGCTGAACAGATAGCAAAGGGATTAAATAGATAGAAATACTGCATAAATTTGTATTATCTATAAAAACTATATAATTATACCTATTCTCCAAAAGGTAAGAAAAAGCAGGGATTCCGTGTTCCAAATACTGTCTCAATAAATGTAACTGCATTACTCCACAACAATATATACATAATATCATTACAAGTCAGGCAAGTTTAGTCTCAAACCTTTATTAGAGACCAGAAAACTTATATGTAAGCAGATTACAAATCATACATTTCTGTTGCTATTTATACTAAATTCATTCAACTGAATTTAATTTTGAATTGCAGATTTGTAGTTCTCAAGTTATACGTAGAACAACTGTATAGTCTTAGGTATACCTGAAATTATACACAGATATTTGGGATTGTTCACCTTACCTTCACTAAGTAAATTTAGTCCATCTTGCTTCCCATCTGCATCTGGTAGATTACCTGGATCCAGGGATGTCTGAGAAAAGCTTACATCAGCAGAGAGCTGATCCAGGCTGTGATAACTCTTTCTGCAATATCAGTGACAATTCATTTCATTACTTTTGAACTGATACGCAAGAGAAATAACTATTTTTTTCACAACTTTTCCCAATTTTCCAGTATATCTTTTCACAAAACTATACATCCTTTAAATTATCTCCCCTGCCTCTCCCCCCAAATGTATAACACAATATAGTACATAAAATTGGAAAAGGAGTTAAGACAATTATTTATTTATTTATTTATTTATTTATTTATTTATTTATTTATTTATTTATTTATTTATTTATTTATTTATTTAGTCAACACGTGTACAAGATAACAGGTATGATATAAACATAAACAAAAGCAAAGTATGTATAGGTAAAAATTAGACAATAGGACAGAAGGACAGGGACGGTAGGCACGATGATGCGCTTATGCACGCCCCTTACAGACCTCTTAGGAATGGGGTGAGGTCAACTGTAGACAGTCTAAGGTTAAAGTTTTGGGGGTTTGGGGAAGAAACCACAGAGTCAGGTAGTGCATTCCAGGCATTGATTACTCTGTTGCTGAAGTCGTATTTTCTGCAGTCGAGTTTCAAGCTGTTTAAATTGTGTTTGAATCTATTGTGTGCTCTTGTATTGTTGCGGTTGAAGCTGAAGTATTCATTGAGAGATAGGCCATTGTGGCAGATGATTTTATGAACTACATTTAGATCATTACTATACTAATGTACTCTGAATCCAGCCCATAAACTTTTTTTTAAAAAAAATTAACACTTAAATTTTTGCTTGTGTTTGATTCTACATTTTGTATTATTTTAATGGTAGTATAATATATTTGCTATTAGCGTGGGCTTATTTTATCACTTACAAATTTTAATATATATGTTTGTATATAATTAACTATAGACTTATATAATTGTTTCAATTGCTATCAAGTCTTAGTATTTATCAAAAATATCTAGATAATTTGACTGAAAGAAAGGAATACTTTTTCTAATAATACTTTCAAAAAGTTTCAACAAAAACTCTGTTATTAATATTAATATTATGTTATTAATATTATATTAATACAATATTAATATTGTATCATGCAGAGTTAAGTTATATTATCAAAGGCACATAAAACTTAACAAAAATAATTACTCATAAGAGTTATATTATCAATGCTATACCAAGCTAAAATGAATTGTAATACTATAGAAGCATATATGTGTCACATTCAAAAATCCCCCATCATATAAGCAGGATACAACTAGTGCATTATTATTTATGCCCTTTTGTATCATTTGCCTTTCCTGCATTGAATTTCTACAATGTTATAATTGGATGATGCTGATGTGTCTAGACCTATTCTTTCCTTATATATACTTCTGTGTGTGTATATGTATGCACTCACACAAACACAAAACTGAAAGTAGATTATGCTAATTGGTTGAAATATTTTGTATTTAAAAATAAAAGTACTAATTTATTAATCAACATTAAATATACATTTAAAATAAGGTTACTCAAGTGAAAGATCCTCTTTGAAATATATTAAATTCATAACAAGATGTTATAGGTTGAATGTTACTTTCAATATGTTGAATGTGTAAAATTGTGGAAAGGTCATTAGCATATATGTTTGGGCCTGCCTGCTCCATAATGGTCCCGTTTTGGTTTAATATTAATAGATATCTTAATAGCTTATTGGGAAGATAAATGAGATACAAAGATACTGATGTAATATTGAACTATTGTCATATATTTGGAATTCAACACAAGAAGGACTCATGATTTATCAAGCATGAATTGTAGCTAGAAATTAATGAAAATACATTCAATCCTTATTTGAAAGCCTGGACTTATGAAACATATTCATTTTCTATTATCAGCTTGTTTGGTATTTACATCTAGACAGTTTGATCTACACTTCTTCATATGGTGAAAGTTCGATTTGTTCTTTAATAACTTTAATGTATTTTATCATGAATATTCAGAAAAATATTTTCTCCATTTATTTTTGTTCTGGTTGTGTTTTCTCTTTACTGTAAGCAGGGGTGGGTTCCAATTTTTTTTTACTACCACTCTGTGGCCGTGGCTTATTTTGTGGCCATGGCTTGATGGCCATGTGATGGTGGGCATGCTTTTTGGTCATGTGACTGGGTGAGAGTGGCTCTGCGGTCATGTGACTGGGTGGGGGTTGCTGGGTGATCATGTGACTGGGTGACATGTGACTGGGTGGGCGTGGCCAACTTGACTTCACTCACGTCAAGGGTTAGGATGCCTGGCCTCTCCTCGCCTCAAAGGCCTCAACGAGATACAATTTCCCTGCCTATTTACTACTACTGAACACCCAAAATATACTATTTAATCCTATGTATATATGCCATATGTGTACATACATATTACACACAGGCACACAAAAAGATACATTATCTACTATATATACTGTATGTACACACACACAAACACACAAACACACACACACACACACACACACACACACAGAGCTCTTCTAAAACTACACATTCAACCTCACTTACTGCATTTGGAAAAACACACCCAGAGTCCACTTTCTGCCACACATTTAACCATAACTTCTGTACATTAGAACATTACACATGCCTTCAGATGTTCTTCCCTAGCTCGCACATCACTGTTAGAGGCAGGAAATGTCATGGATTGAGTAAAATGTGGTGAAACTCACTTAACAATGCTCTTGTTAGCAACCAAAATTTTGGGCTCAATTGTGGTCATAAGTCAAGGACTATCTCTGCCTTCCTCTGCATGGCAGCCTTGTCCTACTAAACTCCTTATCCTTTCTGGCAATTTTCCTCTCTGTGAGACGCACCAAAATAATCCAGACAATATAAGGTTTCCTGCTGCAGCAGGGGGTTGGACTAGATGACCTCCGAGATATCTTCCAGCCCTAAATTGCTGTGCTGTTTCAAAGTGTCTTCTGAAGCCACATCTAGTGGCAGGGTTTGTGGTACTTCCTTCCTTTTCTTCCTCCCTCCCTCCCTCTCTCTCTCCCTCCCTCCCTCCCCTTCTCCCTTCCTGTGAAGAACCCCAGAAGGTCTTTGGTAGCAGGAAGAAAAACCAGACGTTTTGAAACCGAGAAAATGCCCATTGATCATCTGGCATTCTTAGAGCTCCACTATTAATTAGCTTAGTCTGAGAAGGATAGCTTAGCAGCCACGTACAATAAGCTCTAAACTCAAACTCCGTGCACGTGGGGATCCCCAAACAATGAGGGTTTCTTTCTTTCTTTCTCCCCCCGCACCCCTTTTGGGCCTAGCAAGCCTCCCTACAGCCCCCTGGGAGCCAAAAATAGCAATAGCACTTTACTTATATACCGTTTCATAGTGCTTTACAGCCCTCTCTAAGCAGTTTACAGAGTTCAGCATATTGCCCCCAACAATCTGGGTCCTCATTTTACCCACCTCGGAAGGATGGAAGGCTGAGTCAACCTTGAGCCTAGTCAGATTTGAACAGCTGAACTGCTGAACTAGCAGTCAGCCTGCAGTCGCAGCATTTAACCACTGCACCACTTCAGCTCTTTCAAAAAGGGCGTGGGGGAGGGGGCACCGCACCCCCTGTGCCTCATTTTGGTCTAGCAAGCTCCCTACAGCCCCCTGGGAGCCAAAAGGGGCACGGGGGGACCCTGGAAGCAGGGGTGCGTTCTAACTTACCTCGCTGCTGGTTCGCTTCCTCCCGCACCGTATGGCAAAAAAACAAAGCCGAAAAACAGATGGCAACTGCATGCACATTGCCAGAACTCGGCTTCTGCGCATGCTCAGAAGGAAAAATAAATTTAAAAAGATGGCGGCGCCCACAGACTGGCACCGACCGTGGTTCACTGGTTCGGTGATGTCATCGTGACGTCACCAGCGGGTCGCTACCAGTTTGGGCGAACCAGTCCGAACCGGGGGAACCCACCCCTGACTATAAGCAATAATTTTAAAAAAACAATGACAGTCTTTGCTAAGGGATGTATGGATTTTAAAATCATTACTTGTCCAAAAATGAAAACTTTAAACCTTAACTTCAGTCTATATAAACGTAATCAGATCCAATTTTTTAACCTGTATGTCGCTTAGATACAAAAGGCACTATCTGAGCAAAGGGTTTCCCAAACCAACATCTCATTTATATTCCAAGTCTTTTTCCCATACATAGTTGTAAGTGTAATTAATCTTTAATATATAAAACGAATAGAAAATAATAAACACAGCTAAACTATCACTTCCTTACCAATCACATATTTTTTTAACCATGCCAATTGGAACCTACTGGCACTACTACTTTTTTCCTTGTTGTGTTGTCTGTCTTGTTCTTGCCTCTCACAAAAAGCAAGCACATGCCATGTTGCAAAAGCAAAGATTATCAACATTCATCTCCTTTCACACCAAAAATCATATGTTTCTTACAAAATATTATATTAAACATAGTTGTAAATTATTTCAATTATTTTTCTTGGAAAGCAAGGCATAAATATGAGATAAAATATAACTAAGCTATCAAATATCTGATTGTAATTCTAGACCTAATTATTATAACATCCATTCATAAACAATATAAACTCTGGGACTATGTTGGCATAAGTAGAAGGTTAATAATTAAATGGAATTCTATAAATCTGAGAAAAACAAATGAAGTTCTTATACATTATCAACATATGACTGTTTATGTAATTCAGAGCTACTAGATGACTAATCTAAATTATTTAAATAAAATTAGACACATTAATGGAGGATAGATATCAATGATTATTAATTATGATTAGCTATATATTATTTATTTCCAAAATAATTCTAAATTGTGACAAGTAAAATAAAAGGTTAACTTCCACCTACATGTCCAGGTTTGGGGTTTTCTGGGTGCATGTCATCTTCAACATTGTAATGCAAGAAACTGATATAGATAGGCTTTGGGCCATATTGATAAGGATTTCTCTTACTTTCTTACATACTAACCAAATCAAAATAGAATTCCTAAGTTTGAAGAAAATGTTGAGAATCTCCCAAAACATATATGCATAAATAGGTTGTTAATATTATTTAAAACTATCTTTAAATGTATGTCTTAAAAATTATGTGTCCACACTTTCATATCATCCAACAAAATATGGTAAGCAGTAATGGCTGAACTGCAATTTATTGATGAGGAAATCTATATTTGTTCCAAAAAACTCATGGAAAACAAGTAGCAACAAACTCTAAACTATGGTTGAGATATAATAAGTTTGTATACTACTACAATTTTGGTACACTTTTGTTACTAAAAATAAAATACTCATCTTGATAGCATATGCATTAATAATAAACAACCTCATGTTAAACAGTCAATAATATCCTAATGGGATTTTGTACCCAAAATTAAAAAGCAATACTCCTATGAGCATGTTTAAATTATCTTAATTACTCCAGTGTACCATATATATATATCACCCCAAATAATTTTTGTTCCAACAATTTTAGAAACCCTAACTGAAGATTTTAGCATACTATAAATATTTGTTCCAAAGTTGAACTATTGCTCAATTAATCAAATACCAGTATTCTCTGATGCACAATATACTACAATATGCTTAATTATACCTCACCACCTTGTCAGATTGGGCTAACATGCAGTTGTTAAATTTTGAAATGAAAAACAATGAAAATCTGATGTAAAATTTAAAGCCTGCCAAAGCCTTAATGCTGAACAAAGTATAGAAAACTTTCTTATGAGTTGGGCAATCTGATTCGGTATGTTTCTAATTATGGTTAGTAAAGCCAAGCTTGGAAAAAGAAAAAGATTCACATAAGAAAAAACACAGGATAGGCAGTATCTGAACAACTTGCAAGCCTTCCATTATGCTCGCACAGGTTTGATATATTTCTCAAGGACAACCATTGTCATATGCAGTGCTCTCAAAAATTATGCAATGTCAAAATAATTTAAATGTTAGTTTTGCTTCCCATCTTTCTAATGTAGCAGATAATACATTTTCTGAACAATTTGCATGGACAAGCAAAATTAACAAAAACAACCTACTTACACAGGAAATGGTTTACATTAATAGTAAATCACTTTGTGCACACATAACAGTGTAAAAATTGTATATTGGATACTATATAATCTATTTATTTATTTATTTATTTATTTTATTTATTTGTCAAACATGTATAGGATAGTAATTTGTATAAACATAAGTAAAAAGTAACGATAAAAAAGGACAATGGGACAGTAGGACAGGGACGGTAGGCACGCTGGTGCGCTTATGCACGCCCCTTACAGACCTCTTAGAAACGAGGAGAGGTCGACTGTAGACAGTCTAAGGTTAAAGTTTTTGGGGTTTGGGGAAGAAACCACAGAGTCAGGTAGTGCATTCCAGGCATTGATCACTCTTTTCCTGAAGTCCTATTTTCTGCAGTCGAGTTTGGAGCGCTTTACATTTAGTTTAAATCTATTACGTGCTCGTGTATTGTTACGGTTGAAGCTGAAGTAGTCATTAACAGGAAGGACATTTTGGTATATGATTTTATGAACTACAAAATTTGTATTATAGCACTCTAATACAAAATTTAATACAAAATTTTAATACAAAATTTTAATACAAAATTTAATACAAAATTTGTATTAAAAATTTGTATTATAGCACTCTAAATGTGTTTTAAGGTAATGAAATATTTATCACAAGTATTTCTGCACTGTTTTAATAATTAGGCATTCAGCAGTTTTTGGTTGTCTGCTGAGATCTAAAATTCCGATTGAAGAGATATGCGTGTGGAGCAAGGTGAATGAGATTTGTGGGATTTTAGGAGCACTGCACAAATATATCAACTTACTCATCCCATTGCTTATTTTGCTTTCCATAAAGCAGCGTATCCAAGGCAACAGCATTAACATCCAGAGCTCCTGGGGAAGGCCACTGATTGGTGAGATGGGTAGTTAATTCTTGTCTTGATCTTAAATCATTATTCTTTAGCACAGTTCTGTGAACACATAGTGAATTTCATGCCATTAAAAGTAATATCTTAAAATAAAGGAAGAAAATAGGCTGTTCTTGAAATGTTTTCCTGCTAGTAAACTAAAGTATTTTCTCTCAAGAGATTTCTCAATCAAAATTTGGCTCTAGAAGAACAAAATTGAATTCATATGACACTACATTATGGGATGTTTTTCTTGTATTCTACAAGAACAGATGATCAGTCAATTACAAATATGGAAATAAACACAATAAATTACAACTGCTTACATAGTTTATCACATTTGATGCTAAGCAAACTACCTGTATACATTAAGATTGCTAATCTAAGTGCTAATTTATAGAAGAGCCCTCTCTGTTTCTCTTTTTTTTCCAAAACCTAAGAGTTATTTCTGAATCAAGAACAGAACGTTCAAAACAACTTCAATAGCTGATGTGAAGTAATGAAGTACCTATTCATATTTATTTCAAATTGGGGGGGGGGGCAGAATTACAAGATTTAAATGCTGCTTTGTAGGAATAAATTGCTGCAGCAAAATTAAGATGTACAGGGTTTCTATATGGGTAATTATAGCAGAGGTAACATTGTTTGGTGCCCTAGCATTTTCTTTTAACAATATAATTTTCATCCAAACAAATAGGCTACATCACATTGTGCAATGTTATTCTTACAAATTTGAAAAAAAAAGTTTAAATATTTTGGGAGTTGTATGTGTATATGCATTATATACATACATGCATATATAAACACATAAATCATACTTTCACTTCTATGAAAAATACATTGAGCTATATGTCACAAAATCTAAAATAGTAAGAAACCACCCTAAGATAGAAATAATTTTCCCATCTAATGACTATCACTTTTAGTCAGAAATATCAAACCTCAGTATGAGTCTCAATAAAGGCTGTCACTTGGGAAAGATTTAAGGTGTTTATAACTAATAGTACAACCACAGCTTTATTACTTACCAGTACCGTACTATGAATTCTCCTATTGGGTAATCTCCTTCACATATCCCTCTCTATGGAATGAGTTGTGATCACCACCTTGACGACTCAGATCTGTTGAAATTTCAAATGTCATGGATGTGAGCCCATGTGGTGTGTTAGCTGTCTTCTAATTTCATGTTAGTAGATAGTGTTAGAAAGTCCCTAAAGCAAGAAAACTAACACAAACACAGCATGCTGAGGAAATCTGAGTTTGCGGATTTATGGAGGAGATAACAATAGTAGAATTCAAGTTACTGATACGCAGTCTTTCTGCTGATCACGGTTATTTGTCAGGCTGTCACTCTGGGACTATCTTCCCAATAAGAAGGAAAAGGGAGGAGTGAAACAAGTGTAAAAAAAAGTCCAATTAGTTTTGGATGCAAATAAATGTTCCAGATCAACTTCATATATTATGATGGCCTCATTAAATATCAGTTACATCTAAATCACTATTTTTTATCTATGTTACCACAAATCAAATTATTTTTCTTTGAAGTGATGACTGAAATAGTTTTCAATCTCTTGAAACATTCAAATGTCCAATTTCTAATTCTGGGGAAAATGTCCAAATCAGTACACTGAAGAACTTTAGCATCTAAAGGAGCTTTTAGCATTTCATTTGTATGCTGTTTCAGCTGAGCAATTCCCAATTTCAAAATATTTCATACTTTTTACTTTTAAAGTTATATAAACTATTAGCTCCTTAAATATATTCAGATTAATTATGTCCATCATTTTCTTTCTGCCTAATACATTTGAAAATGTTATTATAATTTATAATTATAATTACAATTTATATTATATTATGAAATTATAATTACATGTACAGGTGTTCTTACAATGTTCTATCTAGAGTAGGCATCCAGTCTTTCTGAAAGATCACAGATTACAAATGGCATAAAATGGTGCAAGTAGACTGCTATCCAGTACAAAATACTTTGATGCTTGCACCGAAAGGTCTACATTGGTTGCCAGCTGCCTACTGGTCCAATGAAGATGCTGGTGCTGATTTGTAAACCTCTCAACAACTCATGGCTTGGTCTCTGAGAAATCATCTCTCTTTTTCTAAATCTGTCCAATGACTTAGATCTGTAGAAAAGACAATTTTGAAGATGCCCTCTGTTACCAAAACCTGTGTGGTACATGGGAGAAGAGTCCTTTTATGTAACTGCCAGGCTATGAAATGTTCTTCTTAGAGAGGTCCATTTCCTCTCCTCTCCCAATATTTAGAAAAGTCATAAAAGATAGAACTTTTCATGATGGTTTCATCATTAGCTGATGCTGATTTTGTTGTTTTAAATTTTATATTTCTGTTCCAAATCACCTTTAAAAGTTTATTCAAGTACAAAGCAGAATTTAAAATTAGTCAATCAGTCAACCTTTCTCAGAATTTAAGAAAAGGAAATGCAACAAGGAATCATCTTGGACAATTTAAAGTTGCTGTAATGTAGTGATGTGCAAACCACTATTGGCAAGCTAGCCCTCAGTTTAATTTTTGTGGGCTGTGACAATTTCCAAGATTACATCACAAAAATATTTTAGGTAAGATACCAGTGGTCAACAGCTCCAATTTTGCTGCTTTTTCCTGAAAGAAATCAAAATCCTGAAATAATGTCTGCATACTACCCAGATTGCTTTTTTGTATGTATTTGAGGTACATGTACGGCGGGTGTTTAGTTTTTAAAAATTATGAGCTGTATGCTTATTTTGCCAGAAGAGATCTGTGTGTTTCAACATGTTTTTGAGACATCATCAGTTTGCCTTTAGAATTTCAATTAGAATATGCAACTGCAATTTAATTTATAGCTTGTTTGTTCAAATTTGTTTCAAATCATTTATTGCATAAACAGCACTTTGTACCTATAAGAAACAAGTACAGACCAAGTTTAAGCAATGTTTATCAGGAGCCAGTATAATGTAGTGATGAAGGATGGACAAAAAATAGGGAGAGTCTACTCTCAATCATAGAAACTCAATGAGTCTTTTGGAGTCACTCATTCATTCTCAGTCTAACCTTCCTCACAGAAGCGTTGTCATGGAGAGCAAGGAGAAACTCTACTTAAGAGATGTACATTTTACACACACACACACACACACACACACACACACACACACACACACACACACACACACACACACACACACACACGTCACCTGAATAGTGCAAATGAATGTGGAGCCTTCTTGGAATTGCTGAAAGGACTATGTTGTAGAGTTGTATTTTCTACAAGATGTTTTCTGCCCTGTGTCTCTTCACTGCTGAACACAGATGCAGGCTGTTGGGGATGAGACTGTGTTGTCTCTATCTGAAACAGAACTGCAAAAGGTTCTAGTAGTCTGCATTTCCCTCCCTAGAAATCCATTCATACTCCTGCACCATTTGAGGGAGTTCATCCCAAAGTGCATAGCTAAATGTCTATAGAGTTTCTCAGTCATCCAGGTCATGGTTGTCCCAAAGGTGCAGAAGACATCCTGCAGAAAACACAGCTCCACAACACAGTCCTTTCAGCAGTTCCAAAAAGGCTCCATACACATTTGCATTACTCAGGTGACCCTGAGGACACAAACATTGTTTTTAATGCTTTTTATATTTGTTGTTGCATGTGAATTTTTATTGTTGTGAGCCGCCCAGAGTCTCTGTGGAGTGGGCGGAATACAAATGCAACTAATAAATAAAATAAATAAATAAGATTCACAGGGCTATTATTACTACAATGAAAATACTATCAATCCACAGTATCTAGTAAAAATGTTTTATCTAGCATGAAAAATTAATAACCTAGTCCTAAGAATGTATATGAGAAACCTAAAGAGCTTTTTTCAGACAGATATTTTTAGCATCTTCTGTCTTTTAAAAGATGTGTGTAGAGAGAGAGAGAGAGCGCTCTAATTTTGAGTGTGGGGAAAAGGAAACTGAAAGCAAAATTAAGATTTTTGAGAAATTGTTATGTAGACATTTATATAAGCCTCAATCACAAAACATCCATTTTCCAGAAAGCAAGCTTAAGGATGTTCAACTTAAAAACAAGACTGAGATGGTACTATCATCTGAACTCTGTTTCCAGAATTTGCAGGATGTTTCAAAATACATAGATTTCTTCAGAATGTCTATAACAGATATGCAGCTAGCAAAATAATGCATACAATATTAATTTAGCCATGAATCTTACAAGCTGACTAATACAGAATAAAATATGCTAACAGAGCTGTCTCATATAATACAGGGTCCACAATGCCAAATACCTGAAATTTTGGTTGAGAGACAATTCTGATTTACTCTGAAAAGCAGTCTAATCTTCATATTTTTCATTAAGCTACATCAATTAAAATACATTGATGAGACATATTATAGAATATTTAGGATGCAGAATCTCTTTGAGAAATCCAACAATAAGATTTTGCTTCTCTTGTTAAGTATTAATTAAATCTTCATATAAAATATATGGCACAGAATCAGTGTGAAATGAATTAGTTATATGTATAGTAATAGTAATATTACTACTACTACTACTACTACCCTGTTTCCCCCAAAATAACACATCCTCTGATAATAAGCCCAATCGGGCTTTTGAGTGCATGGCAATAACGTCAAGCGCTTATTTCAGGGTTAAAAAAAATATATAAGACGGTCTTATTTTCGGGGAAACATGGTACTACTACTAGAGTAGTAGTACTAGAGTACTACTACTAACATGTAATAGTAATATCGTGCTTTTATAAAAATATGCGATGAGGTTTTGACTGCTTAAAACTCCACCTCTTCATTCTTTTGATTTAATTTATTTTGGTGCCAAATCAGTAGGAATTAAAGATATACTGACAGTTACTGGATTCAATCAGCCTTTTTAGATGC
The DNA here is from genome assembly GCA_023053685.1 of Diadophis punctatus similis. Taxonomy (NCBI): domain Eukaryota; kingdom Metazoa; phylum Chordata; class Lepidosauria; order Squamata; family Dipsadidae; genus Diadophis; species Diadophis punctatus. The sequence goes on along the minus strand of JALIGW010000007.1, from coordinate 29,111,629 downwards.
ATAACAGGTGAATAGAATTTAATTTAAAATATAATCTGTGCTGATATTTAAGTAAAAAATGTTTGTGCCTGATACTTTAATCCAAAGGTATTTTTTCAACGGAAGATTCTTTGTTCCAGTAGATGACTTTTCCTCTTTTCTTTGCAGCCTGCCTACTCTACTGCTTCAGAGAATCCTCCAATTCACCAGAGAGTCCCTAAATTCACCAGAGTTGTTTGCTGCATTTGCAGAAATTCAGTCCAGTAGGTATTATGCTTAAACCCATTCATATGCACCATTAAAATCATGATCTTTAACTCAGTGAAATCAGCAGGCTAATTTTGTTGACTTCCGATTGCAGCAGTTTGGCAGTTCGATTCTCACCAACTCAAGGTTGACTCAGCCTTCCAAGGTTGGTAAAATGAGGACCCAGTTTGTTGGGGATAATATGCTGACTCTGTAAACTGCTTAGAGAGAGCTGTAAAGCACTGTGAAGCTGTATAAATCTAAGTGCTATTGCTAGTGCTAGTGCTCTCACATACATGGGATAACATACCACAGTCTAGATGAAGAATTATGTTTAAGATGGGCAACTTTTAATAACCACCACCAAACAGATCACACAGATCCAACAAAACCACTTTCAGGAATCCAGCCCCAAAACATGAAGCTATCTGAATAGAATCAGGACACGACATAACTAAGGCAAAGCTCTTTAAGTGGGGGATGGCAAGAACCTGCAATGTGACTGTACAAACTATAACACATACAGTATAATTCAAAAATATCTCATCAGGAAATTTCAAGGCACCTGGGATAATCTCATTGCACCCACATCAAAGCAATTAGATTGTTAGCTTCCTTAAATATTGAATTATAAAATCTATATAATTATTGAAATATAATTATTGAATTATAACATCTCTCTCTCTCTCTCTCTCTCTCTCTCTCTCTCTCTCTCTCTCTCTCACACACACACACACACACACACACACACACACACACACACACACACTTAAAATGATGCTCACAGGACACAGAAAGATCTTACACAATTCACCACAGTTTCAACAGATAAGAAACTACAGCAGCTGTCTTAAGGAACCACTTTTGTGACCAACGACCTCTTGATTCAGTATAGCACAATCCAACATTTTCAGCTCAATTTATAAAATGAACTACAGTATATTTGGTTCCAATGAGAATTCATCAGGCTCAGAGCACAAATAGGACTTCCTAATATCCTCATTTAGCCAGATATACCTGATATCACACTTACAGCATATTCCTCAGCAGCCCCCCGCATGGCCCTTTTTTTGGCCTCCCCGGCCTCCAGCAGCACTCTGCCAGCCAGAAATGGGCCATATGAGCACTCCTCTGAGTGCTGCAGGAGGCCGGGGAGGCCAAAAACAGGCCACCTGGAGGCTGCATGGGGCCTCTGTGCAGCCCATTTTCAGCTAGCAGAGTGCTGCAGGAGAACTGGATTGGACTGGATTACAATTTTGTGGCCTCAAATAAGTGCCTGATCTGGATAGAAAACAAGCAACATCCTATGTTAATACTACAGTTTAATGTCAGATTTTACATACTGTAGATCCATTTAATCTACAATCAATAATCTATAATAATAATCTATACAGCCATTTCTATTTCCTATCCTGGAAATTTAGCTCTGCTGTTACATATTGTATTATCATGTTATTTATGCTATTGTATTTTTTGAATAATAAAAAATACAATAGTATAAATAACTTTTCTGCCTGGAAAAGCAATTTACTATTAAACAATAGGGTATAAATTTAGAAATAAAAAATTTAGTGGAATATTAAGAATAAGTAATAAATGTTTGACAGTATTATCTGGTAGAAGAGATAGGAAAATAGTTATAGTAAAGAACTGTGGAAAGAAAGAAAAGCGGGAAAAATGCATCTTGAGCCTGTGTCAAAAGCTCACTCCAGCCACGCCCACCATGACCATGCCCACCCCCCAGCCACACACACACAACAAGCCCTCCAAGGTCAAACACAACCCTGATGCGGCCCTCAATGAAATAGTGTTTTACACCCCTGCTCTAAGTGAAACAGATAATGCACACCGGATAGACAGATCCCAACTTAGACCCGAGAATGGGGGTGGCAGAGAAACAGATTTCAAAAGATTGTTTAAAGCTTGCAGGGTCAGATTAGTTCAAACCTCCAGGGATAATATTTCATGATACTAGGTCGAAGTTACTGTAACTTGAATACAATCAAAAGTACTCTGAATCAAACAGATTATTTATGTCAAGCGCCGGAAATTAGGAGTCCAGGCAATCCAATGCATATAGGCTTATTGTGTGCTAATGCTCTCTACAAAAATCTGTACTATTCATGGTCAAAGCAAATTGGGGGTAGATAAAGAGCCACAGAATTCAAGGTGGGCTGGACTTAAGATTTATTGACGGTACAAAAGCATTCAAGATGGATGATGTGCTTAACCCCTCCCTTGTCATCTCCTACACTTTATTGAATATATCAATTTTCCAATTAGAAAAGGGAAACTGCCCACAGCAATTCTACTGGATAAATACAGTATTGTATTTGTATTTGTATTTGTATTGTATTGTATTTGCATTATATATAACTTATATATAATATAATAATATAATATAAAAGACTTCTGGAAAGTTGAATGAATGGAATTTATCTTTCTGAAAGGTATAGTATGACACTCTCTTAATATCTCATTTCTAAGATCCACCATACCATAATTACAAGTCAGTTTTTTGCTTGATAGCTCATACCTAGAAACATTTAAAGGTGGGCAAATTTTGGGTACAAGCCAAGAGTGAGAGAAGAAAACAAATAATTCTGACCAATGATGGATGCAAAGTAACTTTCTTAATTTCTTTTTACTGTGAGCATGAGATAAACTCTAAAATTAATAAATTTATTTTATAACTTTAGAGTTTGGGTTATTTTATGTTAATTTATATTATCATGTGTATGTTTTATTCTTTAATTGTACTAAGTAACTAAATGAAGTCAACAAATCTTTACTGCTGAGTATGTAAGGTGGTATCTTTACACTTAATTTTTTAAAACGATCAGTCACATCTTCATTATTTCTGGAAATTAAGTGTCAAGATTAAAAACAACATTGTGTTTTACTGAGAATAGTACTAAAATAGTTTCAATCATCCAGTTTTCTTCATAAACTATAAAGAAAATATATTAAATTACTGTATTTTTCATAGTATAAGACGTTCTGGAGTATAAGACACACATTAGTTTTTGGAAAGGAAAACAAGGAAAAAAAATCCTGCCTCTGCCTACCAGCATCATATCGGTATTCATCTGGCTAGCGTCGTTGCAGCAAACAGCAAACAGCCTGGTCAGATTCAGCATGTTATCGCAGCCTGATTCAGCATGAGCAGCTGATTGGCAGTTGGATCGGCCTCCCGGAATACCGCCAATCAGCTGTTCTAGGCTGTGGGGATTGCCACAGCCCATCGCTGCCTCTGCACGTCGTGTTTTCAGCCTCCGCACGCTCTGTTTTAGGCTCATTCCAAGCTGCCGTGATCACTATAGCACACCTCCGCCAATCCCCGCTGTCTGGAACTGGCCGAAAATGCCACAGGCGGAGGCCAAAAATGCGACGTGCAGAGGCGGTGATGTGCTGTGGTGATTCCCGCAACCTGGAACAGGTCTAAAATGGAGCGTGCAGAGGGTGAAAACGCGACAAGCGGAGGCCAAAACCAGCCGAAGGGTAGAAGCCGGCCGATGGGCGGAGCTTCGGCAACATTTGGTGTATAAGATGCACAGACATTTCCACCCACTTTTAGGGGGGGGGTGCGTCTTATATTCTGAAAAGTACGGTATGTTTCCCTTTTTACATACTTTCATTTGAAAACTGGCAAATTTTCTGATAAAGAGAACAGTCCATTCTTATCCCAAGATATTATTTAGTGAAAACTCTGAAAAAAGCCCATTCTAGAGTTTCTATGGAGATTCTCATCATTCCAGGTCATGGTTATCCCAAATGTGTTTTTCAAAAGGCAACTGAACTTTCTTAATTTGTTTCCTTTGAAAACGTTTCGCTTCTCATCTAAGTCCAGAACTAAAGAAGCTTTTTGGATGAGAAGCAAAATGTTTTCAAGCAAAAAACAAAGTCCAGGTTACTTTTAAAAAGCATATTTGGGACACATTCTAGAATGTTTTTTAATTAATAAAAAAGAAAAAAAAGTCACTTTCTGTCCTCAGCATAACTCTCCCCCCAAAAGAATATAACTTAACAATTTCTAAAGGGGAAATGATTGGTGCTTAGAACTCTCAAAGCTTTCAAAACTAAGTTGTACAATTTCACTAAAGCAATAAAGATTATCTAGTTGTGCCTTGGGACAAATATTTCAGTTAGAAAAGATACCAACACTTCTATTTTGTGTATTGATGTTAGTTTGGTTAACACAGTAATTAGGTGCTGAATTGATTAGATGGCAACAAAAGATGAATGTTGAATTCACTTACTAGAACTGATGATTCTTAATATGTTATATAATATTTACAATATGTAAAAATTAAACATTAGGAAAAAAGATCAATTTAAAAAACTAGGATACAACTTACAGCCTTTCTACCTTTTGTAAAGAAAAAAGTTAATTTTAGTAACTGAGCAACATTAATATTTCTCAACATTTTAACTGTACTTTTCTATATAAAGACAAAAAAGCACCTCTTAGTCAAATGCGTATTTAGGAAAACATCTGTACCATAACCAACTTACAGCTGATCCTGCAGTTCCACAATGATGTACTCAAGTTGTTCCTTTTCCATTTTATGAGCCAGATTCATAGATTCTATCTTCTGCTGCAAGGCCTTCTTCTGAGAAATTGATTCAGCCTGCTGAGTCTCTCTGAGGCGTACTAGCTCTTCTAGATAACCCTAGAAACATAAGTATTTCATGAACTTTTAGTTTTAAAATTACTTTGACAACATATTTGATTTGATACGAGGGATGAATGATAAATAACCTATGAAAAAAATAATTCAAAATGACTATATCACTGCTTATATATTAAATGCAGACATTGGAGTTATTTGCTAGTTACATACATAGTTTCTGTTTCGATTTAAAGGCCTAGATAGCCAGAATGTATAGTATGTGTGCACTGATAATCTAACTGTCCTTCTAGGACTTGGGAGAAGGTGATGATTGCTCATTGTGTAAAGTGTAAGCCATCCAGAATAATGTGCAAAAGGCAGCTTTTAAATTTCAAAAAATAATGCTTACTTTTCCACTCAGTTGAACCTCAAGAATATTAGTTATAGAAAACTAAAGCAGAACTGAAAATAGGCATAATAGCATTTACAACTGAGAGAAAGACTGAATGACTTTACAAATGTCCATCTAAAACGTTATGTAATAATATTATTCTCTCTTTCCAGTCTTTTATATGGGTTGATTAGCAAGCTTATTGAGAGAGATTCAAAAATGCCAAAGAACAGAAAATAGTAGAGATCTGAAACTACTCCGTGGAAATTATCTATAGTATTGAAACAGTCCCTGTAGAACAAATCCAACTATCTTTGAGGGTAGAAGTTTCACTAGAGGGTAAAAAAAGTGAAGCAAACTCAGTAATAAAAACTTCAATCAAGACTTTTGATATCTTTAATAAACTAGAAAAAGAATATCACTTTAGGAAGAAATTAAATATTGTTGCATTGTGATCAATAATGATGACTGTATATATTGCATTTTGTCTATATATGTAATAAAAACTATCTGTATGCCTCTTCCATATATCACAAAGCACAATACAAATTTGAAAGACAGAGCATAAATTTTTATCTCTGCTATCCATGATTAAAGACTTTACTAAGAGACAAATTCCTACATTGCCACTAAGTTTTGCTTGCTGTGCTCTTTCTTGCTTTAGGAACAAGAGGTAGAATTTGAATTTGAAAAAGAAAAAGATGGAAGAAAAATAAAAAGTGAGGTTTCCTCTGCCAGAAGGCTTTCTGGCTGCATCTCAGCTTCAATAGATGCAATAACTTAAGGAATATTAACTGACTAAGAAGTAAGTCTTGTGTGACCAAAAAGTTTTATTACTTTGTTCCCAGAACCATAGCTAACTAATAAATATTACAATGCTACATTAAATAAATAATAATTTTCATTTTGTAAGAATATTTTTAAAATTAAATCTTTGAATTAATGTTATTGTAACAATTGTAATATACCAAATATTTTCAGCCACTTTATCTCAGTTAATGTTTACCTTTTGTTCCAGAGTGAGGAGGTATTTCTGTTCAACCCGTTTGCACTTGTTGTACCAGCTATTCTCATCCATGCTGAAAGGAGGACCAATGTTTTCTGGAGTACTGCTTTCACTACCACTACTGCCCAGTGTTCTTAGCTCTTCCTCATCACTACTGATGCTGTCAGAACTGAGAAATCAAACTCAAAAGCTAAGAACAATAACTTGCAAAATTTAAATGGAAAAAACTGAATTATTCAAAATCGCTTGTTTTTCGATATTCCAATAAGAGATGGAACTTATAATCATGAATCTGCAAAAATTCTAAAGCCTAAAAACAAAAGATAACATATCATCCATTCGCTAAGCATTTCCTCACTGCTGAGAAGCGCTATCTACTTCTTCACAGATCAGTTTCCTCTCCCCACTGTTGAGCCCAATTCTGCCTCTATTACTCCTGTTGCAAGTAACTGCTATCATGTAGATTACCTCCAAGATAATAGGTACAAAATCTAACATAATTTACATACCTTCCAGCTACTCTAAGATAGTGTTGAAATAAAAAGGGGAAATACTATTTTAATCCCAGTGTAGCTAAGGATGGTTCAAGCTTGTTCACATATTTGTGCTGTTACAGGTGTAAAAAGAAAAAGGACTTACGATTCTATGATCCAGAACAGATTCTCGTATTGTGCAGATACTTGATGGTTCCTTTTACATAGAACTTGTATATAACTACCACTTCCTTCACTATATCTATGATCAATGTATCCTTTTTCCTTCTAAACTTCTGTCAACTTGTCTTCTATATTAAACTAAGCTCAAGGAAATATTTTCTTCTATCAATAGCTCAAGTAAAGAAAGAAAAACATATTTATATGACCACCAAATAGAAAAGTGGGACTTAGGGAAAGAGAGTTGAAACAGATTTGTCTGCATATATATTAAGGCAGGAGTACTCTATGGCATACACAATACACGTGTATCCTTGCATGTGGTGTAAACCTTGCAGAGAATGTCTCTGTCTATCTACAGGATTGATGAAAAAAGCTAATTTACACTTATATTTATAATAAATACAATGGCCACAGGAAAATGACTCTGAGAAGGCAGTCCTTCAACCACTTTGTTGTTGAAGGACTGCCTTCAACGAGCAAACCATTCATTTGTGATACATGTCATGTTCTAATAAAAACATTTTCAATGGCATTTGGAACTCCTCCTTCATTCTTTCCTTTCCCAGTAGAAAGAATCACAAAGTATTAAAAACAACATGTGAAATAAAAACAATAAAAGAAATATATTACAAGAAAACTTTAAAGCACAGATGAACTTTACAGACTGAACAGATACCTTTGGGTGAATTTCAGATATGGTGTATAATCTATCACAGCTGGATAGTTGCCATCCAAAGCTTCACCTTTGAGGCAGAAGCTGAAATGGAGTGAGAAATCAGAAATTAAGAAAATTAAAACATATTGCTATTGAATAATCTCAGCACTTAATTCATTTTTTCACAAAATCACCAATACAAAAGTTATGTAAGAACAAGTTTTAACATGAGAAAATTCAACTTTAAATGTAGATTCTTACATATCCACTATTTCACCAACAATCAAAGTGTCATTCTGGAGTTTTTAAAGAACACTTATTCCAAAAATTGCTTTTTAATTATTTTACATGTACTGAAGCAGAATTTAATACATTTTAAGGAAAGCAAAATAATTTATTTGATTTTATAATCTTCGTAGATAAAATCAAAGAGAAATGATAACAAAGTTGCCATTCATTATCACTAACTAGCCACAGCATATATAAAACAGAGGGCCTTTTAATCTCCAATTGAAATCCCTCATACAGAATAAATTAAAATGTAATTATAATGTATAATGCAGCTCTACATGAGCAAGTCTTGGGTGAGATTAGTAAAATAAGCAGATCAGGATTGGTTAATGCATGGACAGGAGACTATCAGGAAATACAAGTACTATAGGTTAGATGTAGAAATAATTAACAAAATTCTAAAAGAAATAAATGGAAAACTAGTTTTGTGATATTGCCCAGAGCAACGCGTGGATATGTTTATGTCATCACAAGCAGTCAAGCACATGTCCACCCTAGACGAGTTCCCAATCACCAGGACCAGATGAATTACACCCCAGGGTTCTGAAGGTACTGGCAGACGTGATCTCAGAACCACTGAACTATATCTTTCAAAGATCCTGGAGAACTGGGGAACTGCCAGAGGACTGGAAAAGGGCTGATGTAGTTCCCATCTTCAAAAAAGGGGGGAAATGGATCCAGGAAACTACAGACCTATCAACCTGACCTCAATACCTGGGAAGATACTGGAAAAGATAATCAAGCAATGAATCTGCAATGAAGATGCAAACAAAGTAATAACCAAAAGCCAACATGGGTTTGTCAAAAACAGATCATGCCAGACAAATCTTATTGCATTCTTTTACAAAGTGACAAAATCAGTGGACCAGAGGAATGCTGTGAATATAATTTACTTTGACTTCAGTAAGGCATTTGATAAAGTAGATCACAACCTACTACTTAATAAAATAGAAAAATGTGGGTTAAACATCATCACCACCAGATGGATTTGTAACTGATGACCAACCACACTCAACATGTAGTCCTCAATGGAACTGCATCTATATGGACAGAAGTATGCAGTGGGGTAATCCAAGGCTCTGTTTTAGGCCCAGTACTCTTCCACATCTTCATCAATGATTTGGATGAGGGGATAGATGGGGAACTGATCAAATTTGCAGATGACACCAAGCTGGCAGGAATAGTTAACCCTCCAGAAGATAGGCTTAAGATACAGAAGAATCTTGACAGACTTGAATATTGGGCGCTATTTAACAAAATGAAATTAAATTTTGAAAAAAGTAAGGTTCTACATTTAGGCAAGAAAAACCAAACACAGGTAAGGTATAGGTGGCACCTGACTCAATACTAGTAACTGTGAAAGGGATCTTGAGAGTCCTAGTGGACAATCAATTAAATATAAGCCAGCAGTGTGCTGCAGTTGCCGAAAAGCCAACACGATTCTAGGTTGCATTAACAGAAGGATAGAATCAAGATCACATGAAGTGTTAATACCCCTTTATAATGCCTTGGTAAGATCACACTTGGAATACTGCAATACAGTTTTGGTCACCACGATGTAAAAAAGATACTGAGACTCTAGAAAGTGTGCAGAAAAGAGCAACAAAGATGATCAGGGGACTGAAGGCTAAAACACAAAGAATAGTTGCTGAAATTGGGTATGTCTGGTTTAATGAAAAGAAGGACTAGTGGTGACATGATAGCAATGTTCCAATATCTAAGGGGCTGCCACAAAGAAGGCAGAATCAACCTATTCTCCAAAACACATGAGAGCAAAACAAGAAGCAATGGATGGAAACTAATCAAGACAGAAGCAACCTAGAATTAAGAAAAAAATTAGAGTTAGAACAAAGTTACAGTTAGAACAATTAATCAGTGAAACAATTTGCCTTTAGAAGTTGTGAATGCTCAAACACTGGAAGTTTTTAAGAAGAGATTTATCTGAAATGGCATAGGGTTTCCTGCTTGAGCAGGGGGTTGAACTAGAAGACCTCCAAGGTCCCTTCCAATCTGTTATTCTATATTCTAAAATTTTACTTCCATTAAATAAACACATTTACCAATTTTAAATATGACATTTTCACCAATAATGAGTTAATTACAAAATCAACTATATTTTGCTAAAAATTATTTCATTTCACTTTCACAATGAATACCTGAAATCAATAGCATTGAGTCCGAGCAGCATGCCAGCTAACATGTTTGCTTCTTCTCCCAGTACAATTGCTCCATCTTCATAGAATCTTCTAGAAAAAAGATTAAATTCTAATTAATATATTCTCAATTATTAAAATAACATGCCAAATATTCAAATTAGTGATGGTGGTTAATGCCAAGAGCTACCAAATTTTAATTTATATTGCTAAGAAAACTATTCATTTGTACAGTAATTTAAATGACCCACTCTATGTATACATATCAGGGATACTATGGAACTGTTTGGATTTGATGTATTTATGGGCCTATTTATAAACAACAAATTATTCAGAATGAAGATGTCTGCATATTGTTAGGATAAAACTTAACACACACACACACACACACACACACACACACACACACACACACACACACACACACATAGCAAAAAATCCTACATATATATATATATATATATATATATATATATATATATATATATATATATATATATATATATATATATATATATATATATATATATACACACATACATATACATATACATATACATACAGACACACACACATACAGACACACACACACACACAGAGTTATTCAGAGCATAAGAACAGTGTTGCTTGATCAGGCCAATAGCCATCTTAGTGTTGCATTTTCTTTTTCACATAAGTCTACAGATGCCTCTATAGTGCCTGTGGAAAGCTACATCTCTCCCACCATTGTTCGCTGCCACTGATTTTTGGAGTAGCAGAGTGTATTCAAGACAAGTAAGCTTGATAAGCCTGTTCTCCATGAATTAATCTACTTCCGGTATATAAAGCCATTAAATATTAATTAATTCTAATTTCTTGTACAGAAACCAGATTATAAATAGTAGCATCCAAAGAATCTGATGATTTCAACAAAATTACAGAATAAGTGTTTCAGTATAACCCTTACACTTTACATAAATGTACTGTATGCAATAATAAAAATATAAAAAGGGGCAAAGATTGCGTCATGAAGTCATGATGTTTGTTTCATCATTTGTTTCTTCTTAAAGCCAGCCATCATAAGTAAATATACCACCAATAATTTAAATAAACATATGAAGGTTTAACACTGAATATAAATACATGTTTTCACTTTACTCCCTTCCATGTAAGTTATCATTTCCTGACTAAATCTGATAAAGAACAAAAACAAGGAATTTTAAATAATAACTTAAAATCTACTTTATTTAACAAAATATTTAATACCTGGTTGTTTTGAAATCTCTCAAAGCTGCCGAAATATATTCAGACAAGTGTTTTTCCATAAGTGCTACTCTAATCCAAGCTCTTCCCTGAAATCCAAAATCATGATATAAATATTATTAAACAGAAATCTGGTCTAGTCATTCAATCTCTGAAACCCAAACAGAATAACAAAGTTATCATACTTCATCCTATTCATATTTATTTATTTTCAAATTTTTTTATACAGTTCATTTTAAGAAATAATAATAATAATAATAATAATAATAATAATAATAATAATAATAATAATAATAATAATAATAATAATAATAATAATAATAATAATAATAATAATAATAATAATAATAATAATAATATTGATGGTTATTACATAATAGTAGTATTTGCTTATCTATTTTAATAAGCCTTCTGTCCATCATCTCTTATTTTTTACTTTTTAAACATACATAATAATAATCTTAACTTTTAATATTTACTTGTACATAGTAACTATAAGAATTTCCATCCTATGACAATAAAAATAATAATCTTCTCCCAGTTTTTAGTTTCTAGCTCTATTTCCTCATCTTTAATAAATTTAATATAGAAATTTAATACATTTATATAGAGCACAATGGCTTGACTTTTATTGTACTTGCCAAATTATTTTCACTATTTTGTTTACTTTTATACACATTTCTTAATCCTCTGTATAGAAACTATATTCACATATATATTTCACATGAAGCAGTTATTTGAATGAAATAGAAGAATAGAGTGTATCATTCAGACAACAGTGGGAACAGGTCATATCTGAAACCTTATTTTTGTGTTTTATTTTATTATAGAACCAATAAACAAGAAAAAATACATATTGACATAATGTAATGTAAAATTAATAATCATAATAATAGAAAAGAAAATGGGAGGGGAAATGATGGAAAAAAATCAGAAATATAACACATGCATCCCCTTAATCAAACTGGTCAAAAGTCTTCATTGAGTCTTTCTTTTAAAAAAAAAACCTAATTTACTTTTTTCAAACCTAATTCACTTTTTTATTACATTTATATATTTTTTTTCACTTTTATATCTTGCATTTCTATTTAAAACTCTCGGGGGGGGGGAACCCTGAATGCAGCAAAATGGGTAATAGAATGTTTCATGTCATATTAGTATTTTGAGCAATTCTTCGTAAAACCTCACTGCATGTGAAATTAAGGTTGTTCATCATCTCCATAGTCATGTTCGATTTTTCAAGGTTAAAATAACTTGAACAAAAAATAGTTATCACTATTGTATTTCAACAAACCTTTAAGCAAATAAGAACTAGATGACAAATATTCTATTTCTATATTTTGTCCATACAATTTTCAAAGTCTGTAAATATATTTTTGCATTTCAAATATTTACGAATATGTTTAACTAGTTAAGCAAAAGGCCTTCTGCTACATTTCTTTCTGCCAGTACATAAAATTTTGGGTTATACATTCTTTCTAATATTTGTGAAATTATAAATGCTCACTTATATCTAATATTACTAGAAGCTCATATACAGTAAATTACAGCTCCAGTTTACATTATATTTATTCATTTTAGTGACATGAATAAATTCAATTACATAGCACTGTAAACCAGGACTGTGTTCACAGTCCTTCATTACAGCAGTAATAATAAGCTATTCTTTTGTTTTAGCATGAACACCACTAGCTTTTCTACTGTTCAATACTGCAAATGAAACCATGCTTCATTTTGACATTCCTTAAAGTTTTATTCTTGACTAATTCAGAACTTGTAACTTTCCTAAGGATGATAAAAAATGGAAAGATTGTACCTAAATTCCTTGTGTGTCCGATCATACTTGGCCAATAAAGATTTCTTTTTTTTTATTGAAAAAGTTTTATTAGTACAAAGTACAAACATTTTTTAATTTTGATGATAATAATAATCTCAAAATTAAATAAAACCGAGAAAATATTACGTAACTAATATCTAAATATTAAATAATAAAACTTTTAAATTTTATCATAACAACATAATATTATTATACAACAACTTATTAACTCAGAAAAAAAATATCCTTAAAAGTAATATTATTATTATTATTATTATTATTATTATTATTATTATTATTATTATTATTATTATTATTATTATTATTATTATTATTATTATTAATAATAATAATAATAATAATAATAATAATAATAATAATAATAATAATAATAATAATAATAATAATAATAATAATAATAGTAAAAAAAACCTAGAGGAGAGAGAAGAAAGAAAAAAAACCTGAAACAAAGGAAAATCCTTCCTTTAAAACAAATTTTAAAGTCTAATTATGATAGTTTATAACTTAATAATTTTAATAAAAAATTCCAATTCTTGAAAAAATATTTTAAAAAATTAAAGAAAAAAAGAAACAATTAAAAAAAATACAATTATATTATCTCCGTCCATCTAATACATATCAACACTACATCTCTTTGTATCTTATTGGTTGCCTCCTTTTGTATCTTGATGATTTTAAATTTATCAGCTCGTCTCCCATCTGATCCCAATCCTCCATCTCCTTTTCCATATCTTTCTGGCTCTGCTGTTCACTTTGACTCTTTGAAACTGTTTCATTTTGATCCGGTACGGATGGCTTTTCCTCCTTGTCCTCTTCTACATTCATACGTCTTTCTTCTGGAATTTTAGATATATCAGCCTTTAAAACATTAACATAAAATTCAGTAGCTTTCTTTATCGTATTCAGCCGGTATCTTTTCTCCAAAAATTTCACCGTTACTCCTGTTGGTGCTTCCCATTTATATTGTAAATTCAATCTTTTAAATTCATCAATCAAAAAGGTAAATTCTTTTCTAGCTTTAAGCATTTTGGAGGGAATTTCTTTCCATATCCTAAGATCCTGACCATTCACCTGAAGATTTTTCTTAAACGTCGCCTGAATAATTCTGTTCCGAAAGACTCTTGTAGTAAAATATATAACAATGTCCCTTGGTAGATGTTTTTGTTTTGCATACCACGAATTGACCCTTTATATCTTTTCAATTTGTGTAGCCAATTCATCTTTAGAAATTCCAGAGACCTGTTCCAAGGCCTCAATCATTCTTCCTTTCAAATCATCATATAATCCTTCCTTCAACCCTCTAACTCTTATAGCAAATTCCATTCTTCTAAACTGTGACATCAACACCTCTGTTTCAAAATTTACAATGTCCTTTTGAAATTTATTTATATATTCCACCGAAGTTGCCAAAACTTGTCTATTTGTTTCAATACAGTCCTCCAAAACATCAATATTTGTTGCTAATCCTTTGCAAACCTCTAACATATCCATCCGTAGCTGCTTTTCCATAAAGCATCCTGCATTTTTTTCTATTTCAGTAATTTTTTGGTTAAATTCCAAAATTAAATCTTGTTTCATAATCTTTAAAGTATTTAATAAATTTTCAGATGTCAGAGATTGTGGAGGTGTTGATTCAGTAGCAAGTTGCATTTTGGAAGTATAAGCAGAGGGGTAGCTAGCCCTTTTATTCAAAACAATCATTCCAGACTTTGAAGCCATTGTTGTAATTCCAAAGGATTGCACAAAAAATGCCAAATCTCTATCAGTTGTATTATAATCCAAAATCAAGAATCAAAAGAAAAAAAGCCAATTTTCAAATTCAAAAGTTTCCATAAGAAAAAAACCACAAGCAAAACACAAATAACTTTCACTTCTTCCTTGTTGCAATTCCAAAGAAGTGCAAAGAAGGGCCAGATCTCTAAAAAAATTTCTTGCAATTTCAAAGGCAAATAGTCTTTTATAATTTATTTATTTTATTAGAATTATCAGTTACTGTTATAATCCAAAATCAAGGAACAGAGAGTAAAAGCCAATTTTCAAAATTTCCACAAGAGAAGAAGCCACAGAGAAAACAAGAAAACAATCTTTCCAGACTTTGAAGCCATTGTTATATTTCCAGAGGAGTACAAAGAAAAAGCCATGTCTCTAAATAAAGTTCTTTCCAGTTTCAGAGGCAGAAATTTTTTTACTTTTTTTTTTTAAAGGTTTCAGTTGTTGTTATAATCCAAAATCAGGAACCAGGGAGAGAAAAGCCAATTTTCCGATTCAGAAATTTTCATAAAAGAAAAAACCCCCAAGCAAAACGAAAGTCACTAAACTTCAGGCAAAGCGCAGATCACTTTCACTTCTTCTTCAAACGCCATATTGTTGCTTACTAGGTGCTACTTTGTTTCTTTTCCATAGTAAAAGTTAACAGAGGGTTGAGTAAAAAAAAATTCAATACTTAGCTCCTGTTTTCTCTCTGTCTGCTTCTTCTTTCAAGCGTAAAATGTATTATAAATCCCATTCTGGAAGCAGCGGAGGTCTCGGCATCTTGCTCCGCAAAGGCGGAGGCTACCGGATTCCCGGAGCAGGAGACAGGCTGCCTGGGGAGCCTTCGCCCTTCGTGCCCCTAGATGACTCCTAGGGCGCTAGGGGGGCTCTACCCACCTGTCAGGCTCTTCTCTCTCCCCTTTACCCGGGGCAAAGATTTCCAAGCTGCCAGACAGCTGTTCTGGCGGCTTGGCGAGGAATCAAAGAGGCGCCCTAAAAAGAGCGTCGGCGATGCCGAAGACCAAACCCGGAAGTCCGCCAATAAAGATTTCTGAATAGAATAGAACAGAACAGAACAGAATAACAGCTTTGGAAGGGACCTTGGAGGTCTTCTAGTCCAATCCCCTGCTTAGGGAAGAAACCCTACTGTACCTGTGCATTTTGTTTTTCTTACCTAAATGTAGAACCTTTTTTCACCACTGAATTTCATTTTGTTAGATAGCACCCAACTTTCAAGTTTGTCAAGATCCTTCTGTATCTTAAGCCTATCTTCTGGAGTGTTGGCTATTCCTGCCAGCTTGGTGTTGTCTGCAAATTTGATGAGTTCCCCTTTTATCCCCTCATCCAAATCATTGATGAAGATGTTGAAGAGTACTGGGCCTAAAACAGAGCCTTGAGATACCCCACTCTATACTTCCCTCCATGTAGATAAAGTTCCATTGAGGACTACATGTTGAGTGCAGCTGGTCAGCGAGTAACGACTTCATCTGGTATCTAACCCACATTTTTCTATCTTATCAAGTAGTATGTTGTGATCTACTTTATCAAATGTCAAAGTCAAAGCCTTTATTGTCATTGTACATCATGTATACAACGAAATTGGTTTAGCCTCTACTGGTGCAGTTCATACAAATGCCTTACAAATCCATCTGGTGGTGATGCTGTTTAACCCAATTTTTCTATTTTATCAAGTAGTAGGTTGTGATCTACCGGTACTTTATCAAATGCCTTACTGAAGTCGAAATAAATTATATTTACAGAATTCCTCTGGACCACTAATTTTGTCACTTTGTCAAAGAATGCAATAATATTTGTCTGGCATGATCTGTTTTTGACAAACCTATGTAGGCTTTTGTTTATTACTTTTTTTGCCTCTAGGTGTTTGCTGATTTATTACTTATCTTTTCCAGAATCTTCCCAGGTATTGAGGCCAGGATGATAGGTCTGTAGTTTCATGGATCCCTTTTTTCCTCTTTTTTTGAAGATGGGAACTACATCAGCTCTTTTCCAGTCCTCTGGTAGTTTCCTGGTGCTCCAGGATCTTTGAAAGATATAATTCAGTGGTTCTGAGATCATGTGTGCAGTTCCTTCAGAACTTTGCGGTGTAATCCATCTGGTCCTGGTGATCTGAACTTGTCTAGGATTGGCAGACAACTTGTCTAGGAAATTTGTCTATTTCCTCACGTACCATTTTCTTCCCTATTTTAACTTGTGTTCCTAATTGTTTTTTATGGTGCTGTTTTTGATAGGTTGGACTGTTTTTTTCCTTTGTGTAAAGACGGATGCAAAAAATGAGTTAAGTAGTTCTGCTTTCTCCTCATTGCTTGTCATCTTCTTGCCACTTTCTCCCACTAATGGACCAATCGTTTCCTTGACTGTTTTCTTAATTTTTAACATGTTCAAAGCACCTTTTGTTGTTATTATTTTTGACTTTGTCACAAGTCTTAATTCATTTAGAACCTTTCTTCACTTCATCTTTGCAGGCTCGGGCTATTTCCTGATATTCTGGCCTAGTTATGTGCCCCCCTTTCCACTTTTTTTTTTTTTTTTTTTTTTTTTATAAAAAAGTTTTATTAGTACAAACTTACATAAGTGGTAACAAAATATTAAATCCAAAGTACAAACATTTTTATTTTCCCCCCCCAGACCCACCCCCTTCCCTCCCCACCTCCCCCCCCCGGACTTCCCAGAGATAATACAGGGCATAATAATAAGTTTAAATTGTTAATAAAAAGAAAAAGGAAAAAGGAAAAAAAGAACACTATTTTTAAAAAAACTTCAACTCCAAACTATACAATACTAATATATCGCATTTGTATACAATAGTAAAGATACAAAAAAGAGAGAGAAAAAAAAGAAAGAGAATAAAAAAAAAGAAAGAAAGAAAGAGAAAACTCTTTAACACTACAAACAAACAAACCTCCTACCTCCTCCCTTCAGTCCTCTATCTTATACAAGGTAAGTGTTACATAAGTAATAACTAAATATAAAATACACAAATCTTAAACTAATATTATTGACATTAGAAATAACCTCTAAGATAAAACTTAACTAAATGTTACATAAATAATCATCAAATATTAAATTTCATCATGATATTAATAAGATAATATTATTCTAAATTAATTCGCTAACTTCAATAAACAAAAAAAGAAAATAAAAGAAGAATAAACAATAAACAAATCTTCAACAAACTATATATATCTAATATTATCAACATTAAAAATAACCTCAAAATTATATAAAACTTAACTAAATATTGCATAAGTAATCATTAGATAGGGAAAAGATAAAATACAATCATATTAGTTTCTATCCATCCAATATATTTCAACATCACATTATTTTGTATCTTGATAGTTCATCTTTTAATAGTTCAATAAATTCAAATTTGTCAAGTCGTCTCCCGTCTGCTCCCAAACCTCCATCTCCTCTTCCCCAGCTATCTGATTCAGGCACTCCTTTTGGATTTTTGAGTCTATTTCTTTTTGATCCATCGAAGGTGGCTTCCCCTCCTCCTCCTCTTTTATTTTCATACACCCTTCTTCTGGAATCTTGGATATATCAGCCTTTAGAACATTGACATAAAATTCAGTAGCTTTTTTTATCGTGTTGAGCCGGTATCTTTTTCCAGAAAATTTCACTGTTACTCCAACTGGTGCTTCCCATTTATATTGTAAATTTAATCTCTTAAATTCATCAATCAAAAAAGTATAGCTTTTCCTGGCTTTAAGCATTTTAGAGGGGATTTCTTTCCAAATCTTTAGTTCCTGACCATTCACCATAAGATTATTGTTAAACGTTGCTTGTATAATTCTGTTCCGTAGAGCTCTTGTGGTAAAATATATGACAATATCCCTTGGTAGATGCTTTTGTTTGGCGTACCACGAGTTGATTCTGTATGTTTTGTCGATTTGTGTAGCCAATTCCGCTTTAGAAATTCCAGACACCTGATCCAATATGTCAACCATCCTGCCTTTTAAATTTTCATATAATCCTTCTTTCAAACCTCTAATCCTTATAGCAACTTCCATAGATCTGAACTGAGTCATTAAGACCTCTTTTTCAAAATTTGCAATGTCATTTTGGATTTTATCTATGTAATTCACCGAAGTTGCCAAAGCTTGTTTATTTGTTTCAATACGTTCTGCCAAAACTTCAATATTTGTTGCTAAGCCTTTGCAAACCTCTAACACATCAAATCTTAGTTGTTGATTCATATTCTTCAAAGCAGCCTGCATCTTATGGTCTATCTCACTTATTTTCTGGTTAAATTCCAAAGTAAGTTCATGTTTCATAATCTTTAAATTATTTAATAAATTTTCAGGTGTCAAAAGCTGTGGAGGTGTTAGCTCAGTGTTAAGTTGCATTTTAGAAATATATCCAGATGAATAGTCATTTCTTTTAGTCAAAACAGTCTTTCCAAACTTTGAAGCCATTGGTGTTTCAAAAGAGTACAAAAAAGAAAGAAAGCCAGTTGCCTGATTAAAGTTCTTTCCAGTTTAAAAATCAGATAGTCTTTTATTATTGAAAATATTTCTATTATAACTTTAATCCAGAGTTAGGAGACAGAGAAAGAAAAAACCATTTTTCCAAGTTAAAAGTTTCCATAAGAGAGAGAGAAAGAAAAAAAAAAAAAAAACCTCTGGGGAAACGAAAGTCACTTTCACTTCTCAATCGCCATATTGTTACTCTGTTTCCTTTGTTCCCTTGCCGAAGTGAAAGCTTACCCAGGAGTTGAAAAAAAAAAGGAAAAAAAGAGGTTTCAGTACTTGCCCATCTCACACCTGTTTCTCTCTGTCTGCTTCTATAGTTTAAATGTAGTTATAAATCCCATTTTTGAAGCAGCGGCTGGTCACTCCATCTAGCTCTGCAAAAGGCAGAGGTTTCCGGATCTTCGGAGCTGGAGACAGGCTGCATGGGGAGCTCTCCCTTCGCGCCCTGCAGATGGCTCCTAAGGCGCTGGGGGGGCTCTACCCCTCCTGTCAGGCTCTCATCTCTCCCCTTTGCCCGGGGAAGAGATTTTAAAGCCGCCAGACAGCTGTTCTGGCGGCTTTTAACAAAGATCGGAAAGGCATCCAACGAGGGATGTCTGCGATGAAGCGCTCCAAAACCGGAAGTCCCCTTTCCACTTTTTATACTTGTCCTTTTTGTCTTTCAATTTATCAGAGAGTTCGTTCTGCAGCCATGCTGGGTTTTTTTTGAGAGCTATTATTTTTCTTTTCCATTGGTACTGTGCTAGACTGAGCTTTTATATTCTCACTTTTCAAAATTTCCCAAGCTTCTTGAGTTATTTTTCCCTTGAGGATTCTTATCCATGGAATCCTTCCCAAGCTCTAAGTTTATTGAAATTAGCTCTCTCAAAATCCAAGTCTCTAGTTTGACTTTGTTTTATTACTTGATCACTCCCCCACCTCAAGGTTCCTGTCGTTTTAACACCTTCTATCATTTAATCTCTGCTAGTGAGAATTAAGTCCAATATGGCTGATCCCCTAGTTCCCTTCTCTACTTTTGGGGAGACAAAGTTGTCTGCTAGATTTGTCAGGAACCTGTTTGATCTTCCACTTGGTACAGAGTTTGTCTCCCAGTTGATGTCAGGATAGTTACTATTACTATTGTGATGTGCTTCCTACATACAGTACCTTAGTTAACTAACTAGCAAAAAATTTGTCTATTTCCTTTGTTTGTTTATTTGTTTGTTTGTTTGTTTGGTCTATAGTATAACCTATGGCAATGTCATCCCCCCCTTTTTATATTGACCCAAATGCATTCAAACAGTTTTCATCATTGTTGTGCTCTATTTCTGTAGAGATGTAGTTATTTCTTACATATAATGCAACACCACCTTTTCTTTTATTTGGTCTGTTTATTTTAAATAATTTAAATCCCTCTAGCTGTATGTTCCATTTGTGGGTTTCATCCCACCAAGTTTCCATTATGGCAACAATATCATGTCTGCCTTTACTTGAATTTCTAATTCACCCTATTTATTACTCATATCCTGTGTGTTGGTGTATAGTTCTTTTTGAATGGCCCTATGTTTACTTTCTACATAACCTGTGATGTGCCTGACTTCCTTACTATTTGTTTGATGCACATGGTATGGCACGCATTATTAAATGCTTGATTTTGCTTGACAGTAAGATTGATATCCTTACCCGCACAAACATCTATGTTATATGCACTGATAACCCTATTAGTTTTAGACTGCTGAGGACAGATATGTTCTATATCAATTAATTCTCTATCCCCATTTGAACATTTCGCCAGAAAATCTGTGAATTTAATATCAAATAACTCAGTCCCTTTCTTTGATGAATGCAAACCATCTCTTTTGTACAGTTTTTCATTGGACCAGCTGCAGACATCATGCCACCTTAGTAGCCCTAGTAAGATCAGCAAGGGTATTGTATCTATTATGCAGGGACACAGTGAAAGCTTTGTGTTTGTGATTCACAACTCTCACCCTGCCAGATCCCATGGTTGTTCATATGCCCTTCAATGTTCCCTGTAACATCAGAAAACGGCGCATGGCAGTTAGAAACTGCCATGCGGCATTCTCTTTTCATGTGCGCGGCCACGCAGGCGCACAGCCTCTGCCATTAGAAAATGCCGCACGGAAGTTAGAAACTTCTGTGTGGTGTTCTCTTGTTATGTACGTGGCCACGCGGCCGCGCAACTTAGAGGGAACAGTGCTGCCCTTTTCCTGCAGCATCTTTGTGGTAGAGGGGGCTTATAGCAGGGCAGCTCAATAGAACAGAATAGCTGAGCTGGAAACCTAATTTCTGACTGAAGAGCAAAGACTCTAGGTAAGCCATCTGTCCATGTAGACTCGTAATTTATTTACAGATAGGACAGTATCCAAATTTGAAAAGAGTACCGCGTAAGACAGCTGCAACACAAGAATTGCACTGAACTAAGCCAGACATTCTAAAATAAAATAGAATTGCAATCACAGATGCACTTACCAAGAATGTACTGCTGCTGTTTTAGATTTTTAGCTGCTTCCAGGTGCTTACCTTGCTCCACTGGATTTCTTCTCAGTCCCCCTGATTTCACAACTTCCCAGCAGCCTCTGGGAAATTTGAATGCAATGCAGATGCAACCAGCAGCTCAGATTCCAGGTGCTTACCTTGCTCCACTGGACTTCGTCTCAGTCCCCCTGAACTCACAACTTCCCAGCAGCCTCTGGGAAATCTGAATGCAATGCAGATGCAACCAGCAGCTCAGCTTTCAGGTACTTACCTTGCTCCACTGGACTTCGTTTCAGTCCCCCTGAACTCACAGCTAGCAGCTCTCTTCCCAGAAGCCTCTGGGAAATTCAAATGCAATGCAGATGCAACCAGAAGTTCCTTATGTTTTCCTCACTCAGACGGTCTACTCTACTCTACTCTACTCTACTCTACTCTACTCTACTCTACTCTACTCTACTCTACTCTACTCTACTCTACTCTACTCTACTCTACTCTACTCTACTCTCTTTTGAACAATACCAAACATATAGCAAGAGGAATGTTCAAATTCTCACCCTAGCTCTTGAAGAGGCAACATTTTCCATATTCTCAATGCTACAGATGCAGTTATACGAAATCTTGCGACAAGCCACCTTAATATAATCCCAGAAAGTACGAGGGCTTTCATACCCAAACCAAGTGATTTGACCTGAAAAATCAGGGAATAGAAAGAGATTAATCATTAAAATAAAGTGTGCATATCATAAAGTATTTATAAATTATATGTGATTTTTTGAAGAATTATAAAAACCTAGGTGTATAAAACAACTGTCCTTAAATGACATAGAAATTACCAACTTTGAGGAGCTAATGGGCATTTAGAATTTTGAAATTATGATAAATCACTCTTAACAAATGGCATCTTGTGGGAACAACAGCCATGTACAAGAAAGCAAGTTGGTAGACTTCCTTGTGCCACATTCTTCAAGACTCTCAAGAGTATTTTTATGGCTTTGATTTGCGTGTGCAACATTAGCCTATAGGCTATAGCCCCGTGATGGCGAACCTATGGCACGCGTTACACAGGTGGCATGCAGAGCCATATCTGCGGGCACGTGAGCCATTGCCCTAGCTCAGCTCCAGCATGCATGCACGTGCTGGCCAGCTGATTTTCAGCTGGCCCCTCCCCTCCCAGGACTCTCCATGTGCCTGTTTTGGATGCCAGGTAAGTACAGGGCTCACGCTGAGGCTCTGGGAGAGCATTTTCGGCCTCCGGAGGGCCTTTGGAGGGGCAAGGGAGGTCGTTTTCACCCTTCCCAGGCTCCAAGAAAATGTCTGGAGCCTGGGGAGGGCAAAAAATGGGCCCACCGGGCCCACCGGAAGTTGTGAAACGGGCTGTTTCTGGCCTCCAGAGGGCTTCTGGGGGGCAGGGGAGGCTGTTTTCGCTCTCCCTAGGCTCCAGGAAAGCCTCTGGAGCCTGAGGAGGGCAAAAAATGGGCCTACCGGGCCAACCGGAAATTGGGAAACGGGCCATTTCCGGCCTCCAGAGGCTTCAGGGAGGTCTGCTAGGCCCAAAACGAGGCACGGGGGGTCATGTGTGGGGAAGCGTGGGGGGGGTTGCATGCACATGCGTGGGAGGTAGTGTGTGCATGCACAGGGGTGCGGGGTGCGTTGAATTATGGATGTGGGCACGCACATAGCGCTATCGCTATCAAGAGAGAGCTTTTGGCACCCAAGGAAAAAAAAGGTTCACCATCACTACTATAGCCTATTATTATTATTATTTTCTAATAATCTTTTAAAATTTCAGTTTGCAACCTAAATATGGTCAGCTGGCAATAGAACCCTAACTTCAATTCAGAGAAAGACTAGTTGAAAATCCTTGAAAATCTCAAAACTTATGTATAACAAAGATGTACAATTACACCAACTAAATATCATTATATTTGCAAAAAAATATATATATTGTAGCAGATGGTTTCTTCCACAAAACATGTAAAATCAGATTTTATGTACCTTTGAGCCGATGGCTTAGAATTTGTTCCAAAATAGCTGCAAAATTATTGAATTCAGGATAAGAATCATCAATAGTTTCGAAGCATGAGCGATCAATCAGTGTCTTGATAGAAAACCTAAAAAATTAGCATACCGTAATTTATCATATATACAAACTTTGAAGAATTTATATATATATAAATACAGATATAATTTGTATTTATATAATACATATATAAATACAAATATTTATACATATATAAAATACAAACAAAACATAACATTAAAAAAAAAGGTCAGGGATAAAATGGATAAAGGTGAAAAGTGACATGTTTATAAGAAAGGTGACCTATGATTTTTCAAGAACAGAAATAATAATAAAAGACAACAACCTCTGTCTAAGTTTAAATGTCTTAAGTACAAACAACATTTTAAATAGTAGTATTTAATATTTTTAAAAAACCAATATTCATGTATTCTTAGTTTTAGTTGATTTAACTATTGTATCTAATATACAAACATTAATTATAAACAAATCAGAACCATATATATATAGCAATCCACAATATTTCTCTAATTAAATCAAATCTAATACTCAAATCTCAACATCAAAACTTCATTTTCCCCCTTTTTCTCACAGAAAATCTCACAGTGGTCAGTTTCTAAAAACAAACTGATCAAGGTATCAAGCAAAAGTTAAAATTTTTCCATTGTTCTAATAATAGATTATTTATGCCCTATTCTAAGCTTAAATGTATTTTCAGAGCTGTATAATTTTTCATTACAATATTTACAGTATTATGAAAATGTTAGCTTATCAAAGGTTTTAAACTAGAACTGTTTAAAATTAAAGTTTCTCCATCATGGGTGGAGCCAGCAGTCAGCAATGAGGACCGAGTCTGTTTGTTTTGTCAGGATCCGCCCTGCTAGGACCCAGTTTTGACTCGGTCCTCAGCAGGACGAAATGTGGCAAAACAGACTCCCAACCCAACGCTGGAATTTTTTCCATTTTCATCAACACTGACTTCGCATCGTGAGTTTCACTTACAGTCAGAGACATTTTCAAGATTACTTAGAGTGTCTCAGCAGGTGGTGAAGGTGCACGCTGGCATTGACCAGCAGGGCTTCAGCCCGGTCTGCCACAGGGGGTGCATTGTCGGATCCCCCCCCTGAATTCTTCCTTGCGCACGGATAGTAAGGGGCTTGGGCTCTGTTTTCTGACAAATGCCAGACCCGCTCTGGCTCCGTGCCGTTTGAGTGCAGAGCGCCGTTTTAAACAACCTATCAGCCCCGCCCACCATTAGAGCTTGCTCTGGCGTAGGGTCTCAGGCCATAAACAACATTGGCCCACTAACCACCATCGGAACTTGCTCTGGTGTGGCCCAACAGCGCCTGTAACTATCCACCCCCGCTGCTTCAAGGGAGAAGGCCTTTTAAGTGCCACTGGAGCATTTAGCTCGCGGTTTAGCCTCCGGCGTAATATCAGCTTTTAACAAGGGCCTTATTAAGCCACATAGCCAGGCCGGATCGTGCTCTTCGAGCCTCACAGTCTCTCCCCATCATCGCGCCTCTCCCTTCGAACTTGCTCGGGAGGGTGCAGGAGACAAAAAGGGCCTACCTCAGAGAAGTTTCCTGCTTCTTTCCATCGGCCATTTTACAACCGGGGGCAATGTCGGAAGAAACTTGCGGACTCAACAAACTGTCTGGCAAGCGGTCCCACAAGACAAATTGGCCTGTCCTGGAGGACGATTTCCTGGGCCCAGATCAGTATGGATCCAGGTCTCACTTGCCCCAAGACAGACCTAGCAGGGGGAGGCAATTCAAACACCAGTTCCAAGGTGGCTCTGGGGGTCGGCCCTTTAGAAGGCCCAAATGGTAAGGGGCTTGACGTTCCCATTGGGGGTCATCTGGACAGATTTGTGTCAGCCTGGGAGGAGACCATCCAGGACTCCTAGGTCCTGGATACCATCTGTGGTGGTCTTGTTCTGGAGTTCCTCTCCCTTCCCCCGACGTTTTTTATCTGCTGCACCATGTCCAGGGTGCCATCCAAAAAGGCTCTTATGAATGAAGTTGTCCAACACCTGCTGGACATTTGAGCCATCCAGCCAGTTTCCCTGGACCAACACAGACAGGGGTTTTACTCTATCCTTTTTGTGGTCCCCAAAACCTCAAGGGGATGGAGGGCAATTCTAGACCTTAAGCGTCTGAACTCATACCTTAAGTATCGAAAGTCCAAGATGCATTCCCTCCACTCAATCCTGGCTAGGGTGCACCAGGGAAACTTTATGGCCTCGCTTGACTTAACGGAAGCCTACCTGCACATTCCAATTTCCCATCAGCATCGGAAATATCTTAGATTTTGCTATGCAGGGAGGCACTTCCAAAATCGGGCCTTGCCCTTTGGGCTGTCATCTGCCCCCAGAGTATTTACTAAAGTTCTAGCGACTCTGGTGACTCACTTGCACACCCTCTCCGTGCATGTCCAGTGTTACCTGGATGATATCCTGGTGCATGCGCCTTCTAAGAACCTGGCGCTTCAGCACCTCCAGGTAACCATCTCCACCTTGAGACACCACGGTTTTTCTATTAACCTAGAAAAATGCCACCTCTCCCTTGCTACTACCATTGCCCATCTAGGAACCATTATTAACTCCCTAGAGTGTAGAGTCTCCCTGTCTAAGGAGAGGCAGGACAGTCTCAGACAGTTAGCGTCCCAGGTTCAAAGAGATCACAGGGTGCCTCTCTCTACCTTGTCCACCCTTCTTGGGAAAATGATATCTTTCATATCAATCACTCCCTGGGCATGTCTACACTCTAGGGAACTTCAAGGGTTCCTCTTACCCTTCCAGAAGACGGGCCGCAGCTCCTCGACCAGCAAGGTCCTAATCTCTCCACCGGTACGTCGCTTTCTCTCCTGGTGGCAGACATCGGCCATTTCCCAGAGCTCCCTCTTCAAGGAACCGTGGTCCATAATCACCACGGATGCCAGCTTCATGGGGTGGTGTGGGGTGCCTACTCCATGGGTATGATGGCCCAGGGCCTTTGGTCAGTAGCAGAGGCCTGGTGTTCCATCAACTGGCTGGAGCTGAGAATGGTGGCGCTGGCTCTCCGCCAGTTCCAACACCAACTTGCCGGAGCCCATGTTCTGGTCCTCATGGACAACATTATCACCAAAGCGCACATTAACCGCCAAGGTGACACCCGCTCCAGAACGCTCATAAATGAGGCACTGAAACGAGGCACAGAACACTCATAAACGAGGCACTGAAACGCTCATAAACGAGGCACTGAAAATGTCATCTGCTGTCCTTATTGGTGGACCATATCTCCGGGGTTGCCAACACGCAGGCAGACTGGCTCAGTCGGTCCACAGTAGATCATGCCGAATGGCGTCTTCATCCGTCGGTCTATCAGTGTCATCAAGACCAGGTTCAGCTGACCAGTGGTGGACCTCTTCACAACCCTGGAGAATACCCACCTGCCACACTTTTTCTCCTGGTTTCAGTCCCAGAGAGCGGAGGGGGTGAATGCTCTTCGGAGCTGTTGGCCTCAGGGCCTCCTCTACGCCTTCCCACCCCTGCCAATAATCCCACAGGTCAACCAGAAGCTTCTGAAGGAACAAGCAGAAGTCATCCTGCTCGCCCTGTTCTGGCCGAGGCAGCCTTGGTTTGTGGACCTCAAGGCTTTTTCTATAGCTATACCTTGGACGTTGCCCCCGGAGGAGGCCTTACTCAGCCAGGGGTCACTGGTCCACCCGAATCCTGGGTGGTTCTGACTGACCGCCTGGAGGTTGAGCGAAACACCTTGACTCAACAACACTATGACTAGGACGTTATCCTGACCATCCAGGCATCCCGCAGGCCGTCCACTGAGTGGATCTACGCCTCGATGTGGAGGGACTTTTGTTCATGGTGTTCATCGGAAGGCTTATCCCCCTTGAGGATACCGCTTACCAAGGTTCTTACATTCTTACAGCGGGGGTTGACCTTGGGCCTTTCCCTGAATACTCTTCATCGGCAGGTGGCGGCTCTCTCCTCAGTCTTGTCCTGTGGCCAGGTTGAATCTCTCTCCCAGTTTCTGACAGTGTGTCGCTTTTTAAAAGGCGCCTCTAACCTGAGACCACCGGTGATTCACCGGTATCCTACCTGGGACCTGCCCAGGGTTCTGAAGTCCCTCACAGGTCCACCCTATGAGCCACTGCAAGAAACTTCGCTGAGACACCTGTCGTCCAAGGTCTCCTTTTTACTTGCCATTATATTTGCAAGGTGTATCTCTGAACTGTCTGCTCTCTCCGTCAGGGATGACTTTTGCGTATTCCCCGAGACCGGGTGGTCCTTCGTTTGGACCCATCATTCATTCCGAAAGTCAGTTCACCATTTTACAGGGCCCAGGAGCTTGTTCTCCCTTCGTTCTGTCCCCATCCGTCCCACCCTTCTGAGCGACTTTGGCACACGTTGGATGTGCGGAGAGCTCTCTACATTTATGTTGACAGGACCCGTCCTATCAGGAAGACAGAGGCGCTCCTGATCAGCTTTCTTCTGCAGTTCTTAGGCCTTCGCATCTCTTCTACCACTATTGGCCGTTGGCCTACGAATTCTCATCCCTACTGCACCCTGCTGGGATCACAGCTCATTCAACGCATAGTGCTGCTACGTCCGCTGCCTGGGCCACTCAGGAAGAATTTGCTCTCATTGTTATATACTAATGGCTTGCCCTGTCAGTGTTGGTGGGAGTATTCTTGGAGGCTCCTTGATTGGGCTGTTGTTTAGTCAGGGGTGAAATGCTACTGATTCGGACCAGTTCGGGAGAACTGGTAGCGAAAATGTGGCCTGGTTCACCAAACCGGTAGTGACGGCTGGCTGGCCACGCCACCAAACTGGTCCCTGTGCCCCCGCCCATGCCCAGCCAATTGCCCGCTCGCCGCTTTTCCTGCAACTCGGCTCCCTTTTTCCACCACTCGGCTCGGCGCTTCCTTCTGCCTCGCTCCCATTTCCCGCCACTCAGCTTGGCGCTTCCTTCCACCTTGCTCCCTTTTCCTGCCACTCAGCTCGGTGCTTTCGGCCCACCCACCCCACCCCCAGCCTATATAAGTTCCCCTTTGCCACACAGGCACAGGTACTCGCTTCGCTGACACCTCACCTAGCTCGGACGCCTCACCTTGCCCGGACGCCTTGCCGACGGCCGCTCACTCAAAAAGTTCAGATCCCATTGCACAGGATCTGAAAATATGTTTGATCATTGATAAAGCCTCAACAGTATCTTTCAAAGTTTTCTTTTACAGTGGGCTTCTCTGGACACAACGCCGAGGAATGCGATGGAGCTACAAGTCCCAGGTAGGATGCGTGTCTCGCAGCCCGACACATCCCACCTGCCAGAAATGAGTCTCTGTGAGATTCATCACGCCACCGCCACTGCCTTGTGGAGCAGGACTCTGCAAGGCTTGTGCCATTGCATGCACGAACGGCAGCAGGACTCCAGCTGTGCCGGTATGATGAAGCTTGCGGCAGTCCTGCAGTTCGTGCATGCAACAGCACAACAAGCTTGCAGAGTCCTGCTTCACGAGGCGGTGGTGGCGGGCCAGCCGCTCAGCTGGCGCCAAGAACAGGGAGGGGAGGCGATGGCGATGGGAATCCAGTCCCACACTCGCCGCCTACTGCACCCCCAAAATAATAAGTCCCCCCCGATAATAAGGCCAAGGCCATATTTCGAGGTTCAAAAAAATATAAGGCCCTGTCTTATTTTCGGGGAGACACAGGTAGTAATATTGGGAAATGAGATACTTGGAAGTAGCTGATAAATATATATATATATATCACTATGACAAACAGAGCATAATGATGAAACAAGGTCCTATGTATTGCTAGGCTTCCTAGTGAGATGCTGTAACATGCATGACATACATAATTGTCACTGGAACTATGCTATTCACTTTTGCCTTCATCACAGAAAGTACTCCATGTCATCCATTTTGTTTTGCTTTAAATGGAGGCTTTTGCCTCTCCATAACAAGATAAATGTCAGCCTTACTTTATATAGAAAATGAACTAAGGATGCATCATCTGTATTTGCATAATATCTTTATATATGGTTATTTATTCAATCAACCTTTTCAGTTATAAATTGGTTGTATTTGAATCACCCACTAGATTACCACATTAAACCTGGGTTCGTAGAAATCCAGCTAAAGTGGTAAGAGGTACAGGGCAAATGCTGTTTTTTCTTCGCAATGGGAATTCATCTCCACTATAATTATTTTTATATTCTTCTACAAAAGCTTAGCCTCTTTTCTGGATTACTCAGGATTTAGCATCCTGCACAATGCAATGGCAATGCCTCAGTAATATGGAAACCTAAGCATTGTTGGGCCCATTAATACTAATGAGAGAGCACTAAGGAATCCCACAGTTCTACACTTGAAAGAAATATAACAGTAGAAAAAAGCAAAGGCAGGCCATGTCCTCACTGTTGCCAAGAAAACTACATAAACACAATATACACATCCATGAAGTCATCCATCCTAATTAGATTTAAACTAAAATGGGCTTCGCTACAGATTACTAAATCAAAAAACCTAATTGAGATATAACTACTCATAGTAAGGCATGCATTTATTTCTGGTCAGCAGGACATATAGAATAAATATGATTTATTACAGGAATATTTCTGAAATGACATTTTTAGTATACAAAAACACACAAGAGAAGCAAGACAGAATAAAGTACATGTTAACCAACATGACAAATTCTGGGCATTAATCTTACTCCAATGCAAGAAAGTGACATAAAACTACTTGTCATTTTATCTGTTTTCAGACTTAAGAAGGTATAAACCGGAAAGAATTTAGAGGCAGAATGAAGAAACTGCAGTGGTAAAGACAAGAAATTCCTTAGAAGAATATATACAAAAGTCTTACAAAAATTAATTACCCCATTAGCATTTTTAACATTTGCAAAAGCACTGCTTTCATAACAGGATTGTGAATATCTCCTAAGGCAAAAGCTGGAAAACATATTAGTAACTATAAAACCAGAAAGTAAAAAGTTGCAAAACAATCATTCCAGTCCCAACAGGCAGTAACATTATGCATACTCATTTTACCAGAAAATCCTACTGACAATATAACTCGGGATACACAAATTGGAGAAAACATGGACAGAATGGGATGTTCAGGCATTTTTCTTGGGAGAAATGCATTAGTACCTTTTTCTGGGATTTTTTAAATCTCTCCACATATTTTCTGGTGGTCACCCATCCAAGTATGAATAATGGTCAACCAGCTGAGCTTTTTCAACACAACCCAAACTTCAGGGAATATAAAGACATATACCTATTATTTATTTATTTATAGTATACTGTATGTGTATATATATATATATATATATATATATATATATATATATATATATATATATATATATGTATGTATGTATGTATGTATGTATGTATGTATGTATGTATGTATGTATGTATGTATGTATGTATGTATGTATGTATGTGTACACCCACACACACCCTGAGCTTGTGAACTGGAAAGTTCCCAGCTCGGATTTGAGATCCGAGTGCCGTGCGATGGGGTGAGATCCCGTTATTTGCAACCATTCCTGCCCATCTAGCAGTTTGAAAGCATGTACATGAAAGTACCATTTAAGTGGGAAGATAACAGCATTCCATGCATATAGTCATGCTGGCCACATGACCACAAAAATATCTTTGGCAATGCTGGCTCCTCCAGGTAAAAAACGGAGATGAACACCGTCCCCTAGAGTCGGACACAACTGGACAGGGGAAACCGTTACCTTTTTTATATATAGTGTTAGTGTTGCTGTGTGCATCTCTGTGTGTACACAAACACGCACATCAACACCAACACATAAGTATTGTAGGAAGTTAGCACCCACCCATCTCCTAGAACAATGAAATATTCTAGGAAATATTAAGGAAAAAACAGAATATTATATTTTCCCTAAATGAGAAATATGTTTCTAAAGACATAAACTCGGAGCCTCAACTCCCTGCCCCCCAGCAGATATTTTGGTGCCAATCTATCTAAAAGACAAAAGGCTGGGGCATCTTATCTATAAAACAAAAGACCTTCATCCTCAGGACATGATAGGATTAGCCCTCACTCAAGATCCAAACCAGGACAAAGCATTAAGCCATAATAGGAATTGCCCAACACCCTTTCAGAACACAACCCTCTTCATTACATCATCACCCAGCAAGATTCAGCTTTGGGCCTGGGACTCAAGACAACCTACAACAGTGATGGCAAACCTTTTGGTACAGAGTGCCCAAACAGGAATGTGCGTGCCAGAGCCCCAGAAACTCAAAGACCAGCTGACCGGTGTGTATGCATGTGTGCCAGAGGTGGCACACAGAGCCCTCTCTGTGGGCACGCACGCCGTCGCCAGCTGCTCTTCTGGTTTCCGGTGTGCGCATGCGCACCAGTCAGCTAGTCTTCGGGTGTACTGGAGCACTGGAAACCCGAAGACCAGGTGGCTGGTGCGCAGCTGGTCTTTGGGTTTCTGAGGCTCCGGCACGCACGAAGATCAGCTGGCTGGCGTGCATGCGCGCACCGGAAACCAGAAGAGCAGCTGACGACAGCGTGCGTGCCCACAGAGAGGGCTCTGTGTGCCATCTCTGGCATGTGTGCCATAGATTTGCCATCATGGACCTACTAAGTTACCCCTGCATGGCCCCATGGGAGTCTGACAACCAATCAGGATACCTGCCCTTACACAGGAACAGGCAGCTGTAAGGCGGGGCCCAAGAGAGGGTATAAATCTCTCTCTCTCTCTCTCTCTCTCTCTCTCTCTCTCTCTCTCTCTCTCTCTCTCTCTCTCTCTCTCTCTCCCTTTTCCATGTGCTCATTTGCCTAGGACCCCAAAAACCCATGTGGTCCACCATTAAACCATCTTTCCAAACAGCCTCCAGTGTCTTTCTCCCCACTTGGAACTGAACCCAGATGGATTTTTGTTCCAACAGTATGAATTATGTTCAGCCCTGCTTACCTTTTTCCACAGAGGCAAACTTCAGGGAATATATATCTATCCATTTTATTTACAGCTAAAAGGCCAAAAAGAGGAATGAATGAATGAATGAATGAATGAGTGTGTGTATACACACACACACACACACACACATGCAACTAGCCAGACAGTGAGCCCAACTTACCTGCAGACGGTAATGAGATTCCGTCTCTCAACGGCTGCGTTGCGGGCATAAATGCTCTTCCTCCGAGAAGCGGCATTGAGCCCCCCGAAGTTGAACGACGCCATCTCTCCGGCGAGGGCACAGCAGACTTGTCGCCGCCTTTGTTCCAGAGGAGAGGGCGCTAGGGAGGGGGCTTACTCGGCCGCCACCGCTTCTTTTCAGCCCCAGATGCCACTTCGCGAGGAGATGGATAACTTTCTTTTTACGCAGCGAGGCACCGAGTTCCGCGGCGGTCGCTCAGCCGCCCCCTCGCCTCTCTCCTCCTTTAAGGATGAGCTCCCAGCCGCCGAACGCAGTCAAAGGGGGACCACAAAATTCCTTGCAGCACCAGCACCAGCACAGCAGCAATAACAGAGACCGCAGAGCACCGGCCTCGCCAGCCAATCCGGAGGGCGAAAGGGCGGGCCTTAAACGGGGATGCTCTTCTGAGGACCAGCTCACCACTTCTCCCGCAACGGAAGCGCCTGTCAGGTAAGCAGAAAACGAAGTAGATCGGGGAGTCTTCGGGTGGGCTGTGGGCGGGGCTAGTGCTGCGCGGTTGTCCCCGGCACGATGGGAGCATTCTAACGGCGGTTGCTGCTTCTCCTCGCGCCCGGGGTTCGTAGAGAACGGCTCTGTTTATTGCCCGAGTCATTGTTTTGGAAAATTTTGCAATGAGGGCGTAGCAGCAGAAATCCATCAAACATACTGAGAGGTCTGAGGAACCCCAAAGATATTCTGCTTTTCGGTATTCCGCGCGGAAAAGCCGCCTCGAGAGTAAAAGATACACATATCTAATACGGTTATCGCCATACAGTTTTCTGCGTATAACCATAATTGCAAGCCCGTATTGCAAGGCTATATACATAGAAAAAATAAAGACCCTCTCACTTCTGCCCCCACAAGGATTCCTGGGTAATTTTCTTCTGCGATTTCAAAAAAAAATTCCAATCTAGGCTGCAGTCATGAGATCTCCTGGTGGTCTCTCAACCAAGCATTAACCAATTCCTGTTTAGATTTTTTGTTCTGTTTT
Organism: Diadophis punctatus similis; assembly: GCA_023053685.1. Classification (NCBI taxonomy): domain Eukaryota; kingdom Metazoa; phylum Chordata; class Lepidosauria; order Squamata; family Dipsadidae; genus Diadophis; species Diadophis punctatus. The sequence continues at coordinate 29,077,635 of JALIGW010000007.1, read as the reverse complement.
TTTCTTTTTATCCTTTTCTTTCTCGTTTTTCAGCCAATTTAGTTATTTAAGTTATTTTAAAAAAAATAGATTTAAGTTATTTAAAAAAAAACACTGGGGATCCCAGAGTCCCGAAGCATTAACCATATTTATTCTTGCATATAATTTGTAGTCAAGAATCCTGCCCAATTATAGACACGTTCAGACATGTAGGTAGGTGCGTACACAGAGAGATACAAGAGATTAATCAACCACAACCAATTTCTCTGCCAGGAAGAAGTAGGGACTAATAAGTCTTACCGTTATTTGTACCTATATCTTTCCTTTCAGAGCTGAAGGTAAGACACCCTACAGACTATTTCTCTCTCCACCAACTTTCCAAGTGGAAGCTGAGCTGAGAATAGGGTTACCAGATATTCACTGAGGAGAACATATTCTGCTTTTGTCCTCATGTCCATTCAGGAGGCATAACTTTAAATCAGATATCCAGCTTTTTGTGTATTTTTTTAAAAAATAAGGCTGTCTTCACAACAGTACTCATGCAAACTTTTGTGTATTGTAACAGTGTAAATTATAGCTTGTAGATCATCTGAGTCATCATATGTTATATATTCATGTTTCAATGGTGAAATTTGAAAAGTGTGTTGTTGTTGATTCTATACTATCACTATCATAGGTTCTTGAAAATAAAGATTTGTTGGAAAAATGCTATGATTAAAAAAACCCCAGTCTTTCTGATACTGGAAAAGTAATGTCAAATACAATACATTTAGACCTAAGTAAAAAAAAATTGCAGTTTTTTGCTGCAATTTTGTCAAGAAAGTTTGCAGTGTGTTCTACTGCAGCCGCTCCCATTTGTCCGCTTTCCAATTATCTTTTGCCTGTCCAGATATCTAGTCATCCTAGTTGTGAGAGAGTGACTTGTCCAGAGCCATAAAATCAACTTTGATGGCTCTGGCAGGCATAAACCGGGGTGGTTCTGCCACTCTCTGATCAACATGCTAACCTCAGCACACCTGGGGCTGATAAGAGAGAGAAATGTACCTGCATTAGGCAGGAAATTCTACTATTGGAAGTAGAATTGGAGGACAGTTCTAAGCATATCCTGTAGTCTAATTTGTGTCACATAAACAACCTAACTATCCAATTTTTTTGAGTTAAAATTCAACCTCAGGTTAAGTGGCTACTGTACATGAAGTGGTTTTGAGGGATCTTTCTTATCTTAGGCAATCCAATATCGCAACATAATATACGAGGGTGAGTCAAAAAGTAATTCCATTTTCTTTAGGACAGGTATAATTACCAACACAGGAACATGTAGCATACATCAAAATGAAGCTGGTCCTCTGTGGATCACATCCCTACTTCTCAACATAGTCACCGTTTCTCTCAATAGCAATGTTCCACCTTCAAATGAGAACATGTATCCCTGCCTCGTAAAATTTTGTTGACTGTTCTTTGAGCCACTTCTTCACTGCAGTTTTCACTTCCTCGTCACTGGAATAATGTTTGCCTCTCAAATCCTCTTTCATGGGGCTATAATCTAAAGTATTGTCCTCAAACACATTTTGTATTCGTCTGTGAATGTTCACAGGGGTTTCCCCCTCAACAACAAGGAATTCAGTCACTGCTCTTTGTTTTTGACGCAACTCTAAGGGGGCAGCCATTTTGAATTTTCCTTGCGAGTCTAAAAACCTAAAAAGTAAGAAACAAAATATTTCAGAACGTAAATGATATAATCATTTATAACTGGGAAAAAATTCAGGTATTTTTATCAAAAACTTCACCTGAAATAAAGACAATGGCATTACTTTTTGACTCGCCCTCGTAAATAGCAATAGCACTTAGATTTATATACTGCTTCACAGTGCTTTACAGCCCTCTTTTTACAAAGTCAGTACCCAACAATCTGGGTCCTCATTTTACTCATCTTGGAAGGATGGAAGGCTGAGTCAAGCTTGAGCCGATGAGAATTGAACTGCTGAACTGCAGCCAACAGTCAGCAGAAGTAGCTTGCAGTACTGCATTCTAACCACTGCGCCACTACGGCTCATAAATCATCATATAATGCAAGCGTCAAAAATATATAATCCTGAATTAGAATCCTCAATATTGTAGAGTCATGGATCAGCTCTCCAGATATTGAAGTACAACAACTGTGTGCAATCCACCTTTTAGATAGATTGTAAACTGTTATAGCACCTAGTTATATGCATTTTCTGTTCTGTAAACTATGTGATGAGGCCTGTCAAAATGGATTAATCATACAAGAAATAAAATAAAACAAGCAATTTGCTTACCTACAGTATATAAGGTCAAATTGGATAGTGTTTCTTTTCTTTAATCAACATGTCAATGAATTTACATCCAATTAACAACTACATACTACATTCATTTGGAGTCATCATTCTTGATCACAAAATCCATTTTGGATTTTAAAGCTTGACTTCACTGAAAAAAATATGTTTCATTAAATAAAGATATTTGCATTTAGCCCTAGCAGCTATAGAAATGCATTTTAAAGATATTTTAGTACTTTTTTTCATAGGCTAATTCTAGTTAACGTTAAAAACTAAACATCTGGCATATGAAAGAAATAAACAAAACAATTATACTCATCAAGTACCGTATTCACCTAAACAGCTTAGAACAGTGGTTCCCAAAGTGGGCGGTACCGCCCCCCAGGGGGCGGTGGGAACCCTTAGGGGGGCGGTGAGAGGCAAGGGTGGCAACAGGGGGGCGGTGAGAGGGGCCAGGGGGGCGGTAGGTGGTTCGCCATGCTTTTGCACTTGAAGCTCCCTCGCGTTCCTCGCTCTTGTGTGCAGGGCAGCCCATTCTGAAAGAAAACGTGAGATGTTTTCTTTCAGAATGGGCTGCCCTGCACCCAAGAGGGTGGAATGCAACGGAGTTACAAGTGCTAGGTACTGAGCACGGCACAGCGACAAGGGAAGCCGACCACTCCCGAAGCTGCTTGGGCGAGTGCTCGCAGACCCGCAGGAAGGCCCTGCTGTGGAACCTGCGTGTGCGCAGACTTTCCCGCCCAGCGTCCCCGGCACCTAGCAACCTGGCACGCGCAATTCGGTGGACTCCCCTTCAGCAGGCGCACCCGCAGATCTCAGCCCAGCAGCCCCCCGACATCGACCCCACCAAGGTGCCTGTGGCCTTCGGCCGCCGAGGCCTCCCCAAGCTCAATGAAGAGCTGCAGCACCCTGAGCTGCTGATGCTGCAGCCGGCCTTGATGGCGCTCTGCGACCTGGTGCATGACCCGGAGAACGCTTACCAAGCCATCAGCCTTGGTTAGCGGCGGCGGCTGCCTGGCCACGGCTGGCGGGAGGGAAGGGAAGGGAGGGAAGAAGGAAAGAAAAAGGAAAGAAAGAGAGAAGGAGGAAGGAAGAAAGAAAGAAAGAAAGAAAGAAAGAAAGAAAGAAAGAAAGAAAGAAAGAAAGAAAGAAAGAAAGAAAGAAAGAAAGAAAGAAAGAAAGAAAGAAAGAAAGAAAGAAAGAAAGAAAGAAAGAAAGAAAGAAAGAAAGAAGAAAGAAAGAAAGAAAGAAAGAAAGAAAAAGAAAGAAAAAGAACAATGGTAGGAAGGAAGGAAGGAAGGAAGGAAGATAGACAGAAAAAGAAAGGGAGGGAAGAAAGAAAGAAAGAAAGAAAGAAAAAGAAAGATGGTAGGAAGGAAGGAAGACAAACAGAAAAAGAAAGGAGGGAGGGAAGGGAAGGGAGGGAAGAAGGAAAGAAAAAGGAAGGAAGGAAAGAAAGAAAGAGGGAGGGAGGGAGGGAGGAAGGAAGGAAGACAGAAAGAAAGAAAGAAAGAAAGAAAAAGAAAGAAAGAAAGAAAGAAAGAAAGAAAGAAAGAAAGAAAAAGAAAGAAAGAAAGAAAGATGGTAGGAAGGAAGGAAGGGAGATGGTAGGAAGGAAGACAGATAGAAAAAGAAAGGGAGAGAAGAAGGAAAGAAAAAGGAAAGAAAGAAAAAGAAAGGAAGAAAGAGGGAGGGAGGAAGACAGAAAGAAACAAAGAAAGATGGTAGGAAGGAAGACAGACAGAAAAAGAAAGGAGGGAGGGAAGGGAGGGGAGAAGGAAAAAAGAAAGATGGTAGGAAGGAAGACAGAAAGAAAAAGATGGTAGGAAGGAAGGAAGACAGAGACAGAAAGAAAGAAAAGATGGTAGGAAGGAAGGAAGACAGACAGAAAGAAAGAAAAGATGGTAGGAAGGAAGGAAGACAGACAGAAAGAAAGAAAAGAAAAAGAAAGATGGTAGGAAGACAGAAAGAAAAAGAAAGAAGGGGAAGGTAGAGAAGAAAGAAAGAACGAAAGAAAGACTTATGACCACAATTGAGCCTAACACTTTGGTTGCTAAGCAAGAGCGTTGTTAAGTGAGTTTCACCACACTTTACAAGTTGGCCACGCCCACCCGGTCACCTAACCACTAAGCCACGCCCACCTGAGGGGGTGGGGTGGGGGCGGTGAGGATGAGTTTGTAGCACCAAGGGGGCGGTGGACTGAAAAAGTTTGGGAACTACTGGCTTAGAACAACAATTAGAGTTTTTATAACATAATGTGAATAACAGAATAATCACTGGAAATAACATTGATAGTTCCCAGTACCTTTGAATGCATAATTTGGTTATCATTTCATGTTACCTCATGTATTGCTAAATTATGGCTTGCTGAATCAACTGCAGTGTCTGGGTTTGCTCTGTACTGTCATACTATATCACGAACTATGAATATATTATATGATAGTGCTGAAATCTAAAGCAGAATCATATGCATTTATGTATATATTTCTTAACTTGCTTTTTTACTGTTTATTTGATTTACTTGATATCAGAAATTAAACATTAGAAATCAGAAAAAATATACTTGATTCCGAAGTCATATTTTTCTTTGTCAAATTAGTCCTTGCATCTAAACCAGTGGTCCCAAAACTTTTGGGCACCATGGACCAGTTCCATGGAGAAAAGTTTTTCTGTGGATGAGAGAAGTTGTGGTTCCTCATGCTGCCTGCATCCCACGGATGAGGCTTTGCTTGTTTGTACATCCCAGTTTCTGGAATGCTGTGGCCCAGTGCCAGTCCACAGACTGGGGGTTAGGATTCCTGATCTAAACCACTGAGCATTCGTGTTGTCACATGATAAAAAAATTGGCACTTGGCAACCATTTTCAATAACTGTAGCGTCCTAGTCATGTGATCTCCATTTATGACCTTCCAAGGGGGCTTCTGACAAGCAAATGCAATGGAGGAAGCTGAATTTGCTTAACAACCACATGATTTATTGAACAACTGCAGTAAAAAAGATTGCAATATCAGATACAACTCAATCACTACATCACTTATCAAGTTCCATTTTTCAATTGTGGTTGTTAAGTCAAAGGCTACCTGTATTAATCCTGACAAGTATATTTGCCTTCATTCACCTGAATTACAGTACAATTTAAGAATTTCACAAGAATATACCAAAGCAATATATTATGATATTCAAAAAGCATCCTTTGTTGGGGACATTGTAATTGTTTTACTTATTTAGAAGATCCACATTGTTTGCAAATTGAGTAATAGAAATGCACATCATAATATAATTGAAGAGGTTGATTCAATGAACTGTAGTAAGACACTCTGTTCATACATGAGCTTCCTCTAGTGGTAACAATGTTTTTTGCAAGTCATACTAGCTGGAATTAATATAAACGTCCTCAATTGAGTCAGACTTCAAATGTATTGTTTTAATCATTGCTACTGCTATAATGTATTTATTTGGGAATCTATTGCTGCTTAACAAACTTTTAAAAGCCAGATATAAGAAATATCATGTAATTTCGTTTCATCAAAACCATTAGAAATAAGCTTTTAGTACTACAATAAAATTCAAAGAGAAAGGAGAGGATAGAATATATATTATTTATCTGAAATAGTAGCCCTGTTTTTAAAGTCACAATCTGTACTATCACTACAGATTTTTATTTCAATTTCTCAGCATATTTCAACAATATCTCATTTTAAAAGTTGAGTGGAACACAGACTTGGCAACAAAATAAGTTAGACTGCTGAGTCACAATGGCAACAAAATAAATGGATATGCTAAATCACAATATTGTTCGTTTTTATTTTAGATTCCTGTAGTTACTTCTATGTTTAATTACATAATAAGTACCGTAATGGATTTTGTGATGTTCATGGTTATGTCCACACAGCAATGACACAAAAGATCATGTCCGAATTAGCTTAGTTGTTATTTTCTCCTGGACATAAAGGAAAGATTTAAAGAAGAAGGGATACTGTAAATACTATAAGGAAGTAGAGGAATATATAGAGCGAATGCACTAAGCTATTAAAAAGTCAAGTACAATTTTTGCATTGGATTCTGAAACCCCCCCAGCTATGGGATGAAAAAAAATGTATGATTAACAAGATTGTCATGACTGTACTGAAGCTGTGAGATTCTGAGGTTACAGATTAATCAGATAGTTCAGATCCAGTGATGAGTCATTAAAAAATCAGAAGACAAAAATGTCATTATACATTTTAAATTAAAAGAATAGAATATGGAAAAAAGAAGTTATAGATTAAAGAAATATGAAATTTTTGGACTGTTTCAGCATTCTGTTAGAGAAATTCTTAATTCCTGATAAAGACAGTTTTAAATATTGTTTTCTTTTATATATAGGTTTCCCCTCCTCCCACTCTACAAACTGATACTGAAAAAAACATTTTAAATTTCTATCAGAAAAACATATTTCCTTTCACTCGTTTTTTTTACTTGTAATTAATCCATACTTGTTATCCCTAAAGCAGCATCTTTAAGTGTTTATCAATAGTTTTTCCATAAGCTGAAGTGAAATTTACACAATTCTTCCTAATCACCTACATATAGGCTGTTGTGCCTAATGTTTCTAGGTAACAATTATTTATTTTTAAACTTTAAGCTAAAAATTGGAGATGTAAGAGGATTTATCCTTTGTAGAAAGTGGTGAAGGGTGGGGAGGGTCTTTATACAATTACCAGATATCCTGTGCTTTGTGGAATGCCCTGTTTTGATATTATATTGTGAAGTGTTGGGAATTTAGCCAGCCTAAAAATTACCAACTATAATGGTTCAATAATTCAAACATTAATTTAACTAAAGTATTTTAATTTCACCAGTTTCAGTTCCATTGGTCTTAAACTTTAAATGAGCTTTAGATAACTAATTATATATTTAATACAAAGTGGTTTCAAATATTAATTATTTGGCAGTTTTTCTTAATCTTTAAGAGAAGTTTAAAATATAATTGGAGGACTTCAACTCCTAGAATTTCCCAACTAGTATGTAAATTCTAGTTTACTGTGGAATAATTTTTCATTTTTTTAAATCAACATGTTATTTCTGAATAATTAAGCTTACAACTATTATACATTTACTGTACATACATACATGGATAACATACATACATACATGGAGACAGTGAGTTATAGTCCCATCTTAGCTTGTTTAGAAAAAAGTTCTCCAAAATTCTTCCTACTCAACATAGTGAGGGCATAGTTTTAAGAAAACAAGATTAATGCATATAGAATAGAATAGAATAGAATAGAATAGAATAGAATAGAATAGAATAGAATAGAATAGAATAGAATTCTTTATTGGCAAAGTGTGATTGGAAACACAAGGAATTTGTCTTTGGTGCATGTGCTCTCAGTGTACATAAAAGACAAGATACATTCGTCAAGAATCATAAGATACAACACTTAATGATAGTCATAGGGTAATCAAATCAAATCATACTAGGAAACAATATCAATATAAATGGCAGAGATACAAGCAACAAAGTTACACTCATGCAGTCATAAGTGGGAAGAGATGGGTGATAGGAACGATGAGAAGACTAATAGTAATAGTAATGCAGCCTTAGTGAATAGTTTGACAGTGTTGTGGTAATTATTTGTTTAGCAGAGTGATGGCATTTATGAAAAAGTTGTTCTTGTGTTTAGTTGTTTTGGTGTGCAGTACCCTTTTGAGGGTACGAGTTGAAACAATTTATGTGCAGGATGCGAGGGATCTGTAAATATTTTCACAGCCCTCTTTTTGACTCATGCAGCATAAAGGTCCTCAATGGAAGGCAGGTTGGTAGTAATTGTTTTTTCTGCAGTTCTAATTATCCTCTGAAGTCTTTGTCTGTCTTGTTGGGTTGCAGAACCAAACCAGACAGTTATAGAGGTGCAGAGGACAGACTCAATAATTCCTCTGTAGAACTGTATCAGCAGCTCCTTGGGCAGTTTGAGCTTCTTGAGTTGACGCAGAAAGAACATTCTTTGTTGTGCTTTTTTGATGACGTTTTTGATGTTAGGTGACCATTTTAGGTCTTGAGATATGATAGAACCTAAAAATGTGAAGGTCTCTACTGTAGATACTGTGTTGTCTAGTATTGTAAGAGGTGGTAATATGGGAGGGCTTCTCCTAGAGTCTACCACAATTTCTACGGTTTTGAGTGTATTCAGTTCCAGATTGTTTTGGTCACACCACAAGGCTAGTTGTTCAACCTGCCGTCTGTATTCATCATTGTATCTAATGAGACCAATAACTGCTGTATCATCTGAAAACTTAAGTAGTTTAACAGATGGATCTTTTGAGATGCAGTCATTGGTATATAGAGAGAAATGGAGAGAGCACACATCCTTGGGGGGGGGGTGTGCTAATTGTAAGGTATCTGATGTGATTCTGGTTAGCTTCACCTGCTGCTTCCTGTTTGTTAGGAAGCTTATGATCCACTTACAAGTGTGTTCAGGTATCGCTAGCTGGTTCAGCTTAGGAAGAGCATCTGGAATGATGGTATTGAATGCTGAACTAAACTTACAAAGAGGACCCTTGCGTAGGTCTTTGGAGATTCAAAGATGATCCCCTGCTTCTGTTATAGGTTTGCTTAAAAAGTCCCTAATTTATCACCAAAGATGAATAATAAACTTTGCAAGATTCATGGTAAATTGTATTTTATAATTTGACTATCACTAAGAGAGCATCTCTTACCTAGATGGGAATATTATTTTATCATCAATGGTAAAATGTAAGTACAGGTAGTCCTCATTTACTGACCACAATTGGATTGACAATTCTGTCACTAAACATTGTGATTATACAGTGAAATGTCACATGACTGCACCAACTTATGACATCAGCTCCAGCTGCAGTTAAGCATATCACCTTCAGTCGAGAAAGCTTTCTGCCAGCTTCCCACTGACTTTCTTTGTTGGAAGCTGGCTATGAAGGTTGCAAATGACAATCATGTGACTGCAGGACACTTCAATTATTCTAAAAGTGCGTGAATCACAATCACATGACGGAACATTGTATAACTGCAACTTTGAGTCATAAACCTCTTTTTTCAGTATTGTCATAACTTTGAACAGTAAGTGTACAAGTTTTTAGTAAATGAGGACTATCTGTAAAAATATTTAGTGTAGATTAAAAATATTTATGTAGGTACAAGGTTTTATAAATGTTTTTTCGGTGACAAAACACAATCTCTGGGAGAAGAGTACAATTAGAATTGGTGTTTATTGCCATCCTGGTTAAAGGTTAATATGTGACACATAGATTTAGTGCCACTATATTTCTTTTCAAGTTCATTTTCAAGTGCAATGAATAAGATTTACTGAAGTTCAGGTATAGGTCTATGAAGTTCACATACTGATTAGCCAAGCTGCCAATCTTGCCAAAAAGTATAAAGTAACATCAGTGAGAGCATTCAACCAGTGGAACAGCTTGCCTACGGAGGTTGTGAGAGCTCCAACACTTGAGACCTTCAAGAGGAGATTGGATTGCCATTTGTCCGAAATGTTGTAGGGATTCCTGCTTGAGTGGGGGGTTGGATTGGATGACCTACAAGGTCCCTTCCAATTCTAGTAATCTGTAGATTTGTTTTGTTTGAATTTTTTCTCCTTCCATAATAACTAGTAAAAGAAAAATAAATGAAAATAAAATGAAAATCAGAAAAAGCATTATTAAGAAAGGACTTATTTGCAAATTATACTCTTCCAACCTGTAGAAGGAAGCATTTCTTTTTTAAGATTGAACTCTTAGCCAGAGACCCTCTACTGTGGCTCCACCTTTGACTTGACCCATACTTCTTATTGAAATAGGAACAATACCGCTTATTGAAATAGGAACAATAGTGCTCCCTACTCGCGCAGGTGGGTGGGCGGTCCGAACCGGGAATAACCCACCACATATATAATTCACACACACACACACACAGACACAGACACATGTATTAAAAGATAAATATAGCCCCAGTATATCTTTGCTTTATCACAAGTCAACGAAAAATGAAAAAAGTGCCTTCTTTACAATTATATTTCCAACAAATGGTTAAAAAATCTTTATACATTTTTGACAGTTTCTAAGATGTTAGGTACCAACAATACATTATTTTGTAAAAGTTTTCTTTCAGACTGTAATTCAAGGTAAATCTCAATCCATTCATCCCTATATTTTTCCACAATTATTATATTATTGCATTATATTGTAACCAGAATTCTTAGGTCATTGAATCATATAATGTTTAATACATTCATTTTTCAATTTCAATTTCAATATTATATAAACCTTAGCAACAACACATTCATCATTGTCCCACAATACAATTTCAAATTCAGTTTTCTTCAAATTCAAAACCATGGCTTTTCTTATAATGTTAAATCCAAGTTAAATCTTTTAGCAATGAAACTTAGACTTATATACCATTCCTAGTGCTTTATAGCATTGTCAAAGCAGTTTACAGAGTTAGCAACAATCTGGGTCCTCATTTATTGACCTCAGAAGGATGGAATGCTGAATCAACCTTGAGCCAGTCAGGATCGAACTTATCCACTATCTCTATTCAAAACACCCAAGACTAAAATTTAAAAAATGGAGACGAGGCAATCTTGTCTTGTACCCTATTGGACCTCATATGGCTTAGTTAATTCTCCATTGACAATAATATGAACATGCCGAGATGCCTAAATCGACTTCATCTTAAATGAATTTCTCAGGTTCTGATTATATCATTAAGAAATTTACTTTTTTTGAGGAAGGTATTAAGTCTAGAGAAAAGATTTCTCTTTAGATTATAGAACTCTTTAAAGATTAATCAGTTAAGTTGCAAAGGAACTAATGATAAGGCAAAAGATACAGTAACTCTGAAAACAAAGAACAAGATTTGGTGGATTATATGATTTTGTATACTATACCATCTTCTTATAAGAACTCTTCCAATTAATGTAACATGATTTTACATAATATATTTTATGGAAATCGATCCATATTCTTACTTGAGATTACTCAGATACTTCAAGATGATTACATTATACTTTTTCTTCACAGTTCGATAGATGAATGTATCACAGTTTGATAGATGTTAATGAATGTTTTCCCAGAAGATAAAATATGCACTCCAGTATTACCAACCAGATTCAGTGTTAAAGTGCATGATACCAGGTGAAGAGTATCAATAAGTGGTACCAAAGACTTGGAAGTTGCTCTTAATGGATCAATTAATAGAATAGTCACATGGTTTAAGCAGTGCCACAAAATAGACAATTTTACTGAATATTGATTTCCATTGATTGTATGGCCTTTTTCTTCTAATACAATCCTATTTAAAAGTACTATGAGCCCCACTAAATCTATGTGTTTATATTTCTGACTAATGAAATAACTAAAGATCTGTTTTCCTGATTGTTGTTATATTTGCATATTTCTTTTCTTACTCTGCTTTTCCCTCCATCCTTTCTCTTCTTATCTCTTTAATCCCTGCTTAGTTATATTTTCTGAAGAATCAGTAGAAAGCATTTCCTCAAAATAATAAAGGACAGTCAAGTCTTTTCCAACTCAATTCTTTTTTTTTTTTACATATTGATTATTTGTTCTTCATGTACTCTACAAAGAGTTGTCAATGGAAATTCTCAAATCATCCAGGCAGAGTTGCCTGAAAGCTGAGTCATGGCAACTGGTCTTTTTTTCTTGTAGTTTGAAACCTTTTGCTGCTTAATGAAATAGCTTCTCCAGTCCGAGCAAGTTGAGTAGGGGAACCCCATATATATCCTCCAGGGTGTTTTATTTCTCATGTAATCTGAATAGACTTGTTAAGTGAGTAGGCAGAGAATCTTTTGGATGTAAATGTTCCAATTCTTAAATCCTTTCCCCTAGGTCAGTGATGGTGAACCTTTTTAGGTTCGCGTGCCAAAAAGGGGGGTGCACGCGCTAGCATGCCCACACCCATTCCCTCCCCCCCATGCATGCACACAACACCCTCCCATGCTGCCCCCTGCGCATGTGCACACACACCTACCCCCGCGCAAAGGCCTTACCAGAGCCTGGGATGGTAAAAAACGACGAAACGGGCAAACCGGAAGTTTGGAAAAATGCACTTCCGGTTTGTCCGTTTCATCGTTTTTTGCATTCCGGGGCTTCAGGGAGCTTCCCTGAACCCTCCGGAGTGCAAAAAACAGCTCACCGGCAAACCGGAAGTGCATTTTTCCACACTTCTGGTTTGTCCGTTTTGTAGTTTTTTGCATTCCGGGGCTTCAGGGAGCTTCCCTGAACCCTCCGGAGTGCAAAAAACAGCTCACCGGCAAACCGGAAGTGCGTTTTTCCGCACTTCCGGTTTGCCGGTGGGCAACGCTCGCGTGCCCTCTGCTATGGCTCCGCGTGCCACCTGTGGCACGCGTGCCATAGGTTCGCCACCACAGCCCTAGGTAAATCATTAAGTTTTGTTTTAATTGGCCACAATTCCTTAGTGACAAGAGTCCTGAAGACAACTTGAATCCAAATTATAATCGTTTTCAAATTAGACTCAGAAACAAATAAATCACCAATACAGCACCCATAATGTAGGTATTATCCTCTAAAAATAGCTCTAACTGATCAGCAAGTAGGATACCTCATTTTTTCAGAACCTGAATTTTCTGATATTTTCAAGCAGCCCAAATTAGATCATGCTGCAATAATCATATCTGGACACAACGAGTGCATGGGTTACTATTCCCATAAACCACTTTCAAAAATCGTCACAAATGGCATGTTGGGCAAAGCTTGGTGAAGGCTTCTCTCACCACATATTCTATCTGCTACATAAGCAGAAGCTCTAAATCTAGAAGAACTCTCAAGGCACAGATCAGTTTTTCAGAGGGAATGTGGACCTGGTGTAAGTTTATTTCATCCTATCCAATCTCTCAGAGCTCCCAATCATCAGAGCATTTCTTGTGCAGCCTTGGGTAGAGATGTATTAACTTATAGATTATACCTTAACCCAAACCAACCCTTGATCCCTTTCAGTGGTTTCATGTGGTTATTGAACAACATATCAGAGGAGACCAAGCTCTATGGCATTCCATACAAGAGGGGACAAGGACTTGATCACTCTTTCTCTATGATTATTCACTGAATTCCCTGCTCTGAAAGAAATGGAACCATTGTAAGACAGTCTCCTTCCACTCCAAATCTCACAAGGGATACAGAAGGACACCATGCTTGATTATACCTAAGATGTTTTATAGAATCGGGGAGATCTTATTCCCATCACCCAAATCTCAAGGGCAATTTGAAATCTGATGGGAAAAGATTGGAATACAACTTTTCATCAAGATTCGTTGTAATGTCCCATAACTTTGTACAAAAAGTTTTTTCCTAAACCAGGAAGATTGGAGACCAGGCAAAAGTTATCTGATGTAGCAAATGACTGGCACCATTCCCTCTGTCAAGGTTGAAGAAACAATCATATCATCCTTCCCCCCCAAAAAAAATTTTTATAGGTTGCAGTATTCACATTAAATAGGAATACTGCAACCTATAAATTGAGGTGGGCAAGGGGAATATTCCCCCTTTTGGAATTTAGGTTTAGACCAGGGGTGGGTTCCTAATTTTTTTACTACCACTCTGTGGGCATGGCTTATTTTGTGGGTGTAGCTTGCCAGCCATGTGACCGGGTGGGTGTGGGCCTCGGGAGCTTGGCAGCAGCCGGAGAAGCGGGGGGCATTGCCCACCCGCAATGCAGCCCCTTGCAGTGGGGGCAGCAAGACCGCGGCAGTGGTTCTTCTAAGAGGCTCCATCCAGCCTGAATGCTTCTCCCCATTCAATGATCCTAGGCTCCTGCCGCCCTTTCCCGCTCCCCTCAGCAGCTCGATAAGCCTCGAACGTGTGAAAATGCCTGGGATCATCACCACTCGTTTGTGGCTTCTCGGACTGCTGAAGGGAGGGGAATGGAGATAGCTCCTGCCGCCCGTTCTTTCAGCGTCTCACGCGCTCCCTCAGCCATCCTCCCCTGCTTGGACTCACTGTGGAGTAGGAAGGCAGCACATGCACAGTGCCAGAAGCTCAATTTCTGGGCATGCACAGAAGAAAAAATTTTTTTAAAAATTGATTTTTTTTAAAAAAAAATGGCGGTGCCCAGGCACCGGCAACTGACAGCACCGGTACTGTGACGTCACCAGCAGGACGCTACCGGTGCTATAGAGTGGACTGCACTGGTAGGAACCCACCACTGGTTTAGACATATTCCAGATGACATTACAAGACTTTCTGCCCAAATAGTACCCAAATAGAGGCCAGGCCAGAGGAACGTCAGCATCTTTTTCAGAAAAATCACTAAGTCACTCAGTGGACAGAACCTTGGGACAGATAATCCGAGGACTACCATTAGATGACATTCTGTGATACAATGAGAGTGAGAAGTATTGCTTCTTTACTTCCAAACCTGGACTTTTCCATTCTTTCCTACCTTCTTTTCTCCTTTCTTCACATAACTGTCTTCTTTTTACAGGTACCCAGTCTCTCCACTTCAAGTCAAATAGAGTATCAGAAATTCAATAACCTACAATAGACATTCTTTGGGAATCTTTTACTCTCTACTTAAAAATCTACCAACGAGGATTGCATAGTGACAAAGAGCTTTAGAATGATGCTGCCTTCTCAGTGTCTTTTTTAAAAAGCCTTTGTAAACTGGCTACTAGTTTTTGGGCTTCAATTGCCTTTGCTTTCTTTTGGTAATAGAAAGGGGAAAACATTTGCCAACTTTTAGGCTTGCTTCTGTCCACATGGCCTTAGAGAAGGGGGAAGGGACCACAATGGCAATTGCTACTACTGATAACTATCACCCTGACCTTTATTCTAGGGCTGCCTAGTCAGATATAAGAGGCCTGGTGATGGGAATGAGAGGTCTTTACAAAATCATTAAACAAGCTATGGCTTAGTGCAACATTTACACTTGCTTTCCTGCAGATCTGAGATTGGGAGAGTATTCAAAGAAAGGCTTGTTTCAATTTGGCATGTTCCTAAAGTAAGCTTTGTTGTAACTCATGAAAAACCAAACTTAAAAGAACTTCTTGAAGAAATGAAACAAAAACTTAAAAGATATTTTTTAGTTCCAGGCTTTTGATTTCTCAGTGACTTTCAACAATGAATTCCAACACTTAAAAGCCAAACATGAAAGCCTAAGCGATTGCAGTCACATTTCCTCCCTGACAATTATCTACAATCCTGACAAGAAGTATCGAAAAATACATGGAAACAACACATGCTGGTCATAGCAGGTGGTGTATCTAAAAACAATGTCCTACATTCAGTAATATATTTTATTTATATATTAAAAGTTGTCCACTCCATTCAGGGACTAAAAAAGATCCCCAAGCGCTTTTGATTTTTGAAATATTATAGCCAATTTTATTCAGTAGACGCATACACATTTTCTTTAAAGGTAGTAAAATTAAATAGAAATCCTCACTAATAAATAATTTCAACTGTATACTATAATAAATATTGCTACAAATAGTCCTTGACTTAATCTTTTGTTCAGTGACTGACTGAAATCGCAATGGTGCTGAACAAAGGGAGTTACGACTTGTACATGAAATTATGGCTACTGTAGTGTCCTTATCATCATCTGAACAAAATTTGGGTGCTTGGCAATCTGTTTACAACCAACCACAGGGATTTTGCAGCATCTCCTACCTATTTTTCCACCCATTCCATCCTGCTGGTCTCTTGGGCCTACCCCCAATTTGGCTGGAATCCATAGGCCTTGGACCTGCTTCTTGCCCCGCTAGTTCCACATTACCTTCTCCCCCCCCCATCTCATCACGTTTCACTTCAGTTTTTTTGAAACTTGCTTCAGGAAAAAAACCAAACAATCCCCCACATGGCCTTCCTTTATAGATGTGGCATGGTGCCATCCCAAAAGCGGGCACCATTTTAGAAGAGGACACAATTCTCAGCTTGCGTAGCTTCATTAAAAAGATACAAGGTGATTCACCTTTCTTCCCTTAACTGATAAAAGTTCAAAGATTATCTAATTGCATAACCATCTGAGAGGTTGATATTACTTATCATCAAATGATTCATGTGCTGATACACATAATATAGGGTAATAAAAGAAACCTGTGTAATCAAATATTTCATAACAGGTATTGGTTAATATTTATCCAGCAAAGGAGGGGAAGCTTTGTTAATATTCAGTCTAGAATTCATAATGTTAAAGGTTTACATAATTCCATGAGAATGAATTTCCCAGGAAAAATAACTACTGGTAATGAAAGGGATATTTGGAACTTTTGTTCCTCAACATCTGAAAATCACAGGTTTTCACATCCATTTCATTCCCTGTTTACACAAAACACATAATATAAGACTAAATATATGACAGTCTGATCTATCAAGAAATTTCTGAACTTCTTTTAGAATATTCAATTTTATTCTTACATTTCCATCTCTTTATTATGATTTTAGGACTGGAAATTTTATTATGCAATAATATTTGCATAATTGTATAAAATAATTGCATTGGAAACTTTATTATGTTGTAATAAATTTCATTGTTTATATTTGAAATCTAAAGATTTGATAAGCCTAGATAGACTGATTTGATATATTTTCCCATAGGTTCTGCAGGTTTTAATGTAGCAATTCTAATTTTTTATTTAGCGAAGTGCGCTAAGGCAATTCTAATTTATTCTATGTAAAAGCTGTAAAACAGACCAATTTGATGCAGTTCCTATGAATATGTCCAGATTTTAATGCACTTTTTGAAAAAACAGATACAGGTAGTCCTCAACCTACAACCACAATTGAACCTAAAATTTCTGTTGTTAATTGAGACATTTATTAAGTGAGTTTTGTCCTATTTTGCAACTTTCTTACCGCAGTTAAGTGAATCACTGAAGTTGATAAATTAGTAATCTGGTTGTTAAGTGAATCTGGCTTCCCCATTGACTTTCTTGTCAGAAGGCTGCAAAAGGTGATCAAATGACTTTGGGCATAGCAATGCAGAGGTGGGTTCCTGCCGAAGCTGCCTTTTACGCAGCTCCGGTAGGGAGCGGCAGATTTCACAACCGCTCCGGAGCCCTCTCTGCCGGTCCATCCGGCGCGTCGCCATTTTTTCCCCATGATTTTCGGTGATTTTCAGGTGATTTTGCTTCTGCGCATGCGCGGAAGCAAAATCACACCAGAATCTCACGAGGGGATGCACGTGTGTGTGAGATTTCGGAGAGATTTTGCCTCCGCACATGCAAAATCGCTCTTGCGCACGCGTCCCCTCGCAAGATTTCGGGGTGATTTGCTTCCATGCATGTGCAGAAGCAAAATCGTGCGAGGGAGCATGCGCGTGTAGTGAGCGCGTGCACCCCCGAAGCGTGGAGATGCGCACGCATGGCTCTGGCAGTGAGGTAAATGAGCAACCCACCCCTGCAGCAATAGTCATAAGTATGAACCAGTTGCCAAACATCTTAATTTTGATCACATGATCATGGGGATGCTGCAAAGGTTGTAACTGTGAAAAATGGTCATAAGTCACTTTTTCAGTGTGGTTGTAACTTTGAACAGTAACTAAATGTTGTAAATTGAGGACTACCTGTATAGTTGAATTGCATCAATGACCTTTCCATAAACTATCTTGTTTTATTTTGTTTCATCTGTTGTTGGATCTGATTGATGGCCATAACAACATTTCTACACTACAATACTCATTATGTGTGGAAATAAGAAATGTTTGATACAATGTCTATACAAGAATTTATTTCAGCAGGAGAGATTTGTTAAAAAGTTAATAAGAATTGAAATACAAAAACGACAAGAGATGATGGATAGATACATAATACCTCTCAATATGGGAATTGCCTTATTAGGGGTTAGAAAGAAGAGGTAGAGAGTAGAAATGGGAAAAATATCATTATGTATACTGTTACATAAAATAACATACTATAATTACAATGTATACATAAATGTTAGAAGTTGAAAGATTATTATCATGTATATTATTATCAACATTAGTACTGTGTTTGAAGTAAATTGACCTGGACAGTACACTGTTCACCAAGTACTTATGTATGTTAAAGAAAAAAACATAAATAAAATTATTTTTTTAAAAAGAATTTATTTTAATTTATTTTAGTCAATTAGCAATAGCAATTAGACTTATATACCACTTCACAGTGCTTTAACAGCCCTCTCCAAGTGATTTACAGAGTCAGCATATTGCCCCGAACAATCTGGATCCTCATTTATCCATCTCGGAAGGATGGAAATCAACCTTGAGCCACTCAGAATAGAACTCCCAACTGTGGGCAGACTTTGCCTGCAATACACTAGCACACAACAGATACAAACTCAAAGTGAACCGCTCCAAACTTGACTGTAGAAAATACGACTTTAGCAACAGAGTGATAAATGCCTGGAACTCACTACCTGACATTGTCCAGAGATACTTTACAAGAAGAATCCTCCACTCCTCTACTCGCAACAGAATACCTTACGCAACCAGACTTGAAATCCTGGGCTTAGAAAGCTTAGAACTACGTCGCCTTCGGCACGACCTAAGCATAACTCATAAAATTATCTGCTACAACGTCCTTCCTGTCAATGACTACTTCAGCTTCAACCACAACAATACACAAGCACATAACAGATACAAACTCAAAGTGAACTGCTCCAAACTTGACTGTAGAAAATATGACTTTAGCAACAGAGTAGTAAATGCCTGGAACTCACTACCTGACTCTGTGGTTTCGTCACTAAACCCCCAAAACTTTACCCTTAGACTGTCCACTGTCGACCTCACCCGATTCCTAAGTGGTCAGTAAGGGACGTGCATAAGTACACCAGCATGCCTACCGTCCCTGTCCTAATGTTCCCACTTATCAGTACCCATCTTATGTATATAAACAATGTTTTATCTATGTATATTACCAACATGTACTTGACAAATAAAATAAATAAATAAATATAAATAAATAAATAAATTTTAGGCCTATTATTCTGTATCAGCCCAACCCCCTCACAGGCTTATTGTTGTAGAAAAAAGTAGGAGGAAGCATAATCCACATTCCATGAGAGAGAAGGGAGGCTATCAGTCAAATAACATAGCAACACTGCTTTCTCCCTGTCTTTTCTTAAGGCTATTTTTTATTCTCCTTTTATTTATATTATTACTTAACTCTATTTTCCCTCCAAATATTTATTCCTCTTTTGTTCTTTATTATATGTAGAAATATAATAGATTGCTCCACTCCACTCCTACCATCCACACACAAAAAAACCCCAAGACATTAGGACATTGATATGCTGATCACTATTTGGAGAAACAAATGCTGATCTTCAAAGGCATAAGTTTAAGGTAGGGGCTTTTTTTAAAGGGAGGAGTTGGAGGGCAAGAGTTCATAAGCGTCAATTCAAGCTTTGTTAAATATTAGTTATGGCAGAGGTGGAGATCAATTAGCATGAACTTAACTTTCCAGGGTAGAACAAGGACGAAGGGGAAGGGCTATTGCTGACGGTTGTCTTCCACAATAAACTGTTCCTTTATAACAGCTGTGTGTAACTGAACAAATTCTTTCCACCAATCTACAGCCTCTGATCACACCTCAATCCTTAGGCTCCGAATAATTCAAAGACAAAAGGCAATCAGTATATCCAAAATAGTAAGTCTCTGTTTTTTCTTTTTCACTGAATTATATAGACGCTGCACTTAACTACTGTGTTGAAAAAGAGGGATAAAGAACGATAAGATATCTAAGTAAACTTCTGTCCTGAGAGGACCCTGATGTTCTCTCCCTGGCTGAAATTTCAGAAGCCAAGAATCACACTTTTGTCAAGTTTGGGTAGATGATGTTCATTTTGTTAACAAAATGAGCTATTAGCAATGGCAATGTCAACTTTTACGCTAGCGGGAAATTATGAATTATAAAATTGTAAACAACTTTCCATCTTTGCTGTTACTGGTGCCCTTCACTTTTTATTTATTTATGTTATTTTGTGCATTGCTTCTCATTTTTCCTCTGTGTAAACTACTGTCCACTAAACTAAAGAACACCCTCTTACCTGCTAATATTATAAATTTGGATACAGTTTCCTGAAATAATATCCAACATTCTGATCTCTTAGGATTGTTCCAAGCACAGAAAATATATAAATGTATGGAGCAAAAGCATCTAAGATAATGCTTTATTTAATCAACCAAATTACTGAATAATGGTTTTTAATATTATTTCCATTGTTTAAAAAAATTCTTAAAATTGTGCATGTTTCTGTTCTTAGTTCAGTGGCAGTATATTCCTTTACACAATAAATTGGTTTATCATTTAATTTCCTGAGAAATTTATTTTTTCTACAGGTAGAAATGGTTTCTGAAAAGGAAGAAAAGAAACATATTAATGGAAATGTTAATGATGAGAATATTGTTTCTGAAGATGCTTCTGGAAGCCAAAAGTAGGTTTTTCATTTTTAGTTGGCTGCTTTTTCGCATTTTCAGTTGATGCATTTATCTGCTTTATGCCGCTCAATTCTTTCTCTATTAGAGGCCAAACATCCATTCAAAATATAGCACTGTTCAGGCTTAACTTCTATATTCAACAAGTTTGTTGTCACATCATGGTTTATAAGATAAACACCAATATTTTCTTTATTATTATTAAATTTGTTTGCTGTCCATATAGAGGTGACTGTGTATTCTCTATATACTCTAATATTTAGTGTTGTGAATTTCTTAGTATATCTTGTTATTCAGCTGCTGTAAAAGGGCATTGGGATCCTCTATGGCTTTTCTGAGCTTTCATTTTAGTTCAGTGACTTTGTTTATTTTTTCTCTATTTCAGTCTTGCTGTGTTTATTTTTTTCCTTTACATTTTTCAAAAGTTTTGTTGAAAACTGCCTGCCTACAGATTTTCAACAAGACAATTATTTTTTTCAAAAATGAAATATCATTTAAGAAAACACTGTTACTTACGTTCTGCATCATCGACTTCTGACAAACTGATGAAAGGGTACAAATATAGCTGGCTATTTATATTGCATTCATGTTTGTTTTTGGTAGCCAAGAACATTCAGTGGGACAAACATATCAGACTTTGCCACTTTCGGTTGCTCCTCCCTATTGACCCTATTTGTAGATAGGCATAGATTTTGCAGTTGTTGTTTTTCTTATCATATCTCTCTGGGATATGACAAAATACTCCCGAGTTGCACAGTGCACATAGAATCTGGCCACATAGAATCCTGGAAATAAGAACTTTGGTCTTAATAAATTGTCCACTTCTGTTATAAGTATACACTCCAGGATCCTTATATTGTTGTATTCACACATCCGTTGATAAATAGTAGTTCCTTTAAATCCTAGCTGGCTCAAAAGTCAAAATGACTTAGTAGACATATAATGCTAGGCAATTAGATTATAAACCACAATGGCTGTATTCAGTCAGCACAAAATCAAGCAAAACATGTTATGGCACAGTGAGCAAACTCAGTTATCAAAATAATAGGAAAACTTAAATACTTTTCTCCTGTTTGACAGTGTTCATGGATCAGTTTCAAATTTAGGGAATTATAATTATTTGAGAAAACTCATTTATTTCAGTGAGTTTTAGCTAGGTTTTATTTCCCCAAAATAAAAAAAACAAATTAAATGTAAAAGGATCAGGTTTCAACATTCTCATGTATCAATATTGAATGAAATCTTAAAACATAATATTCATATTTGATGCAATTATTTGAGAAATATTACATGGGATAAGAATACATAAGTTACCCTGTGGTGAGATGGGCAGCAAATAAATTTAATAAATAAATAAAATACATAAATCAGTTATACATAGTATTATAACTTAATATACTAAGTTATTTACTAAGTACTAAGAATTACTTAATGTAATTCTTTATTTATTTGAATCTATTCTGATTTAGGTCAATTAACAGAGAATCCAGAACCAAAGGGAAAAAAATTCAAAAATAAACAATAAAATAGCATCATGTAGTAATAATTAATATTAAAATGAATTATGAGAAACCAACAATTTTGAGGTTCAAAATAAAGCACATTAAACATAGCTCCTGATACTGTTACATTGTTTCAAATATTATAGTATGCTATTTCTGAAAAAAAAAAGAATTTTGATTCTTTTTGTTATGTCTTTTTGTTATTAACATTATGGAATAGTGCAGATTTTAAAGCATCCCAGGTTAGGATCGTTAGCATTTTCATTTTCAGAGACACTTAAAGTATGAGAAGTACAAATTATGTTTCTTGTTTATTATTTTAATTGTATAAATGTTTCTTTATAGAAAATAAAATAAAATTTGACTATATATTATTTTATAGGGAGAAGAAAAAAACCAAAGAAAAAATTAATATGGTCAGCCTATTTGCAGTGGTAAGTTTTAAATTTTGGTTGTTTTGTTTTGTTTTGGTGCCTTGGAGTCAGTATTGATTTCTACTGATTGCCTGGATTAATTCATGCAGTTTTCTTGGCAAGATTTCAGAAGTTGTTTGCCATTGCCAGCTTCTTAGAGCTGGCTTGCCCAAGATAACCCTGCTGACTTTGTTCTTTAGGCAGGATTAAAACTCTCAGCCTTAAATTTCTAACCTGATGTTTTAACCACTACATGAAACTGATTCTGTTTTAAAATTTACAATTAAAATAGCAAAACTTTTTAAATGTGTGTGTGCATGTATTCAATAAAACTAAATAAGAACATTTATTCTGTGAATATTATGTGAAATTTGTTAATTTATATTTGCTATTTTTTAAAGAAGGTACCAGATAACATTGTTTTAAAGCAGGGGTCCCCAGCACCCAGTCCGTGGACTAGCACCGGGAAACTGGGCCGCACAAATGAGCAAAGCCCCATTCTCCGGATGCAGGCAGCATGTGAAACCACATCCCCTCTGGTCCACATAAAACCTTTCTTCATGGAACTGGTTCCTGGTGACCCAATGGTCGGGGGCCACTGTTTTAAAGTATTAATATAAACCATATTATATTATGTTTGCCTAATTTAATGCAAGAATATGAAAAAAATAAAAAAGTAATGAATGCTGCTTGTTAGTTGTGGAATTATCTCATAGATGTACGTGTCCTAGTTGTATGACAGTTATCAATAAGTGGACAATTTTTTGCCTTGTGGATAATTTGCTTTACAGTTTCGTTACTCCGATTCCCTGGATAAATTATTAATGATAGTGGGCACTATTTTTGCAGCCCTTCATGGGGCTTCCCTTCCAGTTATGATGATTGTTTTTGGAGATATGACAAATACCTTTGTTGGATCTGGAACTCGTCGTGTAGGTAAGAGGAGTCAATAATGTCATGAAATGAATGCAAAGACAGAGAGAATTGAAGCATGTATCTTTTACAATGGATCTCTAAGAAAACTGCCAAACATTTTGTAAGCTCTTAACTGCTGGCATTGGCTAGAGCACGATTTACAAACAACAGCATTCTATTCTTAAATTGCTGAAAAATGGCTGTCCAGAATGGTATAAGGCAGTGATGGCGAACCTATGGCACGGGTGCCACAGGTGGCACGCGGAGCCATATCTGAGGGCACGTGAGGCGTTGCCCTATGTCAGCTCCAGCACGCATGTACGCGCTAGTCAGGTGATTTTCAGCCTTCTTTTCGGCCGTTTTCGCTCTCCCCGGGCTTCAGGAAAGTCTCCTGAACCCTGGGGACGGCAAAAAATGGCCCAACAGGCCTACCAGAAGTCTGGAGGCTTCAGTGAGGCCTGTGCCCATGCACGGGTGGGCAGTGCGGGGATTGTGTGCATGCGCGGGGGGAGGGCATTGCATTATGGGTGTGGGCACGCACGCGCACACTATCACGCGCGCACACACCCTTTTGGCACCCGAGCCAAAAAAGGTTCGCCATCACTGGTATAAGGTCTTCTACTTGGGCAGGGGATTGGACTACAAGACCTCCAAGACTTCCAACTCTGTTATTCTGTATTCTCTATATAGTCATCCATGTAGGACTGATACTGCAAGAGAAGAAACTTAGACAAATGTACACGATAAACACAATAAATATAGATAAATATATCTAGCACCAATAATAAATGTTACATACAAATTAGAATCATTTACCAAAACTAGATTAACTGTAAAGAATAATCTTTGGAACTTGTAAGCAGTGATAGAAACATAGGAAGCCAGCCTTATGCCAAATTAAACTTTGGAATCCTCTTGTACAAGGTCATATTCCAAAAATAGATGGGACCAAAATAAAAAATAGCTGTGTGAGCCGCTGAAAATCATATGCAGGCCCATTTAGTAGTACTGTAAAAAAAAGGACCGGCACTTTCAAATAAATTTATATTTTAAAATTCATTTAAAATAAATATATACATTTAAGGACAGAAGTTAACGTTTTGTGGATAATCTGGGGGACTTTTCTTATTTCTTGTTTGTTGCCACAGATTAGCATTTTCCTTTGTATTATAAAGGATAAATCTATTTTAGAATTTACACTATATTTTTAATATTTTCTGTTACCAAATGGCAAGAAACCATACTACCTATGTAGGACAAATGTAGTCAGAGCTGATTTTAAGGGCTAAATAAAGTCCCAAGCCTTAGATTGTCCCACAACCTTAGATCTAACAACATTTTAACAAGACTAATTAACCCCTTAAACAGAAAGTCCTAAATACTCTCCAACAGAACTTTTCTGAGCTTTATTATTTCCTGCTATCTACAGAGAACTGTGTATACAAGAGATAGCTATAATATTCCTATTCCTATTTTCTCTAGGATAACATGGCTACAGGTAGTCCTCATTTAGCAACCACAATTAAGACAAGCAACTTCATTTGTAATCAAAACAGTTACTAAATGGGAAAACACATAAATGTGTTTGTGTTTTGCTTTTCCCCACTTCCCCATCCTTTGGAATGCTGGGATAGTTAGGAATGAGGGAATTACTGTTTATTTACATTGATTGGAGAGAAAGATATTACAAGAGAGTAAGCAGGCACACAACGGAGAATGTTTACTCTCTTGTAAACTCTTCCTTCCCAATCTCTCTACTTTGTAAAGGAGGAAAGAAAAATGGGTCAGGCACAGGACAAATGTATACTAACTCATTGGAATGGTGAATTCATGACAGACAGAGACAAAGATTGCACAGTTGGTAAAAATGCACCTTGGTCACAAAATTACTTTTTCAGCTGCATCATAACTTGGCACGGTCACTATATGAAGCAATCAATAAACGAGGTCTATCTGTAGAGCAAAGAAGGACTAGAATCACAAGCCAAATTAATAACATAAGGTGGCACTTCTTCAGTTTTCTATCTTCCTTTGAATATTATATCCTACATATTTTTTTCAAATCATGATGTGCACAGTCATACAAAATCTTACTAAAAAACAAAGTTATTTCTTTATTAAGAACAAAATTTTAGGAATAGCCACAAGGAATCTTATCAGGCAACTGTTATCTTGATATAAACAAATGATGCCATCTAATAATAAAGTTTTAAAAATCTTTATAATCTTGTGACTGGTGATAATCTTGTGGCTAAAGGTATTAAATTCTTAATTTCCCCTTAATATTATCTTTACTTGATTTAAACCTTTTTTCTTCCTTCTACTTAGATAATTCATCTTTAACTAAAAATCCTTTGGAGGTTCTAGAAGAAGAAATGACAAGGTACCTTAAATTAATATATATCGTTATACATTACATATTTGACATGTTTATAAGTGCTTGTGTATATAGTGTAATAAATGAGATTTTCATTTAAATTTTTAATATTTTTAAACAAGGATTAAATAACTTCCTATAATAAAGTTTGTAAGTCTGGATACAATGCAAACAATGAAGTTGCCTATACTGTAAACAAGCCATGTTAGTCTCAAGGTCGGTTATTGATGATAACATTCAGAAAACAAAAATGAGAAAAAGCTGAGTAAGGTGATGCCTCATTATGTCAGTAGTCCACAGGTCCTTATCTCAATAGATGCACTTTAGTTAGCTGCAGTAAAGCAAGTTGTGGTGCTCATAAAATAATATGCCAGCACAGCATATAAAGGTATGATCAGATCAATCATGTTATCTGTCCCAAGTACAAGAGCTATGTTGTATATCAATTATTATGAATTTTGTAGTTTGGAGTATGGAGGGTCTGATGACTACCAATGTTTTGGACTATAACTCAGATACAGCCTGTTGAAACTCTGCTTCAACAAATCTGGAAGTCATCAAGTTAGGGAATAATGCTTTAGTGTGCATTCTGATATTGGTGACAATCCAGAATCTAGGGAATTGGTGGAAGACTGCAATTCTGTACTTCAGGTAACTGCATTTTTGCAAAAACAGGACAAAAGAGGTTAAAAATGGCTCTGCCCAAGTGCTATTTTTCCCTAGTACTTTACATGTAGGCTTTTTACTGTGTTTCCCTGAAAATAAGACCTAACGCGAAAATAAGTCCTACCATGATTTTTACGTTCGTGCCTAATGTAAGCCATAACCCCAAAATAAGTCCTAGTTAAGACCCCGTTCATTCCGTCCCACCGTCTGGTTGCTCAAGGCTGCAATGGAGCAGGAGACTGCATGGTGCAGCGGTGCTTCTGCCATGAGGTGAGGCGAGGAAGTGGGGAGGTTGGAGCTACCCCAGGCCCCCAGACCCACGCACCTCAGGATCCCCGCCGCCAGGCCACTCCCCGCTCGGTGACCCACCCCCACCTCTTCACTTTCACTCCCCTACCGAGCCAGACAGCCATGCTATGGAAGATGGGTGGTGGAGGATCAATCCCCTTACCAGATCCCTTTCCGCCATATCTGAGCCAGGGGAGAGTGATGGCGAAAGGCCTCCACAGCTGCTGCACATTAGCTGTGTCCGCTGCTGGAGGGGCTTTCATCGGTCCCTGCCCCTGCCCCACAGATCACCTGCCCAGTGGTACCTACCACCTTCTCCTCCACCTGCAGTGCCGCCTTGCGTTGCCTCCTCACTGTTCACTGCCTGCATTGTATGGTTTCAATAGCTCTGGAGGCCGCTGGTAGGAAGCAGTGGCAAACAGGGCATGGGAATCTTTTTCCACATACACATACCATATAACTCTCACCAGCCCCCATTACTACCTGCCTCATCTCACAGTGGCGGCACCTGCTCTACCTCGTCCATGGGCTGGCTAAGTTCTGGGAAAACTACATCGGCTGGAGCTGGGCAAGGAAAGCCAGGCTCCCCTTCCCTGATGTTTCTGCAAAGCCCTTGAGGTTTTGCATGGAGAAACAGATCACTCCCCCCCAACTCCCGCGCGCTCACTGCTTGCTGTACATAATAAGACATCCCAAAAATAACCCCTACTGCTTATTTTGGAGCCCAAAAACATAAGACCAGGTCTTATTTTCAGGGAAACACAGTACCACCCTACAACTAAGGGTGGTAAGGCAGAAGAGGCAAAGGAAAATGGATCAAGGAAGATAAAAATACAAAAGGAAAGAGCTCCCAGTGTGATGTCACAACACGTTTCATCATTTTGGCTAGATGTAGATGCCTATGTCTGCAACAAGGATCTTTCTGCAGATTAAAGCAATATAAATGTATTCATCAAGTCAAAATGGCTTAATGCTTTGAATAGTTTGTTTTATGCAGCAAACTTCCCCATGTTGTTGTCTTCATGCTGTGTAGGACTAGACGTCATATAATTCATCAAGCAGAGGAGCAAATAGCCATATTTGCTTTGTATGTTGGGTAATATAGCCTAAGTTATTTAGAAGGCTGACAAGAGTGACCTTCAGGACAGCATGCAGACCTTCAGGACTGAATGCAAATTTCTTGAGAAGAATAGGAAGACTAGTTGCCTCAGTGTTGTACTCATAATATTTTTAGGACCCTAACAACTATGAAACAATCTAAGCAGATATTTTTTTGGTCAGGTCTGTCATGTTTTTTAGTTGTTTACATTGAGTATATTTTCTACATTATGGTCAATTCAGGGGTGGGTTCCTCCCAGTTCAGACCAGTTCGCCCGAACCGGTAGCAACCTGCTGGTGATGTTGCGATGATGTCACCAAACCGGATCGGTCGGTGCCGGTCCGTGGGCGCCGCCATCTTTTTTTGAATTTGTTTTGAATTTTTTAAAAAACATTTCCTTCTGAGCATGTGCAGAAGCCGAGTTCCAGCACTGTGCATGCGGCGCCGTCTGTTTTTTGGCTTTGTTTTTTTGCCAAGTGGTGGGAGGAAGCGAACCGGAAGCGAGGTAAGTTAGAACCCATCCCTGCTTCCAGGGTCCCCCGCGCCCCTTTTGGCTCCCAGGGAGCTATAGGGAGGCTTGCTAGGCCCAAAAGGGGTGCAGAGAGGCCTTCAAGGGAGAAATAAAGAAAGAAAGAAACCCTCACTGTTTGGGATTCCCCACATGCACGGAGTTTGACTTGAGAGCTTATTGTAACTGGCTGCTAAGCTATCCTCAGACTAAGCTAATCAACAGTGGAGCTTTATGAATGCGAGATGATCAATGGGCATGTTCTCCATTTCAAAACATGTTTTTTTCCTGCTACCAAACACCTTCTGGGGTTCTTCACAGGAAGGGAAAAAGGGAGGGAGGGAGAAAGAGAGGGAGGGAGGGAAGGGTAAATTATTTTAGTCACACTTCATCCTCACTGTTTGGGGATCCCCACGAAGGAGGGAGGGAGAAAGAGAGAGAGACAAGAAAGAGAGAGAGAAAGAGAGAGAAAGAAAAAGAGGAAGGAAGGGAGAGTGAGTGACAAGAAAGAAAAAGAGATAAAGAAGAAAGAAAGAAAGAAAGAAAGAAAGAAAGAAAGAAAGAAAGAAAGAAAGAAAGAAAGAAAGAAGACAGAAAGAGAAAGAGAAAGAAAGAAAGAGGAAGGAAGGCAGGAAGGGAGGAGAGAGAGAGAGAGAGAGAGAGAGAGAGAGAGAGAGAGAGAGAGAGAGAGAGAGAGAGAGAGAGAGAGAAGAGGAAGGAAGCACCCAAACCCTGCCAATAGACGTGGCTTCAGAAGACACTTTGAAACAGCACAGCAATTTCGGGCTGGAAGATATCTCGGAGGTCATCTAGTGCAACCGTGTGCTTCAGCAGGAAACCTTACATTGTCTAGATTATTTTGGTGCCTCTAACAGAGAGGAAAATTGCCAGAAAGGACAAGGAGTTTACTAGGACAAGGCTGCCATGCAGAGGAAGGCAGAGATAGTCCTTGACTTATGACCACAATTGAGCCCAAAATTTTGGTTGCTAACAAGAGCATTGTTAAGTGAGTTTCACCACATTTTACTCAATCCATGACATTTCATGGCTCTAACAGTGATGTGCAAGCTAGGGAAGAACATCTGAAGGCATGTGTAATGTTCTAATGTACAGAAGTTATGGTTAAATGTGTGGCAGAAAGTGGACTCTGGGTGTGTTTTTCCAAATGCAGTAAGTGAGGTTGAATGTGTAGTTTTAGAAGAGCTGTGTGTGTGTGTGTGTGTGTGTGTGTGTGTGTGTGTGTACATACACATACAGTATATATAGTAGATAATGTATCTTTTTGTGTGCCTGTGTGTAATATGTATGTACACATATAACATATATACATAGGATTAAATAGTATATTTTGGATGTTCAGTAGTAGTAAATAGACAGGGAAATTGTATCTTGTTGAGGCCTTTGAGGAGAGGCCAGGCATCCTAACCCTAACCCTTGACGTGAGTGACGTCAAGTTGGCCATGCCCACCCAGTCACATGATCACCCAGCAACCCCCACCCAGTCATAGACCGCAAAGCCACTTCACCCAGTCACATGACTGCCAAACTACTTCCACCCAGTCACATGACCACGAAGCCATGCCCACCATCACATGACCATCAAGCCACACCCACAAAATAAGTCATGCCCACAGAGTGGTAGTAAAAAAAATTAGAACCCACCCCTGGGTCAATTCCTTTCTTATGATTAATTATGATGCTACAGACAAACATAGGTTACCTTCTTGAATTTACCTTTACAATATTGTATTTCAGGTATGCATACTGGTATTCAGCCATAGGAGCTGGAGTTCTTGTCTCTTCCTATGCATACATTGCATGTTGGACACTTGCGGCTGGCCGTCAGGTCAAAAGAATTAGGCAACAATTTTTTCATGCCATTATGAGGCAAGAAGTAGGATGGTTTGATGTAAATGATGCTGGAGAACTAAATACACGACTTATAGAGTGAGTCCACATTCATGCTTTTTCTTCAGTAATTAATTTATCAGTTTGGTTAGCTTTAAAGCTTTAAATCCCAATTGCTTAGTTTGTTTTAGTAACATTCAGCTCTGAAAATGTACTATATGTATGTAGCACTAGATGACAACAGGATAAAGATTCTCTGCATTCTATTGGTCTCCAAAATTAGGATGTTCAAGGGAAACTTCTGTTTGAAATTGCCAAACTAAAATGTATAAGCATCTTTGATTCTGCTTAAAATCTCCACCAAATTCATTCATTACTTAGCAAAACAAAACAAAAGTTAGCACAAATACCGTATATTAAATACACTTGGCTTTTATATAGAATGCTTACAAATTATACTTCTTCCAGTTCATTGTGTTTTTCCTCACTCCTTTATAATTTTCCCCTTTATTCAGGATACAACTGATGATACCAATGTGTATTTTTTGGTAGGAGAAATGTATATTCTATATCCATGTATATACTCAAACTGTGCTGTGTCAACGGTGGGTTGCTCCTGGTTCAGATTGGTTCTTAGAACCGGTAGCGCCAGTGGTGGGAGGCTCCGCCCACCCACCTGGGATGCTTCTGCGCATGCGCATAAGTTTCTGCACATGCGCATGCGCAGAAGCGTCACACGAGCATGCGTGCGAACTGATGGCAAAATTATTTACAACCCACCACTGTGCTGTGTCGATACAACTGAAGTATGTCAGAAAACCAGTAAAAATGCATCTTGATAGTCATTTTTGAATATTGCCCTAAAAATTTGCTCTAATTTCTTTTCAGTGATGTATATAAAATCAATGAAGGAATTGGTGATAAAATTGGAATGCTGATTCAGGGAATATCAGCATTTCTAGCAGGATTTATAGTTGGATTCACTGAAGGATGGAAATTGACTCTTGTAATCCTTGCTGTTAGTCCTGTTCTAGGAATCTCTGCTGCAGTTTGGGCAAAGGCAGGTATACTTTTGCTGAAATATTTTTTTGTAAAAAAAATTTATTTTTTCTCTCCACAATTCATATATATTCAATACATATACCTTACACTATGTCAATAATATATTTAATTATACATTCAGTCAATATTTTTATATCATTTTCTATAAACATAATTCTTTATTTTGGGTATATGTTATTAATTTAATGCTGTCTCCTCAAAAACCTAATTTTATCTCCTGAGTCTACCACCATTTAATATCCAATTTTAACTCAAATTAACTGCTAAAGCTTAACTTATAAAAAAACCACATTGTCTATTATGCTTCTTAATTTTAGGCCATATTGCTCACTCTCCTCACTTGATATCTTTACACATCATTCTTTTTTTCCCTCTATCATTTCCAAATGGCCTAGATACATTATTACAATTATTCCATTTTCTTGTTTTTTATAAAGTCCAACATATTCATATTAACAATTCAATTTTATATTATAAATATTACATCAAATTCAAAATATAACTCAATATAACCAATCATATATCAATCCAATCCAATCCAATATAAAGTTATTAAACTATATTAAAAAGAAAAAAAGAAAGAGAAAAAAACCTATCATGCCAATTAATTATATTATAATTCTAAAATAAAAAACATCATCCAACAAATATTTAATTATCATCTTTTGTTTTCTCTTATTTCAGTCATTTCTAAGCACCCAGCATAATCCTCAAATCTATTACTTATACAACTCTTATATCAAACATATCTTATATATTAAAATAATAATTTTACAATTTATATTTTTTTCTAATAATTAAATCAAAGTTAATTTGGTACTAGCAATCTTACATCAATCTGATATATAATATAGCATTAAAGAGATACCAATCATCCATTTTCTTTTAATTCCCAATCCCCTTTTAATTTCCTTCCTTTTTTCTTCTTCCTTTTACATTTGTGTCCCCAACTTCTTTCCCTCCAAGCTTTTTTCCTCCTTTTTAATATTTGCCTAATCCCACCTTCAATTCTTCCTACTCTCTTCTCTTTATTTTCCCCCTTTTCTTTTAGCTGTTTCATCTCGTACCAATATTTTCTCCCTGTTTTCTTTTTTCCACTGTTAAACCCAGTGTAATCATTATTTTCAACATCATCATTATTTTGTCCATTTACAATTTTTTTTTTCTTTTATCATTATAATTTTGATATACTCATCAATCTGATTATTCTCTCTCTTCTTTTCTTCCTTATCTTCTTGATCTTTATTTTCAACATCAACATCATCATCATTTTGTCCATTTAGAATGTTCTTTTTATCCTCTGGTTCTTTTTCCTTTTCTATTCGAAGTCCAACTCCCATAATGCATCTTTTGAGGTCCCAAAAATATCCTTTATCTCTTCACAAAGATCTTTCGAAGGTGCCACCAACTCTTCATAATTTATTATCTCCATGACCTCCATTAAAATTCACAATCTTTAAAGCCAGTCCAGTTGCTAACAATGTCTGTTTCCGCAGCCTACAACACTTAGATATCAATGCTTTCCATTCAGTCTCAGATCTTTCTGATCTTTTAATATTTAAAATTCATTCCAAGTTCATTTTTTCAGATAAATCCAGTCTCTTAATTATATAACAAATTGCTCCTAGTTCTATGTTTTCCAAATATCAGAATAGCTTTCCTTGTTCAAGGTCAATACCTGTCATGAGATCCATGAGAATTTTTTTTCATCATTATAATTCCTCCAGTCAGTAGATGGCACTCACAAGTTTGCTTTCTTATTCAATAATATTCATTGTATTCTTAAATCAATTTTATCAACAAGATATTCTCTTATAGACTTCTTTTCCAGACTCTTAAACCCAAAAAAAACTTATTTTAACAAAAATTCAAATTCCCAAAGGTTCAAATTCTCAAATTCCGTCTTTTTTCTTTTTCTCTATGATCTTCCGTTGGTTAGATAGCCGCTTTTTGTTCCCCTTTAAATTTTGAAAAGTCCCTTTTAAGACTTCTGTCGGCCATAACACTCACCAGCTCCTTCTCTCTCCATCTCTCCAGAACTCCACTTTGTATCTTTCCTCCCAGGTGACTTCAATCTTCAAAACACGATCCAGTTAAATGTGACCAGCTAGGGTGACATTACGTCGCCGCCAGCCTAGAGGCTAAGTCGGCTCCCTGGGGGGATTTGCCCCCCCCAGTTTGCCATCAGTGCCTCTCTCTTCCCCACCCCTTCAGGGTGGTTCTGACCCAGCTCAGATTGAGCCGGGTCTCCAGGCGACTCGGAACTCGGGCCTCTCCTGCGGAGTGCAGGGGAACTCTGTCTCGCTGCAGCGCTGGCCATGCCCTCTCGTCCACTTTTGCTGAAATATAATGGTATAGTACACAATTGTATAATAATGGTATTGTACACACACAAAAACAGAATACCTTATGCCACCAGACTTGAAATTTTGGGCTTAGACAACTTAGAACTATGCTGTCTTCGGTCTGACCTAGCATAGTACATAAAATTATCTACTACAATGTCCTACCTGTCAATGATGACTTCAGCTTCAAGCACAACAAAACACGAGCACACAATAGATACAAACTTAAGGTAAACCACTCCAAACTCAATTGCATAAAAACACGACTTCAGCAACAGAGTGGTCAATGCCTGGAATATACTACCTGACTCTGTGGTTTCTTCCCCAAACTCCCCAAACTTTAACCTTAGACTGTCTACTGTTGACCTCACCCCATTCCTAAGAGGTCTGTAAGGGGCGTGTATAAGCGCACCAAAGTGTCTACCATCCCTGTCCTAATGTCCCTTTTATTCGTATCCATTTCATGTAGTCATAATTATGTTTATACTTATATCTGATATCTAATACACGCTTGACAAAATAAATAAATAAAATAAATAAATAAACAATTCACTCCTTTCAATCATGAAATACCATCATGGTTCCCTCTAAAATGGTGTTTTGATTGTTTCTGTGTTTCTTGAAATAATAGCATGGATAACATATGCATGTCCAGAGATTGCATGTGATTACCAAAATGTTCTGGGTGACCAAGGATGTAATATACCTTCTTTAGGAAAGACGGAAGAAACACATTATTTCATTGCTGGCCTTTGATTGATTAGTTTTGGTTTCAGATCAGTATATTTTAATCTAAAATTGTACTGAATTTTCCTGAATAGTACTCTGACAATATATCAAGATTATTTGTGTGTGACACACATAAAAAGGAATAGGATTTGGTTACTCGGTCATGATTGACATCTTCACTTTTTAGACCCCTTTGTGAAATTCCATGTAAGTTACCGTCAGTGCACATGTGTACACACAAGAAAATGCACACACACAGCATAATTGTCCCACAAGAGATCAGTGAGATGTCCCTAGAAGCAAACTTTTTTTTTTTACTCTTTTGTGCAGAGTAGGACTTAGGGGATTACATTTCTGTACTCAACATTTCTGACTTGCCAAAATGAAGATAATATTCAACCTGTATCTGCATTTGAGAGTGTCCTACTGTATGTCCTTTAAGAGAGAGCTTTTTCACGCTTGAGGAAAACCACTCTGCTTGTCTCCATATTTTGAGGCTTACCTGGCCCTTGGGAATCTCAGCTGTTTAAACATTATCCCTTTTCTTCCAAATCATTCTCTCCTATAGCCAAGGCAATATGGTGCCTTTGCCTGCTCCCTCATCCTCCAGATCCTTCTTTGTACTTTGCTGCTTCCATTCCAGGAGTCAATTTTCAATATAATTCCTTGCCATGAGAAAAGAACATGGCAAGGGGAAAAAAGACCAGGCATTGCAGTCTGTGATTGTATATGGCCACTTTAGAAGCCAAAGGCAGCTCAATGGGAGAGTGAAATATAATGAAAAGGTTTGCCTGGTGATATAAAACTTCCCTAAAGGATAAGATGGACATTGTTGATGGCTGTCTAGAATTTGGCTACCTACAAAATAAAGTTAGAGTAGGCATCTTGGGTTTCCCAAAACAGGCTAAGGAATCCTCTGGAAAATCAAGATACTAGGCACAACCACATTGTGCAACGTGCTCATATTTTTTAAAAATCAAAAGCAATGGAGAAAAGAAGAAAAACGCCAGAACTTATTAAGAAGAGGAAAGAAAGGTGGAGAAGGGCGAGTTCTGGCCATGGAAAGGGGAACAAAGATGGGGCAGGTAGGAATTACTTGATTTTAAGAAGAAACTTATTGTAGACTTTTTTTTTGGATATAGACAGTGTCTAATCTCCAATGTTTCACTAGAGAAATTTGTGTAAAAAATGAAGCTACTATTAGATTTCATAAAAATTTGCTTTAAATGGAAAAGTCAAAACTTTTTTCTTTTGCACAGATCCTTTCTTCATTCACTAATCAGGAACTTGCTGCATACGCAAAAGCTGGGTCAGTTGCTGAGGAGGTCCTAGGCTCTATCAGAACAGTGATAGCTTTTGGAGGACAGAAGAAAGAAATTGAAAGGTCAGGAAAATTTGTTAATTTTACACAGAATCTCTGGGGCTGCCCACATATCTGGCTAGTATTTGACTCCTCCAAAAGCACGTAAGTGATAGACCAGCAGTATTCATCGCTACATTCTTCCATCATTATTTATAAGAATTGATCTAAATTTTAGTCTTGTCAAAATATTGCTGTTCCAAAACTTTTGGACTACAGTTCCTTTTTTAAAAAAAGTTTTCATTATTTTTGTCCACTATACATCCATACATATACCTTAATTCATAACAAAATATACATAGTTATACATTTCTATTCAATAAAACATAGACCAACATCTTAATTTGCACCTTTTATACCTTTATTACCCGCCTTTTTCCCCCTTTATATCATCACTCCCCTCCCTCTATCCCCCTCTCTTCCCTCTATCTTCTTTCTCCTTCTCTCCCACTTTCCTACTTCCCTCCTCTCCCCTTCTTCCCTTCCTTCTCTACTTCCTTTTCTCCCTCTTGTCCCTTCCCTGAGTGTATCTAATCACAATTCATCTTATAGTTAACTTATATCCCTAAATTCATTTAATTATCAGTGCAACTCTTAAACTTATTTCCCTCCCCCCGGTATCCATATCTATGCATATATCTTACATTTTCCTGGGTATATTAATACTATCTTAATGCTGCCTCCTCAACTACCTAATTTTGTCACCTGGATCTAACACCTTCAATTTTCTATTTTCCTCCAATTTAATCAATGTTACTTGTCTTCTATACATATTCATTTTCTAACCAATCATAAAATTTCCCCCATACATTATGATATTCAGAGTCTTCCTTATCTTTAATTTTCATTGTCAATCTATTCATTTCCGCACAATCCAGTATTTTTTTAATTACCTCCCTTTCAGAAGGGGCTTTTGTTGCTTTCCATTTTTGCGCAAATGCATTTCTAGCTGATGTAATTATATGAATAATTAAATATGTATTTTCTTTATTAAATTTCTCTGGTAATATACCCAACAGGAATATCTCTGGTTTCCATTCTATACGTTGTTTCAATATTTTTTCTATCCATATTTGAATTGAAGTCCAATACACTTTGGCTTCAGCACATGTCCACCACATATGATAAAAAGAACCCGGTATTTGCTGACATTTCCAACATTTCATAGATTTATCTTTAAACATTTTAGCTATCCTTTCCGGTGACATGTGCCATCTATAAAACATTTTATACAAGTTTTCTTTATATGCTGTTGCCATTATCAGTTTATAATTTCTTTCCCAAAGCTGTTGCCATTTATCCAGTTCTATGGTATGACCAAAATTCCTTGCCCATTTAATCATCATTTCCTTCACTTGTTCTTGCTCTAAATCAATATATAATAAGTAATTATACAATTTTTTAATTAGCCTTTCATCCATTCCTGTGAGTATTTCATCTAATTATGTCTTTTCTAAATTAATACCCTCCATTTTAATATCTTTATCATATCTTGACTGCAATTGCATTCTCATATACCAATCCATCTTTATTCCTTGTTTCTCCAATTCTTGAGTAGATTTCAATTCCCCTTATCTATTAGAATATCTTTATATCGTGCAATATTTCCCCAATTAAGTCTATTGGTAAATTAGTGCTTCTATTATTGATAACCAGTATGGTATTTTCAAATAATGTTTTACTTTTATCTTTTCCCACACTCCATACAATGAGTTCCTTATACAATGTCTCTGGAAATAGCTGTGTATTTTACTTCTTTCATACCATAAAAATGTGTGCCATCCTATCTGTAAATCATGTCCCTCCAAAACCAAAAGTCTTTTGTTTCTTAACAAAATCTATTCTCTCATCCATGCCAAGACTGCAGCATTGTAATATAACTCCCAATTTGGAAGTCCAAATCTGCCTCTTAGTTTTGCATCTTGTAGCATTTTTATATTTATCCTCGCCTTTTTTCCTTGCCATATGAACTTCAGTATCATTTTATTTACTTCTTTTTAAAAAATCTCTAATCTTATTGGTATTGTTGAAAATAAAAACAGGAATCGTGGCAGTATGTTCATCTTAATGATATTCTTCCCATCAATGATAGTTGAAGATTTTTCCATTTTTCCAGATCCTTTTCAATTTGTTTCTTTAATCTATAATAATTATCTTCCTTAATTGTCATACATCTAGCTGTTAGATGAATCCCTAAATATTTTATTTTTTTTTGTGGTCTGCACATTTAACTTCCCAACTAATTCCTTTTTTTGTTTTTCCGTCATGTTTTTCACTAAAAGTTTTGTTTTATCTTTATTAATTTTTAATCCCGCCACCACTCCATATTTTTCAATTTGCTGTATTAATTTAGGTCCAGTCTCTAATGGTTCTTCCAATATGAACACCAGGTCATCTACGAATGCTTGTAGTTTGTACTCCTCTCCTTTAATTTTCATTCCTTTATATCCTCACTTTGTCGTATATTTCTAGTTAGTACTTCCAGTGTCAGCACAAATAACAATGGTGATAAAGGACACCCTTGTCTTGTTCCTTTCATAATATCCACCTTTTCTGTCATATCTCCGTTCACTAATACTTTGGCTGTTTGTTTACTATAAATTGTTTTGATTACATTAATAAATCTTTTTCCAAAATCCATAGTTTGAAGTTGCATTGTCATAAATTGCCAATTCACATTATCAAATGCTTTCTGTGCATCTAGAAACATTAAAGCCACTTGTTTTCCAGGATGTTGTTCATAATATTCTAATGTATTTAAAATCGTTCGCATATTATCTTTAATCTGTCTTTTAGGTAAAAATTCATTTTGATCTGAATGTATAAATTCGCTCAGAATTTTTTTGAGTCTATTTGCCATTATTGATGCAAATATTTTATAGTCTGCATTCAACAGTGAAATCAGTCTCTAATTTTTAATTTTCTGTAAATCAGTCTCTTCTTTCGGTATCAAAGTTATAAATGCTTCTGTCCATGATTCTGGTATCTTAGCTTCTAATAGCAATTCATTATATAGTTCCAGCATCACAATTCCTAATGTTTCTTCAAATGTTTTATACACCTCTGCTGGTATCCCATCTGGTCCTTGTGCTTTACTATTTTTCTGTCTTTTTATTGCCTCTGTTAATTCCATCATTGTTATTTTCTCCTCTAGCAAATTCTTATATTTTTCTGGTATTTTGGATAGTTCCATTTCCTCCAAATATTGTTTTATATCCTTCTCAGTTATTTTCTCTTGTTTATATCAGTTCTCATAATATGCCTTCGCTATCTTTTTTATTTCCTCATTTCTATGTTGTAGATTCCCATCAGTATCTTCCAATTGCTTAATCCATTTTTTTTCCTTTTCCTTTTTCATTTTATAAGCTAACCATCTCCCTGGTTTATTTGCATGTTCAAAAAAATTTAGTTTAGTCATTTTTATTTTCCTTGCTACCTCTTCATTTTCCATCATATTCATTTTGTGCACCTTCAAGTCCATTATATTTTTAATACTTTTGTTTTGGGTATCCTTTTGAAGTTCATTTTCTAATTTCTTATAGTTTTCTTCTAATTGTTTCTTGGCATACTTTCTTTGTTTATTTCTTTTACTCATATATCTCATCACCAATCCTCTAATATATGCTTTTGGTGTGTCCCATACAATTTGAAGTGAAATATCACTCTTTTTATTTTCTTTAAAGAAAAAGTCCATTTCTTTTTCCATAAGTTGTTGGAATTCTTTTTCATTCAATATTTCTTGATTTAAAGTCCATCTAGTTCTTTTCTTTTGGCCTTTCCAAATAATTGTAATCGGGTTGTGATCAGCCCACATACCAATTTCAATGCTTACATTTTGTACATTTGCTAATAAATCTGTTAACATCCACAACATATTAATTCTTGACCAGGACATATGTCTATTGGAATAAAATGTACCGTATTTTTCGAAGTATAAGACGCACCAGAGTATAAGACGCACCTTAGTTTTTGGGGAGGAAAATAGGGGAAAACAATCTGCCTACCAGGTATTCATCTGGCTAGCATCCTTAATCTGGTCAGCTTCAGCACATTATTTTATCCCCTGGTTAGGACTTAAAAAAACCTTCTTCTGAGAGAGTAACAATGAAAGAGCCTGCAAGCCAGTAAGAGTTGGGAAGATCGTTAGCACCTGGTTAGAGCTAAAAAAAACTTATTCAGAGCAGCTTCAGCACATTATTTTATCCCCTGGTTAGGACTACCGACAATACGGTATATTGTTTCTTTGTTTCTTTGATGGAAACTTCCCCCTCCATGCGTCAAATATATTTAATTCCTCTACCATAGTAAAAAACAATTTTGGTAATATCTTCCTTAACTTCTTATTCTTTTTCGTCGTCTTATAGTCCAATTCCACCTCTACTATAGCATTAAAGTCTCCCATCATGCAGATATTCTCATAGTGTAATTCAATTATTTTAGCATGTAGCTTAGAATAAAACTTATCTTGGTGTTCATTTAGTGCATAAATCGCAACTAGTAATGTTTTTTTATTATTCAATAGTATTTCAACCGTCAAAATCCTTCCATCTTCATCTGCATATATACATTTGGGATTCATTTTTTTCTGTATATATAATACAACTCCTCTTTTACTTTGATCTGCTAATGCCAAATACAAATCTCCCAATTTTACACATTCTACTAATTTATTATGTTGTTGTCTAATATGTACTTCTTGTAAGCATATTATATCCATTTTTAATTTTCCTAATTTATTAAATATTCTTTTCCTTTTTATAGCCGAATTCAGTCCATTTATATTTATTGAAATCATCCTAACCTCTTCTTTCATATTCATTTATTTTGTGCCTTAGCTGATCTCATCAGCATCATGTCTCTTTGTTCCTTTACCTCTATAGCCATTGCGCCTTCTAGTTCTTTCTCTTCCCTTTCTTTGACATATTTACTTGCTTGTTGCCTTGTCTCATCCCTGGTATCTTCTTGAAATCTAACCTCTTTTTCTTTTCTCAATCCTTCCTCATTCTGTTCAAAATGTTGTCTATAAAATATTTCTGCTTTTTCCACTGTATCTAATCTATATCTTTGTTTGTGCCACACCACCATTATCCCCTCTGGAATCAGCCATCTAAAGTTTGTTCCTATCTGAATCAATCTCTTCGTCAAGAATTGATACTCCCTTCTCAAATCTCTTACTCTTCTTGGAACTTGTTTTAATGTTACTATCTCCTTTCCTCTATATTTAATAGTATCATTTCTTAGCTTTTGTAAAATTTCTGTTCTGAGTGATTTCTTTGTAAATCTTATATGAACCTCTCTAGGGAGTTTATTTCTCATTGCATATCTCATATGGACTCTATATATTTCATCAATTTCATTAAGTATCTTTTCTTTGTTTTCTTCCATCGCTTCTGCCAAGATTTCTGCCATTATCTCCGCCAAGTTTTCTCACTTCTCCTCTACCACGTTTTGAAAACGTAAATAATATTCAGAACAATCCATCTCCAGTGTAATAATTGTTCTCTCTTGTCGTTGGTCTGTTTCTGTAAGTCGATCGTCCAGCTCCTCTATCTTCTTCTCAGTTGCTTCAACTTTCCCTTCCACTTTCTGTTCATTCTTTTCCATCAATTCTTTAACCTCTTTCAATTATTCTTCCACTTTACCTATACTTTCTTTTATGGTATCTTTAAGATCTGCTTGCATAGCTTGCATCATGTTCTTCAATTCCATAGTATTGAATTTGTCTGCAGAATCTGTCGCTTTCTGTACTGGACTTTGTGTTGTTGATGTAGTCGCTGATGATGAATCTGATGGTATCTTTTTCTTCTCCATCTTTATCAATTCTTATATTCCAAGTATTTATAATTGCGTCAAGGGTATATGAAAAGAAATTTTTTTTACTATTTCTTCAGGCTCTTCCTGCCTTAATCCTTAATTCCAGATCAAACAAAAATGTAATAATTTGTTCAAAACAAAAAATGTGTCCAGTCAAAACAACACTTTCTCACCAAAGTCACTCAGTATAATTATCTTGTCTTATCAGTTACAAAAAATAACCCAGAGCTGTGTTTTCAAGGCTATAATATATACCAACTTTGGTCATTAGGTGGTACTGTGACGCAGCCGATAAGTCCAAAAACCCGGCAGATTTTACTTCTGAATATAAGCCATTAAAATGCAAAATAATAAGAAGAGACAGTGATATTATATCTTTAAAAATCATCTCACCCAGGTGACTTCCTCTCCTTCCTTCAATTCTTCAAGCGGTGGCCACCCCAGCTAATGGCGACCATAGTCGCCTCTCCTCAGCTGAAGGTCGGGAGGCTGCTGTCGGCACCTCGGGGTGTCTGCATATCCCCTCAGGTGACCAATTTGTGCCTCTCCTTGTCACCTCTTCTACAGAAAGGTTCTGGCTCAATTTCTTTGGATTTTGAGCCCCCTACAGCTGGAAGTTTTGGGGTTTTCCCTCAGGACGGGGAAATACCATACAGCTGTGACATTTGGCCATGCCCCTTGTCCTGGACTACAGTTCCTATTGTCTTCAACCGGCAGCAGCAGTGGGTTGCTTCCGGTTCGGACCAGTTCTAAGAACTGGTAGCGCCGGTGGTGGGACGCTCCGCCCACTCGCCCAGGACGCTTTGCCCACCCACCCGGGATGCTTCTGCACATACGCAGAAGTGTTGCACGTGCAAGCATGTGCGCGAACCCACTACTGACCGGCAGGGAGTTGAAATGAAAAACTCTTGCAAAATTGCAAATTTGGGAAGTTTCTGCTTGTTTCTCAGTGATGCTCTACAATTGAAATAGAGTACTCTACAGTCTAATTCTGTTTCTTTTTTCTTGTTTTGATTCCTCTCTTCCATTCATGCAGGACTTGTAGTAGCTTTCCAGTGTAAATCTCAAGAGTTTGTGATTAAAAAAGAAAATTAAATGACTTTGATTATGAGTTGAGTTGTGCACATACACAAGCTGCTACTTAAAGGACACCATAGCTGCAAGTAGGAGGGAATAACTGAATAATTAGAATAACTAATTTTGGCCAAAATTAAATAATGTAATACTTTTGTTGCCAAAAAGACTGCTAAAGAACTTAGCAATAGCAATAGCACTTAAGACTTATATACAGCTCTCCAGTGCTTTACAGTACTCTCTGAGCAGTTTACAAATGTAAGCATATTGCCCCCAACAATCTGGGTCCTCATTTTACTGACCTCAGAAGGATGGAATGCTGAGTCAACCTTGAGCCAGTCAAGATCAAACTGCTGGCAGTGGGCAGAGTTAGCCTGCAATGCTGCATTCTAACCACTGTCCCACCACGGCTCCTAGAACTTGACTATTTGGTCAGATCAGGATAAACTCTTCATTTAACATAGATATTATTATATTAATTAAATAAATAAATGTTGCTTGTTCTTTTTTTCTTGAGTAAATGACAAGTAGTTGGTTGCAATCATTAATTTTGTGCAAAAATATTTTTCTACGATTATGATAAGCAAAACACATGAGTATATATTTTCTTTTTTTGTTGTTAATTGCGAAGTCTTAAGCGACATCAATAACTATAGACAATATAATTGATAAGAAAATGATTTTTGTATCAAATGCAATTATATAATATACTGAGTTTGCCATTTTTCTTTCAGATATCATAAAAATTTAGAAGATGCTAAAAACATTGGGATAAGGAAGGCTATGAGTACCAGTGTTTCGCTTGGAGTTGCTTTCTTATTTATTTATGCTTCCTATGCATTGGCTTTTTGGTATGGAACTTCATTGGTAATAGAAGAAGAATACAGTATTGGAGGAGTCCTTACAGTAAGTGTTGGCAATTAGCTGTACAATTTTATTTTGCAAAAATTAATAATAACCAATTTCCAAAGCTGGGTCTTTATGGTGTGAAAACAACTTTACAATGCACATATACAAATCCATGTAATATTTTATTAGTTAGAGCTTTGTTTGATCTTGAAAAGCTAAGCATGTAGGAGATCACCACAAAGTCCCAGGGCAATAGATAGGAATAGGAAGGTCAAATGGTATCTTGGAAGAAAGCAATTGAAACCCATATCTCTACTATTGCCAAGAAAATTTTGTGAAGTTGAGGTTAACTTGAAGGAGACTGCACTGTCATGAGAGATAGCTATCAACTTCCTGTCTCGGATGGGTGTCCTGGAAACACCATCTCAATAGCAAAAGAGATAAACTTCTTGATTTGAACCATTAGAGTAGCATTCCTGGTCATCCCTGTTGCTCCCTCTGCTAGCTGTTTATTTGAATAACTTATGCAATAGGACCCTTATTCCACTTTATGTCATGACAAAGCTGCTTTGGTAAGGCTGGACTTCCCTTTAAGAATACACTTTTGATTCTGTTTATTTTCTGTCTCTGCTTCTTCCATTGTGTCCTTTGTAGCAGGTTCTGCTGGTAACTGAAGCGTTCATTGGATTCTAGTTATCCTTAATCTCCCTGCCCTTTCCTTAACATTCCACTTCAGTTCCCATTAGCCCAGGCTGCCACCTGAAATATGCCTTAGCACATGTACTAGCTTCCTTTCATTGTGCAGCCCAGCATGATTATTTGTCTAGTTTCCACAATCATTCAAGTGGTTAGGTTAGGACAGTTGAAGACAAATAAAGCTGTATATTATTGTTTGGCGAGGCACTGCATATTTTCTGCCTTGAAACCCTCCCAAATGTCTGTTTATAGTATATTTATAGAGCATGTTTATTTTTAATCCTTTTCATTTTGCCTGCCAAGTATTAGAGGCAATTGTCATTCTTAAATAGGAAAGGCCTGAGATGTGAGACCACCACATATTTTGCCGGTAGATTTTCTGAACTAGGAGGTTTTAAAGATGCTTTTATTTATTTTAGTTTTATTTAGTTAGTTTGTCAAACATACGAGATAACAGCTATAAGTATAAACATCGACATGAACACAGGAAATGAGTACGAATAAATGTATAAGACAGTAGGATAGGGACGGTAGGCATGCTGGTGTGCTTATGCACGCCCCCTTACAGACCTCTTAGGAATGGGAT
Organism: Diadophis punctatus similis; assembly: GCA_023053685.1. Classification (NCBI taxonomy): domain Eukaryota; kingdom Metazoa; phylum Chordata; class Lepidosauria; order Squamata; family Dipsadidae; genus Diadophis; species Diadophis punctatus. The sequence goes on along the minus strand of JALIGW010000007.1, from coordinate 29,032,819 downwards.
GAGATCCACGGTAGATAGTTTAAGATTAAAGCTATGGGGGTTTGAGGATGTAACAGCAGTCAGGTAGGGCATTCCAGGCATTGACCACTCTATTGCTGAAGTCGTATTTTCTGCAATCGAGTTTGGAGCAATTTACTTTGAGTTTGTATCTATTGTTTCTCCATGTATTATTGTGGCTGAAGCTGAAGTAGTCATTGACAGGTAGAACGTTGTAGCAGAAAATTTTGTGTATTACGCTTAGGTCAGATCATAGGCGGCGTAGTTCTAGGTTTTCCAAGCCCAACATTTCAAGCCTGGTGGCATAAGGTATTCTGTTGTGAGCAGAGGAGTGGAGTGTTCTTCTCATGAAATACCTCTGGACTCGCTCAATTGTATTAATGTCCTATATACAGTGTGGATTCCAGGCAGACAAGCTGTATTTGAGAATTGGTCTAGCAAAGGTTTTGTATGCCCTGGTTAGCAGTGCAATGTTACCGGAGAAGAAGCTTCACAAAATTAGGTTAACAACTCTTAATGCCTTTTTGGCAATGCTGTTACAGTGAACTCTGGGGCTTAAATCGTTTGAGATAGGTCCTTGACAGAGTGACAGTCGTGTACCAGGTCGTATCCACCCAGCTTGTATTTGGTGTTATGATTTTTGTTTCCACTGTGTAGGACAGAGCATTTGTTGGTTGAGATTTGGAGTTGCCATTTGTTCGACCATTCTGACACATAGTCAAGGTCGCTTTGTAGGGCAGCAGTATTGTCGGTGGTGTTGAATAGTTTTACGTCATCAGCGAAGAGGACGCAGTTGCTTATAATATGATCACAAAGGTCATTTATGTAAAGCAGAAAGAGTGTGGGTCCTAAAACTCTGCCTTGGGGGACACCGCTGTTAACTGGTGCAGAGTTTGATAGGGTGTTCCCTATTTTGACTACTTGTTGCCTGTTTGAAAGGAACACGGCTATCCACTTGTGCAGGGATCCGGAAATGCTGTAAGCGCTTAGTTTAACAGTAGTTTGTCATGTACAACTGAATCAAAGGCTTTGCAGAAGTCAATGTAAATTGCATCTATTGCTTTACCCTGGTCGAGTTGTGTGGTCCAAATGTTTCTGCAGTGTAAGAGTTGCAGGTTACAGGATAAATTTTTCCTAAAACCAAACTGTTTGTTATGGAGTAGGTTGTTTGTCTCTATGTGGAGGGTAATGGATTGGTTTATAATTGATTCCATGACTTTGCAGGTGGCACAACACAGTGAGATTGGTATGTAATTTTCAACTAGGCTTGGGGTCTCCTTTTTTGAAGATAGGAATTACCATGGCTAATGACCATAGGTCGGGCAAGGAGATGGTTCTGAAAGATATCTCATATATTGTGCTTAGAGGTTTGGCTATAGCAGTGGAAAGCTTTTTCAAGAAGTAGGCACATAATCCATCAGGGCCAATAGATAGAGATGATTTTAGGTTGCACAGTGCCTTTTCAACATTATCTTCTGTAAAGTCAATATGTAGCAGACCATTGCAGTTAGTTGTGGTACGACTAGGAAATGGGCATGAGCCATTGCTGTTGACAAAGACTGAACTGAAGAATGTGTTGAAAAGATTGGCCTTAATGGAATCATCATTATAGTCTACCCCGTTATGCCCTTTTAGTGGTGGGATGGTTTTCTAGTCTTTAAGTTTGGCATTTACGAAATTATAGAAGGTGCAGGTGGATTTCGTGTGTAACAGCTTTTCCTCTTGTTTGCAGTGGTAATTGGTGCATTCTGCCTTTATCTGGTGGTATAAGGTTTTGTAGTGGCTTTTAAAGTTAGCTACGTAGCCACTTTTGTTTTTTCACCAGAGAGGATTCTTTTGGGATTGGAGCTTCCTTATTGTTATGGGTAATTTGGTTTTTAGTGGCTTTGAGGGTTACTAATGGTACATAAAGCTTAATGACTCTTTTGACTTCGAGCAAAAAATAATGGTCTTCAGCAGCATTGCAGCCAGTGAACAGAATGTGCCAATCAAGAAATGAGAGGTCGGCAGCTATGAGATCATAGTTAGCTTTTTTAAAGTTATACTTTGGAGTCCAATCATTATGACCCTCTTTGCAAGGACATAAATTGAGACAAAAGTCAATCATGCTGTGGTCATTGTTAGAAAAAGGTTGTTTTATTTGTAGACCATAAATTGAGTTTAAACTGTTGGAGAAGATGAAATCAAGGCAGTTGTTGAGTCTAGTGTAGTTTGTTACTAATTGATCCAGTCCCAGAGTAGTAATCGCATTGTATAGGGTTGTATGTATAGATTCAGTTGTACATTCGTTTAGGGTCCAATTAATAAGGGGTAAATTAATAAGGGGTAAATTAATAAGGGGTAAATTGAGGTCACCAAGAAAGATAAGAGGGTGTGGGCAGGAGGCTAACCACATTAGTAGTGCATTTAGCTTGTTAAAATTTAGCTTAGGAAATGGTGCAGAGATATTTAGTGCTTCCTTCCCTGTTTTGCCAAGCACTGCATGGCATTGCAGTTTAAGATAGTAAAAAAGCATGGTTTTGCAGGAGAATTTTTGGCTTATCAAGTTCAGTAAATATTGGAGCATGTATCAAAGTAAACCGCATGTAGCACATAGGCAAATTGTGATTCTAAGCAATGTCAAAAAAAATTCATGCTGGTTGGCAGAGGTGGGCTAACTGTGATTCACAATTCCTTCTATGCAACATAGTTTTTTTTAACAGAGGGAAGTCAAAACCTGCAAAATTTGATCACCTGCCATTTCTAGATTTTAGTTTCTCTAGTTTCAGGGTATTTTAAAAACTATACCATGTGATCTAAAGTATTTATTTATTTATTTATTTATTTATTTATTTATTTATTGGTTCTTCTATGCCGCCCTACTCCCGAGGGACTCAGGGCGGAGTACAGCAATTTTATGAGAACACTAATAATAAACAACAGTTAAAACAGCAGTTAAAAATTTACAAAAAGTTAAAAAAATATTCACCATCAGCCGTACCGGGGGGGGGGAGCTCAGATGGATTTAGTCTCTCCCCCCTGCCTGCAGGAAGAGCCATGTCTTGACAGCTTTTCGGAAGGCCAGCAGGGTGGGGATAGTTCGAGTCTCTGGAGGAAGTTGGTTCCAGAGTGCTGGCCCCCCCCACAGAGAAGGCCCTCCCCCTAGGGCCCACCAGCCGGCATTGTTTGGCTGACGGGACCTGGAGGAGGCCCACTCTGTGGGCCCTAACCGGTCAAAGGGAAGTATGAGGCAGAATGCGGTCCCGAAGGTAACCTGGTCCCAAGCCATGTAGGGATTTAAAGATGATGATCAACACCTTGAATTGTACCCGGAGACCGATGGGCAACCAATGCAGCTGGTGGAGTATCGGTGTCACGTGGGTGTACCTTGGCACACCCATCACAGCACGCGCAGCCACATTTTGCACCAACTGAAATCTCCGAATACTCTTCAAGGGTAGCCCCATGTAGAGCGCATTGCAGTAGTCCAGTTGGGAGGTGACAAGGGCATGAGTGACCATGAGTAGAGCCTCCTTCTCCAAGTATGGCCGCAATTGGTGCACCAGGCGAACCTCTGCTTGGTCCCCCCTAGCCACAGCTGTAAGGTGTTGCTCTAATTTTAGCTGTGGGTCTAGGAGGACCCCCAAATTGCGGACCTGTTCCAAGGGGGTTAATTTCACTCCCTCAAGAACCAAGGAGGGACAGTTGTCATGGTCCTTAGGAGGCAATATCCAAAGCCACTCAGTCTTGTCGGGATTGAGTCTGAGTCTGTTTCTCCCCATCCAGGTCCTAACATCATCCAGGCATCGGCACATTACATCAGCTGCCTCACTGAATTGAGACGGGGTAGTGATGTACAGCTGGGTGTCGTCAGCGTACTGATGAAAACTCACCCCATGTCTCCGGATGATCTCCCCCAGCGGTTTCATGTAGATGTTGAACAAGATGGGCGAGAGGACCGAACCCTGAGGCACCCCGCATGACAGGGGCCTAGGGGACGATCTCTGCCCTCCTGTTAACACTGACTGCATCCTATCGGTGAGATAAAAGGAGAACCACCACAAAACGGTGCCTCCCACTCTCAACTCGCCGAGACGATGCAGAAGGATACCATGGTCGATGGCATCGAAAGCCGCTGAGAGGTCAAGTAGCACCAGGATGGAGGAATTTCCACCATCCCGGGCTCCCCAGAGATCATCCATCAGGGCGACCAAGGCAGTTTCTGTACTGAAGCCGCGCCTGAAACCTGACTGATAGGAATCTAGATGATCCGTTTCCTCCAATAGTCGCAGAAGCTGAGCAGCCACCACCTTCTCGACAACTTTCCCTAAAAAAGGTAAGTTGGAGCCCGGACGAAAGTTCTTCAAGTCCGCTGGGTCCAGGGAAGGCTTCTTCAGGAGGAGTCTCACCACCGCAACTTTTAACGGCCGCAGTACAGATCCCTCCGTCAAAGAAGCGATGACCACCGCCTGGATCCAGCCTCGTGCCACCTCCCTGCTGGCAGAAACCAGCCAGGAGGGGCACGGGTCCAATAAACAGGTGGAGGCACTCATCGCACCTACGGCTATGTCCAGGTCTTCCAGAGAAACAGGCCCAAACTCCTCCCACAATGGTGGACTAAGACTTGCCCCTGTCATCTCAATGGACTCTGCCCAGCTGGAGTCCAGGTTTGACCGGATCTGAGCGACTTTATCCGACAGAAACTGTGCGAATTCCTCAGCTCTACCTTGCAAGTGTTCCTCGCTCCCTCCTTTGGCAAGGAGGGAGCGTGTCACCCTAAACAAGGCAGCTGGGCGAGAATCTGCGGATGCAATAAGAGCGGAAAAATGAGATCGTTTTGCCGCCCCTATCGCCACTAAATAAGACTTGATGTAGGTTCTTAATAGTGTTCGATCAGACTCGGTTTTGCTGGCTCTCCAGCGGCGCTCCAAACGTTTCTTTTGGCGTTTCATCTCCCGGAGCTCCTCCGTAAACCAGGGGGCTTTCCGGGATCCACTGCTGCGGATCCTGGAAAGTAGGGTTAACTGCTATTTAAAATCTAAGGAAAAAAGCCTACTGAAAAAAAGGAAAAGATATAATGAATAGAATGAATTATCTTGAGGAACAGAAGGAACAACCACTACCAAGACTATGTTCAGATAAAAGAAACCGGAGTCAAGGCAGATCTATAACCTGAGAAAGCATCTAAGACAAGACCCACTCTAGTTCTCATGAAGATAAAGGAAGGGAACCGGAAGCACATTCAGACTTGCAGAATTCTGTTATTATAACATTATGATAAATGTAGCATTAGCCAACATGACTTTGGTTTCCTAGTTTGGTTTACCTTGAAGAGCTGACATTATAACACAAATGTATCTACTTTGAATTATTGCCCAAACCTCAGTCCCTTTCCTGAAATTATTACTGTCCTCTCCAGCTTTGTAGGAATAGTTTAAGTCCCCAAATCCCCAAGTGATGTGTTACAGTTACATTACCATCCATTTTTATCTTGTGTGTCTTTACTTATTTAAAAATGTTGTGAAGTGGCAGTATTTGGACCCCCTCCTGTCTATTGTGTCAACTGAAAACATTGACTTCAGTCCAAAGACCAGACCAGTTTGCATTATTACACATCATTCTGTTTTAGTTTGTATTTAACTATATTTTAGTTTACTTTTATTCCTTTATTTTTGTGTATTATAGTTTTTTCTTTGTTTTTATTTTACTTGTGAACCACCCAAAGTCATTGAGAGTCAGGACAGTCCATCCATCAATCAATCAATCAATCAATCAATCAATCATTAAAAAAAATAAAAAAATAAAAAATAAAGAAATATATATTGCAATTAAAAAACCCATATTTACTCTTTAAAAACTTGGTTTGATAGTGCACAGGATTAGAATTTGGTTAGACTATTTTAATATCATCTCAGTGAAAATGACGATATTTTCCTACAATGCAAATTTTGAAATGGTTGCTTATACCATTACATTTGCATGCTGAATGAAATTATTCAAACACTATATTGATTGGCAAACTTCATTGTTTCCTCCAGTAGACATTTTTTGCTTGCTGAACTTCAGCCAATCATTTTTATACTACAATATATGGAAACTGTACAGCTGACAATGGATGTTTCTTTTTGTTCTGAAACACTTTCTGTGTAGGTCTTCTTTGCTGTGCTCATTGGAGCATTCAGTATTGGCCAAGTATCTCCAAACCTAGCAGCATTTGCTACTGCCAGAGGAGCTGCATATGCAATATTCAATATCATAGACAATGTAAGTATCCTTTTTTGGAACTATGCCTATAAATGAAAAGAGCCAAAGAGTTAGAGATCTGTTAAAGGTTTTAATCATCATTGGTGAAAACCAGGTGAAAAGGCCATTAGCTACCTATGTTGTGGCATGATTTGTAGAAGAGCTTGTAGAACTGCGGGACGAAGTTAAGCATGTCATCAGCCTAGACTCATAACGTTCCCACAAATGGTCCAGGTCTGACCCCTCTTGAATTCCCTTACCTGACATCAATTTAGTATTGAGATTTAGATTCTTGTGTATAAGCTTGAACAATAAAACTGAACTGCAACTTAACATATGGTCCTTTACTCCTGGCATGATTAGAACTACAATACAGATAGTCCTTGACTTACATGATGCTGGTTGCAGAGTGTCTGAAATGCAATCACATGACCAGAGAGTAGGCAGACATCAGAATTTCTGAACCATGTCATACATATCTTTTTTTTTGGGGGGGGGAATCTATTGTAACTTCAAATGGTCAATAAGCAATTGGTGGTAGTTCAAGGATTATCTGTGATTGGATCATGCAACAATCCAGATAACCATTAGATAGAAGAAAGGGTTTTTGCTGCTGTTTATTGATCGGCTGGATTTTGTAGCTTTGGGCATGTGGCAAACATATCAGATTTGTTTTTCAAATCGATGCAAACCTAAGATAATTCTTCAAATCTAGCCCTTGCAAATATTGTTAATTGCCTCTTTCTGGTTTTTATTGAATAGCCATGCAAGTCTAATAATAAAACTAACAGTAACAGTAAAAGCTAAAAGGCTGTATGTATTTCAGCATTGGCTAAGAAATCAATAGAGAAAATAGGTTTGTAGCATTTCTCACTAAAGTGAAACGATCAACTCTGTTCATTCATGATATATTTTTAGGAATGGAATAAAGGAGGGACTAAATGAATGATCAGAATATAGGAATAGCTGTACAGTGTGACAACTAACAACAAAGAAAGTAAAATTAAATCAATCTTTGTACTTACTTTGTAAATGGTTAATGTAGAGGTGATAACTGTATGACCCCAACAAGCATAGTTGAAGAATAACATAAAAGTCAGTAAGAGATTGACTAGGAAACCAAAACAGAATTTGAAACATGTATAGAGGAACATGAAGGGGAAAAAAAGATATGTCAATTTTATTTTGAGTATATTTTTAACGAGAACTTTTCTTTGTTTCTATGAGCTAATCCAAGAGACAGTCCATGAAATTGTTTGAAAAGGGAAATATAGGTCAGCAACAAGGAACAATGCTAAAATGTAGTTCCTAATTATCTAAATTGGCTGTAAACAAAGATGTAAGTTCATACATTACAGTAAATCAAAGTACTGTATATCTAATTATACTTTTGACTAGAATCAGAATTGTAAGCTATGACCCATTGCTTATAAATCACAATGAGTAGATTCAGACATTATGTTAAGTTAAAACTATGATACTGTGGCTAAGCACTGATTTCACCAACAAGATATCCTCTGGATGTGCATACTTCTCAGATCTTTCTGACTAGCATGGACTTTCCTGTAAGTCTGGAACTTGAAGGTCACAGATCTGGATAGTACACACAGGTTGGGCAAGATTGTATGTAATGCGCTATGTCAAACAAATGTGAAAAACAATTATGGCTACTGATGTAAAAATAGCAAACCCTATAGGTAAACTTTCATGTTACACAACTTGCATACAATATTTTCTTTTGTTTTCAATCTGCAAATGAATGAAACTATTTGGATTTAATTTGTTATTTCCTTTTATGTAGGAACCACAAATTGATATTTATTCAGAAAGTGGCTATAAACCTGACAAAATTACAGGAAATCTCAGTTTCCAAAATGTATATTTTAATTATCCAGCAAGGCCAGATGTTAAGGTATCGTGAATTAAACCAGGAAGTATTTTTTACTACTACCATTTAAATTATAGCTAATCAGTTTCAAATATTAAGGAAAGATCTCAGTGCTGTATACAGCTTTATTTAGAACTGGCAAGGGAATAGAAAGTGGTGCAAACATATGTACTAAGCCGATTCTACAAAGACTTCATAGCATAAACACCATATTATTGCTTTAAATTAGATTTTCCTACAGGTTCCTTCCAAATGGGCTGGAGCCACATTTGAATTTTCAGTCACTATGAAAATTCTATGAGTTGCAGTTCCTTTTTTTATTTTTTTTATGTTTTTACATTTAACTTTTTTATTAGTTTATCGAAGTTTAAAATACAAAGGAAAAAAAGCATGAAAAAGTAAGGAGGAGGAGGGGAAAAGAAGGGATATAATGTAATGGGAGAAAAAGAAAGAAAAAGGCACCGACTTATGACTGTCTTTAGCACAGTAGAATGTAACAACTTTAACAACTACAACATTTTGCTTTTACACAACAGTATGTACAAGCCATTTCTATAACAATAAGCCTGTCTAGTTTACAAAAACAAAATTAAAGTTTCATTTTTTTCCCATTGTAAGCACAAAATCTGGAAGCAATTTCAAAATAGAGACAAAATTAAATATATTATCTTCTCTAGATAAAAGAATCAGTTTAACCATCTCTGCTTCTCTTTGCTGTGGGGGATAACATATCATTCATTCTCATATTTTCAAATCTAGTCAATAATATTTTACAAACTTTGGAATATTATTCAGCATTACTTAAAGAACCTGAGGACATGCGTTTACATACATACTCATTTTATACATACAAAGCTTTCTATCAGTACATATATCAAACTTTTAAAAGTCCATCCTAATTAAAGAAAACATTAAATTTAGGTTACTCCCTCCAGCTTATCTTCATAGCATAGAGTCGTTTTCTTCTAAGGAGAGTCTATCACAGTGATGGCGAACCTTTTCGGCACTGAGTGCCGAAAAGGGAGCGCGCACGCGTTCGTCGACCACACAACCCGAAAGAGGAGCTGCAAAAGGGGGCATGCGTGCATGTGTACACGCACCGGGAAATTAATTTCCGGTTTCCTGTGTGCACATGTGTACCAGACACCTAGTTTTCCGGTTACTGGTGCGCATGTGCGTGTGACAATCAGCTGGCTGGTGCACATGCCCACGCTGGAAAACTTTCCAGTTTCCAGTGCTGCCGCACGCACAGAGGCCAGCTGATTGACATGCATGCATGCACACCAAAACCCTGGAAGATGAATGGGAAATGCTGCGTGTGCCAGGCAAAATAGTTCCATGTGCCACTTCAGGCACTTGTGCCATGGGCTCACCATCACGGGACTATCAGATCTCTTTTCTTGAAAAAGTTCTCAGCTTTATTTATATCCATGAAAAAAACTCCCAAAATTGTTATGATAGACAATGTAAATTAGTCTGAAACAAATCTTCCCAGATTAAAGTTTCCTTCAGTGAGATGGTTATCGTATCTTTTTTTCTCAAAGAATTCTCTATCTTGTTAGTATCTGTAAAGCAATAGTCTCAAACCTGACCTCTTAAGAATTGTGAATTTACTTGATACTCTTGTTTCAGTTGCACTTGAGAGGGTTACACTCGCACCATCATCATAAGAAGAACTGATGTCAGATTTATATTCTGAAATTACACTTAGGTTATTTGCATTATCCAGTATTTGTAAAATTGACACAATAGGTTGATAATTTTCTACACCCAATTGTGTCTTTTGTTCTATTTTAATATCCTCTGTATAATTAGTATATTTTGACAGATTCATGAAATGACAAATCTTCTCTAATGACTGGTCAAGAATCTCTTTAATAACAGATACCAGCTCAGAATTAGGCATCCTCGTAGCTCCCTCTAGTAGTTGAAGACTTTGTTGGTTTGTTTGTTTTCCTTTTTTTCTGGCCAGAGTCCTTAAAAATTGGCAGATTTTAACCACCCACAACAAAACAATACAGAGCAATTAATTATTTTAAAAGTAGTAGATTAAAGCCATATTTTAATCCTTATATTTCAAGAGAAAGAATACTCCATGCTTCCTTATTTTGGATACCTCTAGCAATCTTCTCCCTGTTTTTAATAGTAAAGAAGTCTCAAAAATGGTGTTCAACGCTTAAAAAAGGAGTATTAAGCTATAACTAAAGAGAGCCTCTTTTAGTTTGTAAAGGTAATAGTCTCATAAATTGTTTAAGAAATGAAGGGCACAGCTTATTGTCCATTGGAAAAATAAATTCCAAAACGGCTGTTTTATCCAACAACTATGTGATTTCAACCCCGCCTCCCAGTTTCAGTTCACCAGTTGTTCTGGAAGCTCGTCTTCTAAAACTGCTTGCAGCTTGTGGCTGTTATCGGAGGATCTTAAGGGATAATTCTGGGACTTTCCTTAACCTCGGAGAGTCAAGTAGACAAAAGGAAGCCTGTTCTTTCTATTGTTGAGTTGGAAAAATGACAGTCCAGGGAGAGGCAATTCTCTGGGCATGTTAGTTGCCGACCATGAGTTACAGTTCCAAGACCTTTGGAGACCACCAAAATAGAGAAGTCTTCTGTAAAATGTAAAATGAAATGTTATATAATTGATGTTTTGCCCTGAATGCTCACTTCTACAATTCCTTGGTTTTGTTTTTTCAAAAACAAAAAAACAAAATTTCCTGTACATAAATAAATGCCGATGGTTGAAGCAATAATAAATGTGGCATCAAAGTAGCTTCAAATCTTTTTTTGCCAATAGAATTTATTGAGGGTAATCTTAAATATATTTAATTTCCATGTACAGTATTATTTCTGTATGAACTTGTGTTAGGGCTGCATGGTCTAGGACACAGGTGTCAAACTCAATCGTGTCACGTGACATATCATGACGTATCACAACATTTTTTGACTTTGCGGAGCCGGGGTGGCTGTGGTCTACATGTGATGCATCTGGCCCACGGGCCGCCAGTTTGACAGGCCTGGTCTAGGAGCATGGATATCTCTCTGCCATTATTTTGTGAAATAAAACATATTTTGTTGTGACTTGTGATTCAGCACATTATCCTATTTTCCTCATTCAGATATTAAAAGGTCTGAATCTGAAGATCAATAATGGACAAACAATAGCCCTGGTTGGCAGCAGTGGTTGTGGAAAAAGTACAACTGTCCAACTGATACAAAGGTTTTATGATCCCTTGGAAGGCATGGTAAGATATTTGAAGCCATCTAGGATATCTGGAACATATTTTATATTAAATATCAGATAACTTTCCACAGGCAGGAAAATAAAACATTATGCCAGAATGAGTACAGTACTTGAAGTCAAGCAGGTGATGGCAGCATTGGAAGCAAGACTTGGAATGATATTAGATACTGTAATCAGAATGCTTGATAGCGCTTGAGACTTATTCTATTCACCAAATTCATGATATCTGGTAGTTCCAGGAAGAGCAGGAGATGAGGATGAAAGAGAAGATCTTTATACCATTTACATTGCTGGAATAATAGCTAAAGGGGTTTTTTAACACTCAAATGCCTTGTGTGTTTAATCATACTTGACCAATAAAGTATAATTATTCTATTCTATTCTATTCTATTCTATTCTATTCTATTCTATTCTATTCTATTCTATTCTATTCTATTCTATTCTATTCTATTCTATTCTATTCTATTCTTCTAAAGGGTTTTTTACTTGGAAATCCTAACTTAGTTTGATATGGTAACCATTTTGCATACAATGTAGAAGGAAAATGGAAAAAGTACTTTGGAAAACATATGAAAAACTTTTTCATTACAGAAAAGCCCTTCTAAACATTAACTTCAATCTTGAAATACAATATTTATCGAGAGTTCTTGGGAAATTAAGTTATAGATTAATACTAATAAGATATATTGATTGAGATAAATTAATGTATCCTAATTTTTATTGCTGATTATCTGGCCACTTTAGTTAAACATTAAAAATTAAACATTGTTTTATTTTCTAGACTGCTTTAAGAGTGGCTATATCCTCAAAAGTATTTCAAATGAAAATAATAAACATTTCTGTGAATCATACAATAGTCAATGTAAATAATACCAGAAAAATATTTTCTTTTGTTTTTGAAATATTTAATCACATTGTTGTAAAATAAAGGACTTAAAAGTAGAATACAATAAAAACTATTCTAATTATTAAAATAACTCATATAATATCACCAAGAATAGGATAAAATAAAATAAACAGTTCTTGCTTTGTTTTAGATTACCATTGATGGACAGAATATTAAGACCCTGAATTTAAGGTATCTGAGGGAAATTATTGGTGTTGTGAGCCAGGAACCTGTACTATTTGCCACAACAATTGCAGAAAACATTAGATATGGCCGTGAAGATGTCACCATGGAAGAGATGGAAAAAGCTGCCAAAGAAGCCAATGCTTATGAGTTCATCATGAATTTACCTGATGTGAGAAAATATATTGATTATTGCCTTTGGTTATTCTAACTTCTTAAGATACAGTGCTTTGTAGTGCTTTAAATTACAGTGGACATGCAGGAAACATAAAGAAGCATAACATTAGCATTACAGTTCCCAGCAAATAGAATAGTTATAATCCCAAGCTATCTGGAAGACAGGTAGTGGGGAATTGCTGGCATAAGGCCATGTGAAACTACATGGAGCCCTTGAAAACCTTTCATAGGAATGGAAATGGTAATCCAACACAGTTTTTCCAAAGTTTCCTGGTGCCATCAGATGATAATCACAACTGATGTAATTTCCAAGCACAATAGCTGAGCCAATTGGAATTATGGGAACTATAATCAATGTATGTAGATATGTTGACCAGATCATGGAAGACTGCTCTGTACTACCTGTGTTTACACACTGCTAATCTAGTTTTCCTTTAGCTTTAGTTACAGTATGAAAAGCCCAAATGGTAAGGTTCTCACTACATTGGTATTCTATGGACAGCATGTGGCCCCCCAGCATCCCAAGAGAATCAGTACCAGTTATTGGACTAGAACTGGGGAGACACAGATTCAAGTCTACTGTCAACCTTGGAAACTTACTACTTTGAACCAGTTACACTCTCTTAGTCTACCTTATTTATTTTATTTATTTGTCAAACATGTACAAGATAGTAGGTATTGGTATAAACATAAACATTAGCAAAGTAGGTACAGGTAAATTAAATCTCACAGAATTATGGCGAAGAGGGAATTGGAGGAGGTAGATCTGCATATATCATTTTAAACCCCTGTAGGGATATAAATAAAACAAATATGCTATTACAATTCAGTTGCAGAAGAAGAATGGCTACTTTTTTTTAGCCCATGTTTGGCATTGTGATGCCAGGTAGGCATATAATATATTATTATATGACATGCTTCTGGGAAGTGCTCTACTCCTACTCCTAATAGTCTCCAAACTATTTAAAAAATGAACTAAACAATTTCAGCTATGCCCTTTCTGATGACATCATAAAAATCAATGGATATCCTGCTGCAGCTCTTCAGAAGGTCAGAAGCCTAGGTTCTTCTTCCCATCCCATTCAAATGGTACCCATCAATGCACTAGGTCAGTGATGGCTAACCTTTTTATCATTGTGTGCCAAAAGCATGCACATGAGCGCGCACCCATAATGTAATGTTTGCACGAGTCCCCATCGTGTGCCCTGCCCCACTGCACATACGCAAGTGATCCCCCATGCCCTGTTTTGGGCCTAGTAGGTCTCCCTGCAGCCTCCTGGGAGCAAAAATGGGCCATGGGGGGCCTAGTAGGCCTCCCTGCAGCCCCTGATATTTGATAGTATTAACCATGAGGTTACTTGCATTATGGAGATAGGAAAACATTCTCTAAAATATCAATATTTTGTTCGGGTTTGCTTTCTTGCTATTGAACATTGGGTGTGTTTGCTGCTTATGTATTTTCAAATGAAATGTTGTACCACCCATACTGATGCTACCTTTGATGACAACTTCACTACTGTTTCTAAGTTATGAAGTTAAATGTGTTTTGTTGTTGCTCTGCAGAAGTTTGAAACTGTGGTTGGTGAAAGAGGAGCACAGCTAAGTGGAGGACAGAAGCAACGGATAGCAATTGCCCGGGCTCTTGTGCGGAACCCAAAAATTTTGTTACTGGATGAGGCTACGTCTGCTTTGGATACAGAAAGTGAAGCTATCGTACAGGCAGCTTTGGATAAGGTCCTTAAAACTGAAACTGAACCTAATATATTAAAGGAAGGGGCAGTGGGGGGAAGCTGGTAAAAAGAAAAATCTGAAGTGCTGTGAGTTGCAGCACTTCATTTGCCCAATGAGATCTTCCCTGTAGTGAAACCTTCTGCTAAGAGTCAGCAATATTCAGTAGAAACTAAAGATGGGCTGCAGAGAGATGATGTGAAGATCAGTAGTGGGTTCTAAAACCCTTTATTCCGCTTCTGCGCCTGCGCAGAAGCATCCCGGGCAGGTGGGCAGAGCATCCTGCCGCTGGCGCTATCAGTTCTTAGAATCAGGCCGAACCAGGAACAATCCACCACTGGTGAAGATCAGGCACCCAGGACTTTTAATTCTCATTATAGCTTGATTTCACTGATACCTTCTTTAAATACAGTTGACTTAAAAAAATTCATTACTTGTTTGGAAGTTACATCAATAGTATTTATTGGCTTTGAAGAAGTATTCATCCAAATCAGTGGGCAATTCTGCCTGAACACAATGGAAGTATTAAACATACAGATTTGGACACCATCATATTGGGAGAAAAAATTCCAACAATTGTAGCTTAGAATTTTCAAAATGTATGGCTGATATTCTTTTTTTTCAAAAGCTGAGGAGTAAAAGGTTTAACATGTTTTCTAGAGGTGGGAAACTTAAAACAGGTCAAAGTCCTTGTTTAATAAGATACTGGCAGCAAATTTTAGGCACAGATTAACACAAGATCTCCTTTGAGGCAAGTTCAACTTGTGATGACTTCATGGACACATATATGCAGGCTTTTTTATTTATAAAAAAAGAAGAAGTGATTTGGCATTTTTTCCCTAGATTAATCTATAGCTCAGATATGTAGTCTTCCATCCAAGTACTAATGAAATCTACCTCTGATTAGCTTCCCAAAATCATATGTTAAGTGAGCTATTATACCTTCACAGGATAATATAATGACAAAGATTTTGGAAGGAAAGTAATGAAGACTTAATACCGTGATGAAGATAGCTAACTATAAATTATTTGCAGTAGTGGTGAATTTAATATAAATATATATTTATATGAAATATAAATATAATATAAATTCTTTTTTGCCATTTTTTCATTACCATCAATCCTGAAGTATAACCAAGGAAGCTTTCAGAAAAAAATAGATTCCAATCAAAGAGGTAGATTGCCTGCTTGATTACAGTCTAGGAGATTTGGATTTAGTTTTATGCCGTAGTATCCTTCTCTCTGAATGATCTTGGACAAATCATTCACTTTTTTGCTTAGTACAAATATTTATTTATGAAGTGCCAATATAGCCATTGCTTTAACAATTTGCAAAAGGTTAAAGGGCAAAAGGCATGAAGGCTTCAGTCTAATTATATTAAATATGAAAATAAAGCAAATGAATATCTCATAGTTTTAATTGAATCTGGATATGTCTTTCAGGTAAGAGAAGGCCGCACAACGATTATAGTAGCTCATCGTTTGTCTACAGTCCGAAATGCAGATCTCATAGTTGCTTTTGAAGATGGGGTCATTAGCGAACAAGGAACTCATTATGAGCTTATGAAAAACAAAGGAGTTTATTTCAAACTTGTCAATATGCAGGTAGGCATCAATTTGTTAATATTGTTTTCTTTTCCTTTCTTTCCTGTAAAGATTTAACCTCTCTGGAACACACACTATCAATATTTCCTTTCCAAATCTTCATTTTGTATCCAACTCAAGAATGAGATTCTTTTATGCTTTAGGTTGGGAGACAGCTGAAACATGGGTAAAATCTGATACTTTGCCACCTGTTATATTAAAAACAAAGCCAACTGACCAGAAGAGGGTAGGATCAGAATGGTATTTATTGGCAATTTACAGCTGATGGAGGCCCTCCATTTTCTATCAGTTTCTGGTCAGTGTCATCTCTCTCCATTCTGCCATAGCCTCCTTAAAAAGCTGGATAGAGCAATACTATGCCAAGAGTCTATGCAGATTATGCAGTTTACTAGACTCAGCCAGTCTCTATAGACCTTTGCCTAAGATTAGACCAGTAAAACAGCAGAACAATGTAATGGTGGAAAAGAATGACAGTGAAATAACATAAAACATTGAAATGATGGAACCAACCCTTTTCATGGCCTCTGAAACAGAAGATGGAGGAATTCAAAAGCGGGTCAGACTTAATACAATTAAGTCTGGATAATGAGGCAGGAAATTTTGTGTCCATTTAGTTTTCTTCTGGATGAATGGCTACCTCTTTAACTCAATGATAGGGAAAGTTTCAAATCAGAAGCAAATCGAAAAAGATCCTGAGTGCCTTTTCTAGGGCCCAAACCCTCCACTGTATTTTTTGTTAGTTAGTTTGTTTTTCCTGAGTGAACAGGCCCGCTTTGAAACAGTAGAGGGCTAAATCCAGCCGCCATTTTCATTTACAAAAAAATATTATAGGTTCCACATAGAATTTCAAACAGCAATTGATCAATCAGGCAAATGTTAGATGTTGGTAGCTTCCTACTGTGATAGCCAGTTCTATTTTACAGGCAGGGTCATTCTGTGGTCTGAAGAATGTCTTCCCAGGATATATTTATTCACATATGAAAGAATAGAATAGAATAGAATAACAGAACTTATTACAAGTAAATGAGAGGGAAGGAGGGGGAAAGAGAAAGAAGGAGAGGATAATTATTGTTTTACAGTTTCATCATCCATTACTGAATTTCTGATAATAAAGCAAATAAAAATTTATCACAAGCAGCATTATTACATTTCAACTGGACTCTATTCCAGGCATTATTTGAAGATCTAAAATCTTTTTTGTCACTTCATCCTGTTTGTTCAGGAAGTTTCCACTGAAGTTGAATCAGAAGAGTCAGCAGAAGAAGAATCCCATCTGAAAAATAACCCAGAAGAGATAAGCAAAGATGCTTTTTCAAACAAGCTGAGGAGACGTTCTACTCGTAGAAGTATTAAAAATCCAGCAATGGAGGAAAAAGACCTTGAGGTCCAGATAGTTCAGCCTGTAAGTCTTTTGGGTTTAGAATTTTGCATCTCAGGGATAAGTTGTTAATTGTATTTTGTTTCTACAGCTGGGATCTGCAACAAATTGTTCTACTAAAGAACATTCCTATTTATTGTTCCAGTCAGTCAACAGAACCTGTTGCTGAGGTACTCTATCTGGTTTTCCCATCCAGCCATTGGTCTTCCCATCTGGCCATTCCAAATAAGCATACTTAGTCTTCATCGGGGTCGTTCACCACTTTTTTTTCTTTTTACAAGTTTTGTTGTATTTTTTGTACACATTGTGCATGGTGTTGCTGCTTTGACTGTCAAAGTCAAAGGGACAGGGCCTCAATGCAGGGCTAGGAGTGCAGCCCCTCCCCCGGCTTATCCTAGCCAGGCATTGAGTTTTACTTTCACTTTTACCCAAAAATATGCATGTTAGTGATGCATGCCACACAAAATGACCTAAAGAATAGTATGAGGCCTGCAGGCAGCAAGTTCATCTTCAAGAGATGCTGGTGGAACTTGCAAAGACTGTTGGGCACATGCAAACTTTTGAAATTTGGGAGGTGGGAATCAATGTTGATATTAATTTTAAAAATTGTATCTGTGTGTCTGACAGCACACATGCACTTGCATACATACAGTATGTATGCGTGGAATCCAGTGAATAATATGCTAGATTATGTTTCATCTCTTTCCATATTCTAGGATGAAAATATTCCCAAGGCTTCATTTCTTAAGATTATGAAGTTAAATATATCCGAATGGCCTTACTTTTTAATGGGAACATTTTCTGCTCTGGTCAATGGAGCACTGCAGCCTGCATTTTCAGTAATATTCTCAGAAATCATAGGTGTGAGTATTTATTTATTTGGTAGTATTTGATATATATAATAAATGTTATACTATTCCCATGTCATCATATGATAGGTTCTGCTTTCAATATTCATTTCTATCGCATGATTTAAACCAGTATTGAATCTTCAAAAAGAGATCTTTAAAAATATGGGATAATTCTTAATAGAAATTGTCTGAAATTGAATTAATAGCTTTATAAAATGCATATAGCCTACTGGCTAATATAAAGTTTAAGTCCCAGTGGTTTACTCATGAAATCTCCCTCAGGTTGAGCTTGATTCTTGGCAATTATGTGAATAGATCTATAAAATGTTCTTGGCATCAAGTTACATAGGTAGCTTGCCATTTCCCTTCTTCAAGATTTTTCCCTATAAAACCTGCTGAGGAACTCAGTCCAACCTTGCTTAATCCTTTTTGTGATTTTGATTGGCAAACAGTTGCCAGTGGCAGACCTTTGCTATAAACTGATTACCTAATATCTATGTGTCTACAAAGCCATCTATAGAGAAAGAATTTCATTGTTTCTTCAGGGGAGCTTCTAAGTACAACAGACATAAGTCCAGGTCTGTGATCTGATTTTTTTTAATGGCCACAAGATTACTAAAAAAATAGTATGTGGTTTATATTTCTATTTGCAATCTTCCATGCCAACTGCCCACAAACAAAGTCAATGGGGAAGAGCAAGCAGAAGGTTGCAAGTTTTCCCCACAGGTTTTTCCTGTTCCCACTGCTTTTTCTCCCAAGGAGCCCCACTTTCTCATACTCTTCAGTACCTGCCTGCATCTTTTAGTGCAGTGCTCCCCAACCTTTTGTCACCCTCGGCACACCATAGCCTCTCCCAAAATTCCACGGCACACCACATACAAAAATTGGATAAAAAACAAATATAATCTTCAAAATATTGTTTTGAAGAGTATAATAGTATAGGAATGTCAAACTGGGCATAACAGAATTACTTGATTTATTATTTTATTTGATAATTAGGTAGGTCAGTGGTGGCCAACCTTAATGATATCATGTGCCAATTGGCCCAGGCATCCCGGGTGGGCGGGCCCGCCTGGATGCCGGCATTTGTGTTTTGCCCTCTGCGCATGCGCAGAATGCTGTGCGCATGCGCAGAGGGTAAAAGACCGCAAATGGCGGCATCCAGGTGGGTGGGGGAAGCGGCCGGGGGCTGCTTCTCCCACCTGCTTCTTCGGCTTGAGTTTTAAAAGAAAGCAAAACGTGGGCGGGAGAGGCAGGTCTTGCTCATTAAGCCTCACTGCAGCGGCCAGCGAGGCTTAATGAGCAAGACCTGCCTCTCCCGCCCGCGTTTTGCTGTCTTTTATAACTCAAGCTGCCCAAGGCAGCCCAGAGCAGGCGAGTCAAACCAGCAAGTGAGGAGGCGTCGGCAAGAGGCGGAGCTTGGTGACAAGGAAGTTTGCTGGCTTAAGAAGCAGACATCCCTGTCGCCCTCCCTTTCAGCTCCGCCTCTTGCCGACGCCTTCCTCACTCGCACCCTGCCAAGCCCCAAATCAAGCCAGCCCTAGTGCGAGACGCGTGAGACTGCTTTCCAGGCTGTATGTGGAAGCTGAAGAGCTTTACCAGTAGTTTGGGAGAAAGAAAGTTTTTTGCTGCTTCTGCTTTTGAGTGCACTGAAGGAAAGCAGCAAAAAACTTTCTTTTTTTCTCCCAAACTACCGGTAAGGCTCTTCGGCTTCTACAAACAGAAGTGGCAGGGAGGAGGACTCACATCCCACCCCGCCCCCCTGCCAAGCCTCAAATCAACCCAGCCCGCGACTGGAGCTACCGGGAAAAGTCCCAGGTAGGACGCACGCCCCGTCCCGCCCGCCAGTCCTGCCCCACCTGTTCTGCCAACCCCCAGCGCGAGACGCGTGTCCTACCTGGGATATGCCCCGGTACCTCCTCCTCACGTTCCTCACTGTTGTGTCCAGGGCAGCAGGTCTGCTCATTAAGCCTCACTGCAGCGGCCAGCAGGCTTAATGACCAGACCTGCCTCTCCCGCCCGCGTCTTGCTGTCTTTTAAAACTCAAGCCAGGCGGCTTGAGTTTTAAAAGACAGCAAGTCACGCGGGCGGGAGAGGCATCAGCCATTGGATGATTGCAATGCGCCACTTGCAATCATCCAATGCGCCACATTTGGTGCATGCACCACGGTTTGGCCAACCCTGAAGATGTGAGCTTTTGCTGCGGCACACTTGGCATGGCCTCACAGCTCACCAGTGTGCCGTGGCACACTGGTTGGGGAGCACTGCTTTAGTGTGCACCTACCACCAATTTTTTCTTTTTATGTAACATTTTTAATATACTCATTGATAGTTTACAGAAATTGTCTCTTTCATGGTTAAAACTGACTCCTTTGAGCAAAGGATTAGTGCTCTTTTAAAAGTGCGTTAAACCTAAGTTTAAAAAACTGGCCAATGCCCATGATTTAGGCAATACACATTATATTGCCCAGTGCCTTCCAAAACACCAGGTAGGCATTAGGCAGGTAAATAAAAGACAGACATCTCATTCTTTCCTGAAGCACCTGCCAAAATGCTTCTGGAGAGTAATGCCAATTATTGCCAGGGAATGTGCCAGCCATAGGAGAAAGTAACCAAGAAGAACAGGGTACATTTCAGCCACTGACTGAGCCAATATTTTCAGTGAAGTGTTATGGATTATTATATTGGGAGAAGAAAAAAAGCTTTACTTTCAAACTAAAACAGATTTAATATTAGATTAAACTGCCTTGAGACTGACTAGAATTGAGAATTGAACAATGTCATGCGGACTTATCCTTTAACAAGTATTAAAAGAAGTTTTCATTTTGTGGTGTACAGAACATGAAAAGTTATATTATCTAAGCAATATCTAATACTACATTGGAAGTGAATGAAATAAAATTAAGGCTAAAATTACTATTTCCATAGGTTTTTGCAATAAAAGAACCCAAAATTTTGCGTGAAAAGAGCAATCTCTATTCACTGCTGTTCTTAGGACTTGGCATTGTTTCCTTCATCACCTTTTTTCTTCAGGTAGGTTCATTGTTTTATTCTTATCATTTTAGATGGATTCTGAAAATATCCAGGAAGAAGAAAACTCAAGGAATTTTCTGCCAATTTAGAGGCAGATTCAGACATTTGTGATCTTCAGATATATAGCATTCTAGAGCTATTATTAAATCAGGAAAAACAATAGTTTTTCTCATGAGGTTCTTTTGGTATATCTATCTGGTCTGAATCTTAGATAAGTTTCCTTATATTATGGGGAACTGTTTAGATGCTTGAGTGGCTATTTGGAAATTTAGTGCTATAATTATGGAAAGGAAAACATTGTGCCTGAGTCTTAATGTAGTGATTTTAAATTATTTTACTGGCATTTTAAATTATTCTTTTTCATGATAATTTAACAATCATTGAACCATGTAGCACAATATTAGTCTAATTAAAATGTGGATTCTACTAATGGTCTCTAATCATATTTACTTTAGGAAGCCAATTTAAAACGGAAAGGAAATGGTCCAAAAGGGGAAAGAGCTAAATATAAATTCTGTTGGACTTCAGTGAAAAAATTGTTTGCATGGGTAGCCACAGAATGTGTTCAGAAAAGGCAAGATAATGGCCACAATGGTGCTATTGGAGTTTCATCTATTTTTTTATATGTGGAGCTCAAAAACCAACAGAACATAAAAAACATTCTAACTGTTATTTTTATTTTGTTTTTACTATTCCCTCCGAATGTTTATTTTCTAGGAATTTTATTTTCTCTCCTTTGAAAAGAGCAATGTGGTGCTCTTCCATTTGGCTTTGTGTTGCTTTTATATTTGCCGCAATCAGGTACAACATTCTTCTCTTTTAGGGCTTCAGTTTTGGCAGAGCTGGAGAGATTCTTACAATGAAGCTACGTTACTTGGGATTCAAAGCAATGCTTAGACAGGTATGTAGAAGAAATGTGCCTATTTGTTTTGCTGCTTTTATATTATTTCAGCTCAATTAGTCATGGTTTGTTGTACATTCAAAAATGTATGATCATATTCAAAACATGTATCCAAGGAGTAATGTGAATTGTATTTCTTAAACAATGCTTTTCCTTAAGGTATAATGGTATAATAAATAATTTTAAAGTAATAGACTCCATGGTATGCACTTTGGTTTCTTTCCAAAGGCAAGTCCAGCAATGGTTTAAATGGCAGCCTTCTTATTTAAAACAGTCTCAAAATTGACCACAGTTAGAAAGTTTCATATTTTATTTTTATTTTATTTGAGAAATTTATGTGGCTGCCCACTTGCTCACAGAGATTCTGGATGGCTTATAAGCAGTTATTAATTATTATTATTATTAATATGATTTTAGAAATTAGCTATTATATAGGGTTTCTAGTCTACTGCAGGTATTGAAACAGAGTGTAGTATTGGTTAGGTGCTTGGCCAGGTTTGGAGAGATTCAAGTTTAAATCTAAACTTAGATTATTTAAAATCGTCAGTAAATTTGAGTCTTATATCACAGAACTCTTGCTGTGGGGAAAAATATGGTAGCATTATATATGTATGTTGAATCCTACAAGGAAACTTGATGTATAAACCTAAATAACAAATATTGAATTAATATATAAATGAACAATGCAAATTAGTAACATTACTTTCTGATGTTAATAAGTGGGTGTGTTGAAAGATCTTTTGAAGGGGGATAAAAAATTAATTCAATTGTGTAGATTTTTTTCTAAACATTCCCCATAATAGGGAGCCTACTTCTATGAAACATTTAATGTTGTGCTCTGTTGCATTAGTTTTTTAAATTGCTCTTTAATTCTTGTTAATAACAATACACTTTTTCTATTCATTTTTCATCATTTGGGGTATTTCTGTTTTTATGGTTTTCTTTTCTTCCTTCTTGGAAAAAAAATCTAGAAATCTCATGTGAAACCATTATCATAGCAAAAGGTTTAATATGTTCTAAAGCTAAAGCATGTTAATGACCTGAAATAAAGGGTATAAAGAAAAAGTTGAATATTGAGATTATTGTTTTAGATCCTTAAGTATGTCTTTGGGAAAGAAGAAGTCTTGTATAGCCTTAAAAACCCGCTAATCTTTCAATAGTCACCCCAAAAAGAACTCTCATAAATTCATGAAAAGGCATTATAGTAGTTATAATGCAGCACAGACTTTATCACAGCTTGTTTCTATCTAAATTCTGATCTTTTATTGAATCTGATTTGAAAAGTTTCATTTGAAAATAAATCGTTATTTGAAATGTTTTATAGGATATCAGTTGGTTTGATAATCCCAAAAACAGTACTGGAGCCCTAACTACAAGACTTGCAAATGATGCTTCTGAAGTAAAAGGTGTAAGTAATAACACATTTCCAATCTGTTGCCAGAGCTTTTCGGTATTATCCAAAATAGAAAATTAACCATGGATTAACTATTTGCTATGGCAAATATACAAATGTGAAGTTCCTAATGAATGTTTTAGATTGTATCAGTCAGAAAGAAAGGAAGCAGAAAACAAATGCTTCTGAATACCTTCCACGGCAGTTTTCTACTGGTGTCTGCATGAAGAGTCAATTTACTAGATTGTTTTAACATTCTTTTTTCTCCCCTCCGTTTCTCAGGCCACAGGGGAAAGGTTAGGTATGATTGCTCAAAACATTGCTAATCTTGGAACTGGAATTATTATATCATTGGTCTATGGCTGGCAGCTGACCCTTTTACTTCTGGCTCTTGTGCCAATCATTGCTGTAGCAGGGCTCATTGAAATCAGAATGTTATCTGGACACGCTGAGAAAGATAAGAAGGAACTTCGAGGTGCAGGGAAGGTAAGTTTTTGATCAATCATTCTCTTTAATAGCAAATTCAAATACTGGTGAACAAGCTATATTGAAACCAAGAAAGAAACACTGAAAGATAATTTATTTATTTTTATTTTTATTTTATTTTTATTTTATTATTTTATTTTATTTTATTTTATTATTTTATTTTATTTTATTATTATTTTTATTTTATTTTATTTTATTTATTTTATTTTATTTTATTTTATTTTATTATTTTATTTTATTTATTTTATTATTTTATTTTATTATTTTATTTTATTATTTTATTTTATTTTGTTTGTTTGTTTGTTTGTTTGTTTATTTGTCAAACATGTACAAGATAGCAGATATTGGTATAAACATGAACATTAGCAAAGTAGGTACAGGTAAATTAGGCAATAGGACAGTAGGACAGGGATGATAGGCACGATGGTGCGCTTATGCATGCCCCTTACAGACCTCTTAGGAATAGGGTGAGGTCGACTGTAGACAGTCTAAGGTTAAAGTTTTTGGGGTTTGGGGAAGAAACCACAGAGTCAGGTAGTGCATTCCAGGCATTGATCACTCTGTTGCTGAAGTCATATTTTCTGCAGTCGAGTTTGGAGCAGTTTACATTAAGTTTGAATCTATTGTGTGCTCGTGTATTGTTGGGGTTGAAGCTGAAGTAGTCATTGACAGCTAGCACATTGTGGTAGATGATTTTATGAACTACATTTAGGTCAGATCGAAGGCGATGAAGTTCTAAGCTATCTAAGCCCAATATTTCAAGTCTGGTGGAATAAGGTATTCTGTTGCGAGCAGAGGAGTGGAGGACTCTTCTTGTGAAATACTTTTGGACTCTCTCGATTGTACTGATATCCGATATGCAGTGCAGGTTCCAGACAGGTGAGCTGTATTCAAGAATTGGTCTAGCAAATGTTTTGTATGCTCTGGTTAGCAGTGTAATATTGCCAGAGAAGAAGCTACGCAAAATTAGATTAATAACTCTTAGTGCCTTTTTGGCAATGTTATTACAGTGGGCTCTGGCACTTAGGTCATTAGATATGAGTACTCCAAGGTCCTTGACAGAGTGAGGGTCGTCTACAAGGTCGTGTCCTCTAAGCTTGTATTTTATGTTCTGATTCTTTTTGCCAATGTGTAGGACAGAGCATTTATTGGTTGAGATTTGAAGTTGTCAGTTGTCTGACCATTCTGATACATGGTCAAAGTCTTTTTGAAGGGTAGCAGTATTGTCGGTGATGTTAAATAGTTTAACATCATCAGCAAAGAGAACGCAGTTGCTTATATTATGATCACAAAGGTCGTTTATCTAAAGTATGAAGAGTGATAGTCCTAGAACACTGCCTTGAGAGACACCACTGTTGACAGGTGCAGGATTTGAGAGGGCACTCCCTATTTTTACCACTTGTTGTCTGTTTGACATGAACGCAGTTATCCAATCATGAAGGGGACCAGAGATGCCATAAGATTTTAGTTTCAGAAGTAGTTTATCGTGAACCACTGAATCAAGACTTAAGATTATTTAGCTAATCTTTCTTGATTCTCTGTCAATCTATAGTAGCCACTTTCCATTTGTTGTTCTCCAGATATTTCAGGATTACATCTTCTAGTACTCAAGTTTACTTACTAGGGATTCTTGGAATCCCTAGTACAAATGAGGTGGAGCTCTTGCCTCACAATCAGGAGGTTGTGAGTTCAATCCTAGGTAGAGGCAGACGTAAGGGTCTCCTGCTTGGGCAGGGGGTTGGACTAGATGACCTGCAAGGTCTCTTCCAACTCAGTTAATTTGATGAATACATCTGATGAAGTCAAGGTGTCAGGCTGGGGAAGATTGAATCCTAACAGAGGACTAATAGGTTGACAAACTCCTGTTTGGGAATGCACATTGATCTTGCATCAAGTCTTGCTTAATTTGAGTACCTACCGTATTGTTTCCCTTTTTCTTCAAGACAGTTATTAAATTTATCCTCTCTCCCAGGTTGTTCTCCAGGTCAAAGCATATTACAGCTTATATGTTGCTGATGTTACAGCTTAATGCTGCAACTAATGTCTCTTCCTTCATCATAGTGATTACAGTGATTCTGGCTGGTTTCCCAGGATTTCGAATGAGAATGAGTTTTCCTCTGACTCATCCTTAGAATGAGAATGAGTTTTCCTTTGATTTTTTTATCCTGCATATAAAAACTACTCAAAAAAAGAAGCAAAAGACAGTTACAGTAGTCATCAAGTTCTGATGATATCAGAACATTATCAGATTTTGTCCAGTAGCCTTCAGAAAATCAGGAAATCAAAATGCAGTCTCGGCTCTTCAAAAACCTCTTTATCTGTATTAAGCCATAATTTTGGCTTATTGTGTTATAAATGAAATCATAATATTTGTGACTTATTCAATAAAGCATACCTAATTTGTCCATAATAAGTTATGCTCTGTCAATGCTTACAACAAATTACTGGAAGTAACTGTGCTCTGATTCCAAAATTAAAATTTGGTGGCAAATATACAAAATTTACAAAATATACAAAATATACAAAATATACAAAATTTGGTGGCAAAAATACAAAATATACAAAAAA
Source organism: Diadophis punctatus similis (assembly GCA_023053685.1). NCBI lineage: Eukaryota > Metazoa > Chordata > Lepidosauria > Squamata > Dipsadidae > Diadophis > Diadophis punctatus. The sequence continues at coordinate 29,006,285 of JALIGW010000007.1, read as the reverse complement.
GCCGAGTTGGTGCAGTGGTTAAATGCAGCACTGCAGGCTACTGCTAGTTCAGCAGTTCAGCTGTTCAAATCTCACCGGCTCAAGGTTGACTCAGCCTTCCATCCTTCCGAGGTGGGTAAAATGAGGACCCAGATTGTTGGGGGCAATATGCTGAACTCTGTAAACCGCTTAGAGAGGGCTGTAAAGCACTATGAAGCGGTACATAAGTGTAAGTGCTATTGCTATTATTTTGACATAGTACTAGACTAGAGTATGGTGTTATTAATTTTATAGTTTTTTGCCAAGTTATTTTTTCCTCAGGGTGATGGTTTTAAAATATCATCCTGATATGTTAGGATTAGAAAATGCCAATTTGGTAAACACTGTCCTAAATCTAAAATTCAAATTGGAGAGTTCATTATTTTCTGTTACTACTGTATTTTTTGCATTTTATAGATTGCAACAGAAGCTATTGGAAATATTCGAACTGTAGTTTCCCTCACTCAAGAAAGAAAATTTGAACAAACGTATGGAGAAAATTTGAAAGGACCTTACAGGTAAGAAATATTAAAATGTCTTGCCAACATTTGAAAAACAATGACTTAGAAATCAAAGATTTTATCACAGGCTTTTCCAATGTAGTGCCCTCCACTTCTAACAAATTACGACTTCTATCATCCTCTAGAGAAGATTCCCTAAATATAGGTTTGTACCATATTAGAAAAGATTAACATGTATTATTCATATGGAATTCTGATGGATTTTATTTTATTGATAAATGTGTAGGAAATATATCAGCATACAAAAAACCCAGCTTTTTTTCATTTTTTGTTGCAGAAATTCTATAAAGAAAGCACATCTTCACGGACTAACTTTTGGCGTTTCCCAAGCAATGTTGTACTTCTCCTATGCAGGCTGTTTTCGTTTTGGTGCCTATCTTATTGTGAATGGATATATGGGTTTTAAGGAAGTATTCTTGTATGTAACACTGCAATATTTAAAAAATTATTTCAATTGCATCATAGTATACTAGAATAACATCTCTGAAATTGTGATCGACTAAATGCCAGAATGGATAGCCTTGGAGGACAGTTAAAGCCTCAGGAGGAAGAGTAATGTTTGGGTGGAATGAATGATCTACTAGGCAAGCATGTGCAGCAAAAATTAAACAAAAGAATGAGTAACTTGATTCTTACAATAAATGGAGATCATTACCTAGACTCTTCCCTTCTTTGACTGACTATTTAAGCAGAGCAAAGGTTGTGTATTAAGAGAAAAAAAATAGCATTCCTACATAAGGAATAAAATTTGTACATCAGGAATACTAAGCAACCATGAGATAAAAAGCAATATTGACCAATTTAAATTAATCTTTGGAGTGTCTGAATATGATGGTGATCTGAAAATTGGGGAGCCACATCTAGAAAGAGCACTAATTGCTTTTCCCAACAATTGTTTAATCATTTAATTAAAAGAGGAAATATACACACTTCATGTTTCAGTTTCAATTATAAAAAAGGCAGGTAGCTAATATTTGAGTTAGCTTTTGCATGCCTATTTTGAGTTTTTTGCACGTGTAGCTTTTTCCAGAATAGAATAGTAAATCATCTATAATATTATAGGACAGTGATGAATCTATGACATTCCACAAAATTTGGGTAAGTGCCAGCATTTACCAACACCTACAATAATTATTTTTAAAGCACGCCCCGTTCTTGTGCAATTTTGGGAGGCTGCATGAGAATGGAGTGTGAGAATGGGGTGTGCTCTTGTGCAGCCTCTGGACTTTCCAAAAATGAATTTATTTTATTTAATTCATTTCATAAATTATTTGATGTTTCCTTATATAATACATAACACCACATATAATTAACTGCATTTTTTACAAAATAAATTAATATTTAAAAAATCGTTTCTCTTTTGTTCCGGGGTGGGGTGGGGGGCAATGACACACCAGCAGAGTCAAGTTAGGCATTTTTTGAATTTTTAACATGCTGAGTCAAAAAGCTTTGCCATTACTGCACTAGGTCAATCTTCCACAACCTGGTCTCTTCCAAATGCATTAGCAATATTATTCCATAAATTCCCAGCCATTATGATAGCTTCTCATTAACAAGAAACAAAATAATAAAATTTGCATGTAAATATTATCATAGCCCATCTCTTTAGTAATGTAATGTGTGTTTGTCCTGTTTTCTTATTTTGCTGTTCCAGAGTATTTTCCTGCATTGTATTTGGTGCCATGGCCGTAGGGCAGACGTTTTCATTCACACCAGATTATGCCAAAGCCAAGATATCTGCTGCGCAATTGTTCATGTTATTTGAAAGAGTTCCATCAATAGATAATTATAATGAGGAAGGAAAGAAGCCTGTAAGTTGATTTTTGGACATAATTTCAACACTTGACTTAGCTACTGTGAGGACTGTAGTTAATGAGCTATTTATTGCTACATTCACCAGATTAATTTGTGCCATGTTATTCCAATACATGCAGTTTAATAAATCAGCCTTCTTTTCATGGGCATAGATAATGCCAACTATCTATTTCAATGTATATAATGGCATAGGGAATTGTGCTATTGATCAGTAATTATGATGCAAAAATCAAGATATTACATTCTTCACATTATCTTACTGGTTTCTGTAATCCAGATTTGTTGATTTGTTTAGTCCAGTTTTGTTAAAATTGTTCAATTATCAGAATTCCTAGCTAGAAATCTAAAGTGCAAGAATAATACGTTCATTTAGAAGTCATTCCTCAGTGCCATCTGGCTTCTGAGGCTATAATATTAAATTACAGCTCGTTCAATCTTAGAAGGTATTAAAATATTATTTTAATTAGAATGGTATCTATTAGTTTTAGCAAAGGAAAGTTACAAAATAATTTGGATGGTTAATACCACTAAAACTGCTTGCTTTACTTTTGATATGTCTCTTTTATGTATTTGTTAACCATTTGTCTTAACTGTATGGATGTTGCTTGGATTCTAGGAAACAGTTAATAGCAATATAGAATTTAAGGAAGTGGTTTTCAACTATCCAACCCGGCCAGATGTTCCAGTGCTTCAAGGTCTGAATATTGCAATAGAGAAGGGGCAAACCCTAGCACTTGTGGGAAGCAGTGGCTGTGGAAAAAGCACATTAGTCCAGTTGCTTGAAAGATTCTATGATCCCCTCAATGGAGAAGTGGTAAACTCATTTGGATTTTGCTTATATTGCTTTCAAAATTCAAATTAATGTAATATGATGCTAGATAATAAAACACTCCTACCCAGAATTGAACCCTAGGTGCCAAAATGTGGTACCATTTTATTTTTTAAAATATATTGTTATTTTCCCCACTTTTGGAATTTTTAATATCTTTAGAAAAATTTGACCCGATTGGAATTCATGCTGTATGCATAGGAATGAAGAGTGAGGTCCCATCTCTTACTCTGGGTCATTGTCCTTCAAACCTTTCCTGGAAGCACCCCCATATGAAGAATAGATTAGGGCTATTTAAGAAATGAGGAACTTGTGACTCTTGGGTAGCTTCCATCCTCCTCCTTATATTGATTATGGTGCCTGGAACTTAATCCAGCAACATCTTCAACATAAAGTCATTTTGGGATGAGGTAAAATTTGATCCAAAAATTTCCTTTCTGTTTCATTCATTCATTCGTTTCATTCAAATTATGCATTGTTGATCATATTTTCATCTTATTTCTTGTTGGATTTTCTGTCATTTTTGTAATGATTGATTGATTAAATGCCATTTTCAATTCTTAGCAACTGTAGACATATATTTTTCTACAGTCTATCCATAACCTGTTCTTTCAAGAATCCTTACCCTATACTCACTGCCACCGTAACTAAGTTCATTCACTTTCCTCCTGGTTGTCCTATTCCTTTTTTGTAAGGAAGAGCTTTCAGTATATCTGATAACATTTTTGAAGGCCAATATCCATTGTACATCACAAAATTCTCTGCCTCTAAGCTGTAATAACTCTCCTTTTTCAGCTTTTGGATGGTGAAAATGAAAAGCAGTTAAATATTCAGTGGTTGCGGTCTCAGATTGGAATTGTTTCTCAAGAACCAGTCCTGTTTGGTTGCAGTATTGCAGAAAATATTGCCTATGGTGATAACAGTAGGGAGGTACCATTTGATGAGATATGTGAAGCAGCCAAAGCAGCCAATATACACTCCTTCATTGAATCTTTACCAGAGGTAAGTTCCTTTTCTAACATGTCCTTCATTGAATTCCTAGGTGTGCTTTCTTGGTAGCAAAGAGACTCTTCTTGATGGTATATTGTTAAGGAGTGTTTCTTGATGTAGAAATTAAGCAAAATATTACCATAAAGAATAACAGATTTCATATCCATGAGAGCACTCAACGAATTACATTTAAAAAAACGTTTAGCAAATTAAAATTAGAGGTTTAGAATTACCTCTTGTGCTAATTAAGTTGTATGATTTCTTATGTGTTATTTATTTATTTGTTTGTTTGTTTGTTTATTTATCACATTTCTATACCACCCATCTCACCTAAATGATTCCTAAGGTTACTTATTATTATTATTCTACTAAAAGAATTTTCACACTATTAAATCTGCATTCTAATGGTGGAAGAGCCTTCTAGGGTAAAGTGACCAGATTTTTTTTTAAAGCGGGACGGGGGGCGGGCCCGCCTGGGCGCCGCCATTTGAAATTTGCCCTCTGCGCATGCGCAGAACGCTGCGTATGCGCAGAGGGCAAAAAGGTGGGGGGGAGGCGGGAGTCCTTTCCTCGCCTCCCGCCTCCCCTTCGGGAGCCGGCAGTGGCTTGGGCTGGCAAGCGACGAACGGGAGGCGGGAGGCGGGGAAAGGAGGCAGCCGGCAGCTTACCTGCGAGGCGGTGCTCTGTCGCGAGCTCCAGCCATCCAAGCGTCGCGGTTTCCCAGTCGCCCACCCAGCCCCAGGGCAATGGCGGCAGCGAGGTGACAGGGGGAAGGAAGGGGAGGGGGACGAGGAAGGGCTGTTTGCGCCGCTGGAGGGGCAGCTCGTGAGCTCAAACCGACGACGGCAGCGGCGATGGCTCCTTGTCCCTCACCCCTCCACCCGCATCCCAACAACAGCGGCGCCTCCGAGGGCGGGGCTAGGGATGGGGCGGGGGAAGGAGAGGAGGAGCAGCCCCCCTTCCCCCTCTCCCCAGCAGGCAGCCGGCTCGCTGAAATTCCGCTTTGCCCGACTTGCTTCCGCTTTTTATTTCGATGTTAGTACCTCTCTTGTGCTTCCCCTTCTAAGGTGACCAGACGTCCCGCTGTTTCGGCATTCTTTCTAAAAAAGCGTGACTTTTTGGAAAGAATGCGGGATGCGGGACACACGCTTGAAAAGCGTGTCTGTCCCGCCAAAAGCAGGACCTCTGGTCACCTTATTCTAGGGTTGGTTTACTCTGCTAAATTCTTACTATGCATAGAGGTAGCTTTTGACCTATGACCACAATTGAGCTCAATATTTAAGTTGCTAAGCAAGACAAATGGAGTTTAGCTCCATTTTACAGCTTTTCTCAACCATAGGTTTAAGTGAATCATTGCAGTTGCTAAGTTAGTAACATGGTTGTAAAGTGAATTTAGGTTCCCCATTGACTTTGCTTGTCAGAAGGTCACAAAAGACAAAAAAGACTCTTGGACACTGCAACTATCAGTGGTGGGTTCCTACAGGTGCGGTCCACTCTATAGCACCGGTAGCGGCCCTCTGGTGACATCACAGTACCGGTGCGGTCGGTTGCCGGTGCCTGGACGCCGTCATTTTTTTAAAAAAATTTTTTTTTAATTTTTCTTCTGCGCATGCCCAGAAGCCGAGCTTCCGGCACTGCGCATGCGTTGCCTTCCTACCTCACAGTGAGTCCAAGCAGGGGAGGATGGCTGAGGGAGCGTGTGAGACGCTGAAAGAATGGGCGGCAGGAGCTATCTCCATTCCCCTCCCTTCAGCAGTCCGAGAAGCCACGAACGCGCGACGATGATTCTAGGCATTTTCGCACGTTTGAGGCTTCTCGAGCTGCTGAGGGGAGGGGGAATGGGCGGCAGGACCTATCTCAGTTCCCCTCTTTTCAGCAGTCTGAGAAGCCACGCCCACCCAGTCACATGGCCAGCAAGCCACGCCCACCCAGTCACATGGCTGGCAAGCCACACCCACAAAATAAGCCATGCCCACAGAGTGGTAGTAAAAAAATTAGGAACCCGCCCCTGGCAACTATCATAAATATGAGCCAATTGCCAAATAGTTGAATTTTGATCATATGGCCATGGGATGCTGCAATGATTGTAAGTATGAAAAATGGTCATGTCACTTTTTCAGTACTGTTGTAACTTCGAATGGTCACTAAACAAAATGTTGTAAGTCAAGGACTATCTGTACACTAATATTTTCCCTAAATATTTCTATACAAATGTATATAAGTTTCTACAAAAGTTATAGACAACTTATAATTCTAAAACAATTAATACTTGGCACTTAAGTACCTGCAGAATTGTTTACTCAAATCTAAATCAGCCCAACTTATTGGATCATCCTAGGGCAAAACTGTTTTCAGTTCCTCACTTTAGCTAGATATTCCCCATATCCCTGCTGTTACCAATTATCCCTGGTCAGTACATTAGCAGGGGAAGTTGCAGTAATCTAATTGATGAATAACAGAGTTCAGGCTCCTGGTTCAGGAAAGGTCACAATTGCATAGTTGGCTGAACATGTCCCTGGTCATGCCCACCATTTCTTGCTTCACCAAGATGCAGGAGAACTCTCAGAGTAAGCACCTACTTCTTCAGAAGAAATGTCATCCTATTCAGAGATAAAATTGGAATTATTTTGGAACAAGAGGCTTATCCACAGAGAGAAGTTCCATCATGCTCAAATTCAATTAGGTTCTATTCAGTATAATTCTAGATCCTCACAGCTTCCAGGCATCAAAACAGAACTCGTACCAAATGTCCCACTCAGCTAGGGACATATATAACCAGGGATTATAAATATACAATATTGATTATACCTCAGTATAATCATATGAGGTAAGGACAAATTCTGGACACCTCACATGGAAATGGCCTATCCAAGGGACTCAGCCAATCCATCCCCACCAACACTTATTGTAATCATCTACTCAGGAAGTAATAGAACCACTACAGAACAGTGGCCTTGGTTCCCAACTAGGAAGCAATATATAAGGATACCATGGTACTGAAATATCTTAGAAACCGCTCCCATACAAGTCCTGTCACAAAGCATCTATGTCAGCATACAATGCACTTTTGTTTCATGCTTGAGCCTGAGCCCCCATAAAAAAGAACTCATGTACAAGTAATCTTTGACTAACAACCACAATTGGGATAGGGATTTCAACAGTAAGTCATTGCATTTGTAAGTTAAGGCATCCAAGTGACCAGAGTTGATTAAGCGCACCATCGTGCCTACCGTCCCTGTCCTTCTGTCCTATTGTCTAATTTTTTACCTATACATACTTTGCTTTTGTTTATGTTTATATCATACCTGTTATCTTGTACACGTGTTGACAAAATAAATAAATAAAATAAATAAAATATTCTCCCAAATGGGTGTTCTTTGCCTGAAACTGGCAAAAAGTACTGGAAACGCAAAAATAATAATTGCAAATTCAGTCATGTCGCCCTGGATGCTGCAACAAGTCATAAATGTGAGCCAATTGCCACACACCTGAAATGTAGTAATGTAACCATGGACTGGACTGGGGTGGGGTGGGATGGGGGAACAGTGCAACATTTTGGCAGCCAGAAATGCTTTTCAAGTCTATCATAATTTCAAAAGGTTGTTAAACCAGTCATAAATCATGGATTACCTGTAATCTATTTTATCCAGAGTTCTTTGAACTTGATATATGCAGAAGGTTATTAAGAACTATGACTAAAAACTGCCAGCTGAACTGGGAGTATTCTTTCATTTTCTCCAACTGCCATAAAATGACTGAAATATCAGCTCACTACCTATAGACCAGAGGTGGGTTCCTGCTGGAGCTGCCCGGTGCACAGCTCCAGTAGGGAGCGGCCGATTGCGCAATTTGCGCGCGACCGCTCTGGAACCTTTTCTGCCGGTCCACCGCGCGTTGCCATCTTTTTTTGTTAATTTTTGCCCAATTTTGCTTCTGCGCATGTGCGGAAGCAAAATTGCGCTGAAATCTTGCGAGGGCACGCGCGTGCAAGATTTTGGCAAGATTTTGCCTCCGCGCATGCAGGGAAGCAAAATCACACCGAAATCTCGCGCGCACATGCATACCTTCACAAGATTTCAGTGTGATTTTGCTCCCATGCATGCGCAGAAGCAAAATCACGCGAGGGGGCACGTGCGCATAGCGAGCACGCATGCCCCCAAAACTTGGAGATGTGCGTGCAGCACACCGGCACCGGTAAGACGGCAACCCGCCACTGCTATAGACCCGTATCCTTGGTACATGGCTATTTCTCCAGTATCGTTGCGGAATAGTCCAGGAATGGGTTGCTACAGTCTGATCTGCCTAGTTACTGAGTCTAGATTTTTCGGCCACTCTTCTCTGCACATGTCCCAGTTTCTGACTCAGTCAGATCTGAAACAGTCGTCTTTGCATTTTTGTCTTTAGCAATAACTATTCCTGGACATCCGGACATCTGGATTCAGGTTTATTCCTTTCAATTCGGCCACTCCTAGTTTAATCTTATCGAAGAAAAAAAAAGCCGCAGAAGCCTTCGGACGTTTCGGCAGCAGTTGGCTTGTCGCCACCGCGCCACCGCCGATTCCGGCATTTGAGCCAGTTAGTGTCTTTGGCATTCTTCCGAGACTGCTACCTTGCAGCCGTAGCTGATATTACTCCAGCCGCTTGCTCGCCTCGAATCTCGGCAGCCATTTTGGAGACTTCAAAGTCCGAAGAAGGCTTCTTCAGCGCGCGGCCCCATTTGCTTCAGATTTGGGCGACTCCGCTGGCACTCCTTCGCTGGTACACGGGTGCCTGGTGGACTCCTAAAACTTCTCAGTCCAGCCTTGGTTCGGAGTCAGGCGCGCACATGTACTAAGCGAGGCACTGTTCTACTCAGTGACTTCTCCTGGCACCTCTTTCCACCGGAAGTTAACTTTGGTCAGCCAGTGAAGCTGCTTGTTTGGGGTACCTCTAGAGCCCCTCTGCAGTGCCTTTTCACCTTGGCCTGTGCTCACACCTTACCTCAAGTCTGCCATTTTGAGAGCCTCAAGTGGCCATTTTGAATGCATCTTCGTGCATCGGCCTCATTTCTGCCAGCTTTCAGGCCTACTCCTCCAGAGTCCTGCGTAATGCTTCTCGGCTCTCCACCTCTCAGGCCCAGCCCAGCAGCGCTTCAATCAGACTCACTGGACTCAATTATCAGTGTCTCTGTGTTCAATGCTGGCTAGCCTGCCATGAACTAAGCCTTTCAGAGCATGTCTACAGCCAGGTGCGGCCTAGTCTTACTAGACCACCACCTTTTGGGCACTAGCCTTCAGTCATCAACCTTGTGTGACTGTTCAGGTTGGGATCAGCCCTTTCTAGTTGGGCTTTGGCTGTTTGTTATTCTCCTTTGTTGCTGGCCATTCCAGCCTTCGCTGCCGGCCTTGTCTCTGACACAGTGTGTGCTTCTGCATACCATGGCAGATTGTTCCCATGCATCGGAGCAGGTGGCGGCCTCTGTACCCAGAAAGGCGTCAGGCAAGTCACGCAAGGAGGACAAACGGTCTTCTAAGTCAAAAGATAGGCCTCAGCCTGCTATGGGCCAGCAGGCAGTCAGAGAACACAGGTCTCCCAAAAGTGATTGCTCTGTTTCTAATCCCTCCTTACAGGAGCAACCAGTGATTTCTTCACAGGCCTTGTCTCTCCAGAAGCCTCTCCACGGACAGCTTCCCAGGAGCGCAGACATTTGACCAGAGCTGAGGACCCCTTTGCCTGCCAGGTTCCTGCAAGGCCTCAATCAGACCATTCCGGGGACTCTGAACCGGAGGAAGCTCCTGCAGACTCTGCAAGGTACTCAGTTAATGACCTATGCAACTTACCTGAAGAGATTCAATACTTTATTTCTCAGGCTATCTCCAAAGGCATAGCTGCGGGCCTCAGGCAGCAACGTTCTGCTTCCATCATATCAGAATTGTTGTCTTGCCAATCCAAGCTCTCTCCAGCAGTCAGCCTAGTCCCTCCTCAGGGCTCTGCTTCCCTTTCCAGGGACGAGGAGGATCTCCTCACAGGAGAGGAGATTTTGAGGGACCCCGATCTCTCTGATAATGACGGGGTTTCCCCTGAAACGCCTGCCTTTACTGGTTTATTTCCTCCTGGACTGTTCAAGTCCCTTCTTCATAAGGCAAAGGCTACCCCCTGCCTATTGGAGGATGAATCACCTCCTGACCCTGAGTCCTCTGCTCAGCGTCACGGTCAGGTGATATTTTCTGAACCTGTGGTGGAACAGCTGTATGTTCCGACCCCTAAGCTATTCAGGGACGTTGTCCAAAAACAATGGTCCAACCCAACTTCTATTCCCGCCCTCAGTGGCAATGATAAAAAATTCTATGCCATGGCTCCCAAATTTGCTCAAATTCTACAACTCCCATCAATAGACAACCCGATGGCAGCCTTGTCTTCCTCCTCCCCCTACATGGCGGGTTACGTATCGGAGGGATTTAAACCAGAGGATAAGAAATTTGAATCAGCTTACAGAAAATCTCATCTGTCAGCTGCCTGGGCCATTCAGGCCACTTCAGCAGCATCCTTTTTTAATCGGTCAACTCTCCTGTGGCTCCAGGAAATGCGGGACAGGCTGTCTCCTCAGGATTCCCATTTAAAACAAGACCTTAATAAACTCATCACTGCCACCCAGTTCTCGGCCAATGCGACCCTTAATGCCGCTAAGTACGCATCCCGGGCCTTGGTCTCAATGGTCACCTCCAGACATTTGCTGTGGCTACGCAATTGGAATTCTGACCTGAGAACAAAGTGGTGTTTGGCTGCCTCCTCCTATTCTGGGGAAATGGTTTTGGGGAGCCCCTCATACCGCTCCTCATTTAAAACAGGGAGAAGCGTAAAGTCCTTCCATCTTCCATCAGGAGGGCAGACAGGAGGTTTGCTCCCTATTTCAGGAGACAGTCCTTTCACTACTCTCAGGACGACCCTTCCCAATGTAGATCATATTCGCAGCCCCGACAGCAGGATAGGCCTCTTTTCGGGACAGGTCCGGTCCATTCCACAAACGGCCATTTCGTGGCTCCGGCTCCTGCCATTTCCGCAAGCAGAAATGACTCAGCAGCCCCTCCCCCCATAGGCTGCACCTCTTTGTAGACCAGCGGGTGTTAACGACCACCGACAATTGGGTGTTGAATACCGTCTGATTCAGCCTATTCTTGGAGTTTCTCTCCCTTCCCCTTCCCCCGAATTGCTTCGTACAGTGCCCTGTCTCCATCAACAGCACCAAACAAGGTCTCATGGAAGAAGCCATAAAACACCTCTTAGATATTCAGGCCATAGATGTTGTTCCAGAGGACCAGTGGAGGCAGGGATTTTATTCCATCCTGTTCACTGTACTGAAGTCTTCGGGGAGGATGGAGAGCGATCCTGTATCTAAAGATCCTCAACACACATCTGGTCTACAGGAGGTTCAAGATGAGTTCCCTAGCATCTATTCTCCAGGGAATTCGGCCCAGGGAGTTCCTGGCATCCATAGATCTCTCGGAGGCATACCTCCACATCCCAATCCTGCCGGAACATCGCAAATTTCTGAGGCTCAGCTATGCAGGCAGACTCCTGCAGTATCGAGCTCTTCCCTTCGGACTCGCCTCGGCACCAAGATGTTTCACCAAGGTCCTAGCCGCCATTGCAGCTCACCTGAGAAGTGTCCCAGTGAGACTGCAATGCTACCTGGACAACATCTTGGTCCAGGCACCCTCCCTCATAAGGGCACAAGGGGATCTCGAACTGACTATCCAAACCCTGCAAGATCACAGGTTCCTTGTAAATTTCCAGAAGAGCCACCTGTCCCTGTCCACCAGACTAACTCATCTAGGGGCCATCATAGACACCACCTTGGGTCAGGTATTCCTGTCTCAGGACAGGCAATACAACATCAGGGACCTAGTAGATCATATTCTGCAGCACCCCAGGGTCCCATTGGCCACCCTCTCTCAACTATTGGGGGAAATGGTGTCTTGCATACATCCACCAGAGCTGACCTCTGCATCTTCCACCAGGATAAGGTAACTCTAAGACTTGATCCCTCCTTCATTCCCAATATCAACTCCTGGTTCCACTGGGCCCAGGAGTTGGTTCTGCCGAACTTCTGCCCTCGACCTTTTCATGCCTTGGAGTGAAGGTGGCATAAGATGGATGTACGGAGGGCCCAAAGAATTTATATCAAGCAGACAGCACCCACCAAGAGATCGGAGGCTCTCTTTGTCTCCTTCCAACCCACTTTGATGGGTGCTAAGGTGTCATCCTCGACCATTGGTGGCTGAATCAGAGCGTGCATAGCTAAAGCGTATGAAGCACAGTCTCTGCCGGTTCTCAGACGCATCACCGCGCATTCCACAAGAAGCGCAGCTACCACCGCTGCATAGGCCACGCAGGCTTCTCTGGAGGATATCTGCAGCCACTTGGGACACCCCCTCCCCTTTCATTAAACATTATAAGTTGGATGTCTTTGCCTCAGTGGAGGCTTCCTTCGGGAGGAGGGTCTTACAACAGGTCCACTTAGCCTCACGGGCTCCAGACCCAATGACTACCCGTCCTTAGGGATACCAGGCTTTGGTATGTCCATTCCTGGACTATTTCACAACCATACTGGAGAAGGAGCGTTGGTCTTACCTGAACGCCTTTTCTCAGTTGGTTGCAGAATAGTCCAGCCCCGCCCTACCGTACGCTCATGGGATCTGGAGCCGTCTTGTCTCTAACATTGTGTTCAAGCCTCCTTTTCAGACATCATCAAAAACTGGGACATGCGCAGAGAGGCATGGAGGAGTGGCCAAAAAATCTAGACTCAGTAATTAGGCAGATCAGACTGTAGCAACCCGTTCCTGGACTATTCTGCAACCAACTGAGAAAAGGCGTTCAGGTAAGATCAACGCCCTTTATATGACATTAGTAGGGTTAATTATATTAATTAAGCATTTTACATCTTGATAAATTAACTCTTGCAAAACTTGGAGCATTGGCAGACTACTAAGAGACTATATTTTAACTGAAACCCTCCTCCAAAAGATAGAATAGTGAGAGAGAGAGAGAGAGAGAGAGAGAGAGAGAGAGACAGAGACAGAGACAGAGACAGAGACAGACAGAGACAGAGACAGAGACAGAGACAGAGACAGAGACAGAGAGGGCATTATACATGCAAAGAATCCTAGCTTGTTCATTGGCATAGATCATTGAATTAATTGATACACCAATATTTATTGAAATAATGTTGATTACTTATAGAAATACAATACTGCTGTTGGTGACAAAGGAACTCAACTCTCTGGGGGCCAAAAGCAGCGCATCGCTATTGCCCGTGCTCTCATCCGCCAGCCAAAAATTCTGCTGTTGGATGAAGCAACCTCTGCCCTTGACACAGAAAGTGAAAAGGTAACTATTTTGTCACTGCAGAAAACATAGGGAAGATTTCAGAATACAGCATATCATTTGAGGCAGACCATAGCTAAATAGTAACCACATGAACAAAAGTCTCCCTTTCAGTCCCTGGTTATTTCAATTAAGTTGGAAATGTTCCTTCTTCTAGTTGTTGTTGGTGCTATTTAAAGAACTTGATGAGATGAGATAAGATAACATCTATTATCATTTTTTACTGGCACACATTAAAATTGAAATCCTGTTGCCTGCTCTCAAAAGAAAGTATATATCTACCCATACACATACATAACACACACATACATATATACCTGTACCCATACATATATATACATTTATATTGCATTGCATTGCACTGCACTGCACTGCACTGCACTGCACTGCACTGCACTGCATTGCATTGCATTGCATTGCAATGCTATGCTAAGCTATGCTATGTTATACCTGTACCCATACGTACTGTATATATACATTTATATTACATTACATTACATTACATTACATTGTTACATTATGTTACGTTACGTTACGTTATGTTAAGATTCTGTGCAGTTAGGAAAACCCACAAATCCCACTCCTGGCTGGCCCCGCCCACCTCTCCCCTCCCAGGAGTCCCCATGCAGTCCGTTTTGGATGCAGGTAAGTGCAGGGTGCACACGGAGGCTCAGGGAGGGCGAAAAACGGGCCTACCAGAAGTTCGGGAAGGCCAGAAACGGGCCTGTTTCCAGCCTCCAGAGGGCCTCCGGAGCCTGGGGAGGCCGTTTTTGCCCTCCTGGAGGCTCGAGGAAAGACTCCTGAGCCCAGGGAGGGCAACAATGCCCCCCCCAACCATGGTGCAGGAGGCCGACTAGGCCATGCCCACCATGGCCATACCCACCCAGCAACTGGGCAATAGCAATAGCAATAGCACTTTACTTATATACCGCTTCATAGTGCTTTACAGCCCTCTCTAAGCAGTTTACAGAGTTCAGCATATTGCCCCCAACAATCTGGGTCCTCATTTTACCGACCTCAGAAGGATGGAAGGCTGAGTCAACCTTGAGCCTAGTGAGATTTGAACTGCTGAACTGCTGAATTAGTAGTCAGCCTGCAGTCGCAGCATTTAACCACTGCACCACTTCAGCTCTTGGGCAGAGAACCCCTTGGTAAAAAATTTTAAGCCCACCCCTGGGTATATCTGTAAATACACTTACAATGGAGTAATTTTTGTGAAACATCTTAAGAATTCAATGCATATAGGATTGTGTGTGCTTCAGCTTCCAATAGACCAAATACTATATTAAATTAATTTAAAATTTTAAATCATAATTTTTCTATAGAACCATGCAGAATTAGATTTGTTAATAACTTTCTACATCTTGGATGAAAGTAACTCTAGTCATGCAAATATATGCTGCAATAAAATAATTAAGAGTGAAATATGATACAAGATTGTCCTTTCTTTTATAGTTGCTCAATATATAATTAATTCAATAGTTCATTTTAACAATGAACAATTATAATCAAAATGTACCTATTCTCAGAGAATAGGACTGTTTTATTTATTAAAATATATTTTTTCTTTTCAATAGGTTGTTCAGGAGGCTCTGGATAAAGCCAGACAAGGTCGTACCTGCATTATAATAGCTCATCGCTTATCAACAGTGCAGAATGCTGACAGTATAGCTGTAATCCAGAATGGGAAAGTCATGGAACAAGGAACACATCAGCAGCTACTAGCTCAAAAAGGAATTTATTATTCACTAGTCAATGTATAGGCAGGAACAGCTCATGTATAAATAAGAAAATGAACATTGCTTGAATTAATTTGATGGATGGATTATGTGGCATTAAGCTAGGGTTGACTCTTAACAACTGTACAGATAGATTTCAACCAGGATGATTTGTCCCCAATTTGGTCTTTCAGGTCTTCCATAAGTGCATTGATTGCCACAGTAATTGAAAACATCTTGCTGCTTGTTGCCCTTATCAGGTCCCTAAGGACCAAGAAGGATACATGGGATTACTTTTGAGTAGTTTCCTTTATTGTTCCTCACTTATAGGCAGAAATCTTGCCAAAGTAAAGCAAATATTTGCATCACCATAGATATACTCTGGGAATTGCTAGGGAGGAACTGTTTTAACTCTTCCTCCTGATCAGACTTCCCATGCTTTGCTGACTCTTTGCCTTCTGGAATGCAGCCTCTCCTTCCTGGAAATCCAGATTACATTCCACCACAGTCCTCTCCTTTACCTTTCCCAGCATTATATACTTTTTCATAGAACTAGGTCTTCATATAATGTATCCAAATTATGATATTCAAAACCTGATCGTTCGTTTGTGCCTTGAGAAAGAACTCTGTTGATTTCTTTCACGATCCAATTCTTTTCTATTCATGATATTCTCAGGAATTTTCTTCAGCACCAAAGTTCAAAAACATCAACATTCTTTTTATCTTGCTTCTTCAAAGTCCAACTTTCACATCCATAGAGCGTTATAAGAAAATATGGTCTGCACATTTCTGATTGTTTAGATATAAACATCTTTTCTCAGGACTTCATTGCTATTCTAGCAAATGCTAGTCTTAAGGAGTATTTCTTGGCTGCTGGTTCCTTTATTGTTGAGAAACAATCCTAAAAGTAAGACGTTGTCACCCTTTACTATTTTTCCTGCAATATGCAGTATATTCCACAGGTCAGTTCAATAAATAAGGGAAGGATACACAATTTTTACTCACTCCTTTGCCAACCTGGAGCCAGTCTGTTTCATCATGTTACCTCCAGACTGTGCGTTCCCAACCAGTATTTGCGGCGACTAGCAAGTACAGAAGATGCTATTCACATTCTTATATTAAGCAAGATAGGCCAAATTTCTAAGAAGAATCACCAACATTAGACATCTGTTTTGAGTCAGGTTCTGCATTCCAGCTCTCTTTGCTTATTACTTTCAGCTGGCTAAACTGAGCACTTTGTATCTTGACAGCTGTACTTGTATGATGACTTCAAGAATTTTATCGCCATCATCTTTCCCATGAAGTGATGGACCAAGAAGTTTCCTTTGTGCAAAATGCAAAATGACATACTGTACTTCAGGTTTTAAATGTACATCTAGAGCTTGAAAACTAACACTTATTTTGGAGGGGGTAAAAAGATATGACAGACAAGCTTTAAAAACAATTATTGTTTCCAGTGAAAAGAGAGAAATGGCTAATATCTGTTGAATGTTATTAAATAAAGTTTCAATAACCCGTGGGCTTGGGTCATTTCTATGAATATACAGTTTAAAAAAATGTTTTAATGCCTTTAAAGGAGGAGAATCACAACCTATTGTGACTTTAAAGGTGAATCAGAGTTAAATGTTTGGGGGAGAGGAATATATCTATATCTATATCTATATCTATCTATCAATATATCAATCAATATATCAATCAATCAATCAATCTATCTATCATCTATCTATCATCTATCTATCTATCGGTATCTACTTATTACCTACCTACCTACCTACCTACCTACCTATCTATCTATCTATCTATCCATCCATCCATCCATCTATCTATCTATCATCTATCTACCTATCTACCTATCTATCATTCTTTATAATGCCAAATGCATAGAACAGAACAACCTGACAACAATGTATACGAATCGCTTAACTTTTTCTGAAACATTATAAAAAAGAAATACTTTTCTGAAACATCACAGCCATATTTGTACGTTTATTTTATATATTTTAGTTGGAGAAATTTGCTGAGTGTATTAATTTATTAATCACATTTATTATTTATTAGTGTGTACTAGTATGCAGGTGTATACTACTTACTTCTCACTTACAACCCAATCTTCCTTTTGCTACCCATTGATGTACACACAATTAGCTCTCCCCACTTACTATTTAAAATGACCAGGAACATATTTTGAGATAGCTGGAGATTTGACCTTAGGCTAGGGATAGATTTCTGTGTCACTGCATGTCGGAATGTATGCATCTGTCCTTTGGAGATAGTTTCATAGCTCTTGCATGTATATTTCTGTAAATGTTAATGTTTTGGCTAGGGGGGTTGCTAAAACAAGAAAACAAAGAAAATGTAGAAGACAGCAGGAAATGGAAATCAGCAAAGGTAATTTCTTTGTGAAAAGCCAGGTCCCTGCTCTTTGTTTCCATTTTTTTTTTGACAAATTTGTCTCACAGTTGCTTCTACTTTCCTTTGCATCTATCTGGGTCTACCTCCAAAGTTCTTCTAATTTCCCTCCATGAATTGGCTGTTACTCCTTGTTTTTTGTAATATTTATCCATTACATCATGCAAATGTTTGTATCTCCCCATTTTGTCAGCAAGGCTATCTAACTACTCCATTTTGTTGTATGAATGTGCTTTGCCTTCCACCTACCTCCCAAGAGGAAGTCAGACCAATCAATCAGAATGCAGGATGCGCATCTCCACACAACACATATTTGAGATTTGAGAAGTATGTGTGTCAGCTCATCTGCAGCCATCTGTAACTTATGCTTACCTATCAACTTTGCAGCATAGGATGCATCGATACCTACACGTAGTTACAGAAAAGTCTAAATCAAGCTTTAGTCAATGGGAAACTTTATATCACACATCTCTCAGTGAGATACAGTAATAATCTCCACAGAATGGAGGATGAGTGAGTAATCCATACTAAATGATGAGACAATAGACAAAGAATCCTGTATTAAGGATTCTTAAAATAGACTAGGGAACGTGGTGGCTCAGTGGCTAAGACGCTGAGCTTGTCGATCAGAAAGGTCAGCAGTTCAGCAGTTCGATCAGAAAGGTCAGCAGTTCACCTAGTGCAACGTAACGAAGTGAGCTCCTGTTACTTGCCCCAGCTTCTGCCAACCTAGCCATTCAAAAGCATGCAAAAATGCAAGTAGCAAAATGGAGACCACCTTGGTGGGAAGGTAACAGCGTTCCGTGTGCCTTTGGCATTTAGTCATGCTGGCCACATGACCACAGAATTGTCATCAGACAGCGCTTAGAAACGGAGATGAGCACTGACCCCTAGAGTCGGGAACGACTAGCACATATGTGTGAGGGAAACCTTTACCTTTACCTTAGATAGACTAGGTTTAGCTTTGCTGAGCACAACATAGTCTAGTGACAGTAATCTTACTTACAAAGGAAAGATAAGGGCAATGCGGAGGGAGAGGGAAGAGCAGTTTTGCCTTCCAAATCAGGTTTCAAGGCAAAGCAGCTCCCTCTGCATAGCCCTTTTAACACTTAACCCTTCATTGTCAGTTTCCATCTCACTGCACCACTCCTGTTTCTCCTCCTTCCATTTAAAACTTTTTTCACAAGGAAATATAAAACTGCAAAGCACAAACTCTGGCTCAGCATCCTGTTTTTAATTAAAGAGGCCATGCAGAAAGGCAGAAGGTGGGGGAAATGCTGTTTTGCCGAGGTCAGTTTACAAATGACTGTTCCATGTGGCCCAGTAAGAATGGCCCACAATACTGAGTTCTGCAGATCTCTGGAAGGTAAGCAAGGCATTGTGAGGAGTGGAAGCAGAGCATGGGGGGTATCTCAGGGGGTGGGGAGACCCAAGGCAGGCATCCCTGAGGCTCCCCATGCATGTTTACAATGCCTGCATTCAGCCCTACATTTCTTTAACGTATGCATTGGGGTGATCCAGGATGAGGACTCTTTCACTTAACGAGTTTCAATTAAGGTCCTCCCACCTTATGACCAAAATGGGTATGCTCCATTACTGTCATAAGTTGAGGATTACCTATATATGACTTCAATGTGGAATGAGACTGGCAATCATCCAGATTAAAACTAGCACATCCATTTTATTTTCCCACATGCAATCTCCTGTGATTCACAGCCACTTGATATGCCAATCCCTCTCTTGGTCATAGCCAGGTGAGGCTCATAAGAGTTAGGGTACAGCTAGGAAAGGCATGTAACATAAAATCAAACAGTATCTCAAAGGTCACAGTTCCAGACTAAACCAATATTAAGACGCCACTCGCTTGGCACACAATGAGTTCTAGCAGCAAAACAACAAAATGCAAAGATGCAAAGTCAGTGTGTTTTATTTAGGCAAGCCACACCCTTCTGACTGTGCTGGCCTCGCCCCATTGTCAGCTGTGCGTTAGCTTGCTCAGTGGGACGCTGCCCAGCCGTTCCTTGGCCCGGAACAGGTGATCATCAGGCCAGAACAGCTGATCGTCAACCGGTAGCTGGAGTTCTGAATCCCAGCAGGCTGCTTGCCTCCCGTTGCCATGCCTCCCCACTGGATTTCTTTTGAAACTTGGTTCAAGGCTCATGAATTATTATTAGGGCATCCGTCGGAACCCTGACAGCATCACCCGGAATTGGAAACTCCCCAAGGGCAGTTGAAGGCGGTCTTCCACTCATCCTCCCCCTTGATTCTCACTCTGCAGTATGCCTGCCGCAAATCCAATTTCATGAATATCCTCCCCTTAGCCAGGTGAGAAAGCATGTCTTTCATAAGGGATAGGAGGTACATATTCTCCACGCACACCACATTGATGTCCCTGAAGACCATGCATAACTGCATCACCCCGTCCTTCTTCTCTTTAAATAGGACGATCTGTGAGTGAGTAGGCTGAATGAAATCCCAAGCTAGATTCTAATCTATGTACTTCTGCAGCTCTTCCATGTTTTTTGGTGTCATTGAATACATTTTGGGCTTCGGCAGCTTTGCCCTGGGGAGGATTTTAATAGCGCAGTTGGTTGGGCAATGTGGGGGGACCATATTGCTCTCCTTCTCGCTAAATACCTCCACTAAGTCCTTGTAGACTCGTGGGAAGGAGGCGCAGGGTGGGGTCTGAACTGGAGTGGGTCGATCCTCCCCCCCAGGACTTGTTCATGAGAAGGGGGCCTAGGCCTGTTCCTATTCTCAGCTTGTGGTAATCGTCTTCCCACCATATAGTAGGACCCCATTTGTCTAACCAGGCTAACTCCAGGATTACGGATTCTGTCATTGTAGGCACTACAATGAATCGTATCATCTCCCAATGCTGGGCCATGTCCAACCACACCAGCTTGGTGACATGGGTTGCTGGGACTCCCCCCAACAGGGACCCATCAACCTGCTCAAACTGTATGGGCTTGGCCAACACCTTGACCTGTATCCCCAGAGAAGTTCCCCCTCCACCTGGTGAACTCGGGTCATGTCCTATAATCAATCCCATAGCACCTCCAGGAAGAGGCCAATGTCCGCCGATTCACTAGTGTGCTCATTATTCAGAGATATGGATTATCCCCACCCTACTGGCCTTCCATAAAGCCGTGAAAACATGGCTCTTCCTGCAGGCTGGGGGAAATTAAGATCAACCCCCTGTATATGAAGATCTGATTGATTATTTGTTTTTTAAATTTTAAACTTCTGTATTTTTAATGTTTGGTATCATTTTTATAAATTGTTGTTTATTGTGTTGTACCGTCCTGAGTCCTACTGGAGTTGGGCGGCATATAAAAATGACCAAAATAAAATAAAATAAAATAATGGTAGGGTCACCACCCACTCGGCTGCCTCCCCCCCCCCACAACTGCTGTCACCACCACCACCATTGCCCACTGCAATGAGAAGAAGTGGCCATAGCAGTCCAGGTAATCACCTGGCTTAGAAAAGAGCCAAGCGCTCAGGATCCCCATTGAACATGACTTTCAGGTGCCGTCAGGGAGACCTGACAGCCTGGCTGTGAGGCCGCATGTTGCAGGGCCTGGTACTGGGAAACTCCGTCCCCTGCTCTGATGGTCTCTCTAGTTGACAACCCCAGTCGTCTTGTCATGGTCCCCAATGAGGAACCCCACTCTGGGCCACTCATTGGTGGGACCTCTCATGATCTGCACCAATTCAGATTGGTGAATCAAACCCTGGAAGGTGGTACAGCATTCAGCTTCGGCTCCTGCAGCCATGCTGGCCAGATAGCTGCTTCTCCCCCCAGATAAAGGCCTCACGAAAACTGGCCTCCCTGAACCACTCCCGCAGTATTTCCATCATTTGGCTGCTGGGTGCGTTTGAGTAGCTGACCTTGTCATCATTGCCAGTCAACCGTTGTTCACGCCACAGAGTCAAATGTGCACCAAAATAACTAGGGTGTGGTAGCTGGGGTCCAGTCCCGGTAGTCAGAGACGAGCTGTGCCACCACTTCCACCTGGGGCCTTAGTCTTGGCCCATGTCCATGGCCGGCTGTACCTGCAGCAGCTGCATGCTGCCTTGCCTCTCACGCTCCTTTGGACGCACATCTGGCAGCGCTGGCTCCCCACCTGGCTCTGGCATGAGGACCACCTCTGCTGCCTGCTCCTCTACCGCATCCACAGAGGCCGCTGGAGCCATCCCTTCTGCCATCCTCCCCACCACCCTCCTACCTTTCAGCAGAAAGTAGCAGGCAAATGAAATTAGGGAAGTGCTGACTTCCTCTCAAAGGTCTGAGCTCCAGACCTAAACCACTATTAAGATGCCACTCGCTTGGAGGCTAATTAGCTTTATTTAGCTGGACTCTGGCACACAATGAATTCTACCAGCAAAACAGCAAAATGCAAAGATGCAAAGTAAGCATTGGGAGCATCCACCTCCCAGCGCATTTCATTTAGGCAAGCCATGCTCTTCCACTGGCGCTGGACTCGCCCTGTTGTTAGCTGTGCATTAGCCTGCCTGGTGGGACGCCACCCAGCTGTTCCTTGACCCGGAACAGCTGATCGTCGGGCCAGAACAGCTGGTCGTCAACTGGTAGTTGGAGCTCCAAATCCCAGCAGGCTGCTTGCCTCATGTTGCCACACCTCCCCACTGCACAGCTGATCCCTGTCTCGCCCTCCACCAACCAGCTTGTCCTCAGCAGTCGTCAGCACACCACCGCAGCCTCTGCTACACCCCCCATCACTGGTGTTCCATCCCACCCCGATGTGGCAAACCCCGGGATTCAGTAGTGGAAAGGAAAAGGGGAAAACACACACACACACACACACACACACACACACACACACACACACACACACACCATTCATTTGCTCCCTGGGCACAAGCATAGAAATTTGAAGGTATTTATCAAGTTTCTCCTTTTCAAACAGCTGTCTGGTTCAAAGCTCAAAATCCTTTTACTATCAGTACCAAGCAGGCAGAGTCCGGGAGCAGCACCCCTAGACAAAATGGTCTGATGTAAACTTACCCACGCTTGGTCCCCTGGCCAAGACTCCATGTTGCCTGCCATATTGTGAAAAGAATAATTTGGGGTTCCCACTTGAGCTGGGATTGTAAAGGAGCAAATCAAAATACTGTGCAATAGACATGCTGAGAGGAAAGATATTTATTTATTCTCAAAAGCAAAGAAATTTTCCTGTGGGGGTAACAACAGAGAAAATAGGGTCCAGAGAGATTGTTTTATAGGAGACAAGTAGCTAATATAAAGCAATACAATATTAAATGGGAGGCAAAGCAAGCAGCCCATAATAGAAAACTTCCTAGAATGGGAACTTACAAGCCAAACATCTTCACCTTGGAACACCCCAGTGCTACCTGTTAAGAAACCAGATAGGTTTTTCTGTTTTGTCCAGGATCTGATGGGTGAACAGGAACATCCTCACCCTCCGTGCAGTAGTGCCCAACGTGTATACCTTGTTGGCACATATTAACCCAAAAGATAAGTGGTTGACTTTATTGGATTTGAAGGATGCCTTTTTCTGCATCCCACTGGCAAAATAGAGCCAACCAATCTTTACCCCATTGTAAGGGGGTGCCTGATATTATTATTAAATCCTTGTGATATAGGTTATCACAAGGATTTAAGAACAATCCCACCATCTTTGGTCAATACCTGGCTAAGAACCTGTATAAACCATCACGGATCAAGGAATATTTAGTTTTGCAGTATGTGGATGATTTGTTTTTGGGTGCTGATATTTGTATTTGTATTTGTTTATTTGTCAAGCATATATGATCATAAGCAAAGTATAAACAGTAAAACATGATTGAATATATATGTAATAGTACAATCATGAATAAGAGTAAAAGAGGTAAGAATATATGTGTACATTAGCACAGGAACGGTAGGCACGATTGTGCACTTATGCACGCCCCTTATGATATGACAGACAAATGTATAGAGGGGACCATATTGCTCTTGAATTGGCTGGCAACTTGTGGCTATAACATGTCAACTGGTACAAAAGGAGGTTAAATATTTGGGGTATGCATCTCTGAGAGACAGTGAAGTCTGTTAGCTCCAAGGAGAGAAGCTATCTGTCAATTAAAACCTCCAGTCAACAGAAAACAGCTAAGGGATTTCCGGCAATGGCCAGCTTTGGCAGAATTTGGATTCCCAATTTTGGACTAATTGTTAAGTCCCTTTATGAAGCAATCAAGGGAGGGGACAAGGAAATTTGAATGTACCAGAGAACGCTAACAGGCATTTACACAGGTTAAAAAGGAAATTACAAGAGCACCAGCTTTGGGACTTCCAGACCCCACTAGACTCTTTACACTTTTTGTATATGAATGGAAAGGCATCGCAGGAGTTCTCACTCAAAAACTAGGCTCATGGCCGAGACCAGTGGCATATTTTAGCAAGCAAATAAATGGGGGGCACTGGGATGGCCTGGCTGTTTGCGAGTGGTGGCATCCTACTAGTTGAAGAAGCTCAGAAGCTAACATTGGGACAACTCATAGTTAAGGCCCCACACAGGGTTCAAGAAATTATGGAGGTAAAAAGAGCATTTTGGATGACCGGAGGCCATCGAGCAAAATACCAAACTCTCCTGCTTGGCTCTTCTGCTGTACAATGGGAAGTGTGCAATACACTTAATCGGGCCACACTTTTACCCCAGATAGACACTGATCTCTACCATGATTGTATACAGGTTGTAGATTCAGTCTATGCCAGTAGACCAGACCTCAATTATCAGCCTATCCCAAATGCCGACTGCAAATGGTTTACAGACAGTAGTAGTTTTATGGTGGAAGGCCAGAGAAAGGCAGGATATGCAGTGGTTACACTGTGGGAAATTATAGAAGCTAAGTCATTGCCAGTCAACACTTCTGCCCAACTACTGAGCTGATTGCTTTAACTAGTAATAGCAATACCACTTAGACATATATAACTTCACAATGCTTTACAGCTACCTCTCAGCAGTTTTACAGAGTCAGCATATTGCTCCCAACAATCTGGCTCCTCATTTTACTGACCTTAGAAGGATGGAAGGTTGAGTCCACCTTGAGCCTGGTGAGATTCAAATTGCCAAATTGTAGGCAGCCGGCAGTCAGTAAAAGTAGCCTGCAGTACTGCATTCTAACCACTGCACCACCATGGCTCTAGGGCAGGGGTGTCAAACTCACATCGCCATGGCAGCAGCACGTGACGTATTGGGACTTTCCCCCCTTTGCTAAATCGGGTGTGGGTGTGGCCAGCAGGTGGGAGTTTGACAGCCCTACTCTAGGGCCTTACTATTAGCCAAGTATCACAGAGTAAATATCTATACCAGTGGTGGCGAACCTTTTTAGGCTCGCGTGCCAAAAAGGGGGGGGCGCGCTCGCTTGCGTGCCCACACCCATTCCCTCCCCCCACGCATGCGCACAACACCCCCCCATGCTGCCCCCTGCGCATGCGCACACACCCCCACCCCCGCGCAAAGGCTTACTGGAGCCTGGGACGACGAAACCGGCAAACCGGCAGTGCGAAAAAACGCACTTCCGGTTTGCCGGTGTGCTGTTTTTTGCACTCCGGAGGGTTCAGGGAAGCTCCCTGAAGCTCCGGAATGCAAAAAACTACAAAATGGACAAACCGGAAGTGCGAAAAAGTGCACTTCCGGTTTGTCCGTTTTGTAGTTTTTTGCATTCCGGAGCTTCAGGGAGCTTCCCTGAACCGGTGGGAACCCTCGCATGCTGGCTGCTATGGCAGGTGGCACGCGTGCCATAGGTTTGCCACCACGGATCTATACTGATAGCAAGTATGCTTTTGGAGTCTTGCATGCCCAAGGAGCCCTGTAGAGGGAAAGAGGGTTCCACCCTGTCATCGGGCTTGCTCTGGATTGGAACCTTCCTCCACAACTCTTGTCGGGCAGGCAGGTTCGAAATCAACAAGCAACCGCCGAGGCGGCGCTCTCATTCCTTTTTTTTGTGTAGAAGGCCTTCTTCCCCTTCTCCTCCCCGGCCGCTACTGGTGCGAGGAGGAGGAGGAGGAGGAGGAGGAGGAGGAGGAGGAGGAGGAGGAGGCTTCGCACTTGCGAGCACAGCCCCGGCTCCCTCCTTCACTCCACCCGGTTGTAGGATCAATCCCCAGGGCAGGGCAGGGCCGGTGTAAGATGGAGGGTATAACACTGAGTGAAACAGAGCAGCGCTATTACTGCGACTTCTTCTCCTACTGAGACACGGGGAGAACCAAGAAAGGGAGCTGCCGCCGTGCTCGCACACACGAAGCCGCCACCGCCACCTGCTCCTCCTCCTCGCGTGAGAGTGAGGAGCAGCAAGGCCAAAGAGAGAGGGGAGGCGGGGGCGCGAAGCCAAAACGGCCGGCCAGCCAGCCTCCCCGTCCTGAAGGTGGATGACGGCGCCGTCCCTCCCCTGTGCTCTCTCTGAGGAGGCAGCAGCAATAGAGTTTTCCTCGCTGCAAGGGACATAACGGTTGCGAGGGTGATGGTTTTAAAACGACTTTCATCTGTGGAAATGATCCTGGCCAAAGTACAGTAATTTAGGAGGGGGGGGAACCTAGCTCCTACAGAGATCGTAGGTATGGCTCACGGAGGGAGAGGCGAGAGAAAATTAGCCTGCGTGGGTGACGCTTTTAAAAGGCAGCCAGCCAAATTTCCTTCGTGTGGAGCAGGTAAACAAGGGTAGGAGAAGGAAAGAAAGGAGGTGGATTGAATCAGTAGGAGGATGAATGCCGGTGGGGGAGAACTGAGAAGCTTCCAGGGGGGTGTTTATTGAGGGGGGAGGAAATAGAGCTTGAGAGGAGCAGGAAATAAAGACAGGATGGAAGGCAAAGGGCAGAAAAATGGTTGTAATAAAATGTTGAATAGAGGAAATGGGTTTATTATATGAAGAGAGATGAGAAGGGAACCTAGGATTTGTGGATCAGAGAACTTGGATTAGGGATAATGAAGAAAAAGTGTACAGGTAGCCTGATCTCCTCCTCTTTCTCTTCTCTGCTCTTGAAAGGGCCTGAAAGGGGGACGGCTATGGGGGTGTGGGGGGAGGCCCGGAAAGGTGAGATTTGCGAGGCAAGTAGCGTCCCTCGTGCGATCCCAGGTTTGATCATGGAGTGGGGAAAGTGGAAGGGGTGGGGCATGGGCGGAGGGCTTGGAAATGTGTGTCGTATGTGTGAATGGAGGGAGGAGATGGGTAGAAGGAAGGAAGGAAGGAAGGAAGGAAGGAAGGAAGGAAGGAAGGAAGGAAGGAAAGAAGGAAGGAAGGAAGGAAGGAAGGAAGGAGGGAAGGGAAGGGAAGGGAAGGGAAGGGAAGGGAAGGGAAGGGAAGGGAAGGGAAGGGAAGGGACGGAAGAATTGGTGGGTGGGTAGGTGGAAGGATGGATGGATGGATGGATGGAAAGGAAAGAAAGAAGGGGAAGCATGGAAAGAGGCTTCTCTTTCCATGCTTTCCATCCAATGGCTGTTGGATGACACAGATTTTCTGGATCCCTTTCAATCTGGATTCAGGTGCGGCTACAGTACGGAAACGGCTTTGGTCACCCTGATGGATGATCTCTGGCGAGCCCGGGATGGAGGTCACTCCTCTATCCTGGTGCTACTTGACCTCTCAGCGGCCTTCGATACCATTGACCATGGTATCCTTCTGCGTCATCTCGGAGAGGTGGGGGTGGGCGGCACTGTTTTGCAGTGGTTCTCCTCCTTCCTCTCTGACAGGACGCAGTCGGTGTTGACAGGGGGGCAGAGGTCGAGCCCTAAGCCCCTACTATGTGCGGTGCCGTGGGGCTCGGTCCTCTCACCCATCCTGTTTAACATCTATATGAAGCCACTGGGTGAGATCATCCAACGACACAGGGTGAGGTATCAGCAATATGCTGATGATACCCAGTTGTACATCTCCACCCCGTCTCAATTCGGGGAAGCTGTAGACGTAATGGGCTGCTGGTCTGGATGGGGAAGAACCGGCTAAAACTTAACCCTGACAAGACTGAGTGGCTGTGGATATTGCCTCCTAAGGACCCGACCAATTGCCCTTCCTTGGTTCTTGGGGGGGGGAGAAATTAGCTCCCTCAGAACGGGTCCGCAATTTGGGTGTCCTCCTAGACCCACAGCTAAAATTGGAACAACATCTTTCAGCTGTGGCTAGGGGGACCTTTGCACAAGTACGTCTTGTGCACCAATTGCGACCCTACTTGGAGAAGGAGGCACTTCTCACAGTCACTCATGCCCTTATCACCTCACGGCTGGATTACTGCAATGCGCTCTACATGGGGCTACCATGAAGAGTGTCCGGCGACTGCAATTGGTGCAAAATGCAGCTGCGCAAGCTGTGGTGGGTGTACCCAGATGCACCCACATAACACCGATCCTCCGCCAGCTGCATTGGTTGCCCATTAGTCTCCGGATCCAATTTAAGGTGTTGGTCGTTACCTTTAAAGCCTTACATGGCTCAGGGCCAGGTTACCTTCGGGACCGCATCCTGCCGCATACCTCCCTACGACCGGTCAGGGCCCACAGAGTCGGCCTCCTCCAGGTCCCATCGACCAAACAATGCCAGCTGGCGGGGCCGAAGGGGAGGGTCTTCTCTGTGGGAGCTCCCTCCCTGTGGAACCAGCTTCCCCCGGAGATCAGGACCATCCCCACCCTACTGGCCTTCCGGAAAGCAATAAAAACTTGGCTCTTCCGGCAGGCCGGGTGAAAGTGAGACCAACTAGATTACATATGGGTCTCCCCCCTTGATTGTAAATATGAGATACTCTTTTTAACTTTTGTATTTTGTATTTTGTATTTTTTTTAACTACTGTATTTTATATTTGTAATGGAATCTAACATGTTGTGAGCTGCCCAGAGTCCTCAGGGAGTTGGGCGGCATAGAAATCCATTAAATTAAATTAAATTAAATTAAAGAAAGAAAGGATGGGAAGGATGGGTGGGTGGGTGGATGAGTGGAAAGGGAAGGATGGATGGATGGATGGAAAGGAAAGAAGGAAGGAGAAGCATGGAAAGAGAAGGAAGGAAGGATGGGAAGGGAAGGAAGGATGTGTGGGTGAGTGGAAAGGGAAGGATGGATGGATGAAAAGGAAGGAAGGAGAAGCATGGAAAGAGAAGGAAAGGAAAGAAGGATGGGTGGGTGAGTGGAAAGGGATGGATGGATGGAAAGGAAGGAAGGAAATTTCATTTATTTGCAATTAGAAATAAATATTTTACAATATATAATTACATATTGTTTTTGTGATTAATCACTATGCTTTAATTATGTTCAATTTGTAACAATGAAAATACATCCCGCATATTAGATGTTACGTACGGAGGTACGTTTCCCCAAGTTGCGAGTAGCTCACTGATTGGCTAATCGTGGGCGGCAATCTTGAATGGATGTCAGTGGCTGACCGCCCCCATGCAAAGCCCTTAAAAGCGGCTTTGCATGGAGCCGGCCGGCATTCTGATTTGGCTTCAGCTGTGAACTAATAAAATACTGAACTGTTACGGCGGCTCCGATCCTTTGTAATGCAAATCTAACATTGGCGACGAAGGGAAGCAGGAAGACGACCCCATCAAAGGACACCTCGTGGCATCCAGCGGCCATCTTAGCGCGAATTTTGAAATCCGCCCGGCCAACAACGAAGGATGACTTCACAGGCACAGACATCCACAGATCCAGCACTATTTGACGCAAAAAAGGAAACATGGAAGACATACATGTCCAGATTCCGAATGTTCCTGGTGGCAAATAATCTCCACGACCTACCAGACAATAGGAAGGGAGCCCTCTTCCTCACTTACTGCGGACCAGATATTTACAACATGGCTCAGGCACTGGTAGCACCGGAAGACATCGAAGAAATCTCCTGGTCCACGCTCCAGAGTAAATTAGAGGAGCATTATAAACCCTCAGCCCCGCCGATGGTCAACAGGAACGAATTTTACCATCGTCGACAACGGGCAGGGGAAACTATAAATGACTTTGTGGCAAGCCTCAGACAAATTGCAATCAAGTGCGACTTTGATAACCCGGAAGATATGATGAAAGACCGCATCATCCTGGGCATGAGAAACCTATCACTCCAAAAGAAACTGCTAGTAAAAGCGGGAGCAAAGTTCCAGGATGTCGTAGAAGCGGCAAAAGCAGCCGAAGCCTCTGAAACATCTGCAGCAGATGTACAAAAGATGAATTCTGCAGTCCACCACACGGACTACCAGCCAGATTGGGCGACAGAGGTTCCGGAGGCCGAGGAGAACACAGCTGGACAAGAGGAGGAGAGCTGCCGCCAAATCCAGGACCAGAAGGGAAGCCAGAGAGGAGGTGAGCAAAGAAACCTTTACTGCCCCGGGTGCCTGGGAAATCACACTAGAGCAAATTGCAACTTCAAAGATGCAGTCTGCCGCCGTTGCCAGAAAAGAGGCCACATCGCTGAGGCTTGCAGGGCATCTCAACCAGCATTTTACCAAAATGCCCCATTCCAGCCCCCATTCCAGCCCCCATTCCAGCCCAGATCTTGGAGACAACAGCAAAGCCGACCAGGATTCCAGAGGGGCAGACGCAGGGAAGACGGGAGAGATTTCAACCAGAGGGGGTATTACCACACAGTGGGACACTCAGAAACAGACGCAGATGAAAAGTTCTTCATTACAGCACAGATCAACGGCCAACCCTGCAGAATGGAAGTGGACAAGGGCTCCACATTCACCATCATGCCATGGAATCAGTTAACGCAACTTATGCCATTCCTTAGCAAACAGGATCTCAGGGCCAGCGACATCAGACTAAGAGACTTCCAGGGAAAACAAATCACTGTATTGGGCACGGCAACGGTACCTATAGAGTTCAAACAATTTAAAGGCAACCTCACACTAACGGTTGTCGAAGGACGAAGGCAAACTCTCCTGGGGGTGAAATGGCTGAAACCCTTAGGAATCAAAATGACCGGGCTCAACCACCTGCAAAACGACCAGAGGGATGACCTGACCACAGAATTCCAGGACGTTTTCTCCAATGGACTGGGTAAATATAAAGGGAAGCCTATCTCTTTTAATTTAGATCCAAATGTAACCCCCATAAGGCTCAAACCACGCACAGTTCCCCTGCCACTTCTCCCTAAGGTCGATGAACAATTAGATAAATTGATAGCACAAGGGGTTCTGGAACCAGTTGAGCATGCCACGTGGGAAACCCCCATTGTTACCCCTATTAAGCCAGATGGGTCAGTACGAATATGTGCGGACTACCGGGCCACACTCAACCATGCCCTACAACCCAATGCATACCCTGTGCCAGTGGTGCAACACCTATTGCACTCACTGGGGCAAGGGAAAATATTTGCCAAACTGGATCTAGCCCAGGCATATCAGCAGCTGCCCGTGGATGAGAGAACTGCGGAGGCTCAAACAATCGTGACCCATAGAGGCACTTTTAGATGCACTAGGCTACAATTTGGGGTGAGCATAGCCCCGGGACTGTTCCAAAGCATGATGGAACGACTGCTCCACGGCATCCCTGGGGTTGTGCCATATTTTGATGATGTCCTCATCTCAGGGGCATCTAAAGAACAACTAATGGACAGAATAAGGGAAGTCCTGAAAAGGTTCCAGGAGAAAGGGCTCAAAGTAAGGCGAGATAAATGCCAGATAGGGGTCCCCAGTGTGGAATTCCTGGGATTCCTTATCGATGAGGCAGGAATTCACCCCACTGAAGCAAAAATTAAAGCTATAAAGGAAGCCCCGACACCCAAGAACAAAGCAGAACTGCAAGCATTCTTAGGGTTGCTAAATTTCTATGCTGTTTTTTTGCAGCAGAAAGCAACCGTTGCTGAACCACTCCATAGGCTTTTGGGGAAGGCGACCACGTGGACTTGGGGACAAAGAGAGGCCAACGCTTTCCAGGCTGTAAAAGAGCTATTATCTTCAAAAAGTCTCCTCGTCCAATACAATACCACATTGCCTTTAAGACTCACGTGTGACGCCTCCCCTTTTGGGGTGGGGGCGGTCCTGAGCCACACATTCCCAAATGGCTCAGAAGCTCCAATTGCTTTCTACTCAAAGACTCTTTCTCCCGCTGAGAGGAACTACAGTCAACTAGACAAAGAAGCTTTAGCAGCAGTAGCGGGCATCAAAAGATTCCACGATTACTTGTACGGTCGAACATTTGAACTAGTCACCGACCACAAACCTTTACTTGGACTGCTAGCAGGGGACAGACTAACTCCACAATACATGTCCCCACGAATGATCCGTTGGTCCATCTTCCTGGCCAGCTACAATTACACACTCTGCCACAAACCAGGAAAGGACATTTCACATGCGGATGCCCTAAGCCGTTGCCCAGACCCGGAATTTGTCACAGATCCAGCTCCTGTGGCCAACATCCTGCTCATAGATATTGAACACACCAGCCCAGTGACAGCCAAAGACATCGCAGAACACACCACCAAAGACCAGGTACTGAGTAAAGTTATGAACTGGGTGCTGAGGGGGTGGCCACAGGACATAGGAGAGGAAGAATTCCGAACTTTTAAAACTAAACAACAAGAGCTATCAGTAATCAAGGGTTGTTTACTCGGGGGGGGGGGAAAGAGTAATAGTACCCCAAACCCTAAGGAAAAGAGTAATTAGAACATTGCATGAGGGTCACCCAGGCATTGTTAGGATGAAAGCCTTAGCTAGAAGTTATTTATGGTGGCCACAGCTAGATCAGGACATTATGGAATGGGTGGCCACTTGTGACCCATGCCAAGAATCAAGGCCAGCACCACCCAGAACCACACCATGTGAATGGGAAACCCCAAGGGGGCCATGGTCAAGGGTCCACATAGACTTTGCGGGACCAATAGCGGGACAATCCTTCCTAATAGTAGTAGATGCCTACTCCAAATGGCTAGAGGTAGTCCCCATGATAGCCACCACGACGAGCACCACCATCAGGGCACTCAGGAAGTTATTTGCGACCCATGGGCTTCCAGACGTCCTGGTCTCAGACAACGGACCCCAGTTAACGGCCAGGCAGATGGAACTTTTCCTCGCGAACCTGGGCATATGGCACGCGCTAGTCTCTCCATTTTCACCAGCGAGTAATGGGCAAGCAGAACGAATGGTCAGACTGACCAAAGAGACTCTCACAAGAATGGGCCCGGGAGATTGGCAAGAGCGAGTAGACCAGTTCTTGCTCGCCCAACACATAACGCCTTGTGCCGCGACAAACAGGAGCCCGGCAGAGTTATTAATGGGCAGGAAACTCAGAGCAACGTTAGACAGACTGAACCCCAATTACTCTAGGGAACCCCCATCAGCAATGCCAGTCCCAGAGAGGGTATTCAGGACAGGAGACTTAGTGTTCGCCCGAAATTATACAGGCGATACCAAATGGATGAAAGCCACAATAACTGGTTATCGGTCCAAAATCATATAAACTTAGACTAGAGGATGGCCGGGAGTGGCGTAGGCACATAGACCAACTGAGACAGAGAATAGGGACCTCTCGGCTCCGCCAGCCAGAGACCGAACCCGAGGGAGACACTGAGTGCTGTCGGGCTCTGCCCCAAGAACAATACAATTACACCGAGACGACGACAGATAGCCCCAACAGAGGCCTCTCAGAGGACGACAATGCCAGAGGGGAGTCTGCAGCCACCAGATCCGGAGGTTGGTTCCCGATCCTTCCGTCGGATGCCAGAGGAACTGCTGCAGGCATGTCAGCGCAGCTCAGAAACTCTGAAGAAGCTGAACTGCGCAGATCCCGTAGGGTTATCAAGCACCCATTACACTTACGGGATTATGTTGCAAGGATCAATGCAGTGGTTGGGTGATCCAGAAACCCAGGGGGGAGGGGTGTTACGTACGGAGGTACGTTTCCCCAAGTTGCGAGTAGCTCACTGATTGGCTAATCGTGGGCGGCAATCTTGAATGGATGTCAGTGGCTGACCGCCCCCATGCAAAGCCCTTAAAAGCGGCTTTGCATGGAGCCGGCCGGCATTCTGATTTGGCTTCAGCTGTGAACTAATAAAATACTGAACTGTTACGGCGGCTCCGATCCTTTGTAATGCAAATCTAACATTAGATATTTACATTACGATTCATAGCAGTAGCAAAATTAGAGTTATGAAGTGGCAACGAAAATAATTTTATGGTTGGGGGTCACCACAACATGAGGAACTATATTAAGGGGTCGCGGCATTAGAAAAGTTGGGAACCACTGCAATAGAGGATCCTTTAGATAATTTGCAGAATGCCTATTAGACAATGCTTGTTTATCCCGCCTTGAAAAACTGTATAAAAGCTTGTTGAATCTTTTGTTTGTTCTGGGTCCTGGCATTTTGCTGGCTGGGGCCTCTTTTGCTGAAGTGCTTCAATAAAAGGGGAAAAAACCCTGCACCTCATGTCTGGTGTTCTTCATCAGCTTTGGTACCAGGTTCAGACCTGACTTGGGGACAATATCCTTTCTCTTATCCCTTCCCCAAAGAAGTGGGACAATTCAAAACAACAAAACAAATTTTATTTTGAAATTTTTATATGTTTTTAGTCAAATATGTCTTCCCATCTGCAATTTGTCAATGCAAGGAAACTGGCAGGAGAGGGAGGAGCCACTCCAGTAGATAATTTAATCAGTCCTAACTTTAGCTAGCTGGGTTCAATTAATTCCTGGTTAATTTACTGTTATTATTATCAGATGTGCTAATTAAGAGGAAGAAACTGCAAACCCACAACCAGAGGCTTTCTCTAGCTTTCCATTTTTGAGGTCACCCAGGATTTAAAAGAAACTCCTTATTTGCACCCAAATCTACAAATGTTTATGTGCAATTTTTATAAATCTTTCCTGAGGTTTGGAAAAGTCTGAGGAAAAGCTGGAGCCCTCTTGTATAAGAAGACCAAGAGAAGCAATTATGAACAACTGTTGCAAGGAATATTAAAGGTAATATTAATCAATTCTACCTTTATATTTTTTTGGGGGGGGAACTATTGTAAGAAATGAGTGGTGTGCATAGATAGGGAAAGCTGCCATGCTTACAAATTGTTTTATAATTGTATGCTTGTAAGAAAATTAATACTGTAGTGTAGATAGAAAGGGGGTTTTGAGGAAGGGATTTCCTTGGAGTCAAGGAAAAGGCAAACTTTTATAAGAGAACAGATTGGTCTAGTACCTCTAGTTAGTAGTTAACTTCTAGTAGCAGGCTAGAAAATAAAAGAAAGAAAATAAAAGAACTTTCTAGTAGCAGGCTAGAAAATAAAAGAATGTGAGTTCAATCCTGCCTTAACCATGAAAGCCAGCTTGATGACTTGGGGAAGTCATTCTCTTTTAGCCCTAGAAAGGCAGCATTTCTGCTCCCCCACCCCCAGCCATTATTGCCTAATCTGCTGTGCTGCCTCAAAGACAAACTTGCATTTCAGCCTCTAATAGTAATTTCCTCATCTGCCTTGCACAGAAAATTCCAGCATTGTTGGCTCCATGCAGGCCAGTTTTTAAAAAAGGTGTATGACTGTTTCCCTTTTACCTATGTTTTATCTTTAAAAATCCTAAATAGGTAATGAGAGCACGGTTATGGGTTTCATCTTTTTCCCTTAACATGGTCTTTGATAAGGGTGAAAACAGAAGAAAAACCAAGTTTGGCAATATTTGATAGAGTTTCCATGGATAAATATAGTCTATCTCAAATAAGAAAAACATTCTAACTCTTTGCTCCAGAAGCAATCCATGTAGCCTCCCAGCTCTGCAAGATCTCATTCTGGGAAATTATTAAGAAATGAGAAAGTATTAAATACCTTTGTAATGCAAATAAAGGCTGAGGCCCAAATCTTGCCTTAGACCAGAGGTGGCCAAACTATGGTTCTTTGAGGACCTGTGGACTTCAACTCCCAGAATTCCTGAGCTAACCATGCATGCATGGCTGGCTCAGGAATTCTGGGAGTTGAAGTCCACAGATCCTCAAAGAACCATAGTTAGGCCACCCCTGCGGGCTTAGACTATAGGTGAATGTAAATAGTTCTATCATAGTATGGGGGCCTGCCATTTGACACAGTGCCCTCCACATGGGAGTTCCATATATTGCTACAATTATGCTAGCCTCTCTTGATTTTTCTTTTGTGGGTAGTAAAAATCAGCCTAGCAGCTTCATCTTATATTGCATGGTTATGTAATTAATCTTAATAAGGTTCAAGAACCAACTGTGGCTAGTTGAGATTATCATTTAAATCTGGAACCTTTTCTATCCCTCACATTGTACATTCACCTTTTCTGGAATCTCTTTCGACTTTGGAATTGAACCATTCATATATTTTACCAACAGGGAAAAAGAAATATGTGGAATTACGGCAAAAGAAGGCAAAAATTTCAGATTATGGTAAGCTATGGTACATGTTTCCTCCACATGAGATTTGCCTGCACCTTGTGGCAACAGGGCTGAGGCCCAAAGCAGGTGACTTACCAGCTTATGAGGTTGCAAACAGCCCAAGCCAGTTTGCGGATCAATTTTTTTTCTCCACAGCTAATCTGCCTCCTGTCTGATCATGGGTCATTAAAGGAGTGGAAACCACTTTGAAATCAAGCCATCCTGAACTCCAATCAATGATTTGCTGACCATCCCCCAATCTATGCCTAATAGAGAACCTTCCCCCAAGTGAAGCTTTGCACACCTCATGTGTGGAAAGAACATGCTTTCCTGTTTATGAACGCAGCTGAGAGAGCTACATGAACAGACCTGAAAAATGTCCAATATCAAAATGGAACCTGAATGGCACTCAATAACCTTGGCAGTACAACGTATAGAACAGAGTGAGTGTTAATAGAAACCCGACTCCCTCACAATAATGGCCAATAGTGGCCTTTTGATTCAGTAGATTTCAATAGAAACTTATCAGGAGACATTGCAGTTACTCCAGAAAGAGTTTTCTAAGCTACTGAAAACTGGACATGATTAGCATCCAACAAACAAACTGCCTCCCTGATCTGCTGATTACCACAGATGCCCAGACCAACCTACATTGCCATCACTGAACAACTTAATTCATACTATGACTCACTCTATGTTAAGTTAAAGATACAGGGAGATAATGAAAAAAGGGGTATTCATATGTATATTTATAATTATTGGTATGTTTTAATATGTGCATTTATTCTACATGTACCATGTATTCACAATGCATATGGCCAAACAAGATGTTAGTGAATTTCATCAGGTGAAATTCCAAGGAATACTTTGTAGAAGACTATGTGTGGCAGATTGTGAAGATTATAACTTGTTGGGATAACTGGACTTGTATGTACCCTTTTCACCTTTTATGAGAAACTTATTTTTCTCCTTAAAAAAATTACTCCACAGAACAAAGAGGATTGCATAGCTTGAAGCATGCTACTAACCACTGCACAATGTTTTGCTTCTAATCAATTAACCCCTCTTCCTAAATATGTTTTCCTTATGATGTTACAAATAGACAAAAGGTATGGTTATAAGCGACAACTGTAAATAATGTAGAAATGCATAGTTTCTAGTTGCAAAAGTTTCCTGGAAAAGCTGGTAAGTGATAATATCAAAGTCCTTTAAACAGAGCAAACATAAGAATTAAACACTTCAAATTGTAAACACACACTAGCAAACACAAAAATACAAAACAGCAACACAAAACAAGATGACCCAGATTGGATCCTACACACAAGCAAACACAAAACCCAATTAACATAATATTAACATAATTATAATGCTCACAATTCAAATGAAGAGATTCAATCTACATTGTTACTCTGAGTCAACTCACTCGGAGTTGACGCCCCTCAAGTGTCAGATATTAGAATCAACATGCACCTCAAACCCACACCAAATATGAGTCTATCTATAAAACAACCCCTCTATGCCCCATTTTCTCTGTAGCTATCCCCAGAGGCAAACCTTTGCTTTGGAGAATAAATAAATATTTATTCATTTGGGAATAAATCTTTATTTATTTCCAATTAAATGTCTGGATTTCATTTTGATTTGCTCCTGTACAACCCTGGCTCAAGTTGGAACCCCAAATTATTCTTCTGACATTGTAAATCCAGACAAAACTTGTTTTATGATTTTGTAACAGATGCTTAAAGCATACAGACTTACTGTAGTTATCTTATTTTAAACACATCACACGATGAAAACACTTTTGCAGTGTTACAAAATGAAGTATTTTTCTTGAATCTTAAATTAAGTATGAGATGAAATATATTTAAATATTTTATGTAGGCGGCGGATGCAAAAATAGAAATCAAGATTTACTAGATTCTAACTACTGGCCAGTTAAGAAATAACTTTTTTTTATTTCTTCTTGGTCCATACTTTCAAGAAATACGGATATTAAAATAAAAGAAGTGTGGTTATCTATTTATAGATTATTATTTACTTTTAAAAATACTTCTCATACTTGCAGTATAGTAATGACTGGTATAATGTTAACAAGTATTAAATTGATTCAGTACAATTCTTATTTTTAATATATTACTGAAATTCTAGATATACTTGTGCCAAATGCTATATTCTATGCAGCTTTCTGGTTATTTTGTTTGACAGATACAATGAAACACCACTATATCTATAAAATATGTAAACAAAGGGTGGTGGGGACATGATAGAACAGAGTTTTAATGACACTGAATGTACTGAGCAATTGGAGCACTCCGATGCTTTGAGCCCAGCTCCTGTCTCTTTTCCCTAGCTCCTGCCCACCTAGCATTTAGAAAATATTGTTTGCAAGAAGATAGATAGGTGCCGCCATTATTAGAAAATGCTGGATGTATTCTGTGTGGGGAGCTGGAACCTGTTTTGGATTTCCCAGACGTGATCGGCAGAAGATCGGTGGAAGAAAACACCTGGATGAGCTGACTTCCTTTGAGAAAGCTGCAGGCCACCTGGTATGAAGCTAGTTCACCCCCTTGTGATGCACCGGTGTAACAAACTGGTATAACAAACAGACTAGTAACTGTCGGCTGTCAGGACTTCTACTGTGTGCTTAACATTGTAGCCTCCCTGGCCTAGTATGCCATATGCTAAATAAATAAATAAAGGAGTGGTAATTACTATATGTCATGGGTGAAATACTACCAGTTTGGCCTGTTCGGGCATACCGTTAGCTGCGGCCGCCGGTGATTTGGAGAACCGGTAGCAGCGGCTGCGCGAGGCTCCACCCACCCGCCTCAACGTCATTTTCTATTTTTTAACCCTCTGTGCATGCACAAAGCATTCTGCGCATGCGCAGAGCGAAAAAGCGTGTGCGAGAGCGGAGCGAGGGTGAAAAAGCGTGTGCTGCACTTCCGAACCGGTAGGGAAGATAAGTAGATTTCACCGCTGCTATAGGTGTATTATACCACTCCTTAAATTTGATTTCAAAAGGTGGTACTGAGTATGTGATTGTAGCATCTGTCTGCCAGTCTTGAAAGCAGCCATGTCTTTACCCAGGATTGTATAGCAGTTATATTATCAGAAGATATATAAAAATTAATGAATTAATCCCCCTGTAGCATTTTTATACTATTAAATACTATGCCCTAAATAATACCATTATACTTTTTAATGTACTATATCTGTCATGCTGTAAAGTTGTTTTTGGAAATGTTTCCAGTGAACATTTTATGTCATCAAGATGACTTAAGTGAGTATAGGTTACATAGATTCATAAGCAAATACATACATACATAATGCCTTATTAGATTGTGAGCAATTGTTTCACATTTGTACATTTGTATGCCAATGATGCTACAAAGCCCTGAATGTGTATTTTTTTGGTAATAAAAATAGCATTGGAATCTACTGTATGTGTAGGAAAAGAAATAGCAGAATCTGGGGTTGGATTGAAAAAGAGATCAGCTTAGAATCCTTATGTAACCATAAGTGAACTAAGTCCTGGCTAGAGAGAACTAAGTTGTCAGCCCTGAAGCCATTTTGGTAGCATCTTCAGAGCTGCCACACCAAGGCCGGGTGAACAAATGGTGGTGGTGGGGAATAACACACTTCTTAATTTTCTTGGCATATAGTGCAAAAAATATAGCAAAAAACCCTGCAAAATTCTACTTAGATGTACATCAGGGGTGTCAAACTCAAGGCCCGTGGGCCGAATCCGGCCCGCGGAGTGTTTACATCTGGCCCGCAGGGTTGCCCTAGAAACAGCGAAGGACTGGCCCACAGTGCCTCCGCCAGTGAAAACGGAGCTCAGGCACCCACAGCACGTGTGACGTAAAGCAGGCCACGCTCACTGTGGCCACACCCACCCCAGCCCCCTGAGGTAAAACACAATTCTGATGGGACCCTCAATGAAATCGAGTTTGACACCCCTGATCTACATGGCTATGAAATTATTTTTCCCAGTATCAGAGAGATTGGGTCTTTTTCAATTGTAGTACAAGTAGTCTTCAATTTGTAACAGTTCATTTAATGACTTTTCAAAGTTACAATGGCACTGGAAAAAGTGTCATGACTGTTTTTCACACTTATGACTGTTGCAGCATCCCCATGGTTACATGATCAAAATTTGGACTCTTGGCAACTGGCTCATATTTATGATGGTTGCAGTGTCCTGGGGTCATGTGATCACCTTTTGTGACTTTCTGACAGTCAATGTGGAATTCAGATTCAATTAACAGCCATGTTACTAATTCCTCACTTAACAACTGTGGCAAAAAAGTTGTAAAATGCGGCAAAGCTCATTTAATTGTCTTGCTTAGTAACCGAAATTTTTGGCTCACTTGTCATAAGTCGAGGACTATTTTTCCAATACTTTATTTTCAAAAACAAAATTTCTAGCATTTTTTCACAAATGCAGGATCTTTTTAAATCAAGTGTTAATCCATTGATTGCAACAGGAATTAACAGATAACAGATAACAGATTAACAGAGTTAATCTGACCTTGCAGGTCATCTAGTCCAACCCCCTGTCCAAGCAGGAGACGCTACATCTGCCTCTTGATTGAGCATGATATCATGGATTGAGGGAGAGTGACTGTCAACTTTCTAATCTGGTGCTTTAACTACCTGACCAAATTGGCTCTTTGAATTTTCAAGAATGTATGCTGACAATAATATAGATTCCATAACACTGAGCCTTGTAAATTTTACCATACGCACATATGATAACTCATTTGATCTATAGATTATGCTAAATTGTAGATTTGAAAGAGTTGGATTGAAGCTGCTGCTGGAATTAGGAAATAAATATATTTAAATCATTGACTAAATTGACAGAAAGGAAAGCAGGCAATTTACTATGTCACAATACATAAACGTTTGCATGACTACTGTTGCAAAAACAGTCCAATCTTTTTAAAAAAATGACATGCCAGTTGCAAAGATAAAAAACCAGATATTTGATGGATGGACGACATGAGGTCAAAAAGAAGACATGTCTTACAGGTAGTCTTTGACTTACAACCATTCATTTAGTGACTGAAATTACAGCGGCACTAAAAAAAATTATGATCAGATTTTCTCTCACGACCATTGTTGCATCCCCATGGTCATGTGATCAAAATTCCAGTGCTTGGCTACTAGCGTGTATTTAGGACAGTTCAACTGTCCCAGGATCATGTGATCACCATTTGTAATCTTCCCAGCTGGCTTCTGACAAGCAAAATCAATGGGGGAAGTCAGATTCGCTTAATTACTGCATGATTAACTTAACTGCAATGATTTGCTTAACTCTGGCAAAAATGGTTTGTAAAATGAGACACAACTCAATTACTGAGTCACTGAGCAACAGAAATTTTGGGCACAATGATGATCATAGTTTGAGGACTATGTTTACTTTTTATGGGCATCTAGTAATCCTATTAATACTTCAACTTTGATTCTGTGGTTCAGTTTTTAATAAATTTGTATAATAACTAATAATTGCAATGCTGCTGCTATGAAGGGAGAGTGGAATATATGTTGTGGAGTTCGATGTTATAAGTCATCCAGAGTCCCCTGTTAGTTGGGCACCATATACATTTGTATAATAAATAAAATAAATCTTGGGACCACTTATCCACAAACTGCAGTGGTTTTGTGTAGATGGATATTTGTTATTTAACTGGTGGATGCCAGCTGAAATTGTGACGCTCCAAGATGCAAGCCTCCTTGCTTTCCTAATTTCAACACTACTGTAACATCCAAACCCACATGCTCTCTAATGAGAATGATGCTTGCTTGTTCTGCAGAGATAGATTGTAGGTAGCCTATCACCTGACAGAATTTAAAATTAGGAGGATTAGATTTGTCAATTCCTGACTGAAACGATCTAGTCCTAAAAGCAATGTTTTTTCAACTTGGGCAACTTTTAAGATATATGCAGTTTGGCAGATCGAATCTCACCAGGCTCAAGGTTGACTCAGCTTTCCATCCTTCCGAGATCGGTAAACTGAGGATCCAGATTGTTGGGGGGC
Organism: Diadophis punctatus similis; assembly: GCA_023053685.1. NCBI lineage: Eukaryota > Metazoa > Chordata > Lepidosauria > Squamata > Dipsadidae > Diadophis > Diadophis punctatus. Next base: position 28,964,262 of record JALIGW010000007.1, on the reverse strand, counting down.
AATAAACCTCTTAGAGAGGGCTGTAAAGCACAATGAAGCGGTATATAAGTGCTATAGCTATATGAACTTCAACTCCCAGAATCCCTCAGGCAGCATGCGTTAATTGGAGAATTCTGGGAGTTGGAGTCCTTCACATCTTAAAGTTAGCCAGGTTGAAAAACGTTATCATATGGACAAAATGAGGGTCGCAGTTAAACCCTAGCCCCCATTCAGGCTACTAAAGCCGAGAGCACGGCATCCGTAACTTGTGGCTCTCCACGGGCTGCGGACAAACTTTGAAAGCCCTCCCCCCCCACCCCCCGTCTTTTTGGTCTCGCCAAAGAGGGCCGGGCCGCCAGTAGGCGCTTCCTCCTCGCCTTCCTTTCGCGTGAGTTTAAATGTAGAGCAGAAGTGCAGAGCGGAGGAGGAGAAAGGGAGGAGTCGCTTGCTTCCTCTTCAGCCACTGTTTTGACTGAACTTCAGGAGACGCGCCGAAAGGCCTCGGAGAAGACTGACGAGCGCCGTGAGGGCATGAGATAAGGTGAGGAGAGCCTAAGAGCAGCTCGGCGAAGTCTGGCCTGAACCCGCGAGCAGACGGGTGGTGGTGGGGGGTCCCCGAGAGGCGTCAAACCATGAGTGGGACTGCGAGCGGGGAAAGACTTCGGCATAGTGGGGAAGCTCCCCCTGTCCTCGGCCCTAGTTCTCCAGGGCCCCTGTCGCTGAAGGAGGGTCGTTGTTACCCTGCTTTTCTTTCTGAACTCGCCTTAACTTTCGCTCTCCAGCCCGCCAGCTTCTGGGGGCTGGACCTGGTAGAGCGCCATCGGTTTGCTGGCAACAAAAAACTCTTTGCACTAAGGCTCAGAGTCGGAGCTTGGTGCCCTTAATGGTAGTACACAGAAAAACGCTGGGCGTTCTTGAGTATAAACAAATAAAATAAAATAAATAAATACTTAACTCTCTTCCATTGACAATATTTACCATGGAAGAACTAACTATAAATGACTCGCGACTAGGACCTCGGGCACAAACATGCCTTAAAACATGGGAGCTTCCCCTATGGAATAGATCAGTGGGGCTTTTTTTTTAATGAATAAATAAATAATGTGAACATTAGCGTTCTCACCACCACCACCAAAGAGCCTTTCCTAGGCTTCGCAATCAAAATTATTTCCCAGCCTGTGTTGAAAAAAATGCAATCGTATTAAAATCCCATTGAATTGTCGTGAGAAGTGGCAGCAAATGTGGGGTCAGTTTTAATTTTCAATATGGTAAATATCAGTATTATATAACCCATGCAAACCAAAGCTCTTTTGGAATTTTTCATAATTTTTAAAAGTGAGACGGGTCCCGAGAGAAAAAAAAAGTTTAAGAAATTTTGTTCTGAACTGACTCCCTAAAAGTTCATGAGATCAGTTGGGATAATACCGAGATCCTGTTTTCCAATTTGAGTGTGTTTCTTTCAACTATCCTCATTCTAAACCAGGATGGGCAATTGAATAATCAGTCTGAAAGGCACAAAGTGAACCCAAATCTCAGCAGGTGGTTTTTCCCCCGTGTTTCCCCCCCCCCCTTTACATTGTAATAATGGGGCAGAATAAGTTCAGCAGTAACACCACAGGTGCATTTTCTAATTCTCTTGGAAAAGTACACCTGAACTTTTAATGTACCATGATAAGCAACAGTGAAACTGGGTAGGGCTGTTAAGTTGCTGGTAAACAAAAGGAATGGAAATAATTAGGGCAAAGGTTTCTTCTAATATAAATGCAATATATTGCTGAAAACACTATGCCACATCCTTAATTTGGGCATGTAGCACATGACTTGGAGACAAAAACCAGAATGTGCACATTCTTACTCTACAGCAATTGCAACTTACAGATTCATAAATTAGCAATACTTTGTGCCCCAGCCAAGGATATAATACAAGAGCAATATGGTTATATTGGTTATTTGATTCAGATATTTTTTATGAATTGTAGCATTTTAATAGTTAAAGCTACTCTGAATAAAGGTAGATGCTTTAAGTTTAAAACATAGTGTTTGTATTTGACCAAGATGCAGTGTTCTTTAGAGGAATAATGCCTTTTTTTCAGTAACTGCTGCTAGTATTTCTAGATATTTTTTATGAATTTCTGGGTTATAGAAAATTCTGAAACTTTGGGTTACAAAAACAATATAAAATTTGACATATGCTCCAGGTTTGAAATTAGGAAGAAAACAAGAGAAAATGAATAGTGGGAATTTAGTAGTTTTAAACCAGCAAGACATAAAGACTAACGTGGAGGATGCAGAGAATCTGAAATTGTATAATGGAGAAGGGCAGGAGCAGAGCAATAATGAAAAAAGCAGTTATAGTAAGCCTTTGCAACTCATTAAAAAATTAGTATAAATACTTAAAAGGACTAACTTTATTATAGTTGCTAGCCAATTTTATCTAGCAGTTTTTATAACTTAACGTTTACATTGACAGTAAGAAAAAATGGACATATGCGAAAAATGAACTTCAAAGACACATGAAAATGTATTATCAAAAAACTATGTTATTCTGCAATTAAATTGCACCTTTATGTAAGTTTATACAAAAATAGATAAAAATAGAAAAATAACAATGGCACACACAGTTCAAATGGTTAAATATTCTTCCAGTTAAGAGCTGTAATGATAAAATGTTTAAATATATTTTTGAACCATTGTTCTTATTAATCAAAAGTATATATTTGCAGACCTGATGAAATATGATCTATCACACCTCAGAGGTGTGACTTTGAACTTTTAACTATATCAGCAGAATTAATACTGATTTCTATTTTTTGAAAAGAAAAGCTGTTTGATTTGTTAACTTGCAGAAGAGGAAACTTGTAGTCTTGTAAAATTTTAAAGAATTGCAAGGAATGTTGTCTGTTTTCTTGAAGCTGCTAATTGTAGATGTAGAGGTCTGATCCTACATAGCACTCTTAAACATGATGATTAATTACGATGATTGTGTGCAATCAAGTAATTTTTGACTCCTAGTGACTACAGGTAGTCCTTGAGTTACGAATGTAATGGAGCATGTCCATTCCATCCGTAACTCAAGAATTCGTGGGAATGAATTTCATACCTTGAACAACATCACTCCCTGCTTTCACCCATTTAATGTGTGGGCGAATGCGTGGCTCATTAAGTGAACATGAGACATCTTGGGGTAGGGAAGGCCATAAGGGGCCTAGTGGGGAAACAGGCCACCTTCTTCAGACCACCCAAACCCTCCTCAACCCACAGATACCTAATTCTTCCTCCCCTGGGGTTTCCATAATTGCTTCCCCCCCATTCTGTCATGCCGGTGACTTACCTTATGAAGATCTGTCTCTTCAGCCTGTTTCTTTGCCTGCTCCCTCCTTTCTCATCAGCAAAGGGCTTGACAAGGCCTCTGGTGCTGAGAAAACAGCCCCGTAAGGCCACGTGTGGCCTTTCGGGGCTGGTTTCTTGGCGCCGGAGGCTTTGTCAAGCTGATCTCCGGCAAGAAAGCAGTCGCAGACGGCCCACGTGGTCTTTCGGGGCTGCTTTCTTGGTGCCACAGGCCTTGTCAAACTGATTTCCAGTGAGAAAGCAGCCGCAGAATGCCACAAGCAGCCTTTTGGGGCTGCTTTCTCATTGACAAAGCACTTGAGGATTGCGTCCCTGTAGGCTTCGGCAGCCCTTTGCGAAAAGCCTTTGCTGGTACGAACAGGGCTTTGGAGGGCTGCGCCCGTTCCTCCCAAACTCTACTGGTGCCAACAAAGGCTTTTTGCAAAGGGCTGCCAAAGCCTACAGGAACACAATCTCCCTGCAGGCCTCAACAAGGAAACGACAAATGGAGAGAAGGCCTGACGGACCAAAGCCTTCCCTCCATTTGCAAATGTCCTGGCCTCAATTCTCAGAGAATAGACGCCTAAAGTGCATTATGTTGGAATACTGCCCTACAGCCCAGTCTCCGAAGGGAGGGGATCATGCTCTGCTTCAGTATGTCACAGTACATGTTGGCATTCATGGTTCCTTCAATGAACTGTAGCTCTCCAGTGCCGGCAGCACTCATGCAGCACCCAGACCATGACATTCCCACCACCATGCTTGACTGTAGGCAAGATACACGTGTCTTTGTACTCCTCACCTTGTTGCTGCCACACACGCTTGACACTATCTGAACCAAATACGTTTATCTTGATTTCATCGGACCACAGGACATGGTTCCAGAAATCCATGTCCTTAGTCTGCTTGAATGCAGCAAACTGTTTGCGGGCTTTCTTGTGCATCATCTTTAGAAGAGGTTTCCTTCTGGGACGACAGCCCTGCAGACCAATTTGATGCAGTGTGCAGCGTATGGTCTGAGCACTGATAGGCTGATCCCCCACCACTTCAACCTCTGCAGCAATGCTGGCAGCACTCATACGTCTATTTCCCAAAGCCAACCTCTGGATATGATGCTGAGCATGGGCACTCAACTTCTTTGGTCGACCATGGCGAGGCCTATTCTGAGTGGAACATGTCCTGTTAAACCGCTGTATGGTCTAGGCCAACGTGCTGCAGCTCAGTTTCAGGGTCTTGGCAATCTTCTTATAGCCTCTAGGCCCGTGATGGCGAACCTATGGCACGCGTGCCCAAAGTGGCACGCGGAGCCATGTCGCCTGGCACGCGTGGCATCGCCCATTCCTCTTCAGGGTTTCCGGTGCACGCATGCGCACCGGCCAGATAGTCTTCTGGTTACTGGTGCGCATGCAAGCTCAATGATCAACTGGCCTTCACATGTGCAGCAGTGCCAGAAACCGGAAGAACAGCCGGCCAGCTAATTGTCACGCATGCATGCGTGCCAGTAACCAGAAGATTAGCTGGGCCAGTTGCCAGCCAGGAGCGCTGCGGCCAATCGCTTCCCTGTGCCCGCCCGCCTTGTCATCGCCACCGTGAGGAAAGGCCCTGAACCTGCGCTGCTTGGGATCCACGTGGGCTGCTGCAGGGGGAAGCCAGGCATGGCTGGCTGGATGCTGCCCGGAGCGAGACGCTAGCAGGAGGATGAGGAGCCACCGCTGCTTCTTTGCCAGCACAAAGGGTCTGCTTTCGCAGCCTGCCGCCGCCCTCTCTGCCCCGCCGGCTACTCCTGCCACTGTCAGGGAAACACTGACACCAGGGGAGAGGGGGTGGCAAGGACGGGTGGGCCGGGGCTTTCCTGTCTCTCCGCCCGAGCAGGCTTCTGCTGCGGTCTCAAGCCTCCGGTGGGAAGGGAGAAGCCCCAGCCCACTGTTCCTACCCCCCCCCCCACGCTTGGCGGTGGCTGTTCTCACACTGCCATTTCCACGGCGGCTGCAGGAACAGCGGGCTGGGGTTTCTCCCTCCCTCCCCGCTGGCACCTTCTCCTACTGGCTGCGAGGGGCGAGAAGCAGAGGTGGGATCCTACCTCTGATTGCCGGTGCGGTTAATTGCTGACTTCGCGGCAGAGCCAAAGACTCTGCTGGAGCCTGCTCCCGTTCGCGGAGCGGGAGCCTTTCCCGGGCGCTTTCCGCACCTGCATGGATGCCGCCAATTGCGTTCTTTTGCCCTCTGCGCATGGGGCCATGCGCGGAGGGCAAAAGAACGCCATTGGCGGCATCCATGCGGGCGGGGAAAGCGCCCGGGAAAGGCTCCCGCTCCGCGAATGGGAGCAGGCTCCAGCAGAGTCTTCGGCTCTGCCGCGAAGTCAGCAATTAACCGCACCGGCAATCAGAGGTAGGATCCCACCTCTGGCGAGAGGGCACATTGGAACCCATCAGAGGAAAAGGAGCAGAGCTGCCAGCCATCCTTGGACTTTCCTGTCTCCCTGCCCGAGCGGGCTTCTGCTGCATCCACAAGGGAGGGAGGGAGAAGCCCCAGCCCACTGTTCCTGCAGCTGCCGTGGAAACGGCAGTGTGAGAACAGCCACCGCCAAGCACGAGGGGGGGAGGAACAATGGGCTGGGGCTTTTCCTTCTTGCCGGCGCGAACGGCCATCGCGCAAGTTTGCTGAAGTTTGCACCGCTTGCTTGGAGTTGGTCTGGAAAGGAAAAAAGCCTCTGGTGGTGAGGGAGGGAAACGATGGCCAAAGGGAGGAGGCAATCGCCACAGCCCTGGGGACCTGCACGACCGGTGGAGTGAGAGAGGTGGTGGGGCCGAGAGTGCTGCTGTTGGCCAGGGAATGGCGGCCCTCAGCGGGGAGGAGCCTAGGCTAGGCTGCGTGTTTGGAGCTTCCCCAGCCAGCGCATGGCACTCAGAAGAGATCGGAGGGCAGGCTCCTTTTGGGTGGGCGATCACTGTTGGGTCACATGGTTCAGTGGGGAGGCTAACATAGGGAGACCCGTTCGGAGGGACCTGGGTGGGGCGAGTCCTGCCTAATTCGGCTGTGTTTTTTCCTTTCCAGACCAGCTCCAAGCAAGAGGTGCAGGCGGCAGCAAAAGAGCTGCTGAAGTTTGTGCACAGTTTGCTTGGAGCTGGTCTGGAAAGGAAAAATAACAGCCGAATTAGGCAGGACTCGCCCCGCCCAGGTCCCTCCAAACGGGTCTCCCGATGTAGCCTCCCTGGTGAACTACCCCAGTGATCGCTCACTCAAAAGGAGCCTGCCCTCCGATCTCTTCCGAGCCGCCTGCTCTTTCCTGCATGAACGAGCTGGGGGCGAGAAAAGTGCTTCCCCTCTACCTGCATGCTGTTACCGGCTCTGCACACACAAACACACACACACACACACATACACACACACACACACACACACACACACACACGACCAACAAGATGCTGCTACCCGGGGCCACTGGCCGCTACCTGGGTGTAGAGGTGTGTGAAGAGCCAGTAACAGCATGCAGGTAGAGGGGAAGAGCTTTTCGTGCACCCAGCTCATTCAAAAGTTTGGTGCAGGTATTTCATTACCCAAATTAGGTAACATCAGTGCTAGAAAGGAATGGGGTTGGAGGAGGGGAAGGGAAGGGGGAGGAGAAGGATCCACGTTGGAGGCTGTTTGCGCTGGCAAAGTGATGCTGTCCCTTTGCTGCTCCTCCCAACCTCTTCCTTATCCTACAAGAGAGTTTCAGCTACCTGATCCTCGGGGTGCTATCTGAACTAAGAGGTCTACATTGGAAAGCGGCTGTCAGAGACTTATAAAGGGAAGGTGTTTCGACTTCAAAGGGGTTGGCGAAAGAGAGGGAAGCGCCGTTCCTTCCTTTCTTGGCTGTGAAGTCTTGGCACCAAACTTTCGAATGAGCACTGTAATTAAAAGCCAGAAGCCAGATGGGCAATGACCCGCCTTGATATTTCTGGCTGAAGGAACCACTTGGCTCCACCTCGCCTTGGCCGGTGATGGATGCGGGAGATGTGGCCCTACAATGCTGACATATGACCTGTCTCCGCCGGTCCAGCTGCCTTCCTCCAAGTTTCTCCCGAGACCCTTTGTGTGAGAAGGCAGATCTAGGGAGGAAAGGAGGGGTGTCTTTCCATGGGCGGCAGGCAAAGGGGGGCAAGGTGGCTTCACTTGTAGAGCTCAGCCGTGCCTGTAGAAGAGTAAAGTCTTGTTTCTTTGCATGTAAAAGCAGCCAAAGGCGTTCGCTTAGCCCGTAAATAGAATGGAATGGTTGTATGTGTTTATGTGTCTGTATTTTCTACGTTTACAATACACATGACGATTCAACGAACCCAGTTATTTTCCTTTTGGGAAAGGAGACTTTTAAAAAAGGTGTGAGCGGCTCCCTCTTTCTCCAGATTTCACAGCTGTGTGCATGGTGGCGGCCAGCACAAGAGAAGCAGAGGCAGTGGTGCTGGTAAAGTTACGTAGGCAAGTCACATGCCCTGCCAACGCAGGCCATTCCAGAAATCGCCCGACCGGCTCTACGGGGCTGCAGAGCTGAGCATTGGGTGTCCCGCTTCTCTTGTGCTGGTCGCCGCCATGCACACAGCTAATTGGATCACAGTTCCAATGGGGTTTCTCCGGAGCGTGGCTGCAGTCTCTGACACCACGGACATTCCCACCACCACCAGGACCTTTCTCCCTCCACTCCCGGTAAAAGGTTTGACAGCGAGGCTGGGAGAAGGAGGAGGAGCAAAGAGGCAGTGCCGCTTTGCTGGCGCAAACAGCCTCTAACGTGGATCCCGGCCAGCGCAGCTTCAGGGCCTTTCCTAACCACGGTAGCCAGGCAGGCAGGCAGGCGCAGGGGAGCAATTGGCCTGAACTAGCTGCCCGCCGTGTTTTGGGTTCCAGGTTGGTGCACGCGGCGTTCCAGGCCCAAAACGGGGTGGGGGGAGCAAGGGCAGGGTGTGTGTGTGTGCACATGCGTGGTGGGGTGTCGTTCGCGCATGCGTGTGGAGGTGGTCGTGTGCACATGTGTGGGGGCGGGGTGCATTGCATTATGGGTGTGAGCACGTGCACGTGCAACCCCCCCCCCACGCTCCCCCACGCTTTTGGCATGCGACGGCAAAAAGGTTCACCATCACTGCTCTAGGCCATCTTTATGTAGAGCAACAATTTGTTTTTTCAGATCCTCAGAGAGTTCATTGCCATGAAGTGCCATGTTGAACTTCCAGTGACCAGTATGAGAGAGTGAGAGCTATAGCACCAAATTTAACACACCTGCTCCCCCTTCACACCTGAGACCTTGTACCACTAATGAGTCACATGACATCAGGGAGGGAAAACGGCTACTTGGGCCCCATTTGGACATTATCACTTAGGGGTGTACTCATTTTGTTGCCAGCAGTTTAGACATTAATGGCTGTGTATTGCGTTATTTTGAGGGGACAGTACATTTACACTGTTATACAAGCTGTATACTCACTACTTTACATTGTAGCCAAGTGTCATTTCTTCAGTGTTGTCACATGAAAAGATATACTTAAATATTTACAAAATGTGAGGGGGTGTACTCACTTCTGTGATGTATGTGTGTGTGTGTGACAGAATAATCAGAATTGATTAAACTATGTTTTCCTGTGCATGAAAGCTATGTAAGCATAAACTAACTTTTCTTCCTGTTCTGTTAAAAATGATGTAAAGATTAAAAGATAAGCAAATTGCAGTAATACAAATGTCAAAATGAAAAATATTATTACTTGCCATAGATCAACATAATGGAAAACCAGTTAACTGATTCTTCTGAAGAAAGTACATTTCAATATCAGAATTCCTTGCCTTCACTGCCGGTTCCTCCTCTTGATGAATCCCTAACGAAATATCTTGATGCAGGTATGTACATTATGATGTTTTCATTGACTTAAAGATTGCTTTTGATTCTATTTCTAGAATATGGCTGGGGAGGAAACTAGCAATTTTTTCTATAGATCTGTGCCTTCTGTGGCTGATAATAATATATGAGAACACTTTCATGTTTCTTAACTGTACCATCACAGGAAATCCCATTGACTTAATTCATGTATTGAAGGGCATCAGGAATGTATTCTTACACAATTTTTATTTAATTTTTATTTAGACTCTGCAGTTAAAAATTCTATTGAAAAGTGAGTTTCACACTATAATATTAGATAACAATTTCATCTCCTACTCTTTATGCTAAGAAACTTTATTTATTTAGATTTGTTTAAAAAATATTTTAATATTAAAAATGCTTTAATATTTTTGTAAGTAACTCAAGAGAGTGAACATTCCTAATCCTCTTTCCTCCTCCTATTTTCCCTACAACAGCTGTGAGGTGAGCAAGTGTGACTAGCCCAAAGTCACCCAGCTGGTTTTCAGGCCTAAGGAGAGACTAGAACTCAGTGTCTCCTAGTTTCTAGCCTGGGGCTTTAACTACTAGATTAAACTGGCCCTGAATGAAGACATTTTGTCATAGTCTAAGTTTTGCAATGGCAAAGCCTGTGAATCTTTGCAACATATTGTTATGAAAAGCTGGAAATTAATTATTTTAAACTTAGATGGTTTTCATTTCTAACTGTTGTAGCAATTATTGTAAATGGAAAATTAATGGACTAAAATTTTAGTTTTGTCAAACACAATTTTGTTCCAGCTGTTGCTAAAAGCTGTTAATCTAAAAAGACACAAGTGCTCTATAAGCAATCCTCTCCAAATTTCTAAGAACTCTTCTCTGTGTTTTATAATGTGTGCCTGACGCATTCTTTCCTTTGGAACCTGGCCTCATATCTGTGGAGTCCTGTATGGGAATTTGCCAATTGAAATGCTGAATAAAACAGGATTTCTGGGGCATGTTCCCATTTCAGTTTTAGAAACATTCAGTTGTTAAGGAGCTAACTGACATACATGTTCAGGTTGCAATTTTATCTTACAAACCAGTTAAAAAAAAGTTACAAAAGGCAAATATGATTCAGCGGTTAAAGATGCTGAGCTTGTCAGTTGGAAAGCTGACAAACCTGGGTTCAAGACCTGAGCACCGCGCAATGGGTGAGCTCCTATTACTTTCCCCATCTCCTGCCTGCCTAGCAGTTCGAAAGCATTCAAATGCAAGTAGATAAATAGGTAACACTTCAATGGGAAGGTAACAGCATTCCATGCACCTTTGGCGTATATTCATGCTGGCCACATGACCATGGAAGCATCTTGGGACAATGATGGCTCCCTTGGCTAAGAAACGGAGATAAGCACCATCCCCTAGAGTCAGATATGACTGGACAGGGGAAACCTTTACCTATATGACCTGTATCTATTTCTGTTTGAGAGCTGGAAATAAATTCCAAATGGTATGCGATCTCTAGAAGTTTTGTTTATTTGAAACTTGTTTTATAATAAAGATGAAGCCTTAATGCCACTTGAAGTAGAGAAGTAAATCTGTTTAAAACATATTTTCAATCATTTATATTGTGCAGTGAAACCTTTCCTAAATCAAGAAGAGTATCAAAGCACTCGAGATATAGTCAGAAGATTTGAGAATGGCATTGGAAAGGAGCTACATAAAAAGTTACTTGAAAGGGCTACAGTGAAGAGAAATTGGGTATGCTTTTAAGAAAGCCATTTTTCCCAGTCACTATGTATAGTAATAAGAATATATTGACAGTGTTCACACATCATATAATGTGGGCTTGTTGGTTTGACTTAACATGTTTGTGAATTTGCAATTGACATGTAAGCCACGTTTTATTTATTATAATCCAGCCACTGTAGTTATTGTAGTATTTCAGCAAGCCTTGTCTGAGTAGAATCCTGTCTCAGTTCTAGTCCTTATGATACAGAATGTCAGAGAGAGAAAAAACACACATTAGCAGAATCTAATTCACTAGCAAACTTTGCTTTTCTAAATAGCAAATCTCACTAGAAATATTTTCCTTTGAACAGATCTGACATTATTTTAAGTTTTGCTTGATTTTACATCTGTTCTGTAATGTAGGATGAAGGGTTGCTGTTTGAACATCATATATGTAACATTTCTTTGTTGTACCAAATGCTTTGTGCTGTGCCTTTAATGTCAGCCATGGGATAGAACCTGAACTTAACAAATAACTATATTAAAGATTCCTTTTGCTGTTAATTGCTTTTTTTTTCCAGTTGGAAGATTGGTGGCTGAATGTGGCCTATCTTGAAACCCGTTTACCAACTCAAATCTATCACAATTTTGGAGGACCAGGTTCTTATATTGAACATTATTGGCCAGTTAAAGAAGGGACTCAGATAGAAAGAACATGCATAAATGTTTGGCACACCTTGAAATTCTGGGAAGAATTGAGAAAGTAAGAAATACAAAATCACAATGTAGTAATTATAGTTATGTAGAGTTACTTGTCATGTTATTATGAGTTAATATTGCTAACATTTATAAATTTAGAGTAGAATTTTATAGCTGGTTAATTGGTGCAAGACTCCAAAAACTCACATTTATTTTAAACATCTATAAAATTAAACCATTGGAACTCTAATCGGGAAAAAACCCAAACACATTACTGTCTTCTTTCAAATTAAAGCTTCTGAAATAAGTGCCACTGCATAATAGCCTGAAAGAATAGTGGACATTTCTGTAGTATTTTAAAAAGAATAAATAGTTGTGACTTGAATATCCATAGGAGATTCTCAGTCATCCAGGTCATGGTTGTCCCAAAGGTGCTTTTTTAAGAGGCAACTGAACTTTCTGTTTTTTCTTTGAAGAAGTTTCGCTTCTCATCCAAGAAGCTTGTGATTTGAGTGTCTTGTCTATGTCACATCATATGGAAAGACATCATAGGCCTTTCAGAATATATAGTATTAAAACATATTGAAATATAGCATTTGCTTAGTTTCTGGTTATTAAGTTATGGTTATCCATGCAGCTTCAATAACTTACATACTAATTACCTTACAGGGAAAAGTTGGCTGTGCATAGATCTGGCAATAAGCCTCTGGACATGGATCAGTTTCGAATGCTTTTTTGCACTTGCAAGGTGCCAGGCATTGTTCAAGATTTCATTGCTAATTATTTCAATACAGGTAAATGATATTTTTTTCTGAATAAAATAAAGTGGTTTCAATATAGTATATTGAATAGTGTATATAATGTTTATCCCATACATATGGATGGTCAACAGGTATATTTAGTTTGCAGTCTAAACCACATGCCTGGGAATAAAACTAGTAGAGCAGAGGTGTGAAACTCAAGGCCCGGGGGCCGCATTCGGCCTGGGGGATGCTTAGATCTGGCCCGCAGGGCCACCCTGGAAAGAGCCAAGGACTGGCCCGTGGTACCTCTGCCAGTGAAAATGGAGATTGGGAGGGCCATGTTTTAAGACTCCGTTTTCAGCCGCAACAGCCTCCTGCAGACTGTCACAGCCAAAAATGGAGCTCAGGAACCCGTTTTTGCTGGCAGAGCACTCAGGCCACCACAGGTGCCCCCATGACACAAGTGATGTCAAACTGGCCATGCCCACCCTGGTCCCCTGAGGTCAAACAACCCTGAATGCGGCCTTCAATGAAATCAAGTGTGACACCCCTGTAGTAAACCTTACTAGCAATAGTATTTAGACTTATATACCACTCCATAATGCCTTACAGTAGGCATTGTGAACAAATATAAAATAAGAGTTTATTGGAAATAATTGCTCTCATTACAGTACAAACAGTACAGTTTGGGCCAAGATTTAGTATGTAGGATGAATATCTGGAAACAAACAAATAGTCTGGTTCCTTAAGATAGCTGTTGTGAAAAATACTAAAAGATTTGAAAAATACTGAAGATTTTTTCATGCTTTCCTTAAATAAAAATGCATAGCAGGGCAATAATATTTGTGGGTCACTAGGCAAGTTGCTTTTACACATTTTACTTTAATCTGTAATGTGGCCCAAAAGTGTGTTGGCTTAATTTGTTCTGTCTCATTCAAGGTGCTATGGAGAGCATTTTAAATGATGATTTTGCTGGCAGTCTTTTTAACAATCTTGTCACTCCATTCCCACAGTGACTATTGTTTAGTAAGAGTGGTGAGTGCCTAAAACTTTTAACAAGTGGCAGTTGCTAATATCCATTCTTGATTTCATGCCATAGGTATTAGCTTCCAGAATTGTTGATGGATATGATTGCAACTGGCCCTATGTATTATCACCAGCACCATGGCAACTAATGCCTCTAACAGGGTGGTGAAGAAGTTCAGGCAGTGAATGAACAATGAGTCTGTAACAGTAATAATAAGGCCCTCCAGCAAATTAAAAATAATATAAAAGCGTCTCCCTTTGTCGGGAGAAGCAGTAGACAAACTATACTGCTAAAAATATTGTCTTCCTGCTGAAATTAACCTGTGCAGAAAATTAGTCTTAATTTTATTTATTTTTTTAAGTCCTTAAAGGTGTATTTGGAACCTCTCTCACTGAGGATTGAAGGAAACTCATCTAGTGCAGAAAGTGTGTTAATCCAAAGGTTTAACTGAAAAGTAGTCAACAAGAAATTTCCAAAAATGATTAGAAAAGGAAGTATGCAAACCAGCGGTGAAATCTACTTACCTTTCCTACCAGTTCAAAAGTGCACGCTTCGTGCACTTGTGCGCGCTTTTTCACGCCTAGTTCGCGTGCGCGCGTGCTTTTTCATCCCCGCTCTGTTCATGCACGCTCTTTATCACCCTCTGTGCATGCGTAGAACACTTTGCACATGCGCAGAGGATAAAAAAAAAGAAAAGAAAATGGTGGCGTCTGGGTAGGTGGGCAGAGCCTTGTACTGCCGTCGCTACCGGTTCTCAAAACCACTACCGGTATGCGCGAACTGGTAGCATTTCACCCCTGATGCAAACCCAGTGTACTAAAGGTGCTGACCAGAGTTTGAGAAAATAATGGCTATTTTCTGATAGAGCTTTAAACCCACCAGCTGTATGCATTAATATTCTTATCACAGCATGTTCTAAACCACTCCCTGTGTTTTACGTTCATTAATCTAATATGAATTCAGGTCTGTCATTTTGTAATCTCTGATAAATGTGCCATGGGAAATTAATATAGATCACTTGTACAATGATCCTGTATTCCATAAACATATACTTACATTGATGCTATACAATATAATTATGTTACATAATACTAGATTGTGTGTAATTATTATAAATATTGGTTTGCAGGTTAAGAGAGGAAAGTTTGTAAGATAGTCATCTTTATAAATGCGCTCCTTTATGTTGCCTTCCAAAAGAATTGGTTTGCTTTAACTTAATTACTGTAAGATGTTGCATGTATGTTGCGGTTCTGTTGATGTGGAAATTGTGCATCAGTAAAAAAAAAACAAGTCAGCTGTTTTGCCCCTTTTGTAAACCTACATGGATCTCCTAAACTTGTTACATAGTAATTGTGTACAACAGTGGTCCCCAATCTATCCAGCTTGGTGGACCGATGGGGGCGGGGGGCGGGGAAGTGGTTCTGTATGAATGGCAGGCGTGTGAGTGACTGTGCGCAGCTCCATTTGCGCAAGCAGTGCCATATATATACCCACTGCTTGCACAAATGGAGCTGCGAGTGCCCGCCATTCATGCAAGTGGAGCTGCGAGCGCCCGCCGCTTGCACAACCTGGTTCCAAATGAGCCATGGCTCAGGAGTTGGGGACCCCTGGTCTACAATACTTGGAATCAGACAGGAACATTAATTAAAAGCAATAAAACTTAGGTGTTGGGGGAAAAGATGTGTTAAGCACCATTTATAACAGTTTTTCTGAAGAAAAAGCCCTGTTTATATACATGCTGACATTTTTATTATCGGCCAAATCCTGAATTACATTCAGTTAGTTTTGTTTCTCAATTTATACAGAAGTGCACAAAATGTGAACCAAGCCATCAGTTACTGCGTAAATTATGATACATTCATCGATATAGCCTGCTGTAATTCTGATAATTGTAAACCATTTGGGGAATCTACTAAATAGTGGTATATAAATATAATAAATAATGTTACTTATCCTTGCCCAGCAAAACCAAAACTTGAAGATGATTAATTCTAACCACGCTATGTAATTTTATAGCACCCTGAATTTTCAACTGCACTTTCATTTGACTCAGATTGTTGGGGGCAATATGCTGACTCTGTAAACCGCTTAGAGAGGGCTGTAAAGTACTATGAAGTGGTATGTAAATCTAAGTGCTATTGCTATTTGTACTTGTATCCAATAATAGTTGTGTTTGCATTCAACCAAATCAGGATTTTGAACCTGGGACCCTGTAACCCAGTTGTAAAGGTGAGCCAATTGCCAAGCACCTGAAATGCAGTCGCATGATCATGGTTTGTCTGTGCCACATTTTACGACAAATTAGAAATGCTTTATGGACTGTAAAACATCTGTCCCATTACACAACCGGTCTTAAGTTGAGGACTACCTGTAAGAGTGTTTCATATGCTTGCAGATAATTACCATCCTGCTAAACAATGAAAATGCAGCTCATTTGAGATATAAGTCTCCAATATGCTGGCCTACATGGCTAAATAAAGGAAAAAGGTTATTGTGCGTGTCCCATCATCCTAGGAAGCATTTCATGAAGATTATACAAATTTCTGTATTAATGAATTAAACTTTTTCTTTCAGAGAATGAAGGTGAATGTCCATCTCACTTGATAGTGCTGTGTGAAGGCAGAATTTTTGAATTCGATAGTTTACATGATGGTCATATTCTGAGCCCACCAGAGCTTTTTAGGTATGTTTAGAAAACATTCTAAGAACAACCTGCTAGTCTATAGATCTTTCTATACAAATTTGACATTAAATGTATTTATACTGATATTCCAAATATGCTCTATAGAAAGAAGTAGTCAATGAAGATTGATGGAATTTAAGGGCTTCTGTATAAAACCAGAGAGGAAGATGCTGTATATTCAGTTTTGAATTAATATTTAAGATTACTTTCATTTATACAAGTATAGTTTCTATATATATATTTACTCCTTTTGTGGTGAATACAGATTGCATTCTTGCTATGTTACTGTAATTCAGTTTTTTCTTTTTAGGTCTAATTTATAGCATTTTATAGCTTTGTTTTATTAAATACAATTAAATGTCAATTATACTGTTTTTAATAGTTGTGTTTTGTGTTTTAATAGTTTTTAATATGTGTCTTGAAAAGTTCATTTCTAGAGTGTCCTTCTTTTCATTGTCTCCCACTCAGCGTATGAGGGGAAAATGATAAAAGTCAGCTGAGAATTTTGTTTCCCAATTTAAAAATGAAAGGAATGAAATACTTATAATTCCCAACTTCCTAAAATAATTCTATGCTGCATTAAACAAGGACACACATCTTAAAACCAAGATACTTTTTCTTGATTGTTAAACATATTTATTGAATTGAAAAAATCTAAATATGAAAATGAACAGGAGAGAGAATGCTGCATTGTTTGCTGAAACATCATTTTAAATTCAATTTATTGGTGGCTGAACTTGCACCTCTCACATGGCAAGTGCTTGTTTCCCCTCCCTTTCAAATTGTCCAAGAGTGTAATTACTATCACTCTGTTAAGGAAGAATGAGGAAAAATAGTGATCTACTTTGAGAAATTGTGTTGCAGTTAATAAGCTCTTTCATCTTTCTTTCATGTATAGTATATATGCTCACCTCCAACTTTTTTTTATTTTTATAATCTGAGTGTTCTCTGCATAGAATCTCTATCAAAGAAGATCACTATAGCTAATAAAGGACACTAATCTTATCTGTAGTACTTCTAATATTTGATAAATAACTTACAGAAGATGTGAATGTTTAATCTAATTAATAAGGACCTGGAAACTTGATTTATTTTCAGTCTTTATTACCTGAAATGCTGGCTTAACAAAACAAAAAATTTTTTGTCTTACATGATAGTTTTCGTTGGAGATGCTAAGTATTTTTGACTTGGTATTTATATTATTTGCAGACAACTTTCCTACATTAAGAAGAAATGTGAGAATGAATCTGAAGGGCCAGGATTGGCTGCCTTAACATCTGAAGAAAGAATCTCCTGGGCAAAGGTTTGGACTTTTTTTAAAAAAAGAGACATTTGATGCAGATTGATATGTTTTATTTTAATAATTGTTTTGTTTCCCTCTTAGACACGTGATCACCTTATCAGACTTCATCCAAAGAACTTGTCTCTGTTGGAAGCAATACAGCGTAGCTTATTTGTAATATGTCTAGATGATTCAAAGCCTCACGCAACACCTGAAGATTATACAGAGGTACTTAAAGAATTGAAGTCCATGCCATTCTTACTAGTCTGCTCATTTTTAAGAAAATGATTATATTTAACTAACCTTAATTAGCCTTGTTATATTATAAAGGAAAAGGATTTGGAGTGATCAAACGGCATAGGTTAACTACACTATGTATCTGGTTTATTCAAAATGTAAATTACAGTGTGTCATGGACAGAATGTGGGAATTAGGCTGCTCTTAAACTTTAATGAACACTTGTTTCTGATGTAAATGGGCAAGATAAGGTGGCTTAATCATACATTGTTTAGTCAATAGTAAACACTATGTTTAGAAATACTTCCCCCAATTACATACCGTATACATTGGATTGCAATTGAGTAGGAGTGATTTTGCTTTGTTTTTCGTTTGCTTGTTTTTTAGACTTTATTTTTTTACAATGGTTATTAAGGCTGTGTAGATTTTAGAGATCAAATCTAAAGCACAACACAGCCCTGCTACCTATGTAGAATAAAGTTCTTATAAGTAGTTAAAAGTAACAAGAGAGAGAAATCATTAATCCATTAGTAGAGAATAAACTGTATTTTTTTAATTGTAATTTGCCGGGATCACATTAGCATTTCCTAGGTCCAATTTATACTTTTTAAGACAAAAGATACTACTTTATCTTATGTGTATATTAAGTATGACAGAAAACAAAAGCCTCCTTTGAATGGAGCTTTGACTTCTTATGTATGGATATGGTTATGTCACTTCCTTGGCAACAGCATAGAAGTAGTTTCAGGCAGTCTTTCCTTAACAACTGTTCATTCAGCAAATGTTCAAAATTAGAGCAGTGCAGAACAAAGGAACTTGAAATTTTATATCCATTGCAGAGTATATGGGCATTGCAGCATCACTGCAGTCAGATGATGAAAATTCAGGCATGCACTTAAAATTCAGGCATGCATTCAATCTGCCTGCACTTAAAACTGCAGGAGTGATTTAGTTCCCCTTCATCAATCACTTCACTATCTCAGCTGCCCCCCCCCCTCCAAGCCTACCAGCACATGCAAAATTGCCATGGCCTTGGAGACCTTGGCCTGTTCCCAGCCTGTCAGGCTTGCCTTCTGTCAAGAGGCTTGGGCCTGTTTCCATACCACCACATCTGGAGGCTCTAATCTGCTTCCCAACCCATCATATCCAAGAGGTCCGGGCTCTTTTATACCACCAGGTTCAGGAAGCTTTGGCCAGTTACAAGGCCATTGGTACACCCAATTTACCCCATTTCTCTTTGCAGTTTTTTGCACCTACTGTCAGGCATGCCATTCTATGGAAGGCCTGGCCTTTCTGCTAATGCTGCCCATGAGGCTCCATTTTTTTCAATTGTTTTGAAATCTTGGGTGGCTTGCTACAGGGCCCATTAGTGTGTGGAAACCTGCTATAGTCTGGGAAGCTCAGCTAATTACAGGCTAGGCCTACTTTCCATTCCATCATGCCCCGGAGGCCTTGGTTAGTTATAGGACTCAACACTTACTTGCAGGAGCTTTCTGAACTATAATGAGAACGGTGCCTGCTTGCTAACTGGCTTGAGGCAGTCTTGGTAGGAAGTTCATGCCTTGCACAGTGTGGGCATACCTATCAGAAACTGCAGAAAAAACTGCAAATTAAATGGGTTAGTTTTCATGTGCTGGTCAGCCCTGTAACCAACTGCGGTCTTCTGGGCCTGGCGGGGGAACAGGCCCCAGGCTTCTCAATCTGCAGCAGTTTATGCACACCAGTAGGTCTTGTAACTGGCCAAGTGGTAGGTTGTAATGGGCTGTGGTAGGTTTCCTATGCTGATAGGCTCTGTAACATGTGCCAAGCTACCTCTGTAACATGTGCCAAGCTACCCAGCACCTCCCTCCATTTGCATTGCACCCCCCACAGTTCTTACCTCAGACTCCATCTGCTTAATGACACACAAGATTGCTTAACAACCACAACTTGAATGTAGTCATTGAGGAGAGTGTCATGTGATCTCACTTAATGCTCCCTTTGCTCAACAACCGAGATTCTTGTCTCAATTGTAATCATAAGCCAAGGATTATTAGGAATCATAGTCAGTTTCTGTAGGATTTTTTTTTAACTTCCCAGTCTTGCCTATAGCCTGGTATTCCCCAGTAGTCTCTCATCTAATCATCAATTCCAACCCTACGTTGGCTTTTCACATTAGCCAAAGTAATTTGAGTGCTATCTCCCTGATGGTTATATTAGAAAAACACAGGGAAAGCCCTGGGTACACAAACTATTCCACGGAACTAAGTCCATCTGGACAATTATTTTGATGGGTTATGACTATTTTGCTATTAAATTAGCAATGCATATCATTCCAGAAATTCAAGTGATTCTTGTTTTCTGAGTCTTCTAGTAATTGGACAGCTTGACATCTGTTCAAAATCTACTGACATCTATTGACTCCTTCCCTTTTAAAAGTGTATAAGTTAGCAGTTTTGTATCAGGCTTGCATCTGTGATTTACTAAGGGCAGCATAATAAATATGGGTGAAGCCTGAGCAGTTTGAGGGGCAGGTTTTTGAAGTTTTGAAAATTAAAATGTGTGCCTTCAAAGTTTATTCATTTTCCTCTTAGAATTTTCTAAAGTACTCCCCCCCCCTCTCAAAAAAAGCAGCCTTGGTATTCTAAATGGGCTTCTAGGGCATTAAGAGGGTACTGTTGGCTGCCAGGCTGCAATGTTGCATCCCTAGTTGGTATCTAGAGACAGCAATTTTAAAAGCAGTGATCACATTGAAGATGGTGTAGGAGGTAGTATTGGAGGAGAGGAACCCCAATGGTAGGTGCAGATCTTGCTCTCACACTTCACCCTGCAATGATGCCAGAAGACATGAGAAGTACGGTATCCCAGTGAGCATTTTTCAGTCTTTGAAAGACAAATGTGACATTTTTTTCTTTCAGAACTAATAATGCCAATTCTTGATTTAGGTCACCAGATTGGCAATTGCAGGGAACCCAACATTGCGGTGGGGAGACAAATCCTATAACTTCATTGCCTTCTCAAATGGTTGTTTTGCATCAAACTGTGATGTGAGTTTGTATCTTTCACGTTTCTCGTGTGCGTGTGTGTGTGTGTGTGTGTGTGTGTGTGTGTGTGTTCATACAGAAACATTACAACCAGCAATCTTAAGAAATATCTGCTTGTTTTAATGCAGCAATAAATGTATTTATAAATAACAACTTAAAAAGAATTTGTTCGTTTTGTTACCGTGGTACACTTTTAATTACTAAATAAGAAATATAATTGACCTAACAAAATTATGAGCAACCCTTCTAGAAAAAGATCATTGAAAACAGATAGGCAACATGTGACATGCTGCTGGATTACAATTCCTAACAGCCCTACCCAGCTTGACTGGCAGTATTATAAATTATCTATGGTTGTACTAGAAAAAGATGATGATGGTGTTGATTCAAATATGTATTGCTCCATGCAGTAATGTTTATTTTATACATATCTTCCAGCATGCTCCTTTTGATGCCATGGTTTTGGTGACCCTCTGTTCTTACATTGATTCCAAGGTTTTTGAAACAGAAGGGAAATGGAAGGTATGCTGTTAATTGTAGTTCCATCCTTTTCCAGTTGATAAAACTTCCCTCCTGTGTCAGATAAATTAAATGGTTCTTTCTCTTTTTATTTCATACAAAACAGGGATCGGACAAAGTACGCAATATCCCTTGGCCAGAGGAGCTTGTGTTTCATTTCGATCAGAAGGTGCTAAATGATATTGCTCGTGCAAAGGACAAATATTACAAGCAGGTATGCATGTAAATTTTTGGAAGTCATATGTTAGTGCATTCCTTTTGTTTTCATTAAATGACATGAATGAGGATGAAGCAAAAGAGAAATCTTTTTATGCACAGCTGGTGACTTATTAATTTGGTTTGCCATCTGCTTGCACTGCAGCCCAGATCCATCCTGAGAGATTTTGTATCCGTTCCTCAAATGTAGGACACGGAGGCAGAACTATGCTTTTTTCATATGTCCTGGTGATAAGCATGATTTAGGATACCAGTTTGCATTATTATAAGCCAAAGGTTTCTATCAATAATATGGTAATAATCATCACTCAGTTTCTAAAGTCTTGATTCTCGAATCTTTGCTAGATGTCATAAGTTGTGTGTAATTCAAAATATAAAATCTCCCTCCTTTGGTTCTCTGAAATTTCATTATTTTTCTCTTCTCAGATATCTGATTTGGAGCTTGTGAATTATGCTTTTACAACTTTTGGGAAAGCACTGATTAAGAAACACAATCTTCATCCTGATACATTTGTCCAGATTGCTCTCCAATTTACCTATTACAGATGTCATGGACAGTAAGAATAGTTCTTAAACATATATTAAATATTTTTAATTGTATTAAATACATACAGAGTATAATTTATGGAGCCTTTGCAAGTTTACAAATAGATGGAAATTATTTTCTCATCTGTATGGACACTTTACATATTCCTTAGAACTATCAAATCAATGCCTTTTATATGTTTCTTCCCGTCTCCTTTATTTTGTATATTATTTTGTAAGTAATACAGGCTTAATCCAAAAATCTAATTTGTTCATTTCCTACCTTTTTGCACTACTTAAATGCACTATTCTTCATGTTTGTATCCCTTTATCTAATATTGTTTGATATAATATTATTATATTATCAATTTTCTTTAAAAAAAACATTTTAATAATAAGGTATCTTGTAAAGGCCAGATGAAGTAAATCATCATTTTTTTAATGTAAGGTTCAAAAACTGTAGTGGAATTACTTTTTTTCACATACTTTTTGGTAAAAGTAATTTGCTATTTCAACAGACAGTAGGGCTTTCACATATCTATTCTATGAGCAGTTAAAACAGTTAAGGGATAAATCTACCATTTGTTTTCTAGCCCTGGTTGCTGTTATGAAACTGCAACAACCAGACAATTTTATCATGGCCGGACAGAAACTATGAGACCATGTACCACTGAAGTAATTGAATGGTGTAAATCAATGCTAGACCCTACAGTGTCTGTGAGTATTCTAGTCAAAGAGATTTTTAAAAATTGTGACCTTATTTTGTGTTCAGTACTAAGACCCATATAACCCCAAAAATTCTTTACTCATATATTTAATGGGAGGTCAAAATCTAGTGGAGATAAATTTCATCTTTCCTTGATAATGATACATCATTTCATAAACTGAATTCATAGTTGTCATAGTTGGAGAAAGTTCAACTACTAAAGGGATCATGTTCAGTATGAAATAAAACTTGCAGGACATTCCTTTTGAAATAAATAATCTCATCCTCGTGGATATTTTAATTCCTCTTTAAAAGCAGTTATATTTTACCATGTTATTTTTGTTAATTAGATTTTTTACTCTGGAGAAATAATGTATTTGCATTACATTTCTTGATTCACGTTGATTGTGCAAGTACAGATTATGTACATTATACTTGGCAAAAAGTGGCTGCTTCCCCTTTCACAGTTTCTAGAAATGTAGAACACAATTTTAGATGTGTATTTGGGGCATGATCACATTACATACTTCTGGATCATCCTCCACATTTCAAGAGCAGCTTTCCCTAATCTGATGAGGGGCTTCAACTCCTAGCAATAAAGGCCTAGTCGCAGATGGGGGTTATTCAACTGAACCCAATCACCCTCCTTGTCTTCTGTAGCAAACGGATGGAAGAGAGTCATGATAATTGATAGTAGATAATAATTGAAGCATAGAAGGAGCCAAAATGGCAGCTGGTTCATCTTGGCTCTTTTTCCTTTTCCTACTGTCTTTTGCTATTTTCTAAAGAAATGTTTAGATATAAGCAGTTTGGGTGGAATAATTATGTTTTTCTTATATTCTGCAGCAAGGCCAAAGAAAACACCTAATGTTAAAGGCATTTGCAAGACATAATAAACTGATGAAAGAGTGTGAGAATGGAAGAGGTACATTTTTTTAATCTTGCAGAAGCAAAGAGATACATTCTACAGTCTCAAAATAGCAAAATAATATTTCATGGAATAGAAGAGAGAAAATTTTAAATTTACCTGTTGAGAGTAATACTATTGTTTAGTTTTAATTAAGTAGTTGTGAATCCTGGTATTAGTATCTTTTTCCTTCATAAGCTGTGATTTGTTTTCTTACCTCTCCAGCTCTTATTGTAACAGTGCTGAGTAGAGTCATAGCCCTAATGTACACAATAAGCTCCCAACTGGCATCACTTTTCCTCCAGCACAATTCTCAAACTATCCTTTCCACTATTCCCAGAAGTTCAACAGGCTGAATGGAATAAACTCTGTCCAAGTCATTGAGTATTTTGTCACAATTAATTTATATTTTTGAAACAGGGTTTGATCGTCATCTCTTAGGCCTCCAACTCCTGGCCAGAGAGCACAGCATTCCAATGCCAGAACTCTTCTTAGATCCTGCTTTCACCAGAAGGTATTGAAAAATATTAAATTTAGATTTATCTTTGGAATTAAATCATTCTATACCAACTGAACATAAGGTTTTACAGGTAGTCAATTAGCAACCACAATTGGGACAAATAACTATGTCATTAAATAAAGCACTTGCTAAACAGTGGTTGTGCTTATGATCTTACTTCAGCTTTCCTGTGCTTTATAGACAAAGTTGTAAAAGGTGGGATTGGCGTAAAGCTATTTTTTCATCACCATTGTGAACAGTTGCTAAATGATGTAATCACTGAACAGGGACAACCCATATTGGGGTTGAAAAGATAAACAGACAATTGTTTAGTGATGGGACAAATGTTCATAAGTCCAGCAGCTTCCAGTGATTAAGAAGTTGCACTTCTTTTAAATTATTATTGTGGAATAAGTAATTCACTTTTTCCATTCACAAGTGTGTGCCAGAAGTCTTTATAATACAGTATCAGTTTGAGCATTGAACCCTGTTCATTTATTTCAATGAAGTTCCTTAATCTTAGCAGGGAAAGCAATTATATTTGTTCACTCTGCTCCTGGGTTGAATCTACAAGTCTTATTTTTTACATGCCTTCTTGTTTTCTTTTTTTAATTTGCAGTGGGGGAGGTGGAAATTTTGTTCTTTCAACTAGCCTGGTAGGATACACAAGAATTGCAGGAGCTGTTGTTCCAATGGTAAACCACGGTTATGGCTTTTTCTACAGAATTAGAGATGACAGGTAAGAATACCATTAACATTATTCCAAGTAAAAAATAGAAACCTGTTTTCTTTTGAGTTATGTATCAGTGCAGGAGAGATCACTACTATATTATTTCAGTAATGAAAACTTGACTTCATAGTTGGCCTTGTAGGCACTCTTAACTTTCTTCTGTGTAGTTTTAAATATGATTGTTCTTTCTCCTGAAATACCATATCAATTCTGTCAATTTTGTGATCTACTCTATCTATGCCTTCACATAACTAACTTAAACTGGTAACTTTCTGTTGTATGAATGTAGCAGGGTGATCAGTTCACTGTTTCATTAGGATATTGTGAATTCGGACAGTAGGGTTAACTCCATAAACCATCATTCATATAAATGGACCCATATTTTAGTTTAAAAATTCAGCTTCCTAACCAAGTTTATATATTCCATAGTGCTAATTTCTTGTCTTTTTCTTTCTTTCTACTGCTTATATTAGGAATAACATGCTGGGTAATATTTTAGGGGTATAATATCATAACCAAACTTTCTGTGAAATACCGGTGATAAGACAAAGTACAAGGCTTTTTTCTCTAATTTGAAGGTAGTTATTTTTTCATGTTGTTGAAGTTCAATGTGAAACACATCCTGAAGAGATTCTTTCATTCCCATTTTATAGCATAAATCCACCTGCCCATGATTAGCATGTATAGTAACTGCACCTTGTAACATTGTGATTACTTAGGTGCCCAGGACTTTGTGTATACCCAACCAAAATTGTGCTGATTTTTTTTAATGGCATTTATCTAAACAGTTGTGTTCCATCTTTCCTCTGGTAGGATTGTTGTTGCCTGCAGTGCCTGGAAGTCATGTCCAGACACAGATGCCGAAAATTTATCTAAGGAATTGTTCCAGACTTTTCAAGACATAATACAAATGATGTCCACAGCCCAGATGTAGAAAAAACATTCGAGCTCCAGTGCCGTTGTTTTTTTTTTTTACAGTACCACATCTATTGAAAATTTGAATATGAAAGCCTTACTTAAAAGGAATGATTGAAGTGGACATGGTATTTGACAGTTATATATAAGCTAGGCATAAATCATGCAAAATTCTACTGCAATAACAATGCAATTTTCTTCGAATAATCTGCAGCTGCAATGCAAAATATGGTTAGAACTATGCAATGATAAACTAAACTTCTAAAATGCAAGATTTATTGATTTTTTCTATAGAAAAAAGTTAATTACGTAATCTTACTAGCAATAAAGAATGCAAAATCATATTCAAATGAATTCAATATTTTCAGAAGTACACTGGGGGAAACTTGCTTTTGTTTACTACAATGGAAAGTTGTATTTTGAGCAACCATTGTAGCAATCATGTTTTCTTTCTATATGAAATGCATATCATTGCTTTTTCTTGCCTTCAAAAGTAATCCAGGAAAAAGTATTAGAATACTTATGAATTTATTTCAGGTAACTTGGGGCTGTTCTTGTGTTTCATACAATGGGATTGTTTAAATGCAGGCTTCTCTATAAATTGCAAGAAGTGATAATTAAAGATACTGTATTTTCTTGCCATTTCAAATGTATAACTCAATATGATTCTCAGGACAACATGCATGCTTTGTATCATAAATGAGAAACTATGAATAATGCAATTTATTCTTGAAATAAAGCCATTCCAAAGAGCAAAAAATGTGAATATTATTCATCTATGCTTGCTTACATTGTTCCATTATGATGGGAGGGCAGGTGTATTCTTAATTATTCTACCACACAAGATAGTTAACAAGCATTCAAAAGTTTTTGAAAGAATAAACACTGAAGAGTACTATATCTTAAAATTCAGTTGATTTCAAATTGAAGGAGATCACTATAATATTACCTAAATCAATGTAACTGACAAGTATGGCAATCCTTAACATTACATATTAGCCTGCCTACTGGATTCCAGGCTGCAGAACTTTTCAGTTAATGTGGAGCTCCCTTTTCTTCTTTATCTATAGAGGGATGAATTGTGATTTGGGATAAGCTGTTAAAAGGAGGCCAAGGTGTGCTACTTTCCTTAGTACATGTCCATTTTAGTTGCAGGTCTGTTTATTTTTGTACTCTGCACATATGTTATTACAGTTTTGAAGAGCCACCAGTATATAATGCAGTAAAAGTTTTTTATTATTATATTTGGATTGTTGCAGAGCCAGTTAGTAAGAAAGGTGAATGGCCCACTGGTTGCCGAGGTGGCGCAGTGGTTAAAGTACAGCACAGCAGTTCAGCTGTTCAAATCTCACCGGCTCAAGGTTGACTCAGCCTTCCATCCTTCCGATGTGGGTAAAATGAGGACCCAGATTGTTGGGGGCAATATGCTGAACTCTGTAAACCGCTTAGAGAGGGCTGTAAAGCACTATGAAGCGGTATATAAGTCTAAGTGCTATTGCTATTGCCATGCCTCAGGGAGGACCAGATCCTGGGTCATCTCACTCTGAACTCAGCACCTTTACCCCTACACCATGCTGAAAGGTAGTTTGTATGCTTGCAGTTATATTGGGTTTTCATTTCTAAAGACAAGAATTATTCCTCACTTATAAAGTTAGATAAACATTCATAGGATTAAGGCAGAAATTATTTAAAAATCCAGGATTCTTTTCACAGAGCTGATGGTGTCACTTGGCCTTGCCCTCACAGGGGAAAAAAAAACCACGGAGGAAGAATTGCTATGCATTTTAATTCCAGAAGACAGGATAGGAATTAACAAAAACCATTTACGATTTTACCATGTGGCAGAAGGGAAATCAAGTCGATAGAATATATATATTCTTGGATTTTATTTATTTATTTATTTACTGCATCTGTTTTTGAGGTGACAAAAAGGTGTTCAGATGTTTGTGTAATTCTGTAAGACAACATCTAGCTGATTCTGTGGAAGACAATCATCTATGCACAGTAGTGTGTTGAAATAACTTTAGAAGATGTAGGTGGTAAGTGTAGATAAATCCTAGTCTTTGTGGTCTACAAGATTGTTGTTTAATTTTTAATCTTAAATTCACTAATTAACTGCTTGATAATTTGTTAATAACGCAGATTGTGCCATCCCATAAATTCCTCACTTTGTAGGCACACATTTAAAAGGTATTGTATAATACGTATACTAATATACATGGAAAGTATAGTATAGTATACTATGGTATAATATGGAAACATTTTAGAAAAAGCAAATTGTTTATCATTCTCTGGTAGATTAAACACGATGGAACAAAGTGCATGAGCCAGAAATTTTCTAATTTTAAGCATTACACAATAGTGATAGGTAATGAGAAACAGCTATGAGAACACTCTCCTTACAATAGGTTGTGTCTGGATAGATCACAATGTAGTGGAACACACAGGATTTATCTTCACATCCAATTTCTAACCCTAACTAAATTTCTTACTAAATTTTGTAGAAATTTTAAAACATTAGACTTTGTACTAATGTCACTTGTACCTAATCACCTGTAAGAAGATATGACAACAGACAGATATGTGGACAGTTAATGGCACTTTTCTTTCACTGGCCATGATCATTATTGCTGGGTTTAACTACAAATGGGGAAGCCAGATTCACTTAACCGTGTTACTAACTTAACAACTGGAGGATTCACTTAACTGTGAAAAGAAAGGTTGCAAAATCGGACAAAACTCACTTTAACAGCTTAATAATTGACTTAGCAACATAAATTTTGGGACCAATTGTGGTCTTAAGTCAAGGACTAACTGTACTTTTCTATAAGTTATAATGACCAAATTGGCTATTCTGGAAACAAACGAAGAAAAAAACACGACCCAATTCTGACACCAAGGAGTAATGAGGAAACTTTTCAACACTATCATGCTCTCAAAATGGCTATCCTTTAGACGTGGAATTATAAAGACTATGAAATGGCACAGCTAGAATTCATTAAGAAGCTTATTAGGAGACTTAATATTTCTTGCAAAATAAGCTGAGACCAAGATTTCTTGTCAAACTGAAGAACCTCATAAATGCAAAATCATGCTTTATCCAATTATTTTATTTTGTTAATAATGAATTAATCTGTCATTGTCACCATGTTTAACCTGTCACTTAGTATCCCACTCTCATTTATTAAATACTGCTTTTACCAGCAATAATCACTGTGTGTATGTGTATTATAGTGCTATTTTCTCAGAATTATGTTCCACACATGTCTGATGAAGCAGACAATGATCACAAAGGGTTATGCTATTATAAATGTTTCAGACTTTAAAGTACCACAAGACTTTGGAATGATGAGTCTAAAATACTGGGGAAACAAGTTATGTATTAAGATACAAAATGTATTGTAAACAAGTACAATCAATGTCCTAATGATTAAAATGAGATTGTTACAGATTAAGTTTTAGGCCAGAACATTAACATTAATAACATAGTTTTGAAAGTACCATGAGCTACTTGAAAGGTGAAGTGTTTAAGGAAATTCTATATTCCATATTTCTGGATCATTTCATTTGCTTTAGAAATATAGGCTTTCATAGCATCATCTTTTGATATACCTGGAATGGAAAATCAGCAGTTACTACAATGTCTTAATTTTTATCAGGGGGAAAAGAGCAGTATTATTTAGAGTAAAACTAACCTTTCTTCAGATTCCAAGCCTCCCATTTGGCTCTGCCTTTCAAATCCAACATCCCAGGGCACTCTGTTGAAGGAGAAAATATAATCAATAAACCAGGGGCGGGTTCCTCTTACCTGCCAACCAGTGCGCTGCGCGCACATCATCACGTTTTGCACGCACGCTCGCTATGTGCGCGTGTCCCCTCACACGATTTTCCTTCCACGCATGCGCAGGAAGCAAAAAATCAAAATCTCACGAGGGGACGCGCACAAGAGATTTCGGCAATTTTTTGCTTTCGCGCATGCACGGAAGCAAAAAAATCACTGAAATCTCTCGTGCGCGTCCCCTCGCGAGATTTTGCTTTTGCGCATGCGCAGGAAGCAAAAAAAGGCCAAAAATTCAGGAAAAAAGATGGCACCATGTGACGGACCGGCAAAGACGGCACCGGAGCCGTTCCACGCAAATTACGCAATCGGCGGACCACTACCGGGACGACAGAGTGGAAAACACCGGTAGGAACCCACCACTGCGATAAACCTGTGTTCTTGAAAAGGGCTCTCATACTCAATTTTTTCTAGATGTTCATTAAGTACCAGTGTTGATGTCTCCTACAGTGGCCTGTTTGTAGAGTCCATATAGTTCCTTTAATTCATCATCGGTGGGCCTGGATTTTAACTTTTTAACATTTACTGCAGCAGTCTCAAAGTCAGTCTGATGAGAAAATAAAACAAGACAATCATTAAAGAAATATACCATTGCTTCATGTATCAATGCGATATGTTTATTTCTACAATTTTTATTGAATGCTTGATTTCTGATTCTAGATGTATGGTAAAATATTCCTGTTTTTCTAGTGCTATGCTAGCTCATACCATACACCATTTTTTTTCCTTTTTTTGCCAATGTAAGAATTCCCTCCAGCCTTTGAGCTAGAGGCCATGCATACAAAACAGGTTTGTACGTGGGGAGAATTGCTGTTAAAGATAAAGAAACTTTCATTACTGAATAGCAACTGGCAAAGTGCAAGCTCCAAGTTTGGGATAACAATTCAACATTCATTTGTTAGTTGAGTTTATAATCCAACATTTATCCAACTTCTTTTTGCCTTGATTTAATCAAGATTGAGAGCCAGTTTGGTTAAAGCATCAAGCTAGAACCTAGATTACAAAGCAAGAGACCATCAATTCAAAGCTCTGCCTTAACCATGAAAGCCAGCTACGTGACTTGGACCAGTCACTCTCCGCCCAACTCATCCTACAGGGTTGTGGGGAAAAATAGGATGAAGGTATGTTGACTACCTTCAACATACTGCAACTTACTGCCTTGAGTTATTTGTAAAAATAATAAAGGCAGGATACAAGTAAATAAATAAAATTTAAGAAAATACTTTTAAATAATATTTAGGATTCTGCTAAAAGTAATGTGTTTCTATTTCATACAACAGAAATTTTAAATATTGCATATCACAACTGCATTATGCAAAAGGGCTTTAAAGCATGTAATCCTTCTCCACATATTCCACTATTCTTAAAACTTATTACAATCATAGATACACTTCTGTGAAAACAGAAGTGTGTACTTTTATCCAATTCTGTAAAGCTTCTCAGTTCTTTGTGCTCCTAATTTTCTTCTCCCTATCCTGTATTTTTTTTAAAAAAAATTAAATGTATTTTCCTAATATACTTAGCATTCATTCAAATATTCTATACTATTGTTTATTATTGACAAAACCAAGTAAATTAAAAAGTGACTTACTGCAGGTGATTTTTGCTGGTTATATTAAATCAATCTTTCTCAAGCTCACCCAAAATTTTCACTAGATTCTTAAGCTGCAGGCTCAGGAAGACAATATAAGATGACCCCATTTATGTTTGATATAAGCTAAAAATTGACTTATCTCTAAATATGTGATTCTCTCCTACACAGAAAATTCATTACACCTCTAACAAGTATTATTTAAATAATAAACAATATTTATAAGAGACACCTGCAAAGAAAGCAAAAAGTAACAGAATAATTGCTACAAATATTTTATAATCGGTATTTATCGATTGGTCTGTAGTTCTTAATTAATTGTTTGTATCTTTTTGGGGTATTAATGTTATATAGGCCTCCTTCCTAGATTCCGGTATTCTTGCTTTTTCCATTGCATCATTATATACCTCCAACATTACCATTTCCAGTGACTCCTGGAATTTCTTATAAATTTCTGAGGGAATTCCATTCGGTCCGGGTTTTTTTTTTTTATTGATGGCATTCCTAATTTCTGTTATTGTTATTTTGTTGTTTAGCATGGTCTTATCCTCGTCCGACACAATTGGCAAAATTCTTTCCTCCAAATAATCCCTAGTGTCTTCTTCCTTAACCTCTTCTTTCTTATATAGTTTCGTAAAAAAGTTTTGACGATAGTTTTTTTTCTTCAGAACTACTATGCAATTTCCCATTCTCATCGACTAATTGGTCAATTGATCTCTCTGCCCTCTCTTTTCTAAGTTTATAGGCCAACCACCTTCCTGGCTTATTTGCAAATTCAAAATGGTTTTGTTTAGACATCTTAATTTTTCGTGCCATTTCCTCTTGATTTGTAAGATTAATTTTATGTTTGGTCATAATCAAGTCCTCTTTGGTTTTACTATCTTTGGGGTCTTTCTGTAAATTATTCTCTAGTTCTTTAAGTTTTGTATGTAATAGAGTCTGTATATTTCTCCTTTCTTTATTACGGTTTGCCACATAAGCTATTGTTAACCCTCTGATGTAAGCCTTGGTGGTGTCCCATAGGTTTTGTGCTGTTTGTACCTTAGTGTTAACATTAAAGAAAAATTTTAATTTTTTCTCAATCATCTGTAGTTTTTTTCTTTTACTATTCTTTGGTCTATTGTCCATCTCGTTTTCTTACTCTTGTTTTGCGCATTCCATTTTATTATCAATGGATTATGATCCGCCCACTTATTTCTTGCAGTCCTAATTTATTATTATTAAATTTTCAAAATTGTAGCTGTTCAGCATCTTTTATGTTCAGTCAACATAATCTTGGTCCATTTTTTCAGCTACCTGGGCTGTGTGGATAAATTCTCAAAATCTGTAGGTTTCCAGGTACAGTAGTTTTAATAGGAATGCAATGCATAATGCTTTTGTGCATTAAAGGAAATAAAATACAAGTAATTTTAATATATATATTAAAAGACATTGGGTCGGATTCATATTTGAATGCAATTGTAGTGATCTTTCCTTAGGCTAAAGGCTCCATGATTTAATCCCTCATCCAGCTGCTGTCACAGCTGGGTTGCTCTACATCCTCTGCTAAAGCACATGCACGCATACACACAAACACACACACCAAAGAATGTCCTGACAATTCCAGTCCTGGTTGAGATGGATTGAAATAAAATGTAAATTGAGTTGCCCAGTATTTCGCTAATAGTAGTACTAATGATGAACCTGCCTTGATAATCAACAATTATGTACAAGACATCAAGCAAAGATTTTGCAGATGAGTAGGCAAGCAATAATAAAATCCAGATTCCAATCTAGTGTACCATGATAAAGAAATCCATTATGATAATTTACAGAAATAATACATTTAAAAATAGAACTCTATAATGAAGTAAAATGCTGTTAATAGTAATTATTCATTTGCATAATTTATATCCATTTTTTATATCTTCGATTTGTTTTGTCCCAGAGATGCAAAAAGCAAGAAAGACTAATCAGTTGTGGAGGTCAAATGCTAGGAAATCACACACACAAATACTGCCTCCAGAAAGTCATAAAAAGCGGCTCTGAATAAGTGGTTCACAATCAAAGATTCTGGGCATCCGAACTAAAGGCTGGCTGAAACAAATGTTACCTCCAACAACAGCTTCTGAGGTTATCTTATAAAGTTCCCAGCCCCACCCAGCTGAGCTGGTATTCAGGATATTTCCATTTTCCAGGGAGGTGCTTTTTTCTAGGGGAACCTCACCCTGCAATCCTCAGCCATTCAACCTTTCATTCTCTACTAAGTGGCAGTAGCACTTTGAAGGAGATAAAGATCAGCAACCGGAGTTGCAGGATCAGTAGATGTTGCAAGGACCTGTTTAGAATCAGATGTCAAATTTAAATTGCTTTGACATGATTACATGTTTACAGGGCATTAGAATGAAATTATAATAAAGCTGCCATTGGCTAAGGCCATATTATCTTTTATCCAGCCTTAGCCTCCGTGTTACCAGTCAACAAAACCTTTGCATATTTCACAACAATGGTGCTGAAATCTCATAGTTCAACTATTTGTGGAAGCTGTTAAAGATTATTCCACTATTTGTGGAAGCTGTTAAAGATTATGCAAAGATGTTCTGTTGCTTTTTTTGGGTGGGGGTGGGGAGGCTTCAAGTCTCTGTTGATTCCTGATGCCAGCCTGGACATGTCCTTGCAGATTTTTTGGGCAAGATTTTGGGCCTTCTTTCTAGAACTGAGAAAAAATGACTGGCCAAGGTCATCCAGCTGGCTTAATGCAGGACAAGAACATTGGTTTCTTGCTCGATGTCTTTAACTACTACACCAAACTATCTCTTCCTTTGCCACAGTGTTTAATAACCACTGGATGAAGGCGTTACAACAGCAGCCTTCCCAGCATAAATAAAATGTTGGATTGAGTTTCACTCTTGGGGAATTGGGTATAACCCTGCAGTTTATTTGATAACAATTGCAAAAATGGTTTAATACTACCTTCTTCAGGGATTTTTAAAAAAACTTTCCAGTCTACCTTATATTATTTTTACGTGGTCTCCCATCTTAGAATGCTTACCTACAAATGTTGCCCACTCTGAAGAACACTGCTCTGTTTCTAATTTTATTCCCCATACTACTTTAGTACTCTACCAGGGAAAGGCCAGACATTTGCAAAGTAAGAGCAAGTATCATATGCGGTCAGACCAAAAGCAAGACCTGGTGGCAAGGAGTGCAATTGGGAACTATTTCTGATTTTCTAGAAGCAAGTGAAATACTGTTTAACTACAACTTTGCCAGGTTCAATTAAAGGAAAAACCCATGCCAGCAGTGCAGAAGCTTGCACTAAGAAACCAGCACAAGGTAGGGGGTTTGAAAATGGAACCACAGCAGACAAGATGCTATAAGGCAGTGTTTCCCAACCTTGGCAACTTGAAGATATCTGGACTTCAACTCCCAGAATTCCCCAGCCAGCGAATGCTGGCTGGGGAATTCTGGGAGTTGAAGTCCAGATATCTTCAAGTTGCCAAGGTTGGGAAACACTGCTATAAGGGAAAGTGACAATGTTGGTGGCTATTTATTTATTTATTTAATTTTATTTATGTATTTATTTATTTGTCAAACATGTACAGGATACTAGTTGTTTGTATAAACATAAGTAAAAAGTACCAATAAAAAAGGACAATAGGACTGGGCTGGTAGGCACAGTGGTGCGCTTATGCACCCACCTTACAGACCACTTAGAAATGGGGAGAGGTCTACTGTAGACAGTCTAAGGTTAAAGTTTTGGGGGTTTGGGGAAGAAACCACAGAGACAGGTAGTGCATTCCAGGCACTGATTACTGTTGCTGAAGTTGTATTTTCTGCAGCCGAGTTTGGAGCGATTTACATTAAGTTTGAATCTATTATGTGCTCGTGTATTGTTTTTATTTATTTATTTATTATTCACACTTGTATGCCGTCCATTCCACAGAGACTCTGGGCGGCTCACAACAATAAGACATCTACATGCATGTTTATTTTATTTTTTATTTTATTTATTTATTTTTGTCAAATACGTGTTGGTAATATACATAGATATAACATTGTTTATATACATAAGATGGGTACTGATAAGAGGGAACATTAGGGCAGGGACTGTAGGCACGCTGGTGCACTTATGCACGCCCCTTACTGACCTCTTAGGAATCGGGTGAGGTCAACAATGGACAGTCTAAGGGTAAAGTTTTGGGGGTTTGGTGACGAAACCACAATGTCAGGTAATGAGTTCCAGGCATTTACCACTCTGTTGCTAAAGTCGTATTTTCTACAGTCAAGTTTGGAGCGGTTCACTTTGAGTTTGTATCTGTTGTATGCTCGTGTATTGTTGAAGCTGAAGTAGTCATTGACAGGAAGGATGTTGTAGCAGATAATTTTATGAGCTATGCTTAGGTCGTGCCGAAGGCGACGTAGTTCTAAGCTTTCTAAGCCCAGGATTTCAAGTCTGATTGCGTATGGTATTCTGTTGCGAGTAGAGGAGTGGATGACTCTTCTTGTAAAGTATCTCTGGGCACTTTCTAATGTATTTATGTCCGATATGCGATGTGGGTTCCAGACAGATGAGCTGTATTCAAGGATTGGTTGCGGTTGAAGCTGAAGTAATCATTGACAGGAAGGACTTTTTGATATATGATTTTATGAACTACATTTATATTTAGCTAAGAAAAATGAATATATAAAATCTGCATACAAATACACATAATGTGGCGCATAGGAATGGAACGTTTCTCCTTGTAGACAAGACACAATACTAGAGGTTGGATGAATCAGGAAACAATACTGTTTCACAAAGCATTTAATTAAACAATGCAACTTATGTTCACAAGAGGCAGTGATGGCCATCACCCTGAATAATTGGGGAAAAATTACATCAACATAAAGATAGCACAGTTATTAGTAGCTATTTAATCACAAAAGAGATGTGTGGCTCTTGCTATCAGAAACATACTGCCTCTCTTGTAAGGAGCAGGAATAGAAGAGAGTTATTGTCCAATTTCCAATTTTCCCATTAGCAGCTGCCTGGTTGGATTTAATAGCTTTTGGTTTGATACTTAGCATGGGGTTTTCTTATATTCCTTTATACATGAACCTATGAGTGAATTGCAATGATCTTAGATCCCCACATTCCTAATTTCATTTAAAACTAGACCTTTAATCCAGCTGGTAGGCAAATCCCTGCCTTTTGTAGCAAATTCAAACTCTCTTCATAGCAGTCATGCTTAGGTAAACACTTTTTACTATCAAACATCTGCCTTTTCTCCATATGAGACTCATTACAGTACACATATTATTCTCAAACAAGAAAGGAAAGAAACTCCTGCACCGAGAAACAAAGCCCTACATTGTTTCCGCTTCAGTAATGGATTCGCAGTCTAATTAAACTCGCGGAGAGTCCACCAAGTCTTTGCCGAGTGCCAAGAGACTTCCCCCAAATTACTAAATACAGAATTGGAGTATTAGACATCTACTTTTATTCACACGAATCTCTTCCATGGTTAATTAGAATCCCGGTTCACTCACTCAACTAAATTAACCCGGTTCGCACATCACACGGGAACTAGTAACTGTCCACTTTGCATAACAGGTCAGATTAAAACGCGTTTGGCCAGTCTGTGAATCAATGTCCCATGCCAAGGCGGCGACGCAGATTAAAGAAAAAGTGGGATTTTAGAGGACGAACCGAAGCTAAGCCGATTTCCAGCAAGTCAACGATCCTCCGCAACCCCCGTTCATGATCTAGTTTTTCGTGTGCAACTAAACCCAGAAGTCACAAATGTAAAACCGGTTCTCCTCCTTCTTTCTCCTCATCCCCGTTTTTTATTTCATTACCTGGAGTGTCATGTTGCTCCGTGCACCGAACACCTGCGCTCTTACGAACGGGCAGCGGATCCGGCACTAGGCGCGCGCTTTCCCCGCAGTCTTTTTTTATGAGTCCGGGCTGGCCAGTTTTGTGACTGGAGCGGGGCTTTGTGACGTCACTCCAAGGGTTGTACTACTCAGTGCGCCAAAGCAAACTCGGGATGAGATGAACTCGGTCTGCATTGAAGCAGGGAAATGCAAAGCAAGCATCAAAGCCAGAGGAGGAGCGGTTGCTAGGCGGAGCAGCAGTGGACCCTCGCCTTAGGTCAGAGGTATTGTTTTGCAACCGCCAGAACCTCGAAGCTAGAGAAAGAGGGTCAGATTTCAGCGCATTGGGATTGCTGCAAGATAAAGACAGCCTCCTTGCAGTGCGCAGCGTCGCGGGAGCCGCGGTTGGTTTTTTTGGGTTGCCCTCTGTTGTGGAGGATAGTCGTCAGCACAATAAGATTTGATTGTCACAGCAGATAGCTTCGTATATTTCGTGGCACCGAAGTCCTGTGTGTGTCTACTAAATTGTGTCAATTCAGCTGGTGTGGTTAGTTGAGGATCCATTGCTTTACTTTATTTATTTGTATACCGCCTTTATTATTTTTAAAATAATTTAAGGAAGCAAACATGTCCAGTATATCTTTTTCCTCCTATTTTCCCCACAACATCTATCTTAAGTGAGTTAGGCTGAGAGAGAAAGCTGCCTTATTCAACTTTCTCCACAAATGCCTAACTCAGAAAAGTATGTAAGTGCAGCCTTGGAACCAGAGAGCAATACTTGGGGTAAGGTAAGGGGGTGTCCAGCAACCCTCAGCTTTTGTTCCTTGACAACTAGAAAAATTGCGCCAAGAAACAAAAAATGCTTTCCCCTGGATTTTTTCTAACCCAGAATTAAAATGAAGTAGAATAGATTAGAATAAAGTAGGGCATTTCAGTCTTCCCCTTTTCCAGTTTTTCTTTTCTATGTTATTAATCTGAAAAGAATAAATATTAATTTTAATAATTTTTAATAAACATTTTTACATTAAAAACAGATATGGAAATGTATACAATTTTCCTCTTTACAACACTTTCGCGTCGCTAACACATTTTAATTTTTACAGTATTTTCCTCTTTCATTTCTATTATATACATATATTTCACACTTCTATTTTTATACATCATATACATTGTATGTTAATGTACTCTATTTCTACCATATTTTATATTTCCCTTTTATTTACTTATATTTAATACATTCTAATAACTCCA
Organism: Diadophis punctatus similis; assembly: GCA_023053685.1. Lineage (NCBI taxonomy): Eukaryota > Metazoa > Chordata > Lepidosauria > Squamata > Dipsadidae > Diadophis > Diadophis punctatus. The sequence goes on along the minus strand of JALIGW010000007.1, from coordinate 28,926,181 downwards.
TTGTCCTCTTTCTTACTCTGTTCTCTCATCCTTTGTCTCTCTTCTCTAGCCACTCGTACCACTTTTCCCATACTTTATAATATTCTGTTTCCTCTTCTTGTATTTCCTTTGTAAGTTTATCCATTTCAGCACACTCTAATGTCTTTTTGATCAAGTTTTCTTCTAATGGTATATATTTACTCTTCCAATTTTGAGCAAATATTATTCTAGAATAAATATTAATTTGAAAAGAAAACAACTTTAGAATAGTTGACATATAATCATTCTTTTTCAAAAGACTATGAGAAAAATTCATTAACTTTAGGCAACATTCATTTTAGAAGTAAATTATTTGAAGAAATTGTATTTCAGGTGAATACATTGATCAATATTCTATTGATCAAACTGCTGGACTATTTTATTGGATTGGGAGATTTTGCTCCTGACCATTTTCTTAAAAGTTATTTTATACTCAGAATCAATAAGGACATCTCTTGTTTTTCAGCAGCCTTGCCTACAGTTCACTATTAATTATATAAACTAGATGAGTTAGAGTGAAGCACTTCAGTTTCTGGTATCTTCTATTGATTTCAATTGTAGAAAGTCAACTCTGAAAATGTATTTGTGTGCATGTGGCATGGTTTCCTTTCTAATTGACTTCGCTTCTTATAAAATTTAAATAATTAAACAATGTACAATAAAACAGTATACTAACAATCATTTGCTTATTTCTTTTGCTCAGCAAATTTTAAGAGACTCCTTATTGCATCCTAATCCAGTTCTCTATTTAATAAAACCAAATGTGCATATCGTATCTCATCCCCAATACTCTTAAGGGATTTTCCACACTGCCGTTTAAATTGCTTGTCTCCTGTGCATAAACTAGAAATGAGGCTGGATTAAGAGTGACTTTCATGGGATTCAACTCATTTGTGTTTTGTCCATAATAATGACCTGATGTTCATTACAACCTCTGATTAGTAGATTCCTCTGTTTCTTTACCCTACCCAAACCAATTAAAAGGGGGGGGGGGAGACTGCAGTTTGACCATTTTTTTTGGTCACTTGGATTAAAAGTGACAGAACTCTTCTCAATGCCACATGGTGAAAAGGAAAATAAAATAAAATAAAATGCAGCTTTTAGTGATGGGGAGAGTGGTCATTCTTTCCATAATAGGAGTATTTGATCCTACTGGAATGAAGTTGCCTATATTAAAATAGCAGGACGCAAAACAACATTGTGTAAGCCGGTGCAAGTCAGAAAACACTATAGGTGCTCTCATTTAGGAACTGCCTTGTTTACTATTCACAGTTATGATAGTGATGAGAAAGTAATTTGCAACCAATTGATTATAGGAAGAGCTATATACAGGAGAGGAAGCCATAGGATGATTTGCTTTTTTTCCTTATTGGGGAAAAGTGCTTGGAATGCCAATTTCTTGGTCAGCAAAATTTATCAAATATTCTGTTATTGAAATCTGAAAAGGATTGATGCTTGAAGATCTAAATCGTTTTTCTACGAAAAAATATTTTGAATTGCTGCATAGAATGCAGAATTTCCACCCAACCCAATCTTTTGCTAGTCATAGATGCAAAAAATAAAATACTGATACCAACTTATAGCCTAAATCACCATTTCCCAGGACTTAAGAGGAATGACAGATTAAAACATTCGTTTCTATTTCAAAATGTTGACTAGATTTATGAATTTTTATTCAGAATTGATATGGAATATGTTTTTGTGTGAGATTTGGAATCATATTAAATTAATCTGGAATTTTTAAAATCTTACTATTTATTCAATTTGTTTGACCCCCATCTCATCTAAGCAACTCTAGACAGTTCACAACAGATAAAAATAATCCAATGAAAACAAATGAAAAATCAATGAACAAAAATATAAAAACTATTCATATCTTTTTAAAAATCATGATCAGCAGCAGAATTCATCCTGCAACAACTCAAGATACAACTCAAGATATTGTAAGAACTCCCCATCATTGCCAGACCCCCAGGCATGGTGGTACAGCCATGTCTTCAGGGCCTTCCTAAAGGTTAGCAGGGCCAACCCAAGGTCTGGGGGATAATGTTCCCCTGAGCGAGCAAGCATAGCAGAAAAAACTCTTCTTGGTCCCGTCAGATGATATGCTGGTAAACTGGACCAGTCTGGGTTCCTAATGGCAGCTTAATCTTAATTGCATCACTAGTCTTGCTTGGTGAATGTCAATATTTGAGCTGGCAAGGAGAAAGGTGCTGATGTTTCGAGTTATTCTATTCTGGATAAATTTGGAAGTGTTAAGGGCTAATCGAACCTTGTAATAGTTACAATTTCTCTGTGGCTTCTTATTTATTGTTTTTTACTTTGTGATGTGTCCGGTGTCTTTCTCTCCCCCCCCCCCAACTCCCACTATTAGCGGCACTATTTTTATTTAAAAGAGCCAATTCCAGGAACTCTGTTCTGGCTTTTCCATCGTCCTTGTAGTTCAGGCAATTATGCAGATTATGGCCATTGGGGGGCGCTCAGGAGAGATGTGAATGCAGAAAGGTAGGATCATAGCAATCTGGGGTTGATCGGTTGCGCGCCCTTCCTTTCCGTCCAGAGTCCGCCCAGTCGCGGTGGGGCGCTGGCGAGGCGAGCGTGAGCCTAAATTTAACGCGCAACTGGCCGCTTCCGCTTCCTGCTCTGCTGAGCGCGGCGTGGGATTTCCCGAGCATTGCTTCTGTGTGAGCGCCGCTGCGCTTCGATCGGTAGAGGGAGAAATTGATCGCGTCGCTGGAGTTTGGAGGGGAAAAGGGTGGCGTGCACCTCCCGGTGGGTTCGAGACACGTGAAGCTGCTGGCTAGCCAGGTGAGTGAGGGCGCAAGTGTATGTAGCGTTGCCTTTTACCTGCTTCATTGATAGCGAACCCAGAATTCCCTTTAAATCGGATGGAAGAGCTCCATGCAATAAGTTCTCCTTTAAAGTGGGGGGGGGGACCTCTACCGGGCGTTATCCTTTCCTTCTCTATTAAGTTATGTCTACTATTGCAGCTTTAAGGAGCGTTTCTTTCTTTTAATTTGTATCAGAGGCTGGTTTCGAAAATTGCGTTTCTGTGCACAACCTGAAGTTGCCGAATCTATTTGCTTTATTGTGCTGGGGTTCTACGTCATTGTTTTATTGTCTGTCAGCGGTTTGCAGCGTTTAGCAGAGAAAGGTGTCCCAATATTCTGAAAATAGAACAGGACCTTTATTGGGGGCTGGTAGTGGTGGTGGAACCTGGGAATGGTAAAAGTATCAAAGAAGTTGTTTCCTATTTTTGCCAAGGAAACATGAGTGTATCCATGTAGTCTCCAAAGGTTGATCTCAATGCTCTTTATCACAGAAAGCTAAAAATTGGCTATTTTGCATGACATACTGGATAAGAAACTTGATGATGGGTCTTCTAATTGGTATCAGCTCCTGGAACCACATAGATAAACCTTATCTAGGATTATCGGTTTTCAACTTGATTCTTTAGATTGTTGATATTTAGCAGCCAGTTCTGATCCATTTCTCTGTGCTGCTAGCCTCTGAACAGCTGATTGGCATGCTGGGCATTGTGGCTCAGCTCTGCTGATAACTGGCTGAGCAGTTTCTACAAAATTTAAAATTGATTTTCGTGAGCCAGTTCCAGCACATCTCTGCCTTTACGCCTTCCAGTAGGTCACCCCTCATTTATCTAATTGACTTCATGTTCATTCCACCTTTCCCAACCTTATATATTTTTCAAGGGCGGATAACAACCTAGCCAAGCTTATTTTAGCTTAGTGTGTTGTATAAATCCAGGCCATTTGGATAGTTAATATTGTGAGAACCTAAACCATCAGGTTATGGATGCATATATTATGAGGACACAACCATTTTGTGACCAAGAAGGGATGGATGTTCAGGAATACTTCACAGCTGTTTTTTCCTATTATTTATCATTATTTTATGTGTATACATTGTATGTAGTTGGAACACATACATACTTTGGTTGCTGGCAACTAATAGCATGAATTGTCTTGCAACAGGGGAAGGATGTGACAATATATGGCAGAGAAGTTGGCACTTCTTAAACCCTGTTGGTTTGTACAAGCCTAGCAGATCAACATTTTTCTCTGTTTTATTTTACCTTTACTTTTTTCTAACATCTATGGGAGAGAGAAAAAACCTTCCATTTCTGAGATGGTCTAGTTCCCACCCCCCACCCCCCATATTATAAGCACAAAAGAGTTTGGGAATCTATTGGTTCAATGGTTTTCTTGATGCTCCAGCTCTTCCAGTCCCTGCTGAGATTTTCTGTTGATTAATTGATGTGTCATCAAGTTTGTATCATTTTAGTCAGACATCCAGCATGATCTATTTCCAGCCTGGTCCTTCAGGTCTTCCAACAGTGGTCCCATTGCCAATGTAAGCAAATACACCCATCTTGCTTCTGTCTTGCCTCATCTTTTTCTTTCCATCTTTCAGCCTTTTCAAGAGAGATAAGTTTTTGCATCATGCATTCAGAATATGGTAATTTAAGTTGTTATTTGTGCCCCAAGTGAAAATATTACATTGATTGATGGAACGCTGGATTTTTTTTTATTATCATTAGCAGTACTGTAGCTACTTGGGTGTAACTTTTTTTCCAATACCACGGGGATAAATATTTTTCAGCTGTAAAATTACAGCTTCAGATTCTTTTAATAGCATCGAATGAAGTCAATATAAGAAAAGCAAATGGGACATTTTATTATTTTTAATTAATGCTACATGTTAAGCAAAATACTTAAAACCGTTTTTCTTGTGTTCATTTCAGATTGAGTTCCAAAGTGTAAGGACGCCAAAATGTCTGTTCTGCGGGGGAAAGGATCAGCCCGAAAATCCAAACAAATTGTGAAAACATCTTTGAACAACCCGTATATTCCACAATGGCGTACACTGCCAGGAGAGGATATGCATTTTGTCTTGCAGGCCTTGGAAGAAGTCATTAAGCAGATTGGGTTTAAAAAGATAGAGGATCAGAAGAGAATGAAACCCACTTCCAGAAAAAGGCGAAAGAAGGAAGAATGTTACAATCTTCCAAGCAAAGTTAATGAGGATAAAGGGGCTGATGACCCAAAAGCACATGGGTGGTCTGATGTGCAAATCAGGAACCAGCTTGCTATTGGGATCAATGAAGTAACCAGAGCTTTAGAAAAAAATGAATTGTGTCTTGTACTGGTATGCAAATCTGCCAAACCTGCCTTGCTAACATCTCATCTGATTCCACTCAGTGCAAGTCGAGCTATCCCAGCTGGGCAAGTTCCACGTCTCAGCGAAACATTAGCCCCAGTGCTTGGATTAACATCTGTGCTGGCATTGGGGTTTAAAAGAACTGCTGATGTGTTTGCAAAGGTACTTGAAGTAATTATTCCACGAATTCCTAGTTTAGATCTGCCATGGATGCAGCATGGAACTGAACCACTGTTAATAAAGGATACTGATGTTATGGCTGCTTCAGCTACCGAATTCACCGAGTCTACCCCAGTAGAAAGCTCTGTCAGTCATAAGTGGAAACTAGCAGATAACAGCCTACTCGCTTCCCCTACCGTAGCTCTTCAGACGCTTAAAGTTAAAAATGTTGTTCCCAATCCAAAAAAATGCCGCAAGCTTCCCAAAACTAAAAAACGTATTTCAAAGTAACGTTGATTTCTACAGTTTGCATTTCCATTTGCCTAAACTATGATGTATAATAATGTCATATCACTGCAAACAGTTTTTCCAAATTAGTTTTGAATTGGAACTGAAACTAGGCATCTGAGGTTTTTTTAAAAGGTATATCCATCTAGAAGGGGCTGCTTAATATATAATTCCTAAAAAATAACTTCCTTTTTTTCCATTCTGTTATTTCTTCCCCTTATTTTTTTCTTCATTTTTATTTTATACTTTTCTTCTGCCTTCCCTTAACTAATTTCCAGCCGGTAAATTTATTTTGCTGCTAGAAGAAACAAGGGGAATGTGTTCATGTATGCCAACAGAAAAATTAGTTCATAGTACAAATAGCCTGTTGTTCCAGGTGATTTTTATTAGGAATTATGAATTCAATAAATATAACTTATTTATCCTGGCTATAACTTTTTTGGAATGTGGCTTCTGCAAGTAGATACAGCATAGAAATATGTATGTATTCTACAAGTGTGTACATGTATATATAAAATTTGTTTCTAGTGATGTTGGTAACCTTAAGTAGGCAAGATGGAAAAGCTGGCCATTGTACATGATGTTCTGGTAAAAATCATACTCAGTTCATGGTGCCTTCTACAGTTAATTAGGAGGGCCTTTCCTAATCTGGTGCTTTCCAGATATTTTAGGTTACAACTTCCATCTTCCCCAGTCTGTAGTGTTTGTATCATTTTAAACAGAATACCTTGGTTTTTGAAGTAACAAATGTTTTAGGTTAAACATAATTATTCAAAACAAAATAGTATGAAAGTGATACATTTATTGAAACATTCATTGGTGCCAATAAAATTCAAGAAGTGTTAAGAGGTTGTAACTGAAAACAGCTGCACATTTGAGAGCACAGCCTTTTTCTGCTTAATATTTTTTCTTAAACAGTTGTGATTCTCATCGAGTAGGACATGCAGAACTGAGCATAGATGCATTTTGCTTTTAATAATACAAATTACTTTCTTTAGCATATCAGATCAGTTTCCTGCACTAAGATAGAGAGGCATTTGAGACTTCAGGCTTTTGGATTAATAGCTTGTGAGGTGAACTGGTCCAGAAAAGCAGATTTCTAAAAGGAGGACACAGTATTGTCATCTATATATATAAAAGCGAAAACCACTCACACATTAATCATGAAATCTCCAGAACTGTAAAGTCTACAAACTTGATATTTGCCACTTATGTTCCTCTTGGCTTCTAGGTGCTCACTAAGAAAGGATTTTTCAAAATGACCATCGGAGCATGAGTATTTCTTATATTATTATTAACAAGCTCTGATGCTAAGGAGTTCTACTCCCCCCTCCCCACCTGAAAAGAAATCTGATCCAAATGCAAAACACAAGCAGAGGAGTTTCAGTTTTGCTTTTGCTTTCATAGCAGCAAACAGCTTTACTACAGAACAGTTGAGTTAACCCACGCACAGACTCCTTCCTGTCTCCTTGCTCACACAGCAAATACTGTTTGAGTTTCCAAACACCCCTCAACTCTCTCACACGCTAACAGGACGCTAGCCAGTTGAATACCAATGGATGCTGGTAGGCAGGGACAGATCCCCCCGCCCTTATTTTCCTCCTCAGTTCAAACTAATCGTTCCTTCTATTGTAACACCAGTTAAAGGGAAAAGAGGCAAAAAACGCAGGAAAAGATTTACAGATGCGATTAGGAAAACACAAGTAAGGGTAGCTGCCTGTTTCTTCCATGGCCAGTTCTATGTGGCATGCTCCAGAGTCAGTTCACCTGACAGCCTGGTTATCCTCCAGCCAGAGAGCAAAACCTGGAATGTTGTTTACAGGGAGGTCCTGAGCAATTCATCTGAGGGACGAATTGAAAATCCATGTTATGCAAATAATGTCTTCATCTGTAACAGAAAATTAGCTTATCATCTCTAATGAAATAATACAGTCCCCTTTTTAACTACTCATTAATTTTCAAGCTTTATCAATTTATCAAGCCCCATCACATAGTTTCGTAGTGAAGCACGGGTATTTAGCTAGTATTCAGATAAATATGTTATTAAATCCAAGCACTAAAATTGGTCCTGGTTGCATAATTAAAATAATTGTTCAGAATAAACTTACTTCATTAAATTGCTATAGAAGAGGTTGTAGAAACAGGAAAATTGGAAGGAGAAACAGGATAGGAAGTATAGAACTGTGTCTGTTAACAAGGTGTAAGTTACTTTTAAGCACAGATTTTGCAACTAATGCAAAATCCAGGATTAGTGCTATTGGGAGTTTCTGGCAACATTTCAAATTATAATTCCTAGTTTGTATGCAACATCAGCTTTTGGGAAAACATGTACAAGAGTCCCTTCCCCCATTAGCTATCTAACAATAAGAAAAGAGTACAAGCTTGAGATTTAATAACCGAATTAGCAGTTTTTGATTTAGGAGCAACGAAAACACATGATCTCAGCTAGACTATTAAAAATTTCCACATTTGGAAATGTACAAATATGGTTTCAGTATTTGGTTAAACTGCTTGTTATACTATCTACCAAGGCTACTAACAAATTAGGATCAAATCTTGATAACACTTTTTCTCCAGCAACTTTGTACTTGAATCTACCTTGAAAAGATAGTCAAACATCTACAACTCCCCCTCCCCACCTCTCAAAAATGTGATGGGATCAAGATACTATTTTGAAATGTGGAAAAACAAGAATTATCCAAGAAATATCAAAATTTAGATAGCCAGTTCCCATAGCATGTCAATCCATCCTATGAGGGTTGACATATCACATGCAGCCAGAAACCAAACATGACGTTATGGCTTGGCATTATGTTCAAACGAGGCTACTGTTTTTATTGATGGGAAGATTCTAGAAGTTGTAGTCCAATGCACTGGGAAAATGCCAGTTGGAGAAGGGCAAATAACTAAGCTTAAAATAAACGAAGGAAACAAAAATGCCTCAAAAATTGGCCAAGAGAATATTTTGTTGTCTACAAACTATAGTTTTTCAAAAAACATGGCTTACTTGATGTGTGAAAACAGTTTGACAAATCTATATATAAACAGTTGTTGAAAATGTTGTTGCATATGCAGTGCTTTACCATATTCTAAACTGAACTCTATTAATCAAAGGGAAACAGATATCTTGACCTGGTTCATGCATTTTGCTAAACTATTGTTTGTTAAAGAAATTATGGTAGGTTATATTCACATGACACACTAAGCCAAACAAAAACCATATTAAGGTTTACCATAAGATATGAATCAAGACATTTTGGCACATATTTCTGCCAACAAAAATGCGTTTGCAAGGACATATTCAAATGTGTACTATGAAACCACCTCTTCCCCCAAATCAGAATTATATTGCTACTACTAGCAACAAATTTACTTATTTACACAAACATATTTTTCAGTTTAAAATGTTTTCTTAAAAAAACAGGTAGACAAAAGGAATATGTGCAATTCTGCAAAAGCCTTAAAACACATTCATCTTAATACATCTTCATAACAGTACTAATATATTCTCAGTTTCATGTACAGGCTGCTGTTACCGTACCATCAAAAACAGTGTAAAATTTTCTTTTTTGAAACTCTTAAGATGAAAAGAATACCATAGCTCAGGGAGGATATCAACATGTGCATTCAGCAGTGCTGTACTATAATCAAGTCACTGATCTATTGAAGATCAAATTACAAATTTGTATTTTGATTGATTTGGCAGCATCGTTTATGGAGAAACACATACTACTCCAACCAGCATATGTCTGTTCCACTCCACATTACAAAAGATATCTCAAATCTGCATGTTTTCCTACCAGTCATATTCCCAAATCTTTTCTCTCGACGATGATGACATCCACGTCATGAAAATAAGCAGAAATACTCAAAATCGGTCCTTCATTTCGTTACATTGATAAACATACACTACCACTTAATAAATAGAAATGCAGCAGTTCAGACACATTACAGTAAAGTACTTATACTCTAATCCACCACTGCAACTTCATTGTTGTACAAAAAGTCTTTTTTTTATTTTTATGCTGGGAAACAGAAAAAAGTACCCTTTGCATCAAGATGCGAGCTAAGCATTTAAAATTAAACAAATGTGCTTTATTTCTTTTTCATTGACAAACAGTAAAAGGTTCATAAGCGTTTTTGTTCCTATTCAGAGTTGAAGGGATATTTGAGCTCAGAAATCTTCACTTCTTCTTGTAGCCCCCCCTCCCCCAAGGTTTGGCTGATTGATTTAAGTTCATCAGGGATTGTGCTTTGGCTCCTTTTGAACTGTACGGATCCAAGAGCATCCAACAGCCCAGATGATGACTTCCAAGAATTATAAATATATGTGTCCTTTCACCTTATTGTAATACAAGACCAACCTAGAAAAATGATAACATGGATGTTACTTCAGATAAAACCAAAGTCCTTCATGCTTATAGTGTGGCACTTGGGAGAACTATAAGCATTCTCACAAGGAAGTATTGCCACAGGGAGAAGAATCCTGTCTGTTGGCCAAATGGTGGCTATTACGAATAGGGGCAATTATAAAATCACCACATTTTCTATCTGCCCCACGATTCTCACTTCCAACTCAAGGTGGGGAATTCTGGGGGAGCTATGTGCAGTGAGCCTATGCCTACTTGGGGGGGGGGGCAGGACGTGTTGCGGCCAACTTGCTGTGGCCAACTCGCCGCAGGACAATTCAATGCTGTATTGATCGGTTCATTCAGTTACTTTTATTCTTAATGACCACTTTTTCGTCAAAATTATTGTAACTCTTATATTTTTGGGTTGACTTTATTTTATTATTATCAGCCATGGTTCCACTGAAATTAATTTACGTTCGTATTTGCTGTATTGTCCTTTGGTGAGTTGTCCCATGGCTAGTTGTTCCATTCCGTACCTAGGAGGCCAGAAGCATTTTTGAAAATGAAGGTAGAGTTTTGCAATGTGCTAATTTTCCAATGATGCAGAGTCCATCAAGAGAAGATTTTACTAATACATTATTAGCCACAGGCACTAATAAGAGCCGAGGTGGCGCAGCGGTTAGAGAGCAGTACTGCAGGCCACTTTAGCTGACCGTGATCCGCAGGTCAGCAGTTCAAATCTCACCGGCTCAAGGTTGACTCAGCCTTCCATCCTTCTGAGGTAGGTAAAATGAGGACCCAGATTGTTGGGGCAATGTAAATATACTGTACATTGCTTACTGGTGTAAACCGCTTAGAGAGTGCTTGCACTGTGAGGCGGTATATAAATCTCACAAATAAATAAATAAATAAATCCCAAATATAGAGGGAAGGCAGGCAGGCACACACAAACACTGCTTTTGGAGGAGCTACTCAGTACATTTCATATCATTACACAAATGAAGATATAGAGAATCTGGACATTACTGTATGTCAGCCTTTTTGACCACCATATCTTCTGGAAGAATTGATTACTATTGTTATCTCCAGAAGCATAGGTAGGACAATTAAATCTCTGGTATAAATATGTTACCTTTTCAGATTCCATGCCAGGACATCTCCAGTTATACAAATAATACTGCAGATTGCCATCACCAATACCAAATTTCAGTTTTTCCAGGAATGTTTTGTTTTCCATCAAGTCCAGTGCATTAAACACATCGAATCCTTTCTGGCAACATAAAGATATTACAAATTGATTTTCTAATTGGGTTTACGTAAGGGTTGGTAAAAGATTTTAAACTGCAATCTATCAAGCCATTCTGTATGACAGGCTACGTGTGTGTTTTTTAACCACAAACTACAGTGTTAGAATGCAGCATTGCAGATTAACTCTGCCCATAGCCAGGAGTTTGATCCTGACCAGCTCAAGTTTGACTCAGCCAGCCTTCTAAACTTCCAAATGAGGACTCAGATTGTTGGGGGCAATAATGTTTGTAAACCACTCATGTAAAGCACTACGGGCCGGTATATGTAATTCTAAGGGCTATAAGAGCTGTGATGGCACAGTGGTTAGAATGTATGACTTCCATCCTTCCGAGGTCGGTAAAATGAGGACCCAGATTGTTGGGGGCAATATGCTGACTCTGTAAACAGCTTGGGGGGGGGGGGCTGTAATGCACTGTGAAGCAATATATAAGTCTACATGCTATTGCTATTTCTGTTAAGTGTGGGGTGATTCTTCTAACCTATGAAAAATGAAACGAGGATGCCTTTTTGGAAAAAGGAAAAGATATTCCCCTCATACCCTATAGCAAGGAATGAAAGCAGCCAATTGAACAAGCTTTTCTTTGGCTGGACATTTATGCTGTTTGTAGAAGGTGTAATTTTCAAAGGAAAAGAAGCTGAAGCAGCTGCATGAGTAATGTTAACTACAATCAAAAACCAAGAACATTCCAAATGTTATACTAATACTACTGTATCTTCCAAACCACGAAGTCAATAGATCAGCAATGTTTTATATTTTTAGCAATGTGTTTACTCAACGCACTGAACATCAACACAATCCAGGAACATATAGATTACAACGGCATACACACTAAAGCTCAGAAATGCCAACCAAACCAACACAGGACTCTGTACGTTTACAACTTGGAACCTGAAAATCTTAACAGCATTAGTAACCTTGTGTAATGATCACAATGCATACACAACACAGACAAACCTTTTTCTCTGCTACGTTCCTACAGTAGGTCATAGAAGTCATATCTGATTATGACTTTTCATTTCTTGTAACCGAAGTAGCCCAGATATAAAGCTTTGATTTGGAAAAGCCATGTGCAACCCCAAAGTCATCTGGGGCTGTAAGGCAAGCACAGGAGTTTTGAATAAGCAGAGGCTGTGCCTCTTAATACTTTCCTATCGAGGACTAGGCTGAAACAAAAAGTTCCAAGGGGCAAAGAAAACATTATCACAACTTGCTTTGAGGTTGTACTGCTCTTGCTGAATCAAGTAAATCAGTAAGGCTTTAAGCCAACTTCACTCTTCTGTAAAAAATAAAATAAAAAAAATAAAGGAACTATTGCATTACCTACCATCTTTGCTATAATGAGTGCATCATTCATAAGATCCAAGAGAGGGGTTTCCGTGTGAACATTATAGAAGGAATAGGCTGCTTTGAGGCTTTTATGAGCAGGGTGGTGCATGACTGTTGAAGGTAATGTATAGAAACTCAGAAAGTCAGTTAAAACACCATTTGAATTCTGGAAAAGAAAAAAACACACACGAAGGAATGCAAACAAAAGACTCTACAGTATTATAACTCTTAATTCACCCAGTTGGTCTGCAAAATTACAGGCTGCGATAATTCAATGTAAAGTGGTGAGGCAGAGCAAGGAACTTGAGTCCATCCAGTTTCAGTTGAACACTTTAACTCAAGATCTTTCTGAACCTGGGATATCCCTCTGATGTTCCAACCAATGCTCTTTCTTCAGTGACAAATATTTGTTTTATGCACTCTCCCATTCCAGTGTAAAGGGATTATGGGCATCAGAATGAAAAGAAGGTGTGTAACTAGAAACAACAGTCTCCAAAAAGAAGTTGGTAGTCTCCAACTTCCATTCTCCCCCCCAACAATAAAAACATTTGCAAGAGGGGGGGGGAGATTAAGCCTCTGGTTATGGGGAAAGAACCCTTTTGAAAAATACAAAACAGATTTTGGCCCATATATGTATTAGCCCTCCGTTCAAGCACAGAAACCTCATTAGAAAGAAAACAGCTGAGGAAAAATGTCTATATAAAAGGAGTTTCGGTAGGAAAAAGAAGCTGGGAGGGGCCTCTCTCTCACCTCTACCACAAAGGTGTCAATAATATGATCCTGAGGCAGGAACCAGTGAGCCACTTCTTCTTCGTCCATAATAGGAGCAAGATTGAATTGCTTCAAGTAATTGTTAACCAACTCTTGCACTGCATTGATATCTTTTCGTTCCATAGGTCTCAAGCCTGAGGTTTTTGTGGCCTTATTATAATGAAAGAAGACAGAAATTCAAAGAGCTAATACCCCATGTAGGCTGTCATCAACAGGAAAGTATTCAGCCAGAGGCAACAATCAAGAGGCATTGGGACTACAATTCCAAACTTTTCTCACTCAGCATTTCTGGAAGCTTAGTACACATACTCAACTGGTCAAAAGCAGTGTTTTGCACACACTTCCTCTCCTCCTTCTCAACAATTATTAAATATTAAAGAGCACAATCTCTCTCTCTCTCTCTCTCTCTCTCTCTCTCTCTCTCTCTCTCTCTCTCTCTCTCTCTCTCTCTCTCTCTCTCTCTCTCTCTCATTCCATGTTTATCAAAGGAATTCCTCTGAACTAAAAGAATTCAACTATATCATGCTTTGTTGCCTCAGAATTCACCATTAGTACCAAGTGCTTTCCATTGGTACCAGAGAGATTTTTATAATGTGACTTCTCAAGATCTTCTCCTTCTTATAATGTGCCTTCTCCTCAAGAGCTAAAAAAATAATTAGTATATTCAAATAAGTACATAAAGTATCATATATTCAAGAAAATTGTACTTTTTCTCCAACCATCCACATCTTTACAAAAAAATGTCTTCTGATGTCAAATGCATATGCAACTCCTCTTTCCAGGACAGTCTATTCTTTGGAGGTTCAGCCCAACAGCCATTGTATCCCTTCCCCTTTTGCACAGTACTGCCTCCCCCAAATGAAAAGCTTGCCTTGGCAAGGACAGAAGGCTATTTTGATGTGAGAATGAGGGTCCTCTGGGTGGACGCATTGCTTACATCAGGAAGTCTGTAGAGCTTCATTGTTCTCTGTAATGTCATATTTCTGCTCAAGTGAGAAAACTTCACTTCTACCAATTTTCTGGGGTTCAGCGATCGATGCCAATATCTGGAAAAATTAGTGCATTTGCATTCTTTTCAACAAATTAATTTTACACATTTCTATAGCCAATGTAGGAGACAATATTAGTCTGGGAAATAACTGAGGTTTTAGATTTGAAATTAATAATGTCCTTCATGAAGTCTTTATTGTTGCATCAAATAATAATAAAATGTTCCGTACTAATCATATGCCTAATCCACCAAAAAAACCTGACAGTGGCTTAGATTATTTCCTATAGCTTGTGTTTCCAATTCAGATCTTCCAGAGTACTCAGTTCAACGTATTATTTCAGAATGCGATTTTTTCCATGTCTACTCAGAAATAAGAATCTCTTAAGATTAATGCTTAGTATGTAGCTGCATATCTGCTTCATCTAATTTGATGTTTTTCAAATGTACTGAAACCATCTCTCAAAGTCGTTGCTTATTATGGAAATTCCTATCCCAAAACAACTGGAGGTCTGCTGAATGGGTAAAGCTGTAGAATCATAATTGCATTTCAACTCTGTCCTTACACATAGAAAATATTTACAGGTAGTCCTCAATTTATGACTGCAATTGAGCCAGAAATTTCAATTGCAAGTCATGATGTCTTAACTGGACCTGATTCAGTCCAGTTAAACAAATCACATGGTCATAAGTGCAAATGCGTTCTCCTAAATAGGTAGGGTTTTTTTTTGCCAGAAACTGGAAACAAGTCTGAGAAATTGACAAAAAATGTTGCAAATCATGGGTCAGGTAATTGTAAGAAGCTACAACCAGTTGTAAACGGGAGCTGGTTGTCCAGTGCCTGAAATACAGTCATGTGACCACAGGCATGAGAGAGGTACAATACATTACAATGGTCAAAAGCACTCTTCACAAGACTATTGAAAATCCAAATGGTCATTAAACAACTGATCAGAAATTGAGGACTATCATTATGGGACATTTTCTTAACTATATACAAAAGACCCATCAGGGTGTATATTTACACATTGTAAAGATTTATTCTTGGAATAGGGTAATTATAATTAATCATTCATACCACTGCTGTTGAAAAAGACATGAGAAGTTCCTTTATATGCAATCAAACCAGGGGCGGGTTCCTAATTTTTTTTACTACCACTCTGTGGGTGTGACTTATTTTGTGGGTGTGGCTTGCCAGCCATGTGACCGGGTGAACGTTCCCCCTCCCCTCAGCAGCTCGAGAAGCCTCGAACGTGCGAAAATGCCTGGGATCATCACCGCGCGTTCGTGGCTTCTCGGACTGCTGAAGGGAGGGGAATGGAGATAGCTCCTGCCGCCCATTCTTTCAGTATCTCACACGCTCCCTCAGCCATCCTCCCCTGCTTGGACTCACTGTGGGGTAGGAAGGCAGCGCATGCACAGTGCCGGAAGCTCGGCTTCTGGGCATGCGCAGAAGAATTTTTTTAAAAAAAATTAAAAAGTTTTTTTAAAAAATGGTGGCGCCCAGGCACCGGCAACCGACCGCACCGGTACTGTGACGTCACCAGCAGGCCGCTACCGGTGCTATAGAGTGGAACGCACCTGTAGGAACCCACCACTGAATCAAACTATTAAAAAATCTGATTCGTTATTGCTGAATAATTTAGAATATGAAATAGGTGGTTTTTCCCCCAAACTTTCCTGGAAATGCAAGAAATGAAACCTGGGCCCTTTCATAAAAGAATGATACAGTTGGAAAGGACTTTGGAGGTCATCTAGTCCAACCTCCAGATAAAGCAGGACACCCTATACCCGTGATGGCAAACCTATGGCACGCGTGCCACAGGTGGCACGCGTAGCATATCTACCGGCACGCGAGCCGTTGCCCTAGCTCAGCTCCAGTGCGTATGGGCGCACCAGCCAGCTGATTTTCAGCTTTCGTGGAGGCTCTGAGAGGGCATTTTTGGCCTCCGGAGGGCCTCAGGGGGCGGGGGAGGGTGTTTTTGCCCTCCCCAGCCTCCAAGAAAGCCTCTGGAGCCTGGGGAGGGCAAAAAACTGGCCTACCGGGCCTATCTGAAGTTGGGAAATGGGCAGTTTCCAGCTTCCGGAGGGCCTCCAGGGGGTGGGGGAGGCCGTTTTTGCCCTCCCCAGGCTCCAGAGAAGCCTCTGGAGCCTGGGGAGGGTGAAAAACGGGCCCATTGGGCCCACGGACATCGGGAAACGGGGGAGTGGGGGTCATGCGCACATGTGCAGGGGGGACGTGTGGGGGGCATTGAATTATGGGTGTGGGCACACGCACGCGCGCTTTCGGCACCCGAGGAAAAAAAGGTTTGCCATCACTGCCCTATACCATTTCAGACAAATGGCAGTGATATCTTCCAGTGATTCATGGATTTTTTGGGGGGTGATAAAAGGCAATAGTCCTTGATTCATATGGTAGTAAGAGTCTCTCTCCACATATTTAGGAATGGCAGAAGCACAAAACTAAATGTATTTAAATATATTTTTTAGATTTGTGCTAATTCAGTGATATGTCTCTTAATTTTTGGAAGATTTTTGCTAAGATCCTACTATTAAATATATGCTGCAAATGTTTATCACATTCCATCTAAACTTAAAGAAAACAAGAAAAACAAAATCAACTAAAAATCCTCATTACTATATGCTTTTATATCTTATTGGTGCCTTTTTTGTATTTTGTATCTTTGACTAGAAGAAATGAAATACCGTATTTTTCGGAGTATAAGACGCACCTTTTTACCCCCCAAAAGAGGTGAAAATTTGGGTGCGTCTTATATACCGAATGTAGCCCCACCCACCTGCTAGCCCCCACCCTTCGGAAGTTTTTAGCCTCCGTGCGTCGCATTTTCCAGCGGTTCCAGGCGGCGGGGATCCTCACTTCCACTTCCATGCTCTCTTCCCCACCACGTGCAGAGCAAGGTAAAGCTGCAGGCGGCAGGGGAGAAGGCACGGGGTGGGGGTGGGGTTCCTCCATGCCGCAGGCTCCTCTCAACCTGCTGGAAGTGGAAAAATGGAAGTTTTTGTTAATTCAGATTATCTGAGGCGTTATGAAAAAGCAGCAAAGCGTTGTTGAAAATTACCTCTGTATTCTCAGAAAGGATTTGGGGATTGTGTATGCCTGGAATCAACAAAAGTTGGATGGGGAGGAGGGGGCGCTTGGCGAAACGTCCCAGGCAGGATAGGCTGCCTTCAGCCCATTTAGCAAAATCTGTTGCTGCCATTAACTCCCTCGCTCTCCCTGCATCCCGCACCAAGACCGGGCATGCCAAAAATCGGAGAGGAGGCTTGTTGGAAACTACCCCTCACTGAGCTGTTCTTATGGCAACCGAGCCAGAGCAATAAACATTCTCCCGCGCGAGCCGACAAGGGTGAGTTGCTCTGCCAGCATAACGCAGGAGGGAGGGGAGGGGTGTGCTTTGGTTGGGCTTTT
The DNA here is from genome assembly GCA_023053685.1 of Diadophis punctatus similis. NCBI lineage: Eukaryota > Metazoa > Chordata > Lepidosauria > Squamata > Dipsadidae > Diadophis > Diadophis punctatus. Next base: position 28,908,362 of record JALIGW010000007.1, on the reverse strand, counting down.
TTACGCGTCCGAGGAGGAACCACCTGTGCATATTCCTTTGCTGGCAGGAAGCGGAGAGCAGACTCGCCGGGGTCTCACCTGTAGCCACAGCTGAGAAAACTCACCTGGGTGCCTTGGGAGCCGGTGCCTTAGGGAGGTCGGTGCTATAACCACACCATGGGGTGCTTGAGCAGCGCTCAGAAGCGGAGTTTGGGGGAAGGGTTGTGTGTGTGTGTGTGTGTGTGTGTGTGTGTGTGTGTGTGTGTGTGTGTGTGTGAGACACTCAAGGCTGGAAAAGCCTGGCCGACAAGAGAGCTAAATCCACGGGGATTTAAAATAACAATTTTAGGAAATGGAGCTCCCCCCCCAATGTCTGCAACTGAAGAGCTGCTTAAGTTGCCTTTATTACTTCAGGACAGCCTGTTCTTGGCTGCCCTAGTTGATTTCTCCTTTGTGTATCCCATTCCATCATCGGAGGACAGGTAATTCCCAGCCCCCCATTTCAAAAGTTAAGCTTTGCTCTGGTCTTGCCCCTATTCACACCCTTGTCCATTCTCTATGGCACTTAGAAGAAATCAAAAGAGGAAACCACTTAATCATTCATTATGGATGGACCTAGTGATAAAATTCCATTCTAGAAACATACAAATAAATCCTGAGGAATAAATCCTCACTTTGTTGAATGAGCCTATTTTAACAAATTAGCATAGGGCTGTTATCCTTATTTATAATTAATCAATAATGACATATTGCTCTTTTGCAAGTTGGTTTGCCCTTAATGCCACCCTACCCACTCCAGTTAAATGCCCATATGGTGATAGGGTTTGTTTTAAATGGATAAAAAGATCTGTGCTGCTCATTATCAAAATGTGAGTGGAAGTGAGGATGCAGCTAATCCTGATGCTGGTAGGCAGAGGCAGAATTGTTTTTTTTCTTGTTTTGCTCCCCAAAAATTAAGGTGCGTCTTATACTTCGGTGCGTCTTATACTCCGAAAAATACAGTATGCAAAAAACAAATCTACTTTCTGCCAAGTATGACTTTGAAAGCAACTATTCAAAAATATTTATATCCTTTGCTGTAATAACTGACATGTTGCAATTTTAATAAAGCCATAAGTACAACCTACACAAAATATTGCCAAAAGAACTTGCCCCTAAATATATACTCTAAAGTAGGTGAAGGCTTAGTTGAAATAAAATAACCTGAATTCACAATTTATCCTGCACTTCTGTAGAATACCATATGTGCCGGCGTATAAGACGACTTTTTACCCCTTGAAAATCTTCTCCAAAGTCGGGGGTCGTCTTATACGCCGGGTACTAAAACTTCCGAGCCGGGGGGAGCTCAAAAACAGCCGCATCCCCGCTGTTCTCCAGCCAAGCGGCCGAATGAGCCTCGGAGCCCCGATGCTGCCCTGCGTCTCAGTCGCCTGCTGGGAAGGCTGCAGCCACCACCGTCAGCTGGCGGCTTAAGGCGGGCGGGAGACGCGGGCAGGAGCTGGTGGCGGCTGCAGTCGTGCCGAGGGAGTGCGTGGCTGAGAGGCATCTCGTGCGGGGAGGAACCTTCGTCTGGCTCCGCTTCCAGAGCGAGCAAGCGAGCGAGAGCAGTGCAGCCACAGCGGGAAGGGAAGCAAGCAGCCCACTCTGCCACTCAAGCCAGCGGCTGCCGGAAGCAACAAGGGCATTAGGAAAAGAGAAGGAGGAGCGCCGCCACCGCCACCAGCACTCTTTCCTTCACTTCTATCTTCTCCTTCTCTTCTCCTAACACCCTTGTTGCTTCCGGCGGCCGCTGGCTTGAGTGGCAGAGCGGGCTGCTTGCTTCCCTTCCCACTGTGGCTGCGCTGCTCTTGCTCGCTCGCTCGCTCTGGAAGTGGAGCCAGACGAAGGTTCCTCCCCGCGCGAGATGCCTCTCAGCCACGCACTCCCTTGGCGCGACCGCAGCCGCCACCAGCACTCTTTCCTTCACCTGGGAAAAAGGATCTTGCGGTGCTGAGGGCTAGTAAAGAGGGAAGAAGAGAAAAGGGAAGGAAGGAAGGAAGGAAGACCAAAGATGAAAGGAAGGAAGGAAGACCAGGAAGGAAGACCAGAGATGAATGAAAGGAAGGAAGGAAGGAAGGAAGGAAGGAAGGAAGGAAGGAAGGAAGGAAGGAAGGAAGGCCAGGAAGGAAGACCAGAGATGAATGAAAGAAAGGAAGGAAGGAAGGAAGGCCAGGAAGGAAGACCAGAGATGAAAGAAAGGAAGGGAGGGAGGGAGGGAGGGAGGGAGGGAAGAAGAGGAATGTTAGGTGGGAAGGTGGGAGGAAGGAAGAGAAAAAAGTGAGAGGGAAAGAAAAAAGAAAGAAAGAAAGAAAGATGTTAGGAAGGAAGAAAGACAGAAAGAAAAAGAAAGATGGTAGGAGGGGTAGTCTTATACGGAGAGTATATCCCAAAGTCTATATTTTAATTGGAAAACTTGGGGGTCGTCTTATACGCCCAGTCGTCTTATACGCCGGAATATACGGTAACTTTTTAAAAAATATACAGACGATAAAATCAAGGTATAGCAAAGAATTCAATTATTTCTATACATGTTTAAGATCAATATTTCACAATCTCAGCCATGCATTCTGGATGAGGAATTCTGGGAGTTGAAGTCCATATATTTAAAATTTGCTGAACTTGAGGAACACTTTCAGGCTAATCAAGTCTTCACCAATATTGTGGACCTCAAAACTACGACTCTCAGAATTCATAATCAACAGGGACTTTTAATTTCTGTACATTTGAAGGAAACCATGCTGAATAAAAACTGACATTATGTTAGCATGTTAGACTGACTTAGTAAGTTCTCTGCATAGTCTATGCTGCCTCCCAGTAGTGACAAACCATTGAAAGAACACTTTTTAGAGAAACCATAGAAGAAAATACATGTATATGACATTAGTTTGTTACTGAAAGTTTGGAGAGTCAACATCTGGATACAAAGATGATTTCGCTGTCCTGAAGTATTCCTAGGTTTTCACCCCTTTGATGCTTAATTTTAAAATGTCTATTATCTGTTATCCAATTAGCATCTTTTTTTATTTTTAATAACACTGTTAACGTCTTCCTGGCAAATGGATTCCAGGCAATGAGGAGTCATGTTCCCAACATGTTGACAATCTTCTATCTCGTGCCCTATCTGAGATTGATTATAAAGGCCATAAAGATAGTCCTTGACTTACAACCATTTAGTGACCATTCAAAGTTATAACAGCACTGAAAAAAAGTGACCTATGACTGTTTTTCAGACTTATGACTATTCCCAAGATCATGTGATCAAAATTCAGATGCTTGGCAACTGACTCATATTTAAAACCATGTCTCGGGGTCAGGCAAACACTTCTGACAAGCCAAGTCAATGGGGAAGCCAGATTCACTTAACAACCCTGTTACTAACTTAACCAACTGCAGCCATTCACTTAACAACTGTGGCAAGAAATATTGTAAAATGGGGCAAAACTCACTTAACAATTGTCTCACTTAGAAACAGAAAAATTGAGTTCAATTTTGGTTGTAAATTGAGACGACTGTATATTCAAGAGAGCTTGAGACTATTATTTTTGTGAATTAGTAAGCCACAGGGAGACAGAAAGAAAAAAAGCATTCTACTTAGAAAATGGAATAGATGCAAAAATTGTAGCCTACACGGATACATGCATTATATTCATTAAAATAAAATAAGTGGGGGGAATCAACCTTATTAGGCTGCTTAAATTGAAACACATTAGGAATTTCAAAAGAATTTATATTTACAGACTGCATTCATTGACTGGAAAGCATTTTCACCTATTCACTGTGCTTTTGGTTTTGTTTATTAGACTTTGTGTTCAGGCCAGGTCTCACAAAGTAGCTAATAAAACCAGTGCTGAAATAAAACTTCAAGTGGATTAAATCCTTAAAACAATGCAAGTAAGGCAATCAGAATCTAGCTATGGAAGATCAACCACAAGTTTTGTAATATTCAAAGGAAATTAGGTGAGGAGATAAGGAACCATACCTCAACTTCCACTTTTTTGTATTTCCATCTTGTGATACTGACATGCAAAATGGAAACTGTAGATGTTCACAATAGCCACTGGAGCGCATACATTTTCTAGAAAGGCAGGAGGCTCACTCTCATTTCATCACTGCCAGTACTATAATGTGAAATACCTCCCTAATGCATAAGATCCTTCTAATCTGATGTTAAACTGACCATTCAACTTATAAGGTGAGTTTTGGCTACTCTTTTATAATAAAAATTATGTAAGTTCTCAAAAAACAATGTCTTTGCTTACCTGCAAGTTGCTACAGGTTTGGGAAGGACGACTCCTGCAGTGTAAACAGCCTGAAAAATTCCTTCCAAGTTTACTCTTCTGGTTATTTCACGGATCAGGACCGGTGCTACTCGCTTTGATCGTAGTTTTTTATGGACACACAGAAAGTTAATTTCTACCATTTTCTTCTCACTATTAAAGAAAATACATAAGCAATCACTTAAATTTTTAAAGGAGTACAAATTGTCCAACTAATATTACCTACCCTACTGACCAACTCTTCCCAATTCTTACAGAAATCATATTTCTTACAGAAGAAGCAGGGAAAATTTTTAATCAATAAGTGTTATTTTAAAGAAAGAACTACATCTATGTCATTATCATCATCATCAATCATTATCATAGAGGGGGACAGAACCTTAAGTTTTATTCCCATTTATTATTATTTTTTTGCAAAGTTTAGGAGAAATTGCTGTTTGTTTTTCAAAACACAATAGCTAAATTAAATGAATTTGAGGTTTAATACTCTGTGGTATTCTCTATGTTTTAAAGACAGTGAAAAGTGTCATGGCGCCTATGAATGAGTTTGCTGCTAATTTCAGAAGCGCCATCTTGGAGAATTCCTGGAGTCACAAGAAAGAGATTGGGGTCTACCTGGTCCTTGCTCTACAACTTTCTCCAACCAGTTACTAATGGGGCTTTGTGAAAAGAAAATGGGCTAGATTATAGTTCTGCATCAGTGTTTCCCAACAGTAGCAACTTTAAGATACGTGGACTACCAAGTCTCCTCAGCTAGCAACACATTTTGAAATAGAAAAAATAAATTATTTTCATAATTCCAGCTTCTATATACCTTTTCGTGAGGTATACGAGAAATAACGTTGATTCATTTTCCAGAGCCTACTATTTCAGTGCATGAAATTTTTGTACCTTTTAAAAGAAAATTTAAAATAAAAAATGAAGAGATTATTTCAGTGAATTGCTGCCAATTTTCTTACTCTGGAAGTAACATGTAATTTATGTATAACATGTAGAGTTACAAGCTGTGAAGAGCACATGACTAGATTTCTAAATGTTACTGTTTTCCGGCTGTACAGGTAATCCTCAAGTTACCAATTGTAATGGAGCCTGCCCATTCCATTCGTACCTCGAGGATTTGTGGGAGTGAATCTCGTACCTTGAATGAGATCACTCTGGGGCATCCGGTGGTGACGTCACAGTGTAGAGAAGCGAGGGAACAGGGCGCTGCTTCCAAAGCTTGAATTTCCTCATCAGGGGGGCCTGATACGGCATGTTCGGAGTCGGAGGGATCGACCAGAGGAGAGGGGATGATCTGGAGACCTCGAGGCAACTCGCAATTGCCTCGAAGGGATAGGAGAAACCTCTCAACTTCGACGAGGAAAAACCGGCCATTCTAGTTGGCCTTAGCACTTCCTTCCATATAGAAGGAAGAAGAAGAGTGTGATCTAAGCTTAATCGGTGAAGGAAAGAGTTTCCAAAAAAGAGGTGAAATCGAAAATCAGTTTGAAGGAGCAACAGGATTAAAGCTCAGAACTGACAGAAGTGGCGATCGGGAAGGAGGAGCAGAATCGAAAAGCCACGGATCTGAAAGAGTCACAGGGACAGTGACGGTGCAAAAAAACAACAACGATTGACGGCAGGATTTAAAGCTTCGAGAGCGAGAGGTGTAAATAAATGACAAAAATCTAAAGGATTAAAAGGATTAAAATACTTGTTTTTCTTTTCTTGCTTTTTTCTTTTTTTTCAAAGTTTTTTATTTTTTCCTCCACCACTTTTACATTTCAATAAACATATACCTTAAATCATTACAATAAAATACACAATTTTACATTTATACTCCATCATTCAAAAATCAATCTTATCCATACGCTTATATCATCAATCATCAGTCTATTTCTACTTTTCTTTCCATCGCACTCCCCCTCTCTACCTCCATCATTTCCTCCTACTTTCTTACTCCTTCACTCCTCCTCTTCTCTGTCTTCTACTTCTCTTCCTCCCCTTCTACTTCCTCTTACACCCTTAGCCTTCCCCTGAGTACTCTTTTATTCTCTTATATTTAATAGACTGATGATACAATCTCAAATTTAAACTCTTCATATCCCTTCTAAGAAGATAAATTTTTGTTATTATTATTATCTCATTTCTTTATGTGTAATACTTTGTTTCTAGGTATATACTGCTAACTTCATTTTACCTTTTTCTTGCTTTTTTCTTGTGGGCAGATACATTAGGAATAATCAGAAATTGGGTGATGATAAAATACAAAACGGTTTGAAACGCGGTGGCCATTGTTAACTGAGTAGGAAGAAACTTTTAAGAGATCGAGAAATGGAATAACGGCAGAGCATTTATCGTCTGGAAACCTGAAAATAAGATACTGAGACCCCAAAAATAAAATAAAAAGACTTTGAAAAACTTTAAGAGGAGAAGGGAGGAAAATAAGAGACTTCTAAGCTGGAGAGAAGGAGAAGAGCTACAGAGTGGAAATTGGAAAAGTAAGATTGGGTGAGTACTTTATAAAATTGTCGATTGATATTTATTGGAAGAACTCTTTAATTAACTAATTAAATATATTTCTATTATAGATATAGAGAATAGATTGATAAGTATTTATCACAATTAATAGAAATCTCTAATTAATTAAGTATTTATATTATATTTATATTATAGTAACTATATTATCATTGTATTTATAATATTATATAGATCATACATATATAAATAGAAATCGTTTGCAATTTAACTGAAGAGGGGTTTCTTAATCAAAATAATACTCTGTGATGCATAAAGCTAGAAAAGAAATATAGACAGGTTGGATAAATACTATTGGTAATATAATAGGATATACTATTTAACTTACTAACAAAAAAAGGTGAATAATAGTTTATATGCTATCGTGGAAAAAAATATGTCAAACATTTAAAATGACTAGCACAACGACTATAACCAAACTAGGGAAGAAACAGGTATCAAATCCTACTATAACAACATCAGCATCACCATCCCAGCAAAGATCTATTGAAAACATATTAGGCAAAGAGAAATCAGGTTCAACAACTAGCTTACAGACTATGCAAAAAACTCTCATGATGAATCAGGAGTCAGTGATTAAAACTCAGCAAGCAATAGAGAACAATAGGGAAGAAGCCAAAAAACACCATGAGGAAATCAAAATGGAAATGGAAGAGGTGAAGGGTAAGGTGAAAAGTATAGATGACATGATTGAAAATATACAACAGATATTGGCAGAGAATGAGCAAAGGATAAAGATAGTGGAAACTAAAGTAGATCAGGTGGATCAAAAGGTAGTGAAGATGGAGGAAAAAAATACTTTGATCACCAGAGGCCTCGAAGAATCCATAGCCCATCTGGAGATGGAACGAGCCTCATATTATCTGAGGTTTCAAAACATAACATAGGACAGTGATGGCGAACCTATGGCACGCGTGCCACAGGTGGCACGCGGAGCCATATCTGCCGGCACGCAAGCTGTTGCCTAGCTCAGATCCAGCGTGCATGTGCACGCCGGCCAGCTGATTTTTGGCTCACATGGAGGCTCTGGGAGGGCATTTTCAGCTTCTGGAGGGCCTCCGGGGGGACAGGGGAGGGCGTTTTGGAGCCTGGGGAACCTCTGGAGCCTGGGGAGGGCGAAAATCAGGCCTACCGGGCCCACCAGAAGTTGGGAAAAGGGTCATTTCCGGCCTCCAGAGGGCCTCTGGGGGGCGGGGGAGGTCATTTTTGCCCTCCCCGGGCATTGAATTATGGGTGTGGGCACTCGCGCATGTGCGATAGCGCGCGTGCATGCAGTTTCGGCACCCAAGGGAAAAAAGGTTCGCCATCACTGACATAGGATAAGGGAGAAAACCTAGGCGAAAAGATGGCAGAAATTTTGGCAGAAATACTCCAAATAGATGTTCAGGAAATGAGAAAAGAGATTGATGAGGTGTACCGTGTGCACACTAATTATGCAAAAAGACATCGCCTACGAGAGAGGTTCATATCAAATTTGCTAAGAGGGCAGTTAGTGATGATATATATAAGAAAATGAGAGAGGAATCTATTCTATACAAAGGGAAAGAAATCATAATACTAAAACAGATTCCCCGCAGGGTGAGGAATAATAGAAAACAGTATCAGTTCTTGACAAACTATCTAGCGAAGAACAAAATAATGTTTAGATGGTTGATGCCAGAAGGACTATTAATATCCTGGCAAGATAAAAAATTTAAGATTGATTCGTTAGAGAAAGCCCAAGAAATTTTTGATCATCATTGTGAGGTAGGTGAAGAACAGGAGAGCAGAGGAGAAGTGGAGAGTAGGAGCCAGGAAAAAGAAGAACAGGTAGAAGAAAGGGAGAAAGAAAGAGAAGAAAAAAAGAGACAGGAAGAACAAGAAGGAGCAAAAGGTAGAGTATTAAGAGAAACAAGGAATACTAAAAAAACAATACAGACAATAATGGAAGAGGAAATTAAAATAATATCAATAAATATAACTGGACTAAATATACCAAAGAAGAGAGCACAAACATTAACTAAATTAAGGAAATTAGATTCCAATGTGACTTGTTTGCAAGAAGTCCATATAAAAAAAGATCAAAAATTACTTGAAAATACAAAATTAGGGAGACTCTATATAGCTTTAACAAATTTTTAAAAAGGAGGAATAGCGACATATGTAAAAGTAACAATAAATTCGAGCTTGATTTATAATGATGAAGAAGGCAGAATACTAATGATTAAATTGGAAACAGGACAAAAACCCATTTTATTAATAACAATATATGCCCCTAACAATAACCAATTGGAATTTTATAAAAAAATACATGAAAAAATAATAGATCTGGGATATGAAAATATTTGTATAATTGTGGACTTTAACGCAATAGTAAATGTACAGTAGATTATAAGTGTAATAAACAAAATAAAAACAAGAATATACTTCCAAAATCATTCTGGGAAATAATGGCAGAATTCGGGCTTAAGAATGTATGGAGAGAGAAGCACATGACAAAAGAGCAATATACTTTTTATTCGAACCCGCATCAATCCTGGTCAAGGATTGACATGGTTTGGGTGACCCCGGGATTGAGCAATGAGGTACAAGAGATTGATATAGAACCTAATATTTGGGCAGATCATAGCCCTTTAAGAATAACCTGGAAAGGAAGAAGAAGGAAAATCAGATGGACTATGAACCAATTTCTAGTTAAAGATAAAGAATACCGAGAAATGTTGGAAAAAGAGTTAAGAATATTTTTCAAAATTAATATAAATGAGGATACATCATTGCAAAATCTCTGTGACACAACAAAAGCCTATATACGCGGGTTAACAATAGCCTTCTTGGCAAGAAAAAAGAAAAGAAAAAGATTACAACAAGAGACCCTACAGGAAGAATTAAATAAAATGGAAGTAGAACTGCAAAAAGATCCCCAAAATAAAAGTGTAAAAGAACAGAAATATAATAAAACATAAAATAAACTTGAATACTCAAGAAGAGTTGGCACAAAAAATTAGGATGGCCAAACAAAATTATTTTGAAAATGCAAATAAACCAAGCCATTGGCTAGCATATAAATTGAGAAAACAACGAGAGAGAAAAATGATTGACAATTTACAGGACGAGAAAGGAAGGGTACAACACAATAGAGAAGAAAAGAATATAATATTAAACTTTTTTACAAAGCTATATGCCTGAGAAGACGTCAAAGAGGAAAAAATTAAAACATTCCTAGAATCAACAAATATCAAACAGAGGATCAAAGAGAGATGTTAAATAGACCAATTACAATCACAGAATTCAAGGTTCTGAATAAACAGAAAAATAAAAAACCCCTGGCCCTGACGGGATACTGGTTGAATTATACAAAAATATACAAAATCGATTGGAAGAGATAATGTTAGAATTATTTAATGAAGTACTTGAGAAAGCAAGATTACCGCCCACATGGTCAGAGGCTTTAATAACACTGATACCTAAGGAAGATTCGGACCGCCAATTAATTCAAAATTATAGACCTATCTCTCTTTTAAATTTGGACTACAAATTATTCATATCGATAATGACTGAAACGAGTTTTTAAAAAATTTAACGAGAGTATACACCAAGACCAAAATGGTTTTTTGCCGAAACGGCAGATTAAGAACAACTTGAAAATAATAATGAATATGCTTGAGTATTACGAGGAACATCCCAAAGAGCAGGCAGCGCTGGTTTTCCTTGACGCCCAGAAAGCTTTCGACAATGTTAATTGGAAATTTATGATTTGGCAACTTGATACGATGAAATTTGGGATGAAATTTACAAAAATGATAGAAACAATTTACTCAAAACAAAAGGCTAGAGTTATTGTGAATGGGGAATGTACTGAAAAATTTGATATTGAAAAAGGTGTAAGACAGGGATGTCCACTATCTCCTCTTCTATTTATATTAACATATTATATTAACATTGGAAACTTTATTGATAAAAATTAGAGAAGGAAATTAAAGGATTAACTATTAGAAAAGAAGAATATAAAATTCAAGCCTTTGCCGATGATTTAGCATTTATAATAGAAGAACCACTTGAATCAGGACCTAAATTAATGAAAAAGATCGAAGAATTTGGAGAAGTACCTGGACTTAAAATTAATAAAAATAAAAACAAAAATGATAACAAAAAAATCTCACTAAATCCAGGACAAACAATTGGAAGAAATAACAGATATGCAGGTGGTTAAAAAAGTGAAATATTTAGGAATTTGGCTAACAGCAAAGTGTTCATCAATAAAAGAAGATAATTATAATAGAATATTAGTACAAATTAAAAAAGACCTAGCAAATTGGAAAAACCTTCAATTATCACTGATTGGAAGAATATCCTCAATTAAAATGAATATCTTACCAAGGTTGTTATTTTTATTTCAAGTAATCTCGATAAATCTGGGAAAAAATTTCTTTGAAGATTTAAGAAAAATGACCTCAGAGTATATTTAGCAAAGAAAAAAACCCAGGATAAGATGGAATTTATTACAGGGTATCAAAGAAAAAGGTGGATTTGGGCTTCCAAATTGGCAATTGTATTATCAAGCAGCAGCATTAGTATGGCTCAAGGAATGGATGGAGCTAAAAAATAAGAGAATATTGACAATAGAGGGACATGATTTTCAATTAGGATGGCATGCGTTCATATGGGATGAGAAATATAAATCTCATGCATACTTTAAGAGACATCTGCTTAGGAACGCATTATTGCAAATTTGGCTGAACATTAAAAAACAACACTATACAAAGATTCCAAATTGGATTTCTACAATTGAAGCCATAAAACACCCAAGTTCCAAGACATTTGATGAAATTATACGATATAATTTATAGATGAACAAGGAAATTTGATGACTAGAGAAGATTTGACTGAACATGGGATAAACTTAGACTGGTGGACTTACACACAAGTCCAAGCCAAATATCATAGAGATATTAAAATTTATGAATTCCAGAAAAAACATAACGATCTTGATAAGATATTATTCAGTACTGACGAAAAACTAATTGGTAAAATCTATAAGTTTCTAATAAGATACAAAATGGAGAAGGAGGTGGTTAAGGACATGATCATTATAAATGGGCGAAAAACTTTGGACATACTATTGATTTGAAGAAATGGGGAAAAATTTGGACAATTAATTGGAAATTAATAATGTCGGTGGCATACAAGGAAAATCAGTACAAGATGTTCTACAGGTGGCATCTACCACCTGTAAGAATTGCTAGGATGTTCCCAAACTCATCACCAATATGCTGAAAATGCAAGAAGAAAAATGGAACTTATTATCATCTATGCTGGACTTGTTTAAAGGCAAAAAAGGACTGGCATAAAATTAGATCATGGTTGAAAGAGATAAAAAGAAGATATAGATAGATATAGAAACCCAAGATATTTTTATTGGGCATAATTGATAAAAAATATAAAAAGGAATTACAATATCTGATTATACACATCATTACGGCGGCAAGAATAACATATGCGCAATTCTGGAAAAATGAAGAAATACCAAAAGACGAGGACATAATTAGAAAAATATTTCGATTGTGCCGAAATGGACAAATTAACGAAGAAAATAAAAAGAAAAAGAAGAAACCGAATATTGCTTAGTATGGAATAAATTATATGAATGGCTGGAAGAGGGAAAGAATAGGCAAAAAATCAATTAGAACTGTCAATATTTGAATGACTAATATGAAATCTTTAAGATAAACTAGTATAGAAGAATGTAAGATTATTGTACACAACAATGTAAAAGAAGAAATAAAAAATAAAGAAAGAGAGAGATCACTCTGTGCTTTCGCCCACGCAGTCTCTAATTTAATGCTTGGACGAATGCACGGTTTGTTAAGTGCACGAGGTATCTCTGGGTGGGGAAGGCCGGGGGGGGAGGCCTAGTGATGGAACAGGCCCCAAGGCCTCCCCAACCCTCTAAGATCCCTCATGCTTCCCACTCCCTACCACGCTGGACTCACCTTGCAAAGATCTGTCTCCTCTCTGCTGCGGTTTCTTTCGCTTTGAGGAAGAGAAAAGTTGATGGAAGCTCTAGGCTGCGAAAATTGTTTGCTGCGCCTGTCTCCTAATCCTCCCCCACTTCGATTTGCTCCCTTTTGAAACACTTCAATTACTTCTTCCAAACTTTCCAATTCCTTTCCTCTACCACCAGGACACTTCTCGCCGAGATGGAGACCTGACGGAGACTGGAAGCTTCACGGAGGGATTCGTTCTGTTTTGAAATACCCTATAGACGCCTATGAGGCCATTGAAAACAGAGGAATTTGCTCCGTTTTCAAAGGTCTCATAGGCATCTATGAGGCTTTTGAAAACAGAGGGGTTTGCTTCCTTTTGAAATGCCCCATATACGCTTATGAGGCCTTTCAAAACGGAGCAAATCCCTGTGTTTTCAAAGGCCTCATAGATGCCTATGGAGCATTTCAAAACGGAGCGAATCCCTCCATGAAGCTTCCAGTCTCCCGTCAGGTCTCCATCTCGGCGAGAAGTGTCCCGATGGTGGAGGAAAGGATTTGGGGGCGGGGAGGAGGACCAGGAGACAGGCACCACAAACACTTTTTGCACTGGGGTCCGTGATCTCGTGAGAGTTCAGGCACCCAATCTCTGCAAATGAGGATGGGTACCTGAACTCACGCGATATTATGGCACCAGAAGCTTCAATCAACTCTCCTTTCCCGCAAAAGCAAAGTAACCGCAGCAGAGATGAGACAGATCTTGTAAGGATGGGAGGGGGAAGCAGTTGTGGGAAGCGGGGATGGGGGAAATAGGGTGAATGTTGTAGACCTCTATAGTTGTTCGTAAGGGCGAACAACTGCCATGGTACTGCAAGATTCGTAATTTTGGGACTTGCTCGTAAACACTAGGGGGCCCTTGTCTTGTAACTGTGAACGGGCATTAAATGAACGCTCGTAACCCGGGGATTAGCTGTATAAACAGAAAGTATTCTGAATCCATATCGGGAACCTTCATTTTTAGTATTCTCTTTCCCAAGGAAGTGCACATACATAATACTTTGTAGAAAATAGCAAGGCAAGGTAAACTATTTATAAGGAAGGATTCTTAGTAGTACATTTTTGAACTGCCTATGCACACTGCATGTTATGATTTTTAATGAAATATTTCCATCCAGTCTGCTGAATTGGATACATTTATGTTTTGGATCAGAGATAACTTCTTGAGTAAATTTTATAGTTTGTTCTGCAACCCTCTGTAGGATTCCCTGTGGGTGTTATGTACTTGAGATAAATAAATACAGTAAAACTGTCTACCACATCCCTTACACATAGATGGTTCTGATTTGACCTTTCCCATATTTAAGAAGTCACATATGGTTGTACAGAAGTAAATCAAGGGGAGAAAAGTTGCTCTGATAATTATTTTCTGCTTTGAGGGATTTTCTGCTGGGAACCAAATATAGCCGCTAATTTAGATTTTTAAATATTAGATACTAATATAAATTCTACTTGCTCAGGGCTTGAATATCTTACAGAAATTATGAGCACAGGTTGAATTGCTGATTCTGGCAGAGGCAATATTTATCTGTGATTTCTGCAAAGGCAAGTCTGCCTCTTCCTGCTACTTTAACATCATTTGCTGCTGTCAACATATTAAACCTTTTCTTCTCCGAATTAATGGTCAGCAGCCAAATTTCAGAAATATGTTAAAAACTAGTTAAGGGCAAGAACATGTTTTGGATTTTATGTTGGGGCATAAGTAGAAGACAAAGGAGAAGAAATGTTGGGGGAGTGTGTGCTTTGGGCGTACACATGTGTAAACATACGCAGGGCAGTGTAGGAGAAAACATATGGCTGAATTTGATTAGCATTCCTCAATGTGCTCCAGTATATAATTGGATGAGAGCTTTCTCTCTTTTAAGTATTGCTGCAGTACTTTGATGATGATCTTGATTATAATTCCAACTCTGTAATAATGGCAGCATTCTCCAATACTTTTGAAAATTTAAAAAAAATGCTGAAATGGCATTATTAATTCTGAATATTCTCAATAAACATCATTAGTAGGGTAAAGAAAGCACAGAGAGGTTAAGTGTGGTTGTACCACAGTGCTTAAGGTACTGATAGATAAAAAGTGATGGCCTCCAAGATTAAAAGATGATGAGGAAGAGAAAGAGGAGGAAGACAATGTTTTAAAATGGCAATACATTCTACAGATGTTGCATGATGATGCTGTCACAGAAAAAGTTGCTAATTGTTGGAGTAAATGGACAAGGACTTTAGCTTGAGATATTTAAAACATTTTCAACACTTCACCAAGGTTTCCCCTTAGAATTTCTTCCAAATCTAACTTTTTTGATAAAGGAAAATTCATGCAAATGATTTTAAGAAAAACCTAAGAGACCCCAGCTAACTTCCTAATCAGTTAGGACTTACCTATCATAAATCCGAATGTGTGCTGGAATGGCACTGATGAACCCCACCAGTTTCCTATTGGACGATACCCTGACGCCACAGTGCCACTGCGGAAGCCAACCTGGCGGTCTAAGGGCCCTAAAAGAGAGAAAAAAGTGTGAAGGAAACAATTAGGTCTTACCTTTTATAGAATACGGGGAGTTCTTGGCTTACAACCATCCATTTAGCAACTATTCGAAGTTATAATAACACTGAAATAAGTTAAGATCAATTCTCAACTTATGACTGTCACAGCATCCTCAGAGCTCAAATCTATGTGATTTGATCAAAACTGAGGAGCTTGGCACAGCCCTGGGGTCAAGAGATCAATGTTTGCAACCCTTTTAGCCAGCTTCCAACAAAAGCAATGGGGGAAGCTGGGTTTGCTTAACAACCTGCACTGACTTACTTAACGATCAAGGCAAAAAAGGTTGTAAAATTGGGCAAGATTCACTTAACAACTGTCTTGCTTAGCAATGGAAATTTTGATCTCAATTGTGGTCATAGGTTGAGGATTATCTGTGCTGTAAACTTTCTAAGTATCAAATATGAAAAAAAAAATCACTGTTAATTCCTCCTTGCTGTCTAGCAAAAGAGATGAGGGAAAAGGGCTGAGAAGAAAACAGGCCAATGACATCATTACTTCTCCACAGACGCCCCTAGATGTATATGGAAACTGGGACTCACCACAAAAGGAAATCCGGTGAGTAGTCAAATCTAAACATGTTATCATCATCTTCAACATAATTTTCATTTAGCAGCATGTACAGTTCCTTTAACTGGAAAAATGGAGTGGAAGGAAACCATCAATTTATTGAATCCAACAGCTTTCACTTTGCTCTGAATTTGAGCACCTGACTCTTCTCTTAAGAGAAACAGTCTAACTGGCCAAATCAAACTCATCAATGAACGGGCGGAGGGAGACAGGAATTCTGACCAGAAGGGACGCAACTGAGAGGCCGTTTCATATAAAGATATATACCGTATTTTTCGGACTATAAGATGCACCGGTGTATAAGACGCAGCAAAATTTTGAAGAGGTAAGTAAGAAAAAAAAGTTTTTGTTCTCCCTGGCCCCCAGGGGCACTCTGCAGACCTCCCAAACCCTCTGCACACCCCTTTTTTCGCAAAAATGGGTGAAAAACGGGGCGTACAGTGGGTTTGGGAGGCCCCAGAAGCACTCTGCAGGCCTCCCAAACCCTCTGCATGCTCCATTTTTCGCAAAAACAGCCTGTTTTTCACCCATTTTTGCAAAAAACGGGGCGCGCAGAGGGTTTGGGAGGCTTGCAGAGTGCTTCTGGGGGCTGGAGGAAGGCAAAAACACCCCTGTTTTTGCGAAAAACAGGGCATTTTTGCCTTCCCCCAGCCCCCAGAAGTACTCTGCAGGCCTCCTAAACCCTCTGTGCACCCCATTTTTGCGAAAAACAGACCCATTTTTTGCAAAAATGGGACGCAGGGCGGGGCTTTGGGAGGCCAAAAATGACTGCATTCAGTGTATAAGACGCACCAACATTTCCACCCACTTTTGGGGGGGGGAAGGTACGTCTTATACTCTGAAAAATACGGTACCTAGCTTCACCTGAGACCTAAGGCACAATATCTATTTCTTTCCACCCTCTGAGTTTCAACGTAGCTGAGGTTTAGTTATTTCTTCCACAGCCCATTGTTGGCTGTGCTACTTAGAGGGAATTACTAACTTGAAGTCATCCAATGAGCTTTCGTGACTGAGGGTAGAATCCAGGCCTTCCAGTCCTAGCCCAAGACCTTCACCATTATGCCACACTGGCTCTCATTCTTAATATTGGTTGATAAGCTCCGGTAAGATCCTGTGATTAAAGCTATTCCTTAGCTACTCAGAGAGTGGGCAAAGTCAGTTACATCAGTTTTCAATGAAAATCCAGAGGATTACCGTATATACTCGAGTATAAGCCGAGTTTTTCAGCCCACTTTTTGGGCTGAAAAAAGCCGCCTCGGCTTATACTCGAGTCAGTGAAATTGGCCAAAGCGCGCGATCCTTAGAATTCCCCGAACGGGCTGGCGCAACCGGGCTGGGGTGTCCCCGGCATGGGGGAACCGGTCCTTGTCTCCACGTGCTGCGGGGATCAGCGGGGAAGAGGCACGATCGCCCCCCCCAAAAAAGGCATTAACTGAGAAACTAGTCTGGGCTCGGGGCGTTTTGCAAGCGGGCGAGAACCAGCCTCCGGGGCGGCGGCATGAACGAGGGCGAGGCGGAGGGTCCTCCGCGGCCGGCCCTTTGCAAGGAGATGTGCCCGGCGGGGGAGTTCTGCCGGTGGCGGCAGCGGCAGAAGCGGCTGCACCGGCTGGAGCTGGACCCAGATCGCCAGCCGGACCCTCCCCCGCCGCCTTGCGACCTCCGCCCGGCGGTGCTGCTGGCCACGGTGCATCACCTGCTGGGCCGGTCGGTGGCCGAAGGCGCAGCGCTCGGCCGGGGAGACCTCGCTGGCTTCGGCCACCGACTGGCCCAGCAGGTGATGCACCGTGGCCAGCAGCACCGCCGGGCGGAGGTCGCAAGGCGGCGGGAGAGGGTCCGGCTGGCGATCCGGGTCCAGCTCCAGCCGGTGCAGCCGCTTCTGCCGCCGGCGGCGGCGGCAGAACTCCCCCACCGGGCACATCTCCTTGCAAAGGGCCGGCCGCGGAGGACCCTCCACCTCGCCCTTGTTCATGCCGCTGCCCCGGAGGCTGGTTCTCGCCCGCTTGCTAAACGCCCCGAGCCCGGACTAGTTTCCCAGTAAATGCCTTTTTTGGGGGGGCGATCGCGGAGGGTTGGCACTTAGAGAGATGTATTTCTGAGTCAATACTAAGATGAAAATTTGACCTGAACAGGATGTTCCATTCCTACATAGAAGGCTATGCTGCCGTAAATCCCAGTGCTCTTTACAAGGATCAAAAGCACTACAAATTCTAGATACCTCCTTTCCCCATTGGGGCAAGAAGGAGTTCCACATAGAAAATACACTGACTAGAATTGCAATGAATTCAGTTAAACAGGATCATATAACTTTTTATCTAATTTACAATGTAAGTGTTTAGCTAGAAAAATATATTCAAGGCTTTTACTGACATTTACCTTGCTTCCTTTATGGAACTGTAGAGGCAATGTAACAATTTTATCTTCCATTCTTCCCTCCCACTGTTTTTTTCCATATTTTATTTTTAATACCAAATATCTATTAACATTTACCAGACATTGCTATTACCAAATATGGTTATAAGAGAGACAGAGTGGCAATACCATGCCTTTTGACTGACAGCACAAAGAGCCCTTTACCTGGGAACATTTACAGAAATAAAGGGATCTTCCATTTCTTCCTTTCTTTCTCTGTTTCCCATGATTCACACAACAGGGAGAAATATCAGACTGTAGGTGGTCTGAAAATATTCTTTGAGCCTTTTAGATTGGATTGCATTACTTAGATAAACTGTTTTGCTTAAGACTCATCTGCATTTCTGCCCCATTCTGTCCTTCTGCCCATTTCATTTAATTTCATTTAAATTAATTTCATTTAATTTAATTTAAATTAATTTCATCTAATTTCATTTAATTTAATTAAAAGTTATTCTAAGACGCCCAATCCCGTAGGACTATTGTTTTTATTGACCCTCTTTTCCACTTACAGAGCTAGTTTACTGTTTTTCTTTGAAATAAATATTCAAAAACATTATTGGTATCTATTTTTATTTTTGAAATTTACCGGTAGCTGCTGCATTTCCCACCCTAGGCTTATACTCGAGTCAATAACTTTTCCAGTTTTTTGTGGTAAAATTTGGTGCCTCGGCTTATATTCGGGTCGGCCTATACTCGAGTATATACGGTAAATGTTCTCACTTCTGTTCTGTATCTCAGATATTCTGCTTTCACTTCAATTCTGTAGCTTATCATTTCCCCTGGGAATTAAGAATTGAGTATATAGGGGGAAAGAGGTGTTTTTTGCTATTTCCTTCCCCAGAAAAAGAAATGGTACCCTAATAGACTAGTCCAAAGTAAGGAGAACTATGTGGTCAGGAGGGGTCTTCTATGTCTCTCCAGTTCATGTCCATTGGCAATTTCATTACATTGGCAGAATGCACAACTATACACACACAAATACACAAACACGAAACCGGGTTTGTATTTGAAAGACTGCAAGGAACTCTGCTTACAATTTCAGCATTGCTCAGATCCAACGTGTCCCAAGTAAAACCCTGCGGTAAAGAATACGGCTCTATGCGTATGTTATCCTTATCTGGTTCAATAGCACCATGCGATGTTATAACTTCACCTTAAGAGAAAAAGAAGGTAAGCTTGAAAGTTTTTAAATCATTTTTTCTGTTTTCAGAGAAGCTGAGAGAAGGTCAGCTGATTGTTGTTTTTATACCCTACTGTGAGCCGCCCAGAGTCCCTCTGGGAGTTGGGTGGCATAGAAATTTTAATAAATTCAAATTCAAATTCAAAGGTATAGTAAACAAAAATTAAGTCAAGTTGTTAGAAGTCCATGGCCAAATTAATTTTATGTCAACTAAATTATCAATAATGTCACTGTATTTTTTCCTAGAGATTTAATTGTATTATAATTATTAATTTTGTCAAGGGAATAGCAATCTCTACAGAATTTCAATACATGTTATGGAACTGCTTACTACCTGCTGCTTATTTTCTTTGACTGCACTAAACAACTTCTCAAGATGAATCATTTTAAATTGAATTCAGACTCAAACAGCAGATCTAACTTTTCCAATTAAAGAAGGAACTATTTTTAGTAACATACTGGAGGTCTGTAATTTAAAAACCTTTTCTTTCATACCTCATGCACAACTGTCTACCAGAGGGATTTATAATGAAATATATGGTAGACTTTCAAAAAACCAACTTTAATTGACTGGATATTTTTGCAATATGCAATTAGAAACTAATTTTAATGACATATAATTAATTAATGCCCATATTCTCAGAGCAGCTATTACAGTTTAAAGATCCACTTTTTCTTTCCATTGCTATTTCAAAACTGATCTTATTTTCTCAGAGATCAGAAGAACAATACAAAGCATAGAAATCAAACCTTGCAAAACTTATTAATAACATTTTAAAAAGAAATTCAAAATATAGGAACACAAATATAAGCCTTTCAGACATTTGGAGAAACATTTCCAAACTAATCACTGTATAATTGCATTATCTTTCTTATATATAACTGGAACAATTCAGTACACAGATGTCATTTCCTAATCCACAATATGTTCCAACTTCCTTTTACAAAAAGAAGCAATTGCAATGCAATACAGCCTCCTGGACTATAGATGCCACATGAAAAGCAATTACTATTGCAGTAAGGCTTTTGGAACTCAAGTGATGGGCTAGCAAAGCAGAGCCTGCAAACAGCAATAATGCAGATATCTTAACCAGATAACAACTATAATAACCTTAATAATTAAAATTAAAGCTGTTTCATATTCTTCAAAAATAAAATAAATAAAATAAATAAAATTATTTTCTTCAAAAATAAAATTTAAAATGCTTATTGTCACTTAAAAACAATTTCTTTGATTCTTCTGTATTTTACCAGGAATATTTTTCTAAAGAATTTTTATTGAGGTTTAAGATATAAATTGTCAAGGAATTATAGGTATTATACACTGAAATGAATAAAAAAAATTCTTAGAAACTTTGGCATGAAAGTATTCAGCTCTTTACTGCTTAAAATCTTATAGTAGTTTAATGTTAAAATTACATAGTAGTTTTTCAAATGGCAATCTTCCCATTAATTATTTGGTGGTAAAGCTTGTTTTCAACTTAATCTTAAAGCTGTTTTGCATTTGAGGTGAGTTTTTGTAATCTATAAAGTATACATTGTTAAAATACAAGCCTCCCCCAATAAACAAAGAACCAATGCTGTTTGTATCTGGTCACCAGCAATAAACTTACTAAGCTTGGGTACAGGCTGTGTGTCCCAAAACTGGTATTTACGTTTCGTCGCTTCATCAATATTCTTGGCTGGACCCTGACAGGCTGAGAGCAACTCCATAGCTCTTTGAATGTCTTGCAGCTTCTGCATTGGAATGGCTGGATTCTGCAGGTATACAATCACAGGTAAAAGGAGAATGCAACTTCCATTAATACTCTCACACCCTGCTGGGTTTACCAAGCTGTTGTGCATTTTTGCTATATTATATCCTGTCATCAAAGTTATCCTTAAAAAAATCTCACATAAAATAATATCTGAATGAAAAATAGAGCTGTATTCATTCCAAGATATCAATAAAGTTTGCATAGAGTATGCAGAGTGAGCATATGATCCTCTTGGGGCTGCCAATAAGAAGATGAGGACTTATATCTTTTCAGCATTCTGATAGTTCCACTTTTTTCTCTTTGATGCTTCAATCAGACAAGAATCTGAGATATTTCACCCAATGGAACTGAATCCTGGAAAAATCAGGGGCCATAAAAGGGTTATATTTTTACTCCCTCTTCTTTAGAAGTCATTACTGTGAGATGTAATGCTGGCTACCAGCTTGGTTGCCTATCAGGAACATCAGGTGGAATGGGTTGAACAGCTTGCTGGACTAGATGTACTTGGGGTCTGATCCAGCAGGGCACAGTCTATGTTCTTATCTTTTCAGTAAGTAACTTTAGAACACCTTAGGCAATTCTATCTGAGATTTCTTATCACCATCTTTTATGTCATATCTATCCGTGTGAGAGTTCTTCAGCTAGGCCTAAATGGGTCTCCCTTCTTCCTTTAGCCCATCTCCTTACCCTCCTATCAGCTGGCTTTTAATTGGAAAAGGAAGTACTAAGGCACAAGATTTTTTCAATCAAAGACCTGGAGAAGCAGCAAAGGCATCTCATAAAAATAATATTTGGGGCACATTTTTTCCTTTTGTGTACATCAAACTTTTTTCTTTATTTGTTGTTGTTAGTGCTGGATGTATGTTTTTGTTTGTTTTTCTGATCTGTACTTTATCTTTTATGATGAAACAAAATAAATATACTTACAATCAGAAAAAGACAATCTCATTTCTGGCCCTTTTTTATATAAGTTGCATCTACCTCTGCATTGTTATCAATGCAACGCAAAATCCACAGCAGAAAGATATTGAGTTTTCCCATCACACATGAAAACTAATGGGAAGAGGGCTAAAAGTGTATTTAGAGAAGGCCATGTTTCAAATTAGTAGTTGGTTCTGCATTGTTGCTATTAATGTGCTTACACCAGGGGTGTCAAATTCAAGGCCCGGGGGCCAGATCCGGCCTGCGGGATACTTAGATCTGGCCTGCGGGGCCGCCCTGGAAACAGTGAAGGACCAGCCCGCAGTACTTCTGCCAGCAGAAACGCAGCTGAGGAGGGCCACGTGCAGCCCTCTCGAGCTCCATTTTCGGTGGCAGAGGGTTGCAGGAGACTGTGGCAGCCAAAAACAAAGCTTGAGAGCCCGTTTTCGCTGGCAGAGCACTTGGGCCGCCACAGGTCCCCCAACACCAGTGATGTTAAGCTGGCCACACCCATCCTGGTCACGCCCAGCCCGGCCCTCGGAGGTCAAACACAACCCTGATGCGGCCCTCAATGAAATCGAGTTTGACACCCCTGGCATAGACTAAAGTCTAAGCAAATTAGTTGTGCCAAATTGGAAAAAAGAGGAGAAATATGTAACTTAATTTAAAAGTTGCTTTCTAGGTTTTAAAAGTTAACTTAATTTAAAAGTTGCTTTCTAGGTTAGAGGAAAAACCATGTTAATTTTGCTCCTGATACTAGAACCAGTTTTTGCAGTTAGAAACTGCAAAATAGTGAGTTCTAGTCCGGCCTTCAGCACAAAACCAGCTGGGTCTCTCAGCCTTAGGAAGAAGTAAATGGCAACCCACTTCTAAAAAAACTCTTGCCATCTCCCAGATGTATTTTTAAATTTCCCAGCCTATTTATAGGCCCAATATTCCCTCGTAATCTTCATTCAAGCACTAACCAAGCTTGACCCCTACTTAGTTGCTAAGTCACAAAAAGATCAGTTATGTTCTGCTACCATAAGAGTAATGGTGAAGATTTGATAATTTCTCTACATCATGTATACTGAGAATATTGTAAAATGTACCAATCTAGAAATTGACGGACACAGCACCACAGATTTCTGCCCAAAAGTTTTCAAAATTAAATGCAGAATATCCAAAACACAAATGTTGACATGTCTGAAGGCAATAGAATTTGTACACAACTCTTAGCATCAATGCTGCGGAAAAAGAAAACCTGATAAAACATTATGAATAAGATGCCTGTCTGTTAATGCTATTTTTAATTTTATTTTATTTTTTGTTATAGATTTAATCTTCAATTCGATTCACAGTCTGGGACTGGTAAAAATTTGACAGTTCAAGCCCTAACCAAGGACCTAAGAGCTGTTAAAGTAGTGCCTGAGTATATAGGCAGTTCCAAGTAGGGTGGTATTACAACAACAATAACAACAACAACAACAGAAAAGCTTCAATGATTGTTGAAATGAAGGTATGACATTTACATATGGCCACTGGGTGTCTCATAAATAAATATAAGTAAGAACATATACAATCAGCCATAGAATTATCTTGAAAGTTTCCTCTTTGAAAAGAAACC
This sequence comes from Diadophis punctatus similis, assembly GCA_023053685.1. NCBI lineage: Eukaryota > Metazoa > Chordata > Lepidosauria > Squamata > Dipsadidae > Diadophis > Diadophis punctatus. The sequence continues at coordinate 28,884,545 of JALIGW010000007.1, read as the reverse complement.
TCTAAAAGCAAGGATTATTTATCCCAAATATTGAAAAGAAAAAGGAGCACCGACAGCTGAAGAATTGATTTTGAAATTAGTTGGCAGAGATGGTGAAACTAAATGCATTGCTTAGAAATAATGCTTTGAACAAGTTTGTAAGAGATTGGAAGCCATTAGTGGAGTTTCTGTGAGTTAAACACATTTTTTTACTTTTTACGATCCTGTAATCCATCGGTTCCCAACCTTCCTAATGCCGCGACCCACGCCCCGCCCCCGCGACCCACCCCGCCGCCACCATTTGGGTTCTTTTACCCTCTGCGCATGCGCAAAAAGAACCCAAATGGCAGCGGCGGGGTGGGTCGTGGTGGGGGGGAGGGTTGTGGGGTGCGATATGGCCAGGCTTGTGGCAGTGGGGGGGGGGAGCTGAGGATGCCAGGGCGACCCCTAGGAAATGGTCGCTCGACCCCCAAAGGGATCGCGACCCCCAGGTTGGGAACTGCTGCTGTAATCCCTTTTATCCAAGTGGAATCAGGACAACTGAATGGAGCTGAGCGTTTACTGAAGCTTCCTGAAGCTTATCCACAAGTTTGCAGTAGATATTTTCTCTTTGAGCCCTGATAGAGAGACATTTATTGTTGCCTAGGATTGAGCTCTCAATCTTCTGAGTCAGAAGTGAGTGTCTTTGCCTCTAGGCCACTGCACCATAATGGTCTGTTAATGGGGGCTTTGAAGATTAACTTATTTTGGGGGGGGATACCAATTAACAGGTTTTTTTTAATATAGCTAACAGGTATTAGGTTGACTTGATTGATATTAGATTTCTATATTTCAGAAACTGTGGTGTAAAATAGTAATATACCAAATATATCAAATATAGATGAGAAGCTTTATAATTATTTATAGACCCACTGTACACGGGGTGTGTGAAATCTACCAGATTTATCTGAGACACATTTTTTAACAATCAACTAGGGCAGGGGTGTCAAATTTAATTTCATTGAGGGCCGCATCAGCATTATGGTTGCCCTCAAAGAGCCAGTTGCATGTAAGACTATGACAACTTACAGGGGAGGTGGGTGTGGCTGAGTGGTCACAGCTGGATCGCCAGGACTGGGTGGGCGTGGCCGGCTCAACACTGCTCAATGGGCATAGCTGACTCAGGACAGCTGGGTCGGGACCTAACAAGTTGCACCGGCTAACTTGACATGGGGACAATTCGGTGTCCAAGCTCCTCACCTCCCCAAACTACTGGCAGCCAAGCGCATGGGTGCACATGCACACCCACCGCATTCTAAGTTTGGGGACTTTTATCCACAGAGGAAGGAGAGGACCTTCTCCCCAAACCCAGGCGTGATTGGCAGTTTGCAAGCTGAGATGTTGATAAAAGTCTCCAAGCTTGGAATGGGGTGTGTGTGTCTGTGTGTGTGTGTGTGTGTGTGTGTGTGTGTGTGTGTGTGTGTGTTCATGCGCGCGCACCCGCACGCGTGCGCCCGCATGCACAGCATGCGAAAGATGTTCTTCTCCACATCCCAGTCATTGTTGGCATTTCCCTGGCCAGTGCCCATTCCCAGCAAAGCAGGAAGCAAGGGACGCCGCTGCTGTGTGTGGAAGCACAGAGGAGAAAGTTTGCAGGAAGCAGGTTCCTCGGAGTATAATTTCTGCCTTGACAGATCTCTGGAGAACAAGAGGAGGAGGCAGGGGAGCAGCATTCCCCAGTCCTGCACGAGGGAGGCTGACCATTTCCAATTGTGTGTGATAAGGATGCTGGCTTGTTGGGGCAGCCTTCCCTCATGCAACTCCCCCGCCACCCTGTCCTCCTTTCCAGAGATCTGTTAAGGCAGAAGTTGGTCTCGGAGGAAACTGCTTCCTGCAAACTTTCTCTTCCATGCTTCCACATACAGCAGCGTCGTCCTCCGCCTCCGATGGGGGGGGCCAGGCAAGGCTGAAAGGGGGGATCCATTATTCCCAGCAGAGGAAGATGAGACCAGGGTGAGTGCCAAAGCCTAATCCACCAGAGGAGCTCACCATCACTATCAAGCCACATGGATGACCCCCAGACAGCAACACGGGATGCCCAGAGCCCTGAACAGTGAAGGGCAAGTGCCCAGCCCAACCCTTGAGCTCCCAGGGCACTAGGACCCTACAGCCCAGCCCCACTTCCCCAAGGGAGTGCCCAGCAGCGTATACCTCCTCGAGGCTGCTGCTGCTGTGCTCGTTCTCCTTGGTTAGGTTGCTCATGGTGGTTGTGGGAGGGCAAAGTGCGTGTGTCAGAGGGAGGCCCATTCCCTCTCCATGTGAGGAGATCCAGCTTTGTAAGCAAAGCATCCTCAATGATAGGATGGGAGACCACCAGGAGAGGCAAGGAGGGGGCAAAGGGATGGTGAGAGGGCAGCAGGGCTGCTGGTGGCCAAGTGCTAATGGAGAACTTCCCTCAGACCCTCCCTCATTTTCATTCCAATCTCCCTCCCTCCTTCTCTTTCCATCTCCTTCCTTCCTCCCTCCTCTCTCCCTCCCTCCTTCTCATTCTCCTTCCTTCCTTCCTTCCTCCCTCCCTCCTTCTCATCTCCTTCCTTTCCTCCCTCCCTTCATCCCTCTCTCCGCACCCAGGAAGGGATGAGGGGAGGGGGAGAGGGTGGCAGCGCTGCTGGTGGCCATGGCTTTCCCATTCGAGGCCGGGGAGCAAGAGTCATTCAAGTGAAAGGCAGCCACCCAGGATGGAATGCAGTCAGCGAGTACTTCCCTTTCACTGGGATGCCAATCCCTGTGCACTTGCCGCCTCCTGTGCGTGCGCCCAGAGGGTGTGCCTGATCAGTCTGGGCCGGGGCAGCAGGGGGCTGGACCCTCACCGTCAGATCTAACCACATCGCGGGCCAGATCTGGCCTGCGGGCCTTGAATTTGACATGTCTCAACTAGGATAACGATGAATGTTTAATGCTGACTCTTATATGTGCTGTGCGCACATTTTTATTATTTCTTTTTGTCTGTAATTGTCTTTCTTTTTTATTTTCTTTGCAGTTGCTTATTTTATATGTAGCATCTTATCTTTGAAATAAATACAAAAAAAGTTAATAAAAAATTCTAAAACAATTAATTTTTATCAAATGTAATAAGAATCTGTAAGAGAAAAAAGTGATAAAACTGCAACTTTTATGTGAATTGAGTCTGTTCTGATTTGTTTAAAATATTGGATTGAGCCAATACAAATAATTGATGCAATTTGAATCTCCAGTGTGATTTTATTTCAGTCATTAATTTGAATATATAAATTGGGTCAGTTCACAAATCTAATTTCATTTAAAAACATATTTCTGTGGTCACTAATTGCCAGAGTAAAATACGGATAAGAAAACAAAAGCCAATCTCTCACTTTTGAAGGTTGCTGATTTTTAATCTCCTGGGAGTCCGAAGCAGAGTCTGATTTGGTACCTCCAGAACTTGTTTTCTCCTTTTTTCGTTTCTGCTTCTTTTTCTTCTTTTTGGCTCCCAATTCTCCTCCTGGACTTCTGCAAAAAAGAACAAGACAACAATTTGCTGTAAGCCTTGAAAAGAGGAAGTAACCCATGAACAATCTGCAAAAATGGGTAGCCCCATTTTTGCAGTGCTAGTATTCTGCAAGACTGGAGGGCCAAAATCTGATGCAATATTATTAATGTGGGGTTGTGTACTTTGTGTATATACAGAGGTAAAGGTGTGTGTATTTAAAGGAAGGGGTAAAAACGATGCATCCATTTTACCCTAAAACAGTGATGGCGAACCCTTTTTTCCTCGGGTGCCGAAAGTGCATGCCCGTGTGCTATCGCACATGCGCGAGTGCCAACACCCATAATTCACTGCCTGGGAAGGGCAAAAACAGCCTCCCCCGCCCCCCCAGAGGCCTTCTGGAGGCCGGAAATGACCCATTTCCCAACTTTTGGTGAGCCCGGTAGGCCCATTTTTCGCCCTCCCTAGGCTCCAGAGGCTTCCCTGGAGCATGGGGAGGGCAAAAACGCCCTCCCCCGTCCCCCCGGAGGCCCTCCAGAAGCCGAAAACGCCCTCCCAGAGCCTCCGTGCAAGCCAAAAATCAGCTGGCCGGCACGCACATGCGCACTGGAGCTGAGCTAGGCAATGGCTCGCGTGCCGGCAGATATGGCTCCACGTGCCACCTGTGGCACGCGTGCCATAGGTTCGCCATCACTGCCCTAAAACATACCTCCTTCCAATTTCAAAAAAAAGAAAGAAAAGAAATCAAAGGCAAAATTCTTCAACTTCCCATCCCCTGTACCCCTCTCTGCCCCCCTCCATATCATCATGTCACTTTTGCAACAGACAAATGATTAAAGAAGTAAAAGTGCAGAGCAGACTGGAGGAAAGTGGCCATTTACGAATTAAAAGCTCACAGCAGAAATACTCTAATGTGCAATCATCATTTCACATAATGTTTGCTTCTTATTGTTTTGAACTGTACACTGCCCAAGATTGTTTGGCAAATGGGCGGCTTAGAGTTCAAAGAAAGAGATTGATTAATTAATTAATCAATTCAGGCCAACATGTGCTCCCAAGCCTATTTTCTTGAGAATATATATGTATCAAAATGTCCAAAGAAGAAAGAGGAATTTGTATTAAAACTATAAACATTCTGAAATTCCTTTCCGAGAAACACCCCAAAAATGTGTCCTTTACTCATTTGGAATTGCATTTCATCACAGAGCTTTGGCTGAGAGATCATATGTAAATAAAAATGTAATGAGATCTCACGTTAAAAGGAAACATTAATAGGAGAGGTAATACTACCCTTTTCTAACTCATTCTCTCCTATTAGTACCCTATTCCTGTGCAAACATTAAAAGGAAAACACATGTCAGAAACTTTACACTCTCTCTGTATCAATGCAGCTTCATTTTAAATTTGAGAAGAAAAGTACCTAGTCTGGCATAAAAATAGTAGATAAAATGGCAAGGTCCAACTTTTCTGGACATACAGGTAGTCCTCGACTTACAACCATTTGTTTAGTGACCGTTCGAATTTATAATAGTACTGAATAAAGTGACTTCAAGCTGTTTTTCACACTTATGGCAGCATTGTGGCACCATCCCCAAAGTCCCATGATCAAATTTGGACACTTGGCAACTGGCTCATATTTATGACAGTTGTATGTCCCAGGCTGAAGAGATCATCTTTTGTGACCTTCTGACAAGCAATATCAATGGGGAAGTCAGATTTATGTTACTAACTTAAGAACTGCAGTGATTCACTTAACTGTGGCAAGAAAGGTCGTAAAATGGAGCAAAACTCACTTAATAACTATGTTGCTTAGCAACAGACATTTTACGCTTCATTGTGGTTGTAAGTCAAAGACTATCTCTATTAGGGTATGGAAAGGGTCCAGATAATCAGTTTCCTCCAAGACCCTTTGAAGCTGCAAATATCAATAAGATAATATTGATGATCTTATCAATAATATTACATTAAAAGGGAAGGTTTGAGAATGGATGGAAATTGTCCAGACCTGTCAATCCAGTGTTAGCTTCCAGAGTTTCTTTCAGAGCTGGTGGAATCATCCCATCTCTGTCACATAGTGGAATCCATTTCAAGATCAAACCATGTGGTAAGAGTTGGCTCTAAATCTTAGGTGGCCACAATAACAGCTCAAGGATTTCATCCCCAGGACTTGTGCATGCCTCTACCTGTCAAATCCCACCAAATCTCCCTCAGATTTGCCAAGTTAAGAATGTTACAATTAGTAACAATTAGTCCTTGTCCACATGGCGCCATACAAGCACAACTTTTCTTCAGCTGACATGCAACTCAATGTAATACACTACAGCCACCAAAATAACACTCCAGCCATTGCTGAAAATGTACTTTCAAGACACATTTGAAATACTACAGTGAGGGATCATAATACTGGGATACTACAGTGAGGGATTATAATATCATTAGTAAGAGAAAGGGATGTGGCAGCCAGTAGGAAAGGAGCTGCTCAGAATAACCTTGAACTGAGATTTGGGCGGAAAATAAATCTGATAAATAAATAAATGAATAAAATAAAACTAGGATGCTGACTTAATATAATATTTAATCCATATTGTTTTCAATGAGATATGTTGTTGATCATGTTCCCGTGTTATAGTTTTGGTTTAAGTGACATATATTAATCTTGCTGTAGGCAATGTAAAGGCACACAAAGCAAATGATTAAAAGCACTTAAAAGAAATGGAAATGTTTAGGATAGTGATGGCGAACCTATGGCACACGTGCCACAGGTGGCACGCAGAGCCATATCTGCCGGCACGCGAGCCGTTGCCCTAGCTTAGCTCCAGCGTGCATGTGTACGCCGGCCAGCTGACTTTCGGCTCACACGGAGGCTCTGGGAGGGCGTTTTTGGCTTCCAGAGGCCTCGGGGGGGCAGGAGAGGGCATTTTCGCCCTCCCCAGGTTCCAGGGAAGCCTACTGGGCCCACAGGAAGTCAGGAAATGAGCCATTTCCGGCCTCCAGAGGGCTTCCTGGGAGACAGGGGAGACCGTTTTCACCCTCCCCAGGCATTGAATTATGGATGTGGGCACTCGCGTGTGTGCGATACCGCGCACGCACTCGCTTTTGGCACCCGAGGAAAAAAACGTTCGCCATCACTGGTTTAGGATGTTCTGTCTTCCTTGCTATTATTATTTTTCTTATGAATTTCTTTTTTTTATGACTGTTAACCTGCCAAGTTATTTATTATCATAAAAAAGTAAAGATTAGTCAACCATGTGGCCACCTCACTGTTGCTAAATTTGCTGACAGTAACTGACATGCTTAACTTATTATTTTGACAGTTTGTCACTGTGGCTGATCTATTTCCTTAGCTGGGTCTCCTCCATGTATTTATGTTGCTCAAGAAATGTGGACAAATGCCTTAACAGATGGTCCTGTGCGTTCACACACAAGAACCCTACTTAATCACCCAGTCCATCTTGGGCAATGTGAATTTTCATCCAAATTTTACTGTTGCTTGAAAAAAAAGGAAAAAAAGAAATAAATTTAATATTTATTTTAATATTGAACGTTCTGTTTTCATTTGTTTATCCTTTCTGGGTTTCTTTTTTAATACTTTATGGCCTGTTGGTGTAGAGGAGAGCATCCAAGAAAAAAGTGTACCTTTAATTAAATGATGGGGTTTTTTGCTCACCATACCAAATAGCAAGGATTGGTGAACAGGAGTGCTACAGCAGCCATTTTGCCAAATTTGCTGGTGGTCAATTTTTTTTTAACTAATAACTTGTAATATACTATTAAAAGAGTCAGTTTGGTCTAATGTTTAAGGCATAGTGCTAGAAATCAGGGGACTATGAGTTCTAGCCATGCCTTAGGCATGAAAGCCATCTGGGTGACTTTGAACCATTCACTCTCTCTCAGCCTATGATGTCAGATTCAGGTTATAAGCCAGTCAATCAATTCCTGTCACAACCAATGGATCAACACTCTGCTGATAAAAAAAAAAGTATATCTTGCAATTGTAGGAAAATGCTAGGAAAAAAACCCAGTTAAAATTAAACAGGTCAGGATAGAATATATACTAACAAAGCCCTGTATAAGCTGTAAACAGAATAAAAGTGTAATAGTTACTGCACATGAAATTACATTTAGGACAGAGCAATATACTTGAAGATATATTAACACATCTGATTTATAAATCTTTCATTTCTGGTATAGATAATATTACTGTATTTTTGATTTGTGTTAATTTTCATTTTGTCTTCCTAATGGGAAGTAAATATAACTATGCAATATTCTGTTGCACTAAATGAACATGCATTAAAAAAAACCACTGCATTTGAAAAAAGCAACACTCCACCCAGTCTGTTTCAAATCAAGACCAAAATCACAGTTCTAAACTTCAGAATTTTACATACTGATTACTTTAAATAACTCAGGGAAAAACAAACAGCAGCAATTACATTCCAAATTAACACTGACCACAAAGCAGACCAAAAAAAAAGGTGGAAGGAATGGCTAGAAACAATGTCAGTAGTCAAATTCATAAAGTCAGTTTTTCTATACGACCTATAAGAACAAATAAACATATTTTAACATACCTGATGTTCTACCAAATATCTTTGTAACACACTAATATTTTCCTGGAAAAAATATGCAAGTATATTTTATGATTTTATAAATTGATGACTGTCCTGATTTCCAGGTCCTTACTACTTAAGGCTAGATGTCAAGGTTTGTCTCAATTCTGAATATGATTTTCTTCTTTGAAAGATAGGAGAAATTTTGCAGCTGCATATTTTTCTACTCACAAAAGAGACCTGCACTATAGGAAAAGTTAAGCTAAATATTTAGGTTATAAGACCAATATCACTTTAAGCAGACAATATAAAAAGAAGATGTAATTCCAGTTATTTCAATTCAGTTTTTGTACTTGAATTTTACAAATCACTTCAGAAAAAACCTTGAATTATTTGTGCCTGTCAGACTATGCTCATGTCATCCAAATGTGTTGGACAAGAATTCAGTAACTGTCAATGAGCATGGCTACAGAGAAGGCAGGAAATTTAGGGAGGGCTTCTTAAGCTAGTGAGATTTAAACATATAGACAGAAATTCCAAAAATGACAGCCCACATTGCCATCTTTACAACTTCTGAATGCAAAAGGAATTAAAACCCATGGAGAGCATGTACCGTATTTGTCAAACTATTTTTAAAAAAAATCTCTCAAGTTTACTAAGAAAAACAGCTTGGAATATGAATATATCTGTGGAAAATATAAACAATTCTCCTTCAGCTCAAAATTTTGCAAAGACTCCAATTGCAGATCAGAGTTATGCTATATAATGGCATTGAGATCTTTTCCGATTCTTGCAGCGAGTGATTCATAATACTGTTTTCAATCAGTTTAGAACAGGGATGCATACCATAAGACAACATGTCTCTGAGACTTCCAGAAGTTGTAGTGTGTATGTGTATGTGTGCGCGCGTGTGTGTGTATGATGAGAGCTAAATAGCTTGAAATAGATCTATACTAGTCTCCCTTCATTTTTCATTATCAGCAAAAATGTGTTACACACACACACATACACACACACACACACAACCCTGAAATAAGCACTTGGTCTTATTGCCATGCATTCAAAAACCCGATTGGGCTTATTATCAGGGGATGTCTTATTTGGGGGGAAACAGGGTAAGAAAAAAATTCATAATTATATTAAATCTCGGTCAGCAGAACCGGACATCATATGCACCGTGATTTCTCCTGCTCTGGAATTCTTTAATCAAAGGTTGTTGATCATCTGTCAGAGATGCTGTAGTAGACCATACACTGAGCAGGTAGATGAACTCCTAAAGATTAAGGTCCTTGCTAAGGAGGAATTGGCTACAAGGATCCAAAGAGCACCATTATTATTATTCAATACAATACAAAGCAATATAATCATATCAAATCTTATTTCAAAAGCAAAGCAAAAGTGTAACCTCTGAAAATTTCTTTTATAGTACTGTACCATGGCTAAGCATCAAGTCAAACTTGTTTCCTACTTCTTTAGATTACTTGTATACATATGCTTTTAATTTTAGAAACATTTCTCACACTACTGTAGATGTTTCCTTAAGTGATACCAGGGTGTGGACAAGCCAATGCTATGCGGATAAGAAAAACATTCACCACATATCAAAGGAGTGGTCTGATTTAAAAAAGAAAAACAAACTATAAATAATTGTCTGTTTTGTAAGATACAGAATGAGATATTTTTAATTAATAGTCATTTTCTAAAATGCCTCATATCATTCATACTGAACACAGAATTTATTTGCACAGAATTTATGCAGTGCTGCCTTGGTTATTTCTTATTTGTCTACTACATTGGTATGTTACCTATTCCCAGAGGGTCTAAGCAGCTAACAGATGTGCCATTCTACAATTCCTAGATTTCTTAGTCTTACCAAATGTTGGATGCCAACATACCTGGAATATACAAGATTGGTGCAAATTAGCTCAGTGACAGATCATGTGCTTCACATACAAAAGGTCTCTTACTCCAGGATGGTCTTGGAGAGTTGTAGCCATTTTTGATAGCACTTAGCCTAAATGAGTGGTAATATTTCAAAATCTGTTTGTCCATGGTTGAATTAATTACAATTTACTCCATTATTTCCATTTTTTGAGTTGACCTGAATCAAGGACTAAATCAAGGACTAAATCTTCACAATAAATTATGACAGAATATGTCTGACATTTATATTTCAGTGTGGTGTCTGAATATAGAAATATATGGTTTTGCTTGTCAAGGTTTCTATGCTCATGCTAAAAGTTAAATAGCAACATTTAAAGCTACAATTATTTTCCACATGATTGTAGGGCTTACAATCAATGAAACCACAATGGCTGAATCTGCAAAACCTCCTAGTCAAAGCCAAACACTGCCTTTTTCCTTCAGTTTCCTAATCCAGTTCCCCTGTTTTAAGATTTTGGATTAGCTTCAACAGAACCTGAATTCAATCCTCACAGCATAAGCTCTCTGAAGAGAGAAACTTTATCAGAGTAAAAATCCTAGTCCCCACAGTCAAACTTGGTATTTTGCCCAATTGTTTTTCTGGGTAAGAAAGACCAACATTTTGAGAAAACATGGGAAATTTACAAACATCAATATAATAACATCTGGTCTCTCCATTAAAATCCCTGAATAAGGCCAAAAAATATCTCTTTTAATGGAAGCAGTGCATAGTCTCTGTATTCTAAGAGACTTTTCTACTTGAAAAAATTCTTATCAATGGCTTATATTTATATAGGCACATTCTGAGCCATAGCTTGATCAACAGAATATATTCTGCCATAAACCATGCTACCAAATGTGCAAAGCTGTATCATGTTTGGTATGGCCTCAGATTAATCTGAAGTCAGCTAGTGATCGCGCTTTGGATTGTGCACACTTCTAAACATTTGTTTGCTTAACCATGGCTTGTTAAATAACTGTTTCGTTTTACGTAACATGCCTATAAATAATTTGCAAGTTACAATAATAGATTCACACAAGATCCTAAACAGCAATCAAACTGAATTTTAACCTTGTCTTGCAGCTAGAATAGATCACTCATATCAAACAGATCCTGAATGTTTATGTATGTATCACGTTTAACACAAAACTTGGGGGGAAAGTTGTTTGCAAATTTTGTCCTCTAAACTTTTCCACTATAGGCTGGCTGGCTGTGGAGAATGAACTCCTCCTATCTGCTTGACCCTCACTGGGTTTAAAGTTTAAAGTTGAATCCCACAGTGAAATCATGCACATAACACCTATTCCCAAAGATGTTATTATTTATTTAGGCTTTTATTCTGCTCTCTATTTTTTTGGGGGGGGAGGGGAGCTCCTAAAAGGTAGAGTGGGTTATGGTTAGGGTTAGGCAACAGAAAGGCTTAAAAATGACAGCCGTCTGAAAGAAAAAATATCCATTACAGGTCAGACCAAAAAGAACATTTACCAAAAATGGTCGGACGCTTCTTCGGAACGGATGTCACGAAGAGTGGGGCATCCGGAGGACACCTGCAAGTCCAAAACCTCGGACCAGATCATGTGCAGAAGGCGCATCTCACCCCCTCCTGCCCCGCACCACATTCTTCTGATGCGCACCAATCGATCTAAGGAGCTGATCCAGCCTCCCGCCCACCCCGGGATCCCCAGAGTGAGCCAACCGCCCCCCAGTGCTGGAAGGGCCCCCGCCGCTCCAACCCGGCTCCCTCCACCACCACCACCACCACCTCCCTCCCCGAAGGGAAAACGAGGCGGGCGCTTCTTGCCCGCCTTGCGGGAGGTGCGAAGGATGGAGGTGGTCACAAAGAGAAAGGGGAGGACGGCAGAGGGGGCGAAGGGGAAGCCTAGCTCGGCACGGAAATCGTAGCAGACAGCGGTCGGGGGAAGCCCACAGGCCAAAGCCTCGGTCCCGGCAACAAGGGAAAGGCGCTGCGCTAGCCTGCGGGTGTCGACAACACGCGCCGACCAGAAAGCCTCTCCTCCGCGGGGAAAGACAGCCTGCCGGCCTGGCCTTCCTCCTCCTCCGCAGCAAAGGGGGGCGGCTCTTCTCTCCCACCTTCCGCTCAAGCCCTGAAGGCTGCTCCGTGCTCCGCGTGGCCTCCACCTCCCTGATTGCCATTCCTGGGTTGCTGTGGCCGCCTCCGTCCCTGCCGCAGGAAATCGACTCAGGGGACGGGCTGGCTGCCCCCAATCTAGTTCACCACCCGGCCGGGCCGACCGCGCGCTTGTGCAACGCGCTGCAGCTTCTGGGCAAGCTCGGGGCGGGCATGCTGGCATAAGCATCGGAAGGGCGGAGGTGGCTCCTGCGGGCGCATCCGCGAAGACCCTACCCTTTGGAGTGCTCCGTCTCCTCCTCATTGTCGCCGTCGATGCCGCAGGTGTCCTGGTCGTCCAGCTCGAGGCTTTGCTGACTGGCGGCAGACTCGCTGTCCTCCGCCATCACGGGGAGAAGGTGGGTGGGAGGGGAGGAGGGACTCCCCGACAGGAGCCTATGAAATGCAGCCGGTCCGGCGCAAGCAGAGGGGCCGCAGCCGCCGGAGCAGCGCCTCCTAGCGGCCGACTCCCTCGATTGCTGCCAGGCGGAGGTTCATCCCCCGCAGGTAGAGATTCCCCCGATGTCCTCGTGCTCGTCCGAGGAGCTGGTTCTTGGACGGTGGGTAACGGTGGCTCTTCAATGAATGCCATCGCTCGCCCCTCTTCCGACAGGCTCCCCGTGGGCGCTGCTCCGCCCCTGCAATTACATCCGCCCAACAGCCCGTTGAGATAGGCTGGAGCGAGAGGTGGCGGCGATGCCTGGCCCAGGAAAAGCAGCGACGCTTGAAGCTGGGCTGGGTTCATTCACGCCTAGCCCAAGTCTGGCAACCGCGTTAGGGTTGAGCAGCCTGTCGTGCCAAGTAAAAGCGGCCGAAACGGACTTCGGAACCGTGTAACGTGGTGGAGTTTCACTTTTTCTCTGCCCTGGCCGCGTATTCGCAATGCATGTTTCGTGGGACTCAGCGGAGTAACTACCAAATAGCAGATGGCAACCCACAGAAGCCACTCTTTGAAGAGAGATGAGGGGACGATTAACTTGTCAAGGGGTTGGGGGAGTCGTTTTGTTCTGAAATGTTGTCCAGCATCTTTATGTAAGTTATTCAAATTAATAGGCAAAGGAATAAATGTTTAAAGGACAATTGTCAGCATAGCAAAATTGATTACCCAACAAAAATGGGTAATAAAAGTTTGTATCAGACTCTTGTTTAAAATTTAGTTAATTTGAAAGGGTACTACCATTATTATATTTTTAAAAAATAGAGTTCCTCCCCCCCCAAAAAAATGCACTTGAGACTTTTATGCATTCACAAAGTGAATTCTAAAATATTCTCTTTCAAAAAAAGAATTGTAAACCACATGTTTGCTGATCATAAAAGTGCTTTCCTCTGTAACATGATAAATATTTTTCATCTAATGCTAAAGGGTACTGGAAAGCTTTGCCCTTTCCTTGGCCTTTGACTACTGGCTTCTGATGGGTTCATAGCTCCTGCTCTGCCTGATTAGCTGAGAACTAGGGTTTTAAGCTGCTTCATGGATTCCACAATTGTCAGCTAACATCATGCCATACTGTTGACTGTCTGTCAAACATCAGATGTCTAAAATTCTGCCAATCTTAAGTGGTAGGCTGCAGTGGCGTACCTACTGTTTAGGCCAAGAAAGATGATGGAGAATGGAAAGCCACCATCATGATAACATTATAGAAAGGCAGAGTAAGAATGACATGCACATTTTTTAAAAAAAATTAATTCCAGTGCCATTATGCCCTCAAATGTTTCCAATTTTTAGTAAGACTTATTTTTCAGGTTAAGATAAAGATCCTTTGAAGAAACAGCCTAAACTTGACTATCCATTAAAGAAGTAGTTTACTAAGTTCTCACATAAGATTTCTATATAGCTAGTTCAGCCAATTCTTGTGATTAGGTACACATTTTCATTTTTTTGGCATAGGCCCTTAAAAATACTGGAATATTTAAAGTTCAGGAGAGGCTTTCCAGGTAGGCAGCCTTAGCAAAGCAAGAGTACATATGCTATAGTTCAGGGGTCGGAAATTGCGGCTCGCGAGCCAAAAGTGGCTCTTTGGGCCCTCTGCCATGGCTCCCTGTCCCATTACTGACTGCCCCGCCCCTCGCCCTCCCTTCCCTTGCCTAGCCCAGGGAGATTCCATCGTTAATTACCGTATGTGCCGGGCGTATAAGATGACTTTTTACCACTTGAAAATCATCTCCAAAGTCGGGGGTCATCTTATACGCTAGGTACGAAAACTTCCGAGCCGGGGGGAGCTCAAAAACGGCCGCAGCCACATCCCCGCCATTCTCCAGCCAAGTGGCCAAAGGAGCCTCGGAGCCCCGATGCTACCCTGCGTCTCAGTCGCCTGCTGGGAAGGCTGCAGCCGCCACCGTCAGCTGGCGGCTTAAGGCAAGAGGCAGGCGGGCGGGCGGGAGACGCGGGCAGGAGCTGGTGGCGGCTGCGGGCGGGCCGAGGGAGCGCGCAGCTGAGAGGCATCTCGCGCGGGGAGGAACTTTCGTCTGGCTCTGCTTCCAGAGCGAGCGAGAGAGAGAGAAGGGAAGTGAAGGGAGGCAAGCAGCCCGCTCTGCCACTCAAGCCAGCGGCCGCCGGAAGCAACAAGGGCGTTAGGAGAAGAGAAGGAGAAGATAGAAGTGAAGGAAAGAGTGCTGGCAGCAGTGGCAGCGCTCCTCCTTCTCTTTTCCTAATGCCCTTGTTGCTTCCGGCAGCCGCTGGCTTGAGTGGCAGAGCGGGCTGCTTGCTTCCCTTCGCTTCCCTTCTCGCTCGCTCTGGAAGCGGAGCCAGACAAAGTTTCCTCTCCGCGCGAGATGCCTCTCAGCCGCGCGCTCCCTCGGCCCGACGCAGCCGCCACCAGCTCCTGCCCGCGTCTCCCGCCCGCCTGCCTGCCTCTTGCCTTAAGCCGCCAGCTGACTGTGGCGGTTGTAGCCTTCCCAGCAGGCGACTGAGACGCAGGGTAGCATCGGGGCTCTTTCTTTCACCTGGGAAAAAGGATCTTGTGGTGCTGAGCGCTAGGAAAGAGGGAAGAAGAGAAAAGGGAAGGAAGGAAGGAAGACCAGAGATGAAAGGAAGGAAGGAAGGAAGACCAGAGATGAAAGGAAGGAAGGAAGACCAGGAAGGAAGACCAGAGATGAATGAAAGAAAGGAAGGAAGGAAAGAAGGAAGGAAAGAAGGAAGGAAGGAAGGAAGGAAGGAGAGATGAGAGGGAGAGAGAGAGAAGATAGATAGATGATAGATAGATAGGTAGGTAGGTAGGTAGGTAGGTAGGTAGATAGATAGATATGGATAGAGAGAGAGAGATAAAGAGATGGAAAGGGAGAGATGAGAGGGAGAGAGAGAAGATAGATAGATAGATGATAGATAGATAGATGATAAATAGATAGATAGATGATAGATAGATAGATAGATAGATAGACAGACAGACAGACAGACAGACAGACAGACAGACAGACGATATGGATGGAGAGAGAGAGAGATAAAGAGATGGAAAGGGAGAGATGAGAGGGAGGGGGAGAGAGAGAGAGAGAGAAAAGGGTTTTGTGGTTCCCAGTTCTCTGTCCTAAAGACCGGCTGGGTGGGCGTGGCTAGGGGGTCATGTGACTGGGTGGGAGTGAGTGATGTCAAGTTGGCCACGCCTACCCAGGTTTTGTGGCTCTCGGTGGGTTTTTTTCTGTGGGAAACGGGTCCAAATGGCTCTTTGAGTGTTTAAGTTTGCTGACCCCTGCTATAGTTGATAAAGATGGTATAATGAATCAGGGTGATGATTTGTGAAGGCTAATGGTGGGAAACGCAGGGGCCGGAGGCTATTCCTCTCCAAAGTTTTGGTTGTTTCAGGTTGCCATCTTTAAAGTTCTGAATAGAGTGTCTGTAGATATTCTCAGTCATCCAGTTACCTCTTGAAAAAGCACCTTTGGGATATTCTGAATAGAGAATAATTCCAACAATTATGGGAAAGATTGCTTATATTTCACCAGAAATGACATATGCCTAGTCCTAGGCTTATATTTCACCAGAAATGACATATCCCTAGTCCTAGGTAACTTGTGTGTGTGTGCATGAGCGTGGGAAAGAAAACGAGAAGAGAGATGTATTGCAGCATCATGATGCAAACTTCATCCCTTATGTGCAATGTTACTTGTATGAAATGCAATTTTTGTTCTGCATTTCCAATTTTAGTAGAATCCCACCTATCCTTTTAAGTTGGTATGCATCAGTGGTGGGTTGCTACTGGTACGGTACGGTTCTATGAACCGGTAGTGGTGGTGGCAGGAGGCTCCACCCACCCATCTCAGACGCTTCTGTGCATGTGCAGAAGTGTTGTGAGTGTGTGCAAGCACGCACACAAACCAGTAGCAATAGGATTTAGAACCCATCACTAGTATGCACGGCTTCTTTCGGGCTGAGGAACATGTTTAGCTTTTAAGTATTGCATTTATTTTCCAAAATGGGTGGGACCAACACAAAGATTCAATATTTCATTTGTATTAAAATAAGAAGTTGTGTTTTCCTATTCTTCATTGTTTTTAGATGCATTTTTATGGTTCTCAAATTTTTAAAAATCCGCGTGATTTTAGAACCTCAATATCTGTTCAATGATTTGTTACTATACACTTGTATTCTAAAATGATCTTATCCCTTTCTCTGCTGGAAAAAAAGCATATATGGCAAATTATGGTTTGTGACAGTATTAATACTGGAATCTTTTTTGAATTTCTATGAGCCTGGAGGGAGCATATATAAAACAAACAATAAAATTAATCACTAATAAATCCTTTACTCTCTCCCTAAATTCAGTATTTCAGAAAACAGGGCCTTTTTTATCGCCAGTCTTCCATACTTACTTGTACTTTTACTTCAATGACGTGAAACACATCCCACAATTTCTCTATTCAAATTTGGATGTCTTAAATTAGGATCATGATTTTTTATTTTTACTCAACCTTTATTATTGTTTTCAAATAACTCAAGATGGCAAATATTTTTTATTTGTTAATTTATTTCTATCCCACCTTTATTATTTTAAGAAATAAGTCAAGATAGCTAACATATCCAACACACCTTCCTCCAAGTTTCTCCAAACCTATGAGGTGGTTTGGGCTGAGAGTGATTGGCCCAAAGGCAGCTAGTTTCTCATGCCGAAGGCAGGATTAGAACTCAGGGTCTCCTGGTTTTTAGCTTGATGCCTTAACTAAACTGGCACCTGTTTTATTCACGAGAAGTGCTCCATTTGCATACAGTAATTACATTCTCCTTGCCAATGGCTTCATTTCAAATAATAGTCCATGAAAGTACAACGGAGCAGATGTCACTGTTTACTGAGCAGTAACCTTGGCCTATGGTGGCTATGAGAAGGATTGCCAAGAGGCTATCAAAAAGTATGGACTCTCAGTTAATTGCAACAATGGTGGCCCCTGCCAGCAGCTGAGTCAAAAAGACAACTTAGAAGCAGTCAAATGCTCCCTGGAGAAGGAGCCATCGGCTGCTGTGGGGAAAAAAAGCAGCCAGTTCAGATTTGCAGTGTTTATGATGTTATAGGCATTTATATCACTCAGTCCATAAATGTTCAGAAGTCTTTGCTTTGTGATTAACAGCCATGTATTGGTCTAGGCAAGGAAACTGGGAGTTTATTCTCAGTCGAGCCATTCCCTCTAGCAACCAGGGAATTAGTTCTGCCTGACTTTGCTTTTCTTATGCACCCACTAAAAAGGATTTTCAGTCTTTTTTTTCTTTTTTTTCACCTGCCACAAAATTTGGGTTTTGCTATAAGGTAAAATCAAATGGATTACTCTTCTCCCCCACACTTTTTTAAAAGAGGAAGATCAGTTCCCTGTTTTTTCAGTCTAGCCCAGTCCTCCTGACCTTGCAGATTTCTGTATCAAAATCTATCAAAATTTTCTGCGTCTCCTGCTCTTCTATTTTCAGCTTTTTGTAGCATCTTCTCTAATGAAAAGAGGAGCACCCATTCATTTTGACTTTGGGTCTAATAAAGTTTTAAGACCTAAAATTGAATGTGAATATATTTTAACCATGCTTGGATGATGGTTCATATTTATTTATATACTACTATTTATTTATGCTGCCTTTGCTCAGTGCTGTCCATTGGGATGTGATCTATATTTTTTAATCCTGACCGCCACCAGGTAGGCGGGTGGGCCTGAAAAGTAATGGCAGTCAGCCAAGAACTAGTAGAGGCAGTGTGGTGTAGGGGCTAATGAGTCGGATTGGCACAAGGGTGATTTGGCTTCTGGTCCACTCTTAGCAGTGGAGCTCCCTGGATGACTTTTGGGCCAGTCACTCTCACTTGCCCCATGTGCCTCACAGGATGGTGGAAAGGGGGGGGGAATGGGGGGAGGGAGTGTCCTGTGTATACCACTTTGAGCAGTGAACTCAAGCCATATAGCTGGTTGTTGATGTTTATACTGTCCAGAATGAACCATAATTTAATCTTGGACGAGTCTTTTGTGTGAAAGTTGCTGCTTAGTGCGAAAGCCCTCCAGGAGTTCCAGAACGAAGCATTCAAAGGTCTTGCTGCCTAAATGAACCACTAGTGGGAGAAACAAGTCCTCCTTTTCCCTTTGCAATCCTAAGAATGAGTTATGTTGCGTGGACAGCATTCAGGAAAGTGGCTGCAGGAGAAAACCTAAGGAGGATACTCCTGTCTCAAGGACAGTCTCCAAAAGTTTCCTCTTTTGGTGCTGTAAATATCCACCTACCTTGAGAGAAGGCTCAAACAACGTGACATCGCTGGCCAGAAAAAAAACACTGTCTTTGTGTCAATTCCTAAGCAATTTGGGGTGGGGGGTGGGGCAACATTAGTCCACTTGACTGCACCATCACAGGTAGCAGAAGCTAATGGGGATAGGAAGCCAAGACTACAAGTGCAGGAAAGCAGATATGTTGTTTTGCATATGGAAATCCTGGAAGTCCACTGAAGTTTTTATTTTGAGAAAAACATTACTAGTTCCCTACTAAATATAGTGAGGAGCTAGAGCACTGTAAAGTATCCAAAATGGACATCTGGAGCAGATCCTCGTGTTCTTTTGAGGCAGAACAAAAGC
This sequence comes from Diadophis punctatus similis, assembly GCA_023053685.1. Taxonomy (NCBI): domain Eukaryota; kingdom Metazoa; phylum Chordata; class Lepidosauria; order Squamata; family Dipsadidae; genus Diadophis; species Diadophis punctatus. The sequence goes on along the minus strand of JALIGW010000007.1, from coordinate 28,865,457 downwards.
ACTGACCTGACATTATTTACTGTAAGATTTCCATTAATTGCTGTAATTAACCCCACTGTAATTGATCAGGATGTGTTAAACCCTTTAAAAAGAGCATAAGTTTGCCTTAGTTCCAAGGAATAGAGAGGGCCAAGAACTTTGATTGGTTGTAATCTGACAGGCAGAATCAATTCAGGGACAGCCTTTCCTTTAATGGTTGATTCACATCTGGAGATCACAATGACAGTAATCATCATACAATGGTTTTCTCAATGTTTTGGTTATTACTAACATCTACATTGGGAGTTAGTTTGGTGTAGTGGTTAAGGCAGCAGTCTGGAAACCAAGAGATCATGAATTTTACTCCTACCTTCGGCACAAAGCCTGCCATGTGACCTTGGGCCAGTCACTTTCTCTCGGCCCTAAGGAGGAGCCAATGGCAAAACACTTCTGAAAACTCTTGCTAAGAAAACTGCAGGGACAATTGAATGGAAGAAAAAATAACATTGGGGGACACATTTAAAATAACCTCATAGATCATGGCATCACTGTGATTTGCTGGTAGTGCTGCTGTATGCATACATCAAGAAAATGGGAAAGAACGCTTCTGATATTTGTGGGTAGGCCACAACAGTATAAAGTGCAAAGACTGGTTGTAATGGTCGCTAAATGAATGCTATAGGTTGAAGACTATTTGTAGTATACTTCCTTGTGGGGTTTGTGACTCATGATTCCCAATCAGAGCAAAGAATTAACTATGATTACAATCCAGCAAACTGTTGTCAGCTGACAGGGGTTCCCTGACTAATATAATTGCAAGCACCTTTGTAGTCGGTAGTTGCAGAGTTTTTTTCTGTTTAGGAAAAACCAACAACAAGAGAAAATTGTTGGCACATATGCTAGATGGAAGAAAGTTTGTTTCTTCCTCCATCTCTTTTGCTTTTAAATCCCGTAGATTCCACTCTACCCCTATTCATAATACCTGGTAAGTTCACCCCCGTCAGAATTGATCTAAAAGAAGCCATAGTTTCTTAACATAGACAAAGTGCTAGTATACCTAATGAAATTTCTTTTAGGTAATTAATTTCTACTTTGGAACAGGTACAGGTAGTCCTTGACTTACGACCACAATTGAGCCCAAAATTTATGTTGCTAAATGAAACATTTGTTAAATTAATTTTGCCCCATTTTATGACTTTTCTTGACACAGTTATTAAGTGAATTATTGAAGTTATTAAGTTAGTAACATGGTTGTTAAGTGAATCTGGCTTCACCATTGACTTTGGTTGTAAGAAGGTCACAAAAAGAGATCACATGATCCCAGAATGCTGTCATAAATATGAGTAAGTTGCCTAGCATTTGAATGTTGATCATGTGACGATGGAGATGCTGCAATGATTGTAAATGTGAAAAATGGTCCTAAGTCACTTTTTCAGTGCCATTGTAACTTTGAACGGTCACTAAATGAATTGTGGTAAGTCGAGGACTACGTGTGCTTCAAGACAAAGAATAGTGTTTTGCAACCAGGGAAGCTGAAAATGTTAATTCTGTGGAAAATTGCAGGAAAAGGTAGGGACAAGCAAATGTCAAAGATAATTAATCATATAATCTCCTACCTTGCATTGTATAACTATTAAATCTATTAAATCTATAAATAATGTAATATTTATAAATAAATAATGTAAATTCATGTAATCATATTTATTCTATGAATATTTATTATAGGACATAGACAAATTAAATATAATTCTCACTTATTACATATTCAGTATTTTATTTCTTAATAATAATGCTGTGATTTCAAAGAGGAATTTTAAAAAAATCATGAGTTTTCAAAAACTTTATTTTTGAATTACAATTTTTGGATAAGCAGTTTTATAAAAAGAAAATAAACAGAAATTTATCTGGCACTTTTGGATAGATTATAACAATTCTGCCTGACATTTGTAGACACATTCAGTCTTCTTGCTTGGTCCAAAATCCATGTTATTTGAAACTATATACATCATATATACAATCAGTTAAACTATTTTGATTTTTCAAAAATGTCTTATAGTCTACTCTTGCTAAGTAGAATCCACAGTATACACCAAAATTAGCGAATATACTGTTTTGAAATAAAAAAAATCATTCAGCAGAGACATTTGATAGCATGCAAATTAAAGAACAGATGTGATGTCAGAATTTTTTTTCTGAAAAAATCTGAAAATCTGATTATTCAAGGTGCCTGCAAAAGAAGAAACTGTTCATTGTTCCTGTAAAATAGGCACTTAGAATGGGAACTGAAGGAATCAAAGCTGACTTTAAAAAATTGTTTTGGTTTCACAAAAGTCTTTTCAGATACCACAAAAAGCTTGTCAATTTTCATGTAAAAAAAAGGTAGATTATAGTAAAGGTAGACAACATTTTGGAACTACCTTGTAAATAAGTACATTAAAGCAAAAACAAAATTAGTAAAAAGCATAGTGCATAGCTATCCTTTGAAATAATGCGTATCTCTAGATATCAAGTGTTGAACTCTACTTAACATCTTTATGATACATTTGAATTAAGAATTAAGAAATAATAATAATGTTTCACACAGATCCCATTTCAGGAAAATCTGAGGTTATAATCTGCCATTCCACATGTTCAAAATATCCAAATGTCCTTGATGGATAATATCAAATAAATGGAATTCAAAGTCACATTTTCATACAGACTTTGCAAAACAAAAAGGTAGATTATAGTAAAGGTAGACAACATTTTGGAACTACCTTGTAAATAAGTACATTAAAACAAAAACAAAATTACTAAAAAGCATAGTACATAGCTATCCTTTGAAATAATGCGTATCTCTAGATATCAAGTGTTGAACTCTACTTAACATCTTTATGATACATTTGAATTAAGAATTAAGAAATAATAATAATGTTTCACACAGATCCCATTTCAGGAAAATCTGAGGTTATAATCTGCCATTCCACATGTTCAAAATATCCAAATGTCCTTGATGGATAATATCAAATAAATGGAATTCAAAGTCACATTTTCATACAGACTTTGCAAAACAACTAGGTGAGTTTGTACAAAAATTATCTTGAATATCTTGATTATCTTTTCAGTTGCAACTCACCCAAAAGATTACTTCATCTTTTTTTTTCTTCTGTTAATTAAAAAAAAGGCAATTATATATTCTCTTGGTAAAAATATGTAACATACTTCAGGTTACTTCAGATTGAATGCCATGACTGGTCTTTCCTCTCGCATTTGCCAAGGAGTCTTTTTACCTTCCTTACCTTCCTTAGCATCATCACTGTCACTGCCATCACAATGTGCTTCATGGTGTCCAGTGATTTTACATTCTGTACTTGGTAAAGGCTCTGGTAGACTTTCTACGTTTCTCTTTGTTTCTTCCTGCAGGCTGGGCAATTGGCCACCTCTTCTTCTTCTCCCTCCCTCCAACACACATCTTGGACTTTGGTCCACTTCATCCAAATCTTCCTGCGGATACATCGGCACTTGCAGTTTTCGCTCATTCATGTAATCTCCAGAATCCAGGCTGCTGTTGTTAATTCCATTCCTTCCAGTTGTTTGAAGATCAATGTAGGAATGTCTAACATGAGCATTGGAACGCCCATCCAAAGTAACAAACCATGATCGAGGATAAGGTAAAGGCTTTCCTCCACCTACCTCTGTTAGACGTTTCTTAGTAAGAAGCTCATCACTGAGGGATGGTGGAATGGATACTGATTCAGACATCACAACGTGCTGTGGTTTCCAGGCACCTGCACCAGCTTCTTGCAAATGTTGCTCGGATACTGCTTGAGCAGCCAGGTGTTGTGGCTGCATCTGTTGTTGGGAATGTGGGCTAGATAATTCAATTTGGGACCTTGCTTGCTCTTGCTTCTCAAATAAAGACCGGTTTAACATTGCGTTGAAACTGTGTCTATAGTCGTCTTTGTCTGGAGAACCATGCCCTTCTGTCTTTTCTAGAGACTTCCTTCGGTTTACAAAAAAAGTTGCCATATTCTCTAAAGACATGTGGCTTTGGTCATTTTCTTCATGGGAAAGCGATTCCTCTCTGGGACTAAATTCCTGTGAGGTGCTAGAAGTATGTTGGAGCACAGGGGTATGTATATCTGCTTCTCCTACAGAACATCCTTTGTTCACATGAACATCCACCATCACTACTTCCTCGTGGCCAGAGGATTCTGGGTGCCTAGAATTGCCACCAGGAAATTCTGATTCACATCGGGAAACTACTAAACTGAGATGGGACATAGAAGTTGATTGATCCCTCTTAGCACCTCTGAGTGTTGAGGATAACCGTAGTTTTTCAAATAATTGTCGGGGATTCATACACTTTCTCCTAATATTAAAAAAAAGAAATAGAAAAAGAATTCATTTTAAAGAGACTTGCAGCAAAAGAACAGTCTAGTCTAGTGAATACTTAGGTATTCCAACACTTATACTCTCTTCCAATAATCATAAACCTGGCTGTCCAAGATAGATGGGTGGAAGTTATGGGAATTGTGGTCCACTGTAAGTGGAGAGTTCTGAGGTAAAGAAAGCTATTAAAAGTTGCAAGAGGCTCAAGCAAATTAACACCTCCTGATTTTATTTTGCAACTCAAACTGAATGTTCTGTGGCTCGATCCTCTATGGAAATTCTTCTTTTTTCCATCCTTTCTATTTCTATTTTTTATTTTTGGCTTTTTCTACACTGTTTTTTCAAGTATACCAACATCTCCTTATTTTTCTGTTTACCTTCAAAAACCTGGTGTGTTATAGTAGATATTTCAATTGTAGAGATCAATACTAAAACTCATGAAACAGAAAAAAAGAGATATTGTAATAAAAAACAACACAGTAGAAGCAGATATAACGGAAGAAAGTCAGCCTTATAATTCTTTCTGTTAAAATTATTTGTAGCAGGTAATATATTTAATAGGACTTTAACAATAAGCTGGTTTTACTGAAATAAATTTAGGAAAGAAAGAAAAAATAATGTTACTATTCTTGATTTAACTGTTCTGTTTCAGTAAACATCACATAGAGAGTACATATACTGTGCTAAAATGAGAGAGATTTTATTTTTCTTCAGTTTTATAAATGCTGCAGTTTCATAAACTATTGTTGATACCCTCAAGTTTGAAATTAGATTACTCTATAATGCGGCTTGTTCCATAATCAAATAGAAAAATTAACGTAAGTTGCACCACCCATCCTATTTTTGTTTGTTTTCTGTTACTAACATTTGTAATATCACATTTCTCAAAAGATATTTAGGATAAGACCATCAGTTCTGAAAGTACTGAATATGATAATATTCAATATATTATATGCTATATAATATACAATATATGATAAATTGCTAAAATAAACATAGGTCCAAATAAAGAATTTTCCTACATCTGGTGTCATAACGATGTGCTATACCAGTAATCCAACCTATTTCGATGGCACAGGTTTGTGGACAGCTCACATGAAATCTTCAGGGAGCCTGTTTACACTAGTAAGTAGAACCCAAAGATATTCGTTCAGTTACGGAAATTATGAATCCACGGAAGGCTTGCTAAAATGTACTTATACAAAAGAAAGACCAGATAGAAAATAATTTGGTCTCTTTTCCTTCCATTTATATCTTTTATGCCGACCCACTCTACAAATATAATGAACTGTAAAAATGAGACATTTTACCTGCAATAGTGTAAAAAGAAACACAGCAGAACAAGTAGTGCAAAAACTACACCTCCAACGATTTCCAAAAAAAACATCTTCTGGTCAATATTGCTCTTCTTCGTTACAATGTGATCTATAAGATGGGGGGGGGGGGAATTAAAATTCCGAGGACAAGAATCAAGTCAAAGCTTTCTAATCCATTTTAGTGTATATTTAGTTACAGGCTAGCTCTCACTTTGACAACAACCCCTTGCAGCAGAGTATCACCTGGTGTGCCCTGATCCACTTCTAGCAGTATTCTCTGATGGGATCAGGCAGCAGCCCTGATTACACAGGTTTCCAGAGCTGGAGGATGCCACTGATTTGAATTACTCAGAATATCCCAGAACAGGCCTGTGCTAAGGACACTGTGAATAAATAAAGTGCAGTGATGCATGTTCTTTGGTTAGTGCATGTTAAGGGAAGAATTCCCCATAGAGGCAATTTTTGGATCTTTTCCTTGGAATTCAAATACTTAGAAATAAAACCGAGATTAAATGTCTAATAAAAAACATTTATTTGAATACAAAACAATATAAAACAATAAATCCTTAATAAACTACATCTTTGCTAAGTAACATGACCTTCCTGTTCGGAAGGCACATCAGAAGAAGTTATTAATGATGGATAGGAATGTAGACATGCACAAAACATCATATCACGTGTTCTGCTTATATTGGGAAGTACCATAATATTTAGGATAGGGGTGCATCACCCTGCATAGACTCACAACTGACAATATTCACTTCGTGACACTGCAGTACTTCTCAATTATTTTCTGTTACGCCCCCACCCTAGGAAGAAGTAAATATTTTGCGCTCCCCCAATTCTCCGATCTGGGCCCCAATGGAATTTTAGTGTTAATATTTATTATTTTACTTATTATAAGCTGCAAGAAAACTATTGGCTGGGGAAGGCTGCTCTACCCACTTACCTGGGAGTAAGTCACACCGAACTCAGTGGAGCCTGTTTTCGGTTAGGCAGGCATAGGCTACCGTGGTTAGGGCCCTCTTTTGACACGGCGCCAGGCCAGCTTAAGCCGATGTTTTGGGGTCGACGGCCTGGCCCATAAGCACCGCCTCTGCCAGGCACTCACAGTGAGTGGTGTGGAAGGAGGCTTTATGGTGCCGTTCGAAGTTTCCACCCAGCTGCAGAGGATGTTCCTCCTTGTCCAGCAGCAGGTTCGCCACGCCGTTTATGGCTACCGCAGCGCCCGCCAAGAACAACAAGAACCCACGCAGCCGCCCTGCCCCGCCTGGCCGCCTTCTCTTCCAGGCTCATAGCAGCGTGCAACTGGGAAAATACTCCCCGTCTGGGGAAATCGATCGAGAGACCATGCATGTTCCCCGGGGTCACATGCGTTCCCCTTGGCATCGCTCCGCGCCCCCCCGGGGGGCACCCCACTATTTGAGAAACACTGGGTTAGTGGAACCAACCAAAACAATGGGCCTGTGTTATTATCTGGATTGCAACCTGGAGCAGCAGCATCTATTTGGAGATGACGTGCCTACAAAATGAATGATGCAATGGGGCAACAGTCAGCCAATGGACTTGGTAACTCTCCTCTGTGGACTGTTTATCTGGAATTTGACTAAGCATGACTGGTGAATTTCCTCAGGCTCCAACTGTCAGAAACTGCACCAAGTTCATGCAGGAAACTTTAACTGACAGTTTCTTCTATATACCCAGCTGTATAAGGTAGTGAAATGGGAAGCATTTTTCTAGCCTGTGCAATTGTGCATGAGCTGGGAAGATAGCAGTGTCCTCTGTGTGTGCAAGCAACAGATTCTGTCTAATTAGCGCATCAAGGAAATGATAAATTCCTTCATTTGAGTCATGTTCTAACTAGGATTTATTTATTTTTTACTTGAGTAGAGTCATTAAAACTGTAATCTGGGTCCATCATTGGAGGTCTGACCTGGGATATAATCCATTTCCCACTTTACAAATTTTACTCTATTCCTAGCTCATTCGGTCCATGTGTAAATGAAGACTACAGCTGATCATATATCAGAGCTGATAACCATTTTGTGTTGTACTTATGTGGCAATTCTTGCAGTTAAGGGGGAACTCATTCTATTTATGGCAGGAAAGATATAAATGCTGCATGTGCTATGATTTTCTGAAATCACCATATTCTACATATTGTAACAATGATCTAATTTGAGGATTATCCTACAACCGTTTGGAAGTTGTCCTGGTAGCTTTACAGACATCCAAAATGCAACCATGGGTGACCTAAATGGCTGCAGCGTATTTAGCTTCTTTAAGGCTAAAACTCTTTTTTTTGGGGGGGGGGGGAAGCAACCTATTGCAATACTTGGAAAACCTTAAAGTCTGCTTTCAGAATTCCTGGATATATCAATAAAATGTTATTCTGAAATGCATAATTATTTAAATATAGTACTGCATAATATAAAACTTATTGTGGACTAATGTCAAGTTTTAAAATGGATCCTTTCCTTCTTACCACCCTTCAGTGTCCTTAAAATTTTTAGCAAAAAGTATTTTCTGGCATAGCTGGCTATGTCTTGCAGGGTTTCAAAAGGAGAAAGAAACTGCCAATAATACCGGTCTTACAAACATGCTGTAGGATTCCTTTTTTCCAATTTAAGCAATTCCCTTATATTTGGTATGACACTGCCCTAAAGGCCTCCACACACAGTCTTTTTTGAGGAGCTAGAGGATAAAATGGGGAACAGATAAAATCTATTTATTTATTTAGAAAATTTATTTATTTATTTAGAAAATTTATTTATTTATTTAGAAAATTTATTTATTTATTTAGAAAATTTATATTGCCACCTACTCGCACATGGCGACTCAAGGCAGATTACAAGATCATAAAAAAACAATATAAAAGAAATAAAAATAATAAAAAAGAAAAATAACCCCCCTATGCCCCACCCAGCGACAACACACATTCATACCAGCCTTTTAATGGGCTCCATCCTGCTCTCGGTTCTCCAGGCCCACTGGCAGAACCAAGTCTTCAGGGCCTTCCAAGAGAGTGTTAGAGTAGGGGCCAGTCTAATCTCCAGAGGGATGATGTTCCAGAGAGGGAGCCACCACAGAGAAGGCCCTTCTTCTGGGTCCTGTCAGATGTATCTCCTTAGGGGATGGGAGCCACAACATTCCTCTTCCCTCTAGTAGTGGGTCAGGTAGATGTGACCGGCAAGAGACAGTCCCTTAGATAACCTGGTCCCAAGCCATGAAGGGCTTTAAAGGTGACAACCAGCACTTTGAATTGCACAGAAGTAAACCGGCAACCAATGTACTTCCCGCAGGAGAGGTGATACATGTGCACATCTGCACAAAACTATGTGGGCTGCTGCATTTTTGAACCAACTGGAGCTTCCGGATTCTTTTCAGGGGCAGCCCCATGTAGAGCAAGTTACAATAGTCAAGACAGGAGGTGACTAGGGAATGAGTGACCATGAAGAGGGATTGTTGGTCCAGGAAAGGGTGTAACAGGCACACAACCTACAGTTGTGCAAAGGCCCTCCTGACCATGACTCTTATCTGCTCTTCAAGCAGAAGTCATAAGTCCAGGAGAATCCCCAGATTGCGCACATGGTCTGTTTGGGGCAAAGCCACCCCTTCCAAGACCAAAGGTTGCAATTCCCCATGGGCCAAAGATCTCCAAACCCAGAGTTTGTCTTGCCAGGGTTCAGTTTCAACCCGTTGCTCCCCATCTAGCTCCAGCAGTCTCCAGGCACTGCAAGAGGGACGTCACAGCATCACTTAACTCGCCTGGGGTGAGATATACAGCTGAGTATCATCAGCATATGGATGATATCTCAGTCCAGGTTGATGAATGATCTCACCCAACAGCTTCATGTAGATGTTGAATAGGAGACGAGAGATCTGCAAAACCCCATAAAGCAGTGGGCTGGATCTCTCACCTCCTATTAACACTGACTGAAAGCAGCCACAGAGAAAGTAAATGAACCAGGATAGCACAGAGCCACCTACTCCCAACCCCTGAAGCCGCTCCAAAGGATACCATGATCTATATCAAAAGCCACTGAGAGGTCAAGTAGAGCAAGGATGGATGCCCAACCCCCTCCCACTCCTACCAGAGATCACCAAAAAGAGTGACCAATGCTGTTTCTGTCTCATATACAGGTCTGAATCCTGATTGGTAGGGGTCTAGATAACCTGTTTCATCCAGAAACCTCTGGAGGTGCTGCACAACCATCTTCTCAACCACCTTCCCCAAAAAGGGAAAATTGGACATAGGTCGGAAATTATCCAACAGGGTGGAATCCAGCGACGGCTTCTTGAGAAGAAGACAGACTACAGCCTCCTTAAAGTGCTTGGGGACTATCCCTCCTGTAGGGAAGCATTAATCACCGCCAGAGTCCACCAGCCTGTCATCTTCCAGGAAGCTTTCACAAGCCAGGAGGTACATGAGTCTAAAACATATGCATACTCCCTAGGATCCTGTCCATTTCCTCAGAAGCAATAGGGTCAAACTGTTCCCAGATGACAGGGCAAAAATCTACCTTAGGGGCCTCCACTGGACCAGCAACCACGTCAGCATCTAACTGGGAATGGAGTTAAGTGATTTTTGTCTTCCAGAAACCTTGCAAATTCCTCAGCGCCATCCTCTTCAGGTGGACCTCAGTCTCCTTCTTCCCCAGGAGGAGACAGCTCACCTTAAAGAGGGTCACTGGTCAATTATCTGCAGATGAATTAGTGCAGAGAAGTATTTACACTTCGCCGCATGAATCACAAGGTAAGCCTTAATAGCAGCTCCTACCCATGTTCGATCGAGTTCATCCCTTGTCTTCTGCCAGTGGTGCTCTAAATGTCCATTCATTTCATCCCTCTCAGTTCCTCTGTATATCACAGAGGGCAAAGAGCTGTTCAGGTGAGGAGAGGTCGCATGGGCGCAATCTTATCCAGACCCTCAGTCACCTTCCTATTCCAAACAGTGACTAAGAGCTCAGCTAGACTGCACAGCACATCTGCAGTTATAACCCCCAGTTCCTTCTGGAATCCATCTGGGTCCAGTAGTCAACGGGGGCAGACCAATATAATAGGTCCTGCCTCTCTGCGGGGGTGGGGGTGGTAAAGCTCTTGAGAAACTCAATAGTGAAACTTCTTTGTACTTGCCCAATGCCATATATTTATACTGGAGCAAATAAAAGATCAGTCTTACCTGAATTTGTGGGTGCCATGGCTGCAACCCAATATCCCAGCTGGGAGGCAATATAGGTCTAGGTCAATCTATTTTCTTTTTGTTCAGCGATGCCTAAACTACTTTTCAACCACGTCCCTGTAAACATATAAAGAAACTCGAAAAATAAAATAGAAGAGAATTTGAAATGAAGCTATTTAACTGTTCTAGAATAAATTGATCATGAATTTCAGATGCAGAAACTCAGTAACAGTTATAGCCATCGCCTATAAATTAAATGCTAGTAGTTTTATTTACTGACCACCAGTGGGTGCCACAGTGAAGAATTTGAAACAAGGGGAAAAGAAAAAGGCATCTTGGATATCTTTAAATTTTTTTGCTTTGGACATCAACAAGTTTTGTTTTATAGATGTTTCATTTCTTGAAATATCAACCCCACCAAGCATTTTTATCTTATACAGCTACTCTCTTGGATGTACAATATCAAGAAGATAGCATTATCCATTCTTTCCGTCTCCTGACTTTCATTAATAAGTCACCCCAATGATATCTATATAGTTCCTTGAGTTTCCTCCTGTTAAAATCTAGGATGATATATATTATTATTGCTTTGCTTATTTTAAAATATATCAGAAAATGGATCTAAATGTATGAAGAGAACAAATGGGGGAGAGAGAAATTCATTGATGTACTTAAGTAATAAAACACTGTATATCTCCACCAGATAGTTTTGTTTGAACAAACATGTTGCCGGGTGGCTTAATAGCATAATGTTGATTGAGAACCAATTGATTAAAGTTTCAGACAATGGAACTTCAGCTCCACAGGAGTTTACCCAGAACAACTGAATGGATGATGGCTTCAAAATGAGATAAAGAGGCCATCCTACTTCCATGTTGTGGTCCAAATGTGCACTATCAATAGTAAAATACTGTCTTAAAAAGTGATGTAATGGTTTGCCAGATTGGTTTGGGGACTGACTCAAGAGGCAACATCCTGCAAAGGAAACTCCTTGCTCTCCCTAAGGAGGAAATGCCATTCTTATTTCAAAAAGTGGTATACTTGTAACACAGGTCTTACTTGAATAACTGAGAAGAGGAGCTAAATGCTGCAGGAGATCCATGTGTGCCAAAAAATATGAATATTTCAGATCTTGCTGTGTCCCTTACTACATAAATCAGCAAAGAAGTAGCTCGCTTACAATGCCCTCCCTAGAGAGACCATACAAACAGCTAACACACTTAGAGAAGATAGGCAGATACCAAAAATAATTTGGCCATGAGACTACCGAAGGAATTCTCAAAGAAATTCTGTTGCTTCTGCTACATATTTTTGGAATTAAGAATTGGACTTCCTATTTTCCTAAAATAGTAAGGAAGACCTCACAAGGATATGCTCATAATTGCCACAAAATGTTTGAGCAAAACTAAAGAAATGCAAAACTAAAGAAAAATCAGTTGGGGGAAAATGTAGACAACAACAACATAGGAAAAGATAAAACCTCTCTATGAAGAACAGATTGTTCCTTTAAAAAAATACTTTATTTTGACTTTAAGAGCACAAGTAGTACAAACAACACATAAATGCACAGGATAGAACTTAGCTAAAATTTAACAACACCTCTATTTTGACAAAATAAAATTCCTTCAGTGATTGTGAGTTATGCCACATTGAGTTAGAAGTCAAAAGCAGATAAGCCTGTCTTCTTTAATTATTGCAATCGGAGAGGAGGCATGAACTTATCTAAAATTCCTTGTGCTTCGGAGGCTCAGATCCCACCGCATTTTGCAGCCTTCCTCAACCTAATATCTTCCACATGTATTGGATCTGCATCTACCAGAATTCCTAGCCACCTGAAGAATGCCGGGGGTGTGTGTGTCAGTGATAATTGCAGCCCCTACACATCTGGGGGACATCAGCTGCTCCTGTAATTTAGCAGAAAGGCTTTGCCACTATTAGCAGAGCAAGGAGCTGCCTGGCAGAGGCATACAATAGCAATAGCAATAGCACTTAGACTTATATACCGCTTCATAGTGCTTTACAGCCCTCTCTAAGCGGTTTACAGGGTTCAGCATATTGCCCCCATCAATCTGGGTCCTCATTTTACTGACCTCAGAAGGATGGAAGGCTGAGTCAACCTTGAGCCGGTGAGATTTGAACAGCTGAACTGCTGAACTAGTAGGTTGCAGTGCTGCTTTTAACCACTGCGCCACCTCGGCTCCTCTGAGGACTGCAAGCAGTGTGAGGGAACAAAATTGTGTCTGAACAAAACCTACACTGCACTTTATAAATCAGATGGAAAGAAGGATATTGCCTCATTATCAATGCCAATCTAAGAGAATTAAAAATGTATGTTAAAAAGTTGAAAGAGATGGAGTGCCCTCAAACCAACCACCCCCAGAGTTGTCATCACTCTTAGACCCTTACCCATTGAATTGGCAGTCAGGTCTAGACATTCTTTCAAAAAAGTGGGGGACACATCACCTTTGGGGGTGAGACATTCCAAAGGGCAGGGGCAACAGCAGAGAAGGCTCTCTTCCTGGGTCCTACCAATCAAAACTTGCTCCCTGCCTGCTCAGGTGGGATGGGTCAATGTAATGCACAGTTAAGTATATATATTGGGGATTGTATTGACCCGCACCAGAGGTGGGTTCCTCCCATTTCAGACTGGTTTTTCCCGAACCGGTAGCAAACCACTGGTGATGTCACAATGACATCACGGAACCAGTTCAGTTGGTTCCAGTCCGTGGATGCCGCCATCTGTTTTTTTTGTTTTTTTGTTTTTTTTTTGTTTTTTTCCGGGTTTTTTTTCTTCTGAGCATGTGCAGAAGCCGAATTTCCAGCACTGCACATGTGTCGCCATCTTGTTTTTGGCTTTTTTTAAAAAAAATATTTTTGGGGCACTGCGCATGTGCATGCGCAGGAGGTGCGGCCACGTGGCACGGGAGGAAGCGAACTGGCAGCAAGGTAAGTTAGTACCCACCCCTGACCCACACTCATAGGTCTTCCCAGATTTAGGCATACCTGTGCTGATATAAACAATACTTCTGCTGAAACAAAACAATGTGTCTGTGCATACCCCCCCCCACACACACACATATTTGGAGATGGCATGGAAAGGCAAATGCACCAAATCTTCCAAAGGATACAATTGCTCCAGTGTTTTGATATGAACTCCCTCTTTGTCTTATATAGAATACTACAATCAACTTTCTTTGGACACTGAAATGATTAATTTATCCAGAATAAAAAATTATATTTTCATTCTATCTAGTTGAAGAAAATAATGTTGAGATGGTTCTTGAACTACAAGTCTCAGTATTCCTAGGTAACATGGCCAGTGGTCAAGAATGCTGGAAGTTGTTGCAATTCCGCAATATCTAGGAGACAAAAAGTTGCCTATATACCTACTATAGAAATTTGCTGAGTTTTCAACATTTCATTTTTTCCATCAACCACTCTGTCAAAATATCTGAGACCACAAAAAAGCTCATTTTTCCTAGTGTGCTTTGCTGACTCAGTATGATGGCAACTGTAGTCCAACATATCTAAAAAGCAGCAGATTGGGAAGACTGACACAGGAGTTCTGGACATTATTTTAAAGTTAGCAGGCACCAGCTTAAATAAAACATAGTTTTATCAGGAATCACATCCTCCTCAATTCCACCAATTGTTGGATGGCTTTTTTGTAGGGCCTCTAGCCAGCTGCAGTTTTTCCTTCAGCTGGCTACTGTTTTATAAAGAAGCATCATTTGGCAGACCTATATAAGCTATTCTGGATATTCAGGGACACTGATAAGTAAAAAATGAATATTTGTGTGCAGGCTCTAAGAAAAAATTGTTCCCAAAGATAGTCCTTTGATTTATTACTAAAATCCAAGTTGAACTTTGCTCTTTTGTTTCTGCTGTCATTTCCTGTTGTATGTGTAAATTACCTGTCTAATACTGAACAAAAGAACATGTCTGTCCCTGCACTTAGCAATTCTAATTACATCTGAAGTAAGAGAGAGAGAGAGAGAGAGAGAGAGAGAGAGAGAGAGAGAGAGAGAGAGAGAGAGAGAGAGAGAGAGAGAGAGAGAGAGAGAGAGAGAGCATTATACACACATAGGTAGCTTCCTTTCTTTAATTCCACCTCCCAAACTTCCTTTCATAATAATGAAAAGGTAGGTAGAATTCAGGAGACAAAATACACGACATCGAAGAAGGCTGCTTTATGGCTGGCATAAAACATACAGGTTGCTTCTGTAGTTTAGAAAAACATATTTATGCAGGTGTTTTAAATTGTTGCACTTTATGAATAATATTCAAGCATAATGTTATGGGTGCATTTATAAAAAAACAAACAGCTACTTAACAGCATGGCTGAAAATGCAAAGCAAGGAATGGGAAGCCACAGCTCCAGAGTTATAACACATCATGGAGAAATTACACTCAGTCTTTGGGCTGAAAAAGGCTGAGAAACAAACAATGTCTGAAAGCCTTTTTGTCTGAAACCAATGAAGGCTACTGTCAAAATGAGACTACTGTTTGACCAGATGGGGTAATGGCAGTGGTGGGTTCCTACCGGTGCGGTCCACTCTATAGCACCGGTAGCGGCCCACTGGTGACATCACAGTACCGGTGCGGTCGGTTGCCAGTGCCTGGGTGCCGCCATTAAAAAAAAAAATCTAAATTTTTTTTAAAATTTCTTCTGCGCATGCCCAGAAGCCGAGCTTCTAGCACATGTGCTGCCTTCCTACCGCACACTGAGTCCAAGCAGGGGAGGATGGCTGAGGGAGTGTGTGAGTCGCTGAAAGAACGGGCAGCAGGAGCTATCTCCATTCCCCTCCCTTCAGCAGTCCGAGAAGCCACGAACGCGCGGTGACGATCCTAGGCATTTTTGCACGTTTGAGGCTTCTCGAGCTGCTGAGGGGAGGGGGAATGGGCGGCAGGATCTATCTCAGTTCCCCTCCCTTCAGCAGTCTGAGAAGCCACGAATGCGCAATGATGATCCCAGGCATTTTCGCATGTTCGAGGCTTCTCAAGCTGCTGAAGGGAGGGGGAACGGGCAGCAGGTGCCTAGGATCATCAAATGGGGAGAAGCATTCAGGCCGGACAGAGCCTCTTAGAAGAACCGCTGCCACGGTCTTGCTGCTCCCACTGCGGGGGACTGCATTGCGGGTGGGCAATGCCCCCCCACTTGTCCGGCCGCTGCCAAGCTCCCGAGGCCTACACCCACCCGGTCACATGGCTGGCAAGCCACACCCACAAAATAAGCCACGCCCACAGAGTGGTAGTAAAAAAAATTAGGAACCCACCCCTGGGTAATGGTAAGGGTATGGCACCTTTTTTTAGTTTGCATCAAAGGGGGGGTGTCATGTGGCCCTCCAGGCCCTTCTTATATAACTTTCATCATTTCTTTAAAGAGGATAGACTGGCTATGGCTAACCAGGTTGACAAGCTTCAGCATTTCAGAGCCAAATTGCCCCATCTATTGTGTCACCTTAAACTGTTCTCATATAAAAATGTCCCCCTAGTTAATGAAATAATCTTTGTCTTTTATATCTGTTTTACTGAGTTATATACATCAAAATTGATGCAATAGGGATTTTTTAGGTTTAAGGTTGAGAAAAAAATATATATATTAAAATCTAATTAAATAGGATTTAAAATGTTTGAAATGGTATAGGGTCTCCTGCCTGAGCATAGGGTTGGATTAGAATACCTCAAAAGTCTCTTCCAACTCTATTATTCTAATGTTCTGTTCTAATATTCAGATAAAAAACCCTGAACTGAGTTCGTAAACTCCATTGGTGTTGAGGCAGTAAAAAAAAATGCTTCTCCTGTAGTTTTGTCAGCTTGGTTTAATCAAACCATGATTCCTATTAACCATAACTCAGTAGCCTTAACAGGGTTGCAGACATCTTAATGCTTGTGTTTTCTATCCCCTACTGCTCAGCTTATTAACAATGCTGGGTTGTAATATTAATTTTCACATTGCTTCATTGCAAGATGGGATCATACAGTACTAAATATGGCTTAGCAAACCAGGACACTGTGGTTTAAAAATATTTGTGAACAGGCTGTAAATTGAGAGAAAGAAAGAGCATGGAAACAAAAAGAATTGAAAACAATTTTAAAAGGTACTACAGACATTTTAACCCATATTTAAATGCACATGAAATACAATCAAAATCTGTTTTACCTGCTGAAGGTATGTCATTTAAAGTGCCAAGAAAAAACAAAATTTGATTTCATGTCCTATTCATTAAAATTTAAATGTGAATCAGATAATTAGTCCCAAGGATTTAAATTCTCCTGTTCCATTACAAAGTTTGTTTGTAAACTAAGTTTGTATTTCCTAAAGAAATCATAATTTGAAACCAATTACTGTATTTGCCCTTAGTTCTAAAACACAATTATATTGATGAGGATCTCAAGAAAAATATTATTATAATCATCTTCATCAAAATGAATATTTCAACAGAATAAGGAGCTTCTTTAATAGTCCCCCCCCCCGTTATTTTTTGCACTGGGTGATTTCATAGTAATGAAGATCAAATAAGGTATGTCTAATGCCATTGGAGTTTATGATTTTAAAAGTTAATAACAATAAATCTACTATGGAATGTTTACCTTTTTTATTCTATAGGAAACAAATGTCGAAATGCTATAGAGGAAGTTAATTCAGATTGCCAAATTAATATGATTTACAGCTGCACTTAGCTGTTGCTAATTACATATACCTCACCACTATGACGTTATTTAACTCAATGTGTGTGTGTGCACATTTTTCAAACAAACATTGTATGTCATGGTACAGCTGTGAAAGTGGATATAGGAAGGGTAAAACATAGGCATCTTCCTGCAGAAAAAGGCAATGCTTGCTTACTCCCCCCCCCCTCACTTTTTAAAGGAGATAGGCACGAAGACTTACTTCCAAGGAAACTTCCAGGTTGTAGCCATTTACTAATTTTATTTTTCAAAATTGCCTCTACACCATTTCTAGGTCCCAGAAATAATAAAAAATTAAGATACCATCGGCTCTGCTATGCATGCTGGATTCACATGTATTTAAAAGGATTTTTAATAAGTGGTGGGGCAAAGAGCCTGAGGAGTTCCGAGAGAGAGGATTGCAAGGCTTCTTGGATGCTTCAGGGCCTTGCTGTGAATAAAGAGGTTACATTTTTTAGATCATCATCTTACCATCATTCTAAAGGAGATTAGGAAACACTTTCTGACCACTATAGATTGTGATTTATCTTTTGCACTAAACTTTGATGGGGATGGTGTAGATACAGATATAACAGGTTCAGAATCAGCTCATATAAGCAATAAATATCCCAGGGGGGAAAAGGGGGTTGTTTTAAATCTTGCTAGTCTAGGATCCAAACAGTACTGCTGAATCAGCTAAAACAAACTCACATAGAGAGAACTGTGATTCAAAAGCAAGTAATAGTGGTAGAAAGATGGTTCCTAATTTGGAATCTAATAAGAAAACAAAGAATATACTTAGATATCTAAAACTATACCCAGAGGCATGTGCAAATCAAGTATCATCCTTCCAGGAACCATTGGATGAAAGGCAAACAAAGTTACTTACAGTTAAATCAGATTATTTTAGGAATTCAAATTAATAGAGTTGAGAAAGGAAAAGGAAGATTCAGAATGCAGCTCAGCTCTTCTCTCCCTCAGTCAGCTTCTGTATTGTGAAAGGCAGTTGGATTTGGAATAGTTTGAACAGCTCCCATGCAAGAAAGACTAAACAAACCTTCTCTCACTGAAACATCCCACTACGACCAGATTGTTGTTCAAAATGAAGCGTTTTTTTAACACATGTAAGCTCTTCCCATTGGTGGGTTTCACACAGAGGGAGTTAGCCAATTAATAACAATCTTGGAAATAAGAGTGTTTCTACTTAAAAGTTTAATTGTAGCAAAATAGAAGTTGGTAACTCCAAGGATGTTCTATCACCACAGTCCTTGAGCATAGATGGCCTCAATAAGCCACCGGATATCCCACAGCAAGTCAGTTTTCTGAAGAATCTTTTGAGACAAACTTGATTAACTCTTTTAATACCTTGCCAGATACTGAACAAGTGCATATTTCAAAAAGGCTTGATATGGGAATTATTAGCAAAAACACATACATTTTCTAAACCTTTAATTGAGGTAGTCACCCCAAGTGGTCAAGATAACAATGCCAATTTTGAGAAACCATCTGTTGGTTCATCCCCTATTTCAACATGGAATCTGGAGAACAGATTCCATGTTGAAATAGGAAGAGAGGAACAAAAAGTCTCAACTCTGCTCTCTGATAAAACATCACTCCAGGCAGAAAATGAAAGTAATACAAATAAAATAAAGGTTGACAGACAAGAGGAAGCAAGATGTGGTTCCAAGGACAGGAATTAGTCCTGAGAGAATACGTTGAAAACTTTTCTCTCTGGCCTCCAGTATCAGAAATCAAATTCATTATCCAATCTTTCCATTAAGTAACTCACATAAGAAAGTTAATAACTCATCTTGGAAATAAGTGCTTCTACTTTAAAATTTAATTGTAGCAAGATGAAAATTGGTAAATCCAAGGACTTCTATCACCACTGTCCTTGAGCAGAGATTGCCTGAATAAACCATCTGATCTCCCACAGCAAGTCAGTTTTCTGAAGAACCCTTCAAGACAAACTTGTTTAACTCTTTCACTCCCCGGCAGATACTGGAAAAGGTGGGTCTTACAAAAAGGCTTGATGATCTAAGGGAATTACCAGGTAAGCCTCACGTTACAACCACAACTGAGCCCAAATTTCCACTGCTAAGGTGTTAAATGAGTTTTGCCCAATTTTATGACCTTTTTTGCCACTGTTGTTAAGCAAATCACCACAGCTGTTAAATGAATCATGAGGTTGTTAAACAAAATCTGGCTTTCCCCATTGACTTTGCTTATCGGGAGTCAGCTAGGAAGATTACAGATAATGACTGCATGACCCCAGGACAGTGCAACCACCATAAATACATGCCAGTTATCAAGGGCTCGAATTTTGATCACATAACCATGGGGATGCTGCAAAAGTCATAAGTGTGAAAAACAAAATCACTTTTTCAGTGTTGTTGTAACTTTGAATGGTCATTATACGAATTGTTATAAATTAAGGACTACTTGCCTAACCATCTCCTGGTTCATCCCCTATTTCAACATGGAATTTGGGCATGGAATGGAACAACAAAGAGTCCTTGGGACCTGTTGATGTTCCTCTTTAATTCTGAATTTAAAGCACTCCAAGAGATCTGATTAACTAAAGATGAGGAAAACATTCACTTACCAGGCTTTACATCCTGGACTATTCCTGCAAGGAAATAGAAGACTAACTATCAAAAGAACACCCATCAATAGGACTGACTACACTTGCCAAGACAGACCTGGGCTGACTGGGACAGGAATTATTTAGCTGTCAAAATTCTAGCAATATTTTAGATTACATATGAGTTACATAAAATAGGACTGGGCTGTTTTCAGACATCCAAGCCAATAATCAACAAAAAATCAAAGTCCATTTCCGAGGTGGCACAGACACTAGATTATCCATGCCTCCTGATAAGAGGCTATTAGAGTCCCTCGGGAGTAGGGCGGCATAGAAGAACCAATAATAAATAAATAAATAAATATTAGCTAATCTCAAAGTGGGGCAGAATAAAATTTTTAATTGGGCCAAGGTCAATACTAAGGCAATATGCACCTGTTTGAATTCAGGACAGGCTCAGACTTGGGAATTTAATTTCCTCCTCTACCTAAATTAAAATGGTGATCCATTATGCTGATTTGTGTCTTTTGGTGATTTTTTTAAAAAGATAAACTTTCTACCAGAAACCAAATAAATTCAAATTGGTTTGATTCTGACTGTTTATTTACTAGAAAGTTATTGTGGGCAGCAATGTGCCAAGCCTACATTCACCCTAACATTAAAAAAAATGCTAAAATGTTAAAAATAAGATATCATTACAAGAAACTGATAGTGACTAAAAATGTTCCTAAGATCTGGAATTTTCAGCTAAAATCTGGAATTTTCAGCAAAGGGGACAAATTCATTTTTTTCTGGAATATTGCATCAAGTTTATTGAAAGAATATACATTCCAATTTAATATTCCTGTTTCCCCAGCCGCCCTGTTTAGGGTAACGCGCTCCCTGCTTGCAAAGGGGGGGAGCGAAGAACCCTTGCAGGGTAGAGCTGAGGAATTTTCCCAGTTCCTGGCGGATAAAATCACTCAGATTCGGACAGACCTGGACTCCATTTGGACAGGGCAGGCCGAGATGACAGGGGCGAGTCTTAGTCCTGTTATTTGGGAGGAGTTTGAGCCTATCACTCCTGAGGATATGGACAAGGCCATAGGAGTGATGAGCGCCTCCACTTGTTTATTGGACCCGTGTCCCTCCTGGCTGGTTTCGGCTAGCAGGGAGGTGACACGCGGCTGGCTCCAGGCTGTTGTGATCGCATCTTTGAGAGAGGGGTCCATCCCGCAGCCCTTAAAAGCTGCGGTGGTGAGGCCCCTCCTCAAGAAGCCTTCCCTGGACCCAGCGGATTTAAAGAACTTCCGTCCAGTCTCCAACTTACCCTTCGTGGGTAAAGTTGTTGAGAAAGTGGTGTCGCTCCAACTCCTGCGGTTATTGGAGGATACGGATTATCTTGATCCCTTTCAATCGGGCTTCAGGCGCGGCTACAGTACAGAGACTGCTTTGGTCGCTCTGATGGATGATCTCTGGCGAGCCCGAGATGGAGGTCATTCCTCCATCTTGGTGTTACTTGACCTCTCAGCGGCTTTCGATACCATCGACCATGGTATCCTTCTGCGTCGTCTTGGGGAGATGGGAGTGGGGGGCACCGTTCTTCGGTGGTTCTCCTCCTTTCTCTCCGACAGGACGCAGTCGGTGTTGACAGGAGGGCAGAGGTCAGCCCCCAGGCCCCTGGTTTGTGGGGTGCCACAGGGCTCGGTCCTCTCGCCCATCCTGTTCAACATTTACATGAAACCGCTGGGTGAGATCATCCAACGACACGGGGTGAGATATCAACAATATGCTGACGATACCCAGTTGTACATCTCCACTCCGTGTCAATTCAGTGAAGCAGTTAATGTAATGTGCCGCTGCCTGGACAATGTAAGGGTCTGGATGGGAGTGAATAGACTCAGGCTCAACCCATATAAGACTGAGTGGCTCTGGATATTGCCTCCCAAGGACTATGTCGACTGTCCCTCCTTGGTTCTCGGGGGAGAAAAATTGACTCCCTCAGAACGGGTCCGCAATTTGGGTGTCCTCCTAGATCCACAGCTTAAATTGGAGCAACATCTTTCAGCTGTGGCTAGGGGGACCTTTGCACAGATTCGTCTTGTGCACCAATTGCGACCCTACTTGGAGAGGGAGGCTTTGCTCACAGTCACTCATGCCCTTGTCACCTCACGGCTTGACTACTGTAACGGGCTCTACATGGGGCTACCCTCGAAGAGCATCTGGAGACTACAATTGGTACAGAATGCAGCTGCACGAGCTGTGGTGGGTGTACCGAGATACACCCACGTAACACCCATCCTCCGCCAGCTGCATTGGCTGCCCATTAGTCTCCCGTCGCAATTCAAGGTGTTGGTTTTGACCTTTAAAGCCCTACATGGCTCAGGGCCAGGTTACCTTCGGGACTGCATCCTGCCACATTCCTCCCTATGACCAGTGAGGTCCCACAGAGAGGGCCTCCTCCGGGTCCCGTCTGCCAAACAATGCCGGCTGGCGGGCCCACGGGGGAGGGCCTTCTCTGTGGGAGCCCCATCTCTCTGGAACCAACTCCCGCCAGATATCCGGACTATCCCCACCCTACTGGCCTTCCGCAAAGCAGTAAAAACATGGCTCTTCCGGCAGGCGGGGTGAAGAGAGGATTCCCCCAAGGATGAATGGCTTTTTTATATTGTAATATGATGTTTTTAGATGCTATTTTAATGTGTAGTTCTAATCTCTGCTGTAAGCCGCCCTGAGTCCCATGGGATTGGGCGGCCTATAAGAACTCTTATAAATAAATAAATAAATAAATGAATAAATAAATAAATTCCTTTTCCATCTTCACTATGGGAGGATTTTTATGCAAATCTATTTACATAATCCTAACCAGCTTCACCCTCCCCCATAAGCAAACTATTGATACTCTTGCCTTCCTCATGGGCCTCCAGTGTGTCAGTATTAGAAATCAACTTTATTATCCAATCTCTGAAATCTAATAAATTGCCTGGAAAAGATTTTCCAGTCCCAAAATTCTTCAAGATCTATAGTGATTGGTGGGCCCCATTGTTAGCAGGGCTGCTCTCTCTCTAAATCAGGGTTATCAAACTCGCAGCATCACATTGTTGTCACATGACGTATCACAACTTTTTTCCTTCACTAAAACGGGTGGGAGTGGCCAGTGTGTGATGCATCTGGGCTGCGGGCCGCAAGTTTGACACTCCTGATTTAAATAATAAAGATAGTACCTGAGTTGGATGAGAAATTGCCATGTAAATCCCCAAATAGAAAAATGGAGACAAAGATGACCCAAAAAACTATAGACCAATAAGTCTCATTGCAATTGTGGCTAAAATGTACGCAAAATGTCTTTTGACCAAAATAGAAGACTGGGTAATGAAAATAAATATTATAGTGGAGGAACAAGCTGGATTTACCCCGCAGTTCTCCACAATAGACACTTGTTTTATTTTATATCATATCGTAACAAAACAACTTGTAGATTTTGGTGTGTCTTTTGATTGTATAAACAAATATCTTATGGAAGAAATTGACCAATCTAAATATGGAACCTAGACTCTTACTCTTGGTTAAGGTACTGTACTCAAATATTCATTGGAAAGTTCATATGGGTGAAAATGTTTTTTTTCTTAAAAGTATATTTACCAATAATGGTGTTAGATAGGGTTGTATTCTATCTCTGATGCTTTTTAACCTCAAATATTGATGAGAGACAGTTTGGTCTAGTGGTAAAGGCACCAGGGCTAGAAAGCTGGAGTTCTAATCCCACCTTAGCCAGAAAGCTAGCTGGATGACCATGGGCTAGTCACTTTCTCTCAGCCCACCTTACTTCACAGGGTTGTTGTTGTATATGGTCATCATATTACCACCCTAAAGGAGATTAGGAAACAATAAGAGGTCACAGATGGTTGTACAGAAGTAAATCAAGCACACACAAAAAAGTTGCCCTGACAGTGATTTTTTGCTCCAAGGGATTTTCTGCTGGAAACTAAAAACAGTGGCTAATTTAGATTTTTTTAAAAAATGTTAAATGCTAATATCACCAATTCTAGTTACTCAGGACTTGGCTATCTTACAGAAATTATGAACACAGGTTGAATTGCTGATTCTGGCAGATGCAATATTTATCTGTGATTTCTGCAAAGGCACATCTGCCTCTTCCTGCTACTTTAACATCATTTGCTGCTGTGAACCTATTAAACCTTTTCTTCTCCAAATTAATAGTCAGCAGCCAAATTTCAGAAATATGTTAAAAACTAGTTAAGGGAAAGTACATGTTTTGGATTTTATGTTGGGGCATAAATAGAAGACAAAGGAGAAGAAATGTTGGGGGAGTGTGTGCTTTGGGCGTACACATGTGTAAACATATGCAGGGCAGTGTAGGAGAAAACATAAGGCTGAATTTGATTAGCATTCCTCAATGTGCTCCAGTATATAATTGGATGAGAGCTTTCTCTCTTTTAAGTATTGCTGCAGTACTTTGATGATGATCTTGATTATAATTCCAACTCTGTAATAATGGCAGCAATCTCCAATACTTTTGAAAATAAAAAAATGCTGAAATGGCATTATTAATTCTGAATATTCTCAATAAACATCATTAGTAGGGTTGTCTAGGGGATGATTCCTCCTATATTACCTCTCAGGTTTCAAAATTTTTCTTAAGAGTTGTAACTATTAGAGGAGAACATTGTAATTCCCTTTAGCCAAGACTTCTGGTGTTAATTGTTTGTGATTGTATTTTTTTTTCTTTTTCTTTTTTGTTGCACTTGTATTTTGGTCTGTGACTGTAAATAAAATAAAATCTACAGATGTTGCATGATGATGCTGTCACAGAAAAAGTTGCTAATTCTTGGAGTAAATGGACAAGGACTTTAGCTTGAGATATTTAAAACATTTTCAATACTTCACCAAAGTTTCCCCTTAGAATTTCTTCCAAATCTAACTTTTTTCATAAAGAAACATTCATGCAAATGAGTTTAAGAAAAACCTAAGAGACCCCAGCTAACTTCCGAATCAGTTAGGGCTTACCTATCATAAATCCGAATGTGTGCTGGAATGGCACTGATGAACCCCACCAGTTTCCTATTGGGTGATACCCTGACGCCACAGTGCCACTGCGGAAGCCAACCTGGCGGTCTAAGGGCCCTAAAAGAGAGAAAAAAGCGTAAAAGAAACAATTAGGTCTTACCTTTTATAGAATACGGGGAGTTCTTGGCTTACAACCATCCATTTAGCAACCATTTAAAGTTATAATAACCCTGAAATAAGTGACTTAAGATCAATCCTCAACTTATGACTGTCACAGTTTGGGAAGCCTGCAGAGCGCTCCTAGGGGATGGGGGAAGGCAAAAACACCCCCGTTTTTGCAAAAAATGGCCTGTTTTTCACCCCTTTTTTGCAAAAACTAGGCATGCAGAGGGTTTGGGAAGCCTGCAGAGTGCTCCTAGCGGGTGGGGGAAGGCAAAAAATCCCAGTTTTTGCAAAAAGCAGCCCGTTTTTTGCCCATTTTTTTGCAAAAATTGGGGTGTTTTTGCCTTCCCCCATTCCCTAGGAGCGCTCTGCAGGCTTCCCAAACCCTCTGCGCACCCCATTTTTGAGAAAAACGGGCCCATTTTTTGCAAAAATGGGATGCAGGGGCGGGGCTTCGGGAGGCCAAAAATGGCTGTATTCGCTGTATAAGATGCACTGACATTTCTACCCTCTTTTGGGGGGCAAAAATGTGCGTCTTATACTCCGAAAAATGTGGTATATCAGTTTTCAATTAAAATCCAGAAGATTAAATATTCTCACTTCTGTTCTGTATCTCAGCTGTTCTGCTTTCACTTCAATTCTGTAGCTTATCATTTCCCCTGGGAATTAAGAATTGAGTATATGGGGAAAAGAGGTGTTTTTTGCTATTTCCTTCCCTAGAAAAACAAATGGTACCATAACAGACTAGTCCAAACTAAGATGGAGAACTATGTTGTCAGGAGGGGACTTCTGTGTCTCTCCAGTTCATGTCCATTGGCAATTTCATTACACTGGCAGAATGCACAACATAATACGCACACAAATACACAAACACAAAACCAGGGTTATATTTGAAAGACTGTAAGGAACTCTACTTACAATTACAAATGCTCAGATTCAACGTGTCCCATGTAAAAACCCGTGATAAAGAATATGGCTCTAGGCCAAGGATGTTATACTTATCTGGTTCAATAGCACCAGCGATGTTATAACTTCACATTAGATAAAAAGAAGGTAAGCTTGATAGGTTTTTTCATCATTTTTTCTGCTTTCAGGGAAGCTGAGGGAAAGTTTATTAAACAAAAGCTAACTCAAGCTGTTAGAAGTCCATGGCCAAATTCATTTTATGTGAAATGCCAGTCTTCCACTTAATTATTTGGTGATAAAGCTTGTTTTCAACTTTATCTTACAGCTGTTTTCAGTTTGGAAACTGTGCATTTGAGGTGAGTTTTTGTAATCTGTAAAGTATACATTATTAAAATACAAGCCTTCCCCAATAAACAAAGAACCAATGCTGTTTATATCTGGTCACCAGCAATAAACTTACTATGCTTGGGTACAGGCTGTGTGTCCCAAAACTGGTATTTACATTTTGTCACTTCATCAATATTCTTGGCTGGGCCCTGACAGGCTGAGAGCAACTCCATAGCTCTTTGAATGTCTTGCAGCTTCTGCATTGGAATGGCTGGATTCTGCAGGTATACAATCACAGGTAAAAAGAGAATGCAAATTCCTTTAATACTCTCACACCCTGTTGGGTTTGCAAGCTGTTGTGCATTTTTGCTATATTACATCCTGTCATCAAAGCTGCATAGAGTATGCAGAGTGACCATATGGTCCTCTTGGGGCTGCCAATAAGAAGATGAGGACTTATATCTTTTCAGCATTCTGATTGTTCCACTTTTTTCTCTTTGATGCTTCAATCAGACAAGAATCTGAGATATTTCATCCAATGGAACTGAATCCTGGAAAAATCAGGGCCCATAAAAGGGTTATATTTTTACTCCCTCTTTTTTAGAAGTCATTACTGTGAGATGTAATGCTGGCTACCAGCTTGGTTGCCTATCAGGAACATCAGGTGGAGTGGGTTGAACAGCTTGCTGGACTAGATGTGCTTGGGGTCTGATCCAGCAGGGCACAGTTTATGTTCTTATCTTTTCAGTAAGTAACTTTAGAACACCTCAGGCAATTCTATCTGAGATTTCTTATCACCATCTTTTATGTCATATCTATCCGTGTGAGAGTTTTTCAGCTAGGCCTAAATGGGTCTCCCATATTCCTTTAGCCCATCTCCTCACCCTCCTATCAGCTGGCTTTTAATTGGAGAAGGAAGTACTAAGGCACAAGATTTTTTCAATCAAAGACCTGGAGAAGCAGCAAAGGCATCTCATAAAAATAATATTTGGGGCACCTTTTTTCCTTTTGTGTACACCAAACTTGTTAGATTAGCATGCGAGAAAGGAGAGATGAGCCGTAGAACAGTTCAGCACTTTATTTGCAGGTTATAGTCAGAAACAAGAACTGGTCGCAAGGTGTAGGGAAGCCGCTTTTAAGGGCTTTCCTACAGTTCAGCCGGCCAGTGACAGGCGTTCAAATCTGCCGCCGCTATTCTGGCCAATCAGCGGTGGCTATGCAAATTTACTATGTACCCCCTCCCCTCTCAGTTTCTGGAACAGCCAATCCGGTGTGAATGTGAGCCATGTAATCACGTAAGTACGCGGGTCTTCTGATATTCCTACTGGGCCTGCGCAGCTCAGTTGGTAGGGTGCCTTTGACCGAAGCAGACATACTTGCTGTTTCTCCATCACCGCCTTGTGGAAAAATCTGGAACTGGCCTCCAGGCATGGAGGCTGAAGATCGCTCATCAATGGAGTTGCTTTTGGAGTGTCTCCCTGGATTGTTTGCAGTCACCGGTAGGTGGTTGCCCTCTTCCTCCGGGCTTGCGTTAGTGGTTTCAGGTTGTTTGGCAGTTAGGGCCTGGTTTCTTTCTGTGTCTGTTGTATTCTGTGGATTGCAGTCTCTGCAGAGCAGAGATCTGGACCTTTCTGCTTCGTTTTCTTGGGGGGTCTCTGAGTTGTATTGGTGCAGCCAGGATTCTCCGACCTGACTTCTAAGTTGCTCAGTGTGCCTGCGCTAGTGTGCCTGCACTACAGTCCTGGAGCCCTACAGACTCTGTAGGATTTGGGTCCGGTAACTTCGCTTATAATTCCGGGTAGCCATTTGGGCTCCCCTGCGAAGTTTTGTGCAAAGATCAGGTCGCCCTCAGCTAGGTTCCTTGCTATTTTGTATGATTCCAGGGGGGTCTCTGGACTGTAATTAGGGTGTAGCCTGTCCAGAGCTGACCTTAACTTTCTCCCCATTAATAATTCAGCAGGGCTTTTGTTGGTGGCTGCGCATGGAGTTATGTGTTGAACCAAGAGGAACTGGTCTATCCTTTCCTTCCAGTCCCTTGGTCCCATTCGTGTTAAAGTCTCTTTGGTCAGTCTCACCATGCATTCTGCTTGACCATTGCTCGAAGGGTTCCAGGGCGAGACCAGTATGTGCCATATCTCCAAATCTGCCAAGAAGGACTCCATGGGCTTAGCTGTCAACTGGGGCCCGTTGTCAGACATGAGGGTGTCTGGTAACCCATGCATGGCAAAAGTTTCCTCAATGCCTTGACGGTGGCTTCTGTTGTTGTTGATGTCATGTGGATTACTTCCAGCCACTTTGAGTAAGCGTCCACAACAATGAGAAATGTTTGCCCCTCCATAGGTCCAGCAAAGTCGATATGTATCCTGGACCAGGGGCTCTTTGGTCATTCCCATTCTAGTGGGGAGGTTCTTGGAGAAACTGGTCTGGTCTCCTGACATGGTAGACATGTGGCCACCCAGTCCATAATGTCTTGGTCTAGCCATGGCCACCACAGATAGCTTCTTGCCAGGGCTTTCATTCTTACGATTCCTGGGTGGCCCGTATGAAGTGTCTGCATTACTGTTTTCCTTAAGGTTGATGGAATGACAACTCACTCCCCCCACAGCTCAAAACTGAGAGTTCCATTTGCTTATTTTTGAATGTTTTGAACTCTACCTGTGGCCATCCCCTCAACACCCAGTTTAAAACTTTGCTGAGTACCTTATCTTTGCTGGTGTGTTTGGCTATTTCTCAAGATGTGACTGCGCTGGTTTGCTCTATGTCGATTAATAATATTTTGGCCACAGGTGCGGGGTCCTCCACGAGGTCGGGTGTTGGGCAGCGGCTTAAGGCCTCTGCATGTTCGATGCTCTTCCCTGGTCTGTGTGTGAGTTTGTAGGCATAGCCAGAGAGGAATATAGACCATTGAGTGAGGCGGGACGACATGTATCGTGGTGTTTGTCTGTTGCCTGCCAGTAGTCCAAGTAGGGGCTTATGGTCCGTTATTAATTCGAATTTCCTGCCATACAAATATTCGTGAAAATGCTTAATGCCGGCCACTGCTGCAAGCGCTTCTTTATCAAGCTGACTATAATTCCTTTCTGTTGGGGACATTGTTTTTGAATAGAAAGCAATAGGGGCTTCTGTGCCATCAGGTAGCCAGTGACTCAGTACCGCCCCCACTCCAAAAGGGGAAGCGTCGCAGATTAACAATAGAGGAAGTGTTTCACTATACTGCATTAACACGCTGTTGGAAGACAAAAGTCCCTTAATGGCTGTAAATGCATCTTCTTCCCTTTGTTCCCAAGTCCACGTGGCCGACTTTCCCAAGAGTCTATGGTTCTGCGACCATTGCCTTCTGTCTTAAAAAAAACAGCATAGAAGTTTAAGAGACCTAGAAATGCTTGCAATTCCGTTTTATTTCTTGGTGTTGGTGCTTCCTTTATGGCTTTAACTTTTTCTTCCGTGGGGTGTATGCCAGATCCATCTATTTGAAAGCCTAAGAATTCCACACTCGTAACCCCAATTTTACATTTCTCCTTCCTTACCTTAAGTCCTTTGTCTTGGAACCTCTGCAAAACCTCTCTTAATCGGTCTAATAATTGTTCCTCTGAGTCCCCTGAGATGAGCACATCATCAAAGTAAGGAACTACTCCTGGGATACTTTGTAGCAACCGCTCCATTAAGCTTTGAAACAGTCCTGGAGCCACACAGACTCCAAATTGCAAACGGTTGCACTTGAAAGCCCCTCTCTGTGTTACAATTGTTTGGGCTTCCACGGTGGCCTTGTCTACAGGCAGCTGTTGATATGCCTGTGCTAGGTCTAGTTTGGCAAATATTTTCCCATTTCCTAGGGAATGTAGCAAGTGTTGCACCACTGGTACAGGGTAGGCATTAGGTTGTAGTGCCTTGTTAATTGTTCCTTTATAGTCGGCACATACTCTGATGGACCCATCTGGCTTCATGGGTGTGATTATGGGTGTCTCCCATGTGGCATGGTCGACTGGCTCTAAAACCCCTTGTGCTATTAGTTTGTCGAGCTGTTCATTGACTTTAGGTCTTAGTGCAAAAGGGACTCTTCGGGGTTTAAGCCTAATTGGGGTAATACTGGGGTCTAGTTTAAATGATATTGGTTTATCAGTATATTTACCTAGTTTCCCATCAAAGATAGTCTGGAATTTGTCTAGCAGTGTGCTCAGTTCGTCCTCTTTGATGTGATTGATGCCGTTGAAGCTGATTCCCAGAGGCTTGAGCCACTCTACGCAGAGCAGGGTTGGGCTGTGGCCATCTACGATGGTGAACTGTAGTTCCTTCTGTATTTCGTTGAATCTGACCGGGATGTCTACTCTTCCTAGAATACGGACTTGATTTCCAAGGAAATCAGTTAGGCGTGTTCTTTGTGGTTTAAGTTGGTTTCTGTCAATTTCTGGTATGAACTGGTTAAGGGTGTTCCAGTCCATTATTGTGAATGCCGATCCCATATCTATTTCCATGGTAGATGGATGTCCATTAATTTGTATGGTGATAAAGAATTTATCATCCTGCCCTGCGTCTGAGTGGGCTACAGTGTGGTAAAAAACCCTGGTTTTGTGGTGCGGGTAATCTTCTCTTCATCTGCCTCTCTGTCCCCTGGGCCGGTTTTGTCCCTGTCTGTTATAACCCATGGTTGGTCTGCAGTTCGGGGGGGGGCTTGGAGTTGGGCTGGCTGCGAAGCTCTGCATGCCTCTGCTATATGGCCTCTCTTCTGGCAGCGTCAGCAAACAGCATCTCTGAACTTGCACGCCACCCGTGCATGGTTGCCTAAGCAGCCTGGACAGCAGAGCTGCCTTGATTCAATTTCTCTTGGACTCATCCTTCTGTCGTGCTGGATTCTATACACGTGGTCCTCTTCTTCTTCGCCACCATCCTCACCTTCCAGTACCTCTGCTCTCCAATTGTCTTGTCATTGGGTTAGATGGATTCCGGAAGATTTTTCGGATGGTAGCTGCAGAGTTGTTGGAGGATTCCATGGCTCTGGCTTCATCCACCACTTCTTTGAATGTAATTCCTCTGCGGATGAGGAGTTTCTTTTGCAGGGTGAGGTCCCTCATGCCCAAAATTATTCTGTCTCTCATCATTTCCTCCGGGTTTATAAACTCACACTTGGATGCCAGTTCCCGGAGTTGTGCGACAAAATCATTGATCGGTTCCCCTTCTCTTTGTTCTCGCTTGTAGAAGTCATTTCTACAAACCAGTGGGGGATCGGAGGGCATGTAATGTTCTTTCAGCGCCGCCTTGTAGTGTCGTCCAGGAGATGGATTCTATGTCTGCTGGTGCTACCAGCGTTTGAGCCATCTTATATGTCTTCGTTCCACAGTAGGTCAGGAAGATAGCCCTCTTTCTGTTGTCTGGTAAATCCTGGAAGTTGTTCGCTTCCAGGAACATGGGAACCGCGACATGTAAGTTTGCTATTCTTCCATCTTAGGATCAAAGAAAGCAGGAGCTGGTGATTGCTAGTGTGCCATCCTTGCGATTTGTTCTGTCTGTAGCAGTTCGGTTTCGTGCTTCAAAAATGGCTGTGGCTGCCATGAGGTGCCTTTGTTCTGTTGTCTTGGTCCACTACCTTCATCGCCAGTGTTAGATTAGCGCGCGGGAAAGGAGAGACGAGCCGTAGAACAATTCAGCATTTTATTCGCAGGTTATAGTCAGAAACAAGAACTGGCCGCGAGCTGTAGGGAAGCCGCTTTTAAGGGCTTTCCTGCAGTTCAGCCGGCCAGTGACAGGCATTCAAATCTGCCGCCGCTATTCTGGCCAATCAGCGGCGGCTATGCAAATTTACTACGTACCTCTGTACATAACAAGACTTTTTTCGTTATTTGTTGTTGGACACTTTGTTGTTGGACACTAACACTTTGTTAGTGTGGATGTATGTTTCTTTGTTGGTTTTGTTTTGTTTGTTTTTCTGTTTTGTATTTTATCTTTTATGAAAAAACAAAATAAATTTACTGGGGCTGCAATGGGACGGCGGTGGCAGGTCCTCCGGTGGGGACGGAGGCTGCAACGGCGGCTGGGGCGGCAGCGGCTCCCAGCAACAGCGGCTGCAGCTCCGGCCAGCAACGGCGGCAGCGGCGGTGGCCAAACACTTCCTTCCTCATTCCAAAAACAGGGCGTGCAACCGGCCTGAAACGCGATGCTTTTTTTTGGTCTCCACACGCTCTGTTTTTGGAATTGGGGAGAGGATCGCAACGCTGCCGCCTGAAAACGCTTTCCTCCCCAGGCTAAGTGGCGGCTGGCAGGTGGGTGGGGGCTACATTCGGAGTTTAGGACGCACCCACTTTTTGACCCCATTTTTGGGAGTAAAAAGGTGCGTCTTATACTCCGAAAAATACGGTAAGTTGCATCTACCTCTACTTTGTTATCAATGCAGAGCAAAACCCAATACTGAGGAAAATACTGAGCTTTCCCACCACACATAAAAAATAATGGTCAGAGGGCTAAAAGTGTATTTAGAGAAGGCTATATTTCAAATTAGTAGTTGATTCTGCATTGTTGCTATTAAAATACTTAGACTAAAATCTGTAAGCAAATTAGTTGTGCCAAATTGGAAAAAAGAAGAGAAATATGTAACTGTGGAATTTAAAAGTTGTTTTCTAAGTTAGAGAAAGAAACATGTTAATCTTGCTCCTATCTTTGCAAGGTGGTGATAATGAGACTAGAACCAGTTTTTGGTCAGGCTAGAAAGCAGAAGACTGTAAACTCTAGTCTGGCTTTAGGAATAAAATCAGCTAGATAAATTTGGGCCAATCACTGTCTCAGCCTTAAGCAGGATGAAATGGCAACCTACGTCCCAAAAACCTTGCCATGAAAACTGCAGGGACTTGTTCAGACAGTCTCTTGAGAATCAAACATGATTTAATGAAAGGAATAAAAAACAATTACTACCACTGCCACTATTTAAATGATTTGTTATGACCGTCTCCCAAGATGTATTTTTAAATTTCCCAGCCTATTTATAGGCCCAATATTCCCTCGTAATCTTCATTCAAGCACTAAGCAAGCTTGACCCTACTTAATTGCTAAATCTGAAGAAGATCAATTATGTTCTGCTATCATTAAAGTGACCAGATTATTTTTTTTTAAGCGGGACACCGACGGGGGGGCGGGGCCGCCTGGACGCCAAGTTTTGCCCTCTGCGCATGTGCAGAACGCTGCGCATGCGCAGAGGGCAAAGGACCGCTAATGTCGGCGTCCGGGGGGGGAGAGGCGGGAGGCCTTTCCTCGCCTCCCGCCTCCCCTTCGGGAGCCGGCAGTGGCTTGGGCTGGCTTGGGAAGGGGAGCAGCCCCCAGCGTCTCTTGGCTCTCCTCCTCCCTTCCCCCCCCCCGCCTGCCCGGGCATCCCGCGTTGACTCCTCCGGCGGCGGCTACCTACCCAAATTCACCACCATAACATTTTCATGAGGGGAGAAACTCCCAATTCCTCAGCCCCACACGTCTCCTTCCTCTTTCACATTAGGCGCGTGCCGATTGCGTCACCATTCGCGCCGAGGCAGAGACGGAAAAAAAGGCTGATATCTATTTGAACCCATGCCATGTGCAAAGAACTGCGGCCCGAGGAAGGGAGGGACAGAGAGAATCTGTTTCGCCTTGGTTGCTAAGCAACGAAACACCCTCCATTGTCGTCCCCTGCCGCCTCTGTTCCGTTCCGTTCAGGGCTTTGCTGGGGGGAAGGTGGCTGCTCTTCTTTTTTTTTTCCTTCCTCGGCTTTTAATGTTTTGCTTTGCTTTATCACACTGCTTAAATAGCTCTGGGGGACACAGCAAAGACGCGCTAAACCAGGGGTGGCCAAACCGTGGCGCAAATTCAAAAAGCGGGACTTTTTGAAAACGCCGCAGGACACGGGACAATTTGTTTGAAATCGGGTCTGTCCCGCCAAAAGCGGGACGTCTGGTCACCTTATCTATCATAACAGTAATGGTGAAGATTTGATAATTTCTCTACATCATGCATACTGAAAATGTAAAATGTACCAATCTAGAAATTCTGTGATGGATACAGCATCACAGATTTCTATCCAAAGTTTTCAAAATTAAATACAGAATATCCAAGACACAGATGTTGACATATCTGAATCTAATCAAATTTGTATGCAACTCTTAGTATCAATGCTGCGTAGAAAATTTGGGAAAACATTCTACCTGAGACCTGAGACCTGAGCAGGAAGTCAGGGAAGAGGTACTACTTTTTAAAATCAAATTTAATGAGAATCTTTAAGGGAAAAAAGTTACACAACTGCAACATTTACAGGGGAATTGAGTCTGATCTGATTTGTTAAAAATATTTCATATGCAAACAATTAATTCAATTTGAATTTCCAAGCTGATTTGATTTAATCATTAATTTGAATGTATGAAGTGTGTCAGTTCATTCTGTGGTCACTAATACCCAGAGTAAAATAGGGCCAAGAAAACAAATCTCTCACTTTTGAATGTTGCTGAATTTTAATCTCCCGGGAGTCAGAAGCAGAGTCTGATTTGATATCTCTGGAATTTGTTTTGTCCTTCTGTTGTTTCTGCTTCTTTTTAGCTCCCAATTCTCCTCCTGGACTTCTGCAAAAAAAAAAAAGACAACAATTTTCTGCAGGCCCTGAAAGAAGAAGTAACCCATGAGCATGGATTAACCCTTGTGTGTATTTAAAGGAAGGGATAAAATATGGGCATTAAGCCTCTGCTAAGTCTATTACATCTATTTTTCCTTAAACCATACATCCAATTAAAAAACAAAAAACAAAAAACAAAACAAGGCCAAACTTTTCAACTTTCTCCTCCCCTGGCTTGCCCCCAATATCATCATGACACCTTCACAACAGGGAAGCTTAAAGAAATAAAAATGCAGAGAAAACTGGAGGACATTGGCCATTTATGAATGAGAAACTAAAGGCAGAAGTATAGGTAGTCCCCAAGTTACGATAATGGTACCTGCCCATTATGGTTGCATGTCATAATGGCCGTTAAGTGAAATGCCTCACTTAATGACCCCATCCCTGCTCTTCCAGTACAATCATTAAATGAATGCGTGGTTTGTTAAATGGAGCATGGGGTGCCTCAGAGGTAAGGGAACCCCTTGGAGGCCTAGTGCAGGTCCAGGCCTGCCTGCCCCAGGCCTCCCCCAACCCCAAAGCACTCTGCTCCCTTTCCCTCAGAGTTCCCCAGGCCTCAACCTGCTTGCAAGTCAGCTATTCAACAAGGCAAGGGAACCTGAAGCCAGTCAGCATAAGTGATCCCACATGAAGGGCAGTTACAGCTCATAGGCTGAGTCCTACTTCCCATCAGGACACCCAGGGTTTCCCAAGGGTTTCCCAAGGCCTCCCCTGTCTCTCAGGATTTGCCAGGCCTCAGCTGCCTCCCAAGCTGGCCACTTAGCCAGGCAAGGGAGACTAAAGCTGATCAGCAGAAGCCACTGCCACACAAACAGCAATTAGACCCTCTATGCTGAGGCTTACTTTCCCATCCAACCACCCAAGGGACTTGCAGGACGCAGCCTCCCCAGCCCCAGGACCCATCAGCACCAACTTACCTTTTTGGTTTTTGCAAAGAAGTGCCTGGCTGATGCGATGTGGGGCTCAGTTTTCTTAGAGGCTGCTGGCCTCATGGTAACTTTGTGCTATTTTCCTAGCAAGTAGTACTTGTGAGACTATAGAAGACTCTGTTTGTTTATGGAGGCTTCTTTAAAAATTGGAGCCTCCTACAGTTTTGCAAGAAGTACTACTTGCTTGGCAACAATGGCATGAGATTGCTATGAAGCCAGAAGCTTCTGCAACAAAGCCTAGTCTTGCCTTGTCTTGGTCAGGCTCTTCTGCGAGAAACAAAATGGTAAGTTGAGTTTTGTTGGGCCCTGTGGCTGTGAGGAGTAGACCAAACTGCCCTCCATGTCCAGTTGCTTCTGCTCACTGGTTTCTAGGTTTATTTACTTGGGCTAATTGGGGGAAAATCTGTGGGATGGGGTGGGGGGAGGGGAGGGAGATAGATAGATAGGAGAGTCAAACCACTCCATTTTACTGCCTTAACCAGATCTACACAGTGCTGCAGTAGCTTTCCATGCCT
Organism: Diadophis punctatus similis; assembly: GCA_023053685.1. Lineage (NCBI taxonomy): Eukaryota > Metazoa > Chordata > Lepidosauria > Squamata > Dipsadidae > Diadophis > Diadophis punctatus. Next base: position 28,828,893 of record JALIGW010000007.1, on the reverse strand, counting down.
TTCGGTAAGACAGCAAAACAAAGCAGTTTGTCCCAAGGCCATGATTTTGGCAGGTCACCTCAGAGGTGGGTTCCTGCCGGAGTTGCCCAGTAGGCAGCTCCGATAGGGAGCGGCAGATTTTGCAACTGCTCCGGAGGCCTCTCTGCCGGTCCACCCGGTGCGTTGCCATTTTTTTCGGTGATTTTCAGGCGATTTTGCTTCTGCGCATATGCGGAAAATCATGCTGAAATCACACGAGGGGATGTGCGCGCGCATGATATTTCGGTGAGATTTTGCTTCTGCGCATGCGCGAGTGTCCCCTCGTGATATTTCAGCGCAATTTTGCTTCCGCGCATGCGCAGGAGCACAATCGCGCAAGGGGGCGTGTGCGCATAGCAAGCCCCCCCCGCAGCGTGGAGATGAGCGTGCATGGCTCCGGCAGCGAGATAAGTGAGCAACCCGCCCCTGGGTCACCTGAAATGGGCAGAACAAAATGGTGGCCATTTCTGACCACCATATGGCAAAGGATGTGTGGCCTGCCCTTGTTCCCCAACATGAGGTCCATAGAGCTTCAAATTTATGTCCAATGGGATGGTGCATGGGAAACGGCAGGGGAGGGAAATGGAGGTGCTGGAGCATTGCTGCAGTCAATTGTCAGAGTGAACAATGGCAGGGGCACTGCAGTGGCCATAACTTTGAAACCAGGTTGTATGCAGTGTGAGGGTGAGGTGGCCTATATATTTGGGGGGGGGGGGATCTGTTGTAATTTTGAACAGTCACTAAGTGTTCAGCCAAGGACTACCTGTATACAATTGTGCAACACATTTTCATGTAATGTTTTTATTGTTTTAAACGCTATAAGCTGCCCAAAATTGTTTGGCAAGTGAGTGGCTTAGAAATAAAAGAAATCAAAGAAATCAAAGAAAGAGATTAATTAATCAATTGAGATCAATATGTACATGTACAAATGTACTGAAACCTTCAAAGGAGAAAGGTGTATGGTGTTGAACTCTTCTTCATTTCATTTTCGGTTGCAGTTACTGGGTATGTTTAGTCTAATGAAAAAGATTAGGGTGACATTATAGCAGTCTTCCAATATCTGAGGGGCTGCCAACAAAGAAGAAGGGGGGTCAACCAATTCTCCAAAACACCTGAAGGTAGGACAAGAAGCAATGAATGGAAACTAATCAAAGAGAGATCCAACCTAGAAATAAGGATTTGATTTGATTTCTAATTCTGTTCTGTTCTATTAATTCTAGCATTATTTCACCAGAAATATCCCCAAATATCACTTATTTGGAATTACATTCTGACATGGAGATTTGGCTGGAAGATTCATTCTCTTCTATTGGCACTCTATTCCTTTGCAAACATTAAAAGAAACACACAAGAAAGAAATCTTGCACTCTCTATTATGCACCTTCATCTTAAATTTGAGAAAAGTATCCTGCCTGGCATAAAAATAGGAGAAAAAAAATTGAGGGTCCAATTCTTCTGGATATATTTAGGGTTTGGAAAGGATCCAGATAATCCGTGTCTTGCAAACTGCAAACCTTATCAATAACCTTCCCTAAAAAGGGAAGCTTTGAGACTGGGTGGAAATTGTCCAGCAATCCAGTGATAGCTTCCTGAGCTTCATTCAGAGTTAAATAAGAACCAACAATGCGGCAAGACATGATCTAAAACTGAGGTGACTGCAATGACAGCACAAGGATCTTATCCCCTTTCCCAGGACTAATAAGCTCAAACTCAAATTAGTTGCCAAGCATCAAAATGTTGATCACTTGACCATGGGGTTGCTGCAATGTTTGTGTGAAAAATGATCATAAGTCATTTTTTCAGTGCCATTGTTAACTTTGAACAGTCACTAAATGAATGACTGCAAATCGAGGACTACCTGTACATTCTTTAGTCAGTCTAATCTTTGATAGAGAACTTGTTGATTCATTTTTTTCTGCTTGTACCTTATAGCTGTGATCCCTGTTTTAATGAAGCCATTCTATAGCCACGTTTTTAAAAGATTCCTTGGTATCACCTCTTTTAAAATTGAGTTCTTCAATTTTATTATTTAGGCTTCCAGCATTCAATATTTATAATGGCTTTCTATCTGCTTTTCTTTTTCTTCCTTTTTAAACCATTGTATTGTTCTTTTGTTGTTTTAATATTTGCCTTGATCATTTACAATTCACACACAGTCATACACATAAGATGGGTGGCTATATACATTTAAATAATATAGAAACAAATGCACAAACTTAAGTTTTCTAAAATGTGTCTGATGGCTCCTCCCTCCCTCCCTCCCTCCCTTCCTGTTATGATCTATTTCTGTTCTTATCCTACTTGGATATCAAAACCCTTTTCTTCCTCATCCTTTTGGCCCACTCTGGCAGTTGAAACTAGATTGTTCCTAGCTAGTCTTATCTTTTCCCCAAGGATTACTTTAAAAACTGCTCTGCTACATTTTTTTTAACGAGAATTTTAAAGGAGAAATTTCCTGACAGTCAGAACAATTAATTACTGGAATGACTTGCCTCCAGAAGTTGTGGATGCTCCAAAACTGGAGGTTTTTAAGAAGAGATTGTCTGAAATGATATAGAGTTTCCTGTTTGAGCAGGGGATTGGACTAGACGACCTTCAAGATCCCTTCCAATTCTGTTATTGATTCTGTTCTGTTATCTTAACTTTCAGGCATGTGGAGTACAACCCATCTCCCCTTAGGGAAAGCATATTTGGGAGTTTGTGCCCAAATATTTTCTGGTACTTAATAAAATCTAAATCTCTGTAGTGTTGTACTTCTATTTCACCTCCAGTTGTGCACCTATATTCTGGAACTCTGCTGACAGCAACATTCACTGAAATTGCCCAGTCCTCCCCAACTCCATCGAGCAAGATATCTAGATTATTCTTGGTTTAAAACCAGGCAAATAATCATTTAATTTACATGCTCATCAAATCCGCCTGCCACTGATTGCAAATCTTCAAATAACAGAAGCATCTTCTGAGGGTAGTTGCTAGAGAAAAGCAATATGTGAACGAATGGTTCCTTTCTAATTGTATATCCCTTTTCTGAAAGTGATAGTCTTTTCTCCATAAAAAGGGGGGTTGTTTTGACTTGTTCTGACCTTGAAGCAGACCATTCTGATTCTGAAAGCAGTGAGAATGGTTCATCTTACTAAATAAATGTTTCAAACTGAACCCTTTTGCGTGCTTCTACCTGAAGCTCTCAACCAAACCCCTCCAAATCTTCCAGATTTCTTGTTAGGAATGTTAGAATCAGATCCTGCCCCTGAGCCATACATCCACAACTTTTTTTCAGTTAACATGCAAGAGACACCAACAGACACCAAAATACCATATTTTTCAGAGTATAAGATGCACCTTTCCCCCCCCCAAAAGATGGTTAAAATCTGGGTGCGTCTTATACTCAGAATGTAGCCCCGCCCACCTGCTCCGCGCGTTGCATTTTTGGGTGGTTCCAGGCGGCGGGAATCCTCATTTCCACATGGAGCCTGATTCCTGAAGCTTCCCGGGAAAGTGCATTGAAAGCCAGGCTTTCTCTCAGAAAGGCCCAATAGAGAGGCAGCACATCAGTCCTCCTGGACCTGCCATTTCATAAACATGCTACCAGGCTTCCCAGCAAGCCCCTGTGCCTTTGCTGCCTCGGTCGGAGCCTGATTCCCGAAGCAGCCCAGGGAATTGCATTGAAAGCCTTTTAAATGAAAGTGTTTTCTGGTGGCAGATCTCCATTCCCGATTGCAAAAAGAGTGCCTGAAACGCGAGGAGGATCGTGGAGGAAAGAGTTTCCAGGTGGCAGATTCCCCCTCCCCAAAAACAGAGGGTAATCTTCCACCTGGAAACTTTTTCCTCCACGATCCCCCTCGCGTTTCAGGCACCAGATCCCCCTCTCCAATTGCAAAAGGAGTGCCTGAAACGCGAGGAGGATTGTGGAGGAAAAAGTTTCCATGTGGCAGATTACCCTCCATTTTGGGGGAGGGGGAATCTGCCACCTGGAAACTCTTTCCTCCACGATCCTCCTCGCATTTCAGGCACCAGATCCCCTTCTCCGATTGCAAAAGAGTGCCTGAAACACAAGGACCGTGGAGGAAAGAGTTTCCAGGTGGCAGATTCCCCCTCCCCAAAAATGGAGGGGAATCTGCCACCAGAAAATGCTTTCATTTAAAAGGCTTTCAACGCAGTTCCCTGGGCTGCTTCAGGAATCGGGCTCCGACCGAGGCAGCAAAGGCTCAGGGGCTTGCTGGGAAGCCTGGTAGCATGTTTATGAAATGGCAGGTCCAGGAGGATTGATGTGCTGCCTCTCTATCGGGCCTTTCTGAGAGAAAGCCCGGCTTTCAATGCCTACGGCTATAGGTAAGAAGACCGGGGCATTTTGGGAGTGGAGCCAAGTCTGTCTTCTGCCCCCATGAAAATCATACCCTACCTCACCCAGTCCAGTTAAATTCCACCCCAATTTCTGCAGAAAAAAATGTCAAAAGATGCATGATAAAACAGAAAGTCTGATTAAAGATTTGAAGAATATGTGCTTTAAAGAAATCTCATTATTCTTCTAAGTTTTCCTAGTATTACCTGAGGAGGGTTTTTTTGGGAAATTTAGTTAGTCACCTTATACAAGTAAACTGACCACTTCCATAGCAGAAATCTGAGATTTACCTTATTCAACAAAAGTGGATTCTGAAAAATAAAGGAATATCTGCTACTAATATGTTTTATTAATAATACAAGATTATACAATCATATATGACTACTTGTAATTTCTTATTCACTTCATATTTCTGTAATCTTAGAAAGCAAAATTCATTTTTATTGTTAGAACAGATAAAAAGATCTGTGCTGCTCATTATCAAAATCCATGTGGAAGTGAGGACCCCGCTAATCCTGATGCTGGTAGGCAGAGGCAGAATTCTTTTTTTCTTGTTTTCCTTCCCCAAAATTAAGGTGCGTCTTATATTCCGGTGCGTCTTATACTCCGAAAAATACGGTAACTACTCCAGACATTGTTGAAAATGTATTTTCTAGACATGAAATAGTACAATGAGGGATCACAACACTGATATTTTATACTATTGATAAGAGGATGGAATTTGATAGTGAGTAAGACATTGGATAATTATAATATTTTATCCATCCTGTTTTAAATAAGGTATGTTATTTATGTTGTGGTTTTATAGTTTTAGTTCAAGTGACATATGTTGATATTGCTGCAGGCTATATAGAAACGCAACTCAAGAGATTAAAAGCACTTAAAAGAAATGGAAAAGTTTAGGAATGTTCTGTCCTCCTCTTCCTTGCTATTATTATTTTTCTTATGTATTTCTTGCTTTATTTTTATGACTGCTGACCTTCCAAGTCATTCCTGCCAAGTTATTTACTATCAGTAAAAAGAAAAGATTAATCAACCATGTGGCCATCTCACTGTTGCTAAACTTCCAGCAAGCTAATGGTTAATTTGTTATTTTGACAGTTTATCACTATGGTGATCTATTTCCTTAGCTGGGTCTCCTCCATGTATTCATGTTGCTCAAGAAATGTGAACAAATGCCTTAACAGATGATCCTGTGGGTTCACACACAAGAACCCCACTTAATCACCCAGTCCCTCTTGGGCAATGTGGCTTTTCACCCAAATTCGAAAAGAAAAAAAGAAAAGAAACCAATTTAATATTTATTTTAATATTGAACTTTTTACATTAATTTGTTTATCCTTTCTGGATTTCTTTTTTCATTTTTTTATGGCCTGTTGAGATGATTAATTTAAATAACTCAGGGAAAAACAACCAACAGCAATTAAATTCCAAACTAACATCAAGAGGGAGGTGGAAGGAATGGCTATAAGAAATGTCAGTAATCAACTTCATCATAAAGTCAGCCTTTCTATATTAGCTATAAGAACAAGTGAACAGATTTTTAACACACGTGATTTTCTACCAAATGTCTATGTTACATTAATATTCTCCTAGAAAAATTATCAAGTACGTTTTATGATTATGCAATCTGCTGACTGTCCTGGTGACCAAATCAATGATTATATATTGCATTTTTTGAAGTATAAGACGCACCTTTTTGCCCCCCAAAAGAGGGTGGAAATGTTGGTGCGTCTTATACACCGAATACAGCCATTTTTGGCCACCCAAAGCCCCACCCCTGCATCCCATTTTTGCAAAAAAACAGGCCGATTTTTGCAAGAATTGGGGCATTTTTGCCTTTCCCCACCCCCTAGGAATGCTCTGCAGGCTTCCCAAACCCTCTGCATGCCTCATCTTTGCAAAAAAAACTGGTCAAAAACTGGCAATTTTTTGCAGAAACGGAGGTGTTTTTGCCTTCCCCCACCCCCTAGGAGTGCTCTGCAGGCTTCCCAAACCCTCTGCATGCAGGGGACGCTGCACCGGATCCCGAGTCGCGCCGGCTCTCCCGCGGCCACGATGCCCGCCGACCTGATGGAGAAGGGAACACTTCATGCAAAGATGGCCATGATAAAGGACAAAAATGGCAGGGACCTAACAGAAGCAGAAGAGATTAAGAAGAGGTGGCAAAATTACACAGGAAAACTATACAAGAACGAGCTTAATGTCCCTGATAGCCACGATGGGGTGGTCACTGACATCGAGTCAGACATCCTAGAATGTGAAGTGGGCCTTAGGAAATCTGAGCAACAACAAAGCTAGTGGAGCCGACAGTATCCCAGCTGAGCTATTCAAAATCTTAAAAGACGATGCAGTAAAAGTGCCACACTCAATTTGCCAGCAAATTTGGAAAATTCAACAGTGGCCACAGGATTGGAAAAGGTCAGTTTACATTCCAATTACAAAGAAAGGCAATGCCAAAGAATGTTCAAACTATCGCACCATTGCACTCATTTCACATGCTAGTAAAGTTATGCTTAAAATCCTACAAGCTAGGCTCCAGCAGTATGTGGATCGAGAACTACCAGAAGTACCGGCAGGATTTTGAAGAGGCAGAGGAACTATAGATCAAATTGCCAACATACGCTGGATCATGGAGAAAGCTAGGGAGTTCCAGAAAAACATCTACTTCTGCTTCATTAACTATGCTAAAGCCTTTGATTGTATGTGTCACAACAATTTGTCATAACAAATTGTGGCAAGTTCTTAAAGAGATGGGAGTACCAGACCATCTTATTTGTCTCTTGAGAAACCTATATGCGGGTCAAGAAGCAACAATGAGAACTGGACATGGAACCACTGATTGGTTCAAAATTGGGAAAGGAGTCCGGCAAGGCTGTATACTGTCACCCTGCCTATTTAACTTATATGCAGAGCACATCATGAGAAAGGCGGGGCTAGATGAATCAAAAGTTGGAATTAAGATTGCCGGGAGAAATATCAACAACCTCAGATATGCAGATGATACCTCTCTAATGGCAGAAAGTGAAGAGGAACTAAAGAGCCTTTTGATGCAGGTGAAGAAGAAGAGTGCAAAAGTTGGCTTGAAACTCAACATTAAAAAAAACTAAGATCATAGCATCCGGCCCTCTCAATTCCTGGCAAATAGATGGGGAAGAAATGAAGGTAGTGACAGATTTTATTTTCCTGGGCTCCAAGCTCACCGCAGATGGGGACTGCAGCCAAGAAATTAAAAGATGCTTGCTTCTGGGGAGGAAAGCTATGACAATCTAGACAGCATACTAAAAAGCAGAGACATCACCCTAACAACAAAAGTGTGTATAGTCAAGGCTATGGTTTTCCCAGTTGCAATGTAGGGCTGTGAAAGTTGGAACATAAGAAAGGCTGATCGCCAAAGAATTGAGGTCTTTGAACTATGGTGCTGGAGAAGACTCCTGCGAGTCCCTTGGACTGCAAGCCAATCAAACCAGTCAGTTTTAGAGGAGATAAACCCTGACTGCTCTTTAGAAGGCCAGATCCTGAAGATGAAACTCAAATACTTTGGCCAACGAATGAGAAGGAAGGACTCACTGGAGAAGAGCCTAATGCTGGGAATGATTGAGGGCAAAAGAAGAAGGGAATGACAGAGAATGAGGTGGCTTGATGGAGTCACTGAAGCAGTAGGCGTGAGCTAAAATGGACTCCAGTGGATGGTAGAGAACAGGAAGGCCTGGAGGAATGTTGTCCATGGGAACACGATGGGTCGGACATGACTTCGCAACTAACAACAGCAACATCAAAAGAAGATATAATTCCAGTTATTCAATTCAGTTTTTGTACTTGAATTTTGCAAATCACTTCAGAAAAAAACTTGAATTATTTGTGCCTCTCAGACTATGCCCATGTCATCCAAACGTGTTGGACAAGAATTCAGTAACTGTCAATGAGCATGGCTTCAGCGAAGGCTGGAAATTTAGGGAAGATTTCTTAAGCTGGTGAAATTTAAACATATAGACAGGAATTCCAAAAATGACCCCACATTGCCATTTTTATCACTTCTGAATGCAAAAGGCACTAAACCAGGGGTGAAATGCTACCGGTTCAGGCGTACAGGTAGCAGCAGATGCCGGTGGTTCGCCGAAGTGGTAGCGATGGCTGGCTGGCCATGCCCCCCAATCGGTCCCTTGGTCGCTGCTTGCTCGCCCTGCAAGCGGATGTCCCGGAGATGTCGGCTGCCTGCTGCCGCTGCTGCTCCTGGATGCCGCTTGCCACCCGCTCTCCTCCCTCCCCAGTCCAAGGCGCCTGCACTCTGGCCCTATCCCGGCCAGCTGATGTCATGCCAGAGTGCCAGCAGTCCAATGCCGTGCGCATGTGCAGCAGCACCTGGAGTCGGGACATCTGCTTGGCATCCTGTAGCAGTGGTGGCACTGCCGCCACTGCCGCTCTCAGCCCCATAGCAGCAGCAGCAGTAAGTAAGCTGATGCTGGCGGGGGGGAGTAAGAACCGCTGCGCTCATCCGAGGAGCCACTTCGGAGGGACATGGCGAGGTTCGCTCGCCTTTTGGGCAAGTATGACGCACATCCGGTCTGCAAGACCATCCCAAAAATGAAGCTTGCTTCTCCTTCCTCAGACATGGCAAAAGGGTCTGGGCTCAGCGACGTAATTTGAGCTGCCCATCCGCCCACACACGCGTGGGGGGCTTGGAGGAAGCAGCAGCGGAAGCAGCAGCGACAATGGCACTGCACCCTGAGGCGCTGTGGCCAGGTCCTAGGACTTGAGAGGCTCCATTCCGCAGGCCAGACACGCATCGGGCTCACTAAAGCCGCTTTTGCCTCGGATGTTTTCTCTCCGAGATGCGGCGGGCGAGAGAAAAAGAGCAGGATGGAGCCCGGGAGGCTGCCAAGCAAAGAGCCTGGTGGGTTCCTCTGTGGGGCTGCGGCCACCTGCGAGGCTTGTGGGGGGGTTTGCCTTCCCGCGAGGCTGCTAGCCCCTAACCTGGGGAAACACTAGCTGGTCATCTTTATAAAAACTTTTTTTAGCTAAAAAATGCTAAAAATTTTTTTAAAAAAGTGGCCACGCCAATTGGCCATGCCCACCCAATCACATGACCCCCACTAAGCCATGCCCACTAAGCCATGCCCACAGAACTGGTGGCAAAAAAATTACATTTCACCACTTACTAAAACCCATGAAGTGTATGTATTTGTCAAACTATTTTTTTTTTGAAATCTCTTATCTTTTCCAGTCCCAACCATGTGATCTGCTATACTTCTAAGGCCACAAAAATAGCAGCTTAGTCCCTAAAACAGTGATGGCGAACCTTTTTTTCCTCAGGTGCCAAAATAGTACGTGCGCGTGCTATTGCGCGTGTGTGCGTGCCCACACCCATAATTTAAAGCCCCCCACCCCCCTGCACATGCATGCGTGACCCCCCCACTCCCCCATTTCCCGACATCCAGTGGGCCCGGTAGGCCCGTTTTTTGCCCTCCCCAGGCTCCAGAGGCTTTCTTGGAGCTTGGAGAGGGTGAAAATGCTCCCACTCGCCACCCCGGAGGCCAAAATCGCCCTCCCAGAGCCTCCGTGTGAGTCAAAAATCAGCTGATGGGCACACACATGCGCGCTGGAGCTGAGCTAGGGCAATGGCTCGCGTGCCGGCAGATATGGCTCCGCGTGCCACCTGTGGCACCCGTGCCATAGGTTCGCCATCACTGCCCTAAAACTAAGCATAACACAATTAAAAAGAAACTCCTGACTCTTTCTGACTCCCATGAGAAACCAGACAATCCTGATTCAACTTGCTAGTATGCTGGCTTTGATTCTTCATCTTCTTCTTTGCAGCCCTCCCCAAAATGTTAACTAGCCATTAAATGACTGCCTGATCCTTTTCTAATGAGAGCATAGGACACCATTGGTCCATACAGCTCAATACTTTTAGAATGCTTGGCTGCAATTTTCAAACTGACCTGCCTGGAGATGCTAGTGATGGAACCAGAGATGCAAAATTCTTCCCCAAAGATTTAAGAGGGCATGCCCAAGTGAGGAAAATAGATCAAAGTGATACCACCTAAATACCATATAGCGGAGCAAAAGAGTTTAGAATGAATTTTGTGTTCACTGAGAAAAACAACCTGGAATATATCTGTGGAAAATACAATATAAACAATTCTCCTTCAGCTCAAAATGTTGCAAAGATCTAAGCCAGACTCCAATTGCAGATCAGAGTTATGCTACATGATGGCATTGAGACCTTTTCCGATTCTTGCAGCGAGTGCTTCATAATACTGTTTCCAATAAGTTTAGAGCAGGGATATACATCATAAGACAGCAGGTCCCTGAGACTTCCAGAAGCTGTAATGTATATATGCCAGAGGGAAAATTATTAACTATATAAGTACATTTAACAAGATATGTATATTAATGTAATAAAATCAAGTTTAATTTTTACTAGTAGTATGTTCATTTTTCTACTTTGCATATAATTTGCATAGGAATTGGCTACAATAATCCAAAGAGCACCCTCATTATATTTAATGCAATTCAAAGCAATATAATTCTATCAAATCTTATTTCAAAAGCAAAGCAAAAGTGTAACTTCTGCAAATTTGTTTTATAGTACCATGATTAAGCATCAAATCAAACTTGTTTCCTACTTCTTCAGATTGTGTGTGTGTGTGTGTGTGTGTGTGTGTGTGTGTGTGTGTGTGTGTGTGTGTAAATATAATTTTCATTATCAGTAAAAAAGATAATTTTCATTATCAGTAAAAAATGTGTTACATATATACGAGGGTGAGTCAAAAACTAATTCCATTTTCTTTAGGACAGGTATAATTACCAATATAGGAACATGTAGCATACATCAAAATGAAGCTGGTCCTCTGTGGATGACATCCCTACTTCACAACATAGTCACCGTTTCTCTCAATAGCAATGTTCCACCTTCGAATGAGAGCATGTATCCCTGCCTCGTAAAATTTTGTTGACTGTTCTTTGAGCCACTTCTTCACTGCAGTTTTCACTTCCTCATCACTGGAATAATGTTTGCCTCTCAAACCCTCTTTCACGAGGCCGAAGAGATGATAGTCACGCCTAGCCCAAGTCCGGCAACCATGTTAGGGTTGAGCAGCCTGTTGTGCTAAGTGAAAGCAGCCGAAACGGACTTTGGAACTGTGTAACGTGGCGGACTGGTGGAGCTTCACTTTTTCTCTGCCCTGGCCGCATATTTGCAACGCATGTTTCGTGGGACTCAGCGGAGTAACTACCAAATAGCAGATGGCAACCCACAGAAGCCACTTTTTGAAGAGAGATGAGGGGACAATTCTCTTGTCAAGGGGTTGGGGGAGTCGTTTTGTTCTGAAATGTTGTCCAGCATCTTTGTGTAAGTTATTCAAATTAATAGCCAAAGGAATAAATGAGAACTTAATCAAATGTGTTTTAAAGGACAATTGTCAGCATAGCAAAATTGATCTTATTTCCAACAAAAATGGGTAATAAAAGTTTGTATCAGACTATTGTTTAAAATTTAGTTAATTTGAAAGGATGCTATCATATTTTTTCCTTCTTTGATGAACACACTTTTATACTTGGATGATGGCTCCTATTTATTAATCAACTACTATTTATTTATGCTGCCTTTCCTCAATACTGTTCCTTGTGATGTGATATATGCCATATCCTCACCGCCACCTGGGAGGCAAGTGGGCCTGAAAAGTAATGACAGTCAGCCAAGAACTAGTAAAGGCAGTGTGGTGTAGGGGCTAATGAGTCGGATTGGCACAAGGGTGATTTGGGTTCTGGTCCACTCTTAGCTGTGGAGCTCCCTGGATGACTTTTGGGCCAGTCACTCTCACTTGCCCCATGTGCCTCACAGGATGGTGGAAAGGGGGGGGGAATGGGGGGAGGGAGTGTCCTGTGTATACCACTTTGAGCAGTGAACTTAAGCCATATAGCTGGTTGTTGATGTTTATACTGTCCAGAATGAACCGTAATTTAATCTTGGACGAGTCTTTTGTGTGAAAGTTGCTGCTTAGTGCAAAAGCCCTCCAGGAGTTCCAGAACGAAGCATTCAAAGGTCTTGCTGCCTAAATGAACCACTAGTGGGAGAAAAAAGTCCTCCTTTTCCCTTTGCAATCCTAAGAATGAGTTACGTTGCGTGGACAGCATTCAGGAAAGTGGCTGCAGGAGAAAACCTAAGAAGGATACTCCTGTCTCAAGGACACTCTCCAAAAGTTTCCTCTTTTGGTGCTGTAAATATCCACCTACCTTGAGAGAAGGCTCAAATAACATGACATCTCTGGTCAGTAAAAAACACTGTCTTTGTGTCAATTCCTAAGCAATTTGGGGTGGGGATGGGGCAACATTAGTCCACTTGACTGCAACATCACAGGCAGCAGAAGCTAATGGGGATAGGAAGCCAAGACTACAAATGCAGGAAAGCAGATATGGTTCTGTTTTGCATATGGAATTCCTGGAAGTTCAATCTGCCATATTATATCTGAACCAGAAAAACATTACAGGTAGTTCTTGATCCACTTGTACCTGACGTATCAATGGAGCTAACTAACCGCACCACACACCGCTTTGACAGAAATGGCAACTTGGGGAAAAGCAAAGGTGGAGGACTTTGTATTTACACACATAATGACTGGTGTACTAATAGTAGAGTTACTTATACACACTGTTCTCCAGATGTGGAATTCTTAACTCTCATTTGTTGGTCATTTTATTTACCTAGAGAGATTTCTGTTATAGTTATCACCACTGCCTATATTCCACCTGATGCAAATGTTAGCACAGTGCTCTCTAAGTTACATGATGCCATCAAGAGGCAGCAGCAAACTTACCCTGAGGGTGCTTTTGTCGTGGCTGGGGATTTTAATCAAACCTGTCTAAAGTCTGTTCTCCCTAAGTTTGTGCAGTATGTGCAGTGTACCACCAGAGGTAAGAACACTCTAGACTATATGTACTCAAACCTAAGACATATAGAGCAATATCCCTCTCCCATCTGGGTACGTCTGACCACATCTCTCTGCTACTGTGCCCAAAGTATATCCCCCTTAGGAAAAGGATACGGCCAGTCAGGAAAACTGTCAAAATCTGGCTGGAGGGAGCACTCTGCCAGTTGCAGGACTGCTTTGAGACTACCGAATGGAGTATATTTGAACATTTGGAGCTGCAAGAATTCACTGATGCTGTACTCTCATACATTAAAACATGCACAATGTAAGAGTGAATAAACGCATCAGTTTACAGTAACCGTAAATCCTGGATGTCAGCAGTGGTACAATCACTTCTGAGAGCCCGAAACTCTACCTTCAAGACAGGAAATGAAGACGAATACAACAAGGCCAGGGCAAACTTCAGAAGAGGCATTACGGTGGCTAAACAGAAATACAAACAAAAGGTAGAGAAGCATCTGGAAGATAATAACTCAAGACAGGTGTGGCAGGGGCTACAACACCTAGCCAACTATAAGGGCAATATGAAAAAAAAAGCCAATGCTGATGCCCTGCTGGTGGAGGAGCTAAATAGCTTCTTTGCCTGCTTTGAGGTCAAAAGACCTGTCTCTGTGGCTCTAGCCCAAAGGCCCTCTAACCTCCAGCCACTCACCCTAGATAACATCAAGTGAGAGCTGTGCTGAAGGCTGTAAATCTCAACAAAGCTGCAGGTCCAGATGGGGTGCTGACCAATTAACAGGGGTCCTGACAAGGATTTTAACATCTCTCTGCAACAAGTCTCATCATGCTTGAAAGCAGCCACAATTATCCCAGTTCCAAAGAAAGCAGCCATAAACAGCCTGAATTACTATAGACCCATTTCACTGATGTCTATAGTGATGAAGTGCTTTGAGAGACTGGTCCTACAACACCTGAGGTCCTGTCTTCCACCAAATTTTGATCAACACCAGTTTGCTTATAAAAGCAACAGGTCATCAGGGGACGCCATCGCCACTGCTCTATATATTGCACTGAGCCCACCTTGAGAAATTTGGGAATTATGTCAGAATGCTTTTTATGGACTATAGCTTGGCCTTTAATACCATCTTACCAGGCATTCTCATTGAAAAGCTGTCTGACCTGAATTTCCCTCCTCTCACTTGTGACTGGATCAAGACTTCCTGACGGATCGTCCACAAACAGTAAGGGCTGGGTCCTTTACATCTTCCCCCCTGAAGCTCAGCACAGGCTCCTCTCAGGGCTGTGGGCTCAGCCCCTACCTGCATTCGCTGTATATACATGACTGCATCCATCATCATAATAAAGTTTGCAGATGACACAACGGTGCTGGGTCTCATAACTGGAGGGACTAATTAGCATACAGGGAAGAAGTCCAGAAGGTATCCACATGGTGCTCAAAAAACAACTTATATCTAAATACTAGTAAGACAAAGGAGATGGTGCTAGATTTCCAGAAGCACAGAGAGGAACCTGCCCCACTGTATATTGAAGGGGGCTGTGTGGAGAGGGTTTCCTCTTAAATTCTTGGGAGTGCTCATCAGTCAAGATCTCACCTGGAAAAACAACACATCCCTGGTGATTGGCATAGCCCAACAGAGACTTCATTTCCTTAGAGTTCTGCAAAAAAATCAGGTGGAACAACGGCTGATGACCTCCTTCTATTGGTCCATGATAAAAAGTGTCCTCACATAGTGCATTACAGTATGGTATGCTGGTTTAACTGCTGCGGATAGGAAGGCACTACAGAGAGTGATCAATTCGGCACAAAAAAAACCATTGGTTGCCCTCTAACACCAATGGATGACATCGCCAGGTCTCACTGCTTTAGCAGAGTAAGGAAGATACTCAGAGATGATTCACACCCTGGTCAGTGTCTCTTCGCACTTCTACCATTGGGCAGAAGACATCGAAACATAGCCAGCCGAACAAATAGGTTTAAAAATAGTTTCTATCCTTGGGCTGTCAGACTCTTAAACACAACCACAATCACTCCACACTCCGCACACGCGGAAACGTATGACTAGCTTTTCTTTTCTTTTTCTTTTTTTCTTTTTCTTTTCCTAATTACTTGCATAGGGATTATTCTTTATACTATTTACAGTATGTTGTTTGTATTTTTTGTCATGGATTGCACCAGTGAGGCTAAAACCAATTTCGTTGTATACATGATGTACAATGACAATAAAGGCTATAATTATTATTATTATTTCATTTAAGTCACTGTTCAAAATTACAACAGAACTAAAAAAATAACTTATGACTTTTTTTTCACACATAGCCATTGCTGCATCCCCATGGATGTCAAGTAATCAAAATTGGCACCTGACTCTATTTATGAAGATTGCAGTGACCCGGGGTCATATAATCACATTTTGCAACCTGACAAGGAAAGTCAATAGGGAAAGCAGATTCATTACTAATTTAACAATTGCATTGATTCACTTAAAAACTGTGGCGATAAAGGTTGCAAAATGGGGCAAAACTCACTTAACAAATGTCTCACTGGGCAACAGAAATTTTGAGCTCAATTGTAGTTGCAAGTCGAGGTTTCTCTGTACTAGTTCCCTACTAAATATAGGAAGGTAAAGTGCTTATTAAATAACCAAAATGGACATTTGTAGCTATTCTCCTGAAGCAGCTGACCTGACATTATTTACTGTAGGATTTTCATTGATTGCTACAGGTTAATCTCCACTGTGAGTGATTAGGATGTGTTAAATATTGAAAAGTTTTGCTTATTATTAACATCCATATTGAGAACAAGTTTGGTGTAGTGGTTAAGGTTGCAGGGTAGAAACCAGAAGATTGGAGTTCGATTCCTGCCTTTGGAACAAAGCCAACCGGTCAACCTTGGGCTAGTCATTTTCCATCAGCCCTAAGAAGGAAGTAATGGCAAACCACAACTGAAAATGCTTTCTAAGAAAACTGCAGGGACCTCTCCAGGCAGTCTCTGAGAATTTATTTATTTAGAGAATTTATATGGCTGCCCGTCACTTTCGGTAACTCTAGGTGGTTTACAAAAATATAAATATACAAAAAGAGGCACAGTGGTTTGTTGGCTTTAAAAAGTGCTATAAAAGTTCTATGCTCCAGCGGTGTGAGCTCTATCATTATGTCACTCCTGTCTCTTGCTTCCTGCCAATTCTAGCAGTTTGAAAGCATGTAAATTCAAATAGATAGGAACCATTGTGATGGTAAAGTAGCAATTTATCTGTGTTTTGCCCTATGCTTTATGCTGCGGAAGGATTTAATTTACATCATATGACCATGGAAATATCTTTGAACAGCAACTGGCTTAAAGAAATAGAGATAAGCATTATCCCTAAAGTCGACTATGACGAGTAGAGTAAAGCCCACAGAGACTTCTTTATCTTTACCTTTTATACAAAGAGTAAAAACAATAACCTCAGGCCCATTGGCAGAACCAGGTCCTCAGGGCCCTGCAAAAGTGTCACAGGAGCCCCCATTCTAATCTCTGCAGGGATGATGTTCCAAAGGGAGGGAGCCACCAAGGGGTCCCACCAGATGTATCTCCTTAGAATATAATATAATATAATATAATATAATAATAGAATAGAATAGAATAGAATAGAATAGAATAGAATAGAATAGAATAGAATAGAATAGAATAGAATAGAATAGAATAGAATAGAATAACAGAGTTGGAAGGGACCTTGGAGGTCTTCTAGTCCGACCCCCTGCTTAGGCAGAAAACCCTACACCACTTCAGACAAATGGTTATCCAACATCTTAAAAACTTCCAGTGTTGGAGCATTCACAACTTCTGGAGGCAAGCTGTTCCACTGATTAATTGTTCTGTCAGGAAATTTCTCCTTAGTTCTAAGTTGCTTCTCTCCTTGATTAGTTTCCACCCATTGCTTCTTGTTCTACCCTCAGGTACTTTGGAGAATAGTTTGACTCCCTCTTCTTTGTGGCAACCCCTGAGATATTGGAAGACTGCCATCATGTCTCCCCTAGTCCTTCTTTTCATTAAACTAGACATCCCCAGTTCCTGCAACCGTTCTTCATGTTTTAGCCTCCAGTCCCCATATCATCTTTTTGCTCTTCTCCATAGTGGGTGGAGCTAGCCTCCAAGGATGGGTTAAATCAGCCCTCTAGCCAATAGGACCGAGTCTTAAAAAAGGTATAAATAGTGCCCTCTGAGATTGGCACTCCCTCTTTTAATCTCGGTCTGTAGCCAAAGGACACTGTGCTTTTCCCTTCCTTGGAGGCCAGTTCCACCGCTATTGGATCCAGTCTTCATATTCCTCTCTGAGTGAGTTTACCATCTCCTTCTCAAGCCTCCCCAAGTGACAGCTGTCAAACTCCCCTTGGGTTGAGCGCAGCTCAGGCGGCCGCCTGGGCTGCTTCCGTTGGATCCCAGTTGGGGTGGCTGTCCCACTGGGCCTAGTTTTACATCCTAACGCTGATCATCGAATTAGGAAGAGAGCCAGAAAACGTTAAACAGCAAGCCGCAGAAGCCCAGCGCTTGGGCGGCCATCGGCTCTCTTCCCCCGGCTGGAGCACTTCCTCCCACAGCCGGTCGCAATTACCGCTCCTAATTGCAAGGCTGCCCCAGCAGATTCCCTTGTCTGACAGGCCTACCTCTCCGGCCGTTCCATCAGAGGCCTTCTGCCAGGCCGATATCCCACGCAGACCCGTTTGAAGCGCTCCTAAAGTGGCGGGAAGAACCGTTGCCAATCTTCCTCTGGTGACATCATCGGTGGCCATTTTGAGTTCGAGGCTCCCCGTCCTCCGATTGGCTGCCGCGTCAGAGATTCTAACTGAGTGTTGCCAGGCGTTTGCGGAGCCGTGTGACGCGCGCATGCGCTGTGGAGCCCGAACGCCGCTTTAGGAGGCCAGAAGCGACGCGGACCCAGCACCTTGCCGCTGAGCATTGCTGACGGACCGCGCTTCGGAGGAGGGCGCGCGCACGCGCCGTAGGTCCCTTCCGCAACTTCCTGGTCCTGCCGACAGCCGCACTTCAGCGGAGAGAGCGTGCACGCACCGTGGGATTCATCCTGGTTCTGAACCAGGAAGCTGAGGAACGTTGCCAGCGTCACAGGAGCCGCATAATAAAAACACTTCTTTTTACTGCTGCTACGATGGCTGAAGGGGCTGGCAAAGCGGGCAAGGCCAAGACCAAATCAAGCAGGGCTTGCCCTCCAGAGGATCCCCTGGAAGAGCCACGTACCACCACCGCTCACAGGGCAGGTCCTCCGTGGGCACTCCCCCGCCCCCAAAAGTGAAGAAGTCTTCCAAAGCCTCTTCCAAGGGGGATGATCATAGAGGATCGTCGAAGTCCTCCTTGGGGACCGTCGGGACTCCGCGCCTTGGGACCCCTCACTCCAAAGGGACCCAAGGCCCTAGTCAGGGGACAGCCAAACAGGGGGCTCCGGCACACAGAGCTGACCGCACGCACTAACCTGACAACGTGTCACTCGACTGCCCGACCATCCATTTGCACGAAACCGACGTGTGGGGTGCCCCGGAACCCATGGAGCCGGTCAGTCGCCCCAGGGCCCCAGCGGCCGTCCACACCGACCCGTTGGATGACCCCGCTGTCCAACAACGAATGGATGCGGCCATTAAAAAGGGCATTGAGGCCGCAGTCCAGGCCATGGCTCACTCTACCCAGCCTCCCGCCCCACGCAGAGCCGACTCACCACCTCCGGCTCCAGCATCTTCCGATGAGCTAGAGGCGGACGATTACTCCCTCCATAGCTCGCCCATTCCACTTGGCGACCTGGATAGGGAAAAGGGCGAACTTGATGACAGACAGGGGGTGATGACCATCTACACCCTCAACTGTCCGAGGATGAAGACTTGGCTCCGGAGCCTTCGATGTCCACCGCTCTTTTCCATCCCAGCCTCTTCCGCTCCCTGTTGCACAAAGCACGCGCAACAGCCAACATTCCCCCGTCGGCCACTGACCCTCAGGCTTCAACGTCACAGGGGGACCCGATTTTTGGTGAGGCCTCTTCATCACCAACGGAAGTGATCCCAACGCCAAAATTGTTCGTCGAAGCAGTGACAAAGCAATGGCTGTCTCCCGCCACCGGGCCCTCCCCTAACAATTTGGACAAGCGTTATTTTAACGTCTCCTCGCAGCTGTCCCAGCATCTGCCTGTTCCCGAGGTAGACCCACCAGTGCTGGCTCTCTACTCCAACGCGCCTGTCCCGGGGGATCCGGATGACCTGCTCCGACCAGAGGAGCGTCGGACGGAGTCCATTCTTCAGCGGACTCACCAGGCGGCTGCCTGGGCCGTTAAGGCTTCTACAACGGCTTCGTTCTTTTGCCGAACCTCTCTTAAATGGCTGCACGGTCTACAGGACCACATCCCGCAGGCAGACACCAGGGCACACCAGGACATAAATAAATTGATCGCTGCTGCCCAGTTTACATCCGACACGACACTCCAAGCGGGGCACTTTGCGGCCAGGGCAATGGGGACGGCCGTTGTGGCGAGGAGGATGCATTGGCTCCGCAGCTGGCCAGCTGATCTCCGCCATAAGTGGAAGCTGGCCGCGGCCCTGATTTTGGGTCAGTGTCTGTTTGGCCCTGCCTTGGACCGTATAACTACGGAAACCAAGGATAAGAGGAAGGTTCTTCCCTCATACACCAAGAAGAATTCCAATAGAGTCCCCCCTTACCGTAGGGGCCCCAGGGCATCAGAGGCCCCCTATAATAGGTACCAAAGCAACTACCCGTCTAGTCAAGGGCAGTATGGCAATTCTCAGGGTCAGTATACGGCCTCTCAGAGCTCATATGCTCCACGCCAGTGCTCTGCTGCCGACAGGCCATACCGGGGTGGGCAATCCAAACGGCCCTTTAGAGGGGCCGGTGGTCGCCCTTACCGCCGGTATAAGTGAGCCTAATCCGATCCCTCCCATTGGGGGTCGACTGACATCCTTTGCCAGTCGGTGGGAGGAAATCACCAATGACGCATGGGTTTTGCAAACCCTGTCATCAGGACTGTACCTCGAATTTATCTCCACCCCTCCGAGGTTTTTCTTACGCTGCCCCTTGTCTTCAAATATTTCCAACGGGTCCTCGTAGATCAGGCCATCCAGCACCTACTGGACATTAGAGCCATCCAGCGGGTGCCTGAGGACCAGCAGGGGCAAGGATTTTATTCCATATTATTTGTGGTCCCAAAATCCTCGGGGGGATGGAGAGCAATTCTGGATCTCAAGCGCCTTAACAGATACGTGAGGTACAGGAAATTCAAAATGCACACCCTGCAATCAATTCTGGCGGGCATCAGGCGCGGAAACTTTCTCGCCTCAATTGATCTCACGGAGGCCTACCTCCATATTCCAATTCATGCATCTCATCGCCAATTCCTCAGATTTTGCTATGCAGGGGTGCATTATGAATACCAGGCATTACCCTTCGGCCTGTCATCAGCGCCAAGGGTATTTACCAAGGTTCTGGCCGCCTTGACAGCCCATCTCAGGGCTATTCCCGTGCGTGTTCAGTGTTACCTGGATGACATACTCATCCAGTCCTCTTCCCTATCCCAGGCACAGCAGGACATCCGGGTAACCCTCAACACACTTGAACACCACGGGTTCCTCGTCAACTTGAGTAAGAGCCAGCTGTCCCCCTCTACTAGGGTCACCCACCTAGGGGCTGTTATTGACTCTCTGGAGTGCAGGGTATACCTGTCCCAGGAACGGAGAGACAGCATATTGGAATTAGTCCAGCATGTTCTGGCCCAAACTAGGGTTCCCCTGAACCAGCTGTCCTCCCTCCTGGGGAAGATGATTTCGGCGATACACATCGCCCCATGGGCGCACCTGCACTCCAGAGACCTTCAATGGTTTCTTCTCCCATTCCAGCGGGCAAAAAGAAGCAACTCCCCAGCAAGGGTCCGGATCCCGATGACGGTCAGACGGTCCCTCCATTGGTGGTCATCGCCCGCCCTAAGCAGGGGCACCGACTTCCTGGAACCGCAGAGGCTGATGGTGACAACCGACGCCAGCACCTCCGGCTGGGGGGCTCACTCCGATTCCCTGGTCGCACAAGGAACCTGGACCAGATCAGAGCAATCTCTTCCCATAAATTTATTAGAGCTCAGAGCAGTCAGGTTGGCCTTGGTCCAGTTTCAGAACCACCTACAGGACGCTCACGTCCTGGTCTTAACAGACAATGTTGACGACCAAGGCCCACATAAATCGGCAGGGGGGACCATCTCCAAGGCCCTCATGAACGAAGCCTTGTCCCTGGGACTCTGGGCAGAGCGTCACCTGCGATCCATCACAGCGGAGCATATCTCCGGGGTGAGCAATACGACCGCGGACTGGCTCAGCCGGAACACCATCGACCCAGCAGAGTGGTCCCTGCACCCGGACATCTTTCAGCGGCTTGTGGACCTTTTCGGCCTGCCAGTAATGGACCTCTTTGCCACCCCGGACAACACCAAGCTCCCCAGGTTCGTCACCAGGTTCCGGACCCCGGGCGCGGAACTCACGGACGCACTCTGCTGCCAGTGGCCACAGGGGCTTTTGTACGCCTTTCCCCGCCTCCCGCTGATCCCCAAGGTCATCCAGAGGGTCCTGCAGCTGCGAGCGGAGATTATCCTCCTGGCCCCCCACTGGCCAAGGAGGACCTGGTTCGCGGACCTTATATCCCTGTCCGCGTCTCCTCCCTGGCGGATCCCGCCGACAGAGTGGTCGCTTGCCCAGGGGTCAGTCCATCATCCAGAGCCGCACTGGCTACAACTGACCGCCTGGCGCTTGAGCGGCTCACTCTGCAACACCGCCTAGTTCCGGACAATATTTCCAAGATCATGCTGGCCTCTAGGAGGCCGTCGACGGAATGCATTTACTCTGTCACCTGGCGCACCTTCTGTCTTTGGTGCTCCCAGGTGGGATATTCACCTGTGGATCTATCGATCATCAACATTATCCAGTTCCTGCGGCAGGGTCTCGCCAAAGGGCTGTCCCCTAACACCCTGCGCAGGCAGGTAGCGGCACTTTCTACCGTCCTGTCCTGTCCTAACCTGGATTCACTCTCTGCTCACCCACTCCTAAAGCAGTTCCTGAAGGGGGTCTCGAACTTGTGTCCACAGGTCGTACACAGGTTCCCGACATGGGACCTTACCAAGGTACTATCCGCCTTGACAGTGGCCCCCTTCGAGCCCTTGGACGCCGTTCCCTTGTCTCATCTGTCTTACAAGGTGGCGTTCCTCGTGGCAATTATGTCTGCCCGCAGGATTTTGGAACTAGCTGCTCTCTCCGTCAGGGAGGACCTGTGCGTCTTCCATGGCGACAGGGTGGTCCTGCGTCTTTATCCTGCCTTTGTCCCCAAGGTAAATACGCACTTTCATAGGGCGCAGGAGGTGATCCTGCCTGCATTTTTTCAGGACCCGTCCACTGACTCCGAACGGGCATGGCATATGCTGGACGTTAAACGCGCTCTGGACATTTATTTACATTGCACATCCTCTTTTCGCCATACAGAAACTCTGTTTGTGACTTTCTGCCCCTCTTCCCAGGGGCGCAAGGCTTCTTCCGCTACGGGCGGCCGTTGGATCCGGGCGGCCATCTCCCTGGCGTACAAACATTTGTCCTTACCTAAGCCATGGGGTTTGACCGCTCACTCTACCCGTAGTGCGGCCACCACAGCCGCATGGAATGCTAGGGCTTCTGTCACCGAGGTCTGTAGAGCGGCCACCTGGTCTTCCCTGACGCCGTTTATCCGGCACTACAAGTTGGACACCTATGCCTCTGAGGAGGCTGACTTTGGCCAGCGGGTGTTGGGGCAGGTATTGTCAGCAGGCGATTCCCCCAGCCAGATCAGTTAAGCCCACCCTAGGGACACCAAGCTTTGGTATGTCCCATCCTTGGAGGCTAGCTCCACCCACTATGGAGAAGGGACGTTGGTACTCACCTGTGAGACATCCTTTCTCGTAGGGTGGACCTAGCCTCCAAGTCCCTCCCTCATTCTGGGCCTGGCTGGGTGCTCTGCTCCATTCTGCTGTACATAGTTGTTCAATTCTCTGGGTCGGGATACGTTCCCTCTATACATAGTTCATGATTTCTTATTTGTTATTTGTACATAGTTAATAAATTGTCTGCATTGTTTTGGGAAAAGCACGTTGAGTCTGTCTTTGAACCTCGATCAAAAGAGGGAGTGCCAATCTCAGAGGGCACTATTTATACCTTTTTTAAGACTCGGTCCTATTGGCTAGAGGGCTGATTTAACCCATCCTTGGAGGCTAGCTCCACCCTACGAGAAAGGACGTCTCACAGGTGAGTACTAACGTCCCTTCTCTGCACTCTTTCTAGAGTCTCTGCACTCTTTCTAGGGTCCTTAGGAGAGAGAGGGGGGGACCTGCAACATTCCGTGTCTCCCTGCTATAGTGGGTCAGGCAAATTTAACTCAGAAGAGTCGGTCCTTCAGATAATCTAGTCCCAAGCCATGTAGGGCTTTAAAGGTGACAATCAGACACAATTGAATGAAAAAAATTATAATCACATTGGGGTACACATTTACAATAATTCATGGGTTGTGGCATCAATGCTGGAGATATTGCTGTATACATACATAGGGAAAACAGGGAATAAAGCTGATACATTTATTAGATTTCCTGCTCATCCCCAGATAAGGCTGTGATGCTTTTTTTTTTTTTTTGCTTCTTCAGAAGTGTTATGAAGGATGCCCCAGAGGTCTAGTTTGCTAGAAACACTGCAGGTAACTTTTAATCAATTGTCTGAGAAGAAAACACATTACAAAGCAAATATGGCGTTCCACTTTATTTTTGTGTTGGGTTCCCATAACCTTAAGGTAAGCATGAAAATTTTCCAAGGATAAACGTGGGAGGATGTGGTGGTTATTTTTTTCCTAAGTCTGGTTATTCTTTTTTTGAAAATGCCCCTATTTATTTTTACATAATGTTCTTTCTTACATTCACTTTACTATAATTATGTTGAGATACACATTTGCCTAAGTAATGTGCAATTTTGTCCAGTGGTGCAAAAACAAACCTTTCTTCACTGATCTTCCTTGCACAGCATATTCATTGCAAAGCCACAAACAGCTTAGTATAAGACATTGTGGTATAATACCTTAGTATAATCATAATATACATAATTATGACTAGACTGGTATATACAATCCAGTTTCCTTAAATTCTCAGACCAGAGAGATGTGGATGCTACATTATGTTGTACTCTCATATATAGATTTGAGATGACTGTCAACCTTCCTCTTGGGTAGGGTTTTTTTTTTTTTTTGCATATAAGTAGTCCTGGACTTACAGTATAACCATAATTTGGACTATAATTTCTGTTGCCAGGCAAGGTTGTTGAGTTGCACCCGATATTATGATCCCTTTGCCATGGTTGCCATTGCAGTGGTTAAGTGAAATATGTGGTAATTAAGCAAATTTCAGCTTCCCCAATTAATTTTGCTTTAGAAGTCAGATGGGAAGGTTGCAAATGATAATCACAATAAACTTGAGATGCTGCAAATGTCAGAAATAGATGCTGGTTTCCAAGTGCCCAAATTTTGATCACATGACAGTGAGGATGCTGTGATGGTTGTGGGTTAGGACTGGTTGTAAGCCAATTTTTTTCAAGGCTATTGTAATCTCAAACAGTCGCTAAATGAATGGTTGTAAACCAAGGACTACCTGTAGTATATATACTTCCTTTGTAGTGTTTTTACTTCTATTCTCCTTATGCCTCATGAGTTCCAATTAGAGAAAAGAATTAATTATGATTACAACCCAGCAAACTGCTGCTGGCAACTGACAGCAGTTCCCTGATTATTATTGTAACAGGTAGCTGGGTATCATTCTAAGCTTTTCTGTTTAAAAAAAAGCAACAACACAGAGAAAGTTGGTGGCATTTGTGTTGGATGGAAGAAAGGTTGTTTCTTCTTCCAACTCTTTTGGTTTTAAATCCTGTAGATCCCACTCTACCCCCATTCATAAGTTCATTCCCATATACCATTGTTTCTTATATGGACAATGTACTAAATCTCCCTACAAAATGGCATGCCTAATGGCATGCCTAATTTAGGTGGCTACTTTCTATTCTTGCACAGATACATCTAGTTGCACAGATACTTCTAGTCACAAAATATAGGTTGTCCTAAATTTGGCCAATTAGGTTTGTATGTTGTGATGGCCGTTAAACAAAACAGCCTCGTTTAATGACTCCAAGACTCTTTCTAATGCAGCTATTAAATTGAGCATTGATTGCCTCAGGGTTAGAGGAGGCCTTTGGAGTCCTAGCACAGGCCCAGGCCTATCAGCTCTAGGCCACCCAAGGTATTCCCCAGCTCCCATGCTCTGCTTGATGACTCCCCTTGGGTCACCAGAGATCTTTTCTCACTCCACCGGGTCCCCATAGGACTTAGGTCCGATTCACATTCTACCCCTTTCCTCACGTTCTGAAGAGCTTTGAGGCCTTCTAGGGCACTGGAACCGATTGCTTCAGAGGTTTCAGAAAGGCTGGGCAGATCACGTTTGCCAAGCGGAATGGGTCACTTTGTCCCTCAGCCACATAGTGTGATTCTGGAACCAGTTGCCATTTTACCGCACTGCACAAAATGAAGGCCAGATCTGGGTTGTCGCTACGTGGCCCAGAGACATACTTCTCCTTTTTGCTGCTTTAACCAAGTCTGCAGAGTGCTTCAGAAGCTTTCTATATCTTTCAGAAGCTTTTGCAGTGCTGTGCAGACCTTGTTAAAGCAGCAAAATGAAGCATTTTGTCCCACGGCCGCAATTTTGACAAGAAGGACAAAATGGTGGCCATTTCTGAGCCACCACTCCATGGCCAAGGATGCATGGCCTGCCTTTCTTTCCCATCATGAGATCCAGAGATCTACAAAAGGTATGTCTGATGGGTGATGGGCATGTGGGAAAGGGCAGGGGAGAGAATAGGGGCGCTGCAGCAGCCCTATGAGTGGTTGTGAAGATGAACAATGGCAGGGAAACTGCGGGGAGGATGAGGAGAGCTGTAGCATCCCTACAGTTAGCCAAAAGGGCAAATGACTGCAGAAAGCGCTGCAGTTGCTGTAACTTTGAAACAGGGTCATATGCAGCTTTTGGGGGTGGTCTGTCATAACTTTGAACTGCCGTTAAATGACCAAGTCATACCTCAAAGATTACCTGTGGTGATAATTGGAACAGGGAAGTTGAAAATGTTGATTCTGTGGAAAATTGCAGGAAAAGGTAGGGATAAGCAAGTATCCTGCCTTGCCTTGTTTGAATATTAATTAATTCTATAAATTTAACTAATAATTCATAATATTCATAGGAAAGCAGCAAATTAAACATAACTTACTGCATATTTACTATGTTATCTCTCAAATAATATGCTGTGACTTCAAAGAGGAATTTTAAAGAGTCCTGAGTTTTCAAAAACTTTATTTTTGAATTATAATTTTTGGATAACCAAGCAGTTTTATAAAGAGAAAGCACAGAAATCGATCTGGCACTTTTGGATAGTTTATAACAACTCTGCTTGACATTTTTAGAACACATTCAGTCCACTTGCTTGGTCCAAAATCCATGTTACTTGAAACTATATACATCATATATACAATCAGTGAAACTATTTTGGCTACTTTGGGGGTTTTCAAAAATGTCCTATAGTCTACCCTTGCTAAACAGAATCCACAGTACACACCAAAACTAGCGAATACACTGTTTTGAAATAAAGTCATTCAGAAGAGACATTTGATAGCATGCAAATTAAAGAACAGATACAGTTTCAGAATTTTTTTCTGTTAAAAAATCTGATTATTCAAGTCGCTAGCAAAAGAAGAGACTGTTCATTGTTCCTGTAAAAAAGGCACTTAGAATGGGGACTGGAGGAATCAAAGCTGACTTTAAAAAATCAGTTTGGTTTCACAAAAAGGCTCTTCAGATACCAAGAAAAGCTTGTCAAGTTTCATGTCAAAAACTTGGTGGCTAGGCAGACTAAAGATAGACAATATTTTGGAATTACCTTGTAAATATGTTAAAGCAAAACAAGATTATTAAAAAGCAGCAGTGCATAGCCTTCCTTTGAAATAATGCATATCTGTAGATGTCACGTGTTGAACTCTACTTAAAGATACCCTTTCAGTAGCATCATTATGATACATTTGAATTCAGAAATAATAATAATAATAATAAAGTTTCACATAGATCCGTTTTCAGGAAAATCTGAGGTTATAATCTGCCATACCACATGTCAAAATATCCAAATGTCCTTGATGGCCAGTATCAAGTAAATGGAATTCATAGTCACAGTTTCATACAGACTTTGCAAAATAATTAGGTGAGTTTGCACAAAAATTATCTTGAGCGAACCTTTTCAGTTGTAACTCACCACAAAGATTACTTCATCTTTTTTCTTCTCTAAGTATAAACAAACAAAAATATTTGGCAATTCTCCTGGGGGAAAAGATAAAATCTAACAGAGGCTACTTCAAGTTGAATGCCATGAGTGGTCTTTCCTCTCGCTTTTGCCAAGGACTCTTTTTGTCTTCCCCTTGATCATCGTCATCATCATCATCATCGTCGTCATTATCATCATCATCGTCAGCTTCACTGTGTTCAGTTATTTTATGTTCTGGACTTATTAAAGGCTCTGGTGAACTTTCTACTGTTCTTTTTATTGTTTCTTCCTGGAGGCTGGGCAATTGGCTACCTGTTCTTCTGCTCCCTCCCTCCAACACACATCTTGGAGTATTATCTTCAGGACTACAAACTGCAGTTCCACATTCACTGCCACTTTGGTCCACTTCATCCAAATAAACAAGCTGGGTATAAGTGCTACTCTCTGGAATTTTCTGCTCTTTCTGTGGATGTATCTGTACTTGCTGGTGGGTTTGCTGTAAGTGATCTGCCCTTCCCTTTCGTGCAGATTTTGGCTCATTCATGTCAACCCCAGAATCCAGGCTGACATCATTGCTTCCGTTCCTTCCAGCTCTTTGAAGATCGATGTAGGAATGTCTAACATGAGCATTGGAACGCCCATCTAAAGAAACAAACCATGCCCGAGGATGAGGTAAAGGCTTTCCTCCACCTAGCTCCATTAGAGCTTTCTCAGTAAGAAGCTGAACTTCACTATTCATTTGTGCCAGGGAGGCATCATTGAGGGATGCTGGAATGGATACAGATTCAGACATTGCAACGTTCTGTGGTTTCCAGTCACCTGCACCAACTTCTTGCAAATGTTGCTGGGATACTGCTTGAGCAGCTAGCTGTTGTGGCTGCATCTGTTGCTGAGAATGTGGGTAAAGCTGTGAATGAGGGCTAGATAGTTCAACCTGGAGCCTTTCTATATCTATTGGTTGATCAGTAGAGAGAGGCTGGCTAATATAAGGATGTTCTCCTGGAAGTTTCATATAATGACCAGGAATGACTAATGTGGGCAATACTTTTCTGTAAACACTATCATTAACCTGATCAAGAGAATTACAACAGACCAGATGACCTGGTCGAGGAAAAGAAGTGGGTCTTTCAAGATGGTCAACGGAGCGAGACATCATACATTCAGAGGACCTGCAATCTAGAAGCTCCGTTTCAGGGGTTGAAGGGATAGGGTACACTTGTTCCTGAAGATTATATTTACTCCCTGTAGAAATATGATTCATGGATGTTTGCTCTTGCTTCTCAAATAAAGGCCGGCTTAACAACATTGCATTGTAACTGTGTCTATGGTCCCCCTTATCAGGAGAACCATACCCTTCTGTCATTTCCAGAGACTTTCTTGGATTTATAGAAAAAGAATCCAATGATTGAAGATAGTCTTTTTTCAAACTGTCATTAGAAGCCATGTTTTCTAGAGACATGCGGCTACGGTCATTTTCCTTATGGGAAAGTGATTCGTCTCTGGAGCTAAATTCCTGTGAAGTGCTGTAAGTATGTTGCAGCATAGGGGTATGCATATCTACTTCTCCAGAACATCCTTTGTCCAAGTGAACAGCCACTATCAGTTCCTTGTGACCAGAGGATTCTGGGTGCCTGTTGCCAGTAATGGAGAGCCCACCGGGAAATTCTGATTCACGTCGGGAAAATACTAAATTTAGATGGGACATGGAAGTTGATTGATCCTTCTTAGCACCACTGAGTGTTGAGGATAACTGTAGTTTCTTATGATGTTGACGGGGCTTCAAACACTTTCTCCTAATGTTTAAAAAAAGGAATAGAAAAATAATTTATTTAAAAGGGACTTGCAGCAAAAGAATGGTCTAGTGAATAGGTATTCAAACACTTATACTCTCTTCCAATTATCATAAACCTGGCTGACCAAGATGGGTAGGTAGAAGCTATGGGAATTGTGGTCCACTGTAAGTGGAGAGTGCTGAGGTAAAGAAAGCTATGGCAAGAGACTCAAGCAAATTAACAACTCCTGATTTTATTTTGCACTCCAAACTAAATTTTCTGCAGCTCGATCCTCATGGAAATTCTTTTTTTTTAAAACCCTTTCTGTTTATTTCAGAGGTGGGTTCCTGCCGGTTCGGACCGGTTCTATAGAACCGGTAGCGGGAATTTCCCCCGTTCACCGAACTGGCAGCCGTGGCCGGCTGGACACGTCCCTGAACTGTCTCTCTCTTGTTTTTCACTTCTGCGCATGTGCAGAAGCTGGGTTTTTAGCACTATGCATGTGTGTGCGCCCGCGCGGCACACCCGCTCAGCGCGTGAGGAAGCGAACCGGCAGCGAGGTAAGCCAGAATCCACCCCTGGTTTATTTGCTTTTTCAATACTGTTTTTCAAGCATACCAACATCTCCTTCTTATTTTGGGGTGTGTGTGTTTACCTTAAAAAACCTTGGTGTATTACATTAGATATTCAATTGTAGAGATAAATGCTGAAACGCATTATGAAAAGAAAAAATAAATACTATAACAAAAACAATACAGTAGAAGCAGATATAACAGAAGAAAGGCAACTTTATAATTTTTTTCTATTAAAATTATTTTTAGCAGGTAATATATTTAATAGGGCTTCTTCAAGAACAAGATAGTTTTACTCAAAGAAATATTTAAGAAAAAAAGAAAGAATGTTACTATTCTTGGTTTAGTTCTTCTGTTTCAGCAAACGCCTTATAGATTACATGTATTGTGTTGGAATGAGAGAAATGTTCTTTTCCTCAGTTTTAAAAATGCCAGTTTCATAAACTATTATTGGTAGCTCCAAGTTTGAAATTATATTACTCTATAATGTGGCTTGTTCCACAAGCCGCATTATAGAAATAGAAAAAGTTTATAGTAATAGAAAAATTAACACGATCTGCATCCCCCATCCTATTTTTGTTGTTTTCTATTTTCAGAGGAATCTTAATGTAAAAACCTATCTCAGCTCAAATACCAACATTTGTAATATTACTCCATTTCTCAAAGGGTATAAGACCATCAGTTATGAAAGTACTGAATATGATAAGATAAACTTAGGCCTAAGTAAAGAATTTTCCTCAATCTGGTGCCATGGCAATGTGTTAGACCAGTAAGCCAACATATCTTGATGGCACAAGTTTGTGGGCAGCTAATATACAATCTCCAAGTAGCCTGTTTACACTAGTAGATAGAATCCAAATATACTGGTTCTATTATGGAAATTATGAATCCATGGGAGGCTTGCTAAAATGTTGTACTTACACAAAAACAAAAGTGTTCCTCGCTGGCCCACTCTACAAATATAATTAAATATAAAAATGAGACATTTTACCTGCAATAGTATAAAAGGAGGCACAGCAGGACAAGTAGTATAAGAGCTATTCCTCCAAGAATTGCCAAAAGGAACACTGTGTGGTAAGTAGTGAAGTCCTTCGCTACAATGAGACCTACAAGATGGGGAAAAAATTAAAATTCTGAGGACAGGCAAGTCAAAGGTTTCTAGCCCATTTTAGTGTATATTTAGTTACAGGCTAGCTCTCACTTTGACAACAACCCCTTGCAGCAGAGTATCACCTGGTGTGCCCTGATCCACTTCTAGCAGTGTTCTCTGATGGGATCAGGCAGTAGCCCTGATTACACAGGTTTCCAGAGCTGGGGGATGCCACTGATTTGAATTACTCAGAATATCCCAGAACAGGCTGTGCTAAGGACATTAAATAAAAAAAAATGCAGTGATACATGTTCTTTGGTTAGTGGAACCAACCAAAACAATGGGCCTGTAATATTATCTGAATTGCAACCTGGAGCAGCAGCATCTGTCAGGGTTCCAAATAGCATCGAAAATTAAATCAGAGTCCGAGGCAAAGTATTCCTCAAAGTTCCAATTTATTAGCAGAGCCATGTTGGCACATCTGGGAGAAACCCGAATTTGAAGTCCCCAGGGTTTCTCCACCCAGTTGAAAGTTCAAGCCCTTGTCCCCACACCCCCAAGTCCATTACGTTGACCAATCTTCAACTGCCACCCTGGCAAAAATCCACCCATCTCCTTCCCTGCAGGTGCAGGAGTGCGAAGACAAAAGATGACCTTGACTATCTAGAAATAATTTGTTATGGCTACATACAGACAGCCCTCATGCAATTCCCCCTCCCAAATTCCCACAGGAAAGAATGCATATTAAAATACTATAAAGTGTGGCAGGTCAAAGACCCCAACTAAAATGGCTTCGGCCTGACAGGTGGCCTCCCATCAGGAAAAGACCGTGTCCTGCAAGAAAAGAAAGAGAATAACATAGGGGGTTAATACAGCATCCTTAACCACCCCTTCCCCCCAGGGGGACTCTTTGGTTTGTCTGGGTATTTGTTGTGGAATTGTTTAATTAGCTTGTTGGCTTTTACATTCCAACTTTTCACCCAAGTAGCTTCTGACAAAGGGTACCCCTTCCAATGGATCAGATATTGTAATTGACCCTTAAACATTCTGGAGTCTAGAATTTTCTTCACCTCAAAGTGTCTCTCTCCCTGTATTACTACAGGGGGAGGTGGTGGTTAGGTTTGTGGTCTTATATTTGACCCAATCACCGGTTTTAATAAGCTGCAATGAAATACCAGGTGAATTTTCCCCAATATTCTAGGCAATGCAAGCTGCACAGTGACTGGGTTGATAATTTTAACTATTGGGAATGGACCCAAAAATTTTGGCCCTAGCATTTTGCTGGGCATTCTCAATCGGATGTATTTGGTGGACAAGAAGACTTGATCCCCCACTTGGAAGGGGGGCTGGAGTGATCGGTGCTTGTCTGCTTGATTCTTATAGGCTTCTGCCGCTTCAGCTAGTGCTTTCTTGATGTTCTCCCATCCTTTTTTCAGCATCTCCATCCATTCAGTCAGCGACATCGAAGGGGGGCCCTCCCGCTCAGGCATGGGGACGAATTCCATGCCGCTGGTAACCTGAAAAGGAGTTAGTCCAATGCTGCTATGAACAGCGTTGTTGTACGCCACTTCTGCAAAAGGCAGCAACTCTGACCAATTGTCTTGCTGGTAATCTACATAACAACGGATGTATTGTTCAACCATTGTGTTCATATGTTCCGCGGCCCCGTTCGTACTCGGATAAAAAGCCAAGCTGAGTCCTTGTTTGGATCCAATTGCTCTCAGGAACTCTCTACAGAACATGGCGGTAAACTGTACCCCTCGGTTGGAGATTACTCCTTTTGGGATGCCATGTAGGCGGTAGATGTGCTTGAGAAATAGTTTGGCCAATTTCCTGGCCGACGGTAGACCTGAGCAAGCAACGAAATGGGTTTGCTTGGAAAACAAGTCGATGACTGTCCAAATCACCGTATTTCCGTTGCTGTATGGGAGTTTCATGATGAAGTCCATGGTGATCTCCTCCCAGGGTTTGCTGGGGTTGGCCACTTGCTGTAGTAGTCCAGGCGGCTTTCCTGGCTGATTCTTCCTGGTAGCGCATGTGGCACAGCTTTTTACGTAGTCTTCCATCTCTGTCTTCATTTTCAGCCACCAAAACTGCCACCGGGCTAGGTGGAGAGTTTTTAGGAATCCGAAATGTCCTCCCAGTTTAGTGTCATGGCTTCGCTGGAGCACTTCCAGTCTTAAGCTGGTAGGCACGTATAGTTTGGACCCCTTCCAGGCCAAGGCTTCTCTCATTGTCAAGATCTCCTTGTTGTCATTGAGCCAGGGGTCGCCAGGCAGGGCTGCCTTTAGCATTGCAATCAATTTGTGCTGTCTAGGAGCACTTGATCATCTGGCTTGGCCTTGGGTGAGGACTTGTGCTGCTGTCTCTCCCTGGGAGAGGGGAATGACGGAATGGACTTCTTGTTCCCTCTGGATGTCATATTGTGGTTTTCTCGACAAAGCGCCCAGCATACTTGTTTTGGTGAGAGCTTCCTGGGGGTTTTCAAGGCTTTGAGGTTCTTATGATCTGTCCATACCTCGAATGCTACCCTGCCCACCTCTAGGAATTGTCTCCAAGTGAGCAGTGCCCAGCGAACTGCATAGGCTTCTTTCTCCCAAATGGCCCACCTCCTCTTGGTGGCTGTGAGCTTTTCTTCGAAAAGTAAGTGCACCACAGGAGTTGGCCCTTTTCATCTTTCTGCAACAGCACCACCGCCACCATTACATCACTGGTGTCCGACTGAATTATGAACTGCCTTTCTGGGTCAGGGTGTTGCAGGATCGGTTTTTGGGCAAAGAGTCGCTTCAGCCTTTCGAACGCTTTTTGGCATTCCATTGTCCACCAAATTGGTTGGTTGGACATTGGCTTGGTGGGTGACAGGCCGGTCTTTAGTAGTTTGGTCAGTGGCAGCACCACCTCTGCAAACACGGGATGAATTGCTGATAAAAGTTTGCAAAGCCCAAGAAGCTCTGTCTGCTTATGAGTGCCAGTCTAACACTGCTTTCACTTTCTCGGGATCCATCTCTATCCCCTCACTGGAGATGCGATATCCCAGGTTGTCTAGGGAGGTTTTGTGGAATTCACATTTTGAGAGTTTTGCATACAGTTTGGCGGCCAGAAGTTTTTCTACGACTTGCCGTACTAGTTTCACGTGCTCCTCCAGGGTCTCTCTAAAGATGAGAATGTTATCCAAATAAACGAGTATCCCCTTGTACAGGTGTGGGTGGAGCACTTTGTTAATGAATTGCATGAAGACCACGGGGGGCCCTTGCAGTCCAAAGGGCATAACTCTGAATTGGAAGCTTCCCAATGGTCAGTTAAAGGCGATCTTCCATTCATCCCCCTCCCTAATGCATATGCGATAGTATGCTTCCCTCAAATCCAGCTTGGTGAATATCTTGCCTTTGGTCAAGTGTTAAGCAAGTCTTTCATGAGAGGTAGGGGGTATGTTTTTTGCACGCACATGGCATTGATCCCACAGAAGTCAACGCATAGTCTGACCCCCCCATCCTTCTTCTCTTTGAAGAGCACGGGGGCTGCAACCCTCAATTTTTCAGGCTGGATGAACCCTTATTCTAAATTGACATTGATGTATCTCCTTAGTTCCTCCAATTCTTTTGGGGTCATCGAGTACATTTTTGGTTTTGGGAGCATAGCTCCCGGCTCGAACTCTATTGCGCAGTCCGTAGGCCAGTGAAGGGGGAGGTAGTTGCAGTCTTCCTCGCTAAACACTCGTTCCAGGTCTCGGTATTCTATCAGCTCCTGCTGGGAGCCAGGGGGCTTGGCTTTGAGCGCCGGGGCTGCCAGCTGGAGACGGTCTGGCCCTAAGGGCTTCTATTTGGGGGGTAAAGGCCCGATACTCATGGTTAGCTTTCGGTAGCCGTCCTCCCATTTGATTGCTTCTGACATCTTGGGGGCAACTATGAACTGGATGAGCTCATGGTGGCGTCCTATTTGCAAGTCCACCAATTCGGTGAGGAGTGTGGTGGGGGCCTCCCCAATCAGCAATCCGTCCACTTGTTGGAAGCGGATGGGGCTAGCCAAGGACCTGGTGCAGATCACTAGCCTCTCTACCACGGATTTGCTTATTAAGCATTGCGAGCAGCCCGTGTCAATCATCGCCTCCACCTCTCCTTCCTCCCCCATCTCTGGCACCGTGATTTTCGCCTTAAGGAGGAAAGGGCGGATGGTTTCACTCACCATTGGGTCGTCTTTGCCACTGTCCCCTCATCCCAACATGGAAATGTTTCCTCTCCCAGCGATGCCTTGGCCTCGTCAGATGGGGGAGGGAATTCTTCCACTTGCTGGGCCAGGCAGCTCTGATCTGGTGGCTTTGGGTGCTTTTTCTGCATCCCAGAGGTTGGCCTGCCTCTCGGCTGCAGAATTAGGACTGACACTAAGCATTCCGAAGCTCGATTTAGCCGCATCTATAGCACTTTACACCTGTCGGTGTAGGAAATAAACCAGCTTCTTGGGATCCACATCAAAAGTGGCACAGAATCAAGGGGGCTGAGTGGGGGCTGGCTGGGCTGCAGCTTGCACTTGTGCTGGACGATCGCTTGCAGTTGGGGCCCTCCCAGTTGGGCCCCCACTGGTTACAGTGGCTGGACTGGTCCCAGCGCGGCTCGGTCAGTGTGGAGGTGCCCCTGCGGGTGCAGCGCAACTTACGCGGCAGGACCGGACATAGCTGTGCCACCCCAAACATCGGTATGGGATTAGGTGGCTGTTGGGTCCCCGGAACCCATTGGCACTGTGTCCATCCCATGCCTGGGAAGAAAGCCCACCTGGCTGGGGCTTGCCTCGGCGGCATGAGGCCGATATTCGGTGGCTGGCCTGGGGTTGGCAATCCCCATGTGCCCTGTTGCCAGGTCAGCGGGCTCCCGAGCCCAGACCGTTGGGTTGTCTGCGCTTCGGGGCAGAGGGTTGCCCACGTAGGCTTTGCCCTGGTGAAAAGTTCGCAGAGGGCTCACTTATCGCATTGTGGAATGAGGCCGAGCTTCCACTCAATTGGGCCATTGGATCCCTCCTTGGGAAAGAGAACATTGGCTGGGCCAAGTTCCATCTCATAGCCTCAGGTCCCGAACGGGGGTTGGTCCAACTTACGCTTAGTCGCCCAAACTGGTCAGGGAGCTCCATCAGCGATTGACTATGCAACAGTGGCTGGGATCCCTCACCTTCGGAGCGTCTGGTCAGTATAAGTTTCAGCTGTTTCCACTCGTGGGCCGAGGCTGATCCCACGCCCAGGTGGGGCTCCCACAGCTGTTCTGTGGGAGAGCTCAGTCCTCCAGCTGCATCTTGGGAGGCCCGCTCTTGCTGAGAGGGGTGCTCAGGGGTTGGCTGTTTGCGCCGAGCCCCCGGCTGGTGTTTCCTCTCTCTGGCTCATCGGCTTCCACCACGGCATTGGAAGGAACGTAGAGGGTCTCGATGTGAATATGCGATCTATCCTCTACTAACTTCCCCGTGGCATGCTTTTGTTCCTCCATCTTCCTGAGTCTTTACACCGCCCATTGCAGGGTCAGAGTTAGGGCTCAAGACCCCAAACAGCACCCCAAGGATTCGGGGTAGCTGGGTGAATTTTAAGAGAGATTCGGGTTAGTATCAGGGTTCCAAATAGCATCGAAAATTAAATCAGAGTCCGAAGCAAAGTATTCCTCAAAGTTCCAATTTATTAGCAGAGCCATGTTGGCACATCTGGGAAAAATCCGAATCTGAAGTCCCCGGGGTTTCTCCACCCAGTTGAAAATTTAAGCCCCACACTCCCAAGTCCATCACGTTGACCAATCTTCAATTGCCACCCTGGCAAGAATCCACCCATTTCCTTCCGTGCAGGTCAGAGGTGGGTTCCTGCCGGTACGCTCTTACCTGTTGGTCACCGCAGAACCGAAGAAGCGGGGCTTCCCGCGCCCACTTTACCCCACCCGCCTAGATGCCGCCATTTGTGTTCTTTTGCCCTCTGCGCATGCACAAAGCGTTCTGCTTGCACAGAGGGCAAAAGAACGCAAATGGCGGCGTCCAGGCGGGCAGGGGAAAGTGGGCGGGGCGGGGGAAGCCCCGCGCCGCGAACGCCACCGGCTTCTTTGGTTCTGCGGTGACCAACAGGTAAGAGCGTACCGGCAGGAACCCACCCCTGGTGTAGGTGCAGGAGTGCGAAGATAGGACGACCTTGACTATCTAGAAATAATTTGTTATGGCTACATACAGACAGCCCTTATGCAATTCCCCCTCCCAAATTCCCACAGTAAAGAATTCACATTAAAATACTATAAAGTGTGGCAGGCCAAAGACCCCAACTAAAATGGCTTCGGCCTAACAGCATCTATTTGGAGATGACATTCCTACAAATGAATGATGCAATGGGACAACAATCAGCCAATGGACTTGGTAACCGTCCTCTGTGGACTGTTTATCTGGAATCTGACTGAGCATGACTGGTGAATTTCCTCAGGCTCCAACTGTCAGAAACTGCACCAAGTTGCACTATTCCTTGATGCACTAATTAGCGCATCAAGGAAATGATAGGTTCCTTCATTTGAGTCATGTTCTAACTAGGATTTATTTTTTACTTGAGTAGAGTCATTAAAACTGTAATCTGGGTCCATCATTGGAGGTCTGACCTAGGATATAATCCATTTCCCACTTTACAAATTTTACTCTATTCCTAGCTCATTCAGTCTATGTGTAAATCAAGACTACTGCTGATCAAATATCAGAGCTGATAACCATTTTGTGTTGTACCTATGTGGCAGTAAAGGGGGAACTCATTCTATTTATGGCAGGAAAGGTATAAATCCTGCATGTGCTATGGTTTTCTGAAATCACCATATTCTACGTATTGTAACAATGATCTAATTTGGGGATTATCCTACAACTGTTTGGAAGTTGTCCCGGTAGCTTTACAGACATCCAAAATGCAACTATGGGTGACCTAAATGGCTGCAGCGTATTTAGCCTCTTTAAGGCTAAAACTCTTTGGGGGGGGGGGGGAGGAACCTATTGAAATACTTGGAAAACCTTAACAAACTTTAAAGTCCGCTTTCAGAATTCCTGGATATATCAATAAAATGTTATTCTGAAATGCATAATTATTTAAATATAGTACTGCATAATATAAAACTTACTGTGGACTAATGTCAAGTTTTAAAATGGATTCTTACCTTCTTACCACCCTTCAGTGTCCTTAAAAGTTTTAGCAAAAAGTATTTTCTGGCATAGCTGGCTATGTCTTGCAGGGTTTCAAAAGGAGAAAGAAACTGCCAATAATACCGGTCTTACAAACATGCTGTAGGATTCCTTTTTTCCAATTTAAGCAATTCCCTTATATTTGGTATGAGACTAATGGTCTAAAGGTCATACACACACACACACACATTTATACTGGGGCAAATAAAAAATCAGTCTTACCTGGATTTGTGGGTGACATGGCTGCAACCCAATATCCCAGCTGGGAGGCAATATAGGTCCAGGTCAATCCATTTCCTTCTTGTTCAATAGTGCCTAAATTGCTTTTTAACCATGTTCCTGTAAAACATTTAAAGAAATTTGTAAAATGGGATAGAAAATTGAAGAGAATGGAAACAAAGCTACATGACTATTATAGTATAAATGGATAATGATTTTCAGATGCAGAAACTGAATAACGGTACAAGAAATCCTCAACTTTCAACGGTTCATTTGGTGACCATTCAAAATTACAGTGGCACTGAAAAGTGACTTATGATCATTTTCACACTTATAACTGTTGAATCCACATGGTCACATGATCAAAATTCAGACACTAGGTAACTGATTCATATTTATGACGGTTGCAGTGTCTCAGGATCATGTGATCACCTTTTGCGACATTCTGACAAGCAAAGTCAATGGGGAAGCCATTCACTTAACAACTGGGTTATTAATTTAACAACTGCATTGATTCATTTAACAACTGTGTGGAGAAAGATTGTAGAACAGGGCAAAACTCACTTAACAAATGTCTCACTTAACAACACAAATTTTGTGGTCAATTGTGGTTGTAACTCGAGAACTACCTGTAATAATATCATCTATAAATTAAATGCTAGTAGTTTTCTTTACTGACCACCATTGGGTGCCACAGTGAAGTCACTTGAAGGGGGGGGGGGCAGAAAAAGTTATCTCAAATCCTTAAAAAAAATTTTTTTTAATCCATGGATCAGTATTCATTTAATTTAATTTAATTTAATTAAAAGTTCTTATAGGCCGCCCAATCCTGTAGGACTCAGGGTGGCGTACAACAGAGATAAGAACGATACAATAACATAATATTTAAAAACATTACATTGCATTTAAAAACCATTCATACATGGGGAATCCTCTCTTCACCCCGCCTGCCAGAAGAGCCATGTTTTCACGGCTTTACGGAAGGCCAGTAGGGTGGGGATAGTCCGGATCTCTGGTGGGAGTTGGTTCCAGAAGGACGGGGCTCCCACAGAGAAGGCCCTCCCCCGCGGTCCCACCAACCGACATTGTTTGGCCGATGGGACCTGGAGGAGGCCCACTCTGTGGGACCTCACTGGTCGTAGGGAGGTATGTGGTAGGATGCGGTCCCGAAGGTAACCTGGCCCTGAGCCATGTAGGGCTGTAAAGGTAAAAACCAACACCTTAAATTGCGACCGGAGACTAATAGGCAACCAATGCAGCTGGCGGAGAATGGGTGTTACATGGGTGTATCTCGGTACACCCACCACAGCTCGCGCAGCTGCATTCTGTACCAATTGCAGTCTCCGGATGCTCTTTGAGGGTAGCCCCATGTAAAGGGGGTAGCCTTCATGTAAAGATTATGTGATATTATAGATGAAAACAAAAAAGCTTGTCCAGTGTCAGATTTTAAATAGTTTTTTACTTGGTGTTACAATTGCATTTCTAGTAAATTAACACTATCAAAAATTATTTGTGCTATTTGGAAATGCAGAGCCTTCATCTCTTCAAGCTAAAATGATGATAGAAATTTCAGAATAGACAATATCCATGCCTCTTTAAAAGCATTCTCCCCAGTTTTGGAGGGAACAGAGACATGTGGATAGGGTGTGGGTAGGTATTTCAACACATTTTTTTCTTTCCAACCTGAGGCAGATAAAGCCTTTCTATAAAGAACAATATCTTTTTTTTTGACTTTCTTAATAGCCTTAATACACAAGTAGTACAAGCAACACATACATGCACTGCATACAACCTAGCCAAAATTTAGCAACACCTCTATTTTGACAAAATAAAATTCCTTCAGTGATTGTGAGTTATGATACATTTAGTTACAGGTCAAATGCCTCTTTTCTTTTACTACTGAAGGCTGTGAGGAGGCATGAACTTATCTAAAACCCCTTATGCTTCACAGGCTCAGATCTCACTGTATTTTGCAGCTTTTCCCAACGTAATATCTTCCACATGTATTGGATCTGCCCCTCCAAAAATCCCAGCTACCTGAAGACGGTGCAGCCTCTACACATCTGGGGGCTGCACCGTCTGGGGGACATCAGCTGCTCCTGTAATTTAGCAGAGAGGCTTTGCCACTATTAGCAGAGCAAGAGGCTGTGGCAGTGTATGGCAGAGGCATACACTGAGGACTGCAAGCAGTGTGAGGGAACAAAACTGTGTCTGAACAGAACCTACACTGCACTTTATAAACCAGATGGAAAGAAGGATGTTGCCTATCTGTATGTCTATCAACTAATTTCTTCACTGCCTATTTCACCTAAGTACTAGGTCACCAACTTGTGGTTGGTCGACCACTGGTCGTCCGTGAGAAAATTTGGTGGTGCCCAGAGACCACCATGTTTTATATTGCACTCGTCCTGAAGCTACGGCCCCGAGAGCAATTAATCTGGTGCGCGTGGGGAACACAAGACTGCATCGTCCAAATCACCCTGCCCACATGCCAGCCCCCACTCTTAAGGGTGTATAATTTCTTTAGGGTTAGGCTTAGGCATACCCTCCTCAGCCGGGCTAACCCCACTTTCTTCGCTGGGCCAGCCTCGGTTGGAGACGCAGGGTCGCCCAGCTCGGAGCCTGAGAGGCGGACGAGCCATTCCAGCTCCGGGGAAAGAAGCGGCGTAGTCGTGGAACCGTTCCGGTCGGGAAGGTGAGCCTGCCAGCCAGCCAGCCTACAAGGTGAGAGGCTGCTAAGGAAAACGGAACCCAGCATGTGTAACAGAGGTGGCGGGCGTTTTTTAGGCTGGCCTGGACTGGGGAAGGGTGGAGGTTGCTGATGGCTTTTCTGGAGGGGTTCGGCCATTGCCACATCCCATGCTTCAGAAGGCACAGGGAGAGCCAAGACCGCGGGACCTAGCAAGGATTGGGACCACGTGCGTCTGGCCGCCCTCAGTGGGTGGATGGGCGCCTCTGGAGTTATTTGAGAATGGACGAGATGCGCTGGAGTTGCTCTGGGGTGCCTGGAAGTGCTGGCAGCGAAGGGAGGGGGGAGATGCGGAAGGCACTTCCTTATTCCCAGTCTGGCTTGCAGGCTCCCAAGGAGGGCATACTGTGCAAGGCGATGGAGGCGGGCTGGACAGGCACAGCCAAGTGGACCTTCATCAGGGCTGCGCTCTAGATTCTCTCCAAATGCGACTCCTTTTGCACAGTCCGCAACCAGTGCAGAACTGGGCTCTTGGGGAGGGGGCGGGCTCTTGGGGAGGGGGCGGGCAACGAGATGTCAAGTGCTGCTTCATTTGCAAATGCCTCCCTGCCCCGTCTGCAGTCCGGGGGCAAGGACTGTTACTTCTTACCACCCCATCCCCCCTACCTAATCCAGAGGCTTTCGCGTGGATCCCTCTGGGTGGGAGGGGCACATGATGTCCCACCCTCTACCCAGGAAGGCTGCTGTTGAATTCGCCGTGCGACCAACAGGACACCTGTGGCCATTTTCCTTCCCCTTTTGGGAGGGTGGGATGGCCCGCTCCGCCCACCCTCATCCTGGGCTTCCTCCTACCCTTTGCTTCCCCTTCACCTGCCTTTTGCGCCCACTATGTTTTAGTTTTTAATGTATCCTGCGGAAATTATTACCTGCATCCTTAGGATAAGGATGCTCATAGTTGTCAGTGAAGTGTGCTGGGTGCAGGGTGACGTCAGGGTAATCTTAAGATGAGGCAACCATTGCCAAGCTGTATGCTTCATTATTGTTTTAACCATTACAACAGTCACCCTGCTCTGAGGATACCGATTCTTATCCGATTGTTTTACTTATTTCTCAGACGCTCTTTTTAGTTAAGTTTGATCTTAACTGTATATTTTTAACTGTAATATTTAATGGCATCAAATAATTTAATTTTCTTTGGTTTTAGATTTGAATGGTTTCCATGATGATAATAATTTTGTTACAATTAAACAACCTTTATGATTTTGTTATAATTAAATAAGCATTTATAATTTTCTTATATTAAATAGGTGTATTTCATATTAATAAAATGGAAGTTCTCTTATCATTATTTTACAAATGTATTTAACTTTTTTTTAAAAAATCATGTTAGTGATCTTGGGACTCAAAATTATGATTTAGAGTCCGCAGGATTTGATATTATGAATTTGGTGGTCTGCGGGATTTAAAATTATATCCTTGGTGGTCCCCGAGGTCCAAAAGGTTGGGGATCCCTGACCTAAGTGATTCTTAGTGGTGTACAATTAAAAAATATAGTAGTAAAAAAACTGTTAAAACAGAGGTAAAAGATTCATTAAAAACAAGTTGAAATGAATATGTTATAAAGTTAAAAGAGATAGAGGGACTTCCCTGAAACCACCAACTGCCCCCAGAATCGACATCATTCTTGGCCCCTCCCCCATTGAATTGGCAGTCAGGCCTAGATATTCTTTCAGAAGGTCATAAGAGAGGTAGGGCTCCCTCATCTTTGGGGGTGAGACATACTTAACCGCAGAGGCAACAACAGAGAAAGTTCTCTTCCTGGATTCCATCAATTAAAAATTTTTAATGGATGAGATCCGCAAGATATCCTCCCTGCCTGACTAGATAGGATAGGGGTCAGTATCCACCTGATCTTTGGAAGTAACTGGATGAAACATGGTGACTTGCATTTTCCCCCTTCCCTGAAAAATAAAGGAAAGAAATAAAGAAGATGAGGGAAGGCTGTTGGCTAGCATTTGCCTTCCTATCCTTTTCCTTCCACATGTTCTTCATCCTCTGAGAACAGCAACTGAAACACTCTGAGGGCACCATGAATATCAGTATACAGCGAAATGTCATCTTCTTCCTCAAAACAGTTCAGCTGCTTTTTGAACAGCACCTTCAAGACAATTATGATCTAGATGACTAAGAATTTCCATAGATACCTTAGACACCTGTTATAGAAGTTGCTGAGTTCTCAAAATTAAGTTTTTATGC
Source organism: Diadophis punctatus similis (assembly GCA_023053685.1). Classification (NCBI taxonomy): domain Eukaryota; kingdom Metazoa; phylum Chordata; class Lepidosauria; order Squamata; family Dipsadidae; genus Diadophis; species Diadophis punctatus. The sequence continues at coordinate 28,785,501 of JALIGW010000007.1, read as the reverse complement.
CCCATCTGTCAAAGTATCTGAGATCACTAAAAATCTCATTTTTCCTAGTATGTTTTGCTGACTCAGTATGATGGCAACTGTAGTCCAACATATCTAAAAAGCAGCAGATTGGGAAGACTGACACAGGAGATCTGGACATGGTTTTAAAGTTAGCAGGCACCAGCTTAAATAAACATAGTTTTATCAGGAATCACATCCTCCTCAATTTCCCCAGTTGTTGGATGGTTTTTTGTAGGACATTCAGCCAGCTGCAGTTTTTCCTTCAGCTGGCTACTGTTTTATAAAATACCGTATTTTTCGGAGTATAAGACGCACCTTTTTCCTCCCTAAAAGTGGCTGAAAATTTGGGTGCGTCTTATACTCTGAATGTAGCTTTTTCAAAGCTTTTTTTCCAGCAAACGATCTTCCCAGCTCTTACCTTGCAGGCTTTTTCATTGTTACTCTCTCCAAAGAATGTTTTTCCAGCCCTAAGTCTTTGCATAATTTTTTTTCATTGCTCTACTTGCTCCGAATAAGTTTTTTCTAACCCTAACCAGGTGCTAACGATCTTCCCAGCTCTTACTGGCTTGCAGTTTCTTTCATTGTTATTCTCTCAGAAGAATGTTTTTTTTAAGTCCTAACCAGGAGATAAAATAATGTGCTGAAGCTGCTCCGAATAAGTTTTTTTCTAGCCCTAACCAGGTGCTAACTATCTTCCCAGCTCTTACCGGCTTGCAGGCTCTTTCATTGTTACTCTCTCAGAAGAATGTTTTTCCAGCCCTAAGTCTTTGCAGGGTTTTTTTCATTGCTCTACTTGCTCTCAATAAGTTTTTTTTCTAGCCCTAACCAGTTGCTAATGATTTTCCTAGCTCTTACTTGATCTCTGGCGAGCCCGGGATGGTGGTTATTCCTCTATCCTGGTGCTACTTGACCTCTCAGCGGCTTTCGATACCATTGACCATGGTATCCTTCTGCGTCGTCTCGGAGAGGTGGGGGTGGGTGGCACTGTTTTGCAGTGGTTCTCCTCCTTCCTCTCTGACAGGACGCAGTCGGTGTTGACAGGGGGGCAGAGGTCGAGCCCTAGGCCCCTACTATGTGGGGTGCTGCAGGGCTTGGTCCTCTCGCCCATCCTGTTTAACATCTACATTAAGCCACTGGATGAGATCATCCGACGACACGGGGTGAGGTATCAGCAGTACGCTGATGATACCCAGTTGTACATCTCCACCCCGTCTCAATTCAGGGAAGCCGTGATGTAATGGGCCGCTGCCTGGACGATGTTAGGGTCTGGATGGGGATGAACCGGCTAAAACGTAACCCTGACAAGACTGAGTGGCTGTGGATATTGCCTCCTAAGGACTTGACCAATTGTCCCTCCTTGGTTCTTGGGGGGGAGAAATTAGCTCCCTCAGAACGGGTCCGCAATTTGGGTGTCCTCCTAGACCCACAGCTAAAATTGGAGCAACATCTTTCAGCTGTGGCTAGGGGGACCTCTGCACAGGTACGTCTTGTGCACCAATTGTGACCCTACTTGGAGAAGGAGGCACTTCTCACAGTCACTCACGCCCTTATCACCTCACGGCTGGATTACTGCAATGCGCTCTACATGAGGCTACCCTTGAAGAGTGTCCGGCGACTGCAATTGGTGCAAAATGCAGCTGCACGAGCTGTGGTGGGTGTACCCAGATACACCCACGTAACACCGATCCTCCGCCAGCTGCATTGGCTGCCCATTAGTCTCCGGATCCAATTTAAGGTGTTGGTTTTAACCTTTAAAGCCCTACATGGCTCAGGGCCAGGTTACCTTCAGGACCGCATCCTGCCGCATACCTCCCTACGACCGGTCAGGGCCCACAGAGTTGGCCTCCTCCAGGTCCCATCGACTAAGCAATGTCGGTTGGCGGGGCCGAGGGGGAGAGCCTTCTCTGTGGGAGCTCCCTCCCTGTGGAACCAGCTTCCCCCAGAGATCAGGACTATCCCCACCCTGCTGGCCTTCCGTAAAGCAATAAAAACTTGGCTCTTCCAGCAGGCGGGGTGAAAGTGAGATCAACTAGACTAGATATGGGTCTCCCCCCTTGATTGTGAATGTGAGATACTCTTTTTAATTTTTGTACTTTTTAATTATTGTATTTTTTATAATAAAAATAAACAAACAAACAAACAAACAAACAAATAAATAAATAATACTGGCTTGCATGCGCTTTCATTGTTACTCTCTCCGAAGAAGGTTTTTTTAAGTCCTAACCAGGGGATAAAATAATGTGCGGAACCTGACCAGACTAAGGACGCTAGCCAGATGAATACCTGGTAGGGAGATTGTTTTCCCCTATTTTCCTCCCCAAAAACTAAGGTGCGGCTTATACTCCGGTGTGTCTTATACTCCGAAAAATATGGTAGTATTATTTGGCAAACCGATCTAAGCTATTCTGGATATTCAGGGACACTGATAAGTAAAAAATGAGTACTTGTGTGCAGTCCCTAAGGAAAAATTGTTCCCAAAGATAGTCCTTAGTTCTTTGATTTATTACTAAAATCCAAGTTGAACTTTGCTCTTTTGTTTCTGCTGTCATTTCCTGTTGTATGTATAAATTACCTGTCTAATACTGAACAAAAGAACATGTCTGTCCCTGCACTTAGCAATTCAAATTACATCTGAAGTAGAGAGAGAGAGTATTATAAATCCATAGGTAGCTTTTTTTCTTTAATTCCCCTCCCAAACTTCTTTTCGATGAAAAAGTAGGTAGAACTCAAGAGACAAAATACACACTTCATGACTGGCATAAAACATACAGGTTGCTTCTGTAGTTAAAAAAACATTTATGCAGGTGTTTTAAATTGTTGCGCTTTATGAATAATATTCAAGCATAATGTTATGAGTGCATTTATAAAATACAAACAGCTACTAAACAGCATGGCTGAAAATGCAAAGCAAGGTTCTTTATTTGGGATTGCAGGACAGACACACATCCCCAAAATGCTCCATCCAAAGGCTTCAGCCTTGTAATCCTCAGATGTGCATCTTTGCTGCAATCCCAAAGAAAGAACAGTCTGCAAGAAAATCTCCTCCCACAATTTTCCTACCAAACGTTCTTTATTTAGGATCTCAGGACACCCCCCCTCTCCCCCTCACACATATACAAACACACACACACACACACAAACAGAGGTCCCTCACCACCACCACCCCAAGGCAGCCACATCCCTTCACTAACCTGCTTTCCACTCCGTTCTCCGCTGTGCGTGCAGGGCAAGAAGTCTGTGGGACTACGGTAAAAAAAATAGTTGAGACCTTCCAACTTCGCGAGATTTTTTTTTTCATGAGAAGTTGGAAGGTCTCAACTATGGTATTTTTTTTACCATAGTCCCACAGACTTCTTGCCCTGTGTGCACAGCGGAGAACGGAGCTAGAAAGCAGGTTAGTGAAGGGATGTGGCTGCCTTGGAGGGTGTGTGTGTGTGTGTGTGTGACGTGTGTGTGTGTGTGTGTATGAGAGAGAGAGAGAGAGAGAGAGAGAGAGGGAGGGAGGGAGGGAGGGAGGGAGGGAGAGAGGGAGGGACAGAGATCCAATCCAACCTCGGAGGGCTGGTGGCGATGTGCTCTCTCTCTCTACTGAATGTTGACCATGTGACACCCTGGCAATGTTGCCATGAGCATCTGGGTGAAAAATGGGCATACGTCACTTTTGTTTCAGTGGGATATTTGGAAAGAGGAGGTTGCAAATATCCCAGCCAAGAGCACAGTATCCAAAACCTCCTGCAACAAGGGACCCTTTTTGCAAAGAAAAGGCAGCTCTTCTTTGTTGTGCTGGGCTACATGGGTTGGGACAAAATAAACACCATTTAAAAAATTGTGGATGGCTTGTGCGAACGTTAGTTCAAGCAGCGCGAGGCACATGAGGCAGATCGCTCGGCCTCCCACTCTTTGCAGCTGCAAAAGAAGCGGCCCGGTGGGCAGGGTTGTTGGAGTAGCTGCCGCGAGGCTGTTTCGGGTGGATGGCAGGTGCGACTGTTAGGTAAGGGTGTTTGGGGCGTGTGAGGCATGTTCTGCCCCCCTGTCCCCCCCCTCCAGCTTTGCCTCCTCACCTCGTCTTGTCTGCAGGGTAAAAAACAAGGAGGCCAAACGACATGTGGGGTGAGTCACTTGGCCTCCTGCCACTTTTGCGGCTGCAATAGTGGCCATGCTTGCTGTAGGAGGCAGCCTGAGCAGCACCCGTGAAGCAGCTGCTTCGTGGACGGTATGACCTGCTGTGACCATCACACCGTTAGGTAAGGAGGGCACGAGGGGTGCATTGCTTGGCCTCCTGCCGCTTTTGTGACTGCAAAAGTGGCCATGCTTGCTGGAGGCTGCCGCCTGAGTGGCACCCACGAAGCAGCTGTTTCGTGGATGGTGGCCTGCTGCGACCCTTCAGGAAGCTGGCGCAAGGGGCAGCTCACCCCCCGCCTGATACTGGTACATGGGGGGGGGAAATAAGACCCTCCTGAAAAGAAGCCCTAGCTGTTTTTTCGGGGATCAAAAGAAAATAAGACCCGGTCTTATTTTCGGGGAAACACAGTAGGTATTTTTTAGGTTTAAGTAAGGATAAGAAAAAAAATCTTTTTTTAAAAAAAATCTCATTAAATTGGATTTAAAATGTCTGAAATGGTATAGGTTCTCCTGCCTGAGCACAGAGTTGGACTAGAACCATGATGGTGAACCTATGGCACGCGTGCCATAAGTGGCACGCGGAGCCATATCGGTGGGTATGTGAGCTCAGGTCCAGCACGCATGCGCGCATCAGCCAGCTGATTTTCAGGCCTTCTGGGCCCACTGGGAGTCAGGAAACAGCCTGTTTTCAGCCTCCGGAGGGGGTAGGGAAGGCCCGTTTTTTGCTTTCCCCAAGCTCCAGAGCCTTTTTAGGAGCCTGGGGAGGGCGAAAACGGCCTTCCCCACCCCCCGGAGGTCCTCTGGAGGCCGGAAATGTTCCGATTGAACGGGAGTTCCATTTTTTTGCTCTCCCCAGGCTTTAGAGCCTTTTTAGGAGCCTGGGGAGGGCGAAAATGGCCTTCCCCACCCCCCGGAGGCCAGAAATGGCCCATTTCAAGTTGAAAACGGGCATTTCTGGCCTCTGGAGGGCCTCCGGGGTGGGTGGGGAAGGCCATTTTCGCCCTCCCCAGGCTCCTAGAAAGGCTCTAAAGCCTGGGGAGAGCAAACAAATGGAACTTCCGGTTCAACCGGAAATTGGCAGAAGGACCATTTTCTGCCTCCGGAGGGTTTCCGGGGGGGAGGCTGTTTTTGCCCTCCCCAGACTCCTAGAAAGGCTCTGAAGCCTGGGGAGAGCGAAAAATGGGCATGCCATCGCGTGCGCATGTGGGGGGGGGCATGGAATTATGGGTGTGGGCATGCACGCGCGCAACCCCCCATGCTCCCCCCCTTTTGGCACGTGAACCAAAAAAGGTTTGCCATCACTGGACTAGAACATTTCAAAAGTCTCTTACAACTCTATTATTGTAATGTTTTGTTCCAATATTCAGATAAAAAACCATGGGAGTACTGAACTGTGTACTGGTGTTGAGGCAGTAAAAAAAGTGCTTATCTTCTCCTGTAGTTCTTCCTGAATGATTCCAGTCAGAAAATGGTTTCTCCTAACTGTAACTTAGTTATCATTCCAGGGTTGTAGGTTTGTAATATATTTATTTATTTGTTAAATTTATTTGCCATCTATCCATATTGCAGAATAAATCTTAATGCTTCTGTATTCTACTCCCTCTGCTTTGCTTATTAAGTTTACTTAATAATGCTGAGTCGTAATATAAATTTTCACATTGCCTCATTACAAGATTGGACCATATTCAAAATGGCTTAGCAAGCACACTATGGTTTAAAAGTATTTGAGAACTAGTTGTAAATATTTTATGCAGCTCATTTTTTTAGCAGTACTAGTAAAGCTGTCTGATGTATCTATACTTTGCTTTTAATTGCTTTTCAGTAGAATTTCAACATAATATAGTAAAACAGATATTTTCTTCTCTATGCTACAATGTTATCAATTACATTTGCATGAAATATACTATGTAGCTAATCCTGATGGTTTAGAAAAACTATTTTTGATGGCTCCTATTTCTATAGCAACAAGGAAACAGAAAGTTCTTTGGAAGCAGTTAAGACCTAAGCTTTTTGTAGAGGACAGGATATATTTCCTTTCTGAGAAAAATATTTAACAATAACAAGGTAAAAAAGGATGTCTAAAACAAGATATCAACAATCTTAAAATTACACATATCTGCCCATCTCAATATCATAAGCTGTGAACTTTGAACTATCAAGTTCCTCTCTGTAGGTTGAAAAACAATGATGGGAAGTGAAAAAGCAATTTAGTGGTATTGTGTTAACTATAACACTTTGCTTGGCATAAAACCAAGCTGTTTTGCATATAACGATAAGTTAACCTTAAATAGTGCAAAATAATATTCTGATGAATTTTGCACCCAAAATATTTTTGTTGTCTTCTTTTACTATTTATCTAGTGTTCATCTATACCCCAATATAGTACACTATTCTCACAACCTTGCTTGTATGAATATATAGGAATGCATAAAGATTTCAGGATGAAGACAGCAAACAGTAAACAGTTTCTAAAGTGAAACTGATCCACACCATCCATGTGTATGTGTTTTGTACCCCTACTGCTCTCTCTAAAGAAGCAGGTTCCCCAGCTTTCAAATCAGTACCCCCAATACTTCAATCCTAGTTATCAAAGTTAAAAACTGGAAGAACTACAAACACAACTCAGACAACTATAGGTAGTTTCACAAGCATCAATATTATTATACCCCTTTCTGAAACAGTCAAATGTCTCCATCTTAACATAAGGAAACTATGTTAAGTTAAAGGGAATCGTAATTTATTTAATGCTTATTAATTAGGAATTAATTTAACCTGCATTAAGAATTCTTATTATGAACTTTAAGGCAAGAAGCAACAGCTACGTACCATTACCTGTGCTGAGAAACAAATGGCCTGACTTCCTAGGGTGCTATATAAAACTATTGTGTGTGTGTGTGTGTGTGTGTGTGTGTGTGTGTGTGTGTGTGTGTGTGTGTGTGTGTGTGTGTGTGTTACACACACACACACACACACACACACACAGATAGATAGATAGATGACAGATAATAAAAAGGGAAAATGTAATAGATGCATAAACTTAAAAGGAAATAAAATTTTTAACATCCATATTTAAATCTACATGAAATAAAATAAAATTCTGTTCTATTTGGTGAAGGCATGTTACTCAAAGGCCAGATAGTGCCAAGACAAAACTAAATTTGACTTCATATCATGTGCATTAAAATTCAATTTAATGTGAATCAGATAATTAATCCCAATCAATGATATGATTTAATTTCTCCTTCTGTTCCACTAGAAATATAATGTGGATACAATTCATATTGGGTATCACATTTGGTCCTCATGATCTCAACTTTGTATTTGTGACACAGATATTTGTATGTGTGAGAAAATGTGTCTGTATATCAACAGTATAGCTTGTTCTTCAAAAAAATCCAGGAGGTCTCAAACTCACATCCTTCCATAATCTACAAATTTATAGTTTAACACTGAATTTGAGAATGGTACTTGAGGTAAATGCTTTTTGTTGATAGATTTTATATGCACTCATTACTGAACCAACAACTGCTCACATTAGAATGACAAATATCATTTCACTGTTTTTGATTTTTAATTCCAAACATCTTGAGCCAATGCAAAGTGTAGAAGACCAATAACTGCACAAAGTAGACAGAGATAAAACTAAAATTGTGCCCATCTGCTCTTTTATAGCTCAAATACCAGTCATTCTGAATTAATACATTGTCTACTCCAAATGGATTACAATGGCTAGTTTGCAAAAAAAAAGAAGAAGTCTGTCCAGGATGCATGATAATAAATTGGAGCAAGTTAAGTATGGCACAACAGAAACTGTTTCTCATTTAAACTGGAAACAGAAAGCACAAGAGAACAAACCACAAATATTTCCTTCTCTTGTTGACAAGGAAAGCAAACTTTGCTATCTACTGTCCTTGGGAAAACTGAAACTGATGCCCAGTTTGTAAGAAAAGATATTTCCTTGTGATGCAAAGCCAAGATCTCTCACTGGGAAAAATATCTGATTTGGATCTCTACTCTGAAATGAGGTAGGTCGATCTTTTCTCAGGGGATCAGTTTTGCACATAAATAAGGTTCTACAAGAGGAAGAACTTCTTCACCAAGACACTATCTTACTACTATCTGGGATCATTTCCTGTCTCCTAGGCAGTAGGAAACAATGCTTTGAAGTTCCAGAGCTGGCTAAGATTCAAAAATTCAAGTAGACGAAGAGTAGGCACATTACCTATAGGACTATACCTAAATCTTGTTTAAAAAGTAGGAGATGGGAAGAAAGTTTTTATATAGTTTTGTGTTCTGGGTTTATGAAGTGGATTTGAAAATGAAGACTTTTTTTCCTCTCCTTTATATATAAAGCTTGAGTAATCTTTAAAGTTGGTGAAGTATTATTGAAAGTGAATTTTAATGTATGTACATTAAGAGGAAGTTTTAAAAGAGTAAAGTTTAAAAAAAGATGTCTTAGAACATTGATTTTAGAAATGTTTTAAAGAAAAGTTAAATGTTTTAAAATTTAGAAAAAGTATTTCTTTTTCTTTAGGGTTTAAAAATTTGAAACAGTATGCTGAATTTTATTAATATGAATTATGATAGTCTATAAACATTAATGAGTAAAGAGAAATATATATTATTTTCCACAGCAAGGAAAAGAAGAGATTGTTAAATCAATTATTTTATCCAAAGAATATATTTAAATTTGTTTCTATTTGGAAATTGCTTCCAGACTGTATGCTTGTGATGAGGGGAAAAAGTGAAATTTTGACTTTGTTTTTGTTGATTAGATAGTTTTGTTGTTATAAAAATGGCTAGTATATACTTTTGTATAAAGGTAAAAAGTTGAGATTGTAATGTTATTATCTTCTACTGTACGAAAGAGTTGGAAGTCAACTCTTTTTTTTTCTTTTCTTTCTTTTCCTACCCTACATTTCCCCCCCTTTTTCCTTCCCCTAGTTTGCCAGTACTTTTTATTTTCCTTTGTATCTTATATTTTGCTAAAAATTAATAAAATTTTGATAAAAATAGGAAATGCAATGGTGTAATTATACTGCAAAGTGCTTTTCCTTATGTTTTGGTAGAGCCTTTCATCTGAATTTACAGAATAACCGCATTGAAAGGGACCTTGGAGGTCTTCTAGTCTAACCCCTGCTCAGGCAGAAACCCCTATACCAGTTATGGCTAACCTTTTTTTCCTTGGGTGCCGAAAGCATGTGCGTGTGTGCGACAGCATACATATGTGTGCCAACACCCATAATGCAATGCGTTCCCCACAGGCCCCGCCCCTGCACATGCGACCCCCTGCGCATGCACATGCAACTCCCAGCGCATGTGCACGTGACCCTCCCGCTTCTCCCACGCATGCGCGTGCAACCCCCCGCCCCCCGTTTTGGTGCTAGCAGGCCTCCCTGAAGCCTCCTAGGATCAAAAACGGGGATGGGTTTGGCTCTCTCCTAACGGGAGAAGATCAGCACCCAACCTTGACTTGAAGTGGGGAGCTGCTCTGGACCCTCATTCCACAAATGAGTTTGCCCCACTCAATGGGGGGGAGGCCAAAAAGAGGGAGCCAAGGCCATCCCCAAGCTATTAAGCTAAAATATTCCAAGCACTATGAATTACACGCTCTCTTCGGCTACTTGGGAAAGGGATTGGGAGTTCTCCCTCCCATTCCATTGGATGAGAGATGGCCAGACGGCCGGGCTCGCTCAGCCACTGCCGGGTTAGGATAACTTCCTAAAAAGCCCTTTTGTCTCTTCTTCCCAGCCCCGAGTGGAAATCACCGAGAAAGGGGCCAGGGAGGTGGCAGCGCTTGGTCGCGGTGCATTTGCAAGCTGCCTGAAGTTGAGCCGTCCATCTGGCGACATAGGTCCAGAGAAGAGTATGAAGCGGGGGGCTGTTTTCCGGAAAGAGGGGAGGGGAACAATGGCCATCGCTCCTTCACCCCTTTCTCCATCCCACCTTTTCTCTTCCTGGGTGCGTATGCGCCTCCTAAGCACTTTTGGCTTGAAAAATTGCAACAGGCGAGATCTCTCCGAGACGGTTAAATAACGTTGCGCTCCACCGACTGCTTCTGAGTGCTTTTTGCCTTTGCCGCTTGCCTCTTTGCAGAGGCAGCTCCTCCTCCTCCTGCCAACCTTACTGTAAACCCCAGGGTTTGTCTTATGGGGGGAGAGAAAGGTCCTGGTGGGGCGGAACCCTCTTTGCAGAGGCAGCGGCAGCTCCTCCTCCTCCTGCCAGCCTCGCTGTAAACCTCGGGGTTTGCCTTACGAGGAGGAGAGAGAAAGGTCCTGGTTGGGGGGGGGACCTCTTTGCAGAGGCAGTGGCAGCTCCTCCTCCTCCTTCTGCCAGCCTCGCTGTAAACCTCAGAGTTTGCCTTACTGGGGAATGGGGGAGAAAGGTCCTGGTGGGGGAGGAACGTCCGTGGTGCCAGCAACTGCAGCCACGCTCCAGAGAAGCCCCGTTGGAACGCCGATCAGCTGTGTACATGGCGGCGGCCAGCGCAAGAGAAGCAGGATGCTAGACCCTCAGCTCTGCAGCCCTGCAGAGCCAGTCGAGTGATTTCCGGCATGCCTGCGTGGCGCGGGACTTGCCTACATAACTTTGCCAGTGGAAAGTTTGCCGGAGTTGCAGAGCTGAGCATCTGGCATCCCGCTTCTCTTGCGCTGGCCGCCATCATTTACAGAGCTGATCGGCACTCCAACGGAGCTTCTCCGGAGTGTGGTTGCAGTCGCTGGCACCACAGATGTTCCCCCTCACCAGGACCTTTCTCCCCCCCCTTGGTACGGCAAACTCTGAGGTTTACCACAAGGCTGGCAGGAGAAGGAGGAGCCGCTGCTGCCTCTGCAAAGAGTGTCCCCCCCATGAGGACCTTTGTCTCCCCCCGTAAGGCAAACCCCAAGGTTTACAGCAAGGCTGGCAGGAGGAGGAGGAGCCACTGCTGCCTCTGCAAAAAGGCAGCGGTGCAGGCAAAGAGGCAGCGCTGCTTTCCTGAAACAAACGGCCTCCAACGTGGATCTTGGGCAGCGGGCGTTGATGGTATGGCTGTTGTGCATGCCAGCTAACAGGAGCTGCCTAGTGGGCATGGGCATGCCAGGAAATAAACTTCCTGTTTCTGGCGCACGCATGCACACCAGGAAGCTAGTCTTCTGGTTACTGGCGCGCATGCGTGTGCAACAATCAGCTGGCCGGCTGATCTTCTGGTTTCTGCCACAGCCGCATGTGGGAAGGCCAGCTGATCGTCGTGTGCACATGTGCGCCAGTAACCAGAAGACTAGCTGATCAGTGCGCATGTGTGCGCCGGAAACCCGGAAGAGGAATGGGCACCGACGCACGTGCCAGGCAAAATGGTTCAGCGTGCCATCTGTGGCATGTGTGCCATAGGTTCATCATCATGGCCCTATACCATTTCAGACAAATGGTTACCCAATCTCTTCTTAAAAACTTCCAGTGTTGGAGCATTGTTCCACTGATTAATTGTTCTATCAGGAAATTTCTCCTTAGTTCTAGGTTGCTTCTCTCCTTAATTAGTTTCCATCCATTGCTTCTTGTCTTGTCTTCAGGTGCTTTGGGGAATAGGTTGACCCCTTCTTCTTTGTGACAGCCCTTAGACATTGGAACACTGCTACCATGTCCCTCCTAATCCTTCTTTTCATTAAACTAGACACAGCCAATTCCAGCAACTGTTCTTTATATGTTTTAGTCTCCAGTCCTCTAAACATCTTTGTGTACTCTTTCTGGAGTATCAACATATTTTTTATAATATGAAGACCAAAACTGGATGCAATATTACAAGTGTGGTCTTACCAAGGCATTATAAAATGGTATTAACAGTTCACATGATCTTGAGTCTATCCCTCTGCCAATGCAGCCTAGGACTGCATTGGCTTTTTGGCAACTGTAGAACACTGCTGGCTCATAGTTAAGTAATTGTACACTAGGACTCTAAGATCCATCTTACAGTTACTACTGTACTCAACTACAGTTGAGCCAGGTACCACTGATACTATACCTGTGCATCCATTCATCCAATTTAAATCCTACCTTTCCTTTAGGAGCTCCATGCAGTTTAGCTAGTTTTCCTTCTGCTTTTCTTCCCACTGCAACAATCTGTGAGATATGTTGGACCGAGAGATAATGGCTGACCAAAAATCACCTGGTGAGCTTCTGTGGCTGTGAATGGATTAGAACCTGAGTCCTGATGTCAATCTAGCACCTTAACCACCCCTCTTTTCTATTTTATGTTGGCATAAAATTAGTCAGGATGAAAAACAAAGAAAATCTGGAATGATCCATTGTTTCAATAGCTTGCATGTGGTCCAAAATAAACAGAGAAAACCTTTTTCGACAGGAAGAGGAAACAGAGTTCAGGCAAAAAAATAATCAACATTTGTTACATGTAAGAAGTTATTTAAGCTTCTGAACTTCCACTAAATTTTGGAAAAGCCCTCAAGCAACTTCCTTTCTCTAACCATCTATCAACATCTCCAGCTAATTGATGGATGATTGCATTAGGATTTGTTCAATATGTGTATATGCTGTATTGTTAATGCATCTCTTTGTTTATCATCTACGTATAAACAATTACTGCTGAATGCATATCATCTGAGGAATAAATGTAAAAATGTCTCCAGGGAAATATTAGGCTGCTAATTTTATCAATTATGTAAAAGATGCTACTCCTTTATTTTACTATGCTCGCATCTCAAGGCATTTATGTTTTGTTGGCAATGCATCATGCTTGCTGGAAACAATATGGCATATAAATAGATAACGATGCAGTAAAACAATGACCATGATTTAATTCTGCACCGCTGTGGCCATAGAAGAAAGAGTCATTGCTTTCGGTAATAAAGATATCAGGTCTTTTCCTAGCAGGGAATCCCAGCAAAACACACTACAGTAATCCCTCGTTTTTCGCTGGGGTTACGTTCCAAAAAGAACCCGTGATAGGCGAAATCCGTGAAGTAGTAACTTCAGCTTTGCGCATGCGCAGAGGGCAAAAGAACGCAGATGCCAACATCCAGGTGGGCGGGGGAAGCGGGTGGGGGAAGCCCCGCGCCGCGAACGCCACCAGGTTGTTGAGCTGTGCGAACCGGGAGGATTTCACCCCTGGCCTCACGTGTATTTCACTGCTCTTGGCAAGCTGTTTTACCAATCAGCCAATCAGAATGCAGAACACAATGCACGATGCAAATCCGTGAAGCAGCGAGACCGTGAAAGGTGAACCGTGATATAGCGAGGGATTACTGTATATAGATCACCAACATAAATGGAAATGAAATACATGAGTAATTTAAGGATTTATCAGATTTACTAGTTTATTTATATACAGTATGAATGGATTAAGGCAAAGTTCTATTTGCAAACTGAATTGGTATTTTCTAAAGGCATCATAATTTGTAAGTGATTACTACTATTAGATTTTAGTTTTAAAACCCTAAACATTATATTGTTTAGGATCTCAATAATAGATCCTGGGATGTTATTGTTGCTGTTGTTATTATTATTATTCATTGTACAGTCAGCCAAATGTTCAGAATGGTTTTGGCATTTTTGTCTACCAATCGAGTCCTTACCAAGGACCTAGGATAGGCAAATCTGGATAGTCAAGGTCTTTTTGAAGGGTTGTAGTATTATCAGTGATGTTGAATAGTTTAACATCATCTGCGAAGAGGACGCAGTTGCTTTGTATATTATCACAATTGTCATTTATGTAAAGAATGAAGAGAGTAGGTCCTAAAACGCTTCCTTGGGGAACACCACTGTTAACAGGTACAGGGTTTGATAGAGCTGATCCTATTTTGACCACTTGTTGTCTGTTTGACAGGAATGCAGTTATCCATTTGTGTAGGGGGCCAGAAATGCCATAAGATTTTAGTTTATGGAGTAGTTTGTCATGTACTACAGAGTCAAAGGCTTTACAAAAGTCTATGTAGATTGCATCTATTGCTTTGCCCTGGTCGAGTTTTGTAGTCCATGTTTTTACAATGTAGAAGTTGCATATTGCAGGATAACTTTTTTCTGAAACCAAATTGTTTGTGAGAGAGTAGGCTGTTTGTCTCTAAGTGGAGGGTAACAGATTGGTTGATGATTAATTCCATGACTCTGCAGGTGGCGCAACATAAGGAGATTGGTCTATAATTTTCAACTTGGTTGGGGTCTCCCTTTTTGAAGACAGGGATAACTGTGGCTAGTGACCATAGGTTGGGTAGGGTACTGGTTCTAAAAGATACGTCAAAAATAATGCTTAGAGGTTCTGATAGGACGGTGGAAAGTTTTTTTAAGAAGTAAGCACAAAGTCCATCTGGTCCTATGGATAGGGATGGTTTTAGGTTGTGTAGAGCCTTTCTAACATTGTCTTCTGTAAAGTCGGTTTGTATTAGATCATTGTAATTGTTTGTGGTTTGTTTGGGAAATATAGGACATGAGTTGTTGCTGTTTATGAAGCAAATAATGTGTTGAAGAGGTTGGCTTTGTCGGATTCATCATTACAGTCTTTATTGTTGGGGCCTTTAAGGGGTGGGATAGTTCTCGTCACTTTGAGTTTATTGTTTACGAACTTGTAGAATGCTCGGTTGGAATTTGTGTGCAGGAGGTTTTCCTCTTGATTGATATGATAATTTGTGCATTCGGTCTTTATTTGTTTGCATAAGTTTTTGTATCGGCTTTTGTAGTTGGCTATGTGGCCCGTTTTGTTTTTACGCCAGAGATTTTTTTTTTACTTGGAGCTTCCTTATTGTTGAGGGTAGTTTGTTCTTCCTGTTTTGGGGAATGATTAGTGGGACGTATAGTTTTATGACTCTTTGGACTTGATGTAAGAAAATGTTGTAGTTGTCTTCAGCAGTGTTGCAGTCCGTGAATAGGGTTTGCCAATCAAGAGAAGAGAGGTCAGTGTTTATGAGATCAAAGTTGGCTTTTTTGAAATTGTAACTGGGGATATTGTTGATTTTTGTAAGGGTGTATATTGAGATTGAAGTCAATCATACTGTGATCACTGTTGGAGAAGGGTTTTTTTGTTTGTAATCCATAAATTGAGTTTGGACTGTTACAGAAGATGAGATCAAGGCAGTTATTGAGTCTAGTGTTGTTGGATACTAGTTGATCCAGCCCCAGATTGGTTACAGCATTGTACAGGGTAGAGTGTATAGGTTCTGTGGAACATTCATTGAGGGACCATTTGATAAGAGGTAGATTTAGGTCGTCGAGAAAGATGAGAGGATGTGGGCTAGAGGCTGCCCACGTTAGGAGTGAAGTTAACTTATTTGCATGTTCAATGTCGTAGTCTGGGGCTCTGTAGAAATCGTAATGTGGTGTTTAAAGATAGCTCACAGATGGTGGTCTCGGGAAGAGCAAGATCGTGTGTTACCTGGATGTTTTTGAGATTTAAGGACTTTTTGTAAAAGATGGCAACACCGCCTCATCTACGGAGTTCACGATCAGATCGAAAAATAAGATAGTTCTTTCTACGATAATTGAGTCAGGGAGGGAAGAGTTTAGCCACGTTTCGCAGACAAATATGATGTCGAAATTGGTCGTATTTAATAGGAGGAAGAATTCAGGTATTTTATTTATTTTTGTTTATTTGATTATTGATGTTTGACAGTGTTACAAATTGAAGGATGGAAGCTGTTCCAAGTAAAGCTGTCTTCTGCAATTGATTGATGGTGAGTTTGTCAATGTCAATGGTATTCAACTGATGCTCCAATTGTTTTGGGATTGCACCCAAGGTACCTATTATTATTGGTACTACCCTTGCTTGTCTTTGCAACAGTCGTTCCATTTCTATTTGTATGTATTTTGTTATCTTCTCCAGGTCTTTCTCTTCTATTATGCTGTTTCCATGCACTGCCACATCCACTATCCAGACTTTTTTGTCTTTCTTATTGACAATTGTTAAGTCTGGGGTGTTATGTGGCAGATGCCTGTCTGTTTGACTTCTAAAGCCCCAGAGCAATTTAACTTCTTCATTTTCTATGACTTTCTCTATTTTGTGGTCCTACCAGTTCTTGCTTGCAGGCAAATGTTATTTCTTGCAGATCTTCCAATGCACCATTGTTGCTACTTTGTCATACCACTGCTTGTAATCAGTCTCTGTGTTCTTCTTGCAGTATCTTACCAGGTGGTCCACTGTTTCTTCAGCTTCTTTGCATAGGCGGCACTTACTGTCTGTTGCCGTCTTCTCAATTCTGGCTTTGTATGAATTTGTCCTTAAGGCTTGGTCTTGTGTAGCCAGAATTAGTCCCTCAGTCTTTTTCTTCAACTTTCCTGCTCTTAGCCATTGCCAGTTCTTGTTATTATCTGCTTTCCCTGCTTTTTTTTTAATGTACTGGCCATGTAGTGCTCTTTCTTCCCATGCCTCCATTCTGTTCTTCATTTGGTCTTTTTTGTAGGCCAGTTTGGTCTCTCCAGTAGTCAGTAAGCCTTCCTGGCATATTAAGTTCAGTGCATCTTCTTCATTGTCCTTCAGATATTCTTTCAAAGCCCTTTTTTTTTTCTTCAACCATCTGATGTATTTGCAACATTCCACACTCACCTATTTGCCTTGGTAGGTAAAGTCTGTCAATATCGCTGCGAGGATGAAAGGTATGATTCATTGTCATTATTTTTCTGGTCTTCCCATCCATTGCTTTTAGTTCTGCTTGAGTCCAGTCCACTATTTCTGCTGTGTATCTAATAACTGGAATTGCCCAGATGTTGATTGCCTTGATGCTATTTCCTCCATTATTTGGACTTTAAGATTTTCACTCTCTTGATGTATTCACCTCTAATAATTTTCTTGACTTCAGTGTGCTTGATGTTGTCAGCTTGAAGGTTACCCAGGTATTTGTAGTAATCACCTTCATCCAGATTCTTAATGTTATTTTCATGGGGTATCTTGATTCCTTCAGTTTTCACTATTTTTCCTTGTTTGATAGTGAGTGTGGCACACTTGTCCAATCCAAACTCCACTGCAATATCTTGGCTATATATACAAACAGTGTTGAGCAGCAATTCTATTTCAGATGGTGTTTTTCCCTACAGCTTCAGATCGTCCATGTAAAGGAGGTGGGATAGTCTGGCAGATGTTTTTGATGTTTGATAGCCATGGCTTGAGTTATTCAGTAGTGTTGATAGAGGAAACAGTGCAATAACAAATAGTTGTGGTGATAGTGAATCTCCTTGAAATATTACTCTCTTGATATTAACCTCTCCAAGTCTCTCACCATTGATCTGCAACTGTGTCTTCCATTGTGCCATCGATCTTTGCACAAAGTTTCTGATGTTTCTACTGACTCCTGTTATTTCTAGGCATTTGATTATCCAGTCATGTGGAAAAGAGTCGAATGCCTTTTTGTAGTCAATCCATGCTACATTCAGGTTGGTCTCCCTTCTCTTATAGTTTTCCAAAATTATTTTGTCAATTAGGAGTTGATCGTTTGTTCATCTGCTATTGGGGCACTTTTCTTTCTGCTCAGTTGAAAAGAGATTGCTTTCAACTAGATGTTGTTGGACTGCATCAGCTACCACACCAGTTAACAATTTGAAAGTTGTTGGTAAGCAAGTAATTGGCCTGTAGTTGCCTGATGCTGCCCTTTTGCTGGAACTTTCATTATCCAGTAGATTTTACCAGATGTTAGCCACTCTTCAATTTCACCTCCTTGTAGTATGTTGTTAAATTTCTTGGCAATGAGTGGGTATAGACCAGTTAGATGCTTCAACCAAAAACATGCACTTAATCTTCACCTTAATTATTGTTACTATTATTATTAATCATCACACAGTCAGCTGGATGTTCCGATTGGGTTTGGCATTTTTGTCTACTTATCGAGTCCTTACCAAGGATCTCGGCCAGACAGATCTAGATCAGGGGTGTCAAATTCAATTTCATTGAGGGCCGCATCACGGTTGTGGTTGACCACAGGGGGCTGGGTGGGCATGGCTTGTGTAAGGGGCACCTGTGGTGGCCTGGGTGGGCCTGAGGGGGATCCACTGTCTACAGTGGAGGAAGGCAAGACTACCCTTGTCCTCCAGAAGAGCCTTGCCATCCCTCTCAGGTCACACAGAGTACCCTCAGATGGCAGCACAGGCTATCCTGAGCTCTAGGCAGCAAAGGGCAAGCACCCAGCCCAGCCCTCGAGCTCCCACGGCACTGGGACTCCCCAGTACAGCCCAGCCCTGCTTCTCCAATGTGGTGCCCGGCTGCACTTACCTCCTCCTTGAGGCTGCTCCTGCTGTTCTCGGTCTCCTTGGCCAGATTGCTCATGGTGTGTGCGAGAGGGAAAAGTGGATGGGTCAGAGGGAGGCCCACTCCTTTTCCATGCAAGGAGACCTGGCTTTGTAACCAAATCATTCTCAGCAATAGGATGGGAGACCACCAGGAGAGGTCAGGAGGAGACAAGGGGATGGTGAAAGGACAGCAGGGCTGCTGATGGCCAAGTGCTAAAGTAGGACTTCCCTAAGACCCTCCCTCCCTCTCATTATAATCTTCCTTCCTTCCTTCCTTCCTTCCTTCCTTCCTTCCTTCCTTCCTTCCTTCCTTCCTTCCTTCCTTCCTTCCTTCCTCCTTCATTCTCCTTTCTTCTTCCATTCCCACTTTCCTTCTTTTTCCTTGCTTGCTCTCTTCCCTTCTTCCCTTCTTTTTCTTTTTCTTTCCTCTTTCCCTTTCTCCTTTCCTATCCTTCTTGTATGCTCAAATGCAAAAGGGGAAAGATTTCTCGATGCTTCCTAGCCCTGTGATCAAATGCCACTTTTCTTAGTAGCTTGTTTTGCTAGCATTCTGCCAGCGAAAACAGAGCTCGGGGTGGGGGTGCATGCAGCCCTCACAAGCTTGGTTTTCGGCTGTGACGTCCTCCTGCAGCCCTCTGCCAGCGAAAACAGAGCTCCGGGGGGGGGGGCTGCATGCAGCCCTCCTGAATTCCGTCTTCTCTGGGCAGAGGCACTGTGGGCTGGACCTTCACTGTTTCCAGGGAGGCCCTGCGGGCTAGATCTAAGTACCCCATGGGACAGATCCGGCCTGTGGGCCTTGAGTTTGATACCCCTGATCTAGATGTTTGACAGTGTTACAGATACTGTTACAGTGTCGCAGGATAGAAGCTGTTCCAAGTAAAGCCGCCTTATGCAATTGACTGATGGCAAATTTGTCAATGCCAATGTTGCTCAAGTGGTGCTCCAGTTGTTTTGGGATTGCACCTAAGGCTGCTCTTGTTGTTGTTATTACCATCTTCATAAAAATGAATATTTCAAAAGATTAAGGAGAATTTTTAAATAGTTTGCTTGATGCTGGAGAAGACTTCTGTATATTCCTTGGACCGCAAAGGTAACTAACAATCAAGTTCTGGAGTGCATGACACCAGATATATCACTGGAAGGCAAAATTGCTTTCTCCAGTGAATTCCCCTGCATGACATGACCAAAAGAAATGAGATGTAAAACTGCGTCTCAGTTATCTTGATCATGTTACGTAGGGGAATTCACTGGAGAAAAGCAATTATGATAGAAAAGTTAGCGGTAAAAGGAAATCAGACTGCCAAAGAAATGGACCCTGGACACCATCGAAACTGACATTAGCCAGAGTATAGAACAACTCAAAGAATTAGTGCAACATTGGAATATTATGGAGAGACCTGGCCCAAAAAATTATCTAGAATAGATAATAACATCATTATTCCATTTTGATTTTTTTTGTACTTGATGACAATAGTAATAAAGATTAAATAAAATGTGTCAAATCCCAATTGAATTTATGATTTTAAATAAATAAAATAAGGATAAACCTATTATGGAATGTTTAACATGTTTATTCCATAGGAAACAGATGTTGAAATACTATAGAGGAAGTTCTTCATTCGTTCTGCCAAATTAATTCTATTTACAGTTGCACTTAGCTGTTACTAATACACTTATGCTGTATCTGACTACTTTGACTTAATATTTAATTCAATATGTGTGTTTGTGTGTGGGGGGGGTTTCAAACAAACATTTACTAATGATATATATCATGGTACAGTTATGAAACAGGATATAGCAAGGGTAAAAAAAAAGGCATGTAGGAAGGTATGGTATGTGTAGCTCTTTTTTCTCACTCTCCTTTCACAGAAGTAAAAATAAAATCTATAACAGTCTTGACTCATAAATAAAAACCAAAATAAATAAATACTGGATTAATGGAAGCTATGCCCTGAAATTAAACCTGTAACTTAAATCCCTTGGCAAGCAAAAATTATATTGGCATTTAAATATATTAGGAAAATGTCAATTTGGTATCTACTTGTGCTTCACACAAGCCGCCCTTTTAAGTCTTATAAACCTTATACCAAACAATAGAATAAAATCGGACAGGGAAATTCCTATACTCAAACAGAATTGTTCTTGAACTAATACAAGAGTTCATGCCTGACCTACCAGAAATACATTTCTGCTAGAGACCACGAATAAACTGGCTTACATGGTGGGAATCAGAAATAAGTTTGCTTACCAAACTTTTGATCAAACCTCCAAGCTGGCACGTGGGTATGATGTTTCAAGTTGTTGGTTGCAGGGAGAGGCACTGTTACATAGATGGGTCCATTCACTGGAACTGGAGTCCCATCACTTCTGAGTAAATGAACGCTAACTGCAGTGACAGGAGTAAGATCATACCTAGTGTTATTTCCTGTAAAAAAATGAATAGGGTTACAAAATGCACAACATCTAATATTAAAGTAATCAAATACAGATATTAATTACTTAAATATTTGTAATAATTATTTCTCCATTATCAGAAGATGACAAATCTAGAACATGTTTTGTAACTTTGAATTGTATTATACAGTTCCAATCTCTGTATGTATATTCAGACAGATAGTTAATTTATTGTGTAGCAGAGGTATGGGGATCAGTAAAACTACTATGGAAAAGACCCATATTTAAATAAAACACACAAAACAAAACAGAAACACAA
Source organism: Diadophis punctatus similis (assembly GCA_023053685.1). NCBI lineage: Eukaryota > Metazoa > Chordata > Lepidosauria > Squamata > Dipsadidae > Diadophis > Diadophis punctatus. Next base: position 28,764,473 of record JALIGW010000007.1, on the reverse strand, counting down.
TTTTGTCATAGATTGATGTGAGGCAGAGATGAACCATGTCTGGCTCTACAGGACCCATTCTGTAGCCTCCAGAACTAAGTCACATCATACTGCTAGAATTATTTGACAAAAATGCCAATTGTTAGTAAAACTTTTATCCTGTGTTTTCAATAAAATAAGAAGCAAAGCGGCTGCATAAAGCCTCTGAAAGTTCAGTGTTTTCATTTCACTCCCAAAGCATTGGGCATGTCTACCTCAAGAATATTGTCTTATTCCCCACCACTCCAAGGTAGATGGTAATGGAGAAGGGGAAGAGGATACACTTACAAAGCATATATTAATATGGGATTTCCCCCCAAATTTCTTAACATAAATAACCCCTAGAATTAGGCATCACCATTCAGGACTATATAACCACCTTGGGCCAGTGGGCACATCTGGAATATTGAAAACATATTATGGGCAGCATTACAAAATAACTCCCGCTCTCATTTTGATCAGTCATGAAAAGTTCATGTTAATCCCCCCCTCCACCTTTCCCTCTCCTTTGGAGAGGATGGGAAGCAAAGTTGTTTCCAATAAAAGTACCACATTGCAGCATTTACTAATTTTATTTTTCAAGTCTTCCGGTATGCCATGTCTAGGTACCAGTAATATTAAAAATTAAAATACTACAGGCTGGTGCTTTGCTATGTATACTAACTTCCCATGTATTTGCTTTTAATTAAAAGGATTGATTTAAAAAAAAATAACTGAAAGATCAAATAGCCTGATGAGTTTCTAGAGAGGGGATTGGGAGGCACATGGCATTGAGAAGCTGCTTCAGAGCCTTGTTGTGAATAAGTAGGTTACATTTTTAAGTTGTAATCATCATCTTACCAATATTTTAAAGGAGGAGCGGAGAACACTTTCTGACCATCACAGATTGTGATTTATCCGATTCTAGCTTGACCATGTGACCAGCTTAACAGAAAGTAGCCCTATGTTCCCAGGGCAGTCAAAGCCAAGTTATGACTGGGGGTGGGGGGTGGGGGAGAGAGAAACTGAAGATAAAATAAAGACTGTGAAGTAAGGAATAGGCACAAACTTGCCAAGAAAATGCAATGTAATAAACTCTTGATTTCTGGTGTCCTATGTCTGTCTTGGTCTTCACAGAGAGAGCTGATTGGCATTTACATTTGTGGGTAAAAATTAGGAGGCTTGATCTCAAAGCATTAGCATACAAAATATTAAACTATTCCTTCCACAGTATTTATTTATGGAACTAACTTAATTCTATTTTTCCATGATTTTTATCATGTTAATACTCTCCTTTGCCAACAGAGAAAAAGAGATGTCTTTGATTATATAAAGATGGAATTCTAAGAATATTTAAGCCAAATTGTCTCATATAAATTAAAACAAATGCCAAGAATAAAGATTAAACATCTACCAGTTCCATTGCCATCATAGCCTTGCAAATAAGGAAAACTGTCCACTTCCCAGGGTGAACTAGCTGAAGTAAGAAATGCTGTGAGGTCACTATAGCTAGTATTCTCTGGTAGCCTCAGGGCTCTTCTTTGAAAATGGACTTTGGGTTGGATCCGTGCACCTAGCAACAGGCAAAAAAATAAAAATAAAAAATAGAAGCATAAAAAATGGTACTGCTCATGTAGACTTAGCGTAAACCAAATCATGACACTTTTATATATTTACTATCAATAGCAATGCTTTGAGATTTTTTTTCATACCTTATAATTCTATCAAGATTATCTGAGCTTTGAGCCTTCCCTTTCACTACCTTGTATCTCTTGGTCCTACTTATTATGGATACTTTTCAAGCATATATTGTTTTATTTAATGTTAGAGACAAAACTTAATTACTTAGTATTTTTTTCCAGGAGTTTAAAAGATGTTAGATACTATTTAAACAATAAAAGTTTCAATACAATTAAGTCCTGAACTCAGATAAGTGACAATGTAAATGGAAGTGGCAAGACAGAGTATAAAAATAAATTTGATATTCAGATCTGCCCTTTGTTAATTTCCTGTCTGTCCTTTCCCCTCTCATGAAAAGGGAATAATAGTCACCCAAGATCTCAATATTTAACCCACTTCCTTTACAGACTTCTCCAACATGAAGCTCTCTATAAACTTGGTCTCCGTAACCTATCTAGAGAACATCAGACTGGGGAAGGCTTATCAGGTCCTTAGGGGAATGCTATCAGGGCAAAGAACTAGCTGAAGCATCCCTTAAACTGGAAGAGTTTTTAAGTAGAATTCATAACAGTATATGAAAAAAAACCTATATGATCTGCCTCAAGTTTGAGCTTCTCTGAAAGCTTTTACCTGCGTCAAAGTCCTGCTACATTCCTCTGTCAACGAGAACATAACTCCAAAAAATGAGGAATATCTATATTGCTGTTTATTTGTAAAGTAAGTCCAGCAGTGACTACTGCTTCCATCTTATAGCATCCTTAGAGTTCTGATTGAGTCACAATTTAACTTTCTCAGAAGAGAATACCCACCACCTAAAAGCTTCAAGGCTAGAGACTTGACTTGATTTGACTAGAGAGATTTGATATAAGACATCAACTCAGCATATCGTACCAAAAATATATATATTGAAAATTTTTGTAAGGACTGCTAACTTATATGATTTATGCCAGCTTTCTCCGAAAAAGGTATGCAGGTCTCCAACCCCATCATTCATAGGTAGTGCCCTTCTGGTTAGGGATAATGGACAGTATAGTCTGACGTAAAGGAAATACATCAAGGTGGGGAAGACTGATTTTTTTCACCGAGCTTTCAATCATGTCTGTGTTTAAAACCACTATATGGCTTTGGAAGGATTCTAGTCTTGGCAAAATGACAGAGAGAGCCTCATGTAGTATTTATCAGTTTAGATCCCATTAGGCATCTGCTTACAAAACCACAAATTCATACCACCAACAAAACTCTTTACAAACACAGCAAGACCCCATCTGCAAACTTTTGCATAACATGCAAATGAAGATTTAGAACAGCTGTTTCTGTATTCCCAAGAGCTTCTTGTTCACTGTAGAGAGCAAACTTTTAAAAGAACCTTTCCTGATCAGAATTTAACTCCTTGTAGCAAATAAGTTGATGCTACTCAGGATTTTTCATTCAGTAAATATTGGTAAACCTTAATAACCACCAAGGCAACCAAGTTATTTTAAAATAATATGACATAGTATGAAATCCAAGTTTTAATACTTGCTCATAAGAAATGGTGTTCTCCTAAAGATTTGTGGTTGCTTGCACTGGAATTCTAACATAATTTCACTCCATATTAAAATTTCAATGTATATCATTGTAAATCGGAGGCTAGCATGTGCCCAAAGATCCCTTTCATTTAGTACAGAAATGAGCACATGTACCAGTAGTGGGTTCTAAATTCCGTCACTACCGGTTCGCGTGCATGCGATGCTTCTGCGCAGAAGCCTCCCGGGCGGGTGGGCGGAGCCTCCCACCGGCACCACTACTGGTTCACTGAACCAGGCCGAACCGGGAGCAACCCACCGCTGACATGTACCTTTGTTCTCTACATTCCTCTAGGATTTATATCAATTTTTCCATCAAATGGTGTTCAAGGTATAACAATAAAATACAAATGCAAAAAAGTTCAACAACAATAAAACACGAAGTAGAAAATAAAAACATGAGAATAAGACAGGTAGAATACAAAAATCTTCATCACCAAGTGAGATTTTGTACACAAAACTGATGCAGTCTAAGAGAAAAATACAAAATCTTTCAAAAACCTCATGATGATTTAGAGCGACCTGGGCATTTTATGGCCCTTGGGCCATATTTGGCCCTTTGGCTGTCACTCTGGCCCATGTGAGGTCAATTGGAAATTAGAAATCAAATATAAATAAATATACACCATGCACACAATACAGCTGCATTCCTTTTATTTTGAAGGCAACTATTTGTTTTTACATATACATGCATGGGTGCATCTTCACAGCAGCATTGCTTTGGCTCTTCCAGTACAGTCCACATTTTTCATGCAGCCTCTTGGGAAAATTAATTGCTCACCCCTCATTTAGAGGATTACATATTGCAACTTATCTCCTGACAACATTAAGCTATTTGCCATTTGTGAGACTATGCTGACAATCATTAACGCCTACCTCAAAATATGAATTATTTGCTACATGGGTTTTTTTTACAGTCAGGTCATAAAATTGTCCTGCAAAAATGTCAGCTTGAAAAGCAACCAATTGCTAATTTAAAACACAGTGATATCAACAGCATGTTGAAATAATTATAGCAACCTTGTGAAACAAAACGTGAGCACAAACAGTTACTAGCAAAACTAATGCATTTGGCAAATAGGAAGGAATTCCTCTCAAGCCCAGTTTCCAGTCCTAAATGGAAAGTAGCAATTTTGCAAATGAAGTTTTCTTAACTCTGCGGAGCCCAGGATTTGGCAGGAATATGTACCCACTGTTTCTATAATATACTGTAATTCCTGTTGGACCTCTGAAACCATTCTCTTCCATCAGAAATATGTCTAGACATTTTTCCATATGCACAATAAAAAACAAAATCAGCATAATGCAAAAAATGAAATTGCTTTAGATAATTTCTTGCCACCTTCAAATAAAACTAGGATTGTCAGCTACCATTAGTTTGGTATTGGAAAACCTAAATATAATTTTGGACCCATTGGCATAGGCAGTGATGCCAAGCTAGGACTGCATTACAAACTTAAACAGGTTCAATGGACATTGTTTAAAGCAATGCTTTGCTGATTGCGGAATTTTGGGAGATTATGTCCACGTATCTTAAAGTTAACAAGTTTGAAAACACTGTTTTAAAGTTTCCAAGCAATTGAGAGATATTCACAGATTAATTTGTACAATCACAAAAGAAAATGTGTATTGATGATGGTAGACTATTTAAAATGTATGGCAGCCTTCCCTACCATGGACCTTCCAAGCATATCTGGACTAAAACTCCAGTAGCCTTGCCCACGATACAAACAAGGAAAATTATAATCCAGCAAAGTATAGAAAGCAAATCTGAAGCATAGTGCTGTGGTGTGAGGAAGTATCAAGTCCATCTCAATAATATATGCTTTCCCCTTACACACACCTATTTTTCAGATTTCATTTTCAAGCAAATTTAATGCAGATATTCAGTAAATATGTTTAAATGATAACAGATTCTTCAGGAAGTAACAGTAGGAACTCCAGCAGATTTTCTGAACATGGTTTCTTTTAGTAATTACAATTATATGATCACTAATGTAAAGAAAGTGTAGAATATCAGATGACTACTTTTGGGCAGAGGTGAGGGGTGGAGCTGCCCCACATACCCTGTACCCGCTTACCTTAGGACAGCCACAGCCAGGCGTCCCATGCCCCGACAACTGTTGTGCTGTTGCCCGACTTCTGCGGTTGCTTGCGGCTGGATGCCACATGGCGTATCATGCTGGTGCCGCTGCTTGCGGCAGGAGGCCGCATTGTGCGCTGTGTTGCTGTGCACACAATTGCTGGCACTGGTGCAATGTGTCACATGGTGTTCAGCCGCAAGCAACGGTACCAGTGCAATGCAACACGTGGCATCTGGCCATGAGCAGCGGCACTGGCACAATGTGCCATGTGGCGTCCATTTGCAAGTGGCCACAGAAGAAGTCAAGTAGCAATGCGACAGGTGTTGGGGCTTGGGAAGCCTGGCTGCGGCGGTCCTAAGATAAGCGAATAAGGGGCATGTGGGGCACTTCCACTCCTCCATCCCCGCCCTAGCTTGATTTTTATGCATGTGCCTCATCTCATCTAGTACAACCAGATGGTGGGACGGAGTTGGCAGGGTGTTAACTAGGGCTTATTTTGGGGGGGGGTAGGGCTATATTTGGTGCGCACATAAAAATCAAGCTAGGGTTATTTTCAGGATAGGTCTTATTTTCAGGGAAACACTTTGTGGAAGAAATTGGCCAACCTAAATAGGAAACCCAGACTTTACTCAAATATTCATTTGAAAGTCTATACACATGTAATATAACTAAGAGTATATCTACCCATAATGATGTCAGACAGGGCTGTATTCTAACTCTAAAACTTTTTAACTTCTATGCCACTGATATTACAGGATTCCTATATGCTTCAGACACTGATATGCCAAAGACCCATGATAAATTTAGTAATATCCTTTCATATGCTGATAATACAGTTCTAAAGCCACACTCACAATTAAGCCTGACAAGACTTTTCTGAAAGCTATGCTCTTATTTTCATAAACATTAATAAGCCAAATCTAAAATGATGGTAATTAGTAAAAGTAGCATGAAATATACTATTTTTATGTGCAACATGTGAGCTCCTGTTATTTGCCCCAGCTCCTGCCCACCTAGCAGTTCGAAAGCATGCAAATGCGAGTTGATAAATAGATATCACTTTGGTGAGAAGTTAATAGATTTCATACGCCTTGGTATACAATCATGCTGGCCACACATGACCATGGAAGTGTCTTCGGACAACTCTGGCTACCTTGGCTAAGAAACGGAGATGAGCACCGTCCCCTACGGTCAGACATGACTGGACAAGGGAAACTTTATGTAAGCATGAAATATAACAGGCAGAATGGGATACCTATTGAACAAGTGAATTATTGTACTTATTTAGCAGTGGTTTTTTTTACCAACATAGGATCAGGGATAAATCAATTTAAGAGTTTGGCAAGGCAGAGGAAAGTACTGAAATATTATATAAAGTACTTAATTACAATTACTCAGGTACCTTGTACCCTATATTGAAAATATTCAGGGCAAAAGTAGTCTCAGTGCTACCTTTGGTGTGGAATTTATTTATTTATTTAAGAAAATTTATATGGCCACCCAACTCACTCTCTGGGCGTTTTACAAGAATAAAAACCCAATAAAAAAGCAATAATTCCCTTACTCTTCTCGGTGGTTTTCTGAAATCTGCATCATAACTGTTGGGCCTTACAAAAGCTATCTTACTTGATAGACTACTCAAAATATATTTAGCAGAATAGATAAATATGACTGAGTCCAATTCCTGGATTAGCTGCCTTATCAAAATTATTGTACAGCATGGGTTTTTCTCACAGTATTTACTCTCAATTCCTCCCAGGAAAGGAAAATTTTAAATAGAGAGTCCTGGACATCAATGCTGAAACTGACATGGAGTTACTGGAAACAAATAGAACTTTTGTTGGTTAGCTAAAAACAAAACTACTTTTCAATTTGAGAAATACCTGTCAAAGAGATGGACACAATTCTCATGAAGGGGCTATTTCTAGAATCAGATTGGAAATGCTGGATTCCATGGCCAAATATGGGCACTTCCACCATCTGCCATATTATAAGAGGACGTGTATATACGTCGCCCTAGCCCAGTGATGGCGAACCTATGGCACACTTGGCTTTCCTGAACCCCATGTATGGCGAAAAATGGTCCAACTGGCCTACCGGAAGTCTGGAAGCTTCAATGAGGCCTGTGCACATGCACGGGGGGGCAGCGCGGGGGATGGTGCGCATGCATGGGGGAAGGGCATTGCATTATGGATGTAGGCATGCGCACATGCGCTATCGCATGCGCACGCACCGTTTTGGCACCCGAGCCAAGAAAGGTTTGCCATCCCTTCCCTAGCCACTGAAGACATTGTTCATATTTCCTTTGATTAACTTTGTGCCCTTATTTGGCTTAGACAGTTAACATACCTACTTGAAAGAAAACTTCACTGGGATTTGAATCACTGAATCACCCATTTCCTCCTGGGTTCTGATCTATACATCATGAGCAGACTGCTAAGTTTATAGTTTAAAAAAAATTGAACTAAGAGCCCGTTACATCAAACAGATTGGGGCATCTTGGTGATGTGTTTATCTGAATGTAGATCCCATGTATTTATCACAAAGTATTATATTAGTGTATTTTATTTTATCTATTTTACTCTGAAATTAGATTTTTGGTTTATATTTTGATATGTTGGAAGACTGATTGTCTGTCCATGTCCGTCCATCCATCCATTGATAACCAGCCCACTAAAATTTTGCTTTCTAAAATACATGGACAAAGATTTTACCTCAAATTCTATTCTGCCATCAGTACAAATAGAACACCACTTGTTCTATTAACAATCTATTCAGAAATCAACAATAAGACATTTAAAAATAATCTCTATAGATGAGAAATATATGACTGTGACAGCCATTTAAAGCTGGATCTATATGGAATAAATTACCTTCATCTGAATGAGATAATTTAATTATCATTTACAAAAATAATTGTACTTTCAATGAATACTGTTATCTGTTTTAAGGCTGCAAGGAATGTTTTCCTCTAATCGCATAAGGTGTCAGCACCTAGCTGAGCTTGGATGATACTCAAAGCAGAATCAGCCCCAGTTAACATTTTCACAGGAGACCATGAGGAAATCCCAGGGTTATAGGATAGACTGGCAAGTTGAAAAGATCTCCACAAAGAAGATGCTTTTATTTTACTTTGACTTTATTTTACATGGTTTAATTGGTTTATGTTAATTCATTGGTTTTGTAATGACTCATTTGCATGTCACTAGCACTATCACTGCAATTATGTTGTATGTTTGATATGTTGATTTCATTGATTATGCGCCATCAAATTGAAGTTGATGTTTAGCAATCATACAGATAATCTTTCTCTGTTCCCAAATTGATACTACAATAATGCACTGATCACCACATAATTGAGTCCATCCACTTTCCTGCTGGGCCTTCTCCAAAGAGATCAGTCCTCATATAACGTGTCCAAAATATATCTTTAAGAATTCCTTAGGAGAATTCTAGATTGTTTGTTAATTATTTTGCTTGTTTCCTTGGTTATGTATATTTTCAGAGTCTTCTCCAACACCAAAGTTCAACAGCATTAATATTCTCTCTATGTATGTCCGTTTGTTTCTGTAAAGTGACACAGGGAATACCACTGCCTGCACCATTCTGAAATGTTGAGTAATATTTCCTTTTGTTATTCACCATTTCAACTTTTATGATCATTTTCCTGTTGATTGTTTTGTATAGTACCCAGAACTCTATCGATTTGGCAGTATACAAATTAAATGTATTTATGAACACAACACGCTGGAATCATTGCCAGGAAAACTTTGTGGACACGTCCATGGAGTCACCATGATTTGAGCTCAACTCTAAGGAGAGTTTATCATTTTTCTCCATTTTGTTACAGATATTATACTAACAAAACATTGTTAATGTCATTAATCTTACCTTGGATAAATGTAACATTATTTAAACCTGACTCTCGTATATAAGTGTCAACTCATGAGGCTTCCCTAACCTGCTCCCGAGTTGCCATAGGCAGGGGGATGGGAATCGAGCCTCACAGCTGTATCGAGGAATTTATACCTCAGTCAAAACAACGCACATCCTAGCCGGCCAAAGTCAAGGCCATCTCCACAGAAACCAGTAACGGCCAGAGGGAGTGACTTCTACGACTCGCAAAATTGCTTCATTGGGGAATGTGACTGATGACACACCTTCGTGGGAGGGGGAAACAGGATCAGAGGCAAGGCGCGAACTGAGTGCGGTCAGAGCTGGCTTCACTAGGTTCGTGCTGACATGACGCTCCTAATAAACAACTGGATTTTTCTTAAAAACTGGCCTGAGGCTCCTGCTTTTATTAGGGTATTGGTTGGAACCCTGACAACAAGCCAGCTCTGCAAAAACTAACCAAAATGACCGGGATTCCTGAGCCCTGGACTCTCCACCTGCTCCCCGATACTTGGGGTGCATGGAGAGTAACTCAGACCACCATGGCAGTGGGCGGGATCTCCGAAGAAAGCCTGCTCCTGGCAACCAGAAGGAAACAGAACCTGCCCCCAACCAGGAAACTCCAGGAGCCAGCAGCCCAAACGGAACTCAACTGCAACCATCTTTGACCATGGAAGCCAAGATACCTGGGATGCCTGCCTTAGCAACCGAAGAAGAAAAGGATGAGTATTGGTGGAAGAGAATCCCTAAAGCGGTCGAGGTTCGCACCCACCTCCCCTAGCTCCCGTCACCTGGGGCAACCCATAAGCAAGTTAGAAAGACTGAAGTGGATGAAGGAATGGGAAGAGGTCAGAAACCCAAAAACTCTACTGGGACCCCTTTACTGGGATTCCCTCTAAGGGAATCCTTAGAGCAATTGAAGGAGGAATTCAACTGAGCCACCCTTCGCGATGAGGGGTGGTCGTGACGACCAAAAGAAAGGAGAAAAGAGATGGGGGGGTGCAATCAATCCCCATGAATTGAGAAGCCCCATCCAACCCGCCAAGTTCCAATTAGCTAGCCCTAAGTTTAAACTGAGCCTAACCTCGGAGCAACCCCAGGATGCCCACACGCTCCCAACTGCCCCAAAATGGAGAGGCAGATGAGAACGCAGCCCCCCTTCTCCACCCGCCAGAAGGAAGCTGAGCCCAAGGCTGCCCCCAGTGCCCCCTGCACTACAGGCAAACTGCCAAGGCTGGGAGAACCCCCCCCCCTCCGTGGACTAGAATCGATGCAGATTGCCAAGCACACCAGGCTCAGGCAAATGGGGCCCAACAAGACGAGGGAGGGGCAGCATGGAATGAGCCACCTTGATCAGGGGGAAGTTCAATGGGGACCAAGACCAGCTGGCTCTGTTCCTTGACTCTGCTGGTGTCCACCTAGACTGTTATGGACACCTCTACCCATCGGACAGAGCCATGGTGAACACCATTGCCATGGGATTAGAGAGGGAAGCAAACAAATGGCTAGCAGCCCTCCATAGGAAGAGGGTCCCCCCAACTGCTGGACATTGACAATTTCCTGCAAGAACTAGAGGCCAGATTCGAAGACGTGGGGGAGGATCAATATGTGGAGGATGAATTTTGGAATGAGACAGGGTAACCTATTAAGGAACACATCCGTGACTTCAAAAGAGTCATGGGGAAGCTACCGTCCAGCCAGGGCAGCTACTAATCCATTTCTTCAGAGAAAGCCTGGATAAGCAAATTAGCCCAGTAACCGATTATCAGGACATTCCAAACCAACTCTCTGAATGGTTCCGAGTAGTCATAAAGGTGGACTGCGCATTGCGTGCCAATGACATGCAGAGGAAACCAGGCCCCAGAGAGATAGGGCAACTAGATTGGAGACCACCCTGCCAACGGGAGGCTGCAGCAACACAGCCGGCTCCAAGGCCAACCTGGAACTATGAGATTATGCATAGATTTTAGGGGGATAAACTGTGTGTGCGTGCACAACCTATACCCCCTCCCTCTCATGAAGGACATGACCTAGACAAGGGAAAGGTCTTTATTAAACTAGACCTCAGAGAAGCATATTACTGAGTCTGTATCAGGGAGGGAGATGAATGGAAAATGGCATTCAACTGCCCTCTAAGGAGATTCCAATTCAAAGTAATGCCTTTCGGGCTTCAGGGCCCCCCGGCACTGTTCATGCAGTTAATAAATGAGCACCTCTACAAGGGGGTCCTTGTCCACCTGAACGACATCCTCATCTTCACTGAGACCATGGAGGACCACGTGCCCCTAGTTCACCAGGTACTGAAAAAGCTCGTAGCGGCAAACTTATAATACGCCAAGTGTCAAAATGTGAATTTCATCGTGCTCGGCTAGACTACCTGGGCTACCGAGGGTCAAATGAGGGGATAGAGATGGATCCAGCCAAAGTACAAGCTATCCTAGAGTGGCGGCCCCCTCGCACCCGCAGGCAGCTACAAAGCTTTCTGGGATTCGCAAACTTTTACAGGAAATTAATCCCCTCCTTCGCAAAGATTGCCAAACCCATGACAGACCTCCTAAAGATAGGGAGTCTAGGGATGAAGCCCCCACCCGGGACAACCCCTACAGTGGAACCTAACCTACCAAAAGACATTCAAAACACTAAAAGAACTTTTCGCAAAAGAACCGGTACTGATACACTCCGACCCTGAACAACCCTTCGTCATCCAAGCAGATGCCAGCGACATGGCAGTAGGAGCAGTGCTACTCCAAAGAAATGGCCAGGGAAAACTACAACCTTGCGCCTACAGCTCTTGTAAATTCACTGACACGGAAAGACAATGGGCTGCATGGGGAAAAGAGGCTTTTGCGGTAAGATGGGCACTACTAACCTGGCACCACCTCTTGGAAGGAGGGAAGAAACAGTTTGAAGTCTGGACTGACCACAAGAATCTGGAGGCCCTTAGGACCCCGCGGAAACGGTCACTCAAGCAGGTCCGCTGGGCTCAATACTTCAACCAATTCAACTTCGTGCTAAAACACATCCCAGTGGGGAGGAATTTCCTAGTGGACGCCCTCTCCCAAATGCCCCATTACAAATGTGGGCGGGAGGAGGTAGTAGAGGCCACCATCCCCCTTAATCAAGCTGCAGCCAAAGTGTCCACCCGCCGAGGCCACAAGGCCAACCCATGATTTAACCGTGAAATTCAACACCGAACTGGGAGCAGACCCCTGGTTCCATGACAACCAACACGTCTTGACAAAAAGGGAGGACCTAGCATGGAAGAGGGCGAAACTCTATGTTCTTGAGTCCCTACGCACCGTAATCCTCCAGAGAAGCCATGATGTCAAATCGGCGGACCACTTTGGATTCCTAAAGACTTTACACTTGGGGAGGAGAAAATTCTGGTGGCCCAGCATGAAGAAAGACGTGGACAGTTATGTAAAAAGCTGCACTGTCTGTGCCACCTGAAAAAGAGACAAGGACCCCCCCCCCCGGACTGCTGCAACAGGTGGCAAAGACAACAAGGCTATGGGAGGAAATCGCAATGGACTTTATAGCGGAGTTGCCAAAGAGCAGGGGGAACACAGTGATCTGGACTGTAATTGACTTATTTTCCAAGCAGGCACACTTCATACCTTGCAGCGGATTACCCTCTGCCCACCAGGTAGCCAAACTCTTCCTGAGGCACATCTACCACCTGCATGGAGTACCACGCAGAATCATCTCGGACAGAGAGGTTCAGTTTACAGCTAAGTTCTGGAGGGAGTTCTGGAGCCTTTCATCCGAGCACCAACTGGGGGGGGGGCAGAGAGATTGAACATCATGGTAGAACAGTACCTGAGGGTTACGTGAACTACCAACAATCCAATTGGGTGGACCTTCTGCCATTCGCCGAGGTCGCGTACAATAATGCTGTTCACAGTAGCATGGGACTGACCCCGTTTAAGGTAGTAAGCGGTATGGACTTCGTCCCAATGCCGGAATACCCAAGGGAGCCCCTCAGTCTGTTTGACGGATTGGCTGTTGACGCTAAAAGCGGCATGGGAAAATGTCAAGAAACCACTAGCTAAGGCAGCACAGACCTAGTAGCATTTATATATATATATATATATATATATATATATATATATATATATATATATATATATATATATATATATATATATATACAATATATATATATATACACAATATATATATATATATATATATATATATATATATATACACAATATATATATATATATATATATATATATATATATATATATATATATATATATATATATATATATATATATATATATATATATATATATATATATATATATATATTCCCCCTTTATTTTCATTTATCAGCAAAAAATGTTACACACACACACACACATATATATATATATACACACACACAATTTTTTTAATTTTATTTCACATCTTTACATCACAAATATACAATTTCATTTTCTCAATAATAATACAATACTCTTATACATATTTTGTGTTTCATTAAACCATCGAGACTGCTTTTTTGCCATCCCTTACTCCCCTTTTTTATTTCCCACAACCCTGAAGATTATCAACCCGGTCACAGTGCAATTGAAATTGCCCCAACTGCTGGGGAAAATACACCCGGTATTCCACAGCAGCCTCTTAAAACCCGTGATCCTGATACCACTACCCCATGAGCCCCCAGACCCAGTGGTCATAAGGGGCCAAACCCATTAGAAATGCAACGCATCCGCGACTCTAGGTGGCACAGGGGGAAACTCCAATACTTAATCAAGTGGAAGGGATACCCTCAATGAGAGGCATCCTTGGTAAAGACCAGAAACATCCAAGCTGATTGCCTCATAGCTAAATTCTATGAAAGGAACCCGACAAAGCCTGGTGGGGGAATCACACCCCTAAAATTTATACCTGTACTCAAACTGTTTTTGCTTTGCATAGGTTGCCTTCAGGAAGTAAGGGAACATGAAGCTTCCCTAACCTGCTCCCGAGTTGCCATAGGCAGGGGGATGGGGAATCGAGCCTCACAGCTGCATCGAGGAATTTGCACCTCAGTCAAAACAACGCACATTCTAGCCGGCCAAAATCAAGGCCATCTCCACAGAAACCATTAACGGCCAGAGGGAGTGATTTCTACGACCTGAGAAATTGCTTTCTTGGGGAATGTGACTGATGACACACCTTCATGGGAGGGGGAAACAGGGTCAGAGGCAAGGCGCGAACTGAGTGCGGTCAGAGCTGGCTTCACTAGGTCCGTGCCGACATGGCGCTCCTAATAAACTGGATTTTTCTTGAAAACTGGCTTGAGACTCCTGCTTTTATTACAGCATTGGTCGTAACCTTTACAATAAGTCCTTCACATGGCTGAACAATCAGTTATCATTAATTAATTAATTAATTAATTAATTAATTATTATTATTAATAATAATTAATTAATTAAACATATTTTCATTGGGCAGATATTTCATAATACTTTGCAACCATAGGTAAGTTATTAGGTAGAATTTGACATACTTTAATTAAGCTAGATGTGTATACGTTACTGTTTTCTTGTGTATATTTTTTATTTTTATTTTTTAAAAATACAATAAAATTATATATGTGATTATAAATTATATATATTATAAATTATATATATGTAACACACATATATATAAAAAGGTCCTCCATAGATTAGGGAGAAGGAGAACCAGCTGGCTTCACTGGTGTTTCACATTGGGGAACTGCAACGCTCCTGTAATTAGAAAGCCCTTGATTGTACCAGGATCAAATAAGGCCAATCCCCACCACAAATCTTCTCCCTTTAAGACTTCTCCAGGAACTGCACAAAGAAGGTGAATTAGCTAACATGTTCAGGTTCTCCATCATATAATAGAAGGAAATTAAAAGCCATAAAACTGAGCTATAAGATGCATCATAATACTTCCTTCTTTGCTGGACAACATAATGAAACATCTCTATGCAACCATACCTTGAAATCCTGAGACTATCTGGACAACATCTTCATACACCATCAGAGTAGCTGACCGCTCAGGAAGAAGGCCAAGGCTCAGGGAAGAAAACACTGTATTTAAAAAAAAAAGGTTAATTGCAGTATTCCAGTGGGATGGGGGAGCAACTAATTAAATATTTATTAACACAAATATCCTTTCTAGACAGTATGTATGTATGTATGTATGTATGTATGTATGTGTATGTGTATATGTATGTATGTATGTGTATGTGTATATGTATGTATGTGTGTGTGTATATATATATATATATATACACACACATATACATATATATACATATTTTTCGGAGTATAAGACACACCTTTTTACCCTCAAAAAGAGGGTGAAAACTTGGGTGCGTCTTATACACCAAATGTAGCCCCACCCAGTCAGCCACCCCACCTTTTGGCCTCTGTCTTCCAGCAATTTACCTCTTTGCAGCAAACAGGGCAAAGCACAAGAAGAGAACAAGAAGAGATGATCTGCCTCCCGACCTACAGCTGACTGAGGCTTACAAGCCACGTGGTAAAATGAAACTGAAACTACGGTGGCTGTGATGAGACATATTGCTGGGAGATTAAACTGCTGGCAATATTAGACCGCTGAAATTGCAAGAAAGCAAGCTAGAGCTGCTGTGGCTCAGAGATAGAGCTCTTGCCTCACAATCAGGAGGTTGTGAGTTCTATCCTAGGTATAGGCAGATTATGTTAATATGTTATTTTGTTAAATGTTTGTAGAGTGTTCAAATTATTAGACTTATTTTTTAAAGACTGCTTTATTATTGTTCTAGACAACTTAACAAAATGAAGAAGCTTTTTAAAATAAATGCTTGCTCTGAAGAGGCCCAGTGCTATTGTATCTTCTTTTAAATAGCAGAGAATACTTCTAGAAAGCCACATCAATTTTAAAGATCTGTAAAAGTATAATCTGAAATGTCCTGTTTAGTATTAAGTATTAGTATTAAGTATTAGTATTAAAATAAGCCAGCTGAGAAACCCTAACTTAGTCATGTTTGGAGTAGATGTATTTAAATAATTAGGAGGAGTTAGTGTGATTACATTTAAGAAAACTTTCTGGGATTAATATACTGCCATAATGTACATTTCTCCAATTCTTTGTCATTTCTATGGGTCAGGCACACATGCACAGAAATACACAACAAACAGTGTATATCATCTGTGCTGTTTGCTGTTTGCTGTTTGGCAAATTGCTGGGAGGCAGAGGCCTTTTTTCCTTGTTTTCCTCCCCCAAAACTAAGGTGCATCTTATACTGCGGTGCGTCTTATACTCCGAAAAATACGGTACATATATACATATATATACACATATACATATACATATATTCATCAGATGATAATATATACCAAATAATATATACTGTTGTTTAGACAAGTTGTTGTAAAGACATTTAGAGGCAAATGTTAAGCTTAAAGTGGCAAAAGTGGAGAAATTCATAGAGAGACTAATGAGTATTTCAGAAAAGTTATACCACATGTGAACTTTTTTTTTCTCAATCATCATTGTAGGATATATAATCTTAGTGACAAACATACAAAACCCTGGTGTGAAATATTTGAAGATAAAAACTCTCTAACCACATGGGCAGCATCTGTTTGCAACTGTTGATGGAACTGGCATGATGTGATCGATGTTCATAAAGTTTATTCGGCTTATTTTTTAATTATGCTGTAGTTTTGATGTTTATAACTTTCCTTCTGGTAGATGAGTTCGTTTAATAAATATACAAATTCCTTAAGTAGCTGGCCTATTCTAAATATAACATAGCTGCTTTAAGGAGTTTCAGATAGTCTGTGTGGGCATTCATGTGTGCTGTAAAGCATTTTTTTTTGCCTTCTAATCCACAGTGATGTATAGCTCTCATCAATGCTATTTAAAATGAACCTGCAATGTCATGATTTTTTCAGAGGAAGGATATTTGTAAATTTGCAAATCTTCTAAGCAAAGGTAGGAAGAAAACCTAGTGACATTTGAAATAGCAAACAAAGATGTTTAATTTCAGCAACTTATAGAAATAGATTTTTCTCCTAAGATACACATTTAATTTTCAAAAATGCTATGAAACAATAACAAATTTATGCTGCCAAAACTTAGAGGCTTTGCTCCATGTTTTATGAAGGGGAGACTAAGAAGAGTCCAAGATGATCTTCGGACGATCATGCACCTGGAGAAGAGAGGATCTTGACGACCACAAATCTTGGAAAGGAACGATTGGAAGGCTGAGTCTCTTACCACCTTTTTCCTTTAGCTGTTCATTTTTCCTAAGAACGCATGAACTTTTGCAATGTTTTTAGCTTTACAACGAGCTGATTGCTGACCTATTTTATAACCCCTTGCTGGACTTTTACAACTTTTTTTCTGTTCTTTTACTGTTTATTTTACTGTAAACTTCTTTTACTGTTTATTATTAAACTTCAAACCACTTTCATTTCATTGTAATGAAGTTCATGATGAAAATGTATTTTCTGATACAGAAAGTCACCCAAATGGACTTACATAGGATTAGATTACAAATTTTCTTCTTTCTAGCTCTTAAAAAGAAAGAGTTCTGATATTTATTTCTTAACTTTTGATGGGAAAATTCCCCTTTTTAAAAACATTTTTGATTCTGGGGAAAAACTCTATCTCAATCTTTCTTTGCGGACACTGGGTGATGATTTATCTGCTTCTCTTGTTCTTGGAAAGAACAATGTATTTCTAAAAATATTCTCAAATAGAGATAAAATTTTCTGCGAAGCATTTGAAAAAAGAATGCTCTCTCTTTTTTATTTGAAAATATAAACATATTTCATATTATATTTGAAAATATAAACAAAAATTTGATGGGACAACAATGACTTTCAGCCAAACTCAGGATGATCCAAAAACAGAAAGTA
Organism: Diadophis punctatus similis; assembly: GCA_023053685.1. NCBI lineage: Eukaryota > Metazoa > Chordata > Lepidosauria > Squamata > Dipsadidae > Diadophis > Diadophis punctatus. The sequence continues at coordinate 28,746,377 of JALIGW010000007.1, read as the reverse complement.
CAGTTGGATTTGATTTGCAACTTGATGAATTGGAATCTGATCTGTTCCTGCCACATGTGAAGAAGTAATTGCTCTGAAAATTATAGATCTGCCAGAAAAGATGAAAAAGAACATGAATACAAGAAATTCTGACATAATGGAATAGATGAAGGATGGACTGGACTCTCTTGACAAGATGAATGCTGTGTTTTTCAACAATAGATGCTGCAGAGCTATTTACAACAGAGATTTATGAACTTTGGAAATAAGATGCCATTTTAGAAAAGTTTCCAACTAAAATCCTAAGAAAAGGTTTTATTACTGTGTTTCCCTGAAAATAAGACCTTGTCTTATATTTTTTTGAACCCTGAAATAAGTGCTTGGCCTTATTGCCATACACTAAAAAACCCGATTAGGCTTATTATCAGGGGATGTCTTATTTTGGGGGAAACAAATGCATGCACAGAGGGAAAAATAACCTGAATGGCGGCGTTCAGCCGGGCCGGGAAAGCGAGCGGGAGAAGCTCCGCGCCGCGACCGCCGCCAGTTCAATCGGCTATACGCCGAAGGACTGGCCCGGGCGAACCGGGAGGATTTCACCCCTGGAAACAGGGTATTGAGAGCTAAACAAAGGTATTTGATCCTGAACAGATCAGAGATAATGCTTGGGGTGATTTATAGTAGTTAAGAAACCATTGTAGAGTTTCTATGAGTAAATTACAAAAACTGAGGGCTTTGACTTTTAACTTTGCTGTTGCTTAACTTATTAACTTTTTTCTTCACATATAATGTGAAAAAGAAAATACACCCTCTTTGCGTTCTATGGCTTTATGGATCAGGCTATAGTAAAAACCATACGGCCATAGCAGTGCTTAAAAGTAGGCAAATACAACTTCAGATGAACAATAACACGTGACATATCATAATACCCATGATGGCAAACCTATGGCACGCGTGCCAGAGATGGCACACAGAGTCCTCTCTGCTGGCACGCTTGCCGTCGCCCCAGGTCAGATCTCCGTGGTGTTTCTTTTGTGAGCTTCTGTTTCCCTGCAAACGGCGAAAGAAAAAGATCTTACCTCTTACCTCTTGCCATGCTGCCAGTGTTGGGATGCCCTGTCTCTGCTGCGCATGCACGCATGTCTGCGCATGCACGCATGTCTGCGCATGCGCACGTTCACAGTTTCAGTTTGGGCATGCTCGCGCACGCATTTTGAGCACTCAGTGTCTAAAAGGTTCGCCATCACTGTCATATACCATGTCATATTCATTTTACAAAAGGAAAGCCAAAATGGAGAAGCCATTTGTGAAAAATTAAGTACATTGTTGTGGAGAAATTTTGGCCCATTTTTCTTTATAATATTGCTTCAGTTCATTGAGGTTTCACAGGCATTTATTTGTGCACAACTCTCTTGAGGTCTTGCCACAGCATCTCAATCAGGCAGAGGTCTGGACTTTGCCTGGGCCATTCCATCACCTTGATTCTTTTATTTTTCAGTTATTCAGTTCTAGATTTGGTGGTGTGCTCGGGATCATTATCCTGTTGCATGACCCAATATTGGCCAAGCTTTAGCTGCTCGACAGATGGCCTCACATTTGACTTTGTATACAGAGGAATTCATGGTTGACTCAATGACTGCAAGATGCCCATGTCCCGTGGCTAGAAAATAAGTCCAAATCATTGTAATGCTCATCACCCCTACACTATTGTGGCTTGATGGTTGGTCTGAGATGTTTGTGCTGATATGCTGTGTTTGGTTTAACCGAACACGGCACTGTGCATTATGGCCAAACATCTCAATTGTCCAAAGGACAGTATTTCAGAAGTCTTGTGATTTGATCAGATGCAACTCTGCAAACTTAAGCCTTGCTGCCATGTTCTTTTTAGAGAAGATGTTTCTCCTGGCCACCTTTCCAAACAAACCATATTTGTTCAATCTTTTTCTAATTCTAGAATATAACATTCTAATTCAGGCCTGAAGAGTCTGAGATGCAACTCGTGGATTTTTGCAATTTCTCTGAGCATTGCATGGTCTGACCCTCAAGTAAATTTCTGGGACATCCATTCCTGGGAAGATTGGCAACTGCATTGAATGTTTGCCATTTCTGAATAATCTTCTTCAATGCAGAATAATGGACTTTAAATTATTTGGAAATGGCCTTAAAACCTTTCCCAGACTGATGGGCAGCAACAATTGCTTCTCTAAGATCACTGCTGATGTCTTTATCCTTTGGTATTGTATTAACACATACCTCTATGCTGGAGGCCAGCAAACTCCTAAAATTTCTGTTTTTATAGAGGTAATCACACTTGCTGATGATCAATTGATAAAGGATATTTGATTAGCTTCTTCATACATATGGAAGCAGTAAGGATGTACTTAGTTTTTTGCACATGGCTTCCCCATTTTGGCTTTCTTTTTCTAAAATAAATGATGATATAGTGTAAAATGTCATGAGCTGCTGTTCATCTGAGATTGTATTTATCTACTTTTAACAACTATTAAGGACTGGATGATTTTTACTATGTTCTGATACATAAAATAACTCAAGGAGGATATACACATGACTGTACAATATATGACAGGTCAACTGGGTTGTAAATACATGTAGAAGTTTATTAATTTTGGACCTGCTTTGCAAAGGGGGAAACTATTATTGCTGCAATATATTTGTCATTGTTCAAATATATTTTGTTTTGTTTTTTGTCCTTTTAACTCACATTTTTAATGTTCTTGTCTAGTTTTGTTTTGTCTTTATTAATTTTTTCCTTTGGATTTTAGTCTTTTGTATAAAATAAACATTTTGAGAAGAATTAATAACAAATTTAACTGTAAATCAGATTTTTCTCTTAATTTCAGCTGTTTCATTATGATAATTTTTTTTCTTACATACAATCTCAACCTATTATGTAAGCATTACATAATCACAAAATGGCTTAATGAAGAAAAAAATTGAAATCAATGCTAAGAACTTGGATTGGAGAATATATACTTTTCTAATTGTGAACCAAATAGAATCAACAACATGTGGCTCTCCAGATGTTAAATTGGAATACTGCATCCAGTTACATACACTTGGAATACTGCATCCAGTTTTGGTCTCCACGATGTAAAAAAGATGTGGAGACTCTAGAAAGAGTGCAGAGAAGAGCAACAAAGATGATTAGGGGACTGCAGGCTAAAACATATAAAGAACGGTTGCTGGAACTGGCCATGGGTAGTTTAATTAAAAGAAGGACTAGGGGGGGGTCACATGATAGCAATGTTTTGATATCTCAAGGGTTGCCACAAAGAAGAGGGAGTCAAGCTATTCTCCAAAGCACCTGACGGCAGGACAAGAAGCACTGGATGAAAACTAATTAAGGAGAGAAGAAATCTAGAACTAAGGAGAAATTTCTTGACAGTTAGAACAATTAATCAGTGGAACAACTTGCCTCCAGAAGTTGTGAATGCCCCAACATTGGAAGTTTTAAAGGAGAGATTGGATAACCATCTGAAATGGTATAGGGTTTCCTGCCTAAGCAGGGGATTGGACTAGAACAGTGATTCCCAACCTGTGGTACGTGTACCACTAGTGGTACGCGAGGGCCTTCCAGGTGGTATGCGAACACTTTCGGGGTCATGAACGATTTTTAGTTAGTTATTTTTTACTTCACAAAAATGTTTACTGCCTAACACAAGATAATCTGGCAACGATTTGCAACTGTTGCCACACGCCACCCACCTGGTCCCAGCGGCCTGAGAATCCAGTTGCTGGATGCGCGGGGCCAAAAAAGGAACGGTACAATTATGGAAATAAAGTGAATTTAGTTTCTCTGGAACCAGGTGGTACGCGGCGACTGTACGGGACCTCCAAGTGGTACTCGATCACAAAAAGGTTGGGAACCACTGGACTAGAAGATCTCCAAGGTCCTTTCCAACACTTCTATTCTATTCTATTCTATTCTATTCTATTCTATTCTATTCTATTCTATTCTATTCTATTCTATTCTATTCTTATTCTTATCTGTTCTATTCTATTCATTCCCAGTCCTTAAACATATAACAACATATTCTGCTGTTCAGTATCATACATTTACTTTCTTATTACTGCTGTTGATATTTATATATTACTCAGATTTTAACAATGACAGAGTTTTTAAAATAATAGTATATACGGTATATTCATTTACATAAAACTAATTAATTAAACTAATTAACAAATAAAACTGATTAATGACCAAATGAAATTATGTAACTAACTATGTAATTTACCTAACTTTAGGTAAAAATCTACCTTACAAATTTAGTCCAATTTAATTCAGTGATGCTGGTAAAATCCTATTGTACTTTATTTTTTCTTTTATTTTGCCTTTTTCATTTTGCCTAGTTTAATTTTCTATTTTTCATTCTCAAAAATATGTAATAAAATATAATATAATAACAGAAACAACAATCCTAATAATGATCATAAGAACAAGATAGGCAGGATTGTTTCCTAGTGATCTGAGAATAATAGGCAAATATGCACAATAGGTACTTTTTTTTCATTTTGTTGCTATTTTAACTCCCTCGCTTGGCCATTTAACAGAGACAGAGGGGACAAAATAATAGTTCCTTCCCATTGAGAGTGCTGGCAACATGCCTAATAAACTTGATGGAGAATGCTCAGAAACTGTTTCTTTGAAAAACAAACACTTATTTCAAATGCCATCTTTCCCGAAAGTGCAGTTTTGGATTTCAGTGATAGTTAAATTTGCCCACCCCCCGCTCTCAAATATTAATAGCAAATCCTTTACTTAAGAAAGTCCTAAACAGGAATTAACCTATTTGCAAAAATAAATATTCTCCACCCTTCGTCTGTTAATGTGTCCTTGACTCATACCGATTCCTTCTGCCAATTTTTAATTAGAAGCTGGAGAAACAACATCATCCAATTATTCACCATTTCTTAAGTACAACAATAGGCAGAATTACTGCAAAAGGTTTGTTCCATGCTTGTAGACCCAAAGTTTACCCCAATGTTTTTCAATCATCCCTAAAATGTTTGGACTTCAACTCCCAACATTCCCCAGTGGAATAAGACCGGAGTGAAGGGGATGGGTAAAGATACATTGAGAAGTCGAATGGCACCACCTTGTGTAAATTACTCCTCTATTCTTTATCCTCTAAAACATATTGCTTTACTCAGGACTCGTCAGGAAAAGGGACTCTTTACATGTTCGAAGATACTCCTTGACATGTTCACATTAGCAAAAGTGTTCAATTATAACATGATGAAACCATGATTCTATAAAAATCATCGAATCATAATTATAACAAGTTTTATATCTGTCCCTCCCTCTGCCTCTTCCCCTCATTTTTTTTAGAAGTAAAATCTTACCTCAGAACAAAAATAAAGATCTCTTACCAGGCAATCTTACAGGTTTCCATGGCGCAGAGTTTGGCACATAAGCTTGTTTAGTTGCAGTAACAATTAGCTGACTGTCCAGCTTATACTGAAACTTGATGAAGGCAGTGCCATCTGCTCCAGTGTTTCCTGAAGCAATTGGAACCTGGTTGGTAAAAATCTCGATAAAGGCTTCCGTGACTGGCTGATGTGTGCTGGCATCACTGACATGAACCTTCAGAGTCACTTCTGCAACAAAAACAGAGTGTTAATTAGCACCTTTCACCTTGGTAATATGACAGAAACAAAGCAAAAGTGGAAAGGAGAAGAACAAAGGTTTTATCTTGATTCCTGAAACTTTCCTGTATTAGAATTGTTCCTTGCCAGTGATGGAGCAATAAGTAGTGTTGTCTGAAAGTTGTGGCCAAAAAATTCATGCCGGTGGCCACAGTGGGGCAACACATCTTAAAAAATGAAACAGAGCTTCAGTCATACCACTGTGACCTCCAGCTTGAATTTTTTGACCACCTCTTATGGACATCCCTGTGCCTTCATGACAAATAGATTCCCAAGAAGAATTTATTATATCGGTTAAGTATAATTAAGAACAATAGTAAGAAGGAAGCAACTATTGGTGGTTTGGGGAGAATGAGAGATTAGGGCGGGCTGTTGGGGGATATTTGGGAGGGGGAAAGGTCACATGACAGCATCTTTCTCCTTATAGTACTGCTTCCATCTGGCAGAGATAATCAGCCCACCATACCAAAACAGCATCCAAGCAGCTCAGAAAGAGTAAGCTAGGCTATCATCCTTAAATCAGAATATCAAACACACATATGGGACAGGACAGAATGACTAGATCTGATATATGTGGATGCTCTTTAACCAATTTGGCTATTGCCTCTGTATGTAAAATAGTGATAAGATTATGCAGTGGTCAAAGACAATCCAGACAAGCTGTTTCACATACTTGCTTGAAAGAAACAAGAACCGCATGACTGCAACTCAATCCCACACATCTCATTCCATACCAAAACAAAGAGAGTGATTCAGAAACTGGAAACTTAGGAAAAGATTAAGACTAAAATGATTTGAAGAGAGGGAAGGAGGAAGAAACACGAGCAAGAGAGCTACAAGTGTATACAGGGTCAGGTAAAGTTCCAAAGGCCAGAACATACTATAAAGACAAGTGAGAAAATATCATTTTTCTGGAATTAACAAAGTCCTATGACTCCAAATCACTGAGGCAGATGTGAGGATTGTGCACCTTATATTAAGGCTTCAGAACCACATCCATCTGTCATAAAGGAGAGCAGCAGAAGTTGAGAGAATCTATCTGTCATGAAGGAGATCAGTGGACATTAAGAGAGCCAGGTTAAGCTAATGGTTAAGCAGGAAATCATGTGTTCAAGTCCCGCCTTAGCCATGAAAGCCAGCTGGGTGATCTTAAGCCAACCACTCTCTCTCAACCCAAGTCACCTCACAGTGCTGTTCTTGTAGAGAAAAGTGTGTTGGATATGTTCACTGCCTTAAGTTATTTGTAAAAATAATAAATGAGGGATACAAATAAATAAACAAAACTTCAAAGACAAGATATCTACAGGACTAAATTCCAATGCCAAACCAACAATATCCTTCTCAACTTTCCAGGTCCTGTGTGAATGCAAGACTTGAGATTACAAGTCACATACTAAATAGAGCAGCAAAATACATACTATAACCAGTGGTGGGATTCCAATTTTTAACAACCGGTTCTGTGGGTGTGGCTTATTTGGGGCATGGCTAGCTGGTCATGTGACCGGGTGGGCGTGGCTACATGCATAAAGACTACTCAGAGGGCTGAAAAAAGTGAATCATGACCAATCCTCGCACTTACGACCGATCATCGCACTTACGACCGTCCTCATATTTATGCCCATTGCAGCATTCTTTTTTTATTCAAAAAGTTTTATTAGTACAAAGTACAAACATTTTTCTCTTTTCTCCCCCCTTCCCCCCAAGCCCCTCCCCACCCCCCTTCCCCTCCCCCCCTCTCACCCACCCACCCCCCTGACTTCCCAGAAAAAGCACAGGGTATAGTATTCAATAAACATAAAATTAACATATACTAACAGATTATTAATTTCAAAATTTCTCTAATTCTTTAACTCCTTGTTACTCAAAACCTTTTAAACATAATCTAAAAATTAGGCATATATCATTAATAAACTAACATTCCAATATATCAAATTATTAATTTCACAATTATTCTAGATCTTTATTCCGTATAACTCAAAACCTTTTAAGAGTAGTCAAAAAAAATTTTTTTTAACATGTATCATCTCTAGTCCATTACACTATATATCTTTCATTTAAATAATCTTTAAAATATAATAATAAAAAGAGAAAAGAAAAAAAAATTCTGCCATCTCGGCCAGATGCACAACCATCAACGTCAATTCCTCGATAATAGATGAATCTTCCTTCTTCCAGCACTATACCTCCAATATTCTGGCATTTAAAATCAACTTAATTACTATTACAATACAGTCCATAGTTGTTCCCAACAAAAAAACAAAAAAAACCCTGTGTTATAAACTTGATCTTTTCTATAAAATATTTTGAATAGCCCACCATATTTTTATCCAAAAAGCATTAATTTGCTTTTCTTTTTTTAACATAACCATCGTATACAAAAATACATAACATCTTCACATCACCAACATTTAAATTATAGATTTAGTCTTTTCCCATATTTCCATCCTTATAATTTCTCCACTATTTTAACCCCATTTTCATACAATCCTTAAACTCAATTTCTAAATTTAATTCCATTAACACATTATACAACCTTTCTATATGCATTTAACTGTTATCTTCTTTTTGTATTGTCAAATTGTCATCTTACTGAAAAATACCAATTTTTGATCTTCTCTCCATCTGGCCTACGACTAGCCATACTGAAACCAAATTCTAGTTGTTCCTTCTTCTCACTTGACCTTTAGATCTAACTCTTCCACCCACTTGTAGTTTAGTAATTTCTTGAGTTGTCAACTTGAATTGTTGTTGTCTTGATTCTTCCTTACATATAGCCGCTGCTCTGGTCTGACTCTGATCCTTTATCTCTTCTTGTATATCAAATACATCCAAATTGTGAACATTACTCTGGTTCTGTAAATCACCTTGACTCATCAAAACTCCTCCCATTTGAACTACTGTCGACGACTCTTCTCTCTCTCCTTCGATTACTTCCTTCATTCTTCTTCCTTCTGGTATTTTGGATATCTCGGCCTTTAACACTTTTACATAAAAATCTCTTGCTTTCCATATCGTATTGAGCCGATATCTCTTTCCCAGATGTATCACTGCTATACCAGCTGGAGCTTCCCATCTGTACTTTATTTGCTGTTTTTTCAATTCATCCACCAGAAAGGCATAATCCTTTCTGGCTCTCAACATTTTGGGAGGAATTTCTTTCATTGTCATCACCTCCTGTCCATCTACCTGAAGCTTATTCTTAAAAGTCACCTGTAAGATTTCATTACATAATGTCCTTGTAGTAAAATATATTACAATATCTCTTGGTAGATGTTTCTGTTTGGCCACCCAAGATTTGGCCTGATATATCTTGTCAATCTGCATACCCAATTCCTCTTTTGTCGCCTCTAACGTTTGCACAAATGCCTCCAACATCATTTCTTTTAGGTTTTCTCGTTTGTTCTCCTTTACACCTCTTACTCTTAAAGCAAACTCCATATTTCTATATTGAATCATTAATACCTCAGCTTCATACTTTTCAATTTTATTTTGAGTCTCTCCTATGTCGTCTTCCAAAGTTATCACAGATTGTTTAATTTCTTCCACCTCCTCTTCCAAAATTTCCATATTTTCTACCAGTCCTTTAAATACCAATAACATATCTTCCCTTAATTGCTGGTTCCGAGTTACAATCTCCTCTGAAACAGCGTGTATTTTTTCATTAATTTCATTAATTTTTAGATTAAACTCCATAAGAAGTTCATCCTTCATGGCTTTTAAGGCTTCTTGTAACTTTCCAAACGTTAACGTCAAAGGGTGTTGAATAAACAATAGGTTGCATTCTTGAAATATGAGCAGAAGGACTATCAAATCCTTTGTTAAAAACAGTCTTTCCAAATTTTGAGGCCATTTAAAATTTAAAATTAGACTTTTTATTTTACTCCAAAGTCAGAAAGAAAAGAGAAAGTTCATCAAAATCAGGCGTTTTCATGCAGAGGGCTGCTAGCGAAATGAAACTTTCCTTTTAACTTTCACTTTTCATGCCCTTTGAAACTTCAATTGCCATTTTGTTGCTCGTTAACTCAATTAGTTTGTCACTTCTGAAATGAGAATCAACATTGGAGTTAATTTTAAATACTTGCCATCCGAGTCTCCTGGCTTTTTCTGTCTGCTGTAAATCTAGATGTTAAAAATCACATGTTGAAAGCAGAATTGGTCGTGGCTTCTTGCTCCGCTCAAGCGGAGACGTCCCAGGTCCCGGAGCAAATGACAGGCTGCTAGGGAGCCCTCACCCTTCGCGCCCCAGATTTTCTCCTGGGGCACTTGGGGGCCTCTACCCTTGCCCATCTGCTCTCATCTCTCCCCTATGCCCAGGGAGAAGATTTTCAAGCTGCCAGACAGCTGTTCTGGCGGCTTAATGGAACCCGAGAATAGGCGCTCGACGAGGAGCGTCTTCAAAGCTCGTGGAGCCAACCGGAAGTCCTACCCCCCATTGCAGCATTCTTAACAACCGTGTCACTCATTTCACAACTGCGGTACTTCTCTTCGCCACAGTGACAAGATAGGGTGCAAAACGTAAAATGTGAGGACAGTCGTAAGTGCAAGGACCGATCAAAAATAACTTTTTCAGCCAAGTAGTCCCTATGTGCAACCAGCGTGGCCAGGTGGTCATGTGACTACCCAGTGAGGCCAACTCGATGTCACTCACGTCGAGGGGTGATTCTCTTCGCCTGACCTCTTGCAACCGTGGGGATTCTGCAACGGTCGTAAGTGTGAAAAATGGTCATAAGTCACTTTTTTCAGTGCCATTGTAACTTTGAATGATCACTAAATGAACTGCTGTAAGTCAAGGATTACCTATACAAAAATACAAAAAGCTTCTTAGCTTGCAAAAAGCTGCCCTAAATACCAATCATTAGATTAGAAATACCTGCAAGCTGGAGTTACAAATCAGGCAGGGTGCCAAAGCACCTTGAGGAATTAAAATAGTTAAAATGCAAAGATAACTATCAGCAGCCAACTCTTGCTCATAAAGTGAAACCCTTTAGCAGAGAGGTCATTTAAGCTCTCCAGAAAGAGCACTTAGTAGAAGCAATCCTTAGATCCATTTGCACCACTTAAAGATACCAGTTGGTCTCACCCACCTCATAAGATAACCTAAGGAAATCATCCAGATTTAAGGAAAGATCACATGCCCCCCAGAAAGGCAGTAAAAAAATCAGTGCCAAGCTTGCATCCTGCCTCTTGGAAGTTCACCCCAAAAGGACAGTGCCAAGAACCACTAAAGCAGTGAAGGAAGACCCCCTCCCCAGATAGAAAAAGCACTTGAGATAAGCCTAACTAGAATGAAGCGAAGGAGCAAACACAGTAGCTGTTGCTTGTTAAACCAATTACCAGAAAAAATAGACACAGGAACTAGCCAGATTTCTGAAGCTGCTTCTTTTCAGGAACAGAGATTAACATTTTTTCTTCCAAACAAAGCTGAATAGGGAAAATTATCCCATCAATAAACACAGGATTAAACATCACCAAGCACAGAATTAAACTTCACCAAAAACCAGTTTTAGACCAAAAGTCAGAAAGGATATGTAAACTCATGTTTGAATGTCAATCTTTCTAGTTAGCCAAGAAGCCTTGCTGAATGTCACTCATCTTGGTTCCTTGTCATTAAAAGCTTCTTTCTGGCAGCTCTGTGCTGGAAGAACTCCAACAGGGGAGTATTTCCCCCAACAGCAGTGTAAAAAGCTTAAAACAACCCTTCCCCTCTAAGAAAGTCAAGCAAAGAAAAAAAAGAGTATCAGCAAAGAAAAAGAAAAACCCCTCCGGAGACAGTAAGTCTAGGCGTACTGGCAAGAAGGGTTAACGGACAGGCAGTTTCTGTAAGCAGGGCAATAAAGACTAGGCCAGTGATGGCGAACCTATGGCACGCGTGCCACAGGTGGCACGCGGAACCGTATCTGCCGGCACGCGAGCCTTTGCCCTAGCTCAGTTCCAGTGCGCATCTGCACACCGGCCAGCTGATTTTTGGCTGGCGTAGAGGCTCTGGGAGAGCATTTTAGATTTCCAGAGGGCCTCCGGGGGGTGTTTTCGTCCTCCCCAGGCTCCAGGGAAGCCTCTGGAGACTAGGGAGGGTGAAAAGCGGGCCTACTGGGCCCACCGGAAGTCGGGAAACAGGCCGTTTCTGGCCTCCAGAGGGCCTCTGCGGGGGCAGGGGAGGCCATTTTCGCCATCCCCAGGCATTGAATTATGGGTGTGGGCACTCGCACGTGCATGATAGCGTGCGCGCGCACGCACTTTCGGCACCCGAGGGAAAAAAGGTTCGCCATCACTGGACTAGGCTATAGCAGGGGTCGCCAACCTTAAACACTCAAAGAGCCATTTTGACCCATTTCCCAGAGAAAACAAAACACTGGGAGCCACAAAATCTGGGTGGGCGTGGCCAACTGTCACTTACTCCCACTGAATCACATGACCCCCCCCCAGCCACACCTACCCAGGTTTTGTGGCTCTCTATGTTTTCTTTTCTATGGGAAACTGGTATCTCTCTTTTCCCTCTCTCTTTCTCTCCATCTCTTTCTCCCTCTCCCATCTCTTTCTCTCTCCCCATCTCTCTCTCTCTCCCTTCCTCCCCCCTCATCTCTTTCTCTCCTTCTCCCATCTCTTTCTCATTGCTCTTTCTCTCTCCCTCCCTCATCTCTCTCTTTCTCCCTTCCTCCCCCCTCATATCTCTTTCTCTCTCCTTCTCCCATCTCTCTTTCTCATTGCTCTTTCTCTCTCCCTCCCTCATCTCTCTCTTTCTCTCATCTCTCTCCCCTTCTCCCTCTCTCTGCTGAGAAATGATTGCCACCCCCAGCAGAGGCTTCCCTTCGGGTGACCCTCCTCCCCCTCTCACGACTCCCTGGCTGTCTGTGGTGGGGCCAGGAGAGTGCGGGCAGGTGGGGAGACCCTCCTCAAGCGAGCGCCAAAGCACAGCAAAGGTGTGTGCAGAGGACGGGTGGCCGGTCGCTTAAGGAGGGTCTTTGGATGCAGCTTCTCTCCAGCCCTCTGGCCAATGCCTTGCTGTGTTCCGTCCCTGCCACAGCTCTTCGGCCGAGCGGAGAGGATATAAGCTCCAGCCTAAAGTGGCAGGAAGCGAAGGCTGTCTTACATGCAAATGTGGCATGAAGGCAGGTACAGGGCCACTTCTCTTCTGCCCTAAGGATCCGGCCATCGCCTTGCCGTGCCCCCCCCCCCCCGCATGAGAGGAGAAGGAGGGGGAGGAGAGTCACTGGAGCCTTAGTGCAGGAGCGAAGGCAGCCTTTGCTTCCTGCTGCTTCGGGCCGGAGCTTAAGCCCTCCCCACTCCGCCAAAGAGCTGCAGGGGGTGGGGGGTGGACACGGCAAGGCAATGGCCAGATCCTTAGGGCAGGAAAGAAGCTGCATCCAAAGACCCTCCTTAAGCGAGTGCCTGCCTGCCCTCCGTGCGCGCCTTTGCTGCGCTTTGGTGCTCGCTTGAGGAGGGTCTCCCCATGCGCATGCACTCTCCTGGCCACCTGCCACAGCCAGTCGGGGAGTCACGAGAGGGGGATGAGGGTAGCCTAAAGGGAAGCTCCGCCGGGGGTGGCGATCATTCCTCAATCAGTGCCAGAGAATCAGCCCCGGCTGCTTCTCCATTCCCGCTGTCACCCTTACCTTCTCAGGCCAGGTGAGGGAGGGGAAGGCGAGGGACAGGGCTAGCCAGTGATGGGACAGGGAGCCACAGGAGAGGGACCAAAGAGCCGCATGTGGCTCCAGAACCGCAAGTTGATGACCCCTGGGGTATAGAAACAACACCAGAATGTAATTCCTAACCCTAACCCTGTAAAGTGGAAAAAAACAAAAGGATATTTCTTCTAACAACTGGTTCTCCGAACTGCTTAGAAAGTTAACAACCAGTTCTAGAGAACCTGTTAGAACCGGTAGAATCCCACCTCTGACTACAACCATAAGTGGGACCCATAAGTTCACTTGAGGGGTTTTTAAAATTAATACTTCAGCAGTTCTTCCAGTTTTTAAAAGAAAAGATCACTTTCTTTCTTGTGAAGAAAGCAACTTTTTAAAAAGCAGCTGTAAAATTCAGCATTGACTAAAGAAAAATGCCTCCAGTTTGTATTTTTACTATAGGTAGTCCTTATTATTGATCCTGATCAACTGTAATTGATCCAGAAATTACAGTCTTAAGTCATGCCTGTTGTTAATCACGTGATCACGTGTGATTTTACAACCTTTTGTGCAGTAGTCTTTAAGAGAACATAGCAGTGTTAAGTAAATGTTGGTTATTAAGGAAACCCATTTTAGCTAATGGCCTTTTTTTGCTGGAAGCTGAAAGTAAATGACTCTTTCCAGCAAAATAAATAAATAAAAAATAAATGTAAGTTGCAGTCACATAACTATGAGAGTCTGCAAATGGTAGTAAATGTGGATTGTTTGCCAAGTACCCAAATGTGATCATGTGACTGGGGAGAGCAGTCTTTGTAACTTTGACTGGTCATAAGTCCAGGACAACCTGTATTTGTATTTGAAACATTTTATAAAAGGTAAAGATGAACAGATAAAAGGGATGGGGGAGGGAAAAACCCAGAAAATAGAGACAGAACGTAACTACCAAAAGAAAAATATCAGAATAAAATCAAAGGGGTTCTGCTCACTTAAATTTTCTACAGAAGCGATTTCCCTTGCTGCCTCTAATGAACAAAGACATTTTCACTCACTCGGGATTCCATCCTATCTGTCTTTTGGAGCTTTGCCTGATCTTGTCTACACTTGTGGCTCTCTTGCTCATCTCTCTCTCTCCACCCTCCAAGCTGTCAGATTGGGATGAGGTTAACAGTACCAACTACAGATAATGGAAGGTGGTAAATGTGTGTCTTATTTAAAATTCCCATATCTTCAGAAACTATCTTTTATCCAACCTCATATTTTTCAGCACATTATGGAGAGCATTAGTCATTTCAGAACTCACCATATGAAAATGTACTAGCTGTGGTGTCCAAATTTTTCAACCTCCTACACATACTTCATTCTCATTCTCCAATAATACCACCATAGTAACCATCCAGTTGTCTTGGTAAAAAAAATATCAGTAGTTTTTATGTAGGGGGGGGGGGTCAATCTATATCAGTGGTTCCCAAACTTTTTCAGTCCACCTCCCCCTTGGTGCTATAAACTCATCCTCAGTGCCCTCCATCCTCACAACCTTCAGGTCGGCGTGGCTTGGTGGTTAGGTGACTGGGTGGACGTGGCCAACTTGTAAAATGTGGTGAAACTCACTTAACAACGCTCTTGCTTAGCAACCAAAATTTTGGGCCCAATTGTGGTCAAAAGTCTTTATTTTTCTTTATTTCTTTCTTCTTTCTTTTCTCCCTTCCCCCTTCATTCTTTTTCTTTCTTTCTGTCTTCCTTCCTTCCTACCATCTTTCTTTCTCTTTCTTTCTTTTTCTTTCTTCCTGTCTTCCTTCCTACCATCTTTTTCTTTCTTTCTGTCTTCCTTTCTTCCTACCATCTTTCTTTTTCTTTGTCTTTCTTCCTTTCTTCCTCCCTCCCTTTTTTCTTTTTCTTTCTTTCTTCTTCCTTCCTTCCATCTTTCTTTTTCTTTCTTTCTGTCTTCCTTCCTACCATCTTTCTCTTTTCCTTTTCTTCCTCCCTCCCTTTCTTTCCTTCCTTCCTTCCTACCATCTTTCTTTCTTTTCCTTTCTTTGTCTTCCTTCCTACCATCTTTCTTTCTTTGTCTTCCTTCTTTTCTTCCTCCCTCCCTCCCTCCCTCCCTCCCTCCCTCTCCTTCCTTCCTTCCTATTAGAATTCCTTCCTATTATTCCTTCCTTTCTGCAGTAGAAAGCAACCTCCCCCAAGGCAAATATCTTGTGACAGCAGCTATGAGATGCTCCTAAAATTCCAAATTACTCACCAACTCCCAAGACATAGAGTTCCAATTCCTGACATAGAGTTTATAGCTTATAAAACAGTTCCATGTGTGCAGGTCAGTGGTGGGTTCCTACCGGTGCAGTCCACTCTATCACACTGGTGACATCATCAAGAGGTTACTGATCCAGTGCGGTCGTTTGCCGGTCCCTAGGAGCTGCCATATTTTTCAGAATTTCTGGGCTTTTTTTTCTTCCTGCGCATGCGCGGAAGCAAAATCTCACGAGGGGATGTGTGTGCGCGCAAGATTCCAGTGTTTAAGGTTGCAGACCCCTGTCCTAAACTGAAGAATTCTACCATATTTCAGAGAGAAGAAATATTAGATAAGTATATAAGAAACATAAGAGAGGTAAGAGACTTACTTATATTCTACATTCTAAAACTGCACTGCAAGTAGTAGAATGAATATTTATTTTGTTTAAAACAGCAAATAAATTAAACTCTTAGATCTAAGACTGGATAGGTTGTACACCATACATGTTTATTTTCTTCAAGTCAACTTTCATTTTAAAAGAACCAATGTAGGAAAAAATTCTTCTAAATTCAAGTGTTTTGTTTGTATTAAGGCAGAAAATTATGTAACTTGACATAAGAGGAAGGAAAAATGAGAAAGACGAGAAAGCATTTTGATTATAATGATTCACTCATAGATCCACTCCTTGTTATTATTTTATGATGAAGAAGCATAATAATTAAATGTTCAGCCTTCCCAGCTTCATGCCATCCAGATTCACAGGGATCATAACATCAAATTTCTTCAGAAATATGGAGGACATCAGATATTCCAGAAGACTGAAATATCTCTGTCTTCCAAACTGTTCCAAAAGCAGCTAGTAAAAGATATTCTAATGGAATCTGTCATAACCTATCCACGTAATTATTTTTTCCATCCCTTAGTACCACAACCCTCTTTTGGGTGGTCTCGCATTACACCTGATTAGTGTTATTTCTTTGCTTTTGTTAAGATACGCAAAATGGTAGCGAGGCAAGTAAGTCCTGCTCTAAAAAACCTATAAAAATACTCTTATATTAAAAACAATCATCTCTAATTGCAGGATTGAAGTGTAAGTATTTGCACAAAAGAACTGCAAAGATGGATGTAGATTTTTCTAGAGAAATACACACTGTACATCTAACACAGTCCTGTTGCATAGAAACCAAGTGAGAATATTGTAATTACTGAATTGTAGAGGCATTTACGTTCTCTATATTTCTAAAACAGATTCTATGGGTGCAAGTCATCTAAATTTAAATCAGACCTATATAAACACAAATTGCCCCTCCCCCCAAAAGTATCTGAACAAAAAGCTAAAAGGCCAACCTCTACTTAATCTATTCCTAAAATTTTATTATCTCTATCAGAAGTTGAGGGACATCAGTAGTGGTAAATGTGTATCCTGTGGAGTCTTGCAATAATTTAGGGGAGAAATACAGTTTGAGATGCAAAGTAGAGAGATTAACTTTATCAGGGAAGTTCATCCATTTGGTATAACACACACACACACATACACACACACACACACACACACACACACACACACACACACACACACACACACATCCTTGGTGTGTTATGTAATGTATGTATATCAGTAGCAGACTGCCTAGTGTAACATTGTCCCAGAACTTTTGGAGAAATATGGTGCATCTGCAAAATGCTTTCAAATTAACTGAGCTTTTTTTGAACAGTGCGTGGTACAAATAACGCACAATACTGCAGATTTCTGACAAGAGGAAATAACCCTGAGATTTGCTGCATTTAGTGGTTACCCAAACTGTACATGAGCTTAACATTTTTATTCTTTCTTCTTGAGCATCTTAGCAAATTACACTGCATTTGTTTTTACAACTTAGCAGCGAAACCACAATCACTAAGTTTGGTCAAACGTATTCAGACAATTATAGCTCCTATTTTCTATTGCTAAATTTATTCTAACACACACACACAAAAGAAAAAAAACTGCCAGAGGTTATCATTTGAGGAAAGCTGCATTCAGAAGACATAGAAATCTAAAACAACAAAATCAGTGTCATGCACTTAGAGGGGATTTCTTTTAAAGGGGTGAAAATTAATTTTTGCAATTTTTTTCAGTGAGGGGGTTCTACAAATATGTGTTTTTACACCAAGAATTCAAATCTGCTGTTATTTTTGCAATTGCACAACATTTAACTTGGTATGGTACATCCACATCTGATCATATATCCCACAAAAGTGTCTAGTAACCCAAATACTGTTAACTTTATCTTCTCAAAATTACACCTTGTGCTACAAAAATTAAAGTTTTTTTTCTGCATGAATCTTATCTAGCTAAGCAAAAAATGCAGTTATAAAGTAACATCAGAAAGGAATTACCTGGGTTACAAAATGTTTAAGCAAGTATCATCAAGTCTTCTATTGATTCATTCTTCAACATTAGTCGCCGACTTGCTTCTTGGCCTCTGATACAACCCTCACGTTTCTCATATGTATACACTCTGATTGCAGCCTCTGAGACCTTATTCACACATCTCTTCATTGACTGGGCATGGCAGGGCCACTGTGGTACTTGTATTGGCTTGTCAATGAATTTCTTTATTTCCGCTGTAGTCAGTTTGCACGTCAAAGGTGGCTCATATATACCTTCAGATCAGTCAATCAGCTCCAGCAGAGTGAATGCTCTGGCATTGATTAAAGGCATTTTTCTTGCACATACAGAAAAATGTCCCAGCATCTCTCAAGTCAATGCACACCAGTTCTCCTCTCTTGAATGTTATCTGAATACAAGAGTATCTGGATTATCATTTCACTGAAAGCGTACCATGCTAAGCACTGAATGGTTGGCAAAACAGCATCTACTACAGCCTTCCTTTCTAGTCTGACTTGCTGCAGCTGGAAAAACACATGATGCTGGCCTTCAATCCAGGAATGTTTTACTTTGATTTTGAACCAGCAAGAATAGTACACGCTAACGATGTATTCCATTATCATTTTTAAGTTTTGGAGAGTTTTGCCTTGCCGTGGCCTTTTAAAAGCCATGTTTTGTAACCCATATTTGACAAAGCCTATTGGCAGTTGTCAATCAGTGTGAATGGCTTACGGGACCAATTTCCAGAAGAGCCAAATCTGTGAAAGTTTTCCTTTGCCTGTGTGATCCTATCCATACACTTGATCAGTAGAGAGATTCTTTACAATAGATCAACTTCCGGTGCATATTTGTACCCAGTGCATAGCACCACCGTAACAGCCTGTATTAACATTTGTAGAATCTCCTCCAATGGCCTTCAAGTTTTTGTCAATGCCTTTCTTATTCATGAAATACACCAGATTATCTGCAATCACTTGACCAGGGTTTCCTGTTTTTGAGCCTTTTTCTGGAGTGAAATGATAAAGATATCTTTCACCCAGTCACTACACACAGAATAATGTTCTTCTTTGATGATATTGGGGAATTGCTGGTCTGAATTGTTTGCTTTCAGCATAACTTTAGTTGCATTTTTACGGCCGTTGAAGAAGATGCATTCTATTTCACCCTTCTTACAGAGCTCATCAAATTCTTGATCTAGAGACTTCATAATTTTTTCCTGGGCTCTCTTGACTTCATTGTAGTCAACTACAAGTCTCTTGTCTTCTTTGGTGATCAAGCCAGTATCTATGAAGGCGGGTGTTATAATGGCAACAGTAGCACGTAGATCACGTAGATTTTCTTTTGAAGTAGAGGGCACGTGTTTGGTCTAAGGCCTCTTCATAACTTCCATCACATTCCTCTTCAGCTTCATCATTCGTTTGTCTTTCATTTTCATCATAAGTGATAATTACTTCATTTTGCAGTATCAAAATGTCTGGAATACTTCTTTGCTTATATTTAGTGAGACTTTGTCCCTCACTGCCTTGGTGTTTTTACCTTTTGCCTAGTCGTTTCTGCTCGGGCACATCTGGCAAACAAATCTGGTTCAATCCAAAAGAATCAATCTTGTCTCTCTGACCTTTAATGAAAGCAAGTTCCTTCAATGGTATCTTTGTCTCCTTAGGGCAGGTACAGTTAATGTGACTGTACTTAATGTGACTTAACTTTTGCAAGGTAATCAAATTCGGCACACAGAACAATTTGACTCTTGAAGTAGAGGATGTCAAACAGTTTGTCAAGTTTCACAGTGAAAGTCTCTTTGACATTTAGCTTTTCTCTACCAACAGATATGTTTTCTCTTGGATCTTGTTCAAGATTGTCACTTGTGAATTTACAACAGGGGTCACAAAAAAACTGTTCGCTTGTTCCCACTTTTCAAACATGTTTGGATATATGTCTCTTGCAAGACTGGCTGCTGGATAGTTTCTAGCATCATCACTATTTTGTTCTCTTAACAGTAGGCCATATCTGACAATGTCTTGCAGTGTTGTAGTTCAAACGGCAACAAATCTCTGCCACTCCCAATTAGGTTGCTCATATGAATGAATGTTCCCAGTCTTGTTCTTTTTTAAAAAGCCATTTTAAAAAGATTAGTTATTACACTCACAGGAAATGAGGGCAGCAGTATTAACACTCTCAGACAAAATTAAGTTTAACAAAAAAGAGAAAGACAGCTGAATCTGTGAAATTAAATGAAACGATCAAAATGTTAAAAAGTTATATTTATGTAGTTATTTATGAAGCACATCTAAATTATCGGGGTAACACGACAACAATGTTCCAATATCTCAGGGATTGCCACAAAGAAGAGGGGGTCAATTTATTCTCCAAAGCACCTGAGGGCAGTACAAGAAGCAATGGATGGAAACTAATCAAGGAGAGAAGCAACCTAGAACTAAGGAGAAATTTCCTGACAGTTAGAACAATTAATTAGTGGAACAACTCCAGAAGTTGTGAACACTGGAAGTTTTTAAGAAGAGATTGGACAACCATTTGTCTGAAATGGTATAGGGTTTCCTGCCTAAGCATGGGGTTCGATTTAAAGACCCCCAAGGTCCCTTCCAACTCTGTTATTCTATTTCTATTTCTATTAAATTAACCAAAATATCTTTACTATCCCCAAGGCATGTCACAACTTTTGAGCACTCCTAATGTTGGGAAATGGAAAGTTAAAAAATTTGACAAAAAAAATGTTAGAGTTACCATATTTATGTAGTTACTTACCAAGCACATCTAAATTATATTAAAGTAACCAAAATATTTTTACAACCCACAAGTCATGTCACAACTTTTGAGCACCCTTAATGTTTGGAAATTGAAAGTTGAAAAATTTGACATGCCATAATACTAAGACTAATATGTTTGATTTCACAATGTATACTGTATATAAAGGTGCCAGAACTTGTACCATTCCATTGGGTTAGTGAATTTATTAGTGGATTTATTATAAATTATTATGTATTATTTAGTAGAAGAATGTGTACAGAGTTTTTGACTTAACAATAATTCATTTAGTGATCTTACAAAGTTACAATGGCACTAAACAAAATGACTTATGACTGGTCCTCACACTTATGGCAATCATAGCATTCCCATGGTCATATGATCAAAATTGGGATGCTTGGCAATTACAAAGACCATTGTTTTATACCACCTGTGTTAATTAGCTATTCAGTGATAGGAGTTCTGTATGACAAGCCAAGTAATGATTTGTTTATGGTCAATATTTAAAGTAATTCTTTGCACATCCCTCTTTTCACTAAACCTCCCTTCTATGGCAGACCATAGGAGGGGGGAGGGGGGCTAATGATGGAATATATGCCCCTTAGCTATTGCAATATTGTGATGCAAGTATGCAAGGGCAGAGTTTACTTAATGACATCACAACACATTAGGCATCTTAATGTCATATGGATACTATAGGATAAAGCAGACTATGAAATCAATGCTACATGTCTAAAATTACTTTTATTAAAACAATGATGGTCACAGAATGCTGAAATCTGAAAGTGCTACTTTCTCCCTCATTTTTATTTACATGTGAAATATGAAATTAACTTTTAATGACTGTAATATATTGAATTGTATGTTTCCAACATGCTGCATGAGTTCAAATTGGGCCAAAAGTGTTTTGCTGCTGATCTGCATTTGTACTCAGTGTCCAATGCGTCTTGCTGCAGTGTCCAACAATAATTAGCCACCTTTGTTGGATTCCAGTTTTTCCATTGTGACAATGAAACCTTTCACCATATTCGTCACTGACCACACCTAGATTTCTTGGAAAGAAGTTCAATACATTATAGTTATTAAAAGTTAATTTCATTTTTCTCAAGATTTCTACGTGATACAGCCATTGTAAAATTATGTTTGTGTTCAATTTGAAGGAGTATATCATACTCACAAGTTTTTCAGGAAGCAAAACATTAAAAAAAGTATCTGGCACTTTAGCCACCTCTCAGTAAATAAATCTATCTGAATTTAGAATCAGTGCTATTTAGAATCAGCAATGGCTCAATTGCCAAAATAGTTCTTCCTAGTTTCACCACAGGAAGAAGGGAATATAGAGAGTTTAGCCCAGTGTATAATTTTTGAAAAAATAGGAATGTAAAAACTGCTAAACATTCTTTTAGTTTTTTATTGAGTTCAGCAAACTGTGAAACACTTCTACAGTTTTACTACCCTATGTAGAGAAATATACCAGATGAAAAAATTTTATTTTATTAAAATCACAGAAAATGTTATAATTTAATATTATAATGTCTCTGTATATAAACAATATAAATTCATGTATAATAAATGAGCAAAAGATGCATTCAATACTATATATTGACATACTATATGCTAATGTAATGGTAATGTTCACTTCTAAAGATTTATTCAAATGCAATTTACCCCATTCTAATTTTTGATATATCTACTTGGAATGCCTTTATATAGAAATTCTTCAAAGTAAATTGGTAATCTTTGATTTAATCAATCTTTTGGTAAAGGGATGTCCATTAATTAAATCTATCTATCTATCTATCTATCTATCTATCTATCTATCTATCTATCTATCTATCTATCTATCTATCTATCTATCTATCATCTATCTATGTACCTCAAGTGCATTTACAATACTTGTATAATTACTTAATTGAACTCAAATTGAGTCTTTGGTGTAAAATCTCACCTGAACAGAAACATTATTGATTTAATGGATAAAACGTGAAATTAATATATTTGGATGATAGTGGAATACAAATGAAGAGTACTTAGGGTACCCAAAGTCCACAAATCATGTATTTACTGTATTTGCATACAACACATAAATTTTCTAAAGCAAAATTCTTTTATATTTGAAACCAAGTTTCCCCCCAATAAATACACGCATAGGAATTAGTCCCTTTTTAAAAGAAGTATCAAAAGATCTCTGATATATTAATGCAAAAGTTGTAACATAAGTTACCTAATTTCTTTGTGTATTGAATCTCACCTTGCCTTCCTATAAAGGCTCCTAGGATTTCTAGGGATGAAAAAAAATGTCATTATTCTGCAGTCTTTATGTCTTCTTATTCAACATAATGTGCCATTTTTAATTAAACTGCTGTACATCCCCATTCATATTAATAGAGACATTAAATTACAGGACTAGTTGCAGAAAACCTCTTTAAATATTACTGCAACCAAAATTAGAAGAATGTTGCTTTTGAAACAGGAACATCAACTGTATACTGTATCTGACTGTATACCGTCAGAATTTAGAATTACTATCTCATCCTTGTTTATTGTGTGTGACAAACTCCTGACTTTGATTTGGCATCACAATATTTGCAAAAAAAAAAAAAAAAAACCTAAATTTATTGCATACCTCAATAAATGGAAGTCAGGCTTGTTTCTCCAAATAATTAGTCCATGTAGTTCCACTTATACAAAGGCAGATGGGTGACTACTAGACTACACTTTTGTAATTCCATTGAAAATGATTAGGAAGACGGATACATTTCTTAGACCAGGACAATATAGCTGGAACATACTGTAGCCCTTCAGTGGGCAAAACAATAACCCATCCACCCACAGAAACTCATTACATTCACTACCTACATTTTGCCAACCTGGAGAGAAATGCTCAAGAAAAAGTAAGAAGAAATAAAAGGCCTGTTTATAAACACCCAAGCTAATTGTCTCCCAACCATCTTCTCTGCAGTGAATATGTGATAAATGTAAGCTTATTCAAAGAGCAGGAAAGTACTGTAACTACCGTATTTTTTGGAGTATAAGACGCACCTTTTTACCCCCCAAAAGAGGGTGTTTGTTTGTTAGCTTTGCTGGCTGTGGAATTCTGGGAGTTGAAGTCCACAAGTCTTAAAGTTGCCAAGGTTGGAGACCCCTGTAAATCTAGACAACTTCACAAAATAAAGCTTTTTAAAATGCTTGCTCTGAAGAGTCTCAGTGCTATTGTATCTTCTTTTAAATAATAGAGAATAATGTATACTTCCAGATATTTTAATTAATTTTAACAGCTCTGTACAAGTATAGTCTGAAATATAACAGTGTCCTGTTTAGTATTCGAGTTAAATCCTGACTTACCTTGGAATAGATGTAAATTTACCTTGGAATAGATGTAAATTTAGGAAAGGATATCGAGGTTTTGAAAGAGGTCAGGTGTCTGCCAGGTGCTACTGCCAGCAGAGACAAGAGGCGTATTCTTAAGATAGTCAAGAATGCCAGTAAGGACTGTGATGTTGATGCTATTATACATCTAGGCACAAATGATCTGTCCCAAAAAGATGTACTTTCTGTGCAGAATGACTTCCAGAGCTTGGGGTACGAACTTAGTAGTATAGGTTGTAGGCTTATCTTTTCAGAGGTTTTACCAGTATATAAGGAACAAAAAGGGAAAGGCCAACGTGTAGCAGAGTTTAATGTGTGGCTAAAGGAGTGGTGTAAAAGGGAAGGCTTTGGTTTTATTAGTCATGATATCAGCAGCTGGTCCAATGAAAAACTGTACAAAAGAGATGGTTTGCATCCATCAAAGAAAGGGACTGAGCTACTTGGTATTAAATTCAGAGATTTCCTGGATAAACATTTAAACTGAACAGCGGGGACAGAGAATTAATTGATACAGATCATTTCTGTCCCCAGCAATCTAAAATTAATAGGGTTAACAGTGCACTCAACATAGATATGTGCACTAATCAAACAGGTGGCAAGAAAGTAGGGGCGGTCAGGCACATCACAGGTTATGTAGACAGTAAACACAGGGTCAATCTAAATGGACTTAAATGTCTATACACCAATGCACAGAGTATGAGGAATAAACAGGGTGAATTAGAAATTCAAGTAAATGACGGAAGATATGATATAGTTGTCATTACGGAAACTTGGTGGGATGAAACTGACAAATGGAATATACAGCTAGAGGGATTTAAATTATTTAAAAAAAACAGACCAAATAAAAGAGGAGGTGGAGTTGCACTATATATAAGAAATAACTACATCTCTACAGAAATAGAGCACAACAATAATGAAAATCACCTCGAATGCATTTGGGTCAATATTAAAGGGGGGCGAAATGACATTGCCATAGGTCTATACTACAGGCCACCCAACCAAACAGAGGAAGTAGATGAACTTTTTGCTAGTCAGCTAACTAAGGTATGTAGGAAGCACATCACAATAGTAATGGGGGATTTTAACTACCCTGACATCAACTGGGAGACAAACTCTGCACCAAGTGGAAGAGCCAACAGGTTCCTAACAAACCTAGCAGACAATTTTGTTACCCAAAAAGTAGAGAAGGGAACAAGGGGATCAGCCATATTGGACTTAATTCTCACTAACAGAGATGACATGATAGAAGGTGTTGAAGCTACAGGAACCTTGGGGGCAAGTGATCATGCAATATTGGAATTCAACATTATGCAAACACAAACAGTAGAACAAAGTCAAACTAGAGTCTTGGACTTTAAGAGGGCTAATTTCAATAAACTCAGAGAGAACTTGGGAAAGATTCCATGGATGAGAATCCTCAAGGGGAAAACAACTCAAGAAGCTTGGGAAATTTTGAAAAGTGAGATTATAAAAGCCCAGACTAGCACAATACCAATGAAGAAGAAAAATAATAGGTCTCAAAAGAAACCAGGATGGCTGCATAAAGAACTCTCTGACAAATTGAAAGACAAAAAGGACAAGTATAAAAAGTGGAAAGAAGGGGAAATAACTAAGGCAGAATATCAGCAAATAGCTGGAGCCTGTAAAGATGAAGTGAGGAAAGCTAAGGCTCACAATGAACAAAGGCTTGCGACAAAAGTACAAAGTAACAAAAAAAGCTTCTTCCAACATATTAAAAACAAGAAAAAAGTCAAGGAAACAATTGGTCCATTACAGGGAGAAAGTGGCAAGAAGGTGACAAGCAACAGGGAGAAAGCAGAGCTACTTAACACATTTTTTGCATCTGTCTTTACACAAAGGGAGAAAACAGTCCAACCTATCAAAAACAGCATCACAAAAAACATATTAGGAACACAAGTTAAAATAGGGAAGAAAATGGTAAGTGAACACCTGTCTACCCTAGACGAATTCAAATCACCAGGACCAGATGGATTACACCCCAAGGTTCTGAAGGAACTGGCAGACGAGATCTCAGAACCACTGAACTATATCTTTCAAAGATCCTGGAGCACCGGGGAACTGCCAGAGGACTGGAAAAGAGCTGATGTAGTTCCCATCTTCAAAAAAGGAAAAAAACAGATCCAGGAAACTACAGACCCATCAGCCTGACCTCAATACCAGGGAAGATTTTGGAAAAGATAATCAAGCAACGAATCAATGAACACCTAGAAACAAACAAAGTAATAACCAAAAGCCAACATGGGTTTGTCAAAAACAGATCATGCCAGACTAATCTTATTGCATTCTTTGATAAAGTGACAAAATTAGTGGACCAGAGGAATGCTGTCGATGTGGTTTACTTGGACTTCAGTAAGGCATTTGACAAAGTAGATCATAACCTACTACTAGATAAAGTAGAAAAATGTGGGTTAGACAGCATCACCACCAGATGGATTCGAAACTGGCTAACCAACCGCACTCAACGTGTAGTGCTCAATGGAACTGCATCTACATGGAGGGAAGTATGCAGTGGAGTACCCCAAGGCTCTGTTTTAGGCCCAGTACTCTTCAACATCTTCATCAATGACTTGGACGAGGGGATAGACGGGGAACTCATCAAATTTGCAGATGACACCAAACTGGCAGGAATAGCCAACTCTCCAGAAGATAGGCTCAAGATACAGAAGGATCTTGACAGACTTGAACATTGGGCGCTATCAAACAAAATGAAATTCAATGGTGATAAAAGTAAGGTTCTACATTTAGGCAAGAAAAACAAAATGCACAGGTACAGTATATGTGGTATTTATTTATTTATTTAATTTATTTTGTTATTCTTATATGCCGCCCAACTCCCGAAGGACTCAGGGCGGCGTACAACAAAGGAAAATACAAGAATAATCAAAATTTCATATAATTTAAAAAACAGTACAAAATTTAAAAAACAGTATAAAAACAACAACATCCATTCAGCAACCTACATACTTGGGGGGTAAGCTCGAGTAGATTAAGCTGTCCCCCCCACCTGCAGGAAGAGCCATGTCTTAACGGCCTTTCGGAAGGCCAGCAGAGTGGGGATGGTTCGGGTCTCTGGGGGGAGCTGGTTCCAGAGCACGGGGCCAGCCACAGAGAAGGCCCTCCCCCTGGGGCCCGCCAGCCGGCATTGCTTGGCCGACGGGACCCGGAGGAGGCCAACTCTGTGGGTCCTAACCGGTCGGAGGGAAGTATGAGGCAGAATGTGGTCCCGAAGATATCCTGGTCCTAAGCCATGAAGGGCTTTAAAGATGGTGATCAACACCTTGAATTGGACCCGGAGACCGATGGGCAACCAATGCAGCTGGCGGAGTATCGGTGTCACGTGGGTGTACCTTGGCACACCCACCACAGCACGCGCAGCCGCATTTTGCACCAACTGAAGTCTCCGGATACTCTTCAAGGGTAGCCCCATGTAGAGCGCATTGCAGTAGTCCAAACGCGAGGTGACAAGGGCATGAGTGACCGTGAGTAAAGCCTCCTTCTCCAAATATGGCCGCAGCTGGTGCACCAGGCGGACCTGTGCAAAGGCCCCCCTAGCCACAGCAGAAAGATGATGGTCTAATTTTAGCTGTGGATCTAGGAGGACCCCCAAGTTGCGGACCTGGTCTGAGGGAGTCAATTTCGCACCCTCGAAGGCCAAGGAGGGACAGTTGTCATGGTCCTTAGGAGGCATTATCCACAGCCACTCAGTCTTGTCGGGATTAAGTCTGAGTCTGTTTCTCCCCATCCAGATCTTAACGTCGTCCAGGCATCGGCACATTACATCTACTGCCTCCCTGAAGTCAGACGGGGTGGTGATGTACAGCTGGGTGTCATCAGCGTACTGATGGAAACACACCCCATGCCTGCGAATGATCTCACCCAACGGTTTCATGTAGATGTTAAACAGGATGGGCGAGAGAACCGACCCCTGGGGCACCCCACATGATAGGGGCCTGGGGGACGATCTCTGCCCTCCTGCCAACACCGACTGCATCCAATCGGCAAGATAAGAGGAGAACCACCGCAAAACGGTGCCTCCCACTCCCAACTCGTTGAGCCGATGCAGAAGGATACCATGGTCGATGGTATCGAAAGCCGCTGAGAGGTCAAGTAGCACCAGGATGGAGGAGTTCCCCCCATCCCGGGCCCGCCAGAGATCATCCATCAGAGCGACCAAGGCAGTTTCTGTACTGTAGCCGCGCCTGAAACCTGCAGAAGCTGAGTCACCACCACCTTCTCCACAACTTTCCCTAAAAAAGGTAAGTTGGAGACTGGACGGTAGTTCTTCAAATCGGCTGGATCCAGGGAAGGTTTCTTCAGGAGGGGTCGCACCACCGCAGCTTTTAACGACTGCGGTACGGATCCCTACCGCAAAGAAGCGGTGATCACCGCCTGGATCCAGCCGCGTGTCACCTCCCTGCTGGCCGAGACCAGCCAGGAGGGGCACGGGTCCAATAAACAGGTGGAGGTACCCATCGCTCCCATAGCCCTGTCCACATCCTCGGGAGAAACAGGCCCAAACTCTTCCCATAATGGTGGACTAAGACTCGCCCCTGTCAACTCTATGGACTCTGCCCTGCCAGAGTCCAAGTTCGACCGAATCTGAGCGACTTTATCCGACAGAAACTCAGCGAATTCCTCAGCTCTGCCTTGTAAGTGTTCCTCGCTCCCCCCTTTTGCAAGGAGGGAGCGAGTCACCCTAAACAAGGCGGCTGGATGAGAATCTGCGGACGCAATAAGAGCGGAAAGATAAGATCGTCTTGCCGCCCTTATCGCCACTAAATAAGATCTGATGTAAATTCTTAATAGTGTTCGGTCAGACTCGGTTTTTTTGGCCCTCCAGCGGCGCTCCAGACGTCTCTTCTGGCGTTTCATCTCCCGGAGCTCCTCAGTAAACCAGGGAGCTTTCCGGGATCCACTGCCACGGAGAGGTCGCTTAGGCGCAATTCAGTCTAAAGCCCCTGATGCTGCGGTGTTCCAAGCAGCCACCAGGGCGTCAGCCGAATTGTGTACCAGGGTTTCAGGTATTTCCCCAAGTTCCCTCTGGAATCCTTCCGGCTCCATTAGGCGCCTGGGGCGGAACCACCTAGTCGGTCCCGCCTCCCTGCGGGGGAGGAATGGGGTTGTGAAATCCAGCCTCAGTAGGAAATGATCTGACCATGACAGTGGGGTGATGACTATATCCCTTATCTTCAGATCATCTCTCCACTGCCCCGAGAGAAACACTAGGTCAAGCGTGTGACCACCCTCATGAGTCGGACCCTGAATTACTTGGGTCAGGTCCATGGTTGTCATGGAATCCATGAACTCCTGAGCTGCCCCAGAGGTTTCACCAGCAGATGGCAGGTTGAAGTCCCCCAGCACCATAAGCCTAGGGAACTCAACCGCCAAGCCGGCTACTGCCTCAAGCAGCTCAGGCAGGGCCTTACTTACGCAGCTGGGAGGCAGGTACGTTAAGAAAAGGCCCACCTGAACCCCTAAGTCCAACTTCAGAAGGAGCGCCTCACACCCAACAATCTCCGGGGCAGGGATCCTACGAGGATGCAGATTTCCACGCGTTATAATTGCCACTCCTCCCCCCCTTCCCTGGGGTCGAGAATGATGCTGCACCGAGAAACCGGCTGGGCATATCTCGGAGAGGGCTACTCCCCCCTCCTGCCCTAGCCAAGTCTCGGTAACACACACCAGGTCTGCCCCCTCCTCTGTGATTAAATCACGTATCAGGGGGGCTTTGTTGATAATTGACCTGGCGTTAAGCAGCAGCATCCTGAGCCCAGGGCCCTGAGAACCCTGGTTACCAGGTATCCGGGTTGAGCAAGATGGAACCGGATCAGAGGGGCCGGAACAAGGGATCGCTTGTAAACAGCGAGGTCTTATTCCCCGAGAGCGGCCCTCCCCTCTGCTCCCGCTATATCTGCCTCTTCCCATTATGACCGAGATGTTCTGGCTCTCACCCCCACCAGAGACCCCCTCCCCCCCGCTGGTACCTTGCTCAACAGTAGTAACTGTGAGAGGGATCTTGGAGTCCTAGTGGACAACCATTTAAATATGAGCCAGCAGTGTGCAGCAGCTGCCAAAAAAGCCAACACAGTTCTAGGCTGCATTAATAGAGGGATAGAATCAAGATCACGCGAAGTGTTAATACCACTTTATAATGCCTTGGTAAGGCCACACTTGGAATACTGCATACAGTTTTGGTCGCCACGATGTAAAAAGGATGTTGAGACTCTAGAAAGAGTGCAGAGAAGAGCAACAAAAATGATTACGGGACTGGAGGCTAAAACATATGAAGAACGGTTGCAGGAACTGGGTATGTCTAGTTTAATGAAAAGAAGGACCAGGGGTGACATGATAGCAGTGTTCCAATATCTCAGGGGTCGCCACAAAGAAGAGGGAGTCAAACTTTTCTCCAAGGCACCTGGGGGTAGAACAAGAAGCAATGGGTGGAAACTAATCAAGGAGAGAAGCAACTTAGAACTAAGGAGAAATTTCCTGACAGTGAGAACAATTAATCAGTGGAACAGCTTACCTCCAGAAGTTGTGAATGCTCCAACACTAGACATTTTTAAGAAGATGTTGGATAACCATCTGTCTGAAGTAGTGTAGGGTTTCCTGCGTAAGCAGGGGGTTGGACTAGAAGACCTCCAAGGTCCCTTCCAACTCTGTTATTATTATTATTATTAGATCTATTTAAATAATTGGGAGGAGTTAGTGTGACTACATTTAAGAAAACTTTCTGGCATAATGTACATTTCTCCAATTCTTTGCTATTTCTATGGGTCAGGCACACATGCACAGAAATACACAGCAAACTGTGTATATCATCTGTGCTGTTTGCTGTTTGGCAAATTGCTGGGAGGCAGAGGCCTTTTTTCCTTGTTTTCCTCCCTCAAAACTAAGGTGCGTCTTATACTTCAGTGCGTCTTATACTCCAAAAAGTACGGTAGTTTAGATAAACTAACTGTATTGATTTGTGGATTATCTATGTGTGTGACAGAGATTGTAGCTTTCTTCTCCTCATCCCCTATATTTCCCCTTTCCCAGTATTTTAGACATTTCTCATGGAAACTTTCTCCACATTAAGAACTGCATGGTTCCACAGTACAACTTGTCTTTCAGGATTGGTCCAAAGCTGCTTTTCTGGATGTTAAGCGGGAACATACTAAGGCTAAAGAGAGAAGTCCTTGATAGAACAGCTAAGAAGTTAACCCAGGAGATATCAGGAGTTCAGTCTGATTAGTGGCAGCTTATTTATTTATACCAATTGTTTATTAGTAGATAATTCTTAGAAAAACCTAAATCTAACAGAAGTTTTAAATTATTTCTCATTCTGGTTTTTAACTGTGAATAAGTAACAGAGAGATGCACAATAAGCTGATTCACTCATGTTTGACGCTTACTTTGTACAAGCTGATGATCTAAACCAGTGTTCCTCAGTCTTGACAACTATAAGATGTCTGAACGTCTACTCCCAGATTTCCCCAGCTATCCTGTTGGCTGGGGAATCCTGAGAGTTGAAATCCATACATCTTAGAGCTGTCAAGGTTGAAGAGCACTATTCTAAGAACAGAAATGAATAACACCAACAGACCATATTTTTTCCATAACTCAAGATAAGCCAGCAATTCTGGTTTATCATTATGTACAGTTATTAAGTTATTGAGAGAGCTTTCCCTATTAAGTATGCAAATTTTATTTCAGCACTGTCTGGTCAGTACTCAAATTATTCTTTGCCAATTAAATCTGAAAGCTCACTGTGAAACTATTGACATTTAATTTCATTGACTGACCCAAAGTTCAAGTGCTTTGAGAAAGATTTTTTCTAAACAATTCCTAATTCATTACATTTGCATTATGCCCTTCATTCAGTTCGCCTAACATTCCAGTGCTTTTTCTATTTTCTAATCCATAACTTCGGAACAAAGTAAAAATAGCTTTATGTCTACAAAACTGTATATGCACTCCACTAATAGATTTCTGAATAACTGCTGAGTTGTCCTCTATTATTACATTTCTAATCCAAAGTTTTAAAAATGTCAACATTTGTAATCTAATCAATAAGTGCATTAGGGTGTTAATAAATAGTACCCACTTAATACAAATGACTTCACTAATGAACAAGATGTTTGATGGCTAATTAATGTACAAAATATCATTGTAATACATCAGCTGAAAACAGTGGTATTGTTTACTTATCTAACATCAAAATTTTCAGTTATTGCTGAAATGGCAATAATACTGAAAACAACTCACCCAGATAAAAATAAAAGAAGATTCAGGAAATGTGTGAACTCGTGGGTGGACTACATTCACAGCACCATGTTTGAACCTATTTTTTAATTATTCAGGTTTCTAATGACAATTTTTCCCAATGAAAGCACATTTTTCAAAATAAAATAATTTAGAGTTTTGGGTTATTCTGCAAATTCTTATTTGATGAGCAAATACTTATCAGATGTCAAGAAAATTTGATTTGACAATTTTCCAGATTGCATGTTTATTCTATCTATTCTCGTAATATTATATTGTAAGACCTAATCAGTGGAGGAACTGTGGTCAATCTTAGTTCTACCACCCAGAAAACAATAATTGAAATACAGGTAAGGTAGCCCTCAACTTTGGACCATAATGTAGCCCCAAAGTTCCATTGTTAAGCAAGAAAAGTGAGTAGTGCTCCATTTTATTATCTTTTTGCAACAGCTGTGAAGTGAATCATGCAGTTGTTAAGTGAATCTGGTTCCCCCCTCCCCCAGACTTTGCTTGTCAGAAGCCAGCTGGAAAGGTTACAAATGGTGACATGACCCCAGGGCAGTGCAATTGTCATAAATACATGCCAGTTGTCAAGTATCTGGATTTTGATCATGTGACCATGGTAATGCTACAATGGTTATAATTTTAAAAATCGGCCATGTGCCACCTTTTTCAGTGCTATTATAACTTCAAACCATCACTAATGGTTCAAGTTGAGGACTACCTGTAAGCATCCAGTTGAACTGGATGATTCTTTTGTGTAATCTACAAATTGAAAGCTACAAATTTTGTCCCTGTATGCACAAAGGCAGAAAAATTTGGCACTACCCACAATAGATGAATGATTGATGAAAATGATAGAACTTTTATTGATGGCTTCCTTGATTAGATCCTTTATAGATTTAAATCATCAATTCATGCAAACGAACTTACAATTTATGGTTTTGATGATTAGATAAAACAGATTATATATAAAAAAGATTTTTTGGGAACCAGAGAGTAGGTTTCTTAACCTCAGCAACTTCAAGAAGAGTGGACTTCAAGTCCCAGAATTCTCGAGTCACTATGCTATAAAGTAAGAGGTAATCTTGTATTTATACTTAAAATTCTGTAAAGAAAATCATAAGCTACTTCTTTCTATTTCTTTTCATTCTTCCTTTTTGCACTTTTGGCTTTACTTAGTGTTCTTTTTTCAGTTCTTTCATTCATATTACCGTAGTTCTTAAGTTTTTTATCTCCTTTTCAAAAATTTGAATATAAAGCTACAAAGTAACATACAAAATTTAGTAATGTACCTATTTCATACTTTCTTTCCATATTTACATCAAATATGCATTGTAAATACATATTTACATTGTAAAATTTGTTTATATCCTATTTGCTTGTTCTCTTCATTTGTTACAGTATTAAAGAATAATGTAACTGCTCATGTATCCAGGCATCTTCATATATTATTTAAGCTTTTATGAATATAGTAATGGAAAAATATAATGGAAGAAATTTTAAACTATACTAAAGAAATCTGAAAAATCTACCTATTTCCTTCTGTTATGAAGCAGGCAAAACATGAATACATTTACAACACCTACATATCTATCCATTATAAAACCATTATTTTCAATAAAAATTTCTTGCAAAATCTTTATATTATTTTCACACTGATGAAAAAGAAAATGTATATTACTACACACTTGACAGAAATGCTAATTCATTTGCCTTTTCATAAAAGGCAAAAAAGTAATGTGGCATTTCTTAGTTGTCTGAGAGTTATGGAAACTGAAGAAGAAAGTCAGACTTCCTAGCCTGTAACACTAACTGTAGTCTTTTTAACAACAGAACACCGAACACATAGAGCACTGCAACATCTGAAACAAACAGAATAAGCTAGGCATCCGGCCAGAAAGTGAGAGAGTATGAGTTCAAGTCTCACTATAGTTGTGAAAGCCAGCTGGGTGACATTAGCCAGTCATTCTCTCTCAGTCCAACCCACAGGGTTGTTGTGTAGGGAAAACAGAAAGGGGAAGCTGTGTTGGACATGTTTGCCATCTTGAGTTATTTGTAACAAACAAACAAACAAATAAAGGTTCCAGAATATGACAATTTCTATCATCGCATTTTAACCTTGCCATTTAATATTTTCTTTATTTCAATATGTATCTAATAAATAAATGGCAATGTATCTAATAAATAAATGGCAATGATAGAAGTCTTTTTTTTCATTCAACATGGCAACAGTAATAATTTTAATAGTTACACAAAGTTCTAAATATGAAAAATAACTATAAAGCTTAAAGTTTAGTCACCCTAATTACCAATAGTGACTATTCTATCACCTCTTGGAAAACATGAGTGTCAGAATTTCAGGAAAATGGGATAATCTTTGCCCCCATTACAGGATGTGTTTTGTCAATGTATTCACATTGACAAAGCGGTCCATAGGATGAGTAATAGTCATTTCCAGCTCCACGGTTCGAAGGTATCCATCCTTCTCCGATCTGCCTTTTTCAGAGTCCAGGTTTCGTAACTATAAGTAGCAACTGGAAAAATTATTGCATTAACTAATCTGCATTTGGTTGGCAGGCTGATATCTTTACTCTTCCAGATGTTATTCATGCTGACTATTGCAGTTCTTCCAAGTGCTATATGCCTTCTGATCTCAGGACTGCAGTCACCACATTGGTCCAAGATGAATTCCTTTACTGTTTCAATGGTCTGATTGTCAATCTGCACTCTGACCTTTGTGTCTCTGCAATCATCATTATCTTTGTTTTCTTGATGTTAAGGGGCAGTCCAAAATGTTTCCTTTTTCTTCCATAAGTATATAGGAGTAAAAGCTTGCTTCAAGATAGAGTAAGCTGAATTATTGTACAGATATTCCTTGACTTACAAACATTCATTTAACAACTGTTCAAAGTTACAATGGCATTGAAAAAAGTGACCTACGATTGGTGCTGATACTTATGACTGTCTTAGAGTCTTCATGGTCACCTGATCAAAATTTGGGTAACATGTATTTACAACAGTTGCAAGTGTCCTGGAGACATGTTAACATCGCTTGCAACTTTTCAAACTGGCTTCTGGCAAACAAAATCAATAGCAGAACCCAGATTCACTTAATGGCATGATTCACTTAACAAATGCAGTGATTCACTTAACAACCATGGCAGAAAAGGTTGTAAAATTGGTTGTGACTTCTGTTGATTGCCGTCTGCCTGCAGTTCAGCAATTCTATTCTCACTGGCTCAAGGTTGACTCAGCCTTCCCTCCTTCCGAGGTTGGTAAAATGAGGACCCAGATTGTTGGGGGCAATATGCGGACTCTGTAAACTGCTTAAAGAGGGCTGTAAAGCACTGTGAACCTGCATATAAAGTAAGTCTAAGTGCTATTGCTATCACTTATCACTTATCAAAAGAATTCCTGATCCCAATTCTTGTCATTAACTGAAGACTACTGTAATTTCTCTTCTATTATAAAGGGAAACTACAAATAAATAATATAGCCCCTAAATCGAATGTAAAAAATGTATCTCATTCTCTTTAACAATAGACCAATCAAAAGTGAGGTTTCTGCATTAATAATGAATGGGAAATGTTGAAGTAGACAAAGGCAAATGTGGCTCACTAAAAACCTTGAGTGTGAAGAATTTGTACAATTGGCTGAAAATTTTCAGGAAGTGAACTGAAGCCTGAACACAAGGGAAACAAATATGTGAAGCAGAAAATCAAGAGAAAAAAAAGTTATTTAGTAATGAGTACTAATTATTACAATTCATAGAAAGTGGTATTAAGTTGATGTGAGCGCTAGAGCATAGGTCGCAAATTAAATGAAGAGAGAGTTGTAATGCAAAACTAGCCAAGAGAAAACAATAAACTAGCCAAGTTTATTGAATTTAACTTGAATAAATCAAAAATAGGCATGTAATCAACTTACAACTCCAATTGGGACTAGAACCTCCATCACGAAGTGAAGCGGTCGTTAGGTGAAGCATGCCTGACTTTATGACCTTTTTTGCCTTGGTTGTTAAGCAAATCCTGGAGTTAATAAACAAATCCAACTTAAATCTGCACTGACTTTGCTTATCAGAAGCCCCCTGAAAAGGTAGCAAATGGCGATCACATGAACCTGGGATGCTGCAACCAATGTGAATACATGTTGATTGACAAGCATCCAAACTTTGATCATGTGACTGTGGGAACATTGTGAGGACAATGTGAAGGATGTTGTAAGTGTGAGGACTGGTTGTAAGTAAGTATTTTTTTCAGTGCTGACATAATTTTGCAAGTTAAACAACCGGTCATAAGTTAGGACTACTTATATGTTACTAACAATGACATCTTAAAAAATGATTAAGATTAGATCTGTCTAATATCCAATTGGAAGACTATCAGAAAATACTAGAACTGTAGGAAAGATAGGAAAGTTGGAAAAAAAATCCTGAAAGACAATAGCAAACTTCTGATTACTGTACTTATTTATTTATTTATTTTGTCAAGTACGCGTTAGTAATATACATAGATGTAACATTGTTGATGTACATAAGATTGGTACTGATAAGAGGGAACATTAGGACAGGGACGGTAGACACGCTGGTGCGCTTATGCACGCCCCTTACTGACCTCTTAGGAATCGGGTGAGGTCAACAGTGGACAGTGGACTTCTGAAAGAATGCCCTCCAAATGGCATTGAGATAGCATCTACTGTTAAAGTCTCTTTTTAATTAGTTGTTTACTTCATCATTATTTCCATATCTTTCATTCTCCTTTTGCTGGAGATCTGTATTTTTCCTATTTCTATTGGAGACTGGTAATTTATCATCTCTGCCATGGGGAGTAGGAAGAAGTGGCAGTACTCACATTCTGCTTTTTAGACTTCACTCAAGCCTACTAAACAGCTTAAAGTTAACAGATACCTAAAAAGTAAACAGCCATTTCCACAGGTAACCAAACCTACTCTGATAGTCTCCCAAACAGATATGGCTTTCTAAAATAAGATCTACTATTTGAGATAAAGAGCTCCCAACATTTAAATCTTTCTGCCTCTATCCCTGAAGAAGCTTCCCCCTTAGATCACAGTCATGTTTTCAGCTGCTGCAAGGCTTATGCAACAAAGGAATGAGGGCTTAAAAAACAAAAATTGCTACTGACTTCATTGCCAATGAAGATAATGCCTACTGACAATACAAAGAGTATTATTACATTTTGTGCTGCTGACCACAGTTAACAACGAAGTGGACATATAAATTTAAACAGTCATCCAAGTATCATTACTGAGTCAATTAAACCTCATACAGAGAAAATTGTGATACAAACAATAGTGGTGGAATATAGATCCCAATTTGGAACCTAAAAAGACAGTGAGGATTAAGCTAATAGATCTAAGCCTATAACCAGAAGAGCATGCAAAGTATGTTCTATCCCAGTGGTGGCCAACCTTAAGCATACCATCTGCCAAATTTTTTCGCAGACAAGTTCAGATCCGCCATTTATTATTTATTTATTTATTTGGTCATTTTTGTATGCTGCCCCACTCCCGTAGGACAATTCTGCCTCTGCCTACCAGCATCAGGATCAGTGGCATCCTCACTTCCACTCGGATTTTGATAACGAGCAGCACAGATCTTTTTATCCATTTAAAACAAACCCTATCACCCGATGGGCATTTAACTGGAGTGGGTGGGGTGGGGTGGGGTATGGTTTTCATGGGGGAAGAAGAAAGACTTGGCACTGAATGCTTCCTACCTATAGATGTAGGCATTGAAAGCCTGGCTTTCTCGCAGCAAGGTCTGATAGAGAGGCAGCACTTCAGTCCTCCTGGACGCTGCCATCTCATAAACACCTTGCTGGGCTTTGCCTGCCCCTTCTCCAGACAACCCAGGCAGAGGGCAGTCGGCTTCTGCTTCTGGCCAGGAGGAAAGGGAAAGTGAGTCTGCGGAGGAGGAGGAGGAGGAGGGCGTGCAGCTCTGCAATTTGCAACGGGGAACCGGAATAGGAAAGCATTTTTGGGTGGCGGCACCAGCTGGAACTGCCTGCCACCTGAAACACAATGCACTTTTTTGGCTTCCACATGCCCGGTTGAAGATCGTGCTTCATCTGGATAAGGAAGCCGCCGGCGCCAGCAGGTTGAGCGGAGCCGCCTGCACCATGGAGAAACCCCCCACCCCGTGCCTTCCCCCCTCCCCTGCCACCAGCTGCTTCACCTTTCTCTGCACGTGGTGGGGAAGGGCTCAGAGAGGAGCCCTGGGTTGGGGAAGAGAGCATGGAATGGGGGGATCCGTCCTCCCCAATCCTGATCAACCAGTCCTCACAGGCTAGCTGCCAGGGGCACGATCCGCTTGGTTCTCCGGCCAGGAAACTTCATAATGGGAAGAGTAGGGGGAAAAAAAACCCCTCCAGCTGTGAAGCCCGCACTGGGAGACAGGAGCCGAAGCAGCCTTCTAAAAGCAAGGTTTTTGAAATCCTGGAGGAAAGCCATTTGTTGCAATTCTAATTTCTGCTATCGGGACGCAGGGCGCGAGGTTGTGGTTCCCACCAAATCACTGAAAGCAGGTAAAGCAGGAGACGTTTGCCTGGCACGATGCTAGCGCTGTAACGCACCCTGCGTCTCGATCACAGAAATCGGAATTGCAACAATGGCAAAGCATCACCGCAGCTGGTTTACCCCACACCTTGCACCACATGCACCTGGACAAACCCTTCCATCTCACAGGCAGCCTTGGCAGTAGCGGGGTTCTCACGAGAGCAATCAGTGAAATGGAACTCAAAGGGCTTTGGAAGACACGCCCGCTCCTAGCCTCGTCCAAACTTTCCTCCCTAATTCCAAAAACCTTGCTTTTGGAAGGCTGCTTCGGCTCCTGTTGTCCAGTGCGGGCTTCGCAGCTGGAGAGGTTTCCCCCCCCCTACTCTTCCCATTACAAAGTTTCCTGGCCGGAGAACCACACGGATTGCGCCCCTGGCAGCTGGCCTCCGAGGACTGCTTGATCAGGATTGGGGAGGATGGATCCCTGCATTCAACGCTCTCTTCTCCCCCACCCGGGCTCCCCTCCTTGCCCTTCCGCACCATGCGTGGAGAAAGACAAAGCAACCGAATTAAAAGAAACTCACCAAGCGCAGGTTTCCCAAGACGTCCCTTCTCTGAAGCTTGCTCTGCTGCCGGTGCTTGTGACTGACTACTTCCTCCTCTGCTATGCTCTTCTATGACTCGTGGACTTCAACTCCCAGAATTCCTGTGCCAGCATGATTGGCTCAGGAATTCTGGGAGTTGAAGTCCACAAGTCATAGAAGAGCCAACTTTGTCGCTTCGTTTTGTCACTGCCAGAGTTTGACTTCGAACTGCGCGCGCTCTCCAGAATTATGCAGGAAGAAGGGGATTGGACAATAAGAAGGTCGGAATCACTTTCGCTCGCTAAATTTTAGCGAGCAAAAGTGATTCCAACCTTCTTATTGTCCAATCCCCTTCTTCCTGCATAATAAGCGTCAGCCTTTTCTGTTCATTGGATGATTGCAATGCGCCACTTGCAATCATCCAATGCGCCACGTTTGGCGCATGCGCCACGGTTTGGCCACCCCTGTTCTATCCTCTCTCCCTCAGGCAGCTATATTGTGAAATATAATAGGTTGATTTGCAAAACATTGAATGGTTCCTATCTGGGAGAGATTCTAAAGGTATTCTTTTTTTCATTCATATATCCTACTATTGTCAACATGCTGTTCAAAATGAAGCTTTTTTGAGTAAGTTTGAGATCCTCCCATTTTGTGTGTGTTTCACATAGAAAAAGTTAGCTCATTAATAACACATCTTGAAAATCAGAGTGCTTCTACTTCAAAGTTTAATTGTAGAATATAATTCCAAGGATACTTCTATCAAGTAGGTATTGTTTAAAAAACTTGATCTGAGGGGATTATTAGCTACAACATGTAAAGCTGTGTCCGTCTTAGGCTCACTACTGTTCAATATCTTCATAAATGATTTAGATGAGGGAATAGAAGGGGAACTAATCACATTTGCAGGTGACACTAAGCTGGCAGGAATAGCCAACATCCCAGAAGACAAGCTCAGGATCCAAAAAGATTTTGACAGATTTGAACAATGGGCCCTATCCAACAACATAAAATTTAATGTGGAGAAAAGAAAGGTTTTACACATAGGCAGGAAAAACCAAAGGTACAAGTATAATTAGGCGAAACCTGGCTAAAAACCAGTAACTGTGAAAGGGACCTTGGAGTCTTAGTGGATGATAACTTATACATAAGCCAGCAGTTTGTGGCAGCAGCCAAAAAAGCTAATACAATCCTTGGTTATATAAACAGAGGCATAGAATCAAAATCACATGAAGTTTTATGTAGTTTTATAAATCCTTAGTAAGACCACACCCGAAATATTGCACCCAGCTTGGTCACCACATTACAAAAAAGATGTTGAGATTTTGGAAAAAGTGCGAAGAAGAACAAGTAAAACGATTAAAGGCCTGGAGACAAAAACATATGAAGAATGGTTGCAGGAATTGGGTATGGCCAGTCTAGAGAAAAGAAGGACTAAGGTTGACCTCCACGGTCCCTTCCAGCTCTATTCTGATTCTGATTCTGCTAACCCTCCAATAGAACTGCTCACCTCAACTAGCCAAGAAAATGGAATGTTGGACCTACCTGATACGTCCATTCTCGTAGATGTGGAGCTATCATCCAGGATGGGTTGACTCATCCATCAGCCAACGAGAACTGAGTCTATTTTTATATCAATTCTGCCTCTGTCTCCATGGCCCACTTTTTGACGAAGACGAAGCACAGACTCAAGGTGTGGTCATCAGAAAGGCGTGTCATTGTAATTCTGGAAAACAGTGTCTCTTTGCACAGGAATTAGTCCAGTGACCAGTAGCCAATTTGGAATAATAAACATCCCTGAACATCCCTGAGCGGATCGGAATAAACATGCCTGGGACCGAAGCCCCAACAAAAACGGAAGGGTCTCGATGATAGCTCCATACCTACAAGAATGGACGTATCAGGTAGGTCCAACGTTCCATTCTCCAAAGTAGGTGGACCTATCATCCAAGATGAGATGTGCCAAAGCTAAG
Organism: Diadophis punctatus similis; assembly: GCA_023053685.1. Classification (NCBI taxonomy): domain Eukaryota; kingdom Metazoa; phylum Chordata; class Lepidosauria; order Squamata; family Dipsadidae; genus Diadophis; species Diadophis punctatus. The sequence continues at coordinate 28,705,041 of JALIGW010000007.1, read as the reverse complement.
AGTCCAGTGGGAGGGAGGATGAAGGTCCCTGGAACTATTGAGGCAAGATTTGTTGAAGAACCCTGCATCCGAAGACAGCGTCTGCAGAGGCAAAGACATCAATCTTGTAATGCCTCACAAAAGATGAAGGAGAAGCCCAAGAAGCCGCCATACAGATCTCCTCTAGGGAGGCTTGGGTGTACCAAGCAGCAGAGACTGCCGCACTTCTAGTAGAGTGGGCAGTGACCCCTGGGGGACAAGGAGCTGCAGACAGCTCGTAGGCTTTAGTGATGACTGCCCTGATCCACCGCCCTATTGTTGAGGAGGACACCTTGTGACCCAGGGAGGTAGGGAGGAACGATACAAAAAGGGCCTCTGATCGCAGCAAGGATTCGGTGAGTTTAAGATAAATGCAGAGGGCACGCCTGATGTCAAGGGTGTGCCACTTACGTTCCAGAGGCCAGGAAGGGTGTGGGCAAAAACTGGGCAAAACAAGTTCCTGGGCCCTGTGGTACCAGGAATTCAATTTTGGTAGAAACGTAGGGTCCAGTCGCAGCACCACCCGGTCAGGATGGAAAATGCAGAGGTCCATGCATACAGAAAGGGCCACAATCTCTGATATACGCCGAGCTGAGGTGATCACCACCAGGAAGGCCACTTTCTGAGAATGATGTTGAAGGGAAGAATGGTGGAGCAGCTCGTACAGTGCCCCCGTCAGCAAGTCCAACACCTTTGTCAGGTCCCCGGAAGGGAACCGGTGGACAACCGGAGGATGACAGGTCAAGGCCCGATGCAGGAAATGTATGCTCAGGGGATGATACGACAGCGAGTCCAGGGAACTGCAGGCCAGAGCTGATGACAGGGCCGCCACCTGTCACCTGAGGGTGTTTGGCGTTAGACCCTTGTCGAAACCGTCCTGGAGGATGGGAAACAATGGACCCTGTGACACCAGTCGCAGAAGGTCCACCAGGTGGCTGAGTATATGCGCTCGATCGAAGGACGCCTGGAGGCCAGGATGATGTCAATGGCCCCAGTAGAGATCTGCCGGCTGATCAATGTGCCCCGCTCAACCGCCAAGCAGTCAGTTGTAGCCAGTGGGGATTGGGATGGAACACTACACCCTGGCTGAGTGCAGATCCGGTCATTTGGATCCGCCAAGGAGGGCACACGGATAGTGTCACAAGGTCCGCAAACCAGGCCCTCCTGGGCCAGTGGGGGGCCAGGAGCAGGACCTCTGCCCTCTTGTCCAGCAACTTGTGGAGCACCTTGTGGATCAGTGCCAAGGGGGAAAATGCGTAAAGGAGCCCTGTTGGCCAGGCACAGCGCAGGGCATCGGTCCCCTCCACCCCCGGGCAGCGGAATCTGGTAAAGAACTGGGGCAGCTGAGCGTTCTCCCTGGTGGCAAATAGGTCTACACGGGGCCTGCCGAACCTACTGGAAAGTTGAAGAAACAGGTCTGGGTGGAGCCGCCACTCCGTCTGGTCTAATGTGGAGCGGCTCAGCCAGTTTGCCCGGACGTTGGCCTCCCCCAATATGTGTTCCACTACAATAGACAGGAGGTGTTCTTCTGCCCAGGATCCCAGAGCCCTGGCCTCCTCCATAAGGACACGGGACCTGGTGCCCCCCCAGCCTGTTTATATGAGCCTTGGCCATGGTGTTGTCGGTGAGAACCAACACATGTGTCCCAGAAGTCAGTGCCTGTAGTTGCTGAAGGGCCCGGAAGACAGTGTGCAGCTCCAGCTGGTTGATGCTGAGCGTCGCCTCTTGTGCTGACCAACGGCCCTGAGCCACAGCCCCTGAGATGTGGGCCCCCCAACCGGACAGGCTGGCATCTGTTGTTAAGACCAGTCTGTGAGTCTTGTGGAACAGGCAGCCCTGAGAAGTCACGGGGGACAGCCACCAGTGGAGGGATTGGCAGACCTCGTGGGGAACCAGGACCCTGGAGGGAGCGGAACCTCTACTGGACTTCTGAAAAGGTAAGAGGAACCACTGCAAGTCTCTGGAGTGTAGGCGTGCCCAAGGTATAATATTGATACAAAATATCAATTTTCCCAGGAGCGTAGAGGGCAGGCGCAGAGGAACCCTGCGTTGCTGCAGAACTGAGGACACTAATTCACGAATGCTGTCCTGAAGCTCCTGAGAGAGGAACACCTTACACTGCAGAGAATCAACAATGGCTCCCAAGTGGGTAAGGTGGGTACAGGGGGAAAGGTGACTTTTCTCCACATTAAGGGAGAACCCATGGCGTCTGAGCGAATCAATGGTTACCTGGATGTAATGTAAGGCTTGCTCCTTGGAGGAAGCCAGGATCAGGAAATCGTCCAGGTAACAGTGGACGTGCACGGGGAGGCCTCTGAGATGGGCTGCCAAGGCCGCCAGTACCTTGGTAAAGACTCTGGGGGCAGAGAAAACGCCAAAGGGCAGGGCCCTGTACTGGTAATGGATGCCCCTGTAGCAGAACCAAAGGTATGTTGGTGAGAGGAGAGGATAGGGATGTGGAGGTAAGCCTCCGTTAAATCAATCAATGCCAGGATGTCCCTCCTCTGAACGTATGCCAAGATGGACTGAAGTGATTGCATCTTGAACCGCCTGTATCTAATATGGCGGTTCAGCCTCTTCAGGTCAAGTATTGCTCTCCACCCTCCCGAGGACTTGGGAACTACAAACAATATTGAGTAGAACCCCTGCCTGATTTAGTCCTCAGGCACCTGCTGGATAGCTCGAATTTCCAGCAGGTGATCAATGGCAGCTTGCATGAGGACCCGCTTCACGGGATTGTTAGACATCGGGCAGCGAATGAAAAATCTTGGGGGGGGGGAGAGAAATTCTAGGGAGAGGCCAAATTTTACCATCTCCCTGATCCATGTGTTGGACGTGATCTCCTCCCAATGGTCAGCGAAGAGTGACAAATGGCCACCAATGGGAGGCTCGTCCGTGGCCTCACTTGGTGTATCGGAAGAAGCAACCTCCTCCTCCCCAAAAGGGCCGCCTGGCCTGTTTACCCATTTGGTCTGTCTAGGGCAGTGGTTCCCAACCTGGGGGCCGGGACCCCTTTGGGGGTCGAATGATCATTTCCCAGGGGTCGCCCCGGCATCCTCAGCTCCCCCCCCCACTGGCACAAGCCTGGCCATATCGACTCAACTCGCCCGAGCCCTCCGATTGTTCGGGAGAGGTGCCATTCAGTGAGAGGCGTTTGTGACGCCTGGCGGCCGAGCTTTGGCAGCATCAGCTAAGGGGCCAGCTTTGCTCTCAATTCTGGGAGTTGAAGTCCAGGCATCTTAAAAGTTGCTGAGATTGAGAAATATTGCTGTACACTTGTTGGTTATCAAGTCTAAATACAGACGTAGACTTGTTGTGAAAGATGATATTCCTTGTGCTCTTGCAAAGACTGGCCCGAGAATTTCTGATCTGGCATAATTACATATTGTTTTTGTGATTAATCGCTATGCTTTAATTATGTTCAATTTGTAACAATGAAAATACATCCTGCATATTAGATATTTACATTACGATTCATAACAGTAGCAAAATTACAGTTATGAAGTAGCAACGAAAATAATTTTATGGTTGGGGGTCACCACAACATGAGGAACTATATTAAGGGGTTGCAGCATTAGAAAGGTTGGGAACCACTGGTCTAGGGGGAACCTCTGCCTGGCCCCATTTATTATTTATTTATTTATTTTATTTTAGAGTTCTTATATGCCGCCCTACTCCCTGGGGACTCAGGGCGGCGTACAACATGTCAAGAACCACTAAACAATATAAAAGATTTAATAACAATTTAAAAAGAATTTATTAAAAAACATACAACAACCATACATATGTGGGGGAGACCTAAGAAGTGAATTGTCTCATAACCCCGCCTGCAGGAAGAGCCATGTCTTAATGGCCTTTTGGAAGGCCAGCAAGGTGGGGATAATTCGGATCTCTGGGGGTAGTTGGTTCCAGAGAACAGGGGCCCCTACAGAGAAGGCCCTCCCCCTAGGCCCCGCCAGTCAGCATTGTTTGGCTGATGAGACCTGGAGGAGACCCACTCTGTGGGACCTGACCGGTCGAAGGGAAGTATGAGGTAGAATGCGGTCCCGGAGGTAACCTGGTCCTAAGCCATGTAGGGCTTTAAAGATGATGATCAATACCTTGAATTGTACCATACTGACCTGAAGCCCTTGGATAAGCGGGACCCCAATCGGAGGAGCAAAAAGACCTCCTAGAGTAAGGGACAGGGCGGAAGGATCCTCTTCGAGTTGACGAGGGTAGGACCTTCCTCTTGTCCCTGGGGTCCAGGGAGGCTCCGAATAGGTGACTCCCGTCAAATGGAGCTTAGACAACCGCCATTTATGGCGAACGTCTGCCTGTCACGAGTGCAGCCAATGAAGTTGGCGAGCTACTATGGAGACACCCGTGGACCTCGATGCAAATCTCATAGACTGTAAGGTAGCATCCACTGTGTAGCGGGCGGCTGCGAGGAGCTTACTAATGTCCTGGTGTGCCCTCGTATCAGAGACCAGGAAATGGTCATGAATGTCTCGGAGCCAAATGAAAACTGCTCTGGTAAAAAAAGAAGCGGAGGTGGAAGCTTTGACTGCCCAGGCTGCAGCCAGGTGGCTCTTTTGGAGGGCCTGCTCCATCCTTCTGTCCTCGAGTCGAAGGAGTTTGGAGGAGTCCCCAGGCAAGGTTATTGGAGAGAACAGGGCCATGACCAGGATGGCGACCGTCGGGGTCTGCAAGGAAGGAGCTAGCTCCGGTCCGATATTGAAATAGTGGTGGTCATTGTTAGAGGGTGCAGACCCCGCAGCTGGAGAGGCCCACTGGGAGCGAACCACCTCGACAAACATTTGGGGACAGGGGACCACCTGTGCCTCTGGAGTTTGCTCTGAAAACAGAGGGTTAAGGTGAGGGCGTGCCTCCTCAGATGCAATGGGTTCTCAGGACCCAAATTTGCCGCATTCCACACCTTGAAGAGGAGCGATCGAAATAGGCTAGGATGGAAAAGGCCAGTGGAAGGGAGGGATCGGGAGCAACCCCCTCATCTTCAGACAGATCCAGATCGAGCCCCACATCTTCCTCAGAGACCAGGGATCTTGAATCATGGAGACGGTCTAGCAGCAGGAAAGACCAGTCATGCGTATAGTACTCAGCTTGGTACTCCATATCAGCTTCAGCCACAGCAAGTCTCCCTTGTGGGGGAGGGTCAGAGTATTGCATTTGCTGCAGGCATTCTGCCACTTCCTGATGAACAGTGACAGAAATAACGGCCTGTACTGCTGGGTTCTGAAGGCATTCCACTGGGAGCGGCTTACTGCCTATCTTGGGGGCAGCTGAGGTTGAGTGATCTTGCAGGGCCTCCTAATTTCTGCTAAAAGGGGTGGGCTGACCCCAAATATCAGAGTCAGTGAGAGGGAGGTCCCGGGCATCAATGGAACCTGTTTCAACAGGATCCCCCACTCCTGTAGCAGACATGGCTTGGGAAGCCCCCAATAAGCGGCTACAATTCCTCTGTGAGGTCTTGCCTCTACGTGACTCATCACACGTGGATGCCTTGGAGGATCTGGGCTTGCCCTTGTCTTGGTTCTTGCTTTTATGAGCAGCACTTCTCTCCTCAGAATGAAGGATGGTGCTGGACCCCGCTGTTTCAGGAGACAGGGAGGACCCAGTAGCCTCAGAGTTAGGCCCCGCCCCAGTCTGAGGCTCCTTAAGAGATGAGGCCATGGTGGGGGGTGGGGAGACCTCCCCTTATTGTACCTGGCAGCGGCTCTAATGGATGCTGTCGAGTCTCTGAAGGCCGAGGAACGGCTCGTGAAGAATTGGAACTGCCACCCAATAATTACTGTCCTGATGCGGCTTTGTAAGGCTAACGATGGGTGAGGGAGGCTGCCGAAGCACTGTAAAAATGGCTGGTCGCCGTAGCAGGGAACTGCGCATGCGTGTGTAACCGTCGAAGTGAGGTTTGGCGGGCAAAATGTCGTCTGCGCCAATTTTCTCATCAGAAATGTCCAAAGCCGGCAGCTAATTGCTCCCTGAAGCCGCAAAACTATTTGCGAGGTGAGTAGCTCTGAATGCCGGCCTGATTGCAGCCATCGCGCTGGCGGGAGAGCTGCCGGACACAGAGCCATGTGCCGGGAGGGGAGTCGGCTGATGGAATGCCGAAGCGCAAAGTTCAATTATTCTCCCCTTGGCCGAGGTGGCAGGAGCAGCTGCTCCGTGGCTGGGCCGTGCTGTTTAGCGAATTGGGGGTGGGATCGTGCCTCAACCACCCCCACAGCGGGTCCTCTCGCTGTTTGAGGGAATGGGATTTCTCCCTCCCAGCCACCAATGCCAATAGATAGCTGCCAAGCCTGAGATGCTGCGATAGCGTATTAAAGGGTCACAAAAATATCAAGTTAGACCTTGGCTGGCGTCCTCAGCCTAGTGGCTGGAGCCCAAAGGCCCCCTCAGGCCACGCTGCCTCTACCCCTTGATTATTTGGTGTCCTTGACAATGGATGAAAATGGGGGAGCAACACTCACATTCTCAATCGATGGATGAAGCGAGGAAATAGGCTGAGAAATTTAGTAAGTGGAGCTATGATCCCAGTCTTGACCACACATCTGTCCACAGCAAGGACAGAGTCTAAAAGCGGGCCATGGAGACAGAGGCAGAATTGACATAAAAACAGACTGTCCTCATTGGCTGACGGACAAGGTCAACCCATCCTAGATGATAGCTCCACCTACTATGGAGAATGCTATATCTGCTGGTTTATCCTCTATTTTATCATGGAATTTGGACATGGAAGGGAACAATAAAGAATCCCTGGGAATATAATATATTATAAATTTGTCATGGATATTTGGTATATGGCTGTATGAAGAATACGGGAATCCTGGAATATCATTGACATGGACATTAAAAACATTAGGGCTAGGATACAACTCTGTCTAATACCATTTGGGGAAGATATACTCTTAGTAAGAAATTAATTTACAAGGACTTTCACATTAATGTTTGAGTAAAAGGCCTTAACTAAGAGTAATAGTCTGAATTCCATATTTAAGCTAGCCAGTTTCTTCCATAAAATATTTTTTATAGAATCAGAGGCCACTTTGAGATCTATCTCCTTCAGGCCTCTGTCCTCCATGCCAAAAGCTTTTGCAAAAGGATGGAGGCCTAAAACAGCACATGAAACCTTCCTTCCGTTTGCAAAAGTTTTTGGTGTGGAGAACAGAAGCCTTTGGGGGTGCAATCTTGCACTCATTCAGGTCTCCATCCTCTAAAAGCTTTTTGCAAAAGGACAGTAGACTTCTGGGGCGTGATCTCACACTCCTTCAGACTCACCGAGGCTAACCAGTGCTTTAAAAGCTGATCAGGTGTACTGTGCAGACTACCTTGGTGAGTCAGCCAAGCCGAGCAGGGCGTGCTCGTTCCGCTCTGTGTTGGCTCTCACCTCTCAGATGTTGGAGTGCTGGGAGCAGGCAAAGAAACCGTGCTGCTGTGCAAACCCTGCACCAGAGAAGCTGGAGAGGAGATAGCTTTCTTGAGGATAAAGGAGCAGTCAGCCTGTTCTGGAACTCTTGATCTTCAAAAGGTAAGTGAGTGATTGTAATGGGGCGGGGAGGAGCCGGTGGGCTAGCATAGCATAGCCAATGCCTGTTAGGTCCTATGGGGGAGTGTGGAATTGGCAGGGAGAATGTTGCAGTGTCTCTGTGGTCAGTTGTAAGGGTAAACCACTGCTGTGGTGCTGCAACATTTGTAACTTTGGGACTGTGTAATAAGTACTTTTGGGGGGGTGTCGTAACTTTGAACTGTCACTAAGCGAACTGCCGTAACTCGAGTACCACCTGTAAATACATTTATATTAAAGATACAAGCCTAATTCTAGAACGAAAATGATTTATAGCTTTGCATGCAATGCATAATAAACTTAGAAAACCAAGACAAAGGTGACTGATGGAAGAAAATAGAGGGGCTTATTTCATTCCATGCATAAAAAGAAAACCCCATCCTTGAATAGAGTGAAGCAAAATTGCATCTGACAGTACTTTTGATCTTATTTCTGTACTTGGGATATTATTAAGTGTGATTTGTATCGTTTATTTGGAATACTTAAAAAAAACTTTTTGGATCCATCCTAATTGAATGGATTCAATGCTTACATAAGCTAGACTTAAATGCACACATTCCTACAAACATATATACATGTTTATATTATAATAGTATATACACTAACAATTATATTATTATATTGATAGTGAAGAAAATTCCATTACAATTATTTGCTATGCACATTAGAATTACAGCTATGTAAAATGTTCTCTTCTGGAGATGGAACATTCTGCACTATTTTGCATGATTACCTCTCAGAAAATTGGTGAAAGTCTTCTCCACCACACACACACACAGAGAGAGACTGTCCAAGTTAGATGACCTGCATGAAGAGTGTTTTATGGAATTGCCCAGAAAGGTGTTCCTGGAATGACGGATTTTACACATTGCTAATTACAATGTTTTGTGTACCTGAAAGCAAATGTTTCTGCCTATTGCTTGCAGTATGGATTGAAGCTATATTTGACAAGAAAGTAGATAAACACCAGTTCTCCCTTTTACTATTATGTTGTTCCAGATTTACAACAGAAAGAGAATGTTCTGCATCCATCTTTAAATCCTACTTACCATATTTTTCGCACTATAAGGCTTTTGTGGAGGAAAACAAGGGGGCGGGGAAATATGCCTCTGGCTCCCAGCAATTTGCCTCCTTGCAGCAAACAGCAAACAGCCTGGTCAGCTTCAGCACAGCCTGATTTATCACGAGCAGCTGATTAAGCGGTTGGATTGGCCTTCCGGAATATCGCTGATCAGCTGTTCCAGGCTGCGGGGATCACTGCCGCCCATCACCGCTGTCCATAGCCAGCTCTGCGTGCCCCCTTTTCATCCTCCACATGCCCCCTTTTCAGCCTCTGTGCGTCCCATTTTTGGCCTCTGCGAGTCCATTTTCGGCCCTTGCCAGGTGGCGGGATCGCTGCAACCGCTGATCACTGCCACCATTGGGTGGTGATGAGCGGCAGCGATCCCCATCACCTGGAACAGGCCAAAAACAGGACACGTGGAGGCTGAAAACGGGGCACGTGGAGGCCAAAAATGGGGTGCGTGGAAGCCGCGGCGATCCCTGCAGCCCTGAGTCCTTCGGGAGTTGGGCGGCATATAAGAAAGCCGAATAAATAAATAAATAAATAAACAGCTGATCGGTGGTATTCCGGGCAGCCGATCCAACCGCCAATCAGCTGCTCATGCTAAATCAGGCTGTCTGCTATTTGCTGCAAGAAGGCAAATTGCTGGGAGGCAGAAGCTGGCGGGTGGGGGGGCCTTTGGCAATATTTGCTCTATAAGATGCATCAACATTTCCACCCACTTTTGGGGGGGGGGGGAAGTGCATCTTGTAGACCGAAAAATATGGTATTTCTCTGTTACTCATAATAAGGCTGAACAAATAATAAATCTGTACACTGGAGCCAAATCAATTACAGCTATCATTTCAGAAACTTAGTGAATGCTGTTGCAAAATGGACCACACTAATCTTTATGATGTATTTGTGAAGCTGTAATTAGATTATTTTAATGTTTGCCCCCAAAGTACATATGTAATATATGCTAACTACCCCTAAAATGACTTCATATATCTGGCTTTTGAGTGGCATGCTGGAGCCATTTTTCAAAACAGGTATGCCCATGAGAAATATGAAATTTATTTTTTAAAAATTAAATACATATATTTTATTCATATAATTATTAGTCTCATCATTCTCTCATTTTAAACATTACAATTCAATAGTTGCTTGCCTGTGCCTTACAGCTCTAATTTAATTGTCATTTAACAGCAGGAGTGCAAATTTTAAAGTCAGCACTCAAAAGCAAATGAAATCAAACATTTTTAAAAAGTCAGCTTTATTTTTTCACACAGTTTGTATACAGGAGTGGGTTGGCACAAACAGCTGTTATTTCCTACTTTTGCCAAAGGTCTAGAACAGGTGTCATGGTTCCTTTGCCAAAAATACCTTAATTTAAATATTTGTACCTTACTTTAGTGGTAAAGTTGATGGCATCATTGTGATGCCTGATGTTCTCCAGTTTTAATTTACTATGCAGTGGTATTTAAGGATACCCAACTAGTTTTTACATCCTAAAACCAGGGGAAAGTGGTGGTTGTGACAGTTATGACACTGTTCTGGAGATAACAGAATGCAAATGTCTTTTTATAAAACTGGCAAATACTATAAGCTAAGAAGTGGGTGCCTAGTACTGTAGTCGTTTCCTCTAACCAGTAGATGCCATCTCATGGCTGATATTGGAGCTTCTGTTCTTATTCCTATCCTATCCTATCCTATCCTATCCTATCCTATCCTATCCTATCCTATCCTATCCTATCCTATCCTATCCTATCCTATCCTATCCTATGCAGGCCAAGAGATGTTTGATGAAGTTTGTAACTTCATAGCCTACATGGCAGCCAAAAGGCCTTTACAAGCTACCTCAGCAGAAACTTATGTTGTTGCCTAGGATTAAATCAGTTTATTATACCTATCCTTTATGGGATAGGTTCTATCGCCTGAGGGCTTCATCCATGTCCTTCCTGATTTTGGGAGGCATAAAAGCAGAATGGCTGGGTCAGAAAAATGCTCAATGCTTCTTTGAAATAGGTGTTCATGCCACTTATTTCAAAAGAGGGGATTGTGCACTTTCCTTTGACCTAGCTGTTTTTAATAACATTCCTGCAGCTTCCAATATGGTTGAGAAGTAGTGGTGGCAGCTCAGTCTAGAAAAAACAGATTATCTGGACTTCTGCAAGGCATAATGCAGATCTAGTTGTGGAATGGAAATAGCATTGGTTGTCCTGGCAATAACTTTCATGTAGATTTCATTGGATGAGATGGAGTGTTGGTAGTGGTCAGTAGTGGGTTCTAAAACCCTTTACTACCAGTTTGTGCACGTGTGATGCTTCTGTGCATGTGTAGAAGCATCCCGGGTGGGTGGGCGGAGCCTCCCGCCAACTGCGCTACCGGTTCTTAGAACCGGGCCAAACCGGGAGCAACCCACAGCTGGTAGTAGTCCTATTATATCTCTTAGACTTAGAGCATGTTTCTGATGGATATCTGGGGGACTTCTATTAATTGTGTATCTTTTATTTATTTGTATCCCACTTTTAATATAATCATCACTATCCAAGAGTTGGACAGGACTGGTAAGGAAAATGTTTGCGTTTTAAGGTCCCCACTAGCCAAAATTGGTGAGAATTATAATCCATTACTTCTTGGATGCTGGATTAAGAAATACCGTTCCAAGTTAAATTCATATTGATTCCTTCTCAGTGCTCACATATTGTTGACTTAACATGCTATTTAAATACTATTATCAGAGGTAAAGATAAAAAGGAAACTTGAAAATACATGGAGCCTATATTAGGATGAATGTGACTTTAAAAAGGAATTTCTGGTAGGGTGAGCTATTTCTAAGCTTGCCTGCAATTCAAACCACTCCTTAAACCTTAATTGGAACAGATTTCAGAATACTATGTTATTAGAAAACCTAAAAAGAGTAGTTTCTGAGAGGCAAAAGAGAATCTGCAAAAGTATTAAAGCACACCTGCAAAATTTCCAAGCCCCAAGATTTTCTTTTACCTAGTTAAGGATTAATGGTAAAAAAAGATATTTATTTCAGAATGATTATAGGAAGTATATATATAGTTGCAAATTATATGCATAGGTTAAGTCTTGTATCATCATCAGTCACTGCAACACATATCTAAACATTATCTTCATTCTACCATTTGATTACTATTTGATCATCAAAACAATTTTATGATCCTTTCAGAACAGTTGTCTCCAACCTGATGCCCTTCAGATGCACTTGACTGCAACCTCCATAAACTGAAGCCAGAGGCTTACAATAAGGATTTCAGTTACCTCATTTGGATATCACTAAACTGAGGAATGTTATTTAGAGACTGCACCTTTTGCATTATTTATCCAAAGCAATTTACATTAAATATAGCTTTTATTCAGCCCAATAATGTCCCTATTACAGTGTTACTCTCCAATGTAGATAATCTAAAACAGGGGTACCCAATCCATGGGCTGTGGTCCACTACTGGGCCATGGCCTGTTTGGAACTGGGCCGTGCAAGGCTGGCGGGCGCATGCACATGTGCAAAGCCCCCCTCGCATGAGTGGCGTCCACTTGTGATTACGTGCTAAACTCCCTCGCGTAAGTGGTGGCCTCTTGTGCTCACCTGCCGCTCACATAAAAGAGCTGTGCACACTTGCGCGTACCCGCCTGTCACCCACAGGGAACTATTCCCTCTCCTCACCTCTGCCGGGCCACCAAGCCAGAAAACTTGGTGATCTAGAATGTACAGATAGTCTTCATTGCCTTGTTTAGAAACCATTTAAAATTACTATTTTTGGAAAAAACTAGCTTTGTGACTATCCTCACAATTATGAGCAATGCAGTGTCCTGCAGTCATGTCCTGCAGTCACTAATGGCTTCCAGGAAGCAAAATGGAGAACGTGGAAGTGAAATCACGTGATGTCCCACTTAATGACCAGTGATTTACTTAACAATGTAAGTGGAAGCGATGTTGTAAGTCCAGTATGGTCACATGATTTTTGCTTCGCAACTATGGCACATAGTGACAGAGTTACCAGTCTGTTTACCAGATGGTTGGTAAAAAGACTACCTATAGCCTTCACTCCTTCTTTCCACCACCTTTTGTGATTTTAATAGCACTATAGCATATTTTAGTTGCACAGACATTTTTCTCATCACTTTTTGCTGAATTTTAAGTGTCTGGTTGTTTTCAAAGAAATAGCAATAGCACTTAGACTTATATACCGCTTCATAGTGCTTTTACAGCTCTCTCTAAGGGGTTTTACAGAGTCAGCATATTGCTCCCAACAATCTGGGTCCTCATTTTACTGACCTCAGAAGAATGGAAGGCTGAGTCAACCTTGAGCCTGATGAGATTTGAACTGCCAAATTGCAGGCAGCAGGCAGTCAGAAGTAAACTGCAGCACTGCATTCTAACCACTGCGGCACCTCGGCAATAGAAATAGGGTAGTGGGGGAAAAGAGGAACTTGGCAATGAAACGTTCCATTTACAGGAGAGGTGAATATAGGATATAAGTACAGATATAGAAAAAACAGACACAAAGTCCACAAAGTGCTAATTCTGAAACAAATGAGAGTTCTATGCATGAAGAAGGACAAACATAACATTAGCACCTATTGTGCAAACAGACTGTGTGTTCTCTCCACTTCTTTTCTATCTATATACCAACGACTGCATCTCAAAGGATCCCTCAGTTAAAGTACTAAAGTTTGCAGATTATACAACAGTGATTGGTCTCATTCGAGACAACAACGTATGTGCATACAGACGGGAAGTTGAACAACTAGCTTTGTAGTGCGGCCGGAACAATCTTGAACTAAACACACTCAAAACTGTATAAATGATAGTAGATTTTAGGAGATTCTACCACCTATCCTATTCTACCACCTCTTACAATACTAGACAAGTATCAATAGTAGAGGCCTTCAGGTTTCTAGGTTCTATAATATCTCAAGACTTAAAATGGACACCTAACATTAAAAATGTCATCAAAAAAGCACAACATAGAATATTCTTCCTATGCCAACTCAGAAAACTCAGAATGCCCAAGAAGCTGCTGATTCAGTTCTACAAAGGAATTGAGTTTGTCATTTGCACCTCTATAACTGTCTGGTTTGGCACTGCAACCAAATAAGACAGGCACAAACTTCAACGGATAGTTAGAACTGCAGAAAAAAACAATTGCTACCAGCCTGCCTCCCATTGAGGAACTGTATATTGCATGAGCCAGAAAGAGGACTGTGAAAATATCTACAGACCACTCACAACCTGGACATAAACTGTTTCAACTTCTTCCCTGAATGTGACACTAGAGGCATTGCATTCCAGAACAACTAGACATAAGGACAGTTTTCCCCCATGCCATTATTTTGCTAAACAACTAATTCCCACAACAGTCAAACTGCCTAATAGCAGTTTCCTATTACCTATTTCCTTAGCTTCTTAAGACTATAACTTCGTTGCTTATAGCAATAGCACTTAGACTTATATACTCCTTTAGTGCTCTACAGCCCTCTTTAAGTGGTTACAGAGTCAGCATATTGCTTATATCTTACAATTTATATTAATTGTTTTATTTAGTACCCTAATTCAGGGGTGGGCAAACTATGGTTCTTTGAGGACCTGTGGACTTCAACTCCCAGAATTCCTGAGCCAGCCATGCATGCATAATAAAATGTTTTTATACATTTTATTATGCATGCATTTTTATACAAAAATGTTTTTATACATTTAATAAAAAATGTATTAAAACTACAGTTTATAGCAACAGTTTATCTGCATTTGATATGTAGCATGTATGTTTTCCCCTTTCCAATGAACAATTAACATTTCTCCAAAAAGGTTCTGGAAATTTAAGGATTGGTTTAAAAAAAAAAGCAAAACTGGATACTGTAAACGGATTTTTAAATACTTTTGTTTGCAGCTATTATGCATTTTGGCAGCCAAAAGCTTGCCTTAAAATATTGCTTATATAGACATAAATTTAGTTATATTTAGCTTAAATAACCTTAATAATTTGCTTGCTTTTAATTTATGACCTTGTATTACAATCTAAGCACACATCTTAATAATTTTCTTTTTAAAAAAATTGAACACTGTATAATAAATGGCATTTTCCAAAAGGCACATTCTTTCATAAAAATACAAAAATACTGTATTATTTACAAAGCCAAAATTGCTTAGTTCTACACCTGGGGGCTTACAAAAGCCCAAATCACTTTCCCCCTATTTAACAGATTATACTTCTCTGCCATATCATTTAAACATTTGAAAAATATTCTTTATTTCAAGATCTGTTCAGCATGAGCTATTGAGAGGATTCCTCTTTTGAGAAAAAGTATTATTATGCAGCTCAATACCAATATGAAACCAGGAGTCATTCTCATGAAAATAGTATGCTTATGTCTGAAAAGGAATTTTAAGACAGCAGTTGAAAACTCAATGATTGTTCTCTATACCACTTTTTTTTTACATAGTTCTCTATACCACTTTTTTTTACATAGCATAGCTTCAACTAATCTGCGTGTCCTCCCAATGTACGAACCAATTTCCAGGGTTCTCCAACCACCTAGTCATTGATGAGAATTCTGGAAATTGAACTAACTCCTAGAGAGTGCATTCAGTTGGGACTACTTATCCAATAATTTGCTTGAAATCTGCTCTTCTATGTGGAACAATTTGCCATTTAGTTTAAATTAGTATAGCCAAGGCACAGGCAAAAGAAGTGCATTATTGTAGTTCAGCCTGTTAAAGGGTGCTATTTCTTGCCATTTTATATATATTAAGTCCATTTCATTTTTTATTTAAAAGCACTATAACATTTCCTTGCAATATTAGCCTAGAATAAGCTTCTAACTGAGATGATGGACAGAAATTGGCAGTTGAACTATATTTCCATGCAGATAATAGGAAACATCCTCCATTATACTTGAAAGAGCAGGAATTAGAACAGGAGAAGTTAAATGGCACATAACCCTTCAATTGTTCCCATCACTTTTCATTCCACAATATCTGAACCCTGAAATAGCTATTTCTCTCTACCTTACAGAAGAAATGGTCTTTTTGCATTTTGCTTTATTTTCTTGGTAAGCTCATTATGGACCAATCAGCTATCAATAAAATAGAATAAAAATATCTTTACTGCAGTGGAGAAGTTTAAAAAATCAAGATGTTTCCCAAGACCATGCAATCAAAGCCCCTTCCCCTCTTTTATCGGCATGGAACACCTTTTTTTTAAAGTGGACCTTTACATTCAATCACACAACTGAAGGCTCCATATTGGATTATTTTTTACTTCCTCTATAAATGTCCCTTACTGCATCTCTTACATAATTTAAGTGTTAAAGTTCCTCATACCATGTCAAGCCATTGGTCTATTTCAGAATTAGGTATATTATGGTAGCTGGAGGTCATGCTTAATAGTTTTGGAAGGACAGAAATATAAAAAATAGTTTTTCTGTTTTTTCAATGCCATATTGAGTTTTGTGGTTGTAATTGTCCTGTTCAACATCTCTCTTTGACCTTCTGTGATTTGTTTTGTATTTGTTGTTTCTAAATGTTTTAATTTTGTCTTCTGTTATATCATCTTAAGCGTATAAATTTGTGAAAAAAATTAATATTATCTTTTTCTTTTCTTCTCTGTTATGTTGTATTATTCCTTTCCCATCCTGTAGTTGGTATATCATTCTTTTCTCTTTTTGTTTTTTCAGTTTATATGCCAACCAGCGACTGGACTTATTTGCATATTTGAAATAATTTTTTGTCATCTTAATTTTTTGTGCCAAATCTTCCTGAATAGTTAAATTAATTTTGTGTTTTATATCTCTTTTTTCTTTTGCTGTTTTGCTTTGGAGGTCCTTTTGTAATTCCAATTCCACTTTTTTCAGTTCTTCCTGCAGTGTCTCTTGTTGTTGCTTCTTTTTTTGTTTTTCCTTGCTGTATAGGCTATCATTAATCCGCGGATATAAGCTTTTGTGGGGCCCCAAAGATTTTGTAATGATGTACCGGTATCTTCTTTTGTGTTTACTTTGAAGAATAGTCTTAGTTCCTTCTCTAACATTATTCTATATTCTTTATCTTTCACTAAGTTTTGATTCATTGTCCATCTATTTTTCCTTTTCTGGCCTTTCCATGTTATTTTTACTGGATTTTACTGGAAATCTAGGAATTCTAACCCTAATGCAAACAGAAAAAGGCAGGAACTTCTGCATATCAGTGGAGCTTAAAGCATTTTTGGGACAGAAGTTCTGATCTTCCCAGTATTTCAGTGTTTGCTGAAATTTAATTGAATAAGTTATAATACTAATGTAAGAAATGAACGTTTTATTTTTAACAAAGGAATGCATTTTAACAACTAATAGAAGCTTGACTTTGATCAATACTCACCTCTCATCTTAAATGATTTTTCCTATAGAACAACCTTTCTAAAATGTAGTGTCCTCAATGTTCCCATCATCCCCAACCACCCATCAAGGCTATTAAATTATTTTGATGTTTGCATTCACTTACGTGGAGGAAAAATAAACAAAAAATTATCCATTAGATGGGATATTTGTGGAATACGCCTGGATTTTCAACCACTGAGACAAATTTGACTGCTTTAGTTAGCATAAATCAATGTCTGCTGCTCATTCAAGAGTGACATAGCTGAAAGCAGAAAAGAGGTCAACTTTTCAAAGAGAGAGACAGTCCTTAATACAATAGCTGTATAATACAGGTATATGGACAAAGCTCTATCCTTCTTTAAAACTCTCCTTGATTTATAAATCAAACTATTTTATAGTAGCTGCAATCTGTTCCCTTTTCCAAGAAACTGAGTTAAAACATAGTTAAATCATCTTTATTTGAGAATAAAAGCCTAAGAAGACATAGGCAATGAAAAATGAATATATAAATGATTTAGTGTTAGGAATTTATCTAGAAGAATTTATCTAATAGAGAAAGAATTCTCTTTACATTTATTGCTGCTTTGTATGGAAATAGCTACATTAAAGACAATTGAAAGTTCAAGAACTGAAAGCTGAAAAGTTCAAACTAAGAGAATAAATATTGTTTAAGGTGTGACAAGAGAAAAAAAGTGGTTTATTATAAACATAAGAATTGTGTTACTAGGTCAGTATGTTAGGTCTCATCTAACATTCTCTTTCCGCAGTGGCTAACCCAATACTTTAGGAAATTTACAAATCATAGGGGAGTGTTATGCTAATACCGGTAATATCTTCCAGCTCATATCCCACAACATCTAGTACTATCCCAAAAGCATAGGCCCTCAGATACTCAAACTAATTATATAACCAAATAGATTTAGAACAATGATTTAGAAATGGTAATGGCAACTATTGTCATTCCTCTTTTTTTTGAGGGCACAATGAGGTCAGTTAAAGGTTAATGACCTTTGCTTGCATATTTTTCCTCTAAAACCTAGCAGGGGGCAGGAATCTGCTGTGATTCCTTGTCAATCCATATTATTTGAAGAACTTTATTATCTTGCACTGGTAGAATCACAGAAGGTAAGCATAAAGGGCATCTATTCCAACATCTGCAATGTGCAGAAAAACCAGTTAAGATGCTTGCCAAGCCTCTTCCTAAAAGAACACTCAAGAAACAGACATATCACAACCTGTAGGGTAGATGTTTCTACTGGTATCACCATCAAGACATTTTTAGTTTTATTTAAGAGAAATCTTGGTACGGAGTTGCAATATATACCCATTATTTCTGGTCCTAGTTTCCATGGCAATGAAATCTAGCTCCCGAATGCCTTCCCTATAGCACCTTTTTATGTACCTGAACACTGATAGTGTATCTCCCCTTGGTTTTCTTTTCTCCAGACTGAAAATTCAAGCTCCTCCACTTTATTCTGACAAAATAGTTTGTCGAGTCGCTGTATCTTCTGAAAATGTGGTGCCCATAAATATATATATGGGCTACAGGTATGGACATGAGAGTTAAAAGCATTTTTCTACAAAAATAAAAAACTAAAATTTGATTTCAATTAATTTTTGATATTTCATCATCTAACAGATAATTAGTTGTCACTGAGAAATAAAAGTTTGCTTTAATAATATAATCCGCAATAGATCAAATAGTTTGGAAGAGGTTTCTTTCTAAAATATACAGAGAGGGGCTCAAAGAGGACAGTTACCAACTTTACCCAAAAATTAAGATAAGAATTGCAATTGAGAAACATTATTTAATTTCTACACTTATCTTCTTCCTATTATATTCAGAGCAGTATTCAATAAATAAAGAACCATCAATAAAACCAACTATCTTTACAGATTGTACATATAAATGTTTTAAAAAGTTAATTTGAAAAAAAAATCAAACTGAAAGGCAATCTAAAACAACAACAGGTAATTATTATCCTATAGATGACTGAGTGATGAGGATGCCTCTTCTAAAGCAGTGTTTCTCAACCTTGCCAGTTTGAAGATGTGTGGACTTCAACTCCCAGAATTCCACAGCCAGCAATGCTGGCTAGGGAATTCTGGGAGTTGAAGTCCACACATCTTCAAACTGGCAAGGTTGAGAAACACTGTTCTAAAGAAAGGTAGTGATGGAACCAGCCATTGAGAAGGTACTGGTAGAGCCACCACAATGTCAACCTGATCAAAAGTGGAACCATGGGCAGAGGCTTCATTCCAGATTTGAGTGCAAGGACTGAATTGCACCATGTGATTTTGTATCTTGGCCATTTCCAACATTGTCACAGAACAAGTATTAGACAGGATATTTTATTACAAATAGTGAAGCAGTTTGTATTTAGGAAAAAATGGCTTTTATCAAATGAATTAACCCAAATGCTAATTTCCTATTTCATTTTAACAAAATCCACATCCTCTGTGGCTTTTGGTTCACCAAGTTTTTTTTGTTACGTAAGCTTATACAAGCACTGGATTTTTGTTTTAGACTAAAGATATGAGAATCCTCACAGTAATCTTTGCCAATTCCAAAAATGAGCAGTTTTAGCAGGCATTTCTAGCATGTCACACACTGGTTTTGTATTTTTCTTTGTAGCTATATAGCTACAAAAAAGCATCACCGAAGATTGCAGGTTGAGGAGCTCCAAACCCTGTTTCCCAACAGATTTCAGAGAAAGCAAAGAAACTTTCCAGGGGCTATTTTAGTACATCCCATTGCCAACTCAGGTCCATGAAGATTGAGCCACACAAGAACATCTGACAGAGCAACCTTGTCCAAATCTGTACCTTCATGATGGGTTATACTACGATACCCAGTCATGGCTCTATGTGTGGCTCATGGGATTTGTAGTTCAACACATCGGGATACAACCAGGTTATGGAAAAGCATTTTTTCCAGAAATGGTCTCTTACCCCAAATATAGTACTGAACACAAAATCTAATAGATACTTAGCTTATTTTCCTATCTAGAACACAACACGCAATATGCCTGCCTTTTTCTTAATTGTAATGCATCAGCGTGCTGAAATCAAGAGGGCCCTCCCGCACTGCACACATCAGGGAAAGGTGAATCTTTCAAGAAGAAACAATTGGCGGAGGGAGGGAGGGTGAAGGCAATGTCGATCGCCGTAGCATCGCGGCTGCTCTGCTGCTAGAGGGAGAGAATCCAACACTTTGGCACAGAAAGCCAACCAAGGGTGAAAATGAAGCTCTTGTGCGGGCAGGGGGCGGGGAACGAGCCCCAGAGCAACAAAGCGGAAAAAGGTTTCGCAAGCACAAAGCCCAACTCCGGTAACAAAAGCCCCCAGGCTGCTCCTTAGCCAGGCGCTCCGCCGGCGCCGCTTCGGCAGCTTCTCTCGGCGGCGCTGGTGGCAATAGTGGGCACCGCCCCCTTTCCGGGCAAGAACCGAAGGTGGCTCGGATCGGTTTTGTTCCTTGCAACCAGCCGCTGCAGCCCCTCCCGGATCCCTTACAATGCTCTCCGTTCTCGGAGACCCTGCCCGAAGGGGGCGGTTGCGCTTCACTGCCGCCCCACACAAAAGCTTGTCCGCGGCCCCTGCCCCACTTGCCTCCCGTCCTCACCGACCTTGAGCTGCATCGGGCGCCGCCAAGGTTTTGGTCACCGCCTTCCACACGTTGCAGCCCAGTAGGCAGAGGAGAAGTGCCGCCGCCGCCGCCGCCCTACTCATTTTTCCCCTGCCGTGGCAACCGCTGCCGCTGCCGCCGGGAAAGGAAGAGGAGGCGGGGAGGGAGGGGACCGTCGGAGCCGCTGCCCAAGAGGAGGTAGGAGGAGGTGTGAAGAGAACGCATCAGAAGCTGGCTTCCTCCGCGTGGCCCACCGTGATGCCCCTTGCCCACGCCGGAGGCTGCCGCTGCCGCTGGAGAGGCCGCATTGTCACCTTCGCGCTGAACGCCGGCACCGCTGCGCGGGCCTCGGTTGCAGCGCGACGGTGAGGGGGCTGCGAGGGGAAACGAACAGCGGGTGGCTCTCCCTAAAGAGGCAGCGAGGCTCCTCCACCATCCTCAGTTTGCTTAACCCCTTCCTTTCTCTCTCCCTTCCACGGCTCTCAGTTCAGAGAAGACGAGCCAGCCAGAATTTCGGAGCTCCCCCTGCTGACTAGCTCGGGGGTCGTTTTTACCATCGCTCCCCAGAAGCCGAGAGCTTGGAGTGACATTGGGTTAGTACTGCAGGAGTTAAGACGCTGGTCTATTTAAGAACTGGTCTATACAACTTACCTGCAAGCAGAAAATTTTTATTTTGGTGTGTCTTCGAGTTAGTCTTATCGTAGTCCTGGCGACTGCCTGGACAAGTCCCTGCGGTTTTATTTTTATTTTTTTAGGGGGGGGGGGGGAGATTTCAGAAACAGTTGGCCATTTCTTGCTTCCTAGAAATGAGACAGAGTGATTGGCCCAAGGTCAACCGGAGGCGAAAATTGGGACTAGATCTGGTTTCCACCCCAGTGTTTTAACCTCTTACAAAAACAAACTGTCTATTCGAGGTGGGGGACAGGATGTCAGGCACCTAGATTAGCAGAAACAAATTTCTGGGGAAGATTCATTGGACAGCCTATCTTTATCAACAGTTAATGTTGCAATATTATCCTGGGACAGGTATATTTGTTTCCATTTATATTTCTATTATGTAAAATGCCAACTTTTTTTCAGACAGTTGTCAGCATTTACATTCTGAAGATATACAAGCAAAGTTTTTTATGTTATATGTGTCTATTTTTAACTTATTGTTAATATCAATCTTTCAATCAATTATCACAAATAGCAAGAGTTACAATATTAGTAGACAGCAAAGTGTAAATATTTTCAGAAAAATTAAATATATATTCCATAAATCACTGCCACCATACATGACATTTTTGGCATTAGCTATGAATGAATGAATGAATGAATGAATGAATGAATGAATGAATGAATGAATGGCTCAGTGGCTAAGATGCTGAATTTGTCGATTGAAAGGTCGGCAGTTCAGCGGTTCAAATCCGTAGTGCCGCATAACGGGGTGAGCTCCCTTTACTTGTCCTAGGTTCTGCCAACCTAGCAGTTCGAAAGCACGTTAAAAATGCAAGTAGAAAAATAGGGACCACCTTTGATGGGAAGGTAACAGCGTTCCGTGCACCTTTAGTCATGCCTTTAGTCATGCCGGCCACATGATCACGGAGACGTCTTCGGACAACACTGGCTCTTAGGCTTTGAAACGGAGAGGAGCACCGCTCCCTAGAGTCGGGAACGACTAGCACATATGTGCGAGGGGAACCTTTACCTATGAATGAGAGATTTGATTCATATTTAACAAAATTATTAAAGTCAACATTTCCTGCACCAGTATATACATTTATTTTATTTATTTTATTTTATTTGGAGGTTCTTCTATGCCGCCCTACTCCCTGAGGATTCAGGGCGGCGTACAACATTTTAAGAAAACAACCAACCAAATCATTAAAAAAACAATTAAAAAACAATTAAAAACACCTATAACACCCAAACATACATGGGGGAGACATCAGATGTAATGTTGTCTCAGAATCACCCCGCCTGCAGGAAGAGCCATGTCTTAATGGCTTTTCGGAAGGCCAGCAAGGTGGAGATAATACGGATCTCTGGGGGGAGTTGGTTCCAGAGAACAGGGGCCCTACAGAGAAGGCCCTCCCCCTAGGCCCCGCCAGTCGGCATTGTTTGGCTGACGGGACCCGGAGGAGGCCTACTCTGTGGGACCTCACTGGTCGAAGGGAACTGTGAGGAAGGATGCAGTCCTGGAGGTAGCCTGGTCCTAAGCCATGTAGTGCTTTAAAGATGATGATCAACACCTTGAATTGCACCTGGAGACCAATGGGCAGCCAATGCAGCTGGCGGAGTATAGGTGTTACGTGGGTGTATCGTGAAACATCCACCACAGCACGCACAGCTGCATTTTGCACCAGTTGAAGTCTCCGGATACTCTTCAAGGGCAGCCCGATATAGAGCACATTGCAGTAGTCCAGTCTAGAGGTGACAAGGGCATGAGTGACCGTGAGTAGAGCCTCCTTCTCTAAGTATGGTCGCAATTGGTGCACCAGGAGAACCTGTGCAAAGGCTCCCCTAGCCACAGCTGTAAGATGTTGATCTAATTTTAGCTGTGGATCTAGGAGAACTCCCAAATTGCGGACCCGTTCTGAGGGGGTTAATTTTTCTCCCCCAAGAACCCCCAAAGAGGGACAGTCGGAATAGTCCTTAGGGGGCAATATCCAGAGCCACTCAGTCTTGTCGGGGTTAAGCTTGAGTCTGTTCATCCCCATCCAGATCCTGACATCGTCCAGGCATCGGCACATTATATCCACTGCCTCCCTGAATTGACACGGGGTGGAAATGTACAGCTCGGTGTCATCAGCGTACTGTTGAAAACTCACCCTATGTCGGCGGATGATATCCCCCAGCAGTTTCATGTAAATGTTAAACAGGATGGGCGAGAGGACCGAACCCTGCGGCACCCCGCAAGTCAGGGGCCTAGGAGACGACCTCTGCCCTCCTGTTAACACCGACTGTATCCTATCAGCTAGGTAAGAGGAGAACCACCGCAAAATGGTGCCTCCCACTCTCACCTCGCCGAGACGATGCAGCAGGATACCATGGTCGATGGTATTGAAAGCCGCCGAGAGGTCAAGTAGCACCAGGATGGAAGAATAACCCCCATCCTGGGCTCGCCAGAGATCATCCATCAGGGCGACCAAGGCAGTTTCTGTACTGTAGCCGCGCCTGAAACCCGATTGAAAAGAATCTAGATAATCGGTTTCCTCCAATAACCGAAGCAGCTGATAAGCTACCACCTTCTCAACAACTTTCCCTATGAAAGGTAAGTTGGAGACAGGACGAAAGTTTTTCAAATCCGCCGGGTCCACATCTCGAAATTTCTATTTTTGTGATAGGGTTTCCTGAATAAAAATAATGATAAAGATGGACGAGGACGTGTATTGGGGGAGTGTGAAATTCTTGGCGACAATAGTATGCAACTTCCACACACACGGACATTTGGATGTAAACATTCTAAATTGACATGTAAATGGAAAGAAATAAATTTTAAAAAATGAAAAGCTGGGCAAAATAACTTGAAAAAATTATTAGGTTCTACCTAAAACTACTCCCAGTATAGATTATATTTTAACTGTTTCTCTTTTTTCCCCTCTCTTTTTCTCTCTCTTCTTCTCCCTCCCTGCACTTGACTCCAGAACAACTTTGAACATTTGTTCAAAGAACAGCTTAAAATAGAAAAATGAAAGAACCTCAAGCTGCAAATCAAATAAGGGTCCCAACAGCACCCTATCCCTAACAAGAGCCGGGAGAACAAGGCCTAGTTTTTAGAGACTTCCAGGATAGCACCATGTGTTACAATTTGTGAATTGCCCATAGTCAGTTTGGAAGTTGAGCAGTGTCCCCATGGAATAAGTATCAATGAATATATGTGGGGACTCCATGGATCTCTGGGGCAAAATCATTCCATAGGGCAGGCATTGCAAGTTCCTGTTGAGCATTAATCTTATTCTGAGTTCCTATCATCCTTGACAAGCCATTTGTATGGGCAAGAGTTTCTTGCAGCTATTGTTAAGTATCCCTCCTTTAGCATTTTTTTTATTGTTAAGATTATTTTTGGAAAGGAGCTCACAATCTTTGCATGGATATATCCTGCATCTGCTCCCATGCTGCAACAACCATACTAATAGAATTACTTATTACTAAATAGTTCTATATTTTTGTTTCCATAAATTCATACTATTTTTGTCATCTTTCCCCTTTTCGTTTCTTTTCTTTGCCTCATGGAGGCAAAATGGCAAGAAACTCCCCCCCACCCCCAAGTTTATTTCTTAGGAAAAGGTCACACAAATAATATTTCAGTGCCTGGAAGTTGAGTCATGGCAACTGGAATTATTTTCTTGTTGGTTTGAGATGTTTCACCGCTCATCCAAGTAGCTTCTTCAGTCTGAGCAAGTTGGTTAGAGGGATCTGAGTAGGCAGAGAACCGTTGGAATGTACCAACTTCTAAAAATTGAAGTGTAGGTAATTCCTGTAAT
Organism: Diadophis punctatus similis; assembly: GCA_023053685.1. Taxonomy (NCBI): domain Eukaryota; kingdom Metazoa; phylum Chordata; class Lepidosauria; order Squamata; family Dipsadidae; genus Diadophis; species Diadophis punctatus. Next base: position 28,679,944 of record JALIGW010000007.1, on the reverse strand, counting down.
CTGCTATTTTTTCTTGCTGTCTCTTCATATTCCCACCCAACCTCAGGGTTTCTTCTCTAAAGTGCATGGCAATATGTCGATGAAGATTCTCATTCATCCAGGTAGAATTGTCTGAAAACTGGGTCATGGCAACTGGACTTATTTTCTTTTGGGTTTGAGTTGTTTCACTATTCATCCAAGCAGCTTCTTCAGAATCTTCATTGATGTATTGTCATGCATTTTGTGGAAGAAACCCTGAAATTTGTGTGGGAATATGAAAACAGCAAGAAAAGTGGCAGATACAGAATCACCTACCCTTCAATTTTTAGAAGTTGGTACATTCCAACAACTGCCTACTCAGATTCCCCTAACCAACTTGCTCAGATAGAAGAAGCTGCTTGGATGAATGGTGAAATGTCTTAAACCAACAAGAAAATAAATCCAGTTGCCACGACTCAACTTTCAGACAATTCTACATGGATGACTGAGAATCTTCTCTGAAATATTTCACTGCATTTTCTTTTTTAAAATTTTAATAGAAAAGTAGGTGCCTGGAAGAACTGCCTAGGAATGTTAGAATTGCAATAACATGGTAGGAACAGCACTGATTAGAAAGGTAGCATCAATTAAAAAGATATACGATTGCACTGAAATGGACAAACTAACCATTGAACTGAGAGGACAAAAAAACTCAGAATATTATGACATATGGGAAAAATGGTACAATTGGACTAACAATAGAAAATTGAAGAAACAATGTGGGACGATGATATAGGATTAGATAATATGGTAAAACGATGTATAAAATGCACAAATATAATAGCAATGTATATAAAAGGTTGCAGATCTATTTAAAAATGTTATGACGTGTAAAATATGAAAATTAATAAAATATATTTTAAAAAAAGAAAAAAAGAAAGGTAGCATCAAGAACATACAATACTCTGCTAGCAACTAAAGCAGGCAGATTTGCTTAAACTGATATTGGAGCTGCAACCCCCAGAAATTTCAGAATACGGTTTAGAGAAGACTGACCTAAAATATGTTCATTTATACTGTACGTTTCTTGGTTATTAAGACATCAACTGGTTTCATTTGTAAATTCATTTTGGCATCATTTTCCATATCATTCTTATGGTATGGAATTTTTAAATCTATGTTCAGTTCCACAATATCTTTTTCCATATCACTTTTATAATCCAGCACTTTTTAAAATTCCAAATACACTTTCAAAAGAGAGTCTTGGCCTCTGTTTTGTTAAATAATATCTGTTGTTCTTCTATATCTTCTGCAATCAGTTAATCTTATAAGTATTGTTTGAGTAGATTGTTCCCAAACAGCCTTATTTTATTCTATAGTCAAATAGTGTTTGTCCATTGTTTTAATGGGTCTGTTCTCCTTTAAGAATAAACTTTTATTGTTTCCTTCAAGTCCTCTCTTATTATCTGTTTATTTTCCAATCAACAAGACTTTCTCATAGGAGGATTTCTTACAATTAGTTTCAAAGATTTCATATACTGTTTTATAAAAATTGAAGTACCTCACAGGAAATATTTGTTCAAGGTTTCCGGGGTGGAGCCATGGCGAGAAGGGTTGAAGCGGAGTTGCTCCGCTCCCCTTGCTCCGTTTTTCATCGAGTTTCGCACCCCCAAGCCTGAGTTTGCTTAGTGCTGGGAGAGGAACATCTTGCGAAGGACCCGGTCTTCACTGTGGCGGCAAGTTTGTCGTCCTGGTGGAGTGGGGGACCTAGCAACTGCGAAAAATCAGCAATACGGAAGACGAACGCCAAGATGGCAGCTTCCGGTCTGTAAGGATCTGTAAGGATCTAATTAACCAACTAACGAGTGAAGGAAGCGACAGCAGAAAAAAGGGGAGAATAATTGGGATCTGGAGGACTATACTGCAAACACTAAGACCCGAAGGTTTGCCATAAGAACTTTAAGAACGCTAGAGTTTGGACGTTAAAATCTGGATAATTGCCATCGGAGCCCTGCAGGCAGAACGGACGAGCGGAGCGGACGCCATTTGATTCTCTCCTCCTGGGGGCGAATATCCTGCAGCTGCGGATGACATCAGAGCCCAGCGAGATGGCAGAGCTTAGCACAGGGTTGATTTTGATCTATTCGGATTGCGGGAGAGCCCTGGTGGGGTGCCAGCCTTTTCTAATTTTCAACTCTTCTATTTATGACCCTTTGGAGGAATCAACCCCCCTTCTAGAATAACTTGTTAATTGCTCCGGGCACGAATGGAATGGCGTGCTCCCGCTTCCTATTGTGACGCATATTTTTTTATTGCCTTTGTTGCTGTCCTGAGCCTGGCTGCTTTACATATTAGTCTGCCCCTGGGGGGGGGGCTTTCTTGAGAACTGTTGCTGAGCGGTTTACCTATACGGAGGGACATTACTATGACCGCCTCTTTTCGATCTTGGCAGACTTATCAAATCTTCCTGACTCCCCCCCCCCTGTGGAATTTTGTTCCCCACTGGGATGATGCCTGCTGCTGCTGCACTTGCCAAGGTTATGCATGCGAAGATTATAATGAGACCTGTAACAACTGGCAAATTGGCCATGACAGTAATTGGAGGCTACAAAGAGAACTTAGAGGGCAAAGGGTTGCTCCAGGGTGCAGGACCAAGAGTGCCAGGACTGATACCATCCAGACTGGGGAGGGGTTTTACTTTTACCCCCGAGAGAGCTATTACTGTCCTACCTGAAACTGGTGCAAACAGACATCCTAGAACTGGTCTGGTGGCGGACATGCCCTCCTTTGCCTTTTTATTGCCCTGTATTATTTCTGCTGTTTTTACTTATCTGTACCCCGGAAGCTGAGTGTATGGGGGTGGGGTTGTGACTGAGGATGAGTGGAAGTGTGTATGAATATATTGTGTAGATTAAGGGAGAATGGATACTAGAATGAGTGAGCCGGGGACTGGGGATCGGACCCCCTCTGCTGAGTGTGGAAACAGAAGCAGGGGGGTACCTGACTCCATTTCCCGGCTCAGTATGAATGGTATGGATGGCCTGCAGGAAGGGAGGGGGACCAGCAGGGGTGGGGTGGGGGTCTCTGGTGGGGACGAGAGCCGGAACATCTCGGTCATAATGGGAAGAGGCAGATATGGCGGGAGCTGAGGGGTGGGCCGCTCTCGGGGAATAAGACCTCGCTGTTTACAAGCGACCCCTTGTTCCGGCCCCTTCGATCTGGTTCCATCTTGCTCAACCCAGATACCTGGCAACCAGGGTTCTCAGGGCCCTGAGCTGAGGATGCTGCTGCTTAACGCCAGGTCAATTATCAACAAAGCCCCCCTGATACGTGATTTAATCACAGAGGAGGGGGCAGACCTGGTTTGTGTAACTGAGACCTGGCTGGGCCAGGAGGGGGGAGTAGCTCTCTCCGAGATATGCCCAGACGGGTTCTCAGTGCAGCATCATTCCCGACCCCAGGGAAGGGGGGGGAGGAGTGGCAATAATAACGCACGGAAGTCTGTATCCTCGTAGGATCCCTGCCCCGGAGATTGTTGGGTGTGAGACGCTCCTTCTGAAGTTGGACTTAGGGGTACAGGTGGGCCTTCTCTTAACGTACTGCCTCCCAGCTGCGTAAGTAAGGCCCTGCCTGAGCTGCTTGAGGCAGTAGCCGGCTTGGCAGTTGAGTTCCCTAGGCTTATGGTCCTGGGGGACTTCAACTTGCCTTCTGCTGGCGAAACCTCTGGGGCAGCTCAGGAGTTCATGGATTCCATGACAACCATGGACCTGACCCAAGTAATCCAGGGTCCGACTCATGAGGGTGGTCACACGCTCGACCTAGTGTTTCTCTCGGGGCAGTGGAGAGATGATCTGAAGATAAGGGACATAGTCATCACCCCACAGTCATGGTCAGATCATTTCCTACTGAGGCTAAATTTCGCAGCCCCATTCCTCCCCCGCAGGGAGGTGGGACCGACTAGGTGGTTCCGCCCCAGGCGCCTAATGGAGCCGGAAGGATTCCAGAGGGGAAATACCTGAAACTCTGGTACACAATTCGGCTGAGTCCCTGGTGGCTGCCTGGAACATCGCAGCATCAGGAGCTTTAGACCGAATTGCGCCTAAGCGACCTCTCCGCGGCAGTGGATCCCGGAAAGCTCCCTGGTTCACCGAGGAGCTCCAGGAGATGAAACGCCAGAAGAGACGTCTGGAGCGCCGCTGGAGGTCCAGCAAAACCGAATCTGACCAAACACTATTAAGAATTTACATCAGATCTTATTTAGTGGCGATAAGGGTGGCAAAACGATTCCATTTTTCCGCTCTTATTGCGTCCGCAGATTCTCGCCCAGCCGCCTTGTTTAGGGTGACTCGCTCCCTCCTTGCCAAAGGGGGGAGCGAGGAACACTTGCAAGGTAGAGCTGAGGAATTCGCAGAGTTTCTGTCGGATAAAGTCGCTCAGATCCGGTTGAACCTGGACTCTGGCTGGGCAGAGTCCATGGAGTTGCCAGGGGCAAGTCTTAGTCCATCGTTGTGGGAAGAGTTTGGGCCTGTTTCTCCCAAGGATGTGGACAGAGCCGTGGGGGCGATGGGTGCCTCCACCTGTTTATTGGACCCGTGCCCCTCCTGGCTGGTTTCGGCCAGCAGGGAGGTGACACGTGGCTGGATCCGGGCGGTGGTCATCACTTCTTTGGGGGAAGGATCTGTACCGCAGTTGTTAAAAGCTGTGGTGGTGAGACCCCTCCTGAAGAAGCCTTCCCTGGATCCAGCTGATTTGAAGAACTATCGTCCTGTCTCCAACTTACCTTTTTTAGGGAAAGTTGTGGAGAAGGTGGTGGCTACTCAGCTTCTATGACTTTTGGATGAAACAGATCATCTAGATGCCTATCAGTCGGGTTTCAGGCGCGGCTACAGTACAGAAACTGCCTTGGTCGCTCTGATGGATGATCTCTGGCGGGCCCGGGACGGGGGAAATTCCTCCATCCTGGTGCTACTTGACCTCTCAGCGGCTTTCGATACCATTGACCATGGTATCCTTCTGCATCGTCTCGGCGAGTTGGGAGTGGGAGGCACCGTTTTGCGATGGTTCTCCTCGTATCTTGCCGATAGGATGCAGTCGGTGTTAGCAGGAGGGCAGAGATCGTCCCCTAGGCCCCTTTTATGCGGGGTGCCTCAGGGGTCGGTTCTCTTGCCCATCCTGTTTAACATTTACATGAAACCGCTGGGGGAGATCATCCGCAGACATGGGGTGTGTTTCCACCAGTACGCTGATGACACCCAGCTGTACATCACCACCCCGTCTGATTTCAGTGTGGCAGTTGATGTAATGTGCCGGTGCCTGGACGACGTTAGGATCTGGATGGGGAGGAACAGACTCAGACTCAACCCCGACAAGACTGAGTGGCTTTGGATATTGCCTCCTAAGGACTATGTCAACTGTCCCTCCTTGGATCTCGAGGGAGCGAAACTGACTCCCTTGGACCGGGTCCGCAACTTGGGGGTCCTCCTAGATCCACAGCTGAAATTGGACCATCATCTTACAGCTGTGGCTAGGGGGGCCTTTGCACAGGTTCGCCTGGTGCACCAGTTGCGGCCATACTTGGAGAAAGAGGCTCTACTCACGGTCACTCATGCCCTTGTCACCTCCCGCCTGGACTACTGCAACGCGCTCTACATGGGGCTACCCTTGAAGAGTATCCGGAGACTTCAGTTGGTGCAAAATGTGGCTGCGCGTGCTGTGGTGGGTGTGCCTAGGTACACCCACGTGACACCTATACTCCGCCAGCTGCATTGGTTGCCCATCGGTCTCCGGGTCCAATTCAAGGTGTTGATCATCATCTTTAAAGCCCTTCATGGCTTAGGACCAGGTTATCTCCGGGACCGCATTCTGCCTCATACTTCCCTCCGACCGGTTAGGGCCCACAGAGTTGGCCTCCTCCGTGTCCTGTCGGCCAAGCAATGCCGGCTGGCGGGCCCTAGGGGGAGGGCCTTCTCTGTGGCAGGCCCGGCACTCTGGAACCAACTGCCTCCAGAGACCCAAACTATCCCCACCCTGCTGGCCTTCCGAAAAGCCGTTAAGACATGGCTCTTCCTGCAGGCTGGGGGTGGAGCCTAATCCATCTGTGCTCTCCCCCGGGTATGTCTGATTGTTGGATGGTTTTTTTTAATATGAATTTTTAATTTTTATATTTGTTTTTAATCTATTGTTATTGGTGATTCTTGTATCTTTTTCTGTTGTACGCCACCCTGAGTCCTTCGGGAGTTGGGCGGCATATAAGAAAACCGTAATAAATAAATAAATAAATAAAGACCATTCTAGACCCTTAACTGTTCAGAAACAATAGTTTAGTTCCCATTTTGTTATTTTCTAAAAATTAAATCTCTTGTTCATTCTTAAAATTACTGAGGGTGCCTTGTCCAGGATGGGGGGGAAATCTGATATAGTTTGTTTTTTGAAAAATTATTAACTCCAAAGAAAGCAGCAAAAGCAACATCCTAAAATAATTAAGATAGGCATTGGCACGGTATCTGTACTTTGCAGTCTTAGCCCCTCTGCTGAATATTTAGGCCAATTAACCCTAGAGAAGGCCAAATCAATAGTAAAAGAGAGAATCAGGGACTGGGGTTCTTAGTGCTCTCTGAGCCTGGTGGTTTTCTTGCAGATATTTCATTACCAAACTTGATAACATCATCAGTGCTAGAAGGTAGTAGGGTTTTGTCTTATTTTTATATACTATTATAGTACTCAGTATCAAGGATCCCACAGTTCAACCCAGAGTTACAAATATTCTCTTCTATCAGAATCAGGGACAATGATAATCAAAATGATACCATCAATGCCCCTGAATTCTGTTGCCAAATGTTAGACATTCAGGCTATACAGATAGCCTGAAACACAATTGAGCCCCAAATTTCTGTTGCTAAGTGAGACATTTGTTCAATGAGTTTTGCCCCATTTTATGACCATTCTTGTCACGGTTGTTAAGTGAATCACTGAAGTTGCTAAATTAGTAACATGGTTGTTAAATGAATCTGGCTTCCCCATTGACTTTGCTCGTCAGAAGATTGGAAAAGATGATCCAATGACTCTGGGACATTGCAACCATCTGTCAGGGTTCCAAGTAACACCCCCAACTAAAGAAAGTGCCGAAGCTTGTAGTTCCTCAAAGTTCATTTTATTAGAGATGTCATATTGGCACATCTGGGAAAACCTGAATCTGAAAGTTCCGGGTTTTCCCCATCCAAAAGAAAGTTAATGATCCATCCCCTGCACCCACAAGTCCATCACATGGTCCAATCAATTCACTATCCCAACTGGAGACAACCCCCAGTCACTCCCATCCAGGTGCAGGCCGAATGTCCTTGACTTCCAGAGAAAGGAATGTTGTTATGGCTAATCCTTCTCCACTCAGTGCAAACTCCCCTCCCGTTTTTCCAGGCACTAAATGTGGCAACCCTGAAGCTGCAACGGTAAAGATGGCTTCAAGGGTTGACATCATCATAAGTATGAGTAAGTTGCCAACTCTGTGAATTTTGATCACATGACAATAGGGATGCCGCAACAGTCCCTCGGGAGTTGGGCGGCATACAAATCTATTAAATTAAACAGTTGTAAGTGTGAAAAGTGGTCATAAGACACAATTTTCAGTGCCATTGTAACTTTTAACCGTCATTAAACAAAGTGTTGTAAATTGAGGACTACTTGTACCGTACTCCAGGGTATCACTGCAATCTAATTCTAAGCAAACAAAGATGTGCCTTTTGATGCCCTCCCATCAGCTCGGCTGGTTGGAAGATTTCACGGGGCTCCTTATTTGCAGAGACTTTGCCCTTTTGGATCCAGGGAAGTAGAAACTCTTTCTTATGTCCTCATATGATTTCCTTTCTATTATGCACAAATATGTGCTGTAATTGCTCCGGTCTTTCCCAAATATGACAGCCACACAGATAAATTATATGTATATTATTTTTAAGAGATGCTAAGCCATCTTCACCAAGTTATATAATTGTGTAAAACTTTTTAAGTAGATACATTCTTTTATTGACCTAATTTTTTCATTTTTAAAGTAACAAGTTGTGGTGTTAGGTTATTTTTCTTTTGTACTATACCCTTTGTATCACAAAGGCCAGTCAAAGACTGTAATAAAGATATTTGATTTGAATTAAGAGAAAAAGTAGGTGAACTCAGTGTCTCTTTGAAAGGCACCAGAAGTGGCTTAGGCCAAGATTAATACTCCACCGGCTTCCAGATCTCTCAAACCCACTTGTTTTGCAATCCCTTTGCAGAGAGAATGTATTTGGAGCCAAACATGAGTGATCCTTGTTGTTTCCTATTTCTGCTATGTTTGTTGCCTTTGCAAAGAGCAATTGTGCTCAGTCTACCGTGCTGCCCTGAAAGCCCGTCAATTCTGTTGGTTGTTGCAACCACAATCTCTTTTCTCTGCATCAGTCCTTTCTGCCTAGTACTGAGTTTATACTGCACACATGTATTATAATCAGCTAAATTTCTGCTTGGCTTTCCTCTACAACAGGCAGCCATCTTGTTAAGCTGCCAGACAGAATGGAATGTGTCATGGAGAAAAAGAGGTAAATGATTGGCTTAAACAAGAAGCTTGTGATACTTCAAGGGATACATGTGTATTAATGATGTAGCCCTGCTTTATCAGCAGTTTTCATTTTGCAAATTATGCAAAGTCTTAAAATTACTGCTGGTGTTTCTCTTCTCTCTGAGCTATTTCAGGCCCTTCCATCTGGATAAGAATTTCTGTGATTGACTGCAAACAACTGTTCTTTGATAAATCAGTTAGCTCCATGTTTGGCTGGTGACTAGAACCTGTCTTGAACTCTGAACGGGGCAGAACTGAGCAGACTTGGAGAGAGAGGTAGTCTTGAGGGGAGGAAATTGAAATGAAAGGACAGGGGAGAGACCTATACGTCATACCAGCACAGAGGGGGGGAAAGGAAGAGGCAACAGGACAGGGTGTTAAGATATTCATGAACTGGGAGAGCCATGTTTACAAGGTTAGCCAATGAATAGGCATAGCAACTAAGTCAGCCAATGGGAGCTAACCATTTCTGAGTCTGTGCAGAGAATCAAAACTGAAAACTTAAGCTTAAGACTGGGCGTGGTTCAGTCCACTCTGTACACTCTGTACACTCTATGCTCTTGTCCTCTCCTCTCTGTACTCTCAGCCCACTCTGTGCTTGTCTGCTCTGCTGAAATGAAACTAACTCTCCTGCTTGTGTTTACTTGAAGAAATAATCTACTTGTGGTATTGTATATATATTACTATGTTTATAAAGAAGTTAATGAATCCAGCTGAATCAGTGATCTTTGTGTGCTTCTGGTTTTGATTTTTATGCAAAAATCTGATTCAGGAAAAAGGCAAGAACGAAAGGACTGAAGGGAGTCACAAGTTGTTCTGAGGGGAAGAGCTGCTGTGGGATTCTGGGCTGTGGACTGCATTCCTGCTACCATAAGAGAGGTGACAATCCTAGTTGAGGGCAGAGCTCAGAAATGGCTATGTTCCTGATCCAGCTGCAGTTTCTGGATTCACCACCTTTGGCTAGAAAACCTCACAAAATGCACAAGGTGTGTCATTGTGTTTGTACCAGGTGGCCTGATCATCTGAGAAGAGGGACAGAAAGACCCAATCATTAATGGCTCCTTCAGGGGTGAGTGCTACAATGGAATGACCTGGTTTATACAATGGGCTTCATTTTAGCCTAATAAAGCCTTAAAACCTACAATACCCTCGGATACAGTAGTTCTTGACTTACGACCACAATCGGAACTGGAACTTCCATCACTAAATGTTGCAGTTGTTAAGTGAGTCACACTCTATTTTACTATATCATTTGCCACAGTTAAGTGAATCATTGGAATCATTGAGTGAATTTGGTTCCTCTATTGACTTTGCTTTTCAAAAGTCCTCTGGGAAGGTCACAAATGGTAATCATGAGACACTGCAACCATCGTAAATATATGTGCCTAATGCCAAGTACTCAAATTTTGATCATATGACTAGGGATGCTGCAATAGCTATAAGTGTGAGGACTGGTCATAAGTCAATTTTTTCAGCACCATCATAACTTCAATTTGCCACCTTTAAATCTGTATATGACTTGGGACCTTTTACCTGAGGAATCATCTTTTTCCAAGAGTTTCTACCTATCCAGTTCAATCCAACTGGTAGGACATGTTGCAGATCTCGCCAGCCAAACAGTGTTGACTGTCTGGAAGTAGAAGATCGTTTTTTTTTTCTCTGTAGCTCCTGCTTTATGGAATATTCTCCCTCAGATATTAGAATGGCCCCAAGCCTGTTGGCTTTTTGGAAAGCTTTACCAATTTGGCTATGTATCCAGGCCTAGGACTCGGAATGTACGTATTACAAGGTTGATAACTTGATTTCACTATTAGTTGATTAATCATTACAGCTATTTCTACTTATTTATTTTATGGATGTTTTTAATTGTTTTATAATTTTAAAATTGTAAGCCACCAGAATCACTTGGTTAAGTTGGGTGGCTATAGAAATTGAATAAATAAGTAAATAAATGATTATTAAATGAATAATCAACTATATTTTAACATAATCTGGCATATTTTCTCCCCAAAAATTCATATCAATTTTCTATAAAAAATCATGTACACTCGAAGCAAAAAAAAAGCAAGTATTAAAAATCAGTTTACATTCTATAAAACAGTCCTCTACCATTTTAAAGAGAAAAACAAATCTCACAATGTATCTCCCACATGTTAAAAATCTACTTGCCTAACAAAAGGACATTATCCAGTATGTGCAATCAAAACTTCTAAGTCCAAATGGGACTCAAGAATGAAATACTTCTTTAAATAAAGATATTGTTCTTTGATATGAGAATTTAGCTGTATCATTTCAAGGAGACATTTATATAAGATGATTAAAACATTAAACTGCTAGTATATTTGTGTATTGACATTGCTGCTTTTTCCCGATTTACCATTGCTCACTTTGCATAGTCAAGCCAGCAATAAATTAACAAGGAAAACTTACGGCTATGCTATTAGGCAACATATGTACCTTGAAATAAAGAATAAGCAAGAAATAAAATCCAAATTACCTTGATATATTGCAGTGTGAAGACCTCTGGAAAACCAGTGATGGAAAGAATCTAAAAGTAACATGCAAAATGATTTATAGCACTACTGAGGCTGTAAATCAGGGTGGACAACTTACAACCTCTGTCTGTACTAGTAGTAGTTTATTAATTGATTAGTATTATCAAAATATAAAACAAAAATAAAATGCTGGATCTAATTTTAGGGAAAAATAGATAAAATACAGTAATAAAATAAATATGAGATAAATACAAGGAATCAATATTCAGATAACCATTACAAGATATTTCAATCTGTTTGATATAATGGGTTCTTTGCTCAACTACCTTAACTTATCAATTCTGGTTATGATGTATAGATTAGAACCCAGGAGGAAATGGGACAATCAGCAATTCAGATCCCAGTGGGGTTTTCTTTCGAATAGGGATGTTGTCTAACCATAAGAGGAGTATATAGTTAACAATCAAAACATTAACAATGTCTTCAGTCCTCTCATGATATGACAGGTGGTGGAAGCACCCGTATTTGGCAGTGGAATCCAACATCGTCAGTCTGACTCTAGAAGAGCCCCTTCTTGATAATTGTGTCCATCTCTTTGATAGATATTTCTCAAATTAAAAAGTAGTTTTGTTCTTAGTCAACCAATTTAAAAATCAGTTTGAGCACTGATGTCTATGACCTTCTGTTTAAAAATTTCCGTTGCCTGAGAGGCAATTGAGAGTAAATATTAGGTGCTGTGATACTACCATGCTGTAAAATAACTTTTGTAAGTCAACTTATTCATGAATTGAGCTGACCCATACTTATTTTTCTACTGAACTTATTTTGGGAAGACTAACGGGTCCATTGAATGGTTCCTCTGCCAGTATGTGAAAACTTTAATTATTAATTGGCTATGTATCAAATAGATATCTGTTTTGGCTCTGACTGCAAGGGCTGAAGTGTTCTTAACAGTTCCCAGTATGCTTCTTTAAAAGTGTCTGAACTTTTTCAAGTGACTTCAGGTAGTTTTTATAAGGCTCCACAATTCATACCATAAGTCAGCATTTTGCTCTGAATGCTTTCAGTAGAGGGGACAAGTTATCAGGGTAATTATAATTAAATAATGTATATACCGTATTTCTCAGAGTATAGGACACACCTGAATTTAGGACGCACATAGATTTTAGGGGAGGAAAACAAGGAAAAAAGTATTCTGAACCAAATGGTGTAGTAATATATTCTTTAATAAAATACCAGTGTAGCAGAATAATTTTTACAACCATGTATACTTTTTACAACCATGTATACTTTTTACAACTATGTACACTTTTTACAAACTTCAAACTTGACAGCTTTAAGACTTGTGGACTTCAACTCCCAGAATTCCTCCTCCAGGCATTCTAGCTCAGGAATGGGAATTGAAGTCCACAAGTCTTAAACTTGCCAGGTTTGAAGACCCTTGTACCCCTAACCCCTAACTCAGGGGTCTTCAAACTTGGAAGTTGGTCTTCAAAGCTGTGGGCTCGCTTTGGGCAGCAGCGGCGGCTGCGGCTCCTTAGCTGCTTCAGGAGCAGGCTTTGGCCATCAACAGCAGCAGGGGCTTTCCTGTGGTCCAGTGGCAGTGGTGGCGGGCAGTGGCGGTGGACATCGGTGGTGCAGGGGGCGGCAGGCAGCGGCGGCGGGCAGTGGCAGCAGCGAGTGGCGGAAGGCAGTGGCAGTGGGCAGCAGCGGTGGACATTAGCAGCGAGCGGTGGCAGGCAGCAGTGGCAGGCAGCGGCAGTGGACATCAGCGGGCAGCGGTGGTGGCAGGCAGCAGCGGCAGGCCGCGGTGGCGAGCGGCGGCGGCAGGTAGCGGCGGCGAGCAGTGGCGGTGGACATTGGCAGCGAGCAGCAACGGCAGGCAGCGGCGGCGAGTGGTGGCAGTGGGCAGCGGCAGCGGGCAGCAGCGGCGGGCGGTGGGCGGCGGTGGCAGGCAACGGCAGCGGGTAGCGGTGGTGGGCAGCGGCGGAGGCTTTCATTGGCAGTTGGAACAGTCTCATGGAATACCGCCAATCAGCTGTCTGATGCCACCCCTTGTCGCCATTGCCGCTGTTGCCACCATTGCCACCATCACACCAACTCCCTCCCCCTCCCCCTAATGCAACATCCGGAGTATAAGACACACCCAGAGGATCACACTTTTTGACCCTCTTTTTGCATCTTATACTCAAAAAATACGGTAATCTTTCAGTACTTGTCTTGGCCTTTCCCAAACTTCTTTTAAATTGATTTACCCATGATCCTGTGTTGATGAAAATCACTCCTGAATGGGAAAAAGAATTAACTTTTCAATAGGCTCCTCATTTATCTATCATGTTTCACACTTTTGTTTGCTAAGTACCATCACTTTAGATTTGGCTTTGCTGATATTTAAGAAATTAAGAGCTAAAGAGCTAAATAGTAGATATTTAGCTTCAGCAACAGTCTTCTCGGCCTCTTTGGGAATGTGCCATCAGAACTATGTCATCAACATAAAAAAGGATAACAATAAATTTGTCATGGATCTTTGACATATGAATGTCTGCAGCATACAGGAACACTGCTATATCATTGACACCGAGATTAAAAATATTGGGGCTATGATACAGCCCTGTCTGACATCATTATGGGTAGATATACTCTTAGTTAGAGAATCATTGCAGCTATATAGACTTTGAAATGAGTATTTGAGTAGAGGACTTTAAGAGTAAGATTCTGAAACCCAACTCAGTGTTGTTCCATGTAACACATATATAATCTAAAATACCATTAGAGTTTCCTGAATGGTATGTAAAGGATGTATAAAAACAGATTCTATACTACCTAAAATATGGAAGTTACTTTGATAAATCAAGGAAACAAGATGTGAGCCTGTGGTATTTCTTTTAGGGTTTCTAGAGAGCTAGGGTAGATTGTTTATAAGATAATGCTCAGGAACAACATCCAGATGTACAAAATCCTCTAAGGAGGTTCCCTACCCTGGCATTAAAGTGACTTTTCTAGATTCACTCAAATATTAGGAGAAAAGTAGGAAGATGTATGATAGTACAGTAGGTACCGTGTTTCCCTGAAAATAATACCCTGCCTTTTTAAAAAAAATAATTTTTATTTGAAATATAAACATTAAAAAAGACAGACATACATTAAACACGACCCTGTCTTATATTTTTTTGAACCCTGAAATAAGCGCTTGGCCTTATTGCCATGCACTCAAAAGCCCAATTGGGCTTATTATTAGGGGATGTTTTATTTTGGGGGAAATGGTATATGTTCAGTAGACTATTTCAAAGGATTTATATGCAAATATTACAGCTAAATGGGAGAGTCATTTCCAAGGATTAATTTCTATCCCAAACAGCCTAGGAGGTCTATCTTGGCAACTGTATTCAGTCCTCCTGATGCTGGTCTCTTAGTCTTGTATTTCTTTGCAGGAATAATACAGAATCTGAAGGTTAATAAATAAATATTTTCCTTCTCTCTGGTCAACCAGAGGTCTCTTAGAGTTTTATGAAATCAAAATTAGAGAGGAACTCTGCCAGATTCAAAGGAGTCTTTGTTGTTTTCTTCCATGTCCAAATTCCATATTGAAATATGGGATAAACCAGTAGATGGTTTCTTAAAATAGATATTTTTTTGACACGTTGTGGGGTAACAAGCTCTATTACACCTCAAATTTGCTCAATAAAGGCTTTGTTTTAAACAACGTTAGAAAAAAATAGGATTTTTGAATGAATGAAGGATTCTTTTAGAGTGTGTCCTGGATGGGAGGTATTTAACCTTTTGCAAATAACCCAACTGTCTTTCACAGTGTAAAAGGTCTGACAGAGGGAAATATGGCTGCATTTCTGGATTCCAATTTTCTTCTATTTCTTCTATCATTTTATCGTTTATTTATTTACTAGATCTGTGTGCCACTCATCTTGTCTAGAGGTGATTTTGGATTTGTAGAGTAATCTGATTTGGTTGTAAGCAATACATTTGTTTGCCTTTCATCCATTGCTTTCTGGGAGGATCAAATTTGCTTTGCATTTTTCACTGGATGTAGGCTTCGTTCTCTTAGCTTATTCCTCTCTCTCTGTTTAGGTTCCAAATTAGGATCCATCTTTCCACTACTATTAACTGCTTTTGAATCACAGTTGACTCTGCACAAGTTAACTGTATATGCCTCAGACATTTTTGCAGCCTCCAGAAGTGTCTCAATCTCTATGTTACTAAAAGTAGTAGTATAGATTTCTGTTATTTTCAGGTGAGTATCAGGCAAAAGTAAACTAAGTCCTTAAAAGAGATTTAATATAGTTAAAAACAAAAACAATAAAGTTCATATACAGAAAAATCTTAGCTATGGCTAGCCATGTTTAAAAATGTGTTCTTGCCCATATTGTCTACATGTTCAACTTATTAAGGTCTTCAAATCATATCATGTGTGGTCTGAATCACAAAAATTTCCTGTCTTTCCTAAATATAGTTGAAATGCCAAGATTTTGCATTCTTTCTTATGCCTAGAATAAACTACATATGGACAAGATTGGTGTAGTTGTTCGAAGTTGATTAAACAGATTCTTTCTCTTATTGTTGAGCCAAGTGTAGAAACCGAACTTGGCATTGCTGATGCATTATTATTAAGATTTAGTTCAATAGTTTTTTCCAATGGAAACTGATCTTGCTTTGAACACCACTGTACTTACTGGACCTACTTTTCCATACATTATTCAAGTTTGTGTAAGTTTGCTATGAAGAATATGTTATTCAGGCAATTCTGACACACAACAACAATAAAATCTGCATCTTAATGTAAAGAATTTTGGCCGTAACTCTGAAAATTTCCCTTATTTTGTCAGTAAGAAAGTCCCTTATCAGTGGTGGGATTCAACCTATTTAACAACTGGTTCGCTGAAAATGTGAGTGCGTGCGTATGTGCACGGCTTCTGAGCATGCACAGCTTTTGCCATGCTGCGAGGGTCGTCCGAGCAGCCTTTCGGGGCCTTCTCCGCTCCATCTGTGCTCTCCGGGACAGTGGCTGCTTCTCTCCACTGCTGCTCTTGCTGGAAGAGAGAGCTTCTCTTGTGCAATTTAGCAGCTGTGAGCCGCCGCTTTCCTCTAAGTCCCATCCGGAAAGTGCTGTGCCACAGAGAAACATCATTCAACATGATTGCTGCTTCTCTTTGCTGCACACTTTCCGGATGTAACTTAGAGGAAAGCGGCAGCTCACAGCTGCTAAATTGCACAAGAGATGCTCTCTCTCCCAGCAACAGCGGAGAGAAGCAGTTGCTGACCCGGAGACCACATGGAGCATCTCCGCAAGCAACCAAGACTCGGCAAGGGATGGCTGCAAGATCTCACTGCACGCTTTAGGTAAGGAGAACCGTTTGGCAGTTTGAGGCCAGAGGGGAGTGGCAGCATGCAGGCAGAGGCCTGGGGCAAGGCTGGAGCTGGGAAATGGCGCATTCCCCAAGGGGCGGCAAGTGAGCAGAGGCTCCGGGGCAAGGCCGGAGCCAGGGAATGGCGCATTCCCCGATCCAGCCGAGGCGGGCGGTGAGCGGGAGGCAGCTCTGAGGCAAGGCCGGAGCTGGGGAATGGCAATTTCCCCAACCCGGCCAAGGCGGGGGGCGAGTGGGTGGAGGCTCTGGGGCAAGGCCGGAGCCGGGGAATGTCCCTGGGCCCTGACCCGAGGCAAAGGGCAAGCAGGCAGCATGCTTACCTTTGGTGAGCAGAGCAGGCGAGGCACAGAGGTGAGGCACGGAGATTAGCTGGACCACGTGGCGAAGGAAAGATAATATATAGGGTGGGGTGGGCAGGTCCAGCCAGTGGTCAATTTTACCGGTTCACCGAACTGCGCAAAATCATAATAACCGGTTTGCCCGAACCAGTCTCAACCAGCTGAATCCCACCCCTGCCCTTACTCATTTAAGGTTCAAACTTTCTTATATGGCCCAAAGGCAATTGGTAATGACCAATGAGGAGCAACATTCAGAAATGCATCTTAAACAAGATAGCCAAATCTAATTAACTTTCTAGATAAATGGCATGCTTTTTAGGGGCTTGTTTCAGGATCATGTGCCATCATCAGAATTGCATGAGGTGTTAGAAACAGTAGCAGTTTAATAAGCAATGTCTGATTCCCGGATGAAACATAATCATTAATAAAAATCAGGGAGGTCAGGCCCTTGGGAGAAAGAAGAGACTATACCCAATCTGATAGGGTACATGACCAAATATGAGTCTCTACCGTGATTCCCCGAAAATAATTCATGTCCCCATAATAAGGCCAATCAGGCTTTTCAGCGCATGCGCTGTGTCCACTGCCCCCCCGCCTCCGGATCTCAAGCGAAGCAGGAGGGGGAAGAAACTCTTGCGGGTTGCCTGAGGCAAATCACCTGCTTTTCCTCCTTCCTTCCCTCCGCCCCTCTCTCTCTCTCGGCTGGGGGGGGGAGAGTGCATGTAAGACACAGCGCCAGGACAAGGAGCCTTTTGTCTGCAGGCTGCACACAAGAAATCTTTCTCTCTTCCAAACTCCGCCAGAAATGAGTCTTTGTGAGATTCATTGTGCCTCGGCAGCCTCTTGGAGCGAAAGGGGAGAAGGATTTCTTGCATGCAGCATGCTGCCAAAAGGTTCCTTGTCCTGGCGCTGTGTCTTACATACACTCTCCCCCCCTCACCCAAGAGGTTTGGTCGCTGGCTGCTTCTGTTGCTGCGCCCGGCTAGACGTTTGGCTGTCAGCTCGGATTTGGTCACCAGCTACTGCCCTCGCTGCCGCCGCCTATGGAGGCCCCAGTCGGCCCCCTGCAGGCCAAGCTCAGCTGCGGGCAGGGAGCACTGGTTGCGGCTGGGCCGGCCGAGTTGCATTTGTTGGGGCTGCCCTCGGTGTGGCTGCCTGGTGTCTCGCTGCCGGGCACCTGGGAAGAGTAAGTGGGGCCTGTGGGAGGAAGGGAGTGCAGGCAAGGGGCCTGCAAGGCTCCCCTCCCCAGGAGGAGTCCGGCTCAATTGCTGTCCTGTCTGGTGACTCCCAAAGTGGAGGGGCTTCCCAGGCATGCTGGCGGGCGCTCCGGTTAGTCAGCGCTCAGGTGGGGGAACCATAGGGAGATTGGAGCAGAGAGGAGCAGGGGGGAAGGGGAGGCCTCCAATGACCATCACCACTCGCACTTGCAGAACAGCCGCTCCCCTGGCTAGGGTTTGGAAGCCGCAGAGCCGGAGTTTGGGGGAGAGAAAGAAAGACTTCTGCTGCTTTCTTGCGTGCAGCCAAAAGCAGAAGCAGCAGAAGTCTTTCTTTCTTTCTCTCCCCCAAACTACGGCTCTGCAGCTTCCAAACCCCAGCCAGGGTAGCGGCCACTCTGCGAGTGCGCTTCCCGCCTTATGGTGACAGCTGGAGCTGGAGCTGGAACTGGAACTGGAACTAAACAGACCAGCCGAGAGACGGCACAGATTCCAGTAAGTCATGTGTCTCGCAGCCCGGCCCGCCTCCTGCACCCTGAAAATAATAAGCCCCCTCCTGATAATAAGGCCAAGGCTATATTTGGGGGGGGGGGTTAAAAAATATAAGGCCCTTTCTTATTTTCGGGGAAACACGGTATTTTGTCCCCACTGTTAGGAAAACTGTGAAACTTGTAAAATATATTCCTTAAGAATTCAATTTGTCTCCTCTTCAAAGGAGTAAAGTTATTTTGAATACAAGTTTGTACTGATATATGTTGTACTTTTAGTGTAGTAGGTATGAGCAATGCATCTCTGGAGTAATAGAGTGCAGGACTTTTATTGATTTCTGTATGTTTTTGAACAATATATTCCATATTCACCCAGTATTTACTAGTAGCATAAAACTCTACCCTTTACATACTTGAATAATTTAGCTTTTAGCAAAAATCTTCTACAGTGAAATATACAGTAAGCATGTAAGATTTGCTTTAAGCCAACTGGCATCTGAGATGGAATTATAGCATCATTTACAAATGATAGCATTGGAATATGGTTATTCTTTAAGTTTGGAAGATGAAGAGCTAGATTATTCATATTAGTACCAGAGAATGTATATACTAATTAAACATTAGTTGTGCCAAGATTCATCCCTATTCCTTTGCCAATAATAATTTCCTTGGTTCACTGGCCCTGTATAATGCACATAGCCTTTAAGCTAGAATTCTTTTAAAGTTTATATATAAGGAGAAGCAGTTGCCTGTGGTAAAATTCTTAAATTTATATTCTATTTTATTTCTAGAACTAAACTCAAAAGTGAATCTGAAGTCAATAAAACCCATGAGTAGCAGAAATCTTCACTTAATTTTTTCATCTGGATGTTACAAAAGATCAAGTATCCCCCTCTGAAGCCAGCTTGCTTTTCAGCCAAAATAGCAATAGCACTTAGACCTCTATACCGCTTCACAGTGTGCTTTACAGCCCTCTCTAAGTGGTTTACAGAGTCCGCATATTGCTCCCAACAATCTGGGTCCTCATTTTACCGACATCAGAAGGATGGAAGGCTGAGTCAACCTTGAGCCTGGTAAGATCCGAACTGCCAAATTGCAGGCAGCCGGCAGGCAGCAGAAGTAGCCTGCAGTATTGCGTTCTAACCACTGTGCCACTGCAGCTCATAAATGGCTATTCTCTGGTCAAATGGTCTCCATTTATGTTATTTGGAGGAAGAGAAGGGCTGAGTCTTGACTATTTTATAGGACCTCCATTATCCACCTAAAGAACTTTCATCCTGATGGTGGTTTACATAATAGATTAGAGATTACAGAATCTTTGGCACAGAAAAAAAATTGCATCAACATTTTTTATTGCTGAAAATTGATTTCTTTAAGGATGACCAATGCCATCAATATTAAGTCTCAGAGCATGTCATATCATTAAGTGAGAGAAGGTCTGTATTCTTTGAATCTAGAAAGTTCAGAAGCTCCTGTCTTGCTCTTTCTAATTTACAGTAAAAATAACAATATTCTATTAGTACATAGTGACAAAACTCTCATCTAATATTTAAGATAGGCATGATAGAAAAAGGGGATATGTCCTTTTTGTTGCAAAATTTCACTTTCTAAACTATTTAGGCCTACAAGAAACATGGCATTTTCATGGCACATGTAATAAACAGGTGTGCCGTTAACATGCCCTTTAATATACCCTGCTTATTTGGGGAAAATTGTTATTTGTGGTATCAATTTCCAATGCCACAGTTTTGGGAAATTCAATGGATTGCAAAAAGAAACACTGCTATTTCTGCAATAGGAAATAAGTAGCGCAATGTACAGTATATATCTATCTAGCATAAGGTAGCTCCCAAAATTCTTCTCGGATCAAATTTATATCTATATTGGTCACTGCTACAGGAACAGCAATATGTATATAATTAAGAACTTTTTGCAATCCATGGGCCTTTCCCAAGATTGTGAAAATAAAGTGTGAGGTGGCTCCCAAAATTCTTTTCGGATATATGATTTCCGCATTATTTTCTTAATAATATCATTGTTATTACAGATAGTTCTCGACAATGAAGTTACAACAGCACTGAAAAAATGATAGTTTTTCACACTTATGACCATTGCAGCATCCCCATGGTCACATGATCAAAATTCAGATGCTTGGCAGTTGATTCATATTTATGACAGTTGCAGTCTCTTAACTATGGCCAAGAAAGGTCGTAAAATGAGGCAAAACTCACTCAACCAATGTCTCACTTAACAACAGAAATTTGGGGCTCAATTGTGGTCATAAGTCAAGGACTACCAGTATTCTAGATCTTAATTACTAAATACAGGTAGTTTCCCTATTTTAAAAGAAAAATCCAAATAAAGGGAGATATATATGATAAGCATTGAAGATGATTTTGTAGCTTCTAGACTTTGTAGAACTTCATCTAGCCCAGCCCCATAGCTTAAAGAATTTCTGGTCTTGAAACACCCCAGCTCTCAGCTCTAGATGAGTTCCCATCCACTTTTTATAATTGCACTGATTTCTTAGTGCCTCTGATGTGAATTTCTTCTCATGTGCTCCATGCAGCTCAAGAACTTCTGTTGTCTTTTGAATCATGCTGCAATATAAATACCCAATGGCATTTGCAATCATCATACATTTCCAGTAGGCACCAGAGTAATTAATGATAAAAATATCATATTAACAATATTAATGTTCTTTTAAGTTGACTGGTTTTAATATTATGTTTAATGGTTGTTTAATGGCCCCCACTCTAGCACTCTTCTGGAAGGTGCTGAAAACCTGGTTCTGTCAGGTTTTGTCAGGTTCTGGGGAACCCAGGGAGGGATGAGGCCCATTAAATGGCTTCTGTGAGGTGCTGTCACCAGGATGGGGGGTGATTTTAGTGTATTAATTTATTATATGACTTCTTTTATTAGTTTTATTGTTTTATGTGGGGTTTTATATTCTGTAATCTGCCTTGAGTCACCATGTGTAAATAGACGGCAATATAAATCAATCAAATAAATAAATAAATAAATAAATAAATAAATAAATAAATAAATAAATAAATAAATAAATAAATAAATAAATAAATAAATAAATAAATAAATAAATGTTGACTCTCTTAATGTTGACTGGTTTTAATGTTTGCAAGCTGCCCAGAATCGCCTAACGAAATGGGTGGCCCATAAATAAAATAAAATAAAATAAAATAAAATAAAATAAAATAAAATAAAATAAAATAAAATAAAATAAAATAATATAAAATAAAATAAAATAAAATAATAAAATAAAATAAAATAAAATAAAATAAAATAAAATAAAATAAAATAAAATAAAATAAAATAAAATAAATAATAAAATAAAATAAATAATAAACAAAAAAATAAATATCCATACAATGCAAATTCAATATTCAGCACAGTTTGTTAACCAGCTCCCTCCTAACAGTTCAACTGACTGAGCAGTAGATGGTGATGTTGTACTCTCAACAGAATTCAAGCGTACTGATATTACTTATACTAATATACTGTATAATTGGTTGATACATAGAATATTTTACTTCTGGCTATTGTGGATAAATGTTTGAGGCTGGGGAAATTGGCAGAACAGAAAAGAACAGGAAATCTGTTTTCTTTGTTGCTTTGATATTTATAACACACTTACCCCCCAAAAAAGCTTTCACTTTATTTTGAATTTGTTAGATTTCATCTCAGATATTGCATCCAGTCCTGGCCTGATGCTTTAAAAATGCTTCAGACAAACTGCCATAGGTCCAAACAAAGCAATGAGATTGATTATGCTGAATATAAACAAGTATCTATGAAGGAAGAAAACATAAAGATGACTATGATAGATGCTAGAAGTATGTTAAAAGATATCACACAGAAAATCAATATCTATCTATGTTCTATTTTTCTAGTATGCAGGGCTCTAAATAATGAAAATAATTATAATAAGGGCAAATAATGGAATAATGAAAATAAGGACAATTTCATAACAAAATCCAAGTATTTGGCAGATTTAATTTGGATTCACGCCTGAGCAAGATGTTGGACTTAGGTCTTCAAAGTTTACTTCCAATGCTATAATTCCATGATTTTATAATTCTAAAATTTCCTCTCTTTCAAAATTATGGAAATATAGGTTAAGGATTTATGCTGTAAATATTGGCAAATATAAATGAAACAAACAAACAAACAAAAAAGAGGCTGCCTGCCTCTATTCCCCTGTCAGATACTGCAAGTACTGAGCACACTTCTTATTAAGCATACACCATAAGGTTTGACAGCTAAATCAGCTGTCAACCTCTGCCATTCTGGAAAACTAAGAGAAATATCTAAAATATACATATTTTGAAACCAATCTTTTTATGAAAGACCATTTGTAATAAAAAAACATACATAGTAAAACTGAGTGGAAAATAAAAAATAAAATAATGTTCATAAGACTGAAAATGCATACTGAAAGGAATACATTCTGGCTTTCTTTGCAAAATCAAGAGCCTTGTGAATACATCATCAAACCAGCTTTGGCTATAGTCATTGGAAAGATGATTCAATATTAAACAGAAATAGAAAAAATAAAGTCAATTTAATTTGTATCCAAATAACTAAGTCTGAGGATATAAACAAGGAAGTCTTCTTTCCCAGGCCTTTAAATCTTGAAGTTTTACCTTTATTTGGGGACCAGAAAAATTGTGCGCTAATAAACAAAGTGCAACTGAGGGCAATTATTCAAAAATAATTATTTTAAGAAAAACTGTACCAAACAAGTTTCTGTTGAATGAACTTTTCATGCTTATCATACGTATACTCCTATCTTCTGATGTACAGTGGCCTTGTATGTATGGAACTCCTTGTTTATTCAGTTATTCAGTTCACTACTTTACATGTTCAAAGAATTTTACAACTATATTCATGTTTTTTCCTGTGTAATGATGAATAAGAAAAGCATTCTTGGACAGGATCTCTATATGCTCATATGATCAACAATAATAATTATAATAATCAAAAAGAGCCTTTGAAATTTATTATATATTATGTGATTTCTAAAAACATATTAAAGTAAACATTTTAATCAGATACATTTAGCATTTTCTAAGATACATTCAAAACTATCCTTCTTAACCCCTCGTGCATGAATTCTTCCACCTTTCCTGATGGAGTACTGTCCTCCTACAAACAGTATTTCATAATCTTTACTGTCTAATCTGGAAACACTCAACAGATTATGATCTAGGTCAGGTACATATAAGACATTGTCTAATGTTTCTCCTATCTCAGGCACATAGACTTTACCTTCCCCTTTAACAGCAGATTGTTGACCATTGGCCAAACTAACAAATGTTTGCTTAGCTGATCTCAAACCAGAAAATGTTTGTGGATTATTAGCAATATGCTGACTTGCCCCACTGTCCAACACCCAAGTGTTCCTGGTGTTTTCAGACGACATCGCTGCCAGGGAAAACGAGGATGAAAAACCACTCCTCATGTGTTGAGTAGCCCTACGCCCTTGTTTCGCTGCTCCTCTGTTTCTCCTCTCAGGGCAGTGTCTCTGGAGATGCTCTGTAGAACCACACGTGAAGCAATGTTTCATTGTGTAAACAGTCTCAGCTGCTCTGCTGGCATCCTGGGATGTTGCAGATGTTGGCCTGTACTGAGCATTATCTCCTCCCTTTCCTAGTCGCCTCTCCAGCCATTTCTGTTCTTCCTCCAACAATCGGCCAGTCAAATACACCATGGTTAAGTCCATCTCTTGTATAGACTCTAGGCTACTCGTAAGAATGTCCCATGAAGTATCTAACGAACTGAGCACCACATATACGTTGTGTGCCTCAGTAAATGCCATTCCTCTTTCTTCTAATTCTAGGAATGTCTTTCTCATAGCCTGCAGATGTGTGGACATGCTGTCCCCCGGCTTCAGTTGTGCTTTATAAAGTCTTATTGTCAGCAACACTTTACTGCCCGCACTCTCTAACATACACACAGCGCAACGCCTCCCAGCACTCTTTTGCAGACTGGAGACCCCTCACGTGTATCAGCTGACTGTCCTCCAAAGCCAGAATTATGCTGGCTAATGCCTTTTCATTTCTTCTCCGGTCATCATCATCATCCAGGACTGCTGTTGGATCAGTAACTATCGTCCACAACTCCTCCCTTCACAGGTACATCTCCATCTTTATATTCCAGAAGAGGTAATTTGTCTCATTCAGCCGAGATACCTCCTCCCATTATGCTGATGGAAGCCATGCTGCTTGTTTCAGTTACAAGCACCAACAACTAACAAACCACGATGCTCAGCCCCTTTGGCTCTGGTGCAAGCTCTCACTGGGTTTCTCTTCTCTCTGGTTCCTCTAGTCCAGCGGTTCCCAACCTGGGGGTTGG
Organism: Diadophis punctatus similis; assembly: GCA_023053685.1. Taxonomy (NCBI): domain Eukaryota; kingdom Metazoa; phylum Chordata; class Lepidosauria; order Squamata; family Dipsadidae; genus Diadophis; species Diadophis punctatus. Next base: position 28,655,120 of record JALIGW010000007.1, on the reverse strand, counting down.
GACCCCTTTCGGGGTTGAATGACCATTTCCCAGGGGTTGCCCTGACATCATCAGCTCCCCCCCACTGCCACAAGCCTGGCCATATCGGCTCAACTTGCCCGAGCCCTCCGATTGGTCAGGAGAGGTGCCATTCGGCGAGAGGCGTTTGTGACACCTGGCGGCCGAGCTTTGAAGGCATCAACTAAGGGGCGGGGCATCACAAGATTGCGTGCTAAAGAGTGCAAGGCACTCTCTTAAGACATCTGTGGCCGCCCCTGTCTCCTGCTCGCAGCGATAGTTTCTTCCCACTGGTGTCGAAGGAAAAGGGAGTCACGGGAGGGAACGGCCAGCCAACGACCACTTAAGTTTAACAGCGCACGATGGCGGGAAGGAGGACAGCTGGGTCGGGGTAGTCTGTCTGCCCTCTCGCCCTTGGCTGGCGCGGAGACCCAGCGAACAAAGAGGCAAACAGGGAGGGAGGGAAGAGAGAGACTGAGAGATATTAGCGCAGGGCTAGCCTGATCATACAGCCTCGGTGCTGAGGGAGCCACTACCAGGGGCAGGAGGAGCTAAGCTGGAGGGAACTGGAGAAGGAGGTGGTGCCGGAGCATGGTCCATCGCCGCCGCCCTGCTCCATATGATCAGGCTAGCCCTGTGATAATATCTCTGAGTCTCTCTCTTCCCTCCCTCCCAGTTGAAAGAAGAGCCTTGCAAATTAAAATTGTTGTATTTGCAGGGGTTTTGGAAAGGGTGGGTGAGCAGGCCCCATGGGGGAGAAAGGAATATGGGGCTGTTTTAAGAAGAAAGAGCTTAAAAGAGGAAATTGGCTTTGGGAACCCTGGCAATGTTTTTGGACCAATCATGGGGTATTCCCCCCCCCCCCCCGTTTGCCTCCTGAAACTTTGGAGTCCTGGGAGAAAGCTACTAAACAGGGATTACTTTGCTGGAAGCTTATCTGATTTCTAGTTTTTCGACACTGCAGGCCACAATTTCTCAACCTCAACAACTTGAATATACCTGGACTTCAACTCCCAAAATTCCCTAGCCAGCTTTGCTTAATTCTGGGAGTTGAAGTCCAGGCACCTTAAAAGTCGCTGAGATTGAGAAATATTGCTGTACACTTGTTGGTTATCAAGTCTAAATACAGAAGTAGACTTGTTGTGGAAGATGATATTCCTTGTGCTCTTGCAAAGACTGGCCTGAGAATTTCTGATCTGGCATAATTACATATTGTTTTTGTGATTAATCGCTATGCTTTAATTATGTTCAATTTGTAACAATGAAAATACATCCTGCATATTAGATATTTAATTACGATTCATAACAGTAGCAAAATTACAGTTATGAAGTAACAACGAAAATAATTTTATGGTTGGGGGTCACCACAACATGAGGAACTATATTAAGGGATCGCGGCATTAGAAAGGTTGGGAACCACTGCTCTAGTCACTCTGGCCTTCTCTCTGGACTGAACCCATAACCTGTCAGAGTGTGCACTGTGTGACTATTTTGAGACAACCCAGGAGCAAAATACAGTAAACAGGTTTGTCTTTCAAATAGTGGTTTATCTACAAGGAATATATACATACAAGTACTAGGCAAACTCAGGCAATCAATAATCAACTACAGCACGGAAGCACACACAGAGAGAGACGCCCTCACAGAGCCTCTCTTATAAAACAGCCTCTTAAAGTGATAAAGAGTCAAATAACCCTACTGATTCATTACTACCATTGCATCATCATTATAGCATTACAGCATTACAGCAGCTGGTCAGCTATTAAATCATCATTACCCTGACAGGTTATATATTCTATTTGGTTTTGCTCTGCTATTAGAATGTTGATTACTTGTGCCCAGTTTTTTTAGTCTGGCAAAAGTTAATGCTGGTTTCATTAGGCAGCACTGCCCTGTGATCCTGCAATTTTTATCAACGTATAAAAGGATGTTATGAGAATGGATTAAAAGTTCTGTGTTTAAATAATTTATAGGTACCTCTTCAGCAGAAGAGGCAGCCAGATAAAAAATTACAAGTGAATAAAAAGAGGCAGATCCAATTTTCAGACTCTTAATCTGAACAGACACAATACTAAAAAAAAGGGGGGGGGGAGCTGGATATTGAAAAACAAAAACAGGAGTGTTAAGGAACCAATTCCTCACATCAGTTAATTTTTATATTTAAAAAAACTCAGTTATACATGTTAAAATGGCTAATATGCAGTTTACACTATTTATTAGTTTATTTAAGTCTTCATTTATATCACCCTTTCCAGCATATAAATTATATGAACACTTGGTTACATACTGCTGCTGCAATTTATGGAATAATTTAATTAAGAGGAGCTATTATTAGGGGTTAGGGTTAGCAAAAGACTACCTGAGTTTCAACAAAACTAGTAAGGGAGCTTCCTAGAACCGTGGTGGCGAACCTATGGCACGCGTGCCAGAGGTGGCACGCGGAGCCATAGAAGCCGGCATGCGAGGGTTTCCCACCGGCAAACCGGAAGTGCGAAAAAACGCACTTCCGGTTTGCAGGTGTGCTGTTTTTTGCACTCCGGAGGGTTCAGGGAAGCTCCCTGAAGCTCCGGAATGCAAAAAACTACAAAACGGACAAACCGGAAGTGCACTTTTCCGCACTTCCGGTTTGTCCGTTTTGTAGTTTTTTGCATTCCGGAGCTTCAGGGAGCTTCCCTGAACCCTCCGGAGTACAAAAAAACAGCATACCGGCAAACCGGAAGTGCGTTTTTTCGTACTTCCAGTTTGCCGGTTTCGTCATCCCAGGCTCCGGTAAGCCTTTGCGGGGGGTGGGGGGGTGCGCATGCGCAGGGGGCAGCATGGGGGGGTGTTGTGCGCATGCATGGGGGGGAATGGGTGTGGGCATGCGAGCGCGCGCGAGCGCGCCCCCCCCTTATTGGCACGCGAGCCGAAAAAGGTTCGCCACCACTGTCCTAGAACTTGGTGGACACGTGGAAATTTAAATTGATAATTAGTAGTCTAGAACAGCGGTCAAAAACTGGCGGTCCATGGACCACTGGTAGTCTGCGAGAAAATTTTGGTGGTCCGCAGAAAAATTATTTGCATTTTTTATATTGCACTAAATCAGGGGTCCTCAAACTACAGCCCCTGGGCCGGATACGTGAAATGAATGCTTGTGTTGCTGCAGAGAATCTCCCCCTTTGGGGTCTTTTTTCTGCAGGTCAGAGGGGGGCAGAAATTCCGACTTGGGGTCTGCTTCAGCCTCCTGGTACAGGGCTTTGGGCGAAGGCTGGAGGGAAGTACCGCTGGTGGCAAAGAGCCAGAGGGCCTTGTTCCAGTGGGACTGCATCATGGCCTGGAACTGGCTGACCATCTCAGCCTGCTGAGCCTCCAGGTGCCAGTACCCGGCCTTGCACTCCCACAGGTCTTTCCTCTGCTTGGAAAGCCTATGCTCGTAGTCCTCAGTGAGCCTCTTTCTTAGTCAGATCCAATTTGAACTGAACCAGCTGTTTTGCCAACTCTTTCTTGTGGTGGCTACTTAGCTCCAACAACTGCTTCCTATTGGGGCCCCAAGGAGCCCGCGCGGGCAGGTGAGGAGTGGCTGGGAGGGGAAGGGCGAGTAGAGGCCAGCGAGGCACCCCTCAACGTGAGTGACATCAAGTTGGCCACATCCACCCAGTCACATGACCACCTAGCCACGCCCACCCAGCAGGTCATTAGGCAGATCATATTAGTGGTCTGCGGGATTTAAAATTATGAATTTAGTGGTACCTGAGGTCCAAAAGGTTGGGGACCCCTGGTCTAGAAGATGTTGATTATATGACCATTTAATAATTCTTACCTAGTTATTCCTTTTACTGAAGCTGAGAACCTATTGATCCTGGATGAACAATCTGGAATCAGAAAATAACTGTGTATTGGAGAAAGATGCTATAACTGATGAGATCACTGAAACAAAGAAAAGATGATGGGTGGGGATGGTGGAATGAAGGATTTGAATTAGGGATTAATTAGGAAGAGCTGGTGATCCATCAGTCTTGAAGTCTTCCTTATTTTTAGTTGCCATTCCAAATCATTGAGCAGTTATATACTTGATTCTCTTACAACAGGAAAGAATGTATTGAAACAACACTAATAGTTTTTTAAAATCTTTAACAGCAGTACAATAGTATGGGGCCATGCTATTTTGTGCCTTTTCCTATAGATGGCACCAACATCCTGCAATGTTAAGCATAATTTCCAAGTTGCAATTCTTAGATGGAATTTTAATATGTAAAGCAATTGAAGCAAGGGGGCATAAAAGTTGCCACCGAAATGTTTTACCAGCCTGTGAATGTGTGGTTTTATTGGAAAAGCATTCATCCATCTACTGTTGCACAATGCTCTTGTGGATGGAAAAGCAGTCCAATGTTTTCTATAAAGTTCAGGCCTGGAATTTGATAAGAATCAGCTGACTGTACTTGAAAGTTATCTTTCCAATTCAGTGTTCCTTTTCTCCTCCCCAACACTTCCCAGATAGATTTTTATAGTTTCCAAGAAAAGAGACAAAAATAATGGTGAAAGATAGAGATTTGTATCAGAGAACTGAACTGGATGTGTTATATTGTGTTGAGAGAAAATCCTCTCAAAGGAATATTTGAAAGTCTGAGGTCTTCACTAAACAAAGATTCCATCTATAATATGTTATTCTCCATTGGAGGTTGAAGCCAGCATTCAGTGAGGGTTGTCCACAGCCAATCACATCAAGGGCTGAGTCTGTCAATCAAAAACTGAGCCTCTGTCCTCCTCCTCCTTGGATATTGGCCCAGTTTAGACTCAGCCCTTCAAAAAGGCTAGACGTGGATTTACACCTCTCTGACTGCTTGCTTCAACTGTAAGTTTTTTTTTTTAAAAAAAGAAAAATGTATGAGGATTGACTTAGTTAAGAAAGGAAAAATAACAACAGTTAGGAAACTGTTTCCTTCTCCCGTCCCCAGGCATTAACAAATCGCCACTTGTGGCTGTTAAGCGCCTCGATTCCAGCTGCCCCCCCTCTTCCCCCTCTGCTCATTGTCTGGGGAAAGGGCTTGCAAGCCCTGAGGGGAGCGTTGTTTGCCATCGGCCGGTGCTTGCACTCCGATGAGGCTGGAGGGACACTCCCTTACCAAAGCTCCTAAGGAGCACAGATACAGGGGAGAATTCAAGACTCACAGATTGTATTTCTGGTAAGGCCGATCTTGCGGCCGGCTTCTTTTAGCCTGGAGACTCGGCGGCGCGGCTTTTAAGCTCAGCGCCGGCCGATCTTTTCAAATTTGGCTGTTTTTCCCGCCCTTTCGCCTCCTGAGCCGGTCGCCATCTTGGGAGCGCAGCGCCATCTAGCGGCGCGCGCAACTCGCTATTTTTAGCTGATTCACGATGGCTGAGGCTGGGAAGGCTCCGGCGAAGCCGAAGAGGCCAGCAAGAACGCAGAAAGGGCCCGATTCTGGGGAGGAGATTACTCCTGCCCCGATAGAAGCCAAGCAGCCTAAATCGACCCAAGGGTCTAAGGCTGCAGAACGCGACGAGAGGAGGCGTGATCGGGCGCTACAGTGTATAGTGGACAGGGCGGATCAGCAAGAGGAGGCCATGGCACCTCCAAAACACCAGGTAGTGATCCAGACCCAGGTCCACAATCTGGATGCCCCAGCTCCTACGCTCTTAGACCCCAATGTCTGGGGGGAAGGAGGCCTGGTCTCCTCTGCCCAGGGAAATCCCCAGGAGATTGCTACTGCATTTGGACCAGATATCCCTGTGGCCTCTGCTCCCACCATAGACTGGACACAGGCGGCTAGGCCCCCTGCTAGTGTGGCCTCCAGCTCCCTGACTTCTCAGGCAGGCCCTTCACATCAACCTGATCAGCCAAGCTGGCAGATGGTCATGGCAGCAACAGTGCAACAGTGCCTAGCTGGATTCCAGCAAATACAGGCCTCTGCCCAGGCCATTCCATCTAGGCCTTCTAGTCATGCACATTCTCAGTCCCTCAGGGGGGCAGCCATTGCTGAAGACTCATCTGATGATTCCAGTGAGGATATCAGACCTGCCACCCTGGAAGAGGGTGAGTGTGATCCCACAGCACTATCAGAGGATGAAGGCCTCGCTCCAGAACAGCCCACTTCAGTGGGCTTATTCCCACCTGCCTTATTCAAGTCATTACTACATAAGGCCAGGAATGTAGCAGGCCTGGCCTCTGCTCCAGTAACAACAGATGCTGTGACTTCTTCATCCAAAGTTCCGGTTTTTGAAGAACAGGTGACAGAGCTGGAGGTTATTACAGCGCCCAAAATATTCCTGGACAACGTGCAGCGACAGTTCATGGCTCCAACATCAGGACCAATGCCTTCCGCGCAGGACAAGAGATTCTTTAATACGGCGGCTGAACTGACGGGTCTACTCTCCCCTCCATCGGTGGATGTTCCGGTAGCTGCGCTCCACTCTCCAAATCCCATACCGGGGGAAGCTGAGGAGCTCCTGAAACCGGATGATCGTCGACTAGAACAACTCCTGCTAAAGTCCCACCATGCCTCGGCCTGGGCGGTTCGCGCTTCCTGCTCTGCATCCTTCTTTGCCAGATCGTCTCTCTTGTGGCTGCGCCAGCTCCAGGAGTGGATCCCCTCATCAGAACTTCGCATTCATCAAGACCTCAATAAAGTCATAGCTGCAACTCAATTTACTGCTGATGCTACACTCAGGGCAGCACGCTTTTTTTCAAAATCCATTGCGGCTGCCACCGCAGGTCGCAGGGTGAACTGGCTCAAGAACTGGACTGCCGATGCTCGCCAAAAATGGCGCCTGGCATCTAAGCCGATTGCGGGTCAATCCCTTTTTGGGGAGGTTTTAGACCCGTTACTGGTGGAGTCTAAGGATCGTAGGAAGGTCCTTCCAACTTATAACAAAAAAGGTTCTTTCCGTCATAACCCATATCCTAGATGGCCCTTTCGATCGGCTGACCAGGGTTCCAATCTGTCCCGAACCCCAGGTCAGTATGGCCAAAGGTCCTTTTACCAGGATAGAGCGGCCAGGGGCAGATCTTACAAACGTCCCTATAGGGGATGGGGTAACAAGTTTTCCAGACGAGGCAAATAATTTATCTCAGGATTTCCCAATTGGAGGTAGACTAGCCAGGTTTGCGGATACCTGGGAATTGACCACTCAGGACGTCTGGGTTAGACAAACTATCCGTTTTGGGTTATCATTGGAATTTTGGTCACGGCCCACTCCAAGTTTTATACCCTGTCATGTTTCTGGAGTTCCAGAAAAGCGCCGGTTAATGGAACAGGCCATCCACCATCTCCTGGAGATTAGGGCCATTGAACCGGTCCCTAGGGAACAAAGGGGAGCAGGAGTATACTCAATACTTTTTCTGGTCCCTAAACCCTCCGGGGATTGGCGACCTATACTGGATCTCAAAAGGTTAAACCAGTTTGTTAAATATCGCAAATTCAAAATGCAATCCCTACGTTCCATCCTCAGGGGTATCCATAGGGGTGACTATCTGGTCTCCTTGGACCTATCCGAAGCATATCTCCACATCCCCATAGCACCTACAGACAGGAAGTTTCTCCGTTTCTGCCTTGCTGGAAGACACTTCCAGTATCGAGCACTCCCGTTTGGCCTCTCCTCAGCCCCCCGAGTCTTTACAAAGATCTTGGCGGCATTGGAGGCTCACCTTCGTTCCTTAGGAGTTCGGGTCCAGTGCTACCTGGACGATATTCTGCTTCAGGCTTCTTCCAGGTCCTTGGCAGAGCGTCATGTGCAAGTAGTGCTGGACGAGCTCCAACGACATGGCTTCTCGGTAAACCACCGTAAGAGCTGTCTGGTTCCTAGTACCTCAATTCTCCATTTGGGCTCAATTATAGATTCCCAGCAGTGCAAGGTTTTCCTATCCCCCGAGCGACAGGGCAGCATTAGGGTCATCATAGGTAATATCAACCGCTGTCCATCAGTTTCTCTAGTCCTGTTGGCCACACTACTGGGAAAAATGATATCGTGCATCGATATCGTGCCCTGGGCACGGTTGCACTCCCGTAGATTGCAGTGGTTCTTACTTCCCCTTATTCCCCCGGGTCAGTCCCCCCCTGCAGTTTGGGTTCGTTTGCCCTCTCACGTTAGACAATCCCTAGTCTGGTGGACATCCTCAGCCTTGGAAGAAGGCTCTTCCTTCCTCCTACCAGATAGAATTACAGTAACCACAGATGCCAGCCTCTCAGGCTGGGGGGCACACATTCAGGGCCAACTGGCCCAGGGTACCTGGTCTAGGGAGGAATCCAAATGCCCCATTAACCTACTAGAACTTCGCACTATCCGTTTAGCGTTAAAGAGCTTTAAGACTAGAATAGAAGGTTCTCATGTGTTGGTCCTCACCGACAATGTCACGGCCAAAGCACATGTTAATAGGCAAGGGGGAACACGTTCAGCGGCCCTGCTTGAGGAGGCCTTGTCCCTGGGTCTGTGGGCAGAGAAACACCTTATTTCCCTTTCAGCGGAATATATTTCAGGGGAAGCCAACAAGCAGGCTGATTGGCTCAGCCGTCGGGATTTAGATCAGACCGAATGGCAACTACATCCAGGGGTGTTTCAGGATATTGTTCATAGATTTGGTTTATCTTTAATTGATCTGTTTGCTACCCCACAGAATGCACAGCTCAGCCGGTTCTACTCTCGCTTCCCGACGGAAGGCGCAGAAGCAGTCGACGCCCTGCGCTCACCTTGGCTCCAGGGACTCCTGTATGCCTTCCCTCCCCTCCCTCTGCTCTCCAAGGTCATCCAGAAAATATTAAAACATTCTGCGGAGATGATTCTAATTGCCCCTCACTGGCCACGCAGGGTTTGGTTCGGGGACCTCCTTTTCCTCTCCCGCGGTCACCCGTGGAGACTGCCCCCCCTTCCGGATCTGCTCCAACAGGGGGAAGTGGTTTACCCGGACCCTCAGTGGTTACGCTTGACCGCATGGCGGTTGAGCGGGAGGTCTTAAAACGACAACATTATGATCTGGACACCATCGCAGTCATCTTGGCCTCCAGGCGTCCTTCCACTAACAGAGTGTATCAGAATGCCTGGAAGGCTTTCTGTGAGTGGTGCAGACTGGAGGGTATCTCTCCTCTTTATGTGCCCATTCCTCTCCTACTCCGTTTCCTCAAGAAAGGACTAAATTTGGGGTTGGCCCCTAACACCCTTAGACGCCAACTGGCCGCACTTTCCACCATTCTCTCCTGCCCAAATTGCCCCTCTCTGGCACATGTGCCCACGGTGCATAAGTTCCTTAAAGGAGCCTCCAACATCTGCCCGCCAGTCGTGCACCGTTTTCCCACCTGGGACCTACCCCTGGTCCTGGAGGCCCTAACCAGTCCCCCCTTTGAACCTTTAAGAGAGGCGCCCCTTAGCCTCCTGTCTTACAAGGTAGCTTTCCTTGTGGCTATAACATCAGCCAGACGTATCTCCGAGCTCTCAGCTCTCTCTATTCTGCAGGACCTTTGTCTTTTCCATTCAGACAGAGTGGTCCTCCGCCTAGACCCTTCCTTCCTTCCCAAAGTAAATTCCTTATTTCACCGTTCCCAGGAAATCATTCTCCCGTCCTTCTGTGCCCACCCACGTCATCCTAGAGAGCGTCAATGGCATACTCTGGACGTGAGGCGTGCCTTGAAGGCTTATATCAACCGTACTTCGGCCTTTCGTAAATCAGAGGCCTTGTTTGTTGCCTTCCTTCCCCGTTCCATGGGGCTCAAGGTTTCATCCCCTACCATAGGGAGGTGGATCAGAGCCACAATCACTAGAGCTTATACCTCAGCTGGAAAGCCGGTACCAGAGACTATCACGGCCCATTCCACCCGCAGCGCCGCTACGTCGGCTGCATGGAAGACTCGGGCTTCACTTGAGGAAGTGTGTAGGGCTGCTACTTGGGTTTCCCCTACTCAGTTCATACGCCACTATAAAATTGATTCTTATGCTTCTACAGAGGCAGCCTTCGGCAGGCGAGTGCTTCAACAGGTTGCTGTGCCTCTGTCCTAGTAGACACTGGGGAGGAGTGGTTGCTTTAGTTGCCCTCCCTCGGGACTCGTAGCTTGGGTATGTCCCTCACTGAATGCTGGCTTCAACCTCCAATAGAGAATGGGCGTTTACTTACCGTTGATACGCCCGTTCTCGTTGGTTGAAGCCAGCATTCAGACCCTCCCTTATGTTCTTTGGTTCTTATTGAATGCGTTCTACACTGTTTTTTGCTCTACTACTTGTTGTATTAATAAATCCAGTTTTTTGTTATTTAATTCCGCAGTCTGAGGTGTGACTTACTCTCCTATTGGTGCAGTGTATTGTTTTTTGTTCAGTTAACACTGTTCCTTTCCACGTCAAGTCTGTCTTTCAGCTTCGTCTAAATTGGGCCAATATCCAAGGAGGAGGAGGACAGAGGCTCAGTTTTTGATTGACAGACTCAGCCCTTGATGTGATTGGCTGTGGACAACCCTCACTGAATGCTGGCTTCAACCAACGAGAACGGGCGTATCAACGGTAAGTAAACGCCCATTTGCTAACACAAGTCAATAGCCATTTTATCCTTTTGCATTTTAAGTTGGATCTTTACTCAGTCATGCTAATCTTCAATGAATGAATATAGTGCATCATTCCAAACCAGATTAAAATATGAATATATTCTATTGTTTTTTAAAATTTGAGAATTTGCATGGATCATCGTCACATGGATTGCTTTGTTGTGGCATAGTTCCTCCCTTCTTTCCTATCCCTAATTTCAGGGAAAGGCTTCTTCATCAAATGCATACAGTAGATCATACCAATACTTTGCTCATTCCTGAAGTTAACAGGCTGTAATAATCTGAAAGGTAAAGACCAGGGGTGGGTTCTAATTTTTTTTACTACCAGTTCTGTGGGCGTGGCTTATTTTGTGGGTATGGCTTGATGGTCTTGTGCTTTCATGGTCATGTGACTGAGCAGGTGTGGCTTCATGGTCATGTGACTGGGCGGGCATGGCCAACTCAATGTCACTCACATCAAGGAGTGCCTCGCCTGGCCCCTCCCCTCCCAGCCATTCCTTGTCACACCCAGCCGCAATGTATCTATAGTTCTGTAAAAATGTTGTTCACCCTTTTTCAACTTTATTATCTACATACTATAGATGTACTTTCATGGATCACTGAAAGGAAGAAATGGCTCACATACTTTGCCCAAGAGTGTGATAGGCAACAGGCTTTTAAGGGACTGCCAGAAAGAGGGAGGGCAATGTATTTTCCAAAGCACCAGAAGGCAAATCAAGAAGCAATGGATGGAAAATGAACAATGAGAGAAGCAACCTAAAACTAAGGGGAAACTTCCTGACAGTGAGAACCAATATAGGTGCAGAAATATTTCAGTCATAATTTCACATATAAAATAGCCATTTGTGTAACACAACCTGCATATTGTTCAAAACAGTGATTAGTTTTATGGCTGATGTTTGACAGCAAGCGTAAAAGTCAAAGATCACATACAGAGAAAGAAGAGTGCTTCTTTCTCTGTATGTATACATCACATACCAGGAATAACATATTAAGCTGGACCTGATGTACAAAATAAACACACACATATTTATGCTCTGGATTATAGACATTGAATGCATGTAAATCCCTGAAAAATATGTGCTAGCCCTGGGCAAAAGAAAGGCAGTAAAATCACTCTAGGTATAGGGACAGTGTAAAATATTAACACATGATAAATAATGGAACAATTAAAAATAATAGCACAGAGTTCTCTCTCTCTCTCTCTCTCTCTCTCTCCCCCTTCCTCTTTTTTTCTCTTTCTTTCTCTTCTCTCCTTTCCTCTTGCTTTTTCTCTTTCTCTTTTTCTCTTTCTCTTTCTCTTTTTCTTTCTTTCTTCTAAATCACTCTAAAGTTTGATGAAAGTAGTCACAAGCTTAAGGTGAATTAAGTCTTTCTCCAAAACTTAAACCAGGATTCCAACAAAAACCTCTAGGTCAGCATCAAACAAGGAATGGAAGGCAAGCCAGGCTAGGAGGCATCAGAAAGAAAGGCTAGGATGAGGGATGTCTATGGGGGATTCTCGATCATCCAGGTTGACCCAAAGATGCTTTTTTTTCAAGAGGCAGCTGGACTTTCTGCTTTTTCTTCTAAGACCTTTTGCTTCTCCTCCAAGAAACTTCTTCAGCTCCTCCCAGAAGCTTCCTCAGAGCGAATCATGTTCAAAGAAAAACCAGAAAGTCCAGTTGCCTCTTGGAGGGGAAAAAAAGCACTTTGGGAGAAACGGATGAGGGTGCCCAGTCCTAGCCTCTGCCCCTCGTGTTCGGGCATCCATCCCAAGAAAGGACTCAACCCAGCTGGGGTGGGCTTGAAAAAGGGTCCATGCTGTACAGCCTCCCAACCTTCAAAAGCATGGAAGGGTTTCAGGGGGCACGTGTCCTTGCGTTCGAGACCAATCACGCCCGAGTTCCCCCAACATGCCCAGACATGGGTGGTGGGTGGGTGAGAGATAAAAGTTGCGGGCATGGCATACCCCCTCCCCCCAAAAAAAGTTCAGCCCAGCCCTTGTCTGTGTTGCGCTTTTGCAAAACAAGCCTGCCTTTGACCAAAAGCGGGTGGGTGGACGGCTGCCATTGCTACTCATGTTGCTGCCGAGCTCCTGGAGACCCACACTCATGCTGGCAATCCAGAGGGCAGGGGGAACCAGCTGCTGCCTCCTAGCTCGGGAGCCAGCTGGGGGCGAGCTGGGCAGGGGTGGTGGCAACGGTGGAGTCTGGCGCTTGGGCCATGCGGAGCTGCTCTGCCAGGGGGCTGCGGACTGGAAGCTGGCCTCTCCCATCTTTCCCAGAGAGCACCTCTGCTGATGGGTGACAGGCAGGCAATGCCCTGGGAGGACAATGTTAGCAAGCTCCCAGCCGCACTCTGCGGTGTCTCCACTGGCTCAGGAGATGCTTCAGAAGACGCTGGCTGGCAGGGAGAGGGAAGCCAGCCTGGCAACCTTTGTAGCCACGCAGCTGCAAAGCTTGCCGAGCTGTCCCCCATCCCCACCGCAGTTGCAATGCCAGTAGCTTCAGGAGGCATTGGCCGGCGGGGAGGCGGGGGTAGGCTAGTGGGAATGCTTACCTGTGTGTAGGCAGGAGGCAGTTGGATGCGCGTGGCAAAAGCGAGGAAGGGCGAGCATCTCAGCGGGGGACCGGTTCGGGGGCATGAACAGCCAGAGGTCGCTACCGGTTCAGGGAACCACGCCAAATTTCCACTAACGGTTCTCCCGAACCAGTCCAAACCGGTAGCAACCCACCACTGGTAAAGATATACTTTCATTATTATCATTTAAAGTATTACAATACCTTATAACAGCACAAATCCTGAATTTCCAATAGAATTTCATTGTATTTTGAATATAGCTTCTAATTAGATTACTTCTAATGGCCAGAACTCTTCCAACATTTGCCCCACTGCCACCTCCTTCACCTGTGTTTTCATAAGATTGGATCTCTTCAGAAGCTTTTCTGCAAATAGGTCTATTAACTTATCAACATAGGAGGAAATGTTATGAAGATGCTTTGCAATATTAATGCTAGAACTGCATAATGGGGGAAAAGGAAGAGTTGTAATGGAAAGAACTCTTGCCAACCAGTTGAGCCCTTTGGCTGGTCCATTTTCCTCCTTCCCTGCTCAAGGTAAGGCCCTGTGGTGCCTCACCATCTTTCTACTATGCTTCTTAAATTGAATTTCTCTCCCCTCTCCAGTTTCCTTGTCAATTTGCTATTGCAATAAAAACATAGAGTCTAACACACTGAAAATATATAATCTAACTCACTGAAAAATGTTGAGTGGTCCTTGGAGGCAAATGCAGCTGATGGCATATTAAATGGAACGGCTTACCACATGCCACTTCACTATTTATACAAATTATTAACCAGGCTACCCAAACAGAAGAAATTATAATGCTAATCATCTAGCCATAGCAAAGCAGATGAGAATATTTATCCATATTTTAAAAAAATCAGTAGTAGGAAAAAATTTAAAAATCTAACCCCCTGTTATTTTGTCAATAACCTAAACCAAAGACAGCTTCTATATTTATACAATCAAGAAAAAAATCAACAAGTCAACAATAACGGGAATGTGATGTAGTTGAAGCACAACAGAAATATGTAGATTTCTGTATCTGTATAAAGACTGTAGAAGACAAATACAATATTTGAGAAAGAAGGTTTGTGCTTGGAACATTATTACTTAAAAATGTGTACACCCATCAGGAGCTCTATGTTGGTCTTTTGTTACTATGATGTAGAGTATATATTCATACAAAAAAGTTAACAATGGACTCTTTATTGAGCAAATAAATAAATTGTATATTGTTTACCGTTTCACAAATTCTCTCTAGCATACACTCTGTTAGAGAGAAATTCTCTTGAGGATAGGCTCCAGCACGAGTCTGTAAGCTCGGAAGACTAAACCTGCAGTTCTGGTGACTGACCCAAATTGGATTCTGCAAATTGGTTGCTCTTCTCTGCACTCTTACTGGAGTGTCAACATCTTTTTAAAATTGTGGCGACCAAAACTGGATGCAGTATTCCAAGTGTGATCTTACCAAGGCATTATAAAATGGCATTAACACTTCATGTGATCTTGATTCTAACTCTCTGTTAATGCAGCCTAGAACTGTGTTGGCTTTTTTGACAGCTGCAGCACACTGCTGGCTCATATTTAAGTGATTGTCCGCTAGGACTCCAAGATCCCTCTCAGTTACTATTGAGCCGGGTACCACCTGTACTATATCTGTGCATTTGGTTTTTCTTACCTAAATGTAGAACCTGACTTTTCTCACCATTGAATTTCATTTTGTTAGATAGAGCCCAATGTTCAAGTCTATCAAGATCCTTCTGTATCTTGAGCCTATCTTCTTGAGAGTTGGCTATTCCTGCCAGTTTGGTGTCATCTGCAAATTTGATGAGTTCCCCATCTATTCCCTTATTCAAATCATTGATGAACATATTGAAGAGTACTGGGCCTAAGACAGAGCCTTGGGGTACCCTACTGCATACTTTCTTCCATGTAGATGCAGTTCCATTGAGGAATACACAGTGAGTGTGGTTGATCAGCCAGTTATGAATCCATCTGATGGTGATGCTATCTAACCCAGAGATGTCAAACTGCCCCCCCAGGCCAGATGCATCACACACAGGCCACACCCACCCCAGCTCTGCGAAGGGGGAAAATGTCATGAAATGTCATGTGATGGCAATGTGACTCTGCAAGTTTGATACCTGTGATCTAACACACATTTTTCTATCTTATCAAGTAATAAGTTGGGGTCTACTTTATCAAATGCCTTACTGAAGTCCAAGTAAGTAAATTAGTAAATTATATCCATAGCATTTCTCTGGTCCACTCATTTTGTCACTCTGTCAAAGAATGCAATAGGTTATGTTAGAGAGGAATGCTCCATTTGGGTGCATGAAGCTGTATTGAGAGTTAATAGGATCTGATGAGATATTCTATTAAACTAGAGACCTACCGTTGTAGGAGTGCCTTGAACATAGATTTCAAACATCTATGTTCAAGGCATTCTTGAATAAAATAGGATCTCATTATAGTCAACACACAAGCATTGAAATGTACGCAATGATGAAAAAAAATATTACTTGTGAATGAACATCAGGGGGGGGGGGAAATGTTTTCTAAATTGTTTTCCTGATGAGAAAATAAATGCAGCATGGCCAGGATGAGAACAGGGAGATGCTGATTTTTTATACTCCCTTATTGTAATTTTCTGGGAACCTTAGCTAACTTAGGAAATGTATTGAGCTTTGCAAGAACAGCAGAAATAAGGACACTGTGAACTGATGCTGCAGAAATGTTTCTGAAGTCTTTGGGGCAAAATCAGTGGCTGCGTGAAAGTACCCGTTGATGCCACTTGTTAAAATAATCAAGTTTAGAGGATGCAATTAATATCTTGCTTTCCACTCATTGCACAAGGATAGATAAAAAGATGCAGAAAAGATCAGCCAACATAATTTTAACTTCTTTAAACAAATTTTTCAGTTTGTTTGTTTGTTTGTTTATGAATCAGGGAGCTAGAATAGAGGTATATTAAACCATATGTGGCAGAAGAAAAAAGAAAGAAGGTGCTGTTTTTCTTTTTCTTTTCATTATACTGTAATCCTGGGCTGAAATCAAATATAAGGTGAATTCAAGGCCAATAAGAAAAGTGTTTCTTTACAGCATAGAGTGAAAGAATGGAATCCCACTGTCAGCGCCTGTGATGGCCACGAAATTAGTCAACTTTAAAATGGGCTTAGAGTAATTCATGAGGGATAGAACTATCAATAGCTGTTAATGTTGATGGTGCATAACATAAATACCAGTTGCTAGGAAACAATAAGTTATAATTTTCATGTCTAGTTGTGAACTTTCTTAAGCATTTGACCACATCTGCACAGAATACACAGAATACACTATCAGTTGGCCTATTGATCAGACTGAACGGGAATCTTCTTATATTCTTAATGAACACATATCTATGTCCCTTAATTTAAATCTTTTTTAATGCATTTTTCCAACATTTTTAGCATTGGAACATTCAATCTGAACTGAAGAATTAAGGCTGTTCCTTTTTGTATTGTTCCATGACCATCCACAGAATGCAAATGCTATTTGCATGATGGCATAATCACACAAATGTTTCAGGACATCTTATGAAAGTACACAATCAAGGCATTTGCATGATTTCATCATCATCTGCATATTTTCAATTTGTGTTATTGAGGTTTGCTGAAGATACAACTGGATGATAATATTAAATTCAGAGATAATGACTCTTTCCAATTATGCTTGAATCCGAATCACTGAGATTAAGAACACCTTCAACCAAACACAGAAAGATTGGGCTCCTTTAACATAGTATTTTCCTCCCCAGTATGTCTTCATTATACCTCTCTGAGCGAAATACTGATTGGCTGAACATTCTCCTGTGCGTTTTATGGCTGGATGGGAATCTCCCTGATCCTAGTCAAATATTCTAATAATTACATCACAATATTTCTGTACCTTTTACACCACTTCTTTGAATTAAAGCTAAGGGCATTCTTCAGAAGTGCGTGCCTAAAGTTTTCTATCCATATATTTGAAGAACATTTTACTTCTGAGCCATTATATAAGAAAAACTTCTAGAATTGCACTTTTGAACTAATGACAAAATATGGATGTTTTAGTAGTAGAACTTTGTAAGTATTTTACCAGTCAAATTTTTCAATACTCGTGGGCAATATATTTCTAGAAGAAAACAGAATTTCTTCTTTGTTAGTAATCATCCTCTAGTAGTCAGACTCTTGAAATGTGAGAAGGATCAAATATTCTTCTTTATATTTAGTTCTTCCAATAAAACAGACTTAACTGCAGTTGGGGAGGAACTTCTTTTAGAGTCTGCTCCTATGCTTCTCAGTCTCTGAAACTTTAAGATGATTGGATTTCAAATTCCAGATTGGCTGGAGAATTCCAAGAATTGATATCCATACATCTTAAAGTTGCAGAAGTTTGGAAACACCCCTAAAGTATCCATGATCCAGCTGCCATTCACTAATATCAAAGTTACAAGGCCAAGGTTTTATTTGCAAGGCAGAAAAGACAAACATAACCAGGATGCAGCAGTTTGAATGACATGTTCAGTAACAAAGCATACAGCTAATTTTTAAAGTTTCACTATAGTAAAGCAGAAAACATTTTAAAGAATAAATAAAAAGAGTACCTG
This sequence comes from Diadophis punctatus similis, assembly GCA_023053685.1. Taxonomy (NCBI): domain Eukaryota; kingdom Metazoa; phylum Chordata; class Lepidosauria; order Squamata; family Dipsadidae; genus Diadophis; species Diadophis punctatus. The sequence goes on along the minus strand of JALIGW010000007.1, from coordinate 28,637,432 downwards.
TGTCCATGTATAGATCTAACCATTTGTTATCAATGAAAGTAAAAAATGGACAAGCATGAAAGATTTACCAAAAAGTCAGTAAGAGTTGAAATTCTAAAAAGGGCAATAGATGATGGATAGATATAGAATACTTCTTAATATGATGGCTATTTTATTATGAGTTAGAAAAAAAGAGGTAGAAAGTAGAAATTGGGAAAATAGTATTATGTATACTGATATGTAATAGAATAGAATACATTATAATTACCATGTCTACACAAATGTTAGAAGTTGAAAGATTATGATTATGTATATCTAAATAATGTTATTATTATTAGTATTGTGTATAAAGTATATTGATCCAGACAATCCACCGTTTCCCTAAGCACTTATGGATGTTAAAGAAAAAACTATAAATAAAATTATATACATAAAAAAAGAAAGTAAGAAAGGAGGCCAATTTATAATCTTGTGAGCGCTGAAGGCCTAATTTGGCCCAAGCTGATCTGCTCTGGCACTGACTACATGCTATACACTGGACATTCTTTTCCACCCAAAAGTTGTAGAGCAGTAGTGATTAAATTGAATATAGAGAAGACACCAAATCTCAAGAAAGTGAAAAAGAGAAAATAATTTAACTGAAACAACTTTTCTACTTATCTAGACAGTCAACTTCATAAATGAGAAATGTTAGAAATATGGTATTCACATGGAAATCTCAAAGAAAAAGAACAAATAAGAATAAATAAAAGTCAAAGGACCAGTATTATTGCAATTCCTTTCTTGAATTCTTACCCCAAGTTTATAAATGGCTACATTGCATTGCTGTGAAAAACAATGGCATGAGGAATTTATTGTTAGGAGTTTGAACTCCACTGATATTTTCTTTTATCTAGTAGATAATAAACCTGCTCTGAAAACGCTATGATATAACTAACATAACTCATAATATGGAGACCACCCTTTGTGATGAGAAAATTTGGCTTCTGGCTGCAATATGTATCTGGCAGCATTTGATAAGGATGCCTTTCTGTCTCTTGGATTCAATGTAAGGTGTTAAATATTGTCTATAAATTCCAATAATATGTGTGTTTAATTCTATACCATAGGGCAGCTTTTCACAAACTAGTGTCTTCCATACATATTAAAATGCAGTATCCATGGTCTTCAGCCAATAGCCGTACTACATGGGGGACATATCCACAGGGTAACAGTTTGGGGAAGTTGACATAGAATGTGGAATCAAAGAGAAACTACATCATGCTAGAACTTGTAGTCTAGCATGTAGTCGAGTGAATATTGCAAAGTTGGGAAAAATGGAATATAAGTGTGTAAAATATATAAAATTCAGAATACTTCCAGTATAGTTGGATCAGTATTGGAAAGTTTCTGATAACGACAGAATAAACTGGTTCAAACTGGAAAGATTGACAATTCAAAATATTTTGCATATTTGTTTGTTTATTAAATTTATATGCTACATCTTACTGTTTGACGCAACTGTCTAAGACTTAATTATATGATATTTTAATTTAAGATTCTACTTTGCATCTCTCTTAACAGCATAAAGCCAGCTCCTATCAGGATGGGGCCATCATGCATGAGGAGAAAGGTTTTAACCCTTGCTTTCTTAGTAAAGCTCACCTCCACAGAACAACTAAAGAAAGATAAACCCCAATAGTGCAAGTAAAGACTTTGATTTTAATTGCAACATGGAACACTCAAGTAAATTTGGGAGTTGTCTGGGAGTAGAGTGACCTTTTTTCTTTTCATGTTGTTTTACAGCAGTATTGCCCTTTTTGGCTAAACACGAAGATTTCATTCCTTCACTTCGTACCTATTTCTCCAATAATTCATTTTAATTATTTTAATTCATTTGTAAATTTAGAAGATATATCTTTCCCCCCATTCTGCTGTTTTATACTAAGCTTGCATATTTTGTTTCCATGGTTAGCAGCATGAATTCTAGGGCTTACTAGCTCACTAGAGGCTTTTTAATTCCAGGCAGTGAGGAAAACAGGCAGAACAGAGGTCACTTTCAACACCAAGACTGCTTTATTTGTATAGCCAGAAGTGCAGAAAGGCCAGTTTTACAAAGCTATGTTCATGAAAATGAGATGATGACCCATAGAGCTTGCTTGCATGCTAGGAGGTGAAGAGGCATATATTTTAACAAAAATGCTCCAAAGTGATTTTCTGGGAGTTGTCTTTGGCAATCTTGTCAGACCTGAGTTCCAAAACCTCTTGGATTTTTTCTGGCAAAAACTAGAAAACAGTTTCTCACAAGCTTCCAAATGGGATTTTCAGCCATGATGTCTGGGAATTCTCGCCCAAAATCATCCAAATGCCAGACTAAATGAGTCTTTTTTCACTTGAGATCATTTTGAGGAATCTGGTGTGAAAAATGGGGGGAAATTAAGATATATAATTTTGGAGTTTGGTTATAAATGTTTTAATTTATGTTTTATAAATGAAAATAAACATTTCAGAAAAGCTTAAAACTATAATTTTTTAATTTTAAACAGTGCATCTTATCTAGGGTAGTCCAAAAATAAGTTGGTTTCTTTTTTGTTCATTAATCCATTCAAGCATATTTCTTTTTGACAACTATTGGATCTCAGAATAGAATGGAATAACTTTAAGAGCAATTCAAAAATCCACACAAATTAACCAGGCAAATTAAGATACTGCTTTTATGTAATTAATTATCTTAATAGTGAGATGAGGCATTCCCATAGAAGGAAATACAAGGCAATGAAAAATGCAATCCATCCAGAAGATGGATAATTTTTTCTAAAGTCCTAATTGTTAGCTCAGCATTGCAACCCTCAGTCCACACTTCAACCATTTTTTTCTAATTCAGCTAATTTATTTTTAGGAACTTTATCACAGTTTTAAATGTTTTAAAACTGGATGTTTCTCCAAGGTTGAGAAAACATTTTTTATTTTATTATCTTGTGCAATGTACACACACAGACAAAATATGGAGTATAAATCCCTTTATGAGTTAACTCACCTGACCTAACGGCAAAAAATAGGCAGAAGTTGACTTTTCTAAAACGTGGACTTTGATGTCATCAGTTAAATCACTATGGAATTAGGGAAGCAGAACTTTCTTCTCAATTTCCTTCCCTAACAAAATGTTGATACCCCGCACAGTTAAAGGTTTCAGACATCTTCAGAATAGTGCACAATTAGTTCCCTGTGCAATCCGAAAAACTATATCATGGTAAATTTTCTTAGTCTTATAAAATGTCTCATAGCCTATTTTTATGTTTTTCAAGGAGTTGCAGTTGCCTATTTTGTATAAATTTATGGTGACTTTAGCTCCAAAGATTATTCAAATCAGTAGGCGTGCATGGTGTTGTTTGTATGTATTATATATATTATGCATTAATAATGAATGATGACTTCAGTACTATAACTCACAACAAAAGTCTTTCCAGGACAGAAATTCCTATTCTGTCTCTTATTCTGTAATTATTCTTTTAGCAAGGAATTTCATCTGTGGAACTATCATGTTGATGCTTTCCTAAATTGCCGTAGTTCCAAAGACTAATGGTTTGCCTGTTTACGTTTTTTCAAAATTCTCTTTCTCCCCTCTCCCAAGTTTTTTGAGGGAAATTATTCTAACTGTACTGGATTATGCATTGATTTGGGGACAAGGGTGCAAATCCTATATTTATTGTGGAATAATCTTCAAGTTACTATTTTAGAAGTGGAATTAAACACGAATCCCTGCTACTTCAATATTTAATTTATTAGTTACTATACTAGTGATTTGTAGGAGAGGCAGAATAGCTCTAAGCTTCATTATTTCACACCAGATTTCTACAGGGAGGAAGAATCTTCACAAAAAAAGCACTTCTGCAATTGTTATCCTAACGAAAACATATTGTTGAATAACTTTGCAAAAGCTATTGGTATTAGTCTGCATCAGGTATTACCTATATTGTCTACCATTTACTGTAGCAATATCTACAGAGGAACTGATATGGAATAAGGGAGTAGAGAAAAAAAGCCTGTCTTTGTCTGTGTGTCTGTGTGTGTGAGTGCGCGCATGGGGATGTGTGTGTGTGGGTCAGTAGTGAGTTCTAAAACCCGTTGCTACCAGTTCGCGCACGCGCATGCACAGAAGCATCCCAGGCGGGTGGGTGGAGCATCCTGGGTGGATGGGCAGAGCCTCCCACCCCGCCGCTATTGGTTCACAGAACCGGGCCGAACCGTGAGCAACCCACTGCTGGTGTGGGTGTGAATACATACGAAACTGCTTACTTTCCAGGTGTCTTTTCTTTAGATATCACACTTTAAACAGTTTCCATGTTGCTTTGGTACATTTGCTAATTTATAGTTTCCTGCCTAAAAGTCCATTAACATGCTTTCAGATTGATCTCCCTATATTGTAATCTTTGGGACTCACTCAAAGTCTCTTAAATGCTCAGAAAAGTGCCTTTGAAAAGTCTTCTTACTTCTGACCCACTAAAATTCTGTGTGTGCCTTCTGCTTTATCTTTACAAACTGAAGTGATGTTTTTTGCAGCCACCACCAATCTTATCGAGACTGTCATCTATGGGCAAGTGAACCCTGATGTGTGTTAGAAAACCATATTCTTTTCTCTTTGGACAGACACAAATAAACTACTAAAAAGACGTACCATTGCTTATCATGCAGTCTCTCCTCATGGCTATCTTTTTGCAATACACCCAGTGCTTATCCTTGACCTATTATGTACAGAATTTTTTTAAAGTTACCTCCAAGCTTTGCCTTAAGAAAACTTTCATTTACCAACAAAAAAAAGGAACAGTATTTCGTGCTTGTAGCAGAGAATTCTGCATTTTGGTCATAGAATGTTAATACAATTGCTTCCACATTTACTTAATATTCTTATGGAAATATTCGTTATCAAAGATTTGTTTAAATCTTGATTAAATTGTTCAGGAATGATTTAAATGACCGTCTTCAACCTATGTGCACATTCATTTTTACAGTCTGATTTTATTTGAACTCAAATGTCCATTTTGATCCAAATTGATCAATTCAAACCGAACTGACACAGCAGTCTAAATCAAATTGATGGATTGAGGTGGATCAAGGCCAATTTGCCTCTTCTTACTACACAGCTCTATAGTATTCTTCGAACAGAAGCTTCACCACTTGTGTAAAAGACTATACTATCAGGAAGGTAGAGTACTTAGGGATATATATTTGTATTACAGTAATCAAACAGTTGCCATATAGTCCCCTCCATATGAGGAACATAAAAGAAGCCTGATAGTCGTTTAAGCTTATTCTATTCCCTGTTCAACTTTAGCCTACTAGCTCTCTTTTGGGGTCTTTCAGAACTTACACTATCCTGTTGCTACTTAGAGAGTGTGAGTAAAAAGAAAAGTCATATATAAATATAATTTATCCTTTAAATACATTGCTTATTTTTGTAAAGGAACTCCAAGCAGTCTATGTAATGTTATCTCTGCCCAAATTATCTCTACGGCATTAATTAATAATGTAGGTTGGCAGAAAGATTCTATGAGCTTTCATGACTGAAGGTAGACATGAAATTGGGGTCTCCTCAATTCTAGTCTTTTCTCAATAGAGTGCCTTTCTTTGTAAGTGCCAAGCACAAATATAAAAGCTGCCCTACCCCAAATATATAATTTTCCATCTAGCTCAGAATTGTCTATAAACTGGCAGGAACCCTGAAATGAGTCTTTCCAAATGTGTTTTAAGATCTTGAGAAGAATGTGGGGCCTTCTGCATCCAAATGCATGAGCTTTTTAATTGAAAACAAGCCACATTATCAGTTAATGTCCATATTCAGATGAGGCAGATGTCTGGGTACCAAATTTGGAGGAGAGCTTTAGAAAAGGCTCCTTTTTAAAAAAATCTTCTGATATGTATCAGAGAAACATCTGGTCAAATACTATTGGGAACAGAAGGTTAGATTATAAATGGTACATATCTAGTAATCTTCTGTATAGTTTGTGCAGATTAGCACTTCTTGAAAAAAGTGGTGCATAAAGGAATCCATATCCCAGGAGGAGCCTTTTTTAATCCTCCTGTGTAAGAAAAAAAATCTGATCTCTTACTGAAGAAAAATACCCTTTGATTGGGATTGCTTCATGTCTGACTGCTCTTTCATTCATACATTTGAACTCTGAGATGCCTAGGAAGACTCAAGCCATCCATATTATGCAGGCATTTTCAATAAGAGGACTGTCAGCGGAACTAAGCTTCTTAGTTGCTGTAGAAAAGAGAACTTCAACTTCATTAATTATTTCCATAAATTCTAAAGATGAAGTCATCCAAGTGCATACATAGAATGGATGCTTGCACCCATTCTGCTGCACACCATTTGATCTAAATGATGTTTGTCTACTAAGGAAGCCATTTCAGAATGGGATTCTGGTTTGCATCTGTTTTATGTACTTTTTTAAAAAAAAGCACTCCCAGTTTCTGTTCCAAACACAAGTATGAACAAGCAGGCCACCCAGATGTGACCTCTGGCCCTTTATCTCCACCAGTCTTTTGCCTTGACCAGTACCATTTTTTCTACCAATATCACTTCTTCCATGTTATTTCCAGTGGTGGGGCCATGTGTTGTTTTTCTGGATGCACTTTTATGAGAGCAGAGAGCAGAGAAGATTGACCAACTGGAGTAGACCATCTATTCCTGGTTACTTCTATGAACTAGTTAGGATTAATGCATAGGGGCAGTCTCTAAAGCAGCAGTTCTTAACCTTTTTAGTGGCCCACACCCCCTTGAATCAGAAAATAAGCTCCTGCACCCCCTTAAAAATGTGTGTATATTTTTTATTTAAGAAAAAACATTTATTGCATAAACAAATGCCGTGTTTATTTACAATATATATTACTATATAACATTATTATATTATATTACTATATAACATAAAAACACGGTCGCCTCGTTCATATTTTTTTAAAAAAATTTGAAATTTCTCTCGCACCCCTGGAAATGCTCTCTCGCACCCTCAGGGGTGCACGCACCCCAGGTTAAGAACCACTGCTCTAAAGGAACAAAACAAAAATATATACATCAGTTCAGAAGCACTTCCCATTCAGTTAAATATGCTTAATCCCAGGTCTGCCTGTAAATGGGATGGCAAACCATATAAAACCAGATTCCTGTTTTTTTAAAAAAAGCTTTAAGCACTTTCAGTGGGAAGTACAAAAGTAAGGTGTAAAAGTAAGGAACCATGGTGGCGCAATGGTTAGATGCAGTATTGCAGGCTAATTCAATTTACTGCCAGGAGTTTAATCTTCATTGGTTTAAGGTTGACTCAGCCTTCCATCTTTCCGAGGTGGGTAAAATGAGGATCCAGATTGTTGGGGGCAATAGGCTGACTCTGTAAAATGCTTAGAGAGGGCTGTAAAAGCACTATGAAGCGGTATATAAGTCTAAGTGCTGTTGCTAGTGCTATGTACAGGACTGTAGGGCAGGAAGGCCAGTATGTGCAAATAATATTCATTCAATTCAATTCATTGCACCAATGAAAAGTTGGAGCACCAAAATTGCTCCCTCTAAAAATCTGTGGAAAATCATGAGTCAAATCTCCTTAATTTCAATAGATTGTTAAGTGCATTTCAAGATTTTCTTGCACTAAATCTGAACTTGAAACAATGAAAGGAAAGAGTTATGATATGTTGAGACCAGATTCTAAATCTCTTTCAGCAAACAGCTTTAGGTTGTCTATCTTCAGCTTTCTATTCTGAACTGGAATATTGCAGAAGGTGTAGAATAGTCTCGGTTATACAGGTAGTTCTCGACTTACAACAGTTCGTTTAGTAACCGTTCAAAGTTACAACGGCACTGAAAAAAGTGATTTATGATCATTTTTCACACTTATGATCATTGTAGCATCCCCATGGTCAGATGCTTGACAACTGACTCACATTTATGACAGTTGCAGTGTCCCAAGGTCATGTGATCCCCTTTTGCAACTTTCTGGCAAGCAAAGTCAATGGAAGCCAGATTCACTTAACAACCATGTTAGTAATTTAACAACTGCAGTGGTTCACTTAACAAATGTAGCAAGAAAAGTCGTAAAATGAGGCAAAACTCACTTAACAAATTTCTCACTTAGCAACATAAATTTTGGGCTCAATTGTAGTTATAAGTTGAGGACATCCTGTATATTTAGTCTAGGTTTTTCTATAGTAATACTAAGCTGAATATGAGATGTTAACTTGAATATTTAAGTATTAGTACTGTATGTGCAGTAAGAATTTTACCGGTAATATTAGAAAAATGAATTATATTTAGAAGCTACTAGTCACTAATTAAGACTTAATTTGGTTAAGACTTGCTGTTTGACATACTATTAAAAGAAGCAACAAGAAGTCTGAAGAACATGATGTGCCAACTGAAGTTAAATGCAATTAATTAATAAATTAGTAAACCAAACAGAAGGAGAGAAGATCATGGCAGAGAAGACTATAAAAGAATAAAAAAGGCTTGAAATCTGAAGTCATATTTTTTAAAAATTCTCCATTAATTGCTGCTGCTAACCTGGACCCACCCATTCAGCACTTCTTCATTTCTACATCCACTCACCTAGGTCCCACTGGCTGTCTAGCTAGGGTCTGCACAAGTAGTGGGTTCTAAAACCCTTTGCTACCGGTTTGTGCATGCGCGATGCTTCTGCGCATGCGCAGAAACATCCCGGATGGGTGGGCGGAGCGTCCTGGGTGGGTGGGTGGAGCATCCTGGGTGAGTGGGTGGAGCATCCCATCACCGGCGCTACCGGTTCTTAGAACTGGGTCGAAACGGGAGCAACCCACCACTGGCTTGCACCTTGTGAAAAGGCCTGTTACTCAGAATTTGAGAATTCTAAAAAAGTAGCTGGGAGTAAGTTGATTTATGATGTGAAAATGATTTTATTTTCCTGTTTGTAATTGCTCTGTTTGAAAATCATCTGTGAAGTCTTGGCTGTTTTGTTTTGTTTACTAAAGACATCTGGTCCAAGAGCAACTAGGGGAGAAAACAGAAAAGCAGAGGAGTGAAAGGAGCAACCAATTATGGATAAAGACTTTTCCCAAAGCTGTCTTATCAATTCACTGCTGCTCAGAAAGGTTCAAGGCAGAATTATCTAAGGTAGAGACAAGGTAGAGACACTGGAGTCTAATGCTCCAGTGTCTCTACCTTGGAAGCTTTAGGATGTGTGGACTTCAACTCCCAGAATTACCATACCAGGTGGGAATTATGGGAATTGAAGTCCATACATCTTAAAGCTGCCAAGTTTGAAAAACACTGATTTATACACCCTCGTTAAGAATGTGATTCTGCAAGTCATGTGGACTGTGTTAAACACTGACATCTTGACATCTGGAAAGAAGCCTAGGTTTGATCTTTACTCAGTGAATGGGATGGCTAGTTTAGGGTCTCATATTCTTCAGCTCTGAGACCTCAGTTTGGCCTTTACTGTTATAAGCAGTGTTTCTGAAGCTTGATGACTTTTAACATGTCATGCTGGCTGAGGAATTCTGGGAATTGGAGTCCACACAGCTTAAAAGTTGTCAGGGTTGAAGAACACTGACATAAACCACTGTAATGCCTAACCCAGTAAAGCTCAGCCACAAACATCACACAATAAATACAGGTAGCCCTTGACATGCAAAGTTCATTTAGTGACCATTTAAAGTTACAATGGCATTGAAAAAAGGGACTTAAAACCACTTTTCACACTTAGGACCGTCGTTGTAAGATCCCATGGTCACGTGATTTACATTTGGATGCTTGACAACTGACTCACATTTATGACAGTTGCAATGTCCTGGAGTCATATGATTCTCTTTAGCGACCTTCTGACAAGCAAAGTCAATGGGGAAACCAGATTCACTTAACAACCATGATACTAACTGCAGTGATTCCCTTAACAAATGTGGCAAGAAAAATCGTAAAATGGGGGAAACTCACAAATTTCTAACTTAGCAATGTAAATTTTGGGCTCAATTGTGGTTGTAAATTGAGGACTACCTGTAAAAGAATATAATCATATTGAATCAACTCCAGACCAGAAACTTACCCTCCATTCATAATAAGAACACAAAAAACAGCCTCACATGAAATTGATTATGATATGATAGAAGGAACAGCAAAATCTCTTCATTGTGAAAAAGAATAAGGGAGAGGAGAATCTTTAGCAGGAGATAGCCTTTTTGTAGTAACAATTCCAGCCAATAAGATAACTGGGTAATAATTAGTGACCAGCAAAATCCCACTACTTAGAGTTTCAGAAAATAGAGAACCACATTACAGAAAAATATTTTATAGTAAATAAATGTTGGTTGTGTAAAGGTTGTTATGAAGTGATTGTATTGGACTATGATTAAGAGTATGAGGATTCAAGTCAACTCCACTTCCAGCTCTGGAAACTCAATTTGTCTCTGTCACTTAAACTTCTTCTACTTCAGGGGTGTCAAACTCATGGTGTCATCATGTGACATATTGGAACTTCCCCCCCCCCTTCGCTAAACCAGGCATGGGCGGGCCAGCATGTGACTGATCTACTTCATAGGAGTTGTTTAGGTAGGAGCTAAAAAGGAATACTTTGTGTACTGCCTAACTTGGAACAAAGAACAAGATATACCATAGATCAAATCAAATGTATATTGAAGAGCTTTTAATGGTAGATCTACCATTGGCAACGCTTGTGTTGGTCTAATTTGGTATCTTAAAATATTTCTATTTTTTTATTCTGTATTTTTAAAATGTATACGCATAGAAATAGAATAGAATAGAATAGAATTTTTTTATTGGCCAAGTGTGATTGGACACACAAGGAATTTGTCTTGGTGCATATGCTCTCAGTGTACATAAAAGAAAAGATAAGTTCGTCAAGAATCATAAGGTACAACACTTAATGATAGTCCGGGTACAAATAAGCAATCAAATCATATTAGGAACCAGTCAATATAAATCGTAAGGATACAAGCAACAAAGTTACAGTCATACAGTCATTAGTGGGAGGAGATGGGTGATGGGAACGATGAGAAGATTAATAGTAGTACAGACTTTGTAAATAGTTTGACAGTGTTGAGGAAGTTATTTGTTTAGCAGAGTGATGGCATTCGGGGAAAAAATGTGCTTGTGTCTAGTTGTTCTGATGTGCAGTGCTCTTTAGCGTCGTTTTGAGGGTAGGAGTTGAAACAGTTTGTGTCCAGGATGTGAGGGGTCTGTAAATATTTTCACAGCCCTCTTTTTGACTCGTGCAGTATACAGGTCCTCAATGGAAGGCAGGTTGGTAGCAATTGTTTTTTTCTGCAGTTAGAATTAAATTAAATTAGAATTGTGTCAGTATAAAACTTAATTAAGTAAATACTTTCATGCTTATGATGCCTAGTAGATATATAAGATAGACCAATAAATGAAAGAGATTGTTTGTTTGTTTGTTTGTTTGTTTGTTTGTTTGTTTGTTTGTTTTCTTTCTTTCCTTCCTTCCTTCCTTCCTTCCTTCCTTCCTTCCTTCCTTCCTTCCTTCCTTCCTTCCTTCCTTCCTTCCTTCTTTCTTTCTTTCTTTCTTTCTTTCTTTCTTCTTTCTGAGGTTTGATGACATCAATCAAATCAGGTCAGTTTGTGTTACTGCAGATAGGTAATTAAGAAATAGTACCCTATCACAATATGCACTGACCCCGGGCAGCAAGCACCATTAAATAAACAATGTACACACAACACCCTGAGCAATATGACATGATTTCCTAATTCCAATGGCTAGGAATGACAAAATAACACACTAAGTCAAATACAAACAATTCATTTTATTACTTAGCATACTACCCAAGCCAGGCTAGCATAAATAATGGTTAACAGTTTAATGTTTGGACTTCAGCTCCCTTCCTTCCTTCCTTCCTTCCTTCCTTCCTTCCTTCCTTCCTTCCTTCCTTCCTTCCTTCCTTCCTTCCTTCCTTCCTTCCTTCCTTCTTTCCTTTTCATTTTAACTTCTTCCCATCACACATTTGCCAACATATATTTGTGTACATGTGTCTGTTGACCTTCAGACCACTTTTATCATTGGTTTTCAGGGAAATATTGCTTGATTTTTAAAAAGTATTAGTGAAGGCTAAAAAGCGTTAATATCTCCAGGGCTTTGAAGTAAAGTGCATCTCCATGTCCTTTGAAGTCATATGTTCCCAGAAAATCTTGGAAGTGTTAATGGACTGCAAATTTGCATGCCAGCAGAACTTCTGATGAGGATTTTCTCAATTTTTTTCCTCTCCCAAGTCAAGGTGAGCTGTTCAAGAAGATGTCCACAGATTCCAGGTGAACATTCCTACACTGCAGATTTTATCCATTACTGAAACCTGGAAAAAAGGTAAGGAAACTGTTTGCCAAAAGGGGTGAAAAAGCTGAATTTTTGGAACATGTTAGTTGCTGGCTTGAACTTCTGCTCAAACCATCATGCTTTAGACCAGTGATGGCTAACCTTTTTGTTGTCGCGTGCTGAAAGCATGTGCGTGCCCACACCCATAATACAATGCGTGTACAACCCCCCCCCCTGCACCCCGCTCCCTTGCGCACCGTAACCTGCGGCCCATTTTGGGCCTAGTAGGCCTCCCTGCAGCCTACTGGGAGCAAAAATGGGCCACATGGGGGGAGCACCGCACCCCCGTGCCCCATTTTGGGCCTAGTAGTCTTTCCTGCAACCCTCCGCATGCACCCCGCTCACCTGTTTGACCCTCCTGCGCTCCCCCGCCCCCCGCACATGCACACGCTTCTCCTACATGCCCCCCCCACGCATGCGCAGCAGAGACCTGGCTGGCGGGAAGCATGCACGCATGAGCGGTGTAGCTGAGCTGGGGTGACAGCTCGCATGCCCGCAGAGAGGGCTCTGCGTGCCACCATCACGGCTTTAGGCTTATCATAACTCTGCATCACCCTTAAAGTTTGTTTTTACTAGAGCTGTGAAAAGTTGGGGGTATTTTTATCCATAAATCCCCCCTTTAAAACAGTCAAGAGACAAAATAACTTTTTTGATCAAATGAATCTCAGGCAAAAGCAAGTGTAAAACAGTTAGCATCTTAATGTTGTACTACACCAGTTGTTGAGAATTGCAACATAAATGGAAAAGCCTGCCCACATGTCTCTTAGCCTAATGACAGAGGGGCAAAAGGTTAACTTGGACAAGCTAATTAAAACCATGTTAAACTCCATGTGCAGCTTTTACAGGAAAATGTTGGATATGAATGGGAACAGACAATGCCTTCCTGTGGTTTCTAGTCTGGAGAAATCTATAAGTGGAGCTATGGTACAAAATGCTGAAAATACTGTAGAAGCTGCTTGGGTTGCTTTATGCTACAAGCAGATCATCTTGTTTGGGAGGCTAAAAATACTCTGAATTTAAACAAAGTAAAGGCCATTTGCTACCTTGATTTCCTTTTGACCTGTAAATATCCTAGCAAACAAAACATAGTTACGTAGATTTCTTCCTGGCTTGAGAGGGAGAGGGAGATCTCATGATTCACAGTTCCCGTGCTGACCTTCTGCCCCATATTCTGGTAACAGGAAGGGGATTGGGTTTTGGAGGATGGGTTTGGATTTCAAGGATGCCCTTGCTATCTAAAAAAGCTAGCAATTTATTGAGGTCACCAGGTCCCTCACATACCTTTTTCTTTGTTTTTCTGTTCTCAGGGCCAACAGCTTTGAATAACAACTCTTCTCTGCTTGTAATTGAGGACATTAAAAACAAAAAAATACTCTCCATTGTCCAAATCATGGGCTTTGCAAGGAGTGTTCTCAGCATGCCAAAAACTCAAATCATTCAAAAACTCAAATCACAACACCACAAAAAACAGATTAGGAACACAAGTTAAAATAGGGAAGAAAATGGTAAGTAAACAGCTGTCTACCCTAGACGAGTTCAAATCACCAGGACCGGATGGATTACACCCCAAGATTCTGAAGGAACTGGCAGACAAGATCTCAGAACCACTGAACCGCTGAACCACTTTCAAAGATCCTGGAGTACCGGGGAACTGCCAGAGGACTGGAAAAGAGCTGATGTAGTTCCCATCTTTAAAAAAGGAGAAAAAAATAGATCCAGGAAGCCACAGACCTATCAGCCTGACCTCAATACCAGGGAAGATTCTGGAAAAGATAATCAAGCAACGAATCAACGAACACCTAGAAGCAAACAAAGTAATAACCAAAAGCCAACATGGGTTTGTCAAAAACAGATAATGCCAGACTAATCTTATTGCATTATTTGACAAAATGACAAAATTAGTGGACCAGAGGAATACTGTCGATATAATTTACTTGGACTTCAGTAAGGCATTTGTTAAAGTAGACCATAACCTACTACTAGATAAAGTAGAAAAATGTGGGTTAGACAGCAACACCACCAGATGGATTCAAAACTGGCTGACCAACCACACTCAACTTGTAGTGCTCAATGGAACTGTATCTACATGGAGGGAAGTATGCAGTGGAGTATCCCAAGGCTCTGTTTTAGGCCCAGTACTCGTCAACATGTTCATCAATGACTTGGACGAGGGGATAGATGGGGAACTCATCAAATTTGCAGATGACACCAAACTGGCAGGAATAGCCAACTCTCCAGAAGATAGGCTGAAGATACAGAAGATCTTGACAGACTTGAACATTGGGCGCTATCTAACAAAATAAAATTCAATGGTGAAAAAAGTAAGGTTCTACATTTAGGCAAGAAAAACAAAATGCACAGGTACAGTATATGTGGTACCTTGCTCAACAGTAGTAACTGTGAGAGGGATCTTGGAGTTCTAGTGGACAACTATTTAAATATGAGCCAGCAGTGTGCAGCAGCTGCCCAAAAAGCCAACACAGTTCTAGGCTGCATTAACAGAGGGATAGAATCAAGATCACGTGAAGTGTTAATACCACTTTATAATGCCTTGGTAAGGCCACACTTGGAATACTGCATTCAGTTTTGGTTGCCACGATGTAAAAGGGATGTTCAAACTCTAGAAAGAGTGCAGAGAAAAGCAACAAAGATGATTAGGGGACTGGAGGCTAAAACATATGAAGAACAGTTGCAGGAACTGGGTATGTCTAGTTTAATGAAAAGAAGGTCTAGGGGAGACATGATAGCAGTGTTCCAATATCTCAGGGGTTGCCACAAAGAAGAGGGAGTCAAACTATTCTCCAAAGCACCTGAGGGTAGAACAAGAAGCAATGGGTGGAAACTAAACAAGGAGAGAAGTAACTTAGAACTAAGGAGAAATTTCCTGACAGTTAGAACAATTAATCCGTGGAACAGTGTGCCTCCAGAAGTTGTGAATGCTCCAACATTGGAAGTTTTTAAGAAGATGTTGGATAACCATTTGTCTGAAGTGATGTAGGGTTTCCTGCCTAAGCAGGGGGTTGGACTAGAAGACCTCCAAGGTCCCTTCCAACTCTGTTGTTGTTGTTTTTGTTTTTGTTTTTGTTTTTGTTGTTGTTGTTGTTGTTGTTATTATTATTATTATTATTATACAATTGTATCACAGCGGCCAGTTGTTTCGCCGGATTTGGCATTGATTACTAGTCGAGCCCCACCCAGGGGCCTAGGAAGTCGTAATGTATTTTCGAAGTATATGTGCGGAACCGAGCAGTGCGGCTTTCTGCATTTGACTGATGGTGATTTTGTCAATTTTGAGCTGTTTTAAATGTAATTCCAGTGCTTTTGGGATAGCACCCAGTGTTCCAATCACTACTGGAATTACCACTGCTGGTTTGTGCCATAATCGTTGGATTTCAATTTTTAAGTCCTGGTATTTTGCAATTTTTTCGTGTTCCTTTTCATCGACCTTGCTATCTCCTGGTATTGCAATGTCAATTATAGTCACCTTGTTGTTCTCGACCAACGTGATGTCTGGTGTATTATGCGCCAGTACCTTGTCTGTTTGTATACGAAAATCCCACAAGATCTTGACCATCTGATTTTCAGTGACTTTTTCAGGCTTGTGTTCCCACCAGTTTGTAGCAGTATGGATGTTATAATTTTTGCATAAATTCCAGTGGATCATTTGTGCAACAGAGTTGTGTCGTAATTTGTAATCAGTCTGTGCGATTTTCTTGCAGCAGCTGAGCACATGGGCTACAGTTTCATCAGCTTCCTTGCATAATCTGCATTTAGCATCATTTGAAGATTTATCAATTTTGGCCTTTATGGCATTTGTACGAATTGCCTGTTCTTGTGCGGCCAGGATCAATGATTCTGTTTCTTTCTTTAAAGTACCAGATGTTAACCATAACCAAGTTTTTTCACTGTCCACTTTGTCTTTTATTTTTTCCAGAAATTGGCCATGTAATGCTTTATTTTGCCAACTCTCCATTCTTGATTTTATCACATTTTTTCTGTATTCTTGTTTCGTCTGTTGGACCTTCAGTAGATTTTTGTTCTTTACTTCAATTAATAGATGTTCTTGACTTTCTTTTAAATAATCCGCCAATGCATGCTTTTCTTCTTCAACTGTTTGCTTTACTTGTAGTAGTCCTCTGCCACCTGATTTTCTGGGCAGGTAAAGTCTATCAGTGTCACTACGTGGATGTAAACTGTAGTGCATTGTCATTAGTTTTCTGGTGTTTCGGTCCAAAATGTCCAAATCAGCTTGTGTCCAGTTAATTATACCAGCCGTGTATCTTATGACTGGTATTGCCCAGGTATTCATGGCCTTGATGGTGTTTCCACCATTTAATTTAGATTTCAAAATTTTCCTAACTCTGTTGGTGTACTCTCTTCTAATGATAGTTTTCACTTCTCCATGTCTGATGTTATCCAACTGCAGAATGCCCAGATATTTATAGGCTTCATTTTGATTGCATTTAATTAATTGGCCATTGGGCATTTCAATTCCGTCACATGTAGTGATTTTGCCCCTTTTCATAGATACAGTGGCACATTTTTCCATGCCAAACTGCATTGAGATATCTGTGCTATCTGTTATTGTTATTATTGTTATTATTATTGTTATTATTATTGTTATTATTATTGTTATTATTATTATTATTATTATTATTATTATTATTATTATTATTATTATTATTATTATTATTATTATTATTATTATTATTATTATTATTATTATTATTATTATTATTATTATTATTATTATTGCATTTGTTTCACGTTGAGTTTTTTCACATTGTGCTCCTTTCCTTACTTACGTTACTTTAGGCTGTAATCAAAACTAAATCCCATTAGTCTGAGCATTATGGAAACCACCTTGACCTACAAGGTGATGCTAAGATTCCTATGGTCACAATGCATTGGAAAATTTCCAGACTTTGGATCTCTAACATAGAAGTGTCTATGATTTGGTTCCATATACAGTAGCGCAAGTAGTATCAGTGACTGAAACATTTGCATTTTGACCAAATGATAATATTAGACTTGCCATATGAATAAATCAAAAATTGCCCTGGTGGCACCAGTTGAGCATTTCATTGAAGATGAATCTATTCTGATGTCACAGAGAATAACAGTAGATTCTAGCAAAAATTGTCAACTGCATGCATGACATTAGTAATGAACATGGTCAAATTCAATTCCATACTATTTTATCATGAAGGTATCTATTGTAGTAATTCTCACCTTACAACCATTAATTTAGTGAGTCTTGAAAGTTACAATGGTTGTAGCATCCTGGGGTTATGTGATCATCATCCTCAACCTTCTCAGTGGACTTTGGACAAAGTCAGTGAGGAAACAGATTTGCTTAACAACCATGTGATTCACTTAAAAACTGCAGTGACTCACTTAACAATCACGGCAAAAAAAGTTGTAAAATTGTAAAGTACTACTCGCTTAACAATTTATTTTTGTTTGTTTGTTTGTCAAACATGTACAAGATAACAAATATAGGTATGAATATAAACATGAACTAAGGAAGTAATTACAGATAAATGCCTTGCAATTGCCTTGCTTAGCAGTGGAAATTCTGATCCTGATTGTATTGTCAATACAATACTACTTGCACAGAACAGCAATGAAGAGTAGATGCATCCCTGGAGTAACCCAGTGCAAACTGGGAAACTTTTTGATGGTTCATGTTTGAATGGAAGCCCTGCAAGTTAAGACATCATAGAACAGCTTTAGGAATCCGATGAGCTTATCTGGCATTCTTTCAACAGCAAGTGCCTTCCGATGAGCTGATCAATACACACTGTCAAAGACAGCTGCAAAGTTAATGAATGCTATGATGAGTCCTTTGCTACAATGGATTCATTCTTCCATCACTTGTAATACACTGATTTAGTCACAATAAACCTAATTTGGACAAAACCAGTCTGTTCTTTATGGGCTGCTTATTCTCTCTCAGTATCTGATTTTTGAGTTGGATTAGCTGCACAAATATTTTATTAATCATGGAGTGTACACTTATCTCATGGTAGCATTTTCACTTATGGCTATCTACAGAAAAAAAAAGAGAGAGAAGATTCTGACAGCTTTTTTCCATGTGCTTGGTGTGTCTCCTGATATCCAGATCAATTGAAAGCCAGTATAATACTGTGGTTAAAGTATTAGACCCAGGTTCTAGTCCTCTTTCAGTCAGAGAACCACATTGGATGATTTTGGGCTAGTTGCTCTTATTGATGTTGTGAGAAAAAACAGAAGGAGGAAGCACTATTACATTACCATAAGTTCCTGTACAAAAGTGAGATATAGGTTTAATAAATAAACTGAATTAGTGAGTTCAGTCATCATAGCAAAGGTCAGCTCTTGTAATGGTATGTGGAAATAACTTTGGAAGACAAAAGGAACAACTGCCACCTATATTTGATTTATTATTAGAGTTAGAAGGGACCTTGTAGGTCATCTAGTCCAACCCCCTGCTCAAGCAGGAGTTCCTACACCATTTGAGACAGATGGCAGTCCAATCTCTCCTTGAAGGTCACAAGTGTTGGGGCTCTCACAAACAGTTCCACTGGTTGATCGCTCTCACAGTCAGAAAGTTTATCCTTATTTCCAGGTTGAATCTCTCCTTGGTCAGCTTCCATCCGTTATTCCTTATTCCTTTCTGGTGCCATAGAGAACAGCCTGACCCCCTCCTCTCTGTGGCATCCCCTCAAATATGGAACACTGCTATCATGTCACCCCTGGTCCTTCTCTTCGCCAGACTGGCCAAGCTCAGTTCCTGCAACCGCTCTTTGTATGTTTTATTTTCCAGACCCTTTATCATCCTGGTTGCTCTCTTCTGTACTTTCTCTAGAGTTTCAATGTCTTTTTTGTAGTGTGGTGACCAAAACTGGATGCAGTACTCTAGGTGTGGTCTGACCAAGGCTTTATAGAGTGGTAATAGTACCTCTCTGGTCCTTGATTGTATCCCTCTATTTATGCAGCTCAGGACTGCGTTGCCCTTTTTGATAATGGATTGGTAAATGAAATTTGAGTCTAAAGGAGAAGAGGTTGTGAAAGCGTCTCAGAAGGAACCTTCCCTAGTTTTTTTAGAGCGTATAAGAGAAGGAAGGGAGGGAAACTTGTAAGATTCTATTAATGTAACTTACAATACAGATAAAGCTAATCCTACTTCTGTATTTTGCCTGGACTACCTTGCAAGGCTAACATCAAACTTGCAACTGCCTGAGCCACTGCAATTGGCAATTCTGCTGATCTGCAAAACGGATGTATTCTGTGTACTGGTGAATGTTGATTTGCATCTTGTTTGAGCCAGATTCAGATAATGCAGTTATCAACATTCTGTAGTGCAGCAGTTTATGAACAACTTTTTGGCCACCATCTAAGCCAATAAGGATATTCCAAGAAACCATTGCCAGCTGTTTTTTCAGGTTGAAGATTTTCCATCGTTGGTCTTGACTAGTAGTTAACTCTTCATTGGTGTGCTGACTTAGATTATCCACCAGCGCCAACCTCTCAGGTATAAACCCAGATGCAGCAGCATTATTTGACAAACATTTCTGTCCCCTGGCTTATGTATTTTTGTATCCCATTTTATTTTCTCTCAACAGGGGATTAATTCTCTCCATTCATATAGATATCCACATGGATATCTAAGCATCACAGAGGAGTTTAAGAAGTTGAGGGTTTTGCATCAAAGGAGATCACCCTGAATATCATTGGAGGCAACATGAACAAGATACAGAAGTAAGACAAGTAAGGACCAATAGACTCTCCATCAATTGTCCTTGGAAGAAGCCAAGAACTCTAGCTTATGTTTCAAACCATTCCATTATGGTGACCTTCTCTAACTTGGTGCCTTTCAGTTATATGGAATCATATTTTCCAGAATTCAATTATGGAAAATATGTTTAATTATGAGAGATGTAAAGCAAGACATTTGGAATCATTAGCCATGCTGGTGGAAAGTGAGAGTTGAGGCTCAACACATTGGAAAGGCAGAAGATTAGGAAAAACTTATATGCATGGAATTTATAATTTCTACTGGCTAATCATCAATGTTCCCCATTCTCACTCTCCTTACAGAATAATTTGACTTCCTTCTGAAGGCTTTGAAAGCATCAGTTTCTAAAAAAACTGAATGTAGCAACCATAAGCATTTTGGAAGAAAAATGGCCACTGATATTGGCATGCCAGTGTTCATTTTAATCCTTCATTCTGATTTATACTGACTCTTTGGCGGTTGCTGTAGAGCCAAAGGTTACTAATAAGCAGTATGAAACAAGCGCAAAACAGAGTTGTTCACTGCATTTCTTTCTTTCTTTCTTTCTTTAAAATATTCCATATGGAAATATTCTGGATTGCAAGCTTCAGAAATTCCTGACTTTGTATAAACAAAGTATATTTACTGAACTTACAGGACAATGTGGAGCCACTTTAATGGCACAATATGCAACCAATGTTTATATCACCATACTCCATCGAAGGAACATGAATCTAAAAGCACATTAAAGAAAGCTGTGGGACACATTTTATAGATACACACATACACACAAACACACTCAGTGTCCTTGAATTCCCCCTAGCATATGGGAAATGTACTTAACTCTTTATGAGTAGGTGGAAGCAAAATCAACATTTGGGAGTGATTTAGTTCAGGAACTCCATGTAGCTAAATCTTTGCCCTTTTTTGTTTGTACCTCCAGGGCAGATAATCACTTCTCACTAGATGGTCTCAATCTTGCCTTTGAAATATGCTTCTTAGAGGGCAACTAAATAGTTTTCTGATTCTGGGAAGGAAAAAAAGGTACATCACGCTGCCTGGTGCTTCCAATCACTTAGTTGGGTAATAAACTTATTTATTTATTTAAATTTATTGGGCACCCAACTCCTGTGGACAGTTTTAACCGTTTTTAAGATTTTTTTTCTAGTTTTGTACATTACCCAATTAAATCAAACAGACTAAAATGATTTAACTAGCAGAGTCAACAAAACAAGGGCCATTAAACCAATCACAAACATCAACCTTGGCTTGGGACCAATGCCAGATATTCAAAGCTTTCCAAAACATTAAGAGAGAGGGTGCCATCCTTATTCTGAGATAATGTTGTTTCAGAAGGTAAAGGAGATAAAGGGGCCACCACAGAAAAGGCATGCTTCTCAGGTCTCACAAGATGACTTAATTTTCCTGGAATGTACTGAATGGAAATCGAGACAAATGTTTCTCAGGTCTACTGGCCCTACGCCACACTGGTCTTTATTGTGTAGATGATAACCATCTTGTAATCAGAAGACAACAGCCTGTCATTACATCAAATGCACCAGCAGTGACATTTGAGCACATTGAGAGGTTCCTATTTCTTCTCACACCAGTGCATTTTGAACCAACTGTAGCTTCTGAGTGATTTTCAAGAGCAATCCTACGTAGAGCACATTATAATAATCCAATCATGATGTAATAGGGCATGAGTTATTGTTTGAAGGCTCCTAGCTATATCTTTAGCCATCACAGCAGAGGTGGGTTTCCCCCAGTTTGGACCGCTTCTATGGAACCGGTAGTAACTTGGTGGCCTGGGTCGCTGGAACCGGCAGAGACCCAGGCCTGCCACACCACTGAACCAGCTCTCTCAGCAGCGCTGTAGGCACGCCATCTTGTTTTTTGCTTCTGTGCATTCGCAGAAGCTGTTTTTTGCTTCTGCGCATGTGCAGAAGCTGTGTTTTTAGCACTGCGCATGTGCTCCCCCCACGCAAAGTGCGCACGCGGCACGCCACTGAGTGAACTGGCAGCAAAGAAAACCAGAATCCACCCCTGCATCACAGATGTAAGCAATTATCCCTTGGAAGGCTGAAAATTGTAAGAGTTGCAATCAAAGACATCTTTTTTGAGGGGAGAGCACATAAATCTCTTTGAAAGGATCACTATGAAATGCACATGCTTAGGATTATTCAGTGGTGGGATTCATTTTTTTAAACTGCCGGTTCGGTTGGCGTGGCTTGGTGGGCGTGGCAGGGGAAGGATACTGTAAAATCTCCATTCCCACCCCACTCCAGGGGAAGCTTACTGCAAAATCCCCATTTCCTCCTGATCATCGGGAGGCAGAGAATAGATGGGGGAGGGACCAGTCAGAGGTAGTATTTACCGGTTCTCCTAACTACTCAAAATTTCCACTATCGGTTCTCCAGAACTGGTCAGAACCTGCTGAATCCCACCTCTGATTATCATGATGCAAAAGATCTGGGTAATGTACAAGCAGAATGAAAATGTAGTTGGGTGATTGCAGAGCTTAGCCCTCTAAAATATATTTAACAATTTAAACCAGTGGCGGACAATTAATTTTCCCAAGGGACTGCATGAGAAACTGAGACTGTTGTGAAGGGCCACTGCTCCCTCCTGCTTCCTCTCTGACACCTGCCTCCCTGCCATCGCTGCTTTCTTGCCACCACTGGAGGCAGGACAGATTCAGCTGAAAGGCCAGATGTGGACTGTAAAATGCCCAGGTCTGATGCAGACATTTATATGAACCACTGAACAATTGCCTGGAAACTAACACTTGTGACGTTTTCCCAATCTCTTGAAGTGCTGGCTCTGTGTATGTGTTTGTGCTAGGAAATATAGTACAGGCTGCATATATACTGCTCTGGGTCACATGACCAGGAGGAAGAAGGGAGAGGCCTCATAATGGAGCAGTCAGGAACATTCTGAACCATTTTTCAGCTGTGCAGAACAGGGATGCACTGGGGGAAATATTCAGGATGTTTTTCTTCCCTAGCGAGATTTGATCTGTTTCAGTTTAGATCTTTGTTTTGTCAGCTTCGTCTCTCTCACCAAATTTGACCCTGTTCATATTTTGGAAGGTTATTATGTTAAAGCAAAAGTGCTTTTATATCCCCCCTCCCCCCATTCTACAGGGTTGGAAGAAGGACAAAGTGCCCAGTGGCATTCAGACGATAATTTTAAATCTAACAATTACAATATATGCTGTGATCTTTTTTGTATGAAATTCTGTACAATTGCAGCTTAGAGTTCTGACAAAGATGTTTGGGAGAAAAGTAACATACAGACAAATGTAATGCTTTGCTCATGGAGGGAGTAAATATTTTGAACTTGAATTAGGAAAACCCAGATTTAGTCCCTACTTGATCATAGTATTCACTTGCTGACTTTGAGATGGTTATTAGTCTCTCAACCCAATCTACCTCACAGAGCTACTATTGAAATAAAATTAGGGGAGACTCCTAGGCATGTTACATTGAGTTCTCATAGATAACATGAGGATACAAATGAAGTTATAAAAGAATATATATGTGTCTGAGCATAAAAATGAGATTTTTATTGCTATTATTTAATATATTTTTCCTGTGCCTTCAGATCTGTGTTAACTCTTGGCAACTGTCTGGAACAGTCCCTGCAGTTTTCTTAGCAAGATTTCAGAAGTGATTTGCAGTTTTATCCTACCTAGGGCTGAAAGGAAATGACTGACTCAAAATTACTTAACTGGCTTCAAAACCAAGGTAGACTAGAACTGTTCCCAGCAAGGCTCTACAAATCAGGGATTGGTGCCGTGTCCAAATTACTATGAGACCTTACTGTATGCCTGTCCTCACAATTGAGCTAATCAAGATTTGGCTCAGCTGCTACAAATGCTGCAGCCAGATTTTTTAAAAAAAATTATTTCAAAGAAATACCTGGCAAATTTACAAAAAGAGCCACTACTGCAGGTTATATTTGCACATATTATGTGGATAACCTGGATAACCTGAATTAAATCTTAAAGGATTTAACACAATCTAGATTAATCTAGAACTTGATTTTCTATGTTAAGAAAATATACAGCTCCTCCTTCAAAGGAAGAAAAAATATGTATCTGGATAAATCAAACTGAACATTGAAATATTTCTATAATGATTTCACTGAATGCTCAAGTCTTAATAATTCATTTGCCTCATTTTAGCAGTGCATAAAAATGCACTTTATCTTGGTGCCCTGTGATTACATGTGATCTGACTACAGATGCTGTCTTTTAGGGGATGCAGCCTAAAAAGGAATAAACATTAACCAGCAGATCTAATCTTTGTTAAGTCTTTCCATAATCACATTTTATAATTTATCTGTTTTTTAAATTAAAAATTAGGATCAGCTTTCTGCACTCTGGAAGTGTTGGACTACAACTCCAGTGGGCATGCTGTCTGGAGATGCTGGGGAAAGGCCAGGTTATATAAGGCTGTGGATAGATCTTCAAATATGTAAACATATGTATGTTTAGAAGTGCATTGGTGAAGAATACATATGTGAGTGTATATGTGTACTGAATATTCCCTCTAGGATCATAAAAAAGACCTGCTCTATGACATCTGAGAATCTCTCCTATCTTTTCAAGTTTAAATCTGTCAAGTACTGACACAAAATCTAAGATGGGAGAAGCCAGCTAGATTTTTATGTCTTTCAAAGCATTTGGGTTTTTTAAAACTAAGAAAGGCTTAATAATTTATGGTTCTTAATTGTCTCATGAAAATGTAGAAATAATAGATTATCACTGAAGCCAACATAATGCAGATGTTTCAGAAATGACACTTTACTGCCAGGAGTAATTTTCTTTTCTCCTTTTTTAGAAAAATCTTTGTCTCATTTTTCTTGTACATTTTGTGCTTTTTCTTACTTTATACTTTGGAGTATTAAAGTTGAAAAGAAAAGCTGCAGAACTAAGGGACATTCAATGCCCTGCAGCCTGTAAGGGGCGTGCATAAGTGCACCAGCGTGCCTACTGTCCCTGTCCTACTGTCCCCATTATTCATGTTAATATTCATGTTTATACCTATACCTGTTATCTTGTACATGTATGACAAACTAAATAAAAAAATACTGGGGAACCATCTATGAAGTCCCTATTTGATTTCATGGTGAAGAAAAAGTGGGAGTGAACACATTGCCATATACTGTATAATAATCTGTGTTTGAGTTTTACAGTTGTCCCAAGCAGAAAGAAGATAGAGAAAAAAACACATCAATATATAGTATCTCTCAGCCTGGCAGGGCAGGCCTGGCAGGAAAGAAACAAAGCAAACACAAGTCAACCACAACTGCGGCAAAACTGTGAATTTAATTCCTATTAACAGGCCTAGCCTCAGAACACGGCTAGATGGCATCTATGAAGTCCATGTAAAGTCAGTGCTGGGAGTGTCTGCCTTCTAGTGCTGCTTTTCAACTGTGCCCCCCCCAATCACCCAGTGGCCACACACCCCCAGCAGCCAACATCCAGCTCTGGAAGCTAGGTTCCGGCAGTCAAATATCCATAGCGGCTTCCCCATTGGCGCTCCGGACTATCGTTGGGTAGAGCAACCCCATTTGCAAGGAGCCACCCGAATCTGCACCGGCTGCATCAACTGTGAGGCAGCGGTGCGGTGGACACAGGGAACCAGCTGAGAGGCACAGGAGGAGCGCATCAGGACTCTGGCTCATCCGCGGTGATCCAGTGGATGCTAAAATGCTGCACCCTCTGCCATGTTGTCTGCTGTTGTTTCTGCTGGCTCGGCCGCTGTTGCCCACACCATGTTGCCCACACCCCCAAGGTATGGCGAGCCCACGGACTGGGCTCAACAGTATCTAAATTAGCAGGTAATTTCCCAGTAATGTTTCGCCAATTAGTCTAATCCAGCATACCTCCCCAAAAGTAAGAAAATCAGCATCAAAAAGAGATCCAAAAGGGCAATGTTGTTCTGTTGAATATTTGTACATGCTAAGTTATGCCTGTACTTGGAAATTGAAAAATATTATACAGTGGTACCTTCAACTGCTTTGAAACTCATCACATTTGATATTCAATGCATTTTGACATGAAAATTTTGTCCTTGTATTCATCATATGTTTGGTACTCGATGCACAAGCTAGAACTTGGTGTCAGCTGCCGTGTGACTCACTACGCTGTTCCTTATGGGAAAAATTTGTTTGGTACTCATTATTTTTGATACTCATTGTGTCTCCCGGAACCAATTAACATAGCACTGTACTGTAAATTAATGTGATGCACTTTAGTCATCCTTTCAAGGTAAATTGGACTAGGAAGCTATCATGTAGATCAATATTACTTTTATTGTAAAGTTAGAGAAACAGAATCTTGCAAACCTGAATGCATTTCTCTCCTCCCTCCCTTTATCATTTGTGAAAATTGGGGAGGGCATGTTTGAGATGCTGACTCACATTACATTCCTGTCCTGGACTCAGATCTTTTTTATTTTACATTATCTTGGTAGCAGCTTTTCATCTTGCCCTTCAAGACCATTCCTTCTTCTCTTACAACTTCTAAGAATTCCCCTCCACCAATAATCTATATAATTTCCCTTACAATATACCGTATTTTTTGGAGTATAAGACACACCTTTTTCCTCCCTAAAAGTGGCTGAAAATTCAGGTGCGTCTTATACTTCGAATGTAGCTTTTTTTTTCCAGCCCTAACTAGGTGCTAACAGATCTTCCCAGCTCTTACCTTGCAGGCTTTTTCATTGTTACTCTCTCCAAAGAATGTTTTTCCAGCCCTAAGTCTTTGCAGGGTTTTTTTTTCATTGCTCTACTTGCTCCAAAGAAGTTGTTTTCTAGCCCTAACCAGGTGCTAACGATCTTCCCAGCTCTTACCTGCTTGCAGGCTCTTTCATTGTTACTCTCTCAGAAGAAGGTTTTCCAGCCCTAAGTCTTTGCAGGTTTTTTTTTTCATTGCTCTACTTGCTCCAAAGAAGTTGTTTTCTAGCCCTAACAAGGTGCTAACGATCTTCCCAGCTCTTACTGGCTTGCAGGCTCTTTCATTGTTATTCTCTCAGAAGGTTTTTTTAAGTCCTAACCAGGGGATAAAATAATGTGCTGCAGCTGCTCCGAATAAGGTTTTTTTTAGCCCTAACCAGGTGCTAACGATTTTCCCAGCTCTTACTGGCTTGCAGGCTCTTTCATTGTTACTCTCTCAGAAGAAGGTTTTTTTAAGTCCTAACCAGGAGATAAAATAATGTGCTGAAGCTGCTCCGAATAAGTTTTTTTTTAGCCCTAACCAGGTGCTAACGATCTTCCCAGCTCTTACTGGCTTGCAGGCTCTTTCATTGTTACTCTCTCAGAAGAAGGTTTTTTTAAGTCCTAACCAGGAGATAAAATAATGTGCTGAAGCTGACCAGACTAAGGATGCTAGCCAGATGAATACCTGGTAGGCAGATTGTTTTCCCCTATTTTCCTCCCCCAAAAGTAAGGTTTTTATACTCCGGTGCGTCTTATACTCCAAAAAATACGGTACATATCTCTGTCTCTCTCCTCCCCCTTCTCTCCCTTCCCCTCATATCACTCTCTCTCTCTCTCCCTCTCTCTCTCTCATCATGTATCATATATCATTATTTTCCTCTATCTAGTGTGTGTGTGTGTGTGTGTGTACACCCTGGTTCGGACCGGTTTGCCTGAACCAGTAGTTATCCACTAATGATGTCATGATGACATCACGGAACCAGTTCGGTCGGTGCCGGTCCATGGGCGCTGCCATCTTTTAAAAAAAAATGGATTTTTTTTTTAGAATTTTTTGTGTGGATTTTTTTCTGATTTTTTTTTCTTCTGCACATGCGCAGAAGCCAAGTTTCCAGCACTGTGCATGCGGTCACCATCTTGTTTTTGGCTTTTTTGTGGGGGTTGATTTTTTTGATTTTAAAAAAAAATTCTGGGTTTTTTTTTCTTCTGCACATGCGCAGAAGCCGAGTTTCTGGCACTGTGCATGCAGTCGCCATCTTGTTTTTGGCTTTTTTTAAAAACATGATTTTTTTGCCACTGCACATGTGTGTGCGTGAGAAGCGCGTGCACACCCATGAGGTGCACCCACGCGGCGTGGGAGGAAGCTAACCGACAGTGAGGTAAGTTGGAACCCACCCCTGGTACACATGTCTGTATTCAAATTCCAAGATTCAATTTACTTGCATGTAATTGCAAAAGATTTCTGGGGAGAAATGTGGAAGATATTTGGGAGCAAGAATAGTTACTGCCTTTATTTTATTGTTAGTTGCCTAGAATCACATATCAATTAGATGACTACAGAAATCAAGTGAACAAACAAAGGTTATAAGGCAAGGAATTTTATATACAATATTCATATATATTTCATTCTAAATATGATATAAAACCTTGGGATAGCTATGTACTAGAATGCTCAATCAATCCAACATCCATATCAAAAACCTGAAAGTCTATTGAACTGTAGTTATACCTTCCCTTTTACATGAATGTAAGTCTTGGATTCTGTACAGAGATTTTAAATGCACACTCTCCATTCCATTCTTGGCATTCACTGGTAAGACTATTCCAACCTGGAAGTCTTGGATCACATGGATTCCAACCCTGATTATTAGAGCCTAGATGAAATATGGGACACGTCATCACAATGGATGACCACTGTATACTTTACCAGTTTGCTCTGTAGAGTACTGGAGTCTGGAAAGAGAAGTCAAGGTCATCTACACAAGCACTATAAAAACATTGTGAAAGAAACCCTATGTGATATCTAGCCAAATAGAAGCTGAAGCTGCTGTCAGAAGTCACTGGTGAGCCATGTGCTATGAAATCTCCACTGACTTTGAAACCTATCTCTGCCAAAAACTGATAGAAACCTGGGTGTGGGATCATAGAATAACAGTTACTACAAGAATGAACTTCCAGTGCCCCACTATTGTTTCTTCTTCTTCTTCTTCTTCTTCTTCTTCTTCTTCTTCTTCTTCTTCTTCTTCTTCTTCTTCTTCTTCTTCTTCTTCTTCTTCTTCTTCTTCTTCTTCTTCTTCTTCTTCTTTTTCTTCTTTTTCTTCTTCTTCTTCTTCTTCTTCTTCTTCTTCTTCTTCTTTTCCTCCTCCTCCTCCTCCTCCTCCTCCTCCTCCTCCTCCTCCTCCTCCTCCTCCTCCTCCTCCTCCTCCTCCTCTAAATTGTAGAATGAAGCCAACTTCTTGGCTTTCTCATTGACCAAAAATAAGTCACATACCAGCATATGGGCTCAATTCTGTGTCTCCACATTGACATAACATGTTGCTATCCGCTAAGAGCCTCCACTTGAGCATATTGGTTTCACATTTAGGCACTCCAATTCTTAACCTATTCAGGGTTCTCCAAGTAGTATAAAGGAGGTCATCCTTTAATGTTATTCTTGCTCAAGGAATAACTCTATGTCCATTACAGTATATCTCTGACTATATATCATATCTATCTGTCTCTATCTTTATCACCATCTCTCTCTCTGTCTCTATCATCTCTCTATCATCTCTATCTTTCTATCATCTCTTCACTTCTACCTCTATTTTTATCTCTATCACTGTATCATCTCTCTTTCTCTCACTGTCCATATCCCTATTTTTATCATCTCTATAGTTTTTCAACTAAATGTCTGTTGTTGGCTTGGAATTCTGGCAAATGTTGTCTGGAAAGTCCCAAGCTAGAGAAAATTGGGTTAAGTCAAATAAATATTAGAGAGTCACCACCAGCAAATGTTTGATAGTGAAGAGTTGAGGGAAAACACTGAATGCTTTGTATTCCTAAGCCAGCTGACTGCCCTCAGGTGCAGTTGAGGCTGCAGTAGAGGCAATTGTTTTTGTATATGAAATTGGAAGAGTGCCTTACTTTCCTTTCTCCAGGTTATGAAATGTCTAAGTCCACCTCTAGTCTTGGATGCTTTCCATTCTTGAATTTGGAATTGATCACTTGGTATTCACAGATATAAGTTAATAAAGATCAGATAGATCTGTTCTTTTCAGACGGATTCAGCAGTTACATTGGCAAAACTGAAAAGCAACTAAGATGCACTACAAAATGATGAGGGAACATTTCTATAAATAGTCTTCTTCATGGAGTTTCCATAAGACTTGATTTAATTCACTGCAGCTAAGCAGTTCATTTCTATATTCTTCCTGAAGAAAACATTGCTGTACACAAGCAGCTTCTGTATTTCCTACATTACAAGCTACAACCTGTACAAACTGTCTCCAAGCTACAACTTTTAACTGTCTCCATATGTAATCCTTCAGTTTCTTCTTCTTTTCTTTGTTTTTAAAATTTTCTAAAAAGAATTTTAGAAGTTTTCCCCAAAAAATCAATATATGGGAAATATCGGACTCGGGTGCCAGGTGCATGGGCCTATGGTATTGCGCCACAACCTCCTCTCGATCCTCGGGATTTGTGACCAGCTGCATGGGACACGAATGGGCCACAACACCGCTTGCCCATCAGCTGGCCGGGCTGGCCTGGAAGCAGCATGTCTCTTTGTCGCGGGCTGGATGCAGGACCTGAGGTGGAGTGGAGGTCAAGCAGGCGGCAGCCCAGAATAGGGCCCGAAAGGGGGGTGAGCCTCGCCATGTCTCTTGCCGTGTCTCAAACGGCCATCTGTCTGAGGTGGCCCTTTGGCTGAGTGCAACAAGCCCAGAGCGCAACTTCCTTCCCCGCCGTCAGCCTTACCTTCCAGCCCATGGGGCTCGCACCATTTTCACAGTGGTGGCCCGCGCTCGGCTGAAATGCTCGGGCCAGCGGGTAGGTGAGGGAGGGGTGGCTGGCAGAGGGGCGATGCGGGTGGCATAGTCACTCACGTCAAGGGTTAGAGTTAGGGTTAGGGTACCTGGCCTCTCCTGGCCTCAAAGGCCTCAATGAGATACAATTTCCCTATCTATTTACTACTACTGAACATCCAAAATATACTATTTAATCCTATGTATATATGCCATATGTGTACATACATATTACACACAGGCACACAAAAATATACATTATCTACTATATATACTGTATGTGTAGACACACATACACACACACACACCCCTCTTCTAAAACTATACACATTCAACCTCACTTACTGCATTTGGAAAAACACACCCAGAGTCCACTTTCTGCCACACATTTAACCATAACTTCTGTACATTAGAACATTACACATGCCTTCAGATGTACTTCCTTAGTTTGCACATCACTGTTAGAGCCAGGAAATGTCATGGATTGAGTAAAATGAGGTGAAACTCACTTAACAACACTCTTGCTTAGCAACCAAATTTTGGGCTCAATTGTGGTCATAAGTCTTTCTTTCTTTCTTTCTTTCTCTTTCTTCCTTCCTTCCTTCCTTTCTCTCTCTTTCCTTTCCTTTCCTTTCCTTTCCTGTTCCATTCCTTTCCTTCCATTTCCCCCCTCTCCTCTGTTCCCCCTTTCCTTTCCTTCCGCTCCCCCTTTCCCCCTTTCCTTCCCCTCCCCCTTTCCTTTCCTTCTTTCCTTTCCTTTCCTTTCTTTTCCTTTCTTTTCCCATTCCTTTCCTCCTTTCCTTTCCTTCCATTTCCTCCCCTCCCCTCTCCTCTTCTCCCTTCCCTCCCCTTCCCCCCTTTCCTTTCCTTCTTTCCTTTCCCGTTCCATTCCTTTCCTCCTTTCCTTTCCTCCCTTCCCCTCCCTTCCCTTCTTTCCTTTCCTTCCCTCTCCTCCCCCTTTCACTTCCTCCCCTCCCCTCTTCTCACCTTTCTTTCCCTCCCTCCCCCTTCCCTTAACTTCCCTTCCCTTCCCTCCTTCTTTCCTTTGCTTCCCTTTGCTTCCCTTAACTTTCCTTTCCTTCCATTTCCTCCCCTCTCCTCCCTTCCCTTCCCCCTTTCCTTCTTTCCTTTCCTGCACCCGGGTGAGGATCTCCTGCCACTTGGGGCTCCCCCTCCCTCCCTCCTGTTTTGATCTTAGTCACCTTTCAAAAGGGCAGCAGACCCCTCGATCTGCAGATAGGATCGGCTTGAAGTTTTAAAACAAGGGAGGGATTTTAACAGTTCCTGAAGGAATCGCTTCAGCTGTTTGTTCCCTTTGGCTCCCTCCCCAAGTGTTAAAGAGGGGAGGAACAGCTGTATGGGTCTCTGAGGCTCCGACAGAATATACATCAGCCTTCTCCTCCCCCCTCCCCAGCATCTCCCACACACAGAATTTGCACTGCGAGTGCAAGTGAGCATTTGATTTTTTTTTAAAGCCACATTTCTAGCTTCTAAGCACGGACCGGCACAGACAGCATCGGAGCTGTCACACCTAAATTACATCGTCAGCAGGCTACTACCTGACATCGCACCGGACCGCACTGGTAGGAACCCACCTCTGATTCATATGCACATGCCCCCGCCCTAAACTTCAAACTTGACAACTTTAAGACTTGTGGACTTCAACTCCCAGAATTCCTCCTCCAGTCGTGCTAGCTCAGGAATGGGAGTTGAAGTCCACAAGTCTTAAAGCATCTTTAAGCTTTAAGACTTTGCAAAACTTTTTAAGACTTTTGCAAGGGTCTTCAAACTTGTGGACTTCAACACCCAGAATTCCTCCTCCACTTGGCAACCTTTTAAAAAAAACATTAAAAAAAGTTCTAACCTGTCAGACGGCTAGCTTCGGGCAGCAACATCGGCGGTGGCTTCTCAGGTGCCTCGGGAACAGGCTTCAGGCAGCAACAGTGGTGGTGGGGGTTTCAGGCGGTGGTGGCGGTGGTTCGTTTTGGGTGGCGGTGGCAGCAGCGGCTCCTCAGGTGGCAGGCTTCAGGCAGCAATGGCGGCGGGGGGTTCAGGCAGTAGCAGCGGTGGCTCGCTTTGGGCAGCGGCGGCTCGCTTCGGGCGGTGGCAGCCAGCAATGGCAGTAGGCTTCAGGCAGCAATGGTGGTGGGGCTTGGGCGGTGGTGATGGTGGCAGCTCGCTTCAGACAGCGGTGGCTCGCTTTGGGTGGTGGCTTTTCGCTTTGGGCAGCAGCCAACAATGGCAGCAGGCTTCAGGCAGCAATGGTGGTAGGGGGGGTTGGGTGGTGGCAATGGTGGCAGCTCACTTTGGGCAGTGGCAGCAGCCAGCAACAGTGGCAGCGGCTCTTCAGGCAGCAGGCTTCAGACAGCAACGGAGGGGGGGGTTGGGCAGTAGTGGCGGCAGCGGCAGCTTGCTTCGGGTGGCAGCGGTGGCCAGCAATGGAATACCGCCAATCAGCTGTCTGTTGCCCACTGTTGCCGCCATTGCTGACATTGCCACCATCGCATCAATTCTCTTCCCCCTCCCCCAGGTATGTCTGATGCAACATTCGGAGTATAAGACGCACCCAGTTTTTGATCCTTTTTTCAGGTAAAAAGGTGCTTCTTATACTCCGAAAAATATGGTAGTTTCCTCAATCATTTATCATATAGCCTCCAGACCCCTTATCTTTGCTGTTCTTCTCTGCACTCTTTCTAGGGTCTCAACATGTTTTTTGTATTTTGGTGACCAGAAGTAGATGCAGTATTCCAAGTGTGGTCTCACCACATTAGTATAAAGTAGTACTACCAGATCTTGAAACTACTCAACTAGAATTTGGACTGCATTAACTTTTTTGGCAGCTGCAGCAAACTGGTGGTATACTGGTACACCTATATCTCTCTCATACTTGCTACGATTGACCTAGTTACCACCTATTCTATATCTGTGCATTTGATTTTTCTTGCCCAAGTGTAGGAAATTACTTTTCTCATCACTGAATTGCATTTTGTTGGATAGGGCCCAGTGTTCAAGTCTATCAAAATCTTTTTGAATCTTGAATCTATCATCTAAAGTGTTTGCTGTTTCCCCAATCTTGGTGTCATCTACAAATCTGATCCCATTCTATCCCCTCAACTAGATTACTTATGAAGATGTTGAAAAGTATTAGGCCTAAGACAGAACCTTGAGATAAACCCACTGCATGTTTTCCTCCATGTAGATGCAGTTCCATTGAGGACTACTCACTGAGTGTGGATGGTCAGCCAGTGATGAATCCAGCTGGTGGTGATACTGACTATCCCACATTGTTTTATTTTGCCAAGAAATATGCTGTGGTCTAGTTTGCCTTACTGAAGTCTAAGTAAACTAGGTCCACTATCCACTTAACCACTAATTTAGTCACTTTGTCAAAGAAGGCAGTAAGATTTGTCTGGCATGATCTATCTTTGACAAACCAATGCCGGCTTCTATTGGCTTGTTCATTTCTAGATACTCAGAAATGCTTGTTATCTTTTTAGGAACTTGGTAGGTATTAATGTCACGTTGGTTGGGTTGTAGTTTCCCGTATCAACTTTTTTCTTCTTTGTGTAGATTGGAACCACATCAGCTTCTTTTTAGTCCTCTGATAGTTCTGCAGTGCTTGAGCAGCTCTGAAAGATTATGTTCAGTAGTTCTAAGATGACATCTTCCAGCTCCTTCAGAACTGTGGGATGAAAACCATCTGATCATGGTGATTTGGACTCGAGTAAATGGTTAGATGTTCTCTTATCAGTTTCTTGCCTATTTCAACCTGCATTCTTATTATGTTGCCTATAGTATTGCTTTTGGTAGGTTGAACTATTTTTTCCTTTTGTGTGAAGATAGATGCAAAGAAAAAGTGAAACAGTTCGGCTTTCTCCCTGCTTGCTACCCATCACTTCCTTGCCATCTTCTCCATCTTCTTAGTGGACTGATAGTTTCTTC
This sequence comes from Diadophis punctatus similis, assembly GCA_023053685.1. Classification (NCBI taxonomy): domain Eukaryota; kingdom Metazoa; phylum Chordata; class Lepidosauria; order Squamata; family Dipsadidae; genus Diadophis; species Diadophis punctatus. The sequence continues at coordinate 28,602,687 of JALIGW010000007.1, read as the reverse complement.
GACTTCTTTCTTGTTTCTTACGTATTCCCATTCCTGTTCATGTTGGAGGCACCTTTTAAGGTGCTTCTGGATTGAAAAGATTAGCCAATTACATCACTGTTGCCCAGGGAATGCCTGTGGGGGCTCCTTTCATGTCCCCATCAAGGAGTTAGAGTGAATGACTGGAACTCACCCTGCCACACAGCAGCATTTGGGTCTTGAATGCAAGCTTGCTAATCTCCAATCCAGTGCCTTTACCAAGTGACCTACCACATTCCTTTCTTACAGAAACTTTTAAAATTATTTTTGGTATTTGTTGCAAGTCTTAGTTCATTCTAAGCCTTACTTTTCTTGACTTCATCTTTGCAGATTCAGGCTATTTGCTGCTTTCTATTTTAGTTAAATGTTTCTCTTTCCATTTTTTTAAATACTTGTCATTTTTTCTCAGTTTATCAGAGACTTTTTGTGGAACTATGCTGGCTTTAGAGTGTCTTGCTTTTCTTTTTCTATGGTATTGGATTAAATTGGGCTTTTATAATCTCATTTTTCAGACTTTCCCAAGCATTTTAAGTTGTCTACCCCTTTGGGATTTCCTTTCTCTCCCCCATAACACTAACTTTCCTTCTGGCCACTTCATTCTCTAATTTTCTGTTAGAGAATAGAATTGTTCACACTGTAAAATTTTCTCATCCATCCTAAATTGGTCCATATCTTGAAGGATCATCTAGAGATAACTTCACTCATCAATGTAATTTAAATAAATTTAAAATTTATTAAATTTTATAAATTTAATACCTAAATAAATAGTAAATAAATAATCATTGATAGCTACAATTAGATGTCTTCTGTTCTCAAAGGCTACAGGAGTTGCAAATTCTGCAGGTTACAATACATTTGCAAAGCATCAGGTTGCAGTTGGTGGGCCTATAATGAGTGAACCTCCCCCAAACCTCCAAATTCTTAATTGGATTTTGCTATTTTCTTTGCCTCTTGGGTTGAAGAGCAGCAGCCATCCAAGCATAAGAGATCAATGTAATATATTGTTTGAAAGGAAATTATTTCAAAAGTATGAGTACTTTGTAGCCAAATGCCATGGCTGATATAGCAATGCTTCAGAAGTTGAGTGGATTCTTTTAACAGAAACCTAGGACAGATCCTTATAAGACCTTAGTAGCTGAAGTGGAAAGGAGATGAAATGACTATTAATGGCTCCCACTGACTTGTTGGCTTTCCATACAGCTTGGAAAACAATTTTCTGCTGGCTTTGCAGTTGCTTAATGTTTGCCTTGAAATAACGACATTAGCTGATTCCAGGCAGATGGTAATGCAATAAACTGGCCTTCGAAATGGTTTTGGAATAATGGTCATTTGTCACTTAAATTTGGCATTATCAATAATAGCTATTGCTCTTTAAATGAAAAAACAACAACTTTTGATAATTTGGAACTTTAATACTACATTTTAAAATAGGTTGCAGAATAATAGACAAGAGCCTTTGGCTGAATTTGACTGGTGATGCATCTGGAGATTTAAACAATCTGCTCTCAAATACATGTTTTGTATCCTCTAAAGATATGTTATTAATCTCTTAAATACAGAATACAGATTACAGAAAATGGAATAACAGAGTTGGAAAGGACCTTAGAAGTCTTCTAGTCCAATCCCCTGCTCAAGTAACTTCCTAGCTCTTCTTCCTTGAATCTATATTTGGCTGAAATAAAATTAATAAAATTAATTAAATTAATTAAAAGCAGTTAATAGGATTATTTCTCCTGTATTAAATACATTTCTCTCTCTGTCATATTAATCTATTCCCCCCCCCCATTTGTATACCCGTCTTGAAGTTTCCCCAGTGTGGCTTATTTCTATTTATTTTAAAAATAGTTATACTTTACATGTTTATGGCAACTTCTAGAGCGATATTGAAGATTTCATTCAAGACATAGAGTGAGCCATATGGAGCCCCAAGGTCACAGGTTATCAACAGTGCTTTAAGTTAAGACTGTAGGTAAGATATTTAAACTTCCCTTTATATAGGTAGCATTTATCAATCTACATGCTGTTTATTTTCAAAGACAGACGCCTTTGTAATGACAAACAAGAAAGCCTTTTTACTTCTCCATATATTGGGAGAGGGTAGAAAGAGTATCATTTCAATATTTTATCTCCAAATAGTACACGAGACAGTAAAAAGGTTTTTAGATGTAAGAAAGGATTGTAGTTTTTTTCTGCTTCACTTCAAGATGAAAATCAGTGATGCCTTGGCATTAACCTCATCTTCAACTTGAAAACTAATGAGCAGACAATAAAGATATTTTGAATTGTTACAATCACCTTTGGAAGATTTACCAGTATTTATGCCCCACAAAGATTGTGTCTGGAACAGTATAATATTGACATAACCCTTGATTGAAAAAGGGCAAAAATAAAATTATCTCAGTACTAAACATCCTGTTCTTTTGAACTGTTGAGTAACCACAGAAGACAACAGTGGGAACCAAATATTGGACTTAAAGGGTGGTGGGGTGTTTTTTTTTGCCTGATTCTCTTTTCCAATCAACTGCTTTTTTGTTGTTATTTGTTTGCTTTACACACAGTAGGGTAGCAACAATGAATGACGTCCTTGCATCACAATCTGAAGTCAGTTAAAAACACACTAGTTTCTTAGATATTAAAAACATTCCTGCTGTGTCATATTATGGCGCCAGCATAAGCTAGTCAAGATTTTACATTGTTAAGAGGTGCTAATTTCAGACAGTATTTCAACATGGATGTGTGCCAGTCAGCATAAATAAAAGAACTTGCCCATAAACAATAACTTGAGAAGAATGCGAAGCATTTTTTTCCAAAATATTTGCAAAAAGGAAGTTTGCTACAAGAAATTAAGTTCAAAGTATCATTGTCTGTTTAGGAGTTCCCATTGATCTCTAACTGTGAAGAAAGGTCATTTACCTCAAATACTGGTATAATATGGCAACAGCAATAAAAAGGATAGAAATATTTTATATTTTACTTGTTAAAAATTCTGTACTCTCCTCCGAAATCAGGACACTGTGGTCCTTGAAATGTGCTCCAAAGCCCCTCATGGCTCTTGAGCCAGCAGATGCCCTAAAAGTACAACTTGATCAACCTAGTCAATGTGAAGTTGACTAACCAAGTATAATGGCTTTCATTCAAAATACTGTATTAAAACACATGCAATAGTAAGATTTTTTTTTTAAAAAAATTAAGAACCCACTAACAAAGTAATACAATTTTAATCAAGCTAGGGTTAGATATTATTGCTTAAAAGGAGATGGCAACACAGATACTTAGATCAGTAATCACCCAAATGGGATGATGTTACTCAAGAGTTGTATCTTAGCAGTCACCTTTCACCTCACTTCTTTTTTTTTATTGAAAAAGTTTTATTAGTACAAAGTACAAATTTTTTTTTAATTTCCCCCCCTTCCCCCCAAGCCCCTCCCTCCCCTACCCCGACTTCCCAGAAAGAACACAGGATATAATCTTCAAATAACCATAAACTAAAATATGCTAACAAAACATAGATTCTATTGTAAAAACCATTCTAAAATTCTAACCATATATCATTATTAAACTATATATATCTTCTTAATCTGATACTTTTTTTGAATATAATCAGTCCATCTACTCCATTCCAATATGTATCTTTCATTTGAATGATCTTTTAAGTATGATGAAATTCTTGCCATTTCTGTCCATTCCTCACTTTTATTGTCCATTCCTCAATAGTAGGTATATCTTCTTTCTTCCAGTATTGTGCTACCAACAATCTGGCAGCCGTTATCAAGTTCAAAATCAGTTTAGTCTCTATTACAGTACAGTCCATAATTATTCCCAGCAAGAAAAACTGTGGTGTAAACTTAATTTTTTTCTTCAAAATATTCTGAATAATCCACCATATTTTAATCCAAAAAGCCTTAATTTTCCTACAAGACCACCAAACATGAAAATAAGTTGCATCTTCACATTCACATCTCCAACATTTAGGTTGTAAATTTGGATACATACAAGCTAGTTTCTTTGGATCAAAATGCCATCTATAAAACATTTTATAAAAATTTTCTCTTAAATTTTGAGCTTGTGTAAATTTTACATTTCTAACTCATATGTTCTCCCATGTTTCCATCATTATAGGTTCACCAATATTTTGCGCCCATTTAATCATACAATCCTTAACTAGCTCTGTTTCAGAATCTAATTCCACTAATACATTATATAATCTCCTTATATGCATTGGTCCTTTATTCTTTATTTGGTTTATCATGTTATCATCTTGCTGCGAGATACCTGTTTTTGAATCCTCTTTCCATCTGGACTGCAGTTGCCCATATTGGAACCAAGACTTAATTGCTCCTTCTTCTTTTAATTGCTCCATTGATTTTAATTGTAACCTCATTCCTTCTTCGTAAAGAAGCTCTTTATATATAATCTTATCTGACTTTTGCTCTATATTTATATTCTCTATCACGTGCCTGGGCACTGTCCATATAGGTAACTTATCATTTAGATTACATTGATTTTTCTTCCAGACGCGTAATAGAGCATTTCTTAATATGTGACTCTTAAAGGCTTTATCTACTTTTTTATTATACACTAAATAAGCATGCCATCCATAAATCAAGCCATACCCTTCTATATTTAATATCCTTTCTTCCGTCAGGTTAATCCAGTCCGAAATTACTGAGAGGGTAGCTGCTTCATAATACAGTTTTAAATTAGGCATTTTTAATCCTCCCCTCTCACGTGAATCTTGCATTATTTTCTGATTTACTCTCGGTTTTTTCCCCGCCCAAATAAATTTATTAATACCCTTTTGCCACTCTTTCAAATTATCATCTTTTTTAAGTATAGGAATTGTTTGAAAAAGAAATAAAAACCTCGGTAAAACATTCATTTTTACTACAGCTATCCTGCCAAGCAAGGACAACTGTAGTTTTTTCCAATTTTCCAAATCTTTCTGTATTTTTTGCCATAATAATTCATAATTGTGTTGATATAATTTCGTATTTGTTGACATAATATTAACCCCCAAATATTTAACTTTTTTAACTGTTTCAAATCCCGTAACCCTTTCTATTTCTTCCTCTTGACTTCTGGTCATATTTTTAGCTATTATTTTGGTTTTATCTACATTTATTTTATGACCAGATACTTGCCCATAAGAATCAATAATTTCCATCAAACCTGTAATTGAGTGATGTGGCTGAGTTACAGTGACTACTAAATCATCCGCAAACGCTCGTAATTTGTATTCTTCTTCTCTTATTTTGATACCTTTAACTATCTCAGAATCCCTTATTTTACTAAGTAAAATCTCCATAGACAAAATAAACAAAAGTGGTGATAAGGGACATCCTTGTCTCGTTCCTTTCTCTATATTAAAATTGTCTGTTAGTCCACCATTAACTATTATTTGAGCTGTTTGTTTTTGATATATTGCCTTAATAGATTGTGTAAAGTGTTCTCCAAGCTGCATCTTTTCTATTAGTTTTAATAAAAATTTCCAATTCAATCTATCAAAAGCTTTCTCAGCATCCAAGAATACCAATGCAGCAGATACCTGGTTATTCCTCCCCAAATACACTAATAAGTTAATTATTTGTCGTACATTACTCATCATTTGTCTACCTTCTATAAAACCAGTTTGATCTTGGTGGATCAGTTGTTGCATAAGTGTCATTAATCTGTTAGCTAATATTTTGGCAAATATTTTATAGTCTATATTTAACAATGAGATTGGCCTATAGTTTTTAGGGTCTGTATGATTTTGATTCTCTTTCGGGATCAAAGAGATAAAAGCAGTTTTCCAAGTTGGGGGTACTTCTCCACCTTGTTGTATATTATTAAATAACGCCTTCAGAGACTCCACCATCTCATCCTGTAAGTTTTTATAATAAACAGCTGTTAAACCATCTGTACCTGGAGCCTTGCCCAATTTTAGCTGTTTAATAACCGCCAAAATTTCCTCTGAGGTTATCGGTTGGTTTAAAATTTCAGTCTGCTCCATGGAAGCTATATGTATATGCCCATTTCGTAAATATCTATCTATATCTTCCTCTTTAATCTTCTCCCCCTTATACAACCCTGAATAAAACTCTAAAAAAGACTTTTTAATCATTTCGCATTCAAAAACTTATTTCCCTTTGTACTTAATTTTTTCTACTATTCTTGATTTCTGTTTTTTCCTTAACATGTAAGCCAACCACCTGCCTGGTTTATTTGCATTGCAAAAAGTATTATTTTTGGCATATTGTAAATTAGTTGCTACTTGGTCTGCCATTAACATGTTAAATTGGGCTTTTAATAAGTTAATTGTTTCTTTAATTTTCTTATCTGTTGGTTTAGAAATTAGAGCCTTTCACCTCACTTCTGATGGCAGGCTCATTTGGAGAAAGGTATCAGATAATAAACTTAATAGATAGACATGCTGCTGAAGAAAAAGCAGTGGATGAGCCTTCATCTGTCCTTGGTCACAAATCTCTCATGACTTGGAAGAGACTGGTAACAAATATGGATGCTTTAAAACCTTGAACATATATTCCCATATATTCCCATTTATTCATCCTCATCAAAACCACTTGAGTAATTCAGACAACAAATCTTTTTTTCATCTGACTAAAAATGGTTATCAACAATTCAGTTTATAACTTTTGGTTTAAGTTAGGAAACTGGCATGAGTTGTTTTTTAAAGGCAGACCTCTTACATTAAATATTTTAAAATAACAGTTTAAACATTTTTTAAGTACTGCCTTTTTAAAAATGAATGAGAATTTGATTCTTACAGCATTCCCTGTTAATTTAAAATTTTCTTGATAGCGTCAAGGCCTAATCATCATCACTTTGTAGCTGTATCCGGATTGTGGAAGATCTTGTAGAACAGTTTAATTTTATATTTCTGTATTACCACATGCATCAATAGCCTTCCTATTTCTTTGTCCTTATACAAGAGAAACGAATTGATCCCTATCTTTACATTTTTACTTTTTTGTGGGGGGAGAAGTTATCTGGTGTTCAAAATCAGACAAAGGAAAAATAGCATAACTGGACATGTCCAGGCAAGTAAGTCAAATACTAAGGTACACATGAAAACTTGGTCATGCATTTACCTCTACAAATAGCAGAACTATACAGCTCTACATTTCCAATTTATAATCAATAATATTTCTGAAAATGGTCTCTAAAAGTTGCAAACATTTTTGCAAAAGAATGTAAGATGCGGAGGACTAGAAATATGAAAACTTTATTATCATAGTATCTCTCACTTGTGTGATACTGGGTTAACATGTAATTGTCCAAAATGGGCTTGAGACAAACTCATTGTGATTATTTCCTTTCCCAATTTTTATTTTGTTCTTCACTAAAATAATCAATGGCCAGAAACTGAATAAAATAAAGGTTGACTTTGATCCTGATTGTACTTGGTCTTTCCTTCTTCATGCGCACAAATGCTGGTTGTTCTCCAGCATTGTTGGTGTTATTTATTTTAGCAGATGAAGAGATCTGTGAGAAAGACTAAGTTTAATTCCTCTACTGACCTGAATGAGTTACCTGTTGTGCATCTATTTCAGGGCTGTCTATGTAGGTGAAGTAAACAGTTGAATTTTCATAGCCATTGGCAAGCTGTAGATTAGTGTTAGTAGTGGCTATTCATAGAGATTGTCTGATCAGGGCCATGTAGAAGCCCGATTTTGTTTTAAATAAATGTTAACAAAATATGGAGGTAAGATAACAGTTATTTTATTTCTTAATCAATATATCTGAACTTCTTTTAAGAAAAACAAATGCCAGTGTAAACATGCACCATGTACATAGATAATATAAAAGTATTGCACATAAGAACATTTTTAAAACACATATTCTATCTCATTCACCCAAGACAATTATGGGCCACTGATGTACATGTGTGCAGCCAGTTCTGGATTATAAATCAATATTTACTATTCTTGCCAAAAACAATACTAATTGCTTCGCTTACATAGATGGATATTAATCAGTTGAGGTGAAACTGCTTTTACAGGTAGAGCAGTCATCCTTTACATGGTATATGAATACAGAGGAAACAACACGATAGTACTCCATTCTTGACTATTTTTTCTCAATTCATAATTGATAATTATGAAAAATGAAAATCACAATAAGTTTAATTATGATCAAGTAAAGATTTTAGGCTAAGATGAAAACTACAGGGAATAATATAGCTTCTTTAGATGCAAAATTAGTTTTTGTGTATGTTGTATCAGGGAACAATGCTAATATACAGAAATGCATCTAAAGAAAGGCAGTGAAATTAGAATAAAAGTGAACGGACTATCATTTTCTCCTAATACCTCCTTTATTCTCTCATTCTTTCTGACATTTACTTTTCTCTTCCTTGCCAGTCAGCATAATATCAGAGAACAGAGTTTATTCTTAACAGAACTTTGAGCTCATCATTTGCAGAGGCCTTTTGAAATTAGATCAAAGGCCAGATGAAATTAGACCAAGGGCCAGAGGTTGCCTGTCCTTAGTTGAGTGATTACAGGCTTCCTCTATTTATTTTAAACAGCTTGTTTAAATATTCCTCTGCAAAGGTTCTTTGATTCCTACAAAGCCTCTGTTTCTCTAAAATAATAGCAGCCTAGCCAATGGGTAGGATTTTTAGAAAAATAGGTGATAACACCTAGTTAACCTTCGCTGATCTGGAAAAGTCAAACAAGGTCAGACTTGATAATACTTGGACCACCAGGAATCTGAAGACTGTGGACTAAACTCTATGAGTTTAGTAAAAAAAGTTTCAGAATAAAACAAGGGCAACTTGTTCAGCTACTCAGTTAACTGCTAGAAACTGATATTTTTCAAAACCTTCTTTGAAGAATGGATTGGCAGGTACACATTTCTTGATTGCAGAAAAATATACAAAATGTTCAAAGAATTCTAGCAGCAGAAAGGGATAGGGCTTTTCCTCTGTGTCTACCTCGATGACAACAGAAATCACATAATTTTTTTTGTTTTGTTTTTGTAGAACAAACAGTAGGATTATTTGAGCAATTGAAATTTGGACATCTGATGTTAGACACAGCATCCATAAACCAATCCAAGATAAGATAATGAGATGCTGAAAATATAAACACTTGGGTAAGACTTAATGCAGAATTTTTCACTGTTCTCACAAATACATTATTTTGCCAAAAACTACAGCTGCAAATATTCCAAAAACACAAATATATTTTGATTTTTTTCAAAGGAAAATACTTCAGTCCTATCATTACATAATCTATAGACTGGAAATCATTTTGGACTTGGCCCAATAAAAAAATACAATCTATAAAAAACAAGTAAGAATGTTCACGAATCTGCTTGCTATACTGAAGTCACTCCATGGGAGAGATCAGCCAAGCTTCTAAGAGTTGCTGGAATCATTTTTATATGCATCACAATTAATGTCACTGAACCATCATTGTTAGAGAGCAGAAAAACATTCCTGTTGGAAGATATAAAATTCTAAATAACCTGCACATACGGGGAATCACAGGAGCAAAAACAGAGAAACACATTGGTTGTTTCAAAAAGTTTCTGAGCAAAATTGATGAAGGTCCTTTCAAAATTTAATCTGCTAGCCAGATGTCTCTTAGTGAGTTTAGGAATGAGTTATTTAACTGTACATCTCCAAATGTTTAATTCTTCTGAATAATCCATCCATTCAAAGAAAATGTTAACTGTATAATTTGTGAACCCCAGAACTTTTCTTGGGAAGGGTTGAGGAATTATTTTTATTTCTTGATCTGATTTAGTTTACATGGAAACTTTCTATCAAATCAAATTTAACAATTAGTTTTTCTCTCGGTTTGCCTTTACAATCTATGACCTGGGCCCCCCGTTGGAAAGAACTGGATTATATTACTAGAATACAGTACAGATTATTTATACAGATTCAACTCTTCTCCTTTTTGGTTTCTGTTTTTTTCCATAGAATACCATACTTTTCCTTACTATCATGATATTGCAAACAATTTTAATCTGTTTTGTTCGTGATGTGGAGTCATTAAATAAATGGATATTTCTATTTTATGCTTTTGTATCATTTTCAAGCTCTGAAATTTTATAAATTTTTATAATACATTTACTCCTACAAAGGAATATAAAACTTTGCTTCTTTCCAAACATTTATAATTAGTATATGGAATGCAAAGAATATATTCACTCTATTTACAGGTGAAATAGTGAAAACAAAATATTTCAGACCCTATTTTTGTAGGATGCCCAGTCTACAAAAGATAGATAAATACATGTGTGTCTTAGTTTCAAGAAGTACTTTGAAAGGCTAGTTTTACTTTTTGGAGGTACTTTAATACTATCCATAATATTGCTTGCCTCCCTGAGCCAGTGTTTATAAAAGTTCATATCCTTAGGGAGATGCCTCAAGATTTTGCCAATATACAGTAGAGTTGAACACTGTGTCTTGTTCATCTTTCACCCATTTAAGCGTTGTTGGCTTTCCATCTCTGTTCCATTTGGATTTATGACTGCCTTTGATGTATGCAGTAATTTCACTAAGAATCAGTTTTGAAAAACTGAAACAATTCTTTTTCATTAGCTCTTTTTGGATGGAAGGTTGCTCATCAATTCTGAGACAGAGATAGTAGTGTTTTCTGACTTCTATGATCTGAATATGTAGAATATTGCATAGGTCCAATTACAGCTATTTGGCAATCTTGATCCAAATTAAGGTTCCTGTAACATGAACACAAATCCTTGATCTGGACACTCATTTTCTAGATATCAGTAGTCTTGTCACTTGTTAGATGCACTTTTTCGACCATGTCATCTCTAGGTGGCCTGGCTCTGTCAAAAAACCCACACTGGAACAAAACAATACAATATAAGTAAATTGGAAAAACCAATCATCTGATTACTATAACATTATCTTTCCAAATTTCAGACTGCTATTAAGACTCCACTAAATATGCTTATGCAAATTCAAGTGACTCCAGATATATTGTAATTCTCATAATCATTGGCAAGTGGGGCTTGAATTGCTACTCAAAACATCTGCACTTTTGAAATTAAGCCATTTTGGTATATCTTTTTTCAAAATAGTAAGATAATATATCAAATCAGCTTACAGTCAGAACTGATTTTCGCATGTAGGCAACTAATTCAAGTGCTATGCAACTGATAGAAAGGCTACATAAAACAACAAAATATTGTTAACCTTTTATAAGGCCCTAAAAACCTGGCTCTGTTCATGAGCGCGGGGTGCTAAATATGTCAAGGACCCCATTTCCTAGTTTTACTGCTAAGCGGCCAAGTATCTTGGCTGCTATGTATATTTATTTTGGATGTTTTTATTGTTTTGTATTGTTTTAAAATGTTTTAGTGTTTTAACTGTAATATATTTTTTTGAGTTGTAAGTCACCCAGAGTTATTGATTGAGATGGGAAATTATAGAAATTAATTAAATAAACAAATAAATAAATAAACTTTCCAGAAGCACAATGTATTCCCAAGACTGTTCAATTTATCTGAGAATAAACCGGGGAATAAATCCACTGAATATAGCAGTGTTTACTTTTTAGTAGACCTGACTGAGATTCTGTTGCATATCTCAGAAATGGACTATGATTGAATTAAAAAACAAGAGTCACATTGGTGTTGTAGCAGAAAGCTTGGTGTTGTGGGAGAAGGACAGTTTGATATAATGGTTATAATGCTGGCCTAGAAAAAAGACACTGTGAGTTCTACGCCTCCCTTAGGCATAAAACCTGGCTGAAGGACTTTAGGCCAGTCACGCTTTCTCAACAAACCCACCTGCCAAAGTTATTATGGACAAAATAGGAGGCAGAAGTATTAATAAAATTCGTAGCCTTGAGTTGATGATAGAGAGATGATAAAAATATAACATTAACTTCAGCTTTATATCTCAATCTTGTGGATATCCTTTATAACAGTTACATCCAGACACATATAGTAATTGAAAATGATATTAGTTTTGCAGAATGATACCTACACAAAAAGATACTTTGGTACAAAGTTTTAATGCTGGGGAGGCTGTCTATAGTTCTTCATATTCCCAATGTGAAATGCTTATGAGAATAGATTGTTTTATAAAGGATATAATGGTGAAAACCAAGTATTCAATATCAGAAAAAAAAATCTTTACAGATGTGAAGTCTGAAACTCATCATAACTGTGACCACGAATCATTCCAATAGGAATATCAGAAAGCTGGTGAGTCTCTACTGAGTATTGTTGGTGAACTGCTATTTCATACCAAGTTGCCCTGTGACTGATCTGTTTTCCAACAATGTAAGCAAAGGGCAGATAAAAGCCTAATGTTGAACAAGAGTCTGTATAAGTAATGGATTATCTGTCTAGATGAGTAAGTCTGAGTAACTCAGACTAGGACAGATGATGAAAAGAAATGGAATGCATTTTTTAAAAAAATAGAGTTCTACTTGGCAGGTCATAAGCGGTACTTAATGCCAGGAATGAATAACTTCTGTCTCACCATGTAGGGAGATCTTACCCATCATGTCATCTTGACAGAATATCATCTAATCAATCAGAAGTTTTTGATTACTGTCTAAGGAAACTGCATAACGTTACATTTAGAATAATCTAGCACAAAAATCAAATTTGAATTTAATACAAAAAAATCACTAAAATCTATACTCAAGTTTTAAACTAAACTCACGACACTTTGAAACACTTTATTTTCTTTGTTAAAATAAAATCCTTTGAGAAAAAGTTTAATTTTTAAGACAAACATAAATACAATCATGCATTGTATATAGGTTGAATATACGAGAGAGGTGGTTATATATATTGAATACATAAGTAAATAAATAATGGAGAAAATTATGAATATTTATGATCCTCTCCATATATACAAACATATTTTTACTTCATAAAGGGACTGTTTAATACAGATCATTGACACTCTTTCTGAAAGTTCTAGACAGTTATCTCGTTACATATCACATTTACTATTCTAAGATATCCTACTGATTTCACTATGTATGTGGCCCTAGTCCACTTTATCCAATAGAAAGGGATCACAAAAATTCTAGAATGCCAAAAACACAAAGATAAAACAATTAGCTAACATTTGGACCAAATAAGAACATTTAATAAAAATTCAGGATAAAATTATTTAAAAACTCAAAATTATTTTATTTTTAATTTGAGCACATAGTATCTAATTCCATATGTCCTAATCTATTATATCAGAGTCCCCAACCCTCAGTCCGTGGACCGGTATTAGGCTGCAGACCATCGGGAACCCGGCTACGCAAGCAGTGGACGAGTGCGTGAAGTTTCATTTGTGCATGAGTGGGATTAAGTTGTATGCGCGAAATCATCCCCTTCCCACCATTGCTGCTGCTGGTGGTCTGTGGAGCCAGAAAGGTTGGGGACCACTATACTATATTATAGATATGGTTATCAATGTATGAATATTGGGGAGGAAAGCTTTATGGAGAAGTTATATCTAAGAATATATGGGATCTCTTTAAAATAGTTGACAATCATTATTTCACTGGAATACTTCTGTGAAAATGTATTCCCCCCCTCCCAAGATAAATTATGCCTCAGATGTACAAATTTTATGGTTTTAGGTAATTTGAAAATAATTTCTGATACTCTGAAATAGAAACTATCAATGACTTATTGACTGCAAGCCTTTAATGGTATAGTAAAAAAAAAATTAAACAGACTCCACCAATTTTAATATAAGATTTACAAAACAATATTTGTTTACCTGAAATACTACAGCATGTTGCAAAAGATAACCTCTTGACAATACTAGTAATGCTGCTTTGTTATATTCTGCATAAAGAGTTGCTGGACAAAATATAAAGGTCTTAAGAATCACAGCTGCTCTTACAATCTCACTTATAACTAACCTTTTAAATAATGTGCTTGAAAACAAGCTTTTTTTAAAAAAAGACTAGCAACACAAACATATTCTTCTCATACATCTCTGACTGTTTGGATGAGAAGGCCAAATTCTTTTCTCTCTTCTGTCTAACTCCCAATTTTGTTCTGTTAACATCCTCCCCAATAGTTCCAATATATAACATACCTTCCACAAAGCTAAGGTCAACATAGCCAAAACCAGTAGTCCAAGGAGTATTGCCAATATTATAACCCACAATGGAATTGAAAAGGAAATGTTTGGAGTGGCCCAAATAACAGATGTTTTTATCTGAAATGAAATAAGAAAGAAATTAGTAAAGATAAAAGAAGAAAAAAACCTTTCTATATTAATTAATTTCAATTGCCTAATACGTAAAAGACAGCAGAATAGCATTTTGAAGCAGCCAACTAAGAAGGAAGAAAGTATGGCACAAAATCCTCTATACCTCATTGATTCTTCTCTAAGAAGCATGCTTCATTCTGCCTAGTGATCAGAGAGCCCCCTTTCCCCTAATCTTTGTATACTTGGATAGTCACTCCTAATGCTCATTAGGAATGACTGTTTCAAGCTTTTACCCAAACACAGTACATCAAATGAATTGGCACTCAGGAAAGTTCAGGTACCTAAAATAATTAAGATAATTAGTCAGATACAAAGGTGCTTTTTAAAAAAAAGGTAATTGGACTTTCCTGTTTTTTCTTCAAGATACTTTGCTTCTTATCCAAGAAGTTTCCTCAGTTCTGACTGAATGGTGGAAAATGAAAGGATTTATATTCCTTGCAGGAATTGCGCGACCAGGTGACAATCAGAAATCAAGAAGCTTCATGGGATGAGAAGTGAAAAGTCTTCAAAGAAAAACAAAGAAAAGTCCAGTTTCCTTTTTTAAAAAAGTACCTTTGGAACAACCATAACCCGGATAATTGGAAATCTACATACACATTAATTAGTCAGAATTCATAACGTGATCCAACTCAATATATCTGCATTCTCTTAGACAATTGCAGAAGTAAAAGCCATATAGCTATATGTTAGTAGTATGGTCTCAGGTAGCTCATATTGCCCCATGCTCTTTCAAAGTTTAAGTAAAAAACACCTAAATAAACCCCATAAGAAAAAATATTTCTTCTTTACAGGAAAAATAAATAAATTAAAATAAGGACTCAGGTACAATATCTTTTTATCTCATATGAAAGAGCCAATAGTTTTACAGAATGACAAGGAATGTTCTATTCTGAAACCCTCAACTATATAAAAAAATTGAAATATAATAAACATATAGAATCCTTTAATATCATTTTACTGTATTTTGATTTAATCACAACCAAAAATGCTGGCCTAAATCAACGCATCCGGTAAAATTTTTGAAATGCTTACAAAAGGAGAAATATATTTTTCTTGATCCCTCTATTTTTTCCAATTTAAATTGAATGTGAATGCTGAAAACCTCCATGATTCAGTGGAGGCAAGTATTGTAGATGTAAGCATTTGAATTTTGAATATTTATTGACAGAGATGATCTATGGCTAAATTATTGGTCTATAATTTACTCTAGAATATGAAGATCTGGAAATCTGCAATTTAGATAGTCAATTATAACAATGGATTCCATTTTATTTGTGGCAATATAGAGAATACTAATAATCAGATGGATATTGTCAGAATGCCTGTCTATTTTTTATGAATTTAGATTGAGACTGATGCTGAAAAAGTCTTTGCTATGGCTCAGACTGACTATATTAAATGTCAAGGAATGGGGTTCTACCATATTTTGTTCATTGAATTTCAACTGTTTATTGTGGCAACTAATAAAGATGTTCCTTATTTCCTTAATGAAAATTGGTTCTTGAATCAATGGCTTCTTTCATTATTCAGTCTCAAAATATTAATGTTGCACTCAACACTGATGATGTTATGGCTCTCATTAATATTTATACAATGTCATTATCAAAGCTTATTGAAGTAATAAATATAATGGTTTATATGTTGGTTATCCTATTAATTGGAAGAAGTCTACTTTGTTACTCTTATCTATAGAATGCCAAAAGAGGTTAGAATTTATAATTTGTAAAAACTTACTATAATACTTGAGTGACATCTACCTCAAAATATATAATAGTGTTGAATTAAATATGTCTATTCTTGTATAGATATAACTAGTTGGTTTAACCTCCCAATGTTATCAAAATAAACATTACATAAAGATGTGATGTAAATTTTAAGAGGGATTCGAATGTTAATTCCTGTTACTGTAGATACTTTATAGAGATAGATAAGTTAATGAGAGTATCTTTATGGCAGGCTAAAGCTCCTTGAATGTTTGGCCAAACTTTTATCTCATGACTTTTATTGTTTTGTCAGTGTATAAAATACAAATAAAAATAGGAAATTAAGGGAAGGAAAAAGAGAGAGGGAAAGAAAATATGAGGTACAAGGGAAGATAGAAAAAAGTGTTTGACTTCTGACACTTGTTGTAAAAGATAACAACATTACAGCCTCAACTTTTTACTTTTATATATTAGTATATAACTAGCCATTTCTATAACAGCAAATTTATCCAATTCGCAAAACCAAAGTCAAAGTTTCATTTTTTCATCACAAGCACAAAATCCAGATGTGATATTCAAATAAAAAACTTAATTAAATACATTCTCCTCTTTGAATAAAACAATCAATGTAACCACTTCCGCTTTATCTTCCTTACTGCACAAATAATATGTATTTCTATTTGCACTTAATAATCTTTATAATCTTTATAAACTATTATCATTTATAGTAACAAAATTCACAGTATTCTTTCAGATTCTTTAACCTTAAAGAGAAAAATACTTTCTTCCATCCATTTTAAAACACTAAACTTTTCTTTAAAAACATTTCTAAAACATTCTAATATATCTTTTTTTAGCTTTCTCTTAACACACAATTAAAGTTCATTTTCAGACCAATACAATTCCAACTAACTCATTAATTTTAGATCATTCCCTGCAAGTTATCCTCATAGAAATTTTTTTTCTTCTTGTATACATCCTTTTTAAAACTCTAAACTTTTATTTAAGCTAGTACATCTTTTTCTTTAACTTTTTCTTAACATAGATACTTTTAAATACACTTTCAATAATATTTTATAAACTTTAGGAATTGCTTAAGCATTATATATAAAGAAAAATACATTTTCAAACTTTAGATTAAGACTTTCTTTCAATTACAAATATCAGACCAATAAAAATCCATCCTAATTCCAATTGACTCATTAAGTTTAAGTCTGTCCTTCCAGCTTGTCTTCATGGAATAAAATCTATTTTTTTCTCTGCAATGTTTGTTAACTAATTATAAGCTTTTCTTTTTCTCAAAGATTTCTCAACCTTGTTAATATCCATGAGGAAAAAGTCCCAAACTTGTCCTTTTAAAAGTTGCAGATTTTCTTGGAGTTCTTCTTTCAATTGTGTTGGGAGATTTATATTTAAACCATCATAATAAAAATTGGTCTCAGGTTTATATTCCAAAATTGCAACTGACTCCGCTGCATTGTCAGCTACTTGTGAAACTGCCTCAGTGGTTTGGTAACTTTCTATACATATTTGAAACTCTGAAGTAATTTGAGAATTTTTTTTAACATCCTTTGAACATAGCTGATCTATGAACTGATGGATTTTTTTTCAAATACATCTCTAATAATTTGTTCTTCAATCTCCCCCAAATGGCGCAGATCTTCAAAAAGGAATAATAGGCTGTGGCTAAAGAGAGCCTTTTTTTAGCTTAATGTTCTGCCTCAGCTACGGACCACAAAGAACGCAGCACACACAAAGTCTGTACAAACCTTAGTTTACTAATTAAGGACTACTAATGAGCTTTCTTAGTAGTTGTCAAACACAAACACAATTTAAAGCAGTCTTTTCTGAACACCAGCTGTTAATTCAACTTCATTAACAGCCAGCACGAGTCCACGAAATAATAACTCAATTCTGAGTAAACAGTCTTGTAGATATCCAGCAATCTTACAGTGGTTGGCAAAATGCCCAGAAGCAATTTGCAGGAAAAATGCCAAAATGTGTGTTTGAAAAATAAATTCCAAAATGGCTGCTTCTTCAATAACGAACTGATTACTGTCCCACGCCCCAGCTTTCAGCACCCAGGCTGCTTTGAAGCACATCCTGAAGCTATTTGCAGACCTTTGCTGTATCGGAGGTTCTTATGGGATAATTCTAGGGCTTTCCCTAACCCAGGAGAGTCATATAAACTAAAAAAATGATGGCTCCTTCTGTTGGTAAGTTGAAAAAGTTACAGTCCAAGGATAAACCCTTCAGGGATCCTTCTTTTCACCAGAAAGCGAATGTTTGGCCAAAACGGAGTTGATCTTATCATAATGGCAGTTTTAACTATCAAAGTTTTAATTATATCATCATTATACTTTTATTTTAACATTTATTTTTGAATGAGACTTTTTGTGAATATTCTTCTCTTTGGGCCCATTTAGAAAGCAAGTGTGTTAACATCTCTGAAATCTTGGCAAGTTCTAGCATCCAGGTATACTACATAAGGATCTTGATTTCCAGTCCTGAAAACTGTCAGCCACATTTGATTATTAGTAGTATAAGCCATAATATTTTCATCCCAAATCATATGAGAAACTGACATTGTAGAATGTAAAATAGTCTGTGTTACATCTTGCTTCATGGGTTGCACTGGACTTGGATTTCTGGGTGCAATTCCAGTCCTAATTGTTACCTAGAAAACTCTTCATGACATGGGTTCAGATTACTGGAGGGACTGTCTTTCTCCATTGTCTCTACTTATTGAATCTTGATCTACAGGAGGGACATCTAGTCTCATTGACTAGAGAGAACCATCTTGTGGGATGCAGGAAATATGCCTTATCCACAGCATTTTCCCTCTCAAATATCACATTACCCAAATTAGGTTAATCCCAAAGCTGTTTTCAGAAAGCATTTAAAACTTATTTATTTTACCTTGCAGGATGATCAGCAAATTAGTTAATCTGGGAGAGAGGGGAGGTTTAGTGTTGGTAATAACATTTCAAAGCATTTTGAACCACAAATTGCATATAAAAATTAAAAAAAGAATTAAAAATACAAAGGAACAATTTTTGATCCATATTTTAATAAGATATTGTTATTCCAATGTCCCACATTATATATATATCTATGTGTGCAAACCTATAAATATAGTAATAGAATATAGAATATATTAAGCTATTATTTACAACTTATACAGATGTTCTGATACTTGCGATAGTTTCTGCATTTTTCCATGTGGATTTATATTTAATGCTATTTTATAAAAAAGAGCCAGTAATAATTCATAAGTATTTTATATTTTTCTGAAGACATTTTTGTTGCATTAAAAATATCAGAAATCTAGGGATGAAAGGCTCAGCAAATATTTTCTGTTCATCCTTTTATCTTACAGGGCTGGCGATACAGATGTGGAAACTTTTATAGAGATCTTACAGTTTCTGCCATTTTTCTCCCAGTGATTCCTCCTTGGCACTCCTTTCCACACTCTTTCACCTCGGTTTCAAGATTAAGTTTTATCAAACTTTTTTTAAAAAAAGAAGGGGCTCCTGTGAAACTCTCCAGTGCATATTTAAACCTCTTTCATTTTTTCATGGGATACAGGCCTAATTTATAGAAATCTATTTCTGTGTGCATATGTCTCTGTTTTAAATCCTATACAGTCCTCAAGAGCCGAGGTGGCGCAGTGGTTAAAGTGCAGCACTGCAGGCTACTTCAGCTGACTGCTAGTTTAGCAGTTCAGCTGTTCAAATCTCACCAGGCTCAAGGTTGACTCAGCCTTCCATCCTTCTGAGGTCGATAAAATGAGGACCCAGATTGTTGGGGGCAATATGCTGAACTCTGTAAACCGCTTAGAGAGGGCTGTAAAGCACTATGAAGCGGTATATAAGTCTAAGTGCTATTGCTATTAAATATCAAACCATGATCTTTGTTTTCCAGGAAAAATAATATTGATCAAAATTAAATTTTTATACATCAAAATTGCTAAAAAAAAGAGGAAGACTGTTCACATTATAGTTTTGCTTTTAGCTAGAGGATGGCCACTTTTCTTTACGACACAAATCTCATTTTTTTAAAAAAAGCACACAACTAATTAATAGAAAACATTGCCATACAATATGATGGGAAACAAAATGAGAGTGAGCTAGGCTCTATTAAATGTTTTCCTTACAAGGTTCTCTATCTTGCAGGAATATTTCTTATGTTATATTCACAAGCCTCAAAAGAGGCATATATATCATATGCACTCTTTACTGTGCAATGATGGTCTCACTAATTTTCATGTAATATTTAAGTGGAGAAAGGCTGAATCAGAAATGAAGACATTTGTAAAAGAGACTAATTTTAAAGATGTTACAAAAGAAAAATTACAATATAAATACAAATGAGAAAGCATACTTTACGTTTATCTGACAACAGGTAGACCCAAAACTGACATGATGATAGCCGTATAATTGCACATGGTCCCGTAGACAACCTCCTTTAATTGGGAAAGGTTTTGGTGCCAACTGTACCACAGTAAAACACTGCATTAAATATATTGCTGCTTCAGATACCAAATACTATCCAGATGAACATGTCAACAGTGAAAATGATTTAAAAGGAGGATTAAAATTTAAGAACAATATGCCTGTGATTATTAGCACTAACAATGAAGGTGAGCTATTTTACTTATGGGCTTCCTGGAAAGCATCTAATATCCATTTGTTGGAAAAGGAATGCTGGATGTTGGCTCCTTAGTTTGATTCAAGAAGGTTCTTAGTTCTTTGCATTCATATATGCAAGGTAAACATAGAAAAAGTTAAAATAATTATAAAAAAATTAATCACATGAAATAATATTCTTCTGTTTCTTTGAAAGCATTGTAAACCCAATATGATTTCTTCCACATTAGGCTGAGATTATGCTCACTGCTGTCTATGGTCAACGGTAATTCTGAAAATTATACCATCCACATAACTAGAAGTTGGGAAAAATTGAGTTGAAGGAAGATTGGAAAACACATTTTAATCAATAAACAAGAGGGTTTTCTAAATAAGATACATCAGTTCCTATTATAAATATCCATAGTTACAATAATGGGGAAATGCATATGTTCTTTTTTATGTACTTGAGATATGACATGCACAGATAGAATAATAATGGGAAGAATTTACATTATCACATCACAGCAAACATTTTGTTACTTTCTTCTCACCAGTTTCCCTGAAAAATTCAAGACTACCGTATTTTTCGGAGTATAAGACGCACCGGAGTATAAGACGCACCTTGGTTTTTGGGGAGGAAAATAGGGGAAAACAATCTGCCTACCAGGTATTCATCTGGCTAGCATCCTTAGTCTGGTCAGCTTCAGCACATTATTTTATCTCCTGGTTAGGACTTTAAAAATCCTTCTTCTGAGAGAGTAACAATGAAAGAGCATGCAAGCCAGTAAGAGCTGGGAAGATCATTAGCACTTAGTTAGGGCTAGAAAAAAACTTATTCGGAGCAAGTAGAGCAATGAAAAAAAACCTGCAAAGACTTAGGGCTGGAAAAACATTCTTCTGAGAGAGTAACAATGAAAGAGCCTGCAAGCCGGTAAGAGCTGGGAAGATCGTTAGCACCTGGTTAGGGCTAGAAAAAAACTTATTCGGAGCAAGTAGAGCAATGAAAAAAAATTCTGCAAAGACTTAGGGCTGGAAAAACATTCTTTGGAGAGAGTAACAATGAAAAAGCCTCCAAGGTAAGAGCTGGGAAGATCTGTTAGCACCTAGTTAGGGTTGGAAAAAAGCTACATTCGAAGTATAAGACGCACCCAAATTTTCAGCCACTTTTAGAGAGGAAAAAGGTGCGTCTTATACTCCAAAAAATACGGTATTTTATCCACATAGCAATTGGTCTACTATTTCTACACATTACAAATAACTCCTAACAAGATCAGGAATGCTTACCGTAGTTGTTCATTCCACTCAAAATCATATAATATAAAGAGCAACAGAAGTTTTTGCTGAGGGTAGAATTGACTGACAGAGAAATAGTGTCTGGCCAATTTTTGGTGGACACATCCATAAATAATGCTTATGTATCTCTGGAAGGTAATTGTTTAGCAACAATCTCTAAAGTTTGTTGTACAAGTCTTTTTTAAGTAGGAAAAAGAAAATCAAATCTGTATGAGGACTGTTCTGAATTATAATAAAATGGAAGATAGCTTATATATATTTCTAAACATTTTCAACCCTTACTTTGACTCATGTAAAGAAACGTAATGTTTCAAATTTCTTTCCTGGAACTACAATTAATATTCTATTGTTGATTTCTGGAGAACAGTATAAAAACATAAAGACTTGAAAAGAATTTCTGTCTACAACACATCAAGTTGTAGAATTGGCAAATCTCCGTAAAACATAGCCAGTTCTAAGAAGACATAAAAGCATTATCATTTTTCAAGAGTTTATAGTCTGTTTTGGGCATCTGGCAACAAAACATCTGTTTGGAAAAATAACCCTCATTCTCAAGTAGTCCTTTAAAAAACACATATCTGATCATTCTGCATATTTTCAGAAATTTCTTTTGGACAGCAGGCTAACACCTGCAGGACAGCACACCAATGCAGATGGAGACAATACTTATCAACCATTTTAAAGAACATATGTTTTGGTTACAGAATACATGCGGAGCAAACACGTAGACACCTAAGCACCAGAATTTATCTTCCACTGGAGTATTTTTGAACTCCTTGGATGAGGAAGGGATATGAAAGATCAAAACATTCAGCATTCTAGCCTAAAATTAAATTGTCCTTCTTCAAGTACTATCTGTATGACTGTAACTTTGTTGCTTGTATCTTACAATTTATATTGACTGGTTCCTAATACGATTTGATTGCTTATTTGTACCCGGACCATCATTATGCGTTGTACCTCATGATTCTTGACAAACGTATCTTTTCTTTTATGTACACTGAGAGCATATGCACCAAGACAAATTCCTTGTGTGTCCAATCTCACTTGGCCAATAAAAAATTCTATTCTATTCTATTCTATTCTATTCTATTCTATTCTATTCTATTCTATTCTATTCTATTCTATTCTATTCTATTCTATTCTATTCTATTCTATCAAAACCCACCCATGAACTAAAGTACGGGGGGGTGGGGGGTGGAGAGAAGCTTCTTGGCTGAATCCTTATCTTACAATATTTTTCCTATGATGATATCTCTCCTGTTATTAAGAAATTGGTACAGTTCTTAGTGGCACATAATATGGGCCGGCTTATTTTTTTAAAATTTGAAAGAAAATTAATAAAACAAATAACCTAAATTCATAGAAATCTTATTTCTGAATTTACACATTTATCTATATTTTGTGGTTTGTCATGTGTCATCTTCCTATTCAATTAGAAATGATGCCTCTCTGAAATAATCCTTATATTTACTCTAACATAACAGTGAGACTATTGCAGGATTTGTTCAATCAGCATTTTTTATAACTTGAACAGATACTCAGTTCCTGGGCGAGTATACAGATTGGAACATTGACTTAACTTACGGATTTCTCTAAATGTCATGATGCACAAAAAGATCCAAAATGCTTTAGAGAATAATGCATACCACAGTGGGACTTTGGAGTTTAGCTGTGGATTATGCAAATTAGAACTCATCACATTTGGAGGGCATTCTTCCTTTCTGTTAATTTCAGTTACCAAAAGATATTATCTGTTTTGTTGAAGATCTGTTTCTAATAGTCTCTCCTTTTGGATAAGTAGGTGGAACTATAACGTAAAGAAGTATCTTTCTGAACCCTGGATATTGGGGATGAACAAAATGCTTTCCACGTTTTTTTATGATACCCCAGATACATGACAAGCTATTTGGAAACCACAAAGTCTCAAAACAGAGAGAGATGCCAGCTATCTCAAGACCACTGGACTAAGGTGGGCTCTATCTTAGATATCATAGATAAGAACTAAGAAAAACTTTAATCTTTTCCCATAGTTCTCCTCAAAACAAAAGCAGAACAAACAGATCACTGTTAAGTATGAAGATTTTAATACCGTAGTAACCATGGACTACAAGCTCCAATCTGTCTTTTGGAATATTTTTATTATTTCAGAACTGGCAGCTCTTGAGATAAAAGCCAGAAACCGTCATAGATCTTCTACCTCAAACCATAGAACTTCTAACGCTAAAGACTAAAACTGGACTTTCCAATTCCTAAGAACAGGGTCTTATCAACAAAGCTACACATGTTACTTCCCAAACTCTTCTGAGGCAGGAAATACATGTTTTAATTTTAAGCTGTCAAATAGGCTTTATGAACACAGCAGTATCAAATTTCACCTCCAACAGAGCAGTGGGAGTAAGAAAGAACTCATAAAAAGCTAGCTCAATCCATGTTATTTAAGACATCACCCAATGGGAATTGAATATTAATAATTTTTACTATGATCCTTTTCTGGGAAGTTCCAAAGGTTGAAACCACAGAAGAGATGCAAAAAAACCTACAGTATTGAAAAATAATAATAATAATTAATTAAACCAAACATGCTACATTATGGATATTTCTCCCCATTCTTTCAGGTCCAATTTTCAGAGATTGCCTGAACAAATCTTGCAGTTTTCTTTACAAGACTTTTGCAGAAATGGTTTGCTATTGCCTCATTCCTAAGTCTGAGAGAAAGTGACTAGCCCAAGGTCACTTTGAGTCTAAGACAGGACTATAACTCACAGTCTCCTGGTTTTTAGCCTGATGCCTTAACCATTATGAACCATGAAAATGGGAGACTATAAATTAAAGTCCCACCTTAGTCATGAAGGCCAGTTGGATTACTTTGGCCCAGTCATTCTTTCTTAGTCCAACCCACCTCACAGTGTTTTTGTTGAGGAGAAAATAAGAGGAGGAAGGTGTGTTGGATATGTTCGCCACCTTGAATCATTTATAAAAATAATAAAGTCAGAATACAAATAAGTAAATAAATAAATAGAATAAATAGTTAAACTTCACTAGTCTCATTATTGATTATATAGTGGCAATAAAACTGACCTGTTGCTTTCTATGAAGAAATGGATTTTAACAACATTTGCAAGACTGCTATGAAGAATATTGTTAGACGTTAACAAACAATATTGTTTGGATTTGCTTAGAGTTAGATTTAGAATGGACAAATCCAGTCAATGCAATTTAAACGCAGTCTTGTTCGGTTTCCTGGGAAGTGTTTGATCTTGTAATTCCTGAGGAAGTGGACCTTGGGTCTAATAATCTGTCTCCTATTACTTATTGCATATAAATCCTTCCTGATTGGTGAAGGTCTCCCAGAAGGTGGCATGTGACTTGGTCCAAGTAACTTCCTGAAGGAAGAAGGATATGGTTCATCTGCTTTAAAAGTGGTAAGGCTGCATCTCCTTCTAAAAAAAAATCACTAGACCCAACAGTCCTGGACAACTTTTGTCTAGACTCTGATCTCCAATTTCTGCAAGGCTCTAGCTACAAGAGGCCTTGAATGAAGCAGATTATCTGGAACCTTTTCAGACAGGCTTCTTGTTGAATATACTGTGGAGATGGCATTAATTACACTTCTCTGTTATCCGGAGTTACAAGGATTAGGGTGGTGCAACTGTCCTTGTTCTCCCTGATCTCTCATGATATGATTAATAGAGTATGGGAGTGTAGGTATTGTGTAGTGGGCTGCAGTAGGCAAGAACAGACCAGCATAGATACAACAGCATTTATTGACTCAAACTGGAACTGTGGAATAACAGACAAATCCCGTAAATATACTCTGGGCCCATAGGGCCTTAACCAATCATAATACTAGAAAGAGCCCGCTCAAATATGAATGTTCTAAGTTTCCCTCCAAAACAGTTGAAGTTAACAGTTAGGGTCATCTAAAGGTTAGCTTCACTTTAGCAGGGCTTAACACAAATATATATATATATATATATATATATATATATATATATATATATATATATATATGTATGTATGTATGTATGTATGTATGTATGTATGTATGTATGTATGTATGTATGTATGTATGTATGTATGTATGTATATGTATATGTATATGTATATGTATATGTATATGTATATGTATATGTATATGTATATGTATACGTGTATGTATTTATTTATTTATTTATTTAATACATAACAATAAGGATATGATAATTCTTGCTTAAAAAATCCTTGTAATCTTCTCTTCCTTTCTACATGTGAATACAATCAAAATTAATGGGGAGACATGGAGAACAAAATTTCTCGAACGTAAAATGCCTAAGGGCTTGGCATTGTACCCCTCCTATTTAACATCTACATGAATCTTCTGATGCCATTGTGCCAGCTACCACCAGTTGATAATTCTCAACCATATATACTCATCCGCTATGTTGTTGAAAAATTGGGTGATTTTAGAAATGTGAATTATAAGCAAACAAACAAATGTACTACAGCATATGTGTAACGTGGTCTTGCTCATGATGTAGCATTACTATCTCATTCCCTGTGACAATTACCCTTTCCAAGAACATAATGTATCAGAAGCATATCTATCTCTGACATATTGGGATTTGCATTTTCTGCCATTATATACAACTAAGAACTATTAAAATGGAAACACAACCAACATGAGGATTATTTGAAAACTCAGATGACTATCTTTTAAAAAACATTCAAATAATGGATCTGCATTAGAAAACACAGGAAACTCTTATCTTGAATTCCTGTCTATAAATATATTCTGTCACAGTAATCAAAATTATCCAAACAACAGACATTAATGTTCTATATTTATTTTCAGTGCTACTCACAGCTATGCTTCCTTCAGGAAGTTTTGCTGGCTGAACTTTGTATGGCATCTTCTTTACTTCAAATGACACACTGATGGATAGAGCATAGCGGTAATTTTTCCTCTGTAAAATATGATACAGAAAAAGTTTTGATTAGTCTTTTTAGGTGAATAAAATAAATTGATTCATAATCCCTCCTATAATGGCAGACAGTGAGTTTGGGAGTTAGAAAGGAGATGAACAAGATAGCAGAGAGAAAACAAGATAAAATATATATAAATCTATATACATAATAGAAAAAGTAGATAGATGTTTTTCTCTCTTTCACAATAATAGAATTAAAAGTTATCAGTTACAGAAAGAATCAGGATTGATAAGATATATTTAGCATATACAGTATATTCAACTAAAGAATTCACTGCTTCCTCATAGGAAATCCACAAATTTGGATAGTTTAGAAAAAAGTAAGTTAATTTATGGAGGATGTGGCTATTATTGGTAAAAAAAACATTTGAAAGCTTTGAGGCTCAGTTAGATAGTTTAATTATCAGTTCCTAAAGGGAAGTTAAAGAAATAAAACCACTGTTGTCTCCACATTCAGCCTGTGAGCTTCTTTGCTTGGATCCTATGTGAACAAAATGCTGGACTAGCTATGGGGAAAGAACTATTGCTTATCAAATGTTTTGGACAAGCATTCCAATATCTTACCAATGGCCAGGCTGGATACTGCTAATAATTTTGAGGCCAAATTATCTAAAATATACTTGTTTTCTCATCCCTGAAACAGACTGTTAGTTTAATTGGGAAGAGTTCTTGATATATCCTTATGAAGAAAATTCTCATGTTAAAGAAATAATTCAAATGTCCTAAACATTTAACTGAGATGTTCCCTGCATTACAGCATTCTAGATCTCACAACACTGGAGCAGAGACCACGAACTTTGTGTTTTTTACATCTTGACCCTTTCTATGTCCTTTATGTGAGGCTTTATATTCTGTCATCAATTAGTACAGAGAAAAAGTTTATTTTGGACACCTTTCTTCTCCAATAGGTGGAGAGCGAAGCAACAAATATTTAAGTCCCTCATCATCTTAATAGCCTTCCTCTGACCTATTGGTGTCCATTTTGAATGGTGGTGCCCGAACCTATATAGAACAACACTAAAAGGACCTAACCAGGACAGAATAAGTGGAGCAATTACTTTCCATGATTTGGACTCTACTTCTGTTAATGTGCCCCAAAGTAGCATTTGCATTTTTTAAGCAACAGGATTGTATTTAACTTGTGTTCTACAAGTCTGACATGTCTTCTTGCCAAACCATATCTTCTCCATCCCATTCCTAGGCCTTTCAGTTTTTCCAATCCAGGTGCAGCATTTTACACTTCTGTTTGTTAAATTCACTCCTTTTCATTTTATCCAAATCTTCTCACTTTATGGTTATCAGTCACCATTTCAGTAATGTCTTATAATCTTTACAATCACTATAACCATAATCAAATTCTTTATAAGTTCTGATTTATACAATACAGTTGCAAAGGAAGACACTATAAACTCTGGGAAAGATCACTCACATATGTTTTTCTACAGCACCCTAATGCCCCTTAACTTTCCTGTTAAACTTCAGAATTGCCCTTCAAGGAATTGTGTTGCCTTTTTGGGAAGTGCTGTTCTAATCCTGTCAGCATTTTTAATTTTCCCTTTTGTCCATTGATGTAAATGACAGTTCCACAGTATTATTTTGAAACTTAGGCATGATCTCAAGAGAATTTTCAAGTGAGGGTATGGATCACATTTTTATTAGCTGCCCTATAGTTTCAAAGCCCAGAATAATTGCTAGAAGATCTTAATGATCTTAACAATCTAATCTAAATCAATGCACATAAAAGTTGCAAAGTCATGATTAAAATTGCAATAAACATATAGCAATACACTTGGAAACTCAAACAATTTAAGAGAAAAATCAGTTAAAGATATTTCTACTCTTCTTAAGATATATTTTGCCAATACTGTATTTTTTTGCCAATATGCAGTACTGGTATTGTAAGGAAACATGCATTGAGAGATTCCTGATGTACACCTAAGGAAGATCACATTGACTTTCTAATACAGGACAAATTTTGGGTCCTTTTTTGTACATATTCAATGAGACCACAATTTTTATCTCACTAGTGATAAATATTTATATTTCTTGGAATTTCCTGCAGTGTCAGCATGCTCCCGCATTCTTGCAGCTATCCTTTTCCCCTTTGCAGCTGCTGTTCTGAGCAGGCCTCCTTTAGTTATTTTATCTCTCATCAGCAAGAGGATTTATGAGTAGGCTAGACCCTGACCTTTGCCCCGTGGGTGGAGCATACACAAACAGATACTCATTCAAAAGCTCAAGTGATGAGTTTCTAGCTTTTTTCTTGTGGGACAAAAATCAGCTGACTAAACTCTCTTCTTCTTGAATTCAGATGTCGGCATTATTAACACCAGGCATTAAAAAAACACAGAGCAGCTTTCCAGATATCCAGAACAGCTAACATTGAAAAATTCTCTCCATACCATGCTGTTGCTTTTTATTTATATTTTTGATGTCTATCACTGACAATAGAGTGGCCATTGACCATTTTATTGATCATCAAATCAATATATACTGTACATGCTAATTTATATGTACAGCAACAATTTAAAAAGTGGAGAATGGGAGATTTCCCTTTGCTCTTCTTAATTTTAAAATTTGCTTGAGCAAGACCTATCCAAATACAGTAGAGGGACATTTTTTTCAGGATGCTTCGAACATAGACCAGTCTGTTGTAAAAGAGACCACATGATCAAGTTTCCTGATTCACAAAGATTACTTTAAACCTGAATCCAAAAATCATCAACTTGTCTTAAGCCTATCAACTAAAGTCATTAGTAATATTAACCTAGAATTCAACTGAAAGGGAAAGATAAAGCTTAAAAATTACTCCTAAAGGCAATTTTTTCTTTCAAAAGGATATACGGAGTTTAACAGGATAGGGATTTAATTTGCAAAGGATACTAAAGGGCAATTATACAGCAGTCAAGATGGTGGAAGGGATAGAGGAGAGGGAGTTAGGGTGGAAGGGATAGAGGAGAGGGAGTTAGGGTGGAAGGGATAGAGGAGAGGGAGTTAGGGTGAATGAAAATATTATAGCATGGAGCAGAACCTTCTAAAATTTGAAATCATACTCACTGATACGATTTTTATCTTCAAAATGTAAATGCTAGGCTGTGCTTTATATAAAATTTAGAATAAGAGATTTTACCAGACTTACATCATAGATAATTTTGTGCTGATTTTTATATGAATCAGAGCTAATTTTGGAAATCCAGCACAAGTTGTATAGAAATAAATAAAATGTGTTATCAGAATTAAACAAGCACATTTAACCTTATTCCAATTAAAAAAGGAAAACTATTTGATTTGAATGAATAATTTGATCAAGAGAAGCATTATGTGGGGAAGAGTCAAGGATCTCTTCATTGGTCTCTTCTGATTCAAAATGTCCTTCCTTCTAAAGCAGCTTTTCATGTTTCAAAACAGAAAGTAGATTAATATTACATTGTTTGGTTTAGCCTTTAGTGTTGAATAACTGCAAATGAAAAGAAATCTGAACAGCACTTATTGATTTTATTCTTATACTCACAGAACAAAAAGAGACGTGGTTTGGTCTCAAATTCCTTTCCCTTCTAGATGATCTCAATAATTCAGATAATACTTTTTGTCAGGACTGTTATAAACAGCTTTGATTTCCACTTTATTATTGCCAATGTCCACTACTATTGACACAATAATAAGAGAGAGGGAGGGAGGGAGGGAGGGAGAGAGGAGAGGAGAGGAGAGGAGAGGAGAGGAGAGGAGAGGAGAGGAGAGGAGAGGAGAGGAGAGGAGAGGAGAGGAGAGGAGAGGAGAGGAGAAGAGTCGGATTCTCAATTTTAACATGAAATGTAGAATCCTCCTATGATATTAAAGTCTTCTGTAAAATGAATTCTTAAGATAAAATAACAATCCCCACTATAATACATGACCCCATGTGATGTTTTAATGTTATCTCCTTTCCTGATCTTTTAAAATTATTTCCAGCTACTGAATCCACAAAGATGGAAAACATGTTTATCATTAATCCCCTGGTATATGACCACAACAGTTTGCATTTTTCACTGCATTCCACTTTCCTTATTTGAGGTCATGGGATCACCCAGTTCACTCTGTATAATTTCTTGATGGCTTCCTGTAGTAATAATACTGTCTCTCCCAGATAGGGTTATCTGTAAATGCCATCAATGTACTCCCACCTCTATTCTACAGATGTTAATAAAAATAAAATAGATCTTGAACTGGTCACTGATAGGCATCAAAAATATAAATAAAAACAGTTACAACTGTTATTTGTAACTTTCTTTCAACTTGAAGGTCTACTTTTTGATATTATAATAATCATGTTATTTTTGCCTTTCTTCCATTTAAGCAGTTCCTTATCTAGTGGATACCAGTTTTTCAATTTTGATCCTGTCACCTACTGCAGTACATTTCCTGGGGATTATCATCTGCCAATCTTCTTTTAAAAATTTAAACTGTACCTTTGAATCCTCATAATTGCTTCATAAGCTCTAGGAATTCAATTTTTATCACTTAATATAAACTGAAGATGGGAGGAATTGATTTGGGAAAACATTGTACAATGTATCATTTCAATGTGCAAAGTAATTTATCTGTGGTAGAAAGCTATTCATACAATATTCTCAACAGCAACAACCTGCAGCTGAATCCTCCATATCTCTTTTAGAAATAGACACCCTATATTTTTCATTCTTACATATTCAGTTGACATATTTCTCTTGAGTGTGACCAGATTTAAGCTTCTAGTGCTTAAACATTCAATTTTGGTGGAATAGTAGAAACAGTGGACTGTTCAAATTATATTGCAGAACTGGTAGAAGCTATGTGCTAAATACTGGTACAGTTTTCCAATATAGATTTAAGGTTGTTTTTCCCCCAGAAATTATTTTGTTTGTTCGAAGGATATTGGATCTAGGACTTGTTCCCACCTACCACATCATGGGCGTCATCTCTGAATCTTATGTGCTTATAGATATATTTAAAAGGACACAATTTCTCATTGCATGACGATATGTAAGCATGCCATGAAAATAAAACTCTTGTGCTATTCAGGATCCTATTCCATGTGTTTGTTTGTTTACTTATTTATTTGTATCCTACCTTTATTATTTTTATAAATAACTGAAGGCAGTGAAAATATCCAACATACCTTCCTCCTCCTTTTCCCCACAATAACAAACCTGTGAGGTGAATTGGGCTGAGAGGGAGTGCCACCTCAAGACCACCCAACTGGCTTTCATAGCTGAGGTGAGACTAGAATTCACAGTCTCCTGCTTTCTAAACTGGTGCCTTAACCACTAGACCAGGGGTAGGCAAAATACGGCTCTTTGAGGACCTGTGGACTTTAACTCCCAGAATTCCTGAGCCAGCCATGCATGCATGGCTGGCTCAGGAATTCTGGGAGTTGAAGTCCACAGATCCTCAAAGAGCCGCAGTTTGCCCACCCCTGCCCTAGACCAAAGTGGCTCCTTCAAATGTAAGTTGGGGACATTTTAAATGCATTCACATCAGACATCAGTAATGCGGGGCCAGTCTTCCTTATCTATCTTTACCTTTGGCAGGGACTAAAACTGTTAGGGGAAAAAATGAAGAATGTTTTCTTCTATTAAGCTTTATAACTTTATACCTATGTTCTCAAGGTGAAGGGTTTTAGAGAGATCCACAAATGTCTGGTTGCAGTGATATTTTTTATCATTCTCTGGAGTACTAGCACCTTTCCAAATGTTAAACATATTCAGATCTATTATCATACTAAAAATGAGTTTCAGTTTCAGCAAATGTGAAACATATGGATACCTGGATTCCAAATAGCTAAGCGCTTCCAAGGCATGCTGAGTACAGAATCTGTTTGCATACTATCCAAACTCAGGCAGAGGTAATTTGGAAAGCACATCACCTATCAGCCCACCTAAGTAGTTAAAACAATTTAAATGAGTTCTCAGTGGGACTAGTGATGGATTATGGTGCCTGCTTTGGTCTCAATGAAGCACAACAGCAGAAATCAATAACCGACCCCAAAGGTATATAAGCTAAGCAAGGCATGTAAGGACAAAATAAAGGACATCTGGCCTACAGGTGGGATTTCTGAGAGAAAATGGGGAGGAGGAGAAAGAAAAGAAAGTAATTGTTTTATCCACGTTCACTGGTCAATTCTATTGAGGAGAATTCAGATTTCTCTTCAGATCTGAGCGATCATCTAATCTTTGAGATGGGTTCGCCACTAATTCCATACAACTAAGCTCTATTGCGTTTGGCTTGCTTACTTATATGGGAGAGGGGAATCTTTCTACACAGGAACAGCAGTATCATGGATAATCTTCTACATTAGTGAGTAGGACACATATTTTTTAGGCCAAGGATTGCATGCATCCGATGAATGGTATTGGTGAAGGGTACCTCCATTAAGGAGGCCCAAGACAAAAAGTAACTTTCATTTCATTTCATTTCATTTCATTTCAATAAACATTATTAAACCAAGTTATTATAGTGAATATATTTATAAGCTAAACATTTAGTAAGCTTCCTTTCTATGATATCAAAAAGTAACATTCTGTGGCAATCTTAAAAGTCTATTTGTCACATCTAAGGCTTTTAAGGCTGTATGCTATCGGGGAATTTTAGGCTGTAATCTGTTTCCAAATACACTATCATTTTTCTCTTTTTAAATTGGAGTTTTATATAATCTATTGTTTTGCTATAACATAAGACTGGTATCATGCTTCTGACACATTTTTTTTATAAACTGTGGGTGGGGAAAGAACTTGGCAGGCCCCCAGAGAAGAATTGTGGGCATATTGAGGCTTTGGAGCTCATGGTTCCCTATTGCTTATTCTATGCTATACTGTACAGATTGCCTTTTCAGTGGCTGTGTACTGCATTTAGATAGAAAATCAATAGAAATCATACTAGAAATACAATTAATAATGAAATAAGGCTAATTCTTCCTTGTACAAATTAGACAACTGATGATTTGATGATTCAACTACATCAATGACAAAATTTAACATATGTTTCTGTTTACATTCAAGTTTTGAAACACAGCCAAATTCTTCCTTATTCTTCTTGGCTTTGATTCAACAGGCTTCATTATCTTTGTTGGCTTTGGGGGAGACCTTAAGCTCCTTGTTTATTCAAGCTTGTTTAATCATCTCACTTCATATAGCTCCAGTTTGTGATAAAATGTTAGGCTTTAACATGACAGATTACAATTAGCTGCAAGATGGAACAGTCAGCAAGTGTTATTTAATACTGTGAAAAGTTAGCCGATCATTGAATAAATTACACAAAATCAATATAAACATAAAATTAATTGAAATGAAAAATGCATTCTTTATTCTTAAAATTAATGATAATGGATTAAATCAAGATTATACTTTCATATCTGAGAGCAATCGCTGTTCTATTGTTTTGTAATATATCATACTGAGCTACAGAATATAATTCTTGGATGTTCCCAAACTCATCACCAAGGTGCTGGAAATGCAAGAAGGAAAATGGAACTTACTATCACTTATGGTAGACTTGTTTAAAGGCAAAAAAATATTGGAACAAAATTAGATCATGGTTAAAAGAGATAATAAGAGAAGATATAGATGGGAAACCTGAATTATTTTTATTGGGCATATTTGACAAAAAATATAAAAAGGAATTACAGTATCTGATTACATACATCATTACGGCGGCAAGAATAACCTAGGCGCAATTTTGGAAAAATGAGAAAATACCAAAAGATGAGGACATAATTAGAAAAATATTGGCATGTGCTGAAATGGACAAATTAACGAAGAAAAGAAAAGAAAAAGCAGAATCCGAATATTACTTAGTATGGAATAAATTATATGAATGGCTGGAAGAAAGAAAGAATAGGTAAAGGATGAATTGAAAATGTCAATAATTGAACAATTGATAAGAAAGTTAAAGATAAATTATTATAGAACAAGCAAGATTATTTGATACAACAATGGTATAGAATAAGTAAGAAATAAAGAAAGGAAGAACAAGTAAACTATAAAATGTAAATATATATATAAGGGATAATATAATTGTGGATATTAGCCGATGCAAGCTTATTGTAAATATGGGGAAATTGTACCCCTACTGGTTTGTTTGTTTGTATGTGTTTGTGTTTTATGTGTATTTAATAAAAAAAATTAATTTTTTTTAAAAAAAGAATAGAATTCTTAGTGAGAAGGGTTTCCTATTTTTTCTCTCCCAAACATTTAAAATATTTTTTAGTGTGATCTGTGGGTAGTTTGGCAGAGAAAGATTGCTTAAGTCAATGCTGTAGAATAATATAATGGATTTACATATTCATTTATACAATCCTGAAATCACCTTATCAACTGAGAGCAATTTGGGACTAATATATGGCAAGATTTACATACTTTCCAGAAAAAATATATAAATTGATTGATGGAATGATGCAGTTCTTGCATTTTGTTGAGAGCTAGTATGGTCTAGTCACTAAGTGGAAGTGAAAGCTGAAGATCTGGGAAATCAGATCTCGCTCTTCCTTATTTTCATAACAGCTTCATATATTTTATTACAAGACAAGTTTTAAAATGGTACATTGCAAACATTAGAAAAAGAAAAACATTTATTTCATATTTAATGATATTTATGTTTGATTATTTAGAAATCAAAATGGTTCCTAGTTGATGTATGAACTGGAGTATAATGGGACTGCCAGTATCTCTGAGAAGCAACAGGCACTTATGCTTACAGTTGTAATTTACAGAGTTATTCTATGCACAGGATAGCTTGCAGTTAGGCTCAAGGTTGACTCAGCTTTCCATCTTTCTGAGGTCGATAAAATGAAAACCCAGATTGCTGGGGCCAATATGCTGACTCTGTAAACCATTTAGAGAGGGCTGTAAAGCACTGTGAAGAGGTATATACCATATTTTTTGGAGTATAAGTCGCACCTTTTTGCCCCCAAAAGGAGGGTGGAAATGCACCGAATTATACACCGAATACAGCAACTTTTTGGCCTCCCAAAGCCCCGCCCCCGCATCCCATTTTTGCAAAAAAACGGGCCATTTTTTGCAAAAATTGGGGCGTTTTTGCCTTCCCTCACCACCTAGGAGTGCTCTGCAGGCTTCCCAAACCCTTTGCATGCCCTGTTTTTGCAAAAAAATGAGCAAAAAATGGGCCATTTTTTGCAAAAATGGGGGCATTTTTGCCTTCTAATTACCCCATCTAGCATGACTGGAGAAGGAATTCTGGGAGTTGAAGTCTTAAAGCTGTCAAGTTTGAAGACCCCTGGGTTAGGGGTGCAAGAGTCTTCAAACTTGGCAAGTTTAAGACTTGTGGACTTCAACTCGCATTCCTGAGCTAGCATGACTAGAGGAGGAATTCTGGGAGTTGAAGTCCACTAGTCTTAAAGCTGACAAGTTTGAAGTTTGTAAAAAGTATACATGGTTGTAAAAAGTGTACATGGTTGTAAAAAGTATACATGGTTTTAAAAAGTATACATGGTTGTAAAAAGTATTCTGCTACACTGGTATTTTATTAAATAATATATTACTACACCATTTGGTTCAGAATCCTTTTTTCCTTGTTTTCCTCCTCTAAAATCTAGGTGCGTCTTATACTCCGGTGCATCTTATACTCCGAAAAATACGGTAAGTCTAAGTGCTATTCTTATTTAGCTTTCATTTGCTTACCTGTAGAAATGTTGAAGCCCATAAACGAGATCGGATTTTCAATGCAGCACTTTTCCCTTTTTCCAAGAGCCCCACTGAACAGGTGATCATTAAACATTCCACATTTGTGCAGTTCTGTACACAAAGTAAAAAGATATATTAATTATTTATTGAAGATATTGACAGAGTCAAATTCCATCAGGGAAATCTAGAATGCCAGCATGTTCAGCTTTTATTTTTAAAAGATAGTAAAAGACAAGTAATACTAAGTTTTAAAAAAGATAAATAACACCATCTTAGACCTCTTTTTAAAAAAAAGACTGTCTTATTGGAAAATTGTCAATTAAAAAAATAGGCAAGAAGGAACAATCTCTACATATGTGAATATAGGAGTGGATGCCAATTGCACAACATGACAAATATTAAGTTATAAGCCTTCTGTGTTCCAATCCCCAAATCTTCTAGTACAGAACTATATAAGCTGGATTTTTGTAAAATCAAATGTGCTCTTAGAAAAATAATGTTATAGGATGTTACATTATGTAAATGCAAAGTTAAATTTGTACCCCAAATTATAGAATATCACAGCGAATGTTTCTTCATTAAAACTGAACGAGTGATTGTGTTTTCTTTTTTTGTTAAACTCCCATCCACTTCCTCAACAGGAAACTGATTATACAGAACTTACTGAAAGGCCATATTTTAGAGGAAGTATTTGTTTAGCTTTTCTTATTTAATCACTCTTTAATCTAGCCAAAGTGTTTATTCTCTGTAATGTAGGAGCAATGAAGACATGTCTTTCTATTCACAGTTGTACTAGATCAAAAAAGAGCTTCATAATTAAAGGCTAAGTCAAATACTTAAAAAAAATAAAACAAAAAACTTATGCATATAAGTTAGATTCGAAGACTATTTTTGTTGTGATTTTTGTACAATTGAACAAAGACTACTCATTTTACAGATATTTTTTGACTTATGACCACAATTGAACTCAATTTTTCCATTGTTATGTTAAGTGAGTCAGATTCCAGTTTATAAACTTTTTTCCCACAATTGTTAAGTAAATCCCTGCAGTTGTTAAACGAATTGTGTCATTAAATGAATCCGGCCTCCACCATTAACTTGTTCAAAACTTCCAAATGGCGATCACATGACCTCCACATACCGCAACCATTTCAACATTTTAAATACATCCAGTTGTCCAACACTCAAATTTTGTTCTTGTGACCATGAGGATGCTGCCATAGTTGTAAGTGTGAGAACTGACCATAAGTACCTTTTTAAAGTGTCGTTGTAACATTGAACAATTGCTAAACAAATGGTTTTAAGTTGAGGATTACCTGGACTTTTCTAGACTCACAGGATAGTTTGGACTTTCCCCCATTTTTGAATAGGATGACCTTTCTAAAGAGTGAGCCACTTATTTTTGAAAGAGGGAGTTTAAAAAATAGTTTGACATGCTGTTCAGAAATTTAAAAAAAGGAAGAAAATGAATCAGACATTTTTACTATGCTAAAGCAAGACTTGTCGCTCACAACAAGCAGCTCTCAAAAATTCTAACCATGGAATGGTGGGATTTGATGTAATCTTCATTTGCTGTAAATGCATGTGGGACATTCCTCATGCAAGATAATGTAGTAGCACCACACTATAAATGTACATGGGGGATGGTGGTAAGATATGTAAATAGTGACACAGAAGATAAATAATAACCTGTTTTCCCCTTCTCCTCCAGCTTTATTTAAAATAGAAGTTGAGAAAAATCTAGATTATGAAATGCTACCTGTCTAAATTCAATCCACTTGAATCAAACTACTGGAAAACCTGCATTGTTATTTTTATTATAACATTGCAGGTTCTTCTTCCCCAACTTACTTGCACACAAAGTTTAACAATTGAGACAGCCATTTATTCAATTTGCTTTGGTAGTTTATAGGTTAGTTATTACCAAAAAACTAACAACATCTTGGAGCATTATGGATGAATAGAATCTCTATGATTGAGTAATAATTGTTTCATAGATAGCCTTCCCAGAATTTAAAATTTATATTTGCTTAGTCTTGATAATCAGGAAAAGAAATGAAGAATGAGAATTACCTGTTAATTGGTAATTAAATTTGCAGGTCTTTAAAAACATACACTAAATAATGCCAGTGTTTAAACATGCATGAAATATATTATAAAATAGATCCGAATATAGATTTGAATTAAAATAGAGAAGAATCAATAGAATAAAAAGTAAATCACAGAGTATATGTTTGTCTCTTTTTCCCATCTATTATGTCTTTATTTCTCTAACATGATGGAGAATGTTACATACAGAAAGAACAGAGAAAACCACCTGATTTCACGGATAGGATATTTTCTTGTACACAACAAGAAGTATTTTTAGACATCATTATGATTCAAAAGTAAAACTGCATATGGAAATGAATAAAAGATCTATTATTGTTTCCAATCTTGATACAGCTAATTTTATATTTGTAGATTGAGCTGAGAGTTCCACATCTTGTTGTCTACTAGTTATCTATAAATGGTTCCCTAAGTGATGGTGTTACATGCCTGAACACAATAAACTAATATTTAAGGAGAATGGGAGTGTTGTGAATATTTTTTCTCTACAAAGACAAGCTATAAAAAGTTCTTCCATGATCATTTAAAATGAGGGTCCTTGAATATATAGCACAAAAATATCTAATTATCTCACCAGAATTTTTGCAGAGTTTTTTTGATACTCCACCAATTTGGCTTCCCTCCGTCCAACAGAGTGAGAGATGGAGGAATTGCGTAAAAAAGCAGCAAGCTCTGGCGTGTCTTCTGGGACAGTAAACTACAGAAAAGAGAAATGACCTTTAAATGACCTTTAAATACTTATATATAATCATAGAATTAACTTACTAGCATCATCAAATTTCTAAAAGTCTAAAAAAGCAAACTTTCAATGAACAGGAGAATCAAGACTCTCTTACCTTTACTTCCAAACTGTTAATTGCAGAACTTGTTTGACACTTCAGAGGTCCATGTGTCTGAATGTGAAGGATGTAAAGAAGAAATTCTGTTTTGCTCAATACTGGCCATTCCACATACAGGACTGTATCATTGAT
Organism: Diadophis punctatus similis; assembly: GCA_023053685.1. Taxonomy (NCBI): domain Eukaryota; kingdom Metazoa; phylum Chordata; class Lepidosauria; order Squamata; family Dipsadidae; genus Diadophis; species Diadophis punctatus. The sequence continues at coordinate 28,563,118 of JALIGW010000007.1, read as the reverse complement.
GGCACTTGGTCCAATGTTGTGTAACTTATTTGAATAAATAATAATAATAACAATAATTAAAATTAAAATATTTAGCAAATTTTTTATTCACATCATTATGCATTTTTTAAACATTATCCCTACCTCACTACTGCAACCCTATCAACCTCTTGAGCCAAACCTATGAAAAATTCCCCATCATGCTGCAAACTGAAGACCTAATTAGATCTACATGGGACTGCTCTTGAAAAGCATCCAGATGCTGGTTCAAAATGCAGTGGCCTATGTGGTTTTGTACAGACCCAGATGTGCACATATATCACCTCTCCTGCGGGAGCTGCATTGGCTTGCTTCTGTGAGCAAATCAGTGCTGGTTTCACTTTTAAAGCCCTATATAGCTTGGGACAAGATTATCCAAAGGATTGTCTCTTCCCTATTACATCCATCCTCCCTAGATTGGGGAGGCAGGGAAAGTTGCGGGTCCCTTCTCCTAAGGAGATACATACATCTGGGGGGACCCAGGAGAACAGCCTTCTCTGTGGTAGATCCCTCCCTCTGGAACATCATCCTTGTGGACGTCAGACAGTCTTTTGCAAGGACTTGAAGATCTGGTTTTGCTAATAGGTCTGGGGAACCAGAGTGGGATGGAGCCCATCAAATAGCTTGTTTTATTGCTTTTTGTCTCCAGGCGGTATTGTTTTTAGTCTTTTTATAATTGGGTGTGTGTATGTTTGGAAGATGCTTAGAGTCACTGAAAATGAGTGGGTGGCCATATAAATTCTCTAAAAAATAAATGTGACTGTATGAAAGATGCAAAGATTGCAGATTTGAGTACTGATCATAAATCTCCTTTTTCAGTGTTGTTATAACTTTGAATAGTCTCTGAATGAGCAGTTTATGTAAGGGCTACAATAATTGTGGTCAATTATTAATAGTTTGTAGTAATAATTCACAGGTATTCTCAGAATTCTGATAATTAGGTTCAAGGGATAATTGGCAGCACAATACCACTTCCAAACATTACAACTAAAATTGTCTCTTCAAAGATATGTTGCTAAAACAGCTATGTTATCATTCTGGTCAACAGTAAAACAAGTATTTTAGTATGTCAGCTTAATCATTCTTTTCCAAATGTTCTCAACTCTGCAGCTTTCTTTTCCCCACTTCATATCTTACCATTAAAGCTATAATATTTTCAGTTTACTCAAAATAGTACTGACATATCATAGTACTATAACAAGGGGCTTTAGGAGCACAGCCTAAAAATATGATAGGTATGCTTTTAATACACGAATATGCTAAGCTAGTGATAGTATATTAAACTTAACTCCAATTATCAATAACATTCGGTAAGCCCAATATCCGACATAAACAGTGCTTGCCTTGTAAGATTTCAATTTATAATTTTGTTTATATTTTGTTATCCATAGTTCCCTCGGAGATTGCCCATCCGGTCCTGCCTACTGATTTGTAAATAAAACCATATGTGAAACATCCTGTTTCACTCTGAAATTTAGTTATCCATCGAATTCCAAGGAGATTATGTATTCATTATATTTCACTCCCTCCATAGTGTTCATTTGAGTAACCCTTTGAAATTGAATGATAATAATATATATTAACATTTATGAAAAGTCCACATTCATTTCATGATGTGGTTTCTAATTGGTTTTTAATTTGTACTTTATTGTAATTTAGTTTGATTCGTGTAGATTGTTTGATTTATTCAATATGCCTAGTTTCTGGGATAAAGACATGAATTAAATGTTAGGAAAAATCACTTTTCTTCATGTCCCAGAATCTTAATTATATTGAAGGCATGGTTGTTGAGATTTACTATCTTTCTCTAATTAAGAATATATGATCAAAGATTAAGGAATGAAGTATACTTATATATATGTAATGGTTCAGAAAGATTGTTGGAGCACCTGCTTGAGAGCAAAATGTTTAGGAGAGAGAGAGGGGGGGGGGGGGGAGGGAGGGAGGGAGGGAGGGAGGAGGGAGGGAGAGAGAGGGAGATAGAGGGAGAGAGAGAACATCAAATAGATAGTCACAGCTTTGCTTTTCTAGTGTAGCTCTGCAATTTAAAATAATAGATATACTTAGTCAAAAATCAACCATGGTGTCATAGATCCAGTGGGGCTCTTGCTACATTCATGCATGCCAACTGAATATAGTCATGGATGGGTCTTCTTCATTTCTCACTATGCTTCTTCCCCACACATGACCACATTCAGTTGGGAAACAGAAGAGACAATAAAGATGCGCTCAACTGTGAATTCTGATGGAATATTTTTAGATCTTGAAGAATAAATAGAATTCTTAATTGGCCCATGCAGCCAGTGTTGCCTAAAGCAAGATTCTGCAATCAGCATATCTAGAGATTTGTGGTAGACTGTAATGGAGATTCTGTGGCCTTCCAAAAGTCTTTGGAATTCACAACAAACTTCACAATTGGCCATGCTGTCTAGAACAGGATCAGCAGAAAAGAGGAAGCAAATTAAACATGGCAAGAATACTTTCTCAATTGTCAATAAACTTCATTTTGTGTATTATGCATAAAAATATGCAGTTTCTTATTAGGAATCTGTTTTTATATTTATTTGTTTGTTTTTAACCTCATATATATGTTCCACTAAAGGTCCAATCTCATCTTCTTTGGTAGGTTCATCTTTTGGTTTCCAGTTATGAATTGGCAACACAATTTGTGGAGGGTGAGAGACTCTGAAAAAGTTCATAAATAAAATCACATTAGATCGCTTGTTTGTTTAACTAAAGAAGAAATGAATGCAGAAACAGAATAGTAAATGATAGCTGATCCTCTATTGATTCATTTATATAAATCATTTATAAGTACTTCCTTAAAATTAAAGCTCAGGTAGTTGTTGTTTTTTAGAAAAAAAGTTACAAATCTTTAGGTGTGCTACAGTATTAACAGAGATGTTCACAATGCAGCTCTACAGGCTTTAGGCAAGAGATAGCAACTATGACATTAGTTAAGCATGTCTGCAAGATGGTAGCACAACTGTACGATTGAAGCCTCAATCATTTTTTATATGGATTCATGCACAACATGTAAAAAGTGGGCAGGGCTTCAATTGTATAGTCATAATCATCATTTTGAATTTTTGACCTCCTTGAGGACACTTCTGATACTAGTTGCAGTTTTCCAAAAGGCTACCATTTCAACATCATATACATATGCATTCATATAGTACTAAACAGTTTAGTATTGTACTAAACTATACTGATTGTGTACAGTTTAGCCTTTAATGCCAATACAAATACTAGACTACTAAAAATAATAGTCACTTAAATAGATGCCAATCATCAGTTCTTGATGTTTTAAAGAAATTATTTTGTAATGGATAAAAACAACAACAAAACCAAAATGTTTCAGGAAGGGATGTTTTCTTAACTAGATATGTATACGGTAAATACCTCTGAAAACTTCCCTTGAATATTCCTTAGTAAATAAAAAAATGCTTTTATTATACATGATATGAGCAATATCTGTACTGGCAGGATATTCTTTTAGGAAATACACACAGCTATTGTCAACTGTGTTCACCTATAGAATATTAAAGATATGTATCATTTTTTATTCCATCAGCAGCATTCTTCTAAGGATCAGATGATTAGCTTTAAATATTTAATTTACATGTCAGAATAGACACACATTGACATTATTTTATAATACAGTTAAGAATATTGGCCATATGTTCTTGAAGATGAGTTTGCTGTGTTGTGCACTTGAAAAAAAAATTAAAAACATTGTGAATATCATGCCCTAAGACAATTCTGCTACAGACAGAACTTCTTGGGTAGCCTAAAGGAACTTTGGCTATTTTAAATCTAATTTATTGTGACAAAAGACTGACTTATGAATAAGAATGAATAGAATGGCACAGGATGTCATAGTTTTACACACAAACACAAACACAAACACACACACACACCAAGGACTGAATTAGCTGTCAAACTGAGTGTTATAGTTTTATCATATTATGTGACCACTTAAAAGACCTGTTAACATGGATTCATATTTTTACATCACCCTCACATGGCAGCCAGCTTACAGTTAGGCCAATGTACCAGTTGGCAAATATACAATCTGGCCATGCATACAGCAACAACAGATGTGTAAGAATTGTTTAGGTAGGTTAGGTAAACAACAAACCTTCTGAAAAGAAATATATTTTAAGACTTATCATATTTGGGAGTCAATAATTACTAAAGTCTAAGTACTGTAATACACAGTTACAATAAATTTAATAATTATGACTATTTTATATTTGACTCAAAATAAATGTACTTTAATTTAATTTAATTTAATTTAATAAACGTTCTTATTTATTATTAATAAACATTTATTTATTATTACTTACCCTCTGATCTGTACATGAGCTATTGCACTGATGTCAATCTTAAGTTCAACCAAATTACTGTTTGGATTAACTTTGTTGGAACTAAAATAAATTAGAGTAAAGTTTAATTATGTTTCAAATACTTGGGTCAGAAACATTTTAATTTCAATCTACAATGATCAAGGAATACTATGTTTTTTCCACCAGACACTCTTTGGATGGATAGACTTTCTAAATATGATGTTGGTCAAAGTAAAATAGACAAATTTGCATCAGTATATTAATGTATAGTACACTATAGTACAGCATTTCTTAAAACTTATGCTTGTGAATCCCTCCCCACTTTGAAAAATTATAGAGAATCCCAAAAGACTTTATGCTTGCATGAATTATACATACTGCTATGTTCTGTATTAAAAATTAAAATTAATACATTTGTAGAATATTCATGTACTAAATCATATAAAATAACAATCTTATATCTATTAGATATTAATATACTATAATTTCATTTCATGAAAAACTATATTTTTAACAAATTTAAAAAAAACAATGAGAACAGTGACTTTGTTTTAAATATTTGTAAATACTGTATATTTAATATCTTGCAAATAATTGTGATATTTTTTGGATCCCTGAAAGTATCTTGTGGTATCCCCCAGGGTTCCTCAGATCACATTTTAAGAAATGCTGGTATAGATTAAGAACAGGTACCCTCACTCCCTTCAAGTATCTTGGACTGAACATCCATAACTCATTCTCTATTTACCATATTGTTGAGGTAGAGGAAGATGACCTTCAGACAACTAGGGTTTCCAGGATACAGAGGTTTAACAAGATGGATTAATTCAATATACATATATACATATTTTAATCTGTTTCCTTTGGCATTATTGATGGGTAGATTTGAGGAGAGTCATTATCATCACAGACTTTGCCCTTGTGGTTCAAGGGAGGTATTTATTTATTTATTTATTTATTTTGTTATTCTTATATGCCGCCCAACTCCCGAAGGACTCAGGGCGGTGTACAACAAAGGAAAATACAAGAATAATCAAAATTTCATATAATTTAAAAAACAGTACAAAATTTAAAAAACAGTATAAAAACAACAACATCCATTCAGCAACATACATACTTGGGGGGTAAGCTCGAGTAGATTAAGCTGTCCCCCCCACCTGCAGGAAGAGCCATGTCTTAACGGCCTTTCGGAAGGCCAGCAGAGTGGGGATGGTTCGGGTCTCTGGGGGGAGCTGGTTCCAGAGCACGGGGCCAGCCACAGAGAAGGCCCTCCCCCTGGGGCCCGCCAGCCGGCATTGCTTGGCCGACGGGACCCAAAGGAGGCCAACTCTGTGGGTCCTAACTGGTCGGAGGGAAGTATGAGGCAGAATGCGGTCCCAAAGATATCCTGGTCCTAAGCCATGAAGCGCTTTAAAGATGGTGATCAACACCTTGAATTGGACCCGGAGACCGAGAGGCAACCAATGCAGCTGGCGGAGTATCAGTGTCACTTGGGTGTACCTTGGCACACCCATCACAGCACGCGCAGCCGCATTTTGCACCAACTGACGTCTCCGGATACTCTTCAAGGGTAGCCCCATGTAGAGCGCATTGCAGTAGTCCAAGCGCGAGGTGACAAGGGCATGAGTGACCGTGAGTAAAGCCTCCTTCTCCAAATATGGCCGCAGCTGGTGCACCAGGCGGACCTGTGCAAAGGCCCCCCTAGCCACAGCAGAAAGATGATGATCTAATTTTAGCTGTGGATCTAGGAGGACCCCCAAGTTGCGGACCTGGTCTGAGGGAGTCAATTTCGCACCCTCGAAGGCCAAGGAGGGACAGTTGTCATGGTCCTTAGGAGGCATTATCCACAGCCACTCAGTCTTGTCGGGATTAAGTCTGAGTCTGTTCCTCCCCATCCAGATCTTAACGTTGTCCAGGCATCGGCACATTACATCTACTGCCTCCCTGAAGTCAGACGGGGTGGTGATGTACAGCTGGGTGTCATCAGCGTACTGATGGAAACACACCCCATGCCTGCGAATGATCTCACCCAACGGTTTCATGTAGATGTTAAACAGGATGGGCGAGAGAACCGACCCCTGGGGCACCCCACATGATAGGGGCCTGGGGGACGATCTCTGCCCTCCTGCCAACACCGACTGCATCCGATCGGCGAGATAAGAGGAGAACCACCGCAAAACGGTGCCTCCCACTCCCAACTCGCCGAGCCGATGCAGAAGGATACCATGGTCGATGGTATCGAAAGCCGCTGAGAGGTCAAGTAGCACCAGGATGGAGGAGTTCCCCCCATTCTGGGCCCGCCAGAGATCATCCATCAGAGCGACCAAGGCAGTTTCTGTACTGTAGCCGCGCCTGAAACCTGACTGATAAGGATCTAGATGATCTGTTTCATCCAGGAGCTGCAGAAGCTGAGTCACCACCACCTTCTCCACAACTTTTCCTAAAAAAGGTAAGTTGGAGACTGGACGGTAGTTCTTCAAATCGGCTGGATCCAGGGAAGGCTTCTTCAGGAGGGGTCGCACCACCGCAGCTTTTAACGACTGCGGTACGGATCCCTCCCGCAAAGAAGTGGTGATCACCGCCTGGATCCAGCCGCGTGCCACCTCCCTGCTGGCCGAGACCAGCCAGGAGGGGCACGGGTCCAATAAACAGGTGGAGGTACCCATCGCTCCCATAGCCCTGTCCACATCCTCGGGAGAAACTCTTCCCATAATGGTGGACTAAGACTCGCCCCTGTCAACTCTATGGACTCTGCCCTGCCAGAGTCCAAGTTCGACCGAATCTGAGCGACTTTATCCGACAGAAACTCAGCGAATTCCTCAGCTCTGCCTTGTAAGTGTTCCTCGCTCCCCCCTTTTGCAAGGAGGGAGCGAGTCACCCTAAACAAGGCGGCTGGACGAGAATCTGCGGACGCAATAAGAGCGGAAAGATAAGATCGTCTTGCCGCCCTTATCACCACTAAATAAGATCTGATGTAAATTCTTAATAGTGTTCGGTCAGACTCGGTTTTTTTGGCCCTCCAGCGGCGCTCCAGACGTCTCTTCTGGCGTTTCATCTCCCGGAGCTCCTCGGTAAACCAGGGAGCTTTCCGGGATCCACTGCCACGGAGAGGTCGCTTAGGCGCAATTCGGTCTAAAGCCCCTGATGCTGCGGTGTTCCAAGCAGCCACCAGGGCGTCAGCCGAATTGTGTACCAGGGTTTCAGGTATTTCCCCAAGTTCCCTCTGGAATCCTTCCGGCTCCATTAGGCGCCTGGGGCGGAACCACCTAGTCGGTCCCGCCTCCCTGCGGGGGAGGAATGGGGTTGTGAAATCCAGCCTCAGTAGGAAATGATCTGACCATGACAGTGGGGTGATGACTATATCCCTTATCTTCAGATCATCTCTCCACTGCCCCGAGAGAAACAATAGGTCAAGCGTGTGACCACCCTCATGAGTCGGACCCTGAATTACTTGGGTCAGGTCCATGGTTGTCATGGAATCCATGAACTCCTGAGCTGCCCCAGAGATTTCGCCAGCAGATGGCAGGTTGAAGTCCCCCAGCACCATAAGCCTAGGGAACTCAACCGCCAAGCCGGCTACTGCCTGGTAGAAAGTTTTGCCTATGTTTTCTTTTGGTGTTCGGTATAGAGTATCCAAAAATGTACTTTGTTCTCCCCAATTATTTCAAAATTTGGGAGTCATATAAACAAAGATAATGTTAATTATCCTTAAGGACCAAATATATTTATTAAGTCAGAGAACTGTGCAAAACTTTGACTTAGATATGTTGTTCTATTGTTTTATGATAATTTCTCGGTAATATATTTGCTCTAGCAATGAATTTGTAATGCTGGTCAAAGACCATAATAAAGAAATTTCTTTTATTACATGTGTAGTCTTACCTTCGCACTTGGAGCTTGAATTCAATGCTCAGTTCAGGATTTTCAAAATGCTGAACAGTAAATTTGATGCCTGCAGAAAACTACAAAGTGAAATTATATGTTAAAACTTTGAACATATGACTAAACTATGTTTATAAATTAATATTATATGTTTAAGAAGTTGCTTTGAGTGAAGTCTTGTTAGTTCCTTTTCAGCAGGCATTTCAGCAAACAATTTATAAAAAGGTGGCAATTAATTCTACAGATATATGTACGGTACTACACACTTCTGTCTTACATACAATATTTACTCATTTTAAAGAAATTAGAGTTTTTACTTTCGTACTTCCCAAAGCAGTAAAATAATTCACATCTTGTCTCTCTATTCTCTTTTTATTAGGGTATTGACCTTAAGGTCCAATATATGTGTTTTTGTAATAATTACTTTCATGTTGGCTTGAAAGCCGGTGGGATTTAAAGATTATTACTGCCAAGCTTGTTCCTACCTCAGGTAGGAACATCAACATTTTGTGAACTTTGATGATTTTGCGAGATTGCTAGCTATTAAATAAAATTTATTTATTTATTTATTTATTTATTTATTTATTTATTTATTTATTTATTTATTTATTTATTATTCATTCATTCATTCATTCATTCATTCATTATTCATTCATTCATTCATTCATTCATTCATTCATTCATTCATTCATTCTGATCCTACCGATACCTAAAATAGATAATGTACCAGGGAATGTATAGGCACCAATTTCCTGGCTGTGTGGTATTCCTCAAAATCTTTCAATGACAAATTGGTGGTCTATAAGAGTCCTGAAAGAAATGGGTATCCTAAATGAAATTAATATTGTATTTATTTTAGATTTTATTGTTATCAGCCAAGAGGATTTGGCTATCTGATAGCTTACGAAAAATTCATTTGACTAGCGTAACACACCCCCCCCCACACACACAATATCTGTCCTGTCCAATTCTTGCAGGCTTAATAGAATATTTATAGTATCTACTTCTGGCAGTCAAATGTAAATTTTTCTGAGTTCCATGAGTTCTACTGGAGCAGATATGTACCACAGTTCTAGTGATCTATGAAAGCCTCTTTACATTAGCCTTATTGTAATGCTTTATTTAAACATAAAATTTATGTATGTGTTAATGAGCAGCAGATGGTGCCTCTGGGTGGCAATGGGTTTTAATGAAGGTTTTCAGTCCTTGACACTGCTAGCAATAATGGGCAAATGAGGTTCACATATGCCAACAATAAAACTCCACAGAGATCAACGGATTTCATCTGTTTAAAACAGTAGAAAAGTTTTTCGGAAGAAGGAAGGAAGGAAGGACGGGAGGAAGGAAGGAAGGAAGGAAGGAAGGAAGGACGGAAGGAAGGAAGGAAGGAAGGTCTAAGAATGTTGTTGTTGTGCAATGTAACTTCACAATTTCTTTAACAGATAGTCCTTTAGTATGTCCATTCCTTCGGTGACTGATCAAAGTTAGGGAAGGGCTAAATGAGTGGTAGTTATGACCAGTCCCCAGAGTTCCAGCTGGTGCAGCATCCACATGGTCACAACATCATCATTTCTATTTTTCTCTGCCACTTCTCACAAATAAAGTCAATGGGGAAAGAAGGCAGAAAGTAGGAAGTCATGGTCATGTGAGGTTCTCACTTAATGATCTATATCAGGGGTCCTCAAACTTTTTAAACAGGGGGCCGATTCATGGTCCCTCAGACTGTTGGGGGGCCGGACCTGCTGGGCAGGCGTGGCTAGGTGGTCATGTGAGTTGGGTGGGCGCGGCTGGGTGGTCATGTGATTGGGTGGGCGTGGCCAATTTAGCAGTCCATTTTGCCTTTGTCCTTCATAAGCTGTATTTGCTCAACCCAAGGAATATATTTACTTAATAAGAACCCCCCCCCCCAAGGGAGAAAAGTGCAAACTTTCTTGCCACTTGCCTAACTTCATTACAACAGCAGCTTCAGGCTCCTTAAAATAGGTCATTAAAAAAAGAATAAAACAAACAGGATTTCCTTCAAAATAACTCCTGATCATGTTTCAGATGACCACACAATAAACCAGACTGAGAACTGCACCAATTAAGACTGTAACTAAAAAACCCAAGATGGGCATTGAGAGACATTGGAAGCTGGTGGAAGAAGGCGAGAATCAACACAACCCCCCCTCCAGCCTCCAATGGTGAATTAAGGACCGCATTCTTCCTCATACTTCCCTCCGACCGGTTAGGGCCCACAGAGTTGGCCTCCTCCAGCTCCCGTCAGCCAAGCAATGCCGGCTGGCGGGTCCTAGGGGGAGAGCCTTCTCTGTGGCCGGCCCCGCGCTCTGGAACCAACTCCCTCCAGAGACCCGAACCATCCCCACCCTGCTGGCCTTCCGAAAAGCCATTAAGACATGGCTCTTCCTGCAGGCAGGGGGTAGAGCTTAACTCCATCTGCACTCTCCCCCGGGTATGTCTGGTGGTTGAATGGTTCTTTTATATTGTAATTTTTAATTTTTATATTTTGATTTTAATTGAATTTATTGGTTTTCTTGTATTTTTCCTGTGTTGTAAGCCGCCCTGAGTCCCTCGGGAGTGGGGCGGCATATAAGAAACTATAAATAAATAAATAATAAATAAATAAAGGACGGATAATGGTCCCTCAGACTGTTGGGGGCCTGACTATAGTAATAGTTTGAAAAAAACATGAACAAATTTCTATGAACACTGCACATCTTTATTTGTAGTGCAAAAAACATGAAATAATACAATACTTAAAATGAAGAACAATTTTAAGCAACATAAATATACTAATTCAATGGGAAGTTGGATTCAAAATTGCTATTAGTAAGTTACCAATAAATACAGAGCTACAAAAAATAGGGATCACTATTTGATCCCCTTTTGTTCCAGGCAAAGGCTTCACAGCGCTGCAAGCAAAGAGTTAAAAATTTCAGATGTGAGGGTTGAATTTAGGCTAGGCAGCTTCTGCAAACACCCCGCCCCCAGAGCTCAAACCACGCTCTCATCCCTCCCACCTCGGACTGAAGTAGCATCTCCAACACCCCCCCCAAGAGTTCAAAGCGCTCTTTCTCTCTCTCTCTCTCTCTCTCTCTCTCTCTCTCTCTCTCTCTCTCTCTCTCACACACACACACACACACACACACACACACACACACACACACACACACACACACTCAATTCTCTAACCTCGGGCAGCAATGAGCTGAAGTTCACAGAAGTGCGGCTGCAATCTGCAAGGTATTATAGGCTGGAGGAGAGGCAATGAGGTCTGCGGGAAAAGGCATCCTTGCAAAGAGTGGCTGGGAGGTGAGGGGCGGGGCTTAATCCCACCACTGGGGGGGCGGATAGAGTGTGTCCTCGGGCCGCATGTGTCCCGTGGGCTATAGTTTGAGGATCCCTGATCTATATGGTCCTCACTTAATGATGGCAACTGGGACTACTGGAGCTATCATCACTAAGTAACACTTTATAACTGCTATGGCAATTCTGGTCCTAATTGCTGAGGCAAGACCCAGGGTTACTTGTATAATTAAATGTGATTATCTATGTAGCAATAGTATATTTTAAAGTTTAGTATGTCAAAAAGTTAAAAGGATGTCCTTGACTCTTACTGAATTGTGTCTATGAAAATTAGAATTATTTATATATATATATTCAATAATGAATTCTTTAAGGAGTAACATCTGGAAACCCTGAAAGTTGTGTATAATAAAATGTTTTAGGCTACATGGCAAATGGTTGTGAGACTGCGGTAAACAAAACCATAATCAGATCCAACTGTGATGTACCCTCATAATAAGAATACAAAACAAATGAAATCAGTAAATTGGGAAATCATCATGGTATTTGTGCGTCTTTATACGATTCTACTCATTCGGATCTAGCTGATATAGATATAACTACAAGTACTTTGAAAAATTGTTAACAGTACAGACTAGTATCTGTATATACCATGCAGGAATATACTCAGTGATACTTTCATGTATATGACAGGGCTGGAGCCTGACAATATAAATCTAAATCTGGAGAAACCACAACTATTGAATTCAGTGGTCCAGGCGACTATCCATCAGATGACAGCCTAAGTTTCAATAAACTCTATGGAACATAGATGCTTAAGCCCTCAAATTTAATTAACTGTTTGTGATTACTAAGACGTGACAACAACTTGATGCAAATAATTAATCATCAATCACCATGGCTAGAATGTGTCTGGAGTCACAAATAAGGCCAGTATTATCTCTTTATGTATACAGTAAAATGTTCAACTACAACTTCACACCCTGCACATTTTTTAAAAGCTATCATTCACTAACATAAGTTCTCCTAATGTTGATGGTTTTCTATTAATTCTCTAAACAATTTAACTTGCTATAATTAATAATATTTTGATGTTGTCTTACATTTGTTCCAGCTGCCATGGGATTTCCAAGATCACAAATCACTGTTCTAGTTTCATTTTCCATCTTATAATCACAGCTCAGCACACGTAGTGCCTGTAACCAAAGAACACCAACATGGAGGTGAAAGGTCAATCCAGAATGTATCCTGTAGGAAAAATGAATGGCCTTCAGATAGCAAGATTACTGCTGATTTCAAACACCTGTACAGAAGTCTAAAAATTCATTCATGAACGATAAAGTTGCCATTCAAAAAACAACAAACTAGAGATCTGCACAAATGTTAACAGTGCTGAAGAATATGTTTTTACATATATTGTGTCTATTATATTATTTGTTTCTTTACTGCAAGTATAAAAGAAACAGAGAGAGATTACTAGAATTACGTTTCACCATATCTCAAGTACACTAGGTTGGAAAGTGAAATTAATAAATTAATATTTTGCCCTAATATTCTGATACGAGAATTGGAATTCAGGATACAATACATTTTTCCTGATCTCCATAGTTTAAATTTTTGTAGTGATATTTATTTTGGAAAACTGTTTTATCATAGAAATAAAAGCATACTGCCATAAAACAACATAAAATTAAATACAAAAATCCTATAAAATTTAAAAGGCAAAATTGCCGTAATCTTTAAAATGATACATTTATGAAGATGTAAGACTGGATGAGAAATTTGTTCAGCTTTTGTTTACAATAGTGGAAACTTGCTTTAGTAACGTTTTCTGAACCTAGACCTGAACTTAAAATACATTAATATACACACATAATGCATATTATAGGAAAAATGCTTGCAAAAATATGTGATAGGAGAAAGTACACATAACAAATATTTGTATTAGGATAAAAAGGCTTAAAATGAACATTTGTTTTTATCTGAACCTAATATAGGAAATGGTTTGAAGAAATTAAAGTTGGAAAAATGGGCCATGCCTATACATAAATAGAGCAACTCAAATTAAATAATACATGAACTTACAATATTGAGGTATACCTCTACTGCTAAATTCATTGTAAATGACTCATATCATAACATCTAGAAAATCACCGAGTAATCAGGGCCACACATGATTTATGTTTAGCTTAAATACTGGAAAAAAACAATCCAAAATAGCTTGGTACGTTGGTGACTTCCTTGCCTAGTAAATACAGTGCTAGGTTTTTGTGTATTATCTTTGATCTTCTTTGTATCATCTATCTGAATGAACATAATGAAGCAGGAGATGGTCAGCAGGAAAGTATAAAAAATTGTAAGACATTAAAAATTACATAAAACATCCTACAATGAAATAAAAACATGTCTTTTCTCTTTTTTTCTTTAACACAATTCACTGGAGAAATAACATTTAAAAATGTATACAAAATGCCTTTAAAAATCATGTACTTGGAATGACTGCTGTGCATGTTACTAAGCAAAGTATCTTTTGCAATCTGATGCCTTCCAGATGCACTTACTATCATTGCCATCATTTACAAATGTTACAGCCAGTAGAGTAAGCTAATTATTCCAGATGTGGGGGGGGGGAGGGAGAAACTGCTAGATACCAAAAAAGGTATCTGTGTATCTGTCCTGAAATACTGAAATACTCAAGTTTTATATAATCTGAGATATGATCTAAAATTGTAGCTCATAATTAGATACTCCAGAACAAACTTATGATATCAATCAATGGTGGGTTGTAAATTATTTTGCTACCGGTTTGCGGGTGCGCGCCGCTTCTGAAGCATCCCGGGTGGGTGGGCGGAGCCTCCCGCTGCCGCCACTACTGGTTCTAAAAACCGGTCCGAACCGGGAGCAACCCACCGCTGATATCAATACTGGTGCTGTTTTAAAGGAATCATGAATAAACTGAGAAGGTTCTACAGCATTCTTAAAAATTACCACCTGATAATACATGATCTAAATATTATCCTCCCATTAAAAAAACTGTAGTTTGAACTCATGTCAAGTTACAATTCGTATGTATTTGAAAAGAATGATTTGGTCTGTGAAAAGGGGAGAACAATTACAAACCGAATTGGCTGGCAATTCTACTGATCACATTGGCATATCTAGAAACAGTTCTAAAACCTACAATACCTTGAAAGCAAACTTGCTTTGTTTGTTTTAATCACAACACATGGATTATTTTACATCTGTGAAAAGTATGAAAGCCTTGTGAATTAACCTCAGAATAATCTGGAATTGTTTCAAGTGGAAACCACTGAAAAGTGCAGGAAAAAGTGATAACTTAGAAAAATTATTGGATGAACAGTTTTAATCTTTACATCTGGCAAAAAGGCTTTCATGATGATGATTAATCACTTATCAATTTGTACTTCCCAAAAGATCAATGCCCTGACTTTAGAAAATATTACTTATGTATCAATAATATTATACAAGATTAAATATTTCAAATGCAATAATTAGCCTACAAGACCAAATTTTATGCCCACCAGTTACTTATTAGATTGTTTATTTAAAGTGACTCGTGCCATCTCACAGTTAAGCATTTATTTTCCCTGAGTCAGAAGCTAAAACTGATTTCAAAAATTCAACAAGGAATATCTGAGCTCTGGAAAAAATCCTCACAGAATCAATAGGATTACCAGGAAGTACTTGGAAACTGATGATTGTTTGAAGAAAGCAGATACAACTTCTCTCTTAGTCAGCTATCAAACTAAACAATTGGGGAGATTTTTTTTAGCTCAACCTGAAGTTACAGAAAGCTAGAGCATGTTTGCCAGCTTACTATATAGATCAAAAATCTATTAAATGAGTAAAAAATGAGTAATCTATTAAATAAATAATACAGCCCATTACATAAGGTTAAGAAATGGGTTTACAAACACAAGATAAACTTTTTGTAACTTTAAAAATGAACTATTTAATAGCATTATAGTAATTCCAATCCTGTTTGTGATTAAATATATAAATATTTAAAATATTTAAAAATCCAGTCTGTTGTTAAATATATTAATTTTAGTTTCATTCAATTAAGTAATATTTTCAGAAAGTTATTTTCAACACAACAAAAAATTCATTTTTAGAAAGGAAATTATTTGGGCACATCCTGTTTTCCTTTTTGGAGTATCATACTTTAAATTATTCAAAATAAAGTTCATGATGCATTAATTTTCAACTGTTTTTAGTCCGATAAAATGAAATATTACTCTTGCCCAGTGGTGAATACATGAACCATTTGTGCACCTTATGAATAGGACTTCATCTTGTTTTCAAAAGAAGAATTTCTTTATACTTTTTAAGTAAAATGTATTACCTCCAAATCAGCTTGTTGCTATACTTGCTCTAAACAAAGCTATTGAGACATTTTCATAACCCATCCTCCCATAACTGCAGCCATCTGATAAGGATTTATACTGAAATAACATACGTTATTTGAAAATCTGAAAGGAATTTTAGGAATATGTGAACCTTCAGTTCAGTTCAAAAATAAAATACCAAAGTGATTCATTTGAATCATCTTTTCAAATCCAGTCTTTGAACTGAACTTCCAAAATAATTTTATACACTAAAACAAGTGTATTTGAATTAATGAGAAGATCTGATACATATTTTTATTCAACTGAACTGAATTTTCAGACTGGATTGATGATTGGAATCAATTATGCAAATCAAATTGAAAATCTGAATCAAACTAATCATTAAAATTAAATTCTACCATATACTGAATGACTTGATATACTTCAGTTTATTTATTTATTATTTATACACACTGCCCATCAAGTCTAGAGTTGTTAGGTTTCCCCCTACCCACCCCACCCCACCCATTCCCAAATGTTATAATTTTGTGTAAATTTTGGTTACAAAGTCTCCAGTGGAGACCAAAAATGGTATGTCTGCTGGCCATTACCTTGTTGTTCCGCTCAACACCCGTGTAATCTGCTTCTGGAGGTATTGTTATATGTAGCTCGGCTTCATAGGCACCTTCTCCTTCATTTCTTGAATTGATTGTAAGCATGAGATAGTTTTCTTCCCCAATGACAATCTGATCCCTATCGCTACAAAAAAATGTTACAATCCAATCCATTATTGTGAAAACAAGATATATGTTATGAGGCTAGAACTGCAGCCAACATGTTCCTATAAGAATTCCTGGGACGAGTTCTGATTGAAAGTAAATACTGTATAAACAGCTTTGCCCTAATGAAGCAAAATGTTTGCTCTTTTGCTTAAATAAACAAAGTTTCAAGAAGCAAAAATATACAGAAGGGGATTTGGATGTTATAACTGCAAGAAACCTTTGATGCTGTACATTTGACAAATTGGAAAAAGTAAACTAAAGACTAAAGTTAGCTCTTAACATGCAACATTTAAAATTGATTTCTAATTGTATGCATGCCCTTTCCAACTACTCTACTATTGTATTGTATACTTTCCCTGTACACATTTTTAATGAACACCTTTATTCCATTAAGTACAATACATATGTTTACTTGTTCCAACTTACGGCATAACGGAAAGTTTCAAGTCAGGAATGCACACGTTGTCTTCTCCACAATCCACAAGAATGTATGCCTAAATTGTCCAAAACATGCATTGCTCATGTTAGGGCCCTTTGGCAGGAATTCCAGCCATTTCCTTTCTTACTTTTTGTTTCTTTTGATAGCCATTATAAATATCTTCCCCCAAAGGTTTTGATCCTTCCAAACCCTGATCTTAATACAACAAGCCACACTCAGTTACTTATATATGTAAAGCCAGGTTATGTTCTGCATACTGGGTATATAGGCATATTTTTTTCCATTCCAAAACAAGGCAAATGGTCTCACATCTTGTTATTGTTAGCTAGGACTACAAGAATGAAAACTCTTTGAAAATGCAGTTGGAGGAGAGTAACAAATTTAAGGTTAGTGTGGTTCAATTAACTCACCACAATGAACTAATTTGGCTCAAGTTGCTAAGGGAATGCTGAAACTGCTAAATAGACCATCTTATAGAATAAACTTCATAATGTGGTAGAATTTGCATGCAAAGGCACATACCTGTTTCTCCATTCTGTTTTCTTGGTAATAATTCAATATTGGGCTCACAGCTAATACATCAGAAAATGTAGATTCATCCAGTTTATAGTTCAAGCTAATATTGATTGGAGACAATTTATCTCTAAATTCAGTTTCATCCTATAGGAATTAAATTATAGGAATCTAAATTTTGACCTATATAGATAATCATTCTTCATGAATGCACAAAAGAAATATCTGATCTTTATTTCAATAATAAAAAATTAATATTCCAGTCCTATGATTATTTAGATGTTAGGATGACTATTTCCAATGGAATGCACTTTTCATCACAAATATGCATAGGCTCACAGGCTAAGACATTTAAAAAGTCAAAGAACAAGTTATTAATTTCTATTAAAGCTTCTATGACATTTTGTCTTCATGTACATTAGAAATGGCTAGCTAAATTTATTTCAAAAATGATACCGTGGTAAAAATATTGGACAGGAGAAATCCAGATTCAAATCTACATTGTATTATGAATCTCATTAGATAGCTTCAGATCAACCATTATCTCTCAGAGTAACCTAACTTGTGGGATTCTGTGGAAAAGATGTGCGTAATAACTTGCATGTCCCCTCAGCTCCGGGAGGGAAGAAGGAAGGAAGGAAGGAAGGAAGGAAGGAAGGAAGGAAGGAAGGAAGGAAGGAAGGAAGGAAGGAAGGAAGGAAGGAAGGAAGGAAGAAAGAAAGAAAGAAAGAAAGAAAGAAAGAAAGAAAGAAAGAAAGAAAGAAAGAAAGAAAGAAAGAAAGAAAGAAAGAAAGAAAGAAAGAAAGAAAACTCCTCTATGATCTTCCAGATAGTTCTGGATTGATCAAGTAGATAGGGAACTGAGACCAGGCCCATTTCAGAACAAAATAAAACTTTCAACTAACTCTGTTAAATATATAAGCAAAAAATGCACTTCAGCAAAAAAACTCTGAAGGTTCTACCAATCTAAAGGGCCCAATTGATTCTACATTTTCTTTAACGTATATTTATTTCTGTGCCTTTCTGAAAAGTTAATTAAAAAATCATCCTCCACATAAGCAACACCACAGAAACAGAATTGAATTCAGCTACTGAAATTGAATATATCTGATGTTCTTGGAACATCTGTAAACACTATTTATACATTTGAGCAATATATATGTGAGTGTTATTACTGTATTTGCATACATTTGATCTGAACTGTTATCTCATAAAATCTGATGTCGAATATACTCCACATATTTTGTGGATTTTTAGATGTGTTTAAGTATTTTATATTAGCACATGAAAGCCATTTCAATATCTGACATTTCTCAATTGACATTTCATAATTCATATAGAAAGAATTTACTATTTAATAGTTCTAAAGCACGGGTGTCAAACTCGACTGTGTCACGTGATGTATCATGATATATTGTGACTTTTTTGCCTTTGCAGAGCTGGGGTGGGCGTGGCCTGCACGTGATGCATCCGGCCCGCAGGCCACTAGTTTGACACCCCTGTTCTAATGTATCATAATTGTCAAGCTACTAACTTTAGAAAAACAATTTTTGGACTGAAATTTGTTGTGATATTTCCTTATGTGACTGCCTTGTCACAGAAAGTTCTGGGGATGTATACTAGAGTCTAAAGTTATATTAAATAGATTGTATTACATTTCATCACTACCAACTGTTAATTGGTTGTGCATTTTCATGTGGTTTGCATTGCAAGAAACGAGATGAGCAATAGAGATAAGACAATATTTCATGAATTTCAAATACTGCATTGAACAATCAATAAGGACTCTTTTGAGAAAAAATTCAAAACATAAAAACAATTTCTTTGATTTTCACTAAAATGTTGAACATTTATAAAGGAGAAAATACATCCTTAATTTGTGCAATCTATATAGGTTAAATTTTTTATTAATGCTATATGTACATTCCAAATAAGGTAAAAGGGATTCAATTTATATCTTAACACGGCAAACATGCAACTCATCTCATTATTTTATCCCCCTCATTTGTTGAGTGTTTCAGTAAAGTATGGTTATCTTTCAACTATTATAAGTTTGAAGGAGAAAGTTCATGGAAATTATTATTCCAAAGCCATACAATTAAAATACATCAGATTTACAAAACCAATTACATTTTTAAATTTATTTTAGCTGTCATTGTGTACTCATCCATATTCAACTAATTCCAGAATAACTATCCTGAAAGTATGATTTTCTTGACCAGCAAAGAACAAAACTTACTCTAAGATAAACCACAAAGTCCTTGCAAGTGGGCCAATTCTGTGCAGTTATCATGAAGGAGAAGACATGTTGTGACTGATGATAATCAAGGAAGAGAGTCCTCTTAACAGCTCCTTTGGTTTTTAGTGAATCTAAATGTAGTTCAGCTTTCAGAACTAAAGAACATTAGGAAACAAAATGTTGTAAAAGGCAAATACTGTCCTTCACATTCTGCTCTGATTTAAGAGAAAGCTGCTGTTTTTGTAGCTTCTATACATTCACTGAATTAACTGCCTTTTTCTATAAGTAGGATATCCAGGTATTTCTTATGGTATTGTAAAGAAGAAAACAAGGATTATTCTGAATTCTTCACTGCCTTTTAACCAGAAATTCACCACATCAAAACAAAAATGTACAATATTTCTACAATACTCTCCCAAGTAAAATGGTTCTAAATTTAACATTTTTGACAGACCCAATGCTTTCATAGCAGAACTAATACCAGCTTTATTCCCACAGAGATAGATGCGATTGTCTCTATCGTCTTTCAAGACATTATTTAAATGGCTAAATTCTATGCTGGGTTAAGTGCTGGGTTAAGTGGCAACAGCTGTCCTCCTCATCCCACAGAGGCTCCACAGTAAAGGACTGTAGTTCAGGCAAACTGGGAAAATAACATAATTGTTGCAGTTGCCTTCATCCAGCACTTCTCTTCAGACTGAGAAATTAAGGAAATGCCAAATTTAGAAAGTGCCACTACTCTTCCTCTCATAACCATCTATTCTCTTGTGCTTTCTAGCTGTGGCCCTACATTAAATCTTCTATAACCTAGACGAGGGGTGTCAAACTCGTGGCCCATGGGACAGATGCATCATACGCTGCCCACTCCCCCCCCCCGGTTTAGTGAAGGGGAAAAAAGTCACAATACATCACGTGACGATAACGTGATGCCGCAAGTTTGACACCCCTGATCTAGACCAAGATCTTCCATGGAGCCCTGGGTTCTGTGAGAACTTGATGGGATTAAGAGAAAGACAAAAAAAAGTAAAAGTTCACTTGAACTCAATTTTCTATCACCATTGCTTTGTCTCTAAAGCAGGGGTTCAATGATTTTTTTAAAAAAATTGTAATTAAAAGGTTCTGCAACCTGAAAAAGCTTGAAAATCCTTAAGAAGAAAAATCTAGAGCAGTGTTTCTAAACCTCAGCATTTTAAAGATATGTGGACTTCAACTTGCAGCTGGCAAGCTAGAGTTGAAGTCCACACATCTTAAAGGTGCTGGGAATTCTTGTCCTTAAAGATTCCATAATTTTCTCTTCTGGCTCAAAACTTTTCTGTCATCTGAGGTATACTCAGTGTTGAATAAAAACTAGTCACTCTCCTCGCAGCTCTCTTGCTAGCCTAAGGACACAGCCCTGCTTCAATTTCAGAGCTATCAGAGCTCCTGTCTCATAGCCAAGTGAAAATATAAGGCTATAGACCAGTGTTTCCCAATCTTGCATTCGCTGGCTGGGGAATTCTGGGAGTTGAAGTCCAGACATCTTCAAGTTGCCAAGGTTGGGAAACACTGCTATAGACATAGCTGGGTCATCTTGAAAAATTTGCAATCAGTACTAGCAGTGATATACCATTGAAGCACCAAGCCCTGCCAAACTTTGTGAATCCTTTGCTGGATAATATATGTTAATACATCCACTTCCAGCTGTACTAGAAAAAACAGCAATTCCAAGATCACCTAAACATGAGGGAAGATTATTTAAATTGGACTATGAACCATTTATTACTGAATAAATACTGGCTCTTAATTCATAAACATGTTTCATGGGCTTAAGTTTTGCCTCACTATCTTGTTTCTTATAGCACAGGGGCTGCAAAAAATACACTTATTTATTTGTTTACTAATTTTGGGTGGATGGCAGAACAGTTTACAAACAGAAAATTAAGAACAACAAAACAAAACCAATTAATCAAAACAAATTCAAATTAAGAAGAGCTAATAATGAGGACTCTGCCTGACGATCACCTAAAAACCTCAACCTCATATTAACCAAGCAACCCAATACTTTTGCAATATTTTGCATGGATTGCCAGTTGGTTAAAAGATGCAGTTCAATATTCTGATCACCTTCAGAGTCTTATGTGGTTTGGAATGTGGGTCAGTCCAGTCAAGTGTGCTAAAAAGTGTGCTTGCTAAGATTCCTATTCTTTGTCAAGTTTTTGTCAGAAGGGATTTGAAGGTCAACATTCTCTGCAGAGGTTTCCCTCTTGTGATATGCTTTCATCAAATGTTAGACATGCATTACCTTTTAATACATAGGAAACTATTAAAATATATTTTTCCGTTGTGTATTTGAAGACTGCTGTAGAAATAGACAAAAAACCTGAGTATGGAATGAATTTTCTTATTGATGAATGCTACATGGTGCTATAATTATAATATACTATAGTAATTGTTTCTTATGTTTATGGTTTGATGTATTTAGTACTTTTCTTTTATTGTTGCATTATTCTGTATTTATTCATCTAGAACTTATATGACCTTTAGTTACATATATTGGAGAGTTATGGAATTTGAAGTTCTAGAGGACTCTAGGTTGAGAATGGTTGACTTAAAGCTTTTATCACCAGCAACATAAAGCATGCTTGCATTCGTAGCATTAGCACCTAGTTTTAAGAATGTTAACATGTTGCTTTAAGAATGTTAAATTCTGCAGACCACAAAGACATCTTTAACTTTTAAAATATCCTTCAATGTTCTCATGAAAATGTTCAAACACCCCCCAAATACCACAAACTTCAATACTAACATGCAAATATAAAAAAGACTTACCTATATTATCTGAAAAACCTGGACTCTGAAAACCTGCACAAACTGCTACAGTAAAACTGTAAAGGAAAGAAAAAAACACTCTTACGGAAGTTCTGGTAGACATTTTTAAAAAATCAGGAAAGATTTTTGCAAAACTCGATCATGCACAGGCCTACCAGCTGCCTGTAGATGGCACCACTGCAGAGGCCCAGATCATTGTGACGCACAGGGGTGCTTTTAAATGTACGCGGCTCCAGTTCGGAATTAGCGTAGCCCCCGGACTGTTCCAAAGTCTTTTTTAAAAAATAATCTTTATTAGTTATATTTTAAAAAACGTATATGTGTGTGTGTGTGTGTGTGTGTGTGTGTGTGTGTGTGTGTGTGTGTGTGTGTGTGTGTGTGTGAAGGCAGCCGGCCCCGGTTCAAATCCCAGTAAGGGGTGTGGCTATCTGATGAGAGCAAAATAAGCTCCAAATAGATCTATAATAGTCTCCCTTTATTTTCATTTATCAGCAAAAAATCCTACATATATACATATATGTATGTATAACATGTATAAGCATATATGTTGGTTTCTTCCCCAAACCCCCAAAGTCTTATGGAAAGCCTGTTAGAAGGAATTCCTGGAGGTTGTGCCATATTTCGATGATATTCTAATTTCAGCCAAAGAAAAAAATAATTATTTCAAAGACAGTGCTGACCCGTATTCACGACAAGGGTCTGCGTCTTAAAAAGGGGAAATGCCAAATTGGAGTGGACATGGTAGAGTTCCTAGGGTACATGATTGACAGCTCTGGGATCTACCCCACAAATTCAAAAATTAAGGCAATTCAGGATGCCCCTATCCCTCGGAACCAGACTGAACTACAAGCATTCCTCGGGCTCCTTAACTTCTATAGCATTTTCCTCAAACAGAAGGCTACGGTGGCCGAGCCTCTCCACTCCACAAGCTGCTGGGGAAAAAGTGAAATTGACCTGGGGAAGGACTGAGGCAGCCTCTTTCGCAGCTGTCAAATGCCTACTTTCTGCGGACAGCCTCCTGATCCAGTATAATCAGACTTTGCCACTTGTGTTGACCTGCGACGCTTCACCCTTTGGTGTCGGGGCTGTCCTCAGCCATCACCTACCCAACGGCACCAAGGCACTCATCACTTTCTATTCTAGGACTCTGTCCACCACGGAGCGCAATTACAGTCAGCTGGACAGAGAAGCGCTGGCTGTGGTGGCCAGAGTCAAGCACTTTCACGATTATTTGTATGGGTGGCAATTTGAGTTAATCACTGACCACAAGCCGCTTTTGGGACTCATCGCAGGTGACTGCCCCATGCCTGCTTCGTTATCACCCAGGATGACTAAGTGGGCCATTTTCCTGGCCACCTATAGCTACCGGCTAATCCACCGGCCCGGACAGACTTTGGGGCATGCCGACGCCCTCAGCCGCTGTCCCTTGCCGGAGCTACTGGAAGACCCCACACCTGAGACACCTGTGCTTCTAATTAACTGCTTGAACTCTGGCCCAATAACCTCACTTGAGGTTGCATGCCACTCTACCAAGGACAAAATAATCACCCAAGTCTTGCACTGGGTGTTGAGGGGGTGGCCGAAGGGGTATGTTGGGGCTGAATTTAAAATGTTTATGACCAAACAAAATGAACTGTCAGTATTGCAGGGTTGTCTTCTCTGGGGGGGGGGGACAGAGTGGTTGTTCCACAGAAACTGCATGTTGCAGTATTGGAAGCACTGCATGTAGGCCATCCAGGGATTGTCCGGATGAAAGCCTTGGCTAGAAGCCATGTCTGGTGGCCTAACATGGATGGGACATTACTGAATGGGTGGCCACCTGCTCTCCGTGTCAGGAATCTAGACCAGCTCCCCCAGAGGCACCCACACATGAATGGGAACAGCCAAAGGCACCCTGGTCCAGGATGCACATTGACTTCGCTGGCCCTACTCATGGGCAAATTTTCTTTGTAGTCGTGGATTCATACTCGAAGTGGTTATAGATAGCCCTCATGACCACCACCATGGCAAAGGCGGTCATCAAGGTTCTACAGAAACTTTTCTCCATGCACAGCCTGCCCAATGTCCTGGTTTCAGAAAACAGGCCCCAATTCATGGCCTTATAATTTGAAACCTATTTAGCAGAACAGGGGATCAGACACGCCCTTTACTCACCATTCCATTCCTCCAGCAATGGTCAAGCGGAGAGAATAGTGAGATCAGCAAAAGAAGCCCTTTCACGCATGGCCCAGGCGATTGGCAAACCCGAATCGATAAATTTTTATTAGTGCAGCATATCACTCCTAGCGCCACTACTGGTAGAAGTCCTTCCAAACTTCTAATGAGTTGCCGACTATGATCCCACCTAGATCGGCTACACCCTAACTACTCTGCTGAGGCCCCAGTAGACTCCCATAGTCAGCTTGATCTCTGGCTCCTGCCCACCCACTAGTTCGAAATCATGCAATATTGCAAGTAGACAAATGGGTGCCACTTTGGTGGGAAAAAACCTAGCTGTGTTCATGTGTTGGAGGGTGAAAGTCAATGCTGGATGTAAGACATCAGATGAATGAACTAGCAATCTAGGCCATCTAGGATGGGTAGATCTTCCTGACATTGTATACCATGTGATTGATTGATAAATAAATAAATAAATAAATAAATAAATAAATAAATAAATAAATAAATAAATAAATAAATAAATAAATAAATAAATAAATAAATAAATAAACAAACAAACAAACAAATTATATAGAGACTAAGGCATCACTAACTTAATTTGAATTCAACTTTCTGCTTACTACATATTTTATCCAAACTTTAAATAATTTTTTAATGATTTCTCTGTAGGTAAGAACAAAATTCATACATTTTAATAACAATTCTCTATCTGATTCAAAGCAATATTTTCTTTATACTAGGTACTACCGGTATTTTTACATTATTGTTCAAATCTTTAGATTTCCTGGCCTTTTTAATAGTTCATATGATTTTTTCATTCATTTTATCTTGAAATGTCAATCAAAAGGCATTTTGCACAAGTTGCACAGCTGGCTAAGAGATACAGAAACCTATCCCATGGTGTAAAGGAAATATTTGTCTCTTGGAGTTTCCCTAATAATTGTTTGCATATGTATGACATGAGGTTTTACAACTACAGAGAAAAATTACAGAATAAAAAACTAGCAGCTGTTCTTCAATCTTTTGGGAAGACTGCATTAATTTTTTTTATAGTAAAAGTTAAATCTCTAGGGCAGTGTATTTTATAATGTAAGAGTGTGCTACAACCTTCTATCAAGTATTGTATTCATGTAACACATCCACTGATACATCTATCAGAAAAATCACATTTAAACAATCTTTTTCTCATAAAATCCAATTCAAAAATGCTAGGAGAAATCAGAATGTAATTGAGTCCTTCCTACTAAGGAAGGAAAAAAAGAATTCTGAGATGGTTAAATGAATTGAGCAATAACTAGCTGTAGTCTCTCACAAATTAAATTCTTTGTAAATTAAAAAAGAAACCAGTATGTCATTAAAATATATTTGAAACCATATAGCTATTTGTGTGCTATAATAATTTGGGTTTTATAAAACATAAATTTATAATCATGTTCAAAAAAAGTAAATCAACCAATCTGCAATGAACATTCCATCGATTTTGACTCTTCTATTATTTTAGCTTGCTATGTAAAATTAAGCATCAGTATATCTTTGTCATCTCCAATTCCTTGGCCTCAAAATGTGTTGGATTTCAGTTCTCATAAGGCTACACTGATTATGCAGCATAAATCTAGAGGACACTGGGTTGGGGAAGCTTAGTACAGAGTTATGATGCATATATTTCTTGCTTCAAGCTAGAATTTCAGAAGATTACAATGGTTAGGAAGCATACATCTATACCACACCTATGCAATCTACTTTCTTTAGAGGTGGTAAGTTCCAGATAGGTAAATAAAGAAGCAAATAAACACAAATAATTAAACTATATTTCTCAGCCTGCCCTGAAGAAGTATTTTGCAAACTGGACTAGGCAAAAGATGGAATAAAAATCAATGGTGCCTATTTAAATCTCTTAAGATTTGCAGATGATTAATTTAATTTAATTTAATTTATTGTTCTTATAGGCCGGCCAATCCCGTAGGACTCGGGGCGGCGTACAACAGAAAAAAGAACAATTAAAAGATACAATAAAATCAATTAAAAAAATTAAAAAAAATTAAAAACCAATCATCCATGGGGGAATTAAGATCTCGTTCACCCTGCCTGCAGGAAGAGCCATGTCTTCATGGCTTTGCGGAAAGCCAGCAGGGTGGGGATAATCCGGATCTCTGGTGGGAGTTGGTTCCAGAGAGATGGAGCTCCCACAGAGAAGGCTCTCCCCCATGGTCCCACCAACCGGCGTTGTTTGGTTGATGGGAACTGGAGGAGACCAACTCTGTGGGACCTAACCGGTCGTAGGGAGGTATGTGGTAGGATGCAGTCCCAGAGGTAACCTGGCCCTGAGCCATGTAGGGCTTTAAAGGTCAAAACCAACACCTTAAATTGCATCCGGAGACTAATGGGCAGCCAATGCAGCTGGTGGAGAATGGGTGTTACGTGGATGTATCTGGGAACACCCACCACAGCTTGCGCAGTTGCATTTTGCACCAATTGCAGTCTCCGGATACTCTTTGAGGGTAACCCCATGTAGAGCGCATGATGTTGTTGTTTTCTTCTCACAAGGCCCAGAAGAGCTACAAAGAAACATATAAGAGCTGCATGAAGCAGGAGAACCATTTGGCTTAAAAATAAACCTGAAAAACAGCCAGGTTATGTTTAATAAATTTACTAAAGAAAGAAAAAAAATATCTGGAGAAGAACTAGGCGTAATAGACCATTATAGTAGACCTTAACCAATGGATCTCAATGGAAGGTGATACAATAAAGGAAATTGAATGGCATGTTAAATGTGGTTGGCAAGCAACTGTAAGCCTAATTTTCAAGAACAATCTCCCCTCTATGCCTGAAAAGTTTTCAATCAGTGTGTGCTACCTGCTCTAACATATGCCAGTGAAACAAGGACACTAACTGTATACAATCTATACAAAAGCTACGAGTGGCACAAACAGCCATGGAAAGATACATGATCAGCATCACAAGACAAAATAGAAAGACCTGCACACGGATTGGTGAACAAATGAAAGTATACGAGATCATCAAGGGAGTAAAAGAATTGAAATGGAAATGGGCTGGTCACATAGCAAGAACTGATGGCAGGTGGACCAAAGCAGTCATAGAATGGATCACATTTGATAAAAAGCATCCATGAAAGAGACTTAAAACAAGATTTAATATTTAATTTAATAATAGAATTTCTATGCCGCCCAACTCCCAGGGGACTCTGGGCAGCTAACAACAAGTAAAAAACATATAATCAAATAAAAAACAATTTAAAAACACATTGAAATACAATTAATATCTAAAAAAAGAGCTTTCAATCACACATGCATACATGGGCTGATCCAAAAAGACCTCGTCGAAGGGTCATTGGCCCCAGGCCTGCCAGAAAAGCCAGGTCTTAATGCCTTTCTGGAAGGCCAGTAAGGTGGGGGTAATACGGATCTCGGGAGGTAGTTGGTTCCAAAGAGTTGGAGCAGCTACAGAGAAGGCCCTTTCCCCACTGGCTCGCCAGCTGACATTGTCTAGCTGACAGGACCCGAAGAAGGCCGACCCTGTGCGATCTCACTGGTCGTTGGGAAGAATGCGGTAGAAGGCGGTCATGCAGATAAACTGGTCCTGAGCCATGTAGGGCTTTAAAGGTAAGAACCAACACCTTAAATTGTGTCCGGAGACCAATCAGAAGCCAGTGCAGCTGGCGAAGGATGGGCTTAGTGTGGGTGTATCTTGGAGCACCCACCACAGCTCGTGCAGCTGCATTCTGGTCTAACTATAGTCTCCGAACATTCTTTAAGGGTAGCCCCATGTAGAGCGTGTTGCAATAATCAAGCTGTGAGGTGATAGGGGCATGAGTCACCATGAGTAGAACCTCTTGATCCAAGTAGGGCCGCAACTGGTGCAGTAGGCGAACCTGTGCAAAGATCCCCCTAGCCACAGCTGTCAGATGTTGGTCTAATCTCAGCTGTGGGTCTAGGAGGACACCCAAATTGTGAACCTGTTCTGAGGGGATTAAATTTTCTCCCCCCAGAACTACGGAAGGACGATCTACCTGGTCCTTCGGAGGCAATATCCACATCCACTTGGTCTTGTCTCGGTTAAGTTTGAGCCTGTTGACTCCCATCCATACCCTTACATCATCCAGGCACTGACCCATCACGTCAACTGCTTCACTGAATTGACATGGGGTGGAGATATATAACTGGGTATCGTCAGCATATTGCTGGAACCTCATCCCATGCTGTCAGATGCTCTCACCCAGTGGTTTCATGTAGATGTTAAATAAGAGGGGAGAGAGGACCGAGCCCTGAGGTACCCCACAAACAAGGGGCGTAGGGGTCTATCTCTGCCCCCCTGCCAACACCGACTGTGACCGCCCAGAAAGATAGGAGGAGAACCACCGTAAAACGGTGCCAGCCACTCCCAACTCCCTTAGTCGGCACAGAAGGATACCATGTTCAACGGTATCGAAAGCAGCTGAGAGGTCAAGTAGCACCAAGATGGAAGAAAAACCCACATCTCAGCCTCACCAGAGATCATCCATCAGCGCAACCAAAGCAGTTTCCGTGCTTTAGCCAGGCCTGAAACCCGATTGAAAAGGGTCTAGACAATCCGTGTCCTCCAACAACCGTTGGAGCTGGAGCGCCACCACTTTCTCAACAACCTTACCCACAAAGGGTAGGTTGGAGACTGGATGAAAGTTCTTAAATTCTGCTGGATCCAGGGAAGGCTTCTTGAAGAGGGGCCTAACAACCGCAACCTTCAACGGCTGAGAATGACAAGATGGAATGACAACATCAGCAAGTATTATGGGTCCAACTGGCAAAAGAAAGCTCAGGACCACAGAGGTTGGAAACATGGGGAAGAGTGGCTAGATAATGACAAAAATGATAATGATAATGAATTAAACTATATGGTACTTCATATTTTCAGAGAAGGTATATCTTTCCATAGTTAAAAAATCAAGCACTGATGATTATGTCTTATCTAAGGAGTATTGACCTATACTCAGCACAATGTAGAATTCAGATCATTAGACTTGCATTTAAGCTTGCATGTACAATTTGATCAATTTTTACTGAACATTATGAGGGTGTCTTCAATGTTGCATTTTTACAAGGAAATGGAATTTTCCAGGGAAATGGAATTCCAGGGAAATGGAATTTTCCAGGGAAATCAGAAGCTGTTAAAAAACAGCTTATGATAATGATATCATAGGATTTGCACATCTGACACCAACTGGAGCATAGAAAAACTCAAAGAAGAAATGCAAGATCGGAGCATGTGAGGAGACCTCAGATTGGCCCCTCAGATTTGTCAAGAGTTGGACACAATTCAATGTATAACAACATCATCATCATCATCATCATCATCATCATCATCATCATGCTTTGCATAAGATTTTTTTTTAGCTTCTGTTCAAGCAATGTACAAACTAGGATCGTAAACTGGCCAATGCTTTAATGTGGAGATTGTGTAGTTTTGAATTAGCTTGGTCATAATGTAAGAACTCAATGAGAAAAATCAAGTTAACCAGGAAAGCTTGTCTGCAAAAAGTTCTTTATTTTTTTCCAACTTACCAGGCCACTAAGGTCATAGAATCAGGAAGCTGACAGGTTTTATTTTCTGGATTTACAATCACTGGGGAGAGCAGAAGCTGAGCATTTATCGTCACAACTGGTCTTGCTCTAAAAGGCAATCAAAAGAAAATCAAAACATATTTTAAAAAACACAAAAGAGAAGACAAAATGAGACTTTTTCCATCTCTCTGGATGTTCATGACATTTAGAAATACAGAAAATATGAATTACACTTTATGTATACAATAAACATTTAAAGCACCAGCAGGGACATGTATACAAAATACCCACATCAAGATGAGACAGATCTGTCTAGAGGGATGATGCACAAAATTCTGCTTTCAATGTTAACAATTCACTCATGTCTGCACATATGATAGCATCTCTCTCTGATTTCTATTGATAGCAGTTAGCCAAATACTCAACAGAAAAAGATGCACCAGTAGGAGAAGGTGGTTGTTCCTGTTACTAAGATTTGAAACAGCGGGGATTTATTTTAACAAATAAACAAATAAAATGTATGCATCACATTCCAACAAAGTTCAAAGCCAAATTGTAAGGCTGCAGTTCCCAACTGTGTGCCACAATGCCTCAGGGTGCCACAGCAAAGTCAGAGGAACTCCACAGGATAACACAGTGATATCCAACATCTGTCAGACACCACACAAACTTTGAACCTAGAGGCACCATGAAAAATTACTGAGATACTAAGGGAATTGTTAACCAATTAAATTTGGGAATTTTTGCCACAGGGTGTTACCTTATGCAATTCTAATATGGTAAAATAGAAAACAAAATTAGTGCAATCTTATGCATATTTACTCATATGCATATGCATATATAAACCTGAATTCAGTGATATGCTGTAAATTACAAACTTAGAATTCAAGATGATCAATGGAGAACCATTTTATCAAAAAGTATTTATAGAGTGGATCATTTGAGATTAATGGAATTAAGTAAATCATGAAGTCATCTGAAACCACCATTTGATGTCATAATGAATGACATTTGAGTGACAAAAAAACTAAAATATTATGTTATAAAATATTTTTAAACCAGCAATATCTGATGTTTTTATAGACAGGTTTTCAAATAAAAATTGTATAATTCAGCAGCAATCCAGGTACAGGCATCAAGTGTGAAATCCATAAAAACCATGGATTCTGAGCCCCAATTCTGACTTGTTAAGCTAGACAGTATGACCCAGTTGAAATTTTAAAAAACCTAATTTTTTACTTTTTTTGGTTCCCTCTTTTTTGCTCATTTATCACCTAAGGGAGGCAAATACATTATCACTATTTAAAAATACATCATAATTCTCTACATCTGGTGGGCCTTCTCCAGGGCCTTCTCCAGGGTGGCTCCCTCCCATTGGAACATCATTCCTCCAGAAATTAGCCTGGCTCCCACTGTGACACTCTTGTATACGGCCCTGAAGATGTAGTTTTATCAGCGAGCCTGGGAAACCCAGAGTGGGATGGAGCCCATTAAATGGCTGATTTGAGTGCGTGTCAACAAGGGGAGGAGGGGAGTTATTTTATTATTATTTTGTTATTTGTTATTTTTATTATTTTTTCTACATTGTGTTTTGATTGTCTGTAAGCTGCCTAGAGTTGCCGTGACGGAGTATGCAGTTGTATAAATTTTCTTAAACAAACAAACAAACAAAATCTTAGCATAAACTCAAATTGTCATCAACACCCCATGAAGTTTAATTAGTCCAAGAGCTGTAACACTGAATCCTTTTCATATATTAATAGCAATTAATACTAAATGAAGAAAATGAAGAATATTATGGTATGTATTCAAACACAAATTAATTAAAATTGAATGTACAAGAGAGTTATTTTATATGGCCATTTAGGTTGTGGTGATAACTGTGTGGAGACTGTTACCTTCCTACTGCCATCAGAATGGCTCTTGCATGAGCAGTGAAGAAACTGGCTCTGTGGAGAAGAATCCAGAACTCCTATTGCGAAGTGGAAGAATGGCAAGTCCAGACAGATGTGCTGTCTGATGCTACAAAGCTGCACCCAGCTCATTGCTCTGCACTGGGGTTCCCCATGCTGACTCATCTGCTCGCCTGATCCTATCAAGCTACTCAGAGTCACTTAGTTAAGGTCAGTGGCTAGAAATTGAACGAACAAACAAACAAACAAACGATCTTGCTCTCTGCTGCTCTGTGTTACTAATGGTGGCTGACAGGTATGGTTGTAGGCTGCAGGAAATGATTTGGAGCACCTAATAAGACCCACACTTTTGAGAACCTAGCTTTGAAGCAAGCACTGATTGATTTAGGTTACTTAAATGGCAGGTGCTTGACTGTACCTTCTGAAAAGCCAGTACAGCAGTTCTCAGCTGTCATTTGGGATTCCTTCTGAACCTTATATTCTCAAACTGGCTCAGTTACTTGCATTAAGTTTGCTACTACATCTATGGCTACCAGGCTAATGCTTACTTAAAATCATTATGAAGAGTGACCAAAGCATATAGAAAAGGGAAAGTTATTCAATATCTGTCCCATTCTACCGATTTAAAGAGATTAGGTTTTTAATGTATGTAAAACTGCCTCAACAATGTAATGTTCCTTCTCAAACATAGATCTACTGTAAATTTTGCTCTTTTTACTACATTTCATCTTTGTGATTAATATACAAGAAAAAAAAGGAATTTTTTTCCAGACTGTTTTATGGTATAAAATAGATGACAGATCTTAAGCCAAGTGGACAAAAAGCCAAAAAAGAAGAAAGGTCACCACAGAAAGAGCAACTGGAACAGACATTGTTGTAATAAGTGAATTAATTGTCTCTTTTTTTTAACCCTTTTAGAAGAAAACTTTAAAGAAGAAAGTGATAAACTAGCATAGGGTTCATTTCCTTTCCAAATCCATAATCCTTAACAATAGCATAGAAAGCAGGTTTTTTTTAAAAAAAAAAACTAAATACAGCAGAAAAGTATAGCAGTAGTTAAATTCTTCCATGCACACAATGATGTAAAATCAACTTAAATGCTAACCATCAACTCACCAACCTAACTCATCAACTTTTTCAAATATACTGCAGCTTCAGATTGTAAAGGTCCCTGTTATATAACTGTATGTGCACTCATTCTTTGAGGATTACACAGCCTTACAAATCCAATAAATCCAATTTTATTCCTATTATTCCAAAGTAGCTGATTTGTTTCTACAAAATAGAAACATCTTCCAGATATACTTTGGTTCTGTTATAAGTTCAGATATAGTTTGAAAGAATGGGCTTCTGAAAGAACAGTTTTGCAATGTCAAAAACATTTTATATATGTATGTTTCCTATTAAAAGATTAAGGATGGAGATAGTAGGAATATCTAGCATTGCATACCTGTAAACAACTACCTTTCCAACTCCAAATGCACCAACAATTAGATCTGTGGGAAAAATACATATACACATTCTTAGAACAGGGGGAAAATAGAATAATAATTACAATTGACATTATTGATATGAAAATCAATAAAATGACTAAATGTACAGCTATATTGTGGAAATAATAAATAATAATAATAATAACAACAACAACAACAACAACCCAACGACCCAGCTACTACTCAAGTATCAGAGTATTTTTTATTCCTCTTCATTATTTGTACCACTTCTTATCCATATTCTTTTCCATGCCTAAAATAATAATTTCAGTCAAACAAAGAAATCAAGCCACAAAAATCTCTCTGTGGTACACTGTCTAGACGACCAGGATGGCTAATAATTGGCCCAAATGAAGATCTGGATGCTGGAGCAGAATTAAGATCAAGATTTGTAAACCTAATAATGGATGGAAGACAATAAAAATATAAGCAGTGTGGTAGACCTTGGGCTGATAAAATTCAATTGGTTTTAACATAATTGTTTTTATATAATTTCATCTTTTGCTATTAAACAAGATACAATACTTAATAAAACAATACTTTTTAAAAATAATTATTAGGAATATTCAAAACAGATCTCTTTGTGCCTTTCATAAATGTGAACAGCTCCACAGAAAATTGACTGATTTTCTTCTTTAGCTTGGTCTGGCTAAGGACTACTTTAAACATCCTGAATGCCAAAATCATTAATGAGTTTTATAAACATTTTGAATTCTGCAAAAGAAAATAATCACAATCAAGTGTTCAAGCTGTCTACATTATCAGAATGTTTGGCAGCACAGTTATCCTAAAAATAGACGTTTTAGTGAATACTGTCGTACTTCTTCCTATAAAATACCAGAGACACAATTTGCTAGCTGAAAGCAAAATGTTTGACATATGCAGAATATTTTCATCAAAATAAGATATTATATTATTAAATTAGATATCTAGGTCTTTTCTAGCAAAACCTGAAGAAAAACTGGACATATTTTTTTAAAAATTGATACTAATTTATTTTTTAAAGATTAAGCTTTTATTTCCTCTTTGTTTATTACTAAATAAGAACAAATCTTCCTAGCTTTGATTAAAAGAGAAAAGTCTATAAAAATCATTTAGAATACAGCTGTAATTCCACAGGGTTTTGCATTTGGATTCTACGTGTGCATTTCTACTTCCTAGAAGAATTGCCTTCTATGGTTATGACTCAATTTTTAGAAACTAATTAAATAACCATAATACACTTGTAAAACAAAAAGGGTTGCCAAGATGTCTAATACTGTGTACAGATAAGGAAGACTGTATTGCTAATTTTGGGGTCAAAATTAGCAATATTCCTAAGGGGACATATTGTTCTCTAGTACTAGCCACAATTGTTGGGAAGGGTGAAATTTAAAAACACACACATCTATTTGCTAACCTGGGCTTTTGTTGTTATATAGAATTTAATATAAACCCTTTGCATTATTTTAAGATGTAACAGAAGAAAAGAATGATTACTTTAACTGTGCTCAATAATAAAACCCATTGTACACTAGACTCTAAAAAGATGCTAGTTTGTCATCTTTATTGCTTCCTTGGATTTGTTCTATAGCAGTTTTGACATATTCACTATGCTCTTCCAAAATCTGCAACTATATAACACTTTCTATAACATAAATTTAAAGGAGCAAGACAACTGGAACCAAGTTGCGATGAGCCAGATGCTAGCATCTGACTTTCATAGCTTGTTTGCAACAGATTGCAACAACAGATACTGTGTGAAGCAGCTCTAATTCCTT
Source organism: Diadophis punctatus similis (assembly GCA_023053685.1). Classification (NCBI taxonomy): domain Eukaryota; kingdom Metazoa; phylum Chordata; class Lepidosauria; order Squamata; family Dipsadidae; genus Diadophis; species Diadophis punctatus. The sequence goes on along the minus strand of JALIGW010000007.1, from coordinate 28,527,552 downwards.
CTTTGATTTCCTTTTTCATTGTATGTACCCTTGTTTTTAGTAATGCTCCTGAATACACTCCATAACTGAAACAACGATCCTAAATGAAAATTTGATAATTATAGAACTCCTGGCCTTTAGATTACAAACTGTCTTACTACTTACTACTACGCGCCGCCCTGAGTCCCTCGGGAGTAGGGCGGCATATAAGAACCAAGAAATAAATAAATAAAATAAATACTTTATGTATTCCAAAAACCCTACTACTACGGTAAAATGATGGAAGGTTTCCTGCTATACATCTTGATGCAAATACAGATGACCTACAAAGAATACTATTCTTGAAGATGGATTATTCTGTCATTAAGTTCCTAGTTCCTATTAGCCACAGCTGTTGCTTTTGTATTGTTAGTCCATCTAGGTAGCAGTAGCTAATTGATCTTGGTTGAATTTGAAAAGCCAGGTAGTCTTAGACCTATTAAAACCTGAGGTAATCAACAAATCCTGGGCCTGTTGGCTAGATTTTTTTTTTATCCCAAAAGAAGTTAGTGGCAAATCACTTCCATATTATTGTCAAAAAACCTTATGAGGTGACCAAGGAGACAAGGCTAACCTAAGGAAGTCTTCAGATTTATTTTTTGTTTATTAATATATTGTGTGTGTGTGTGTGTGTGTGTGTGTGTGTGTGTGTGTGTGTGTGTGTGTGTGTGTGTGTGTGTGTGTGTGTGTATACGTGCATGCATGCATGTTTGGTTACTATACCAAACAGACAATTACAGAGGTGCAAATGACAGACCCAATAATTCCTCTGTAGAACTGTATCAGCAGCTCCTTGTGCAGTCTGGACTTTCTGAGTTGATGACGAATAACATTCTTTGTTGTGCCTTTTAATGATGATTCCAATGTTAGATGCTCTTTCAAGTCCTGGGAGATTATAGAACCCAGAAACCTGAAGGTCTCTACTATTGATACTGCATTACCTAATATTGTAAGAGGTGGTAAAATTATTACACATCACAGGCAACACAGTATATAAGACAATAAACAAAACAGGATCATATGGTAGAAATGTATATGTACTGTATATTATATACACAGTATATAATAGAGCCGTTGTGGCGCAGTGGTTAGAACGCAGTACTGCAGACTAACTCACTGCTCACTCCAGGAGTTCGATCCTGACTGGTTCAAGGTTGACTTAGCCTTCATCCTTCTGAGATCAGTAAAATGATTACCCAAATTGTTGGCGGAAGTATATTCGGTGAACCACTTAGAGAGGACTGTAAAGCACTATGAAGCGATATATAAGTCTAAGTGCTATCATTATTGATATTATGTCTTCATCATCCTTATGTACTTCATTAATTCTCAAACTTTCACTGGCAACTATAAAACAACAAATTGCCAGTCTGAATGTTCTCATTCTTTCTTCGGTCTACAGCTTGTCCAAAGATTTTCTGTATTCTTTTTCTTGTTCCTAGTCAACCAGATCACCAAACTTTAATGCTGACTCTTTGAATGAGTTAACCAGCCACATATGGATCTATGTTACCAAGTAACAGACAAACAACACTTTAACAACAAGTAATGAGAATGTCATACGAAGCCTTGCTGAAGCTTTGCTACAATCAAGATAGATTATATGTACAGCATTACCATTCTCCACTAAAGTAGATAATTTGTCAGGGAAGAAGACTATATTTATGATAGTACCTTCTAATATATCCTTTAAAGCAAACAAAAAGGTTGATATGGTAGAAATGTGTGGGTGGGTACAAATACACTGTGTCATTAAAAAGTATATTCTAGTATTAGCTAATTCACTAAAAATTCTAAATGTTTTCCATAAGTACATACGGATATCTATATTTCTTTTGCAAGTTTCTCAATAATACAGGAAGTGGTTCAACTCATCGGGTAAAAATTGATAAAGTCATATTACTTTAACCAAAGAGCTGCCAGGCACAAACCCAAAGGTAACACAGTGAAATCCAATTGAGTCCAATCCTTTATTTGCTTAAACCTAATGGACAAAATATTATCAAACTAAAGCTGTAACCCTCTACCCCAGGGGTGTCAAACTCGTGGCCTGCAGGCTGGATGCATCATGCACAGGCTATACCCATCCCGGCTCCAGAAAGCCAAATAAATAAATAAATCATGATACATCATGTGATGTGATCAAGTTTGACACCCATGCTCTACCCAGTATATCTTGAGAAAATCTGGAGTGTGGTTTCCATAAACCTCTTTCCTCCTCCCCTATCTCTTAATTTGGACTGCTCTCTGGAATATACTGCCTCCTCCCTGGAAAAGTTCTGTGCTGTGAATGTTCTTTTCCACTGCTTCTTCAGGTGCACATTCCACACAGGAGTGATGTTATTCTAAGCACATATATCTCCACTTCTATGTTTGTAATTTGTCAAATCAAAAAAATTTATTGACCTATCTGGTAAAATATTTCTGAATCCCAAGTTCCATTGATCCCAAGTTCCATTGATGACAGTATATGGAGAGTGGAAATATTCCAAGGGAATGTCCTAATATGACTTTTATCAGCCAGTCCCTCTAGAACATAGAATGATAAAATTAAAGGGACCTTGGAGGTCTTTTAGACCAATCCCCTGCTTAAGCAGGAGACCCTATACCATTTCAGATAAATGGTTGTCCAGTCGCTTTTTGAAAGCCTCTGCTAATTTTATAGCAAATCCAGATGAGCTTGCTTCAATATATTACCTGTTTATATTTTCCTACCACTTCTTCTATTATTATTATCATCATCATCCCCATTACCAGAAGATATCCAATTAAAATGGAAGAAATTGGCTTAGCTTCATAATTGTAGGAATACAAAGCACCCAAAAACACATCTTCTAAAGCCTTTGTAAAGATCTGAAGGAACAAGAAAGCACTTCAAATTTCCTTCTTTTTTCCTCTCTTTCAAAGTCAGTGGAGATGAGAACACAGAACTACAACCTTAGCCAGATGGATGAAAATAAACAAAGGGGGATGGGGAGAATGGTTGAAAGCAGGCCAAAAACACAAACCATCCCAAAACATTAACACAGTAGGTTAACAGAACATAGAGGCAAAGATATTCCAGAACACTCTTCCAACAATGTCCCATTAATTACACGGGACGTATGCCAACAAAACAATCTACGATTTGGATGACAGCAACTGTGCTGTGTATGTTATGCTACAAATGCTTGGGAGCCTTCTCAGACCAAGACAGAGAAATGCTGTGTGTATGTTGTATGCTAATCCCAGAAAAAAAGTAGTGTTAGTAGTGAGAAAATGGATAAAATCAGATCAAAATGGTGCATTTCAATTAAAAATAGTATTGGAATACTGCCCTAAGATGGACAATCTCACTTTCAAAATAAAGACCAAAATCTTCAGCAGTAAAGCAGTGCTGAGAAATACCAGATGACATCAGTAAAATATTGATTCTTCAAGTAGAAACATTTAAGAAAAAAAACAAAGAAAAATAGGAAAGCAGCCCAATTTGAATCAAGCTAATAATTGGCAAGCAAATTTTACTTAATTTAATTTATATACCACCCGTTTCATCATTTCATCATCCAAATGACTCTTTGGATAATTTTTTTAACCATGCTTTGTTCATAAGACCAGTCTTTTGTAATTTTGTGAGCAATAGTATTTAAATGAAAGGATCCTGATATGCTTTGCTTTAGACTTCTCCAACCAGGAGCCTTCCAGATGTGTTAGACCACTACTTATAACATCTTGAACCAGTGCAAATGCTGAGTTGTGGGGACTGACTGTGTTAAGGGTTGTCTTCCAATACATCTGGAAGGATCATGTTTGGAGAGAACTATTTTAATCTAATTGTGTGAAATACAAATGGCTTATAACTCAATTCAATTGGTTTCAATTAAACAAATCTAATACAACATATACACAATGTATGTTATTATAATGCCCTTTAGATAAGTCAGATAACAATACAACATAGCTGTAACAATGGATACATTAACATTAATCATCTGAATTAAGAAGAAAATATTCTTGTTTTATATCCAACTATAATATTGATCATTCCCTCTGTGGATGTCTCATGCTACAAGTCAGATATATATGTATTGAGCCATCAGATGAGTTAATAATTCTTGAAAATTTGAACTTGTTGCATATTTCAGTCATCCACCACTTCATGTTTCTCAAATATTGGAATGATTACCACCATCTTTGACTCCATAATTTGAATGCTACCATATTTTATAAGGAGCAATAGCTTGTTTTCAATTTTAAAATCTTATTTTCAATCAATTTGTGTATTCATCCATCCTCCAATTATTTGTTAAACTGAGAGTTAAGTGTTTTTGTTTTCACTGAGTTTAGTAGGACTAGAAAACTATGCTCACTTTATGTATCTATTTGGTACAATGTGTTTAGTCCACAGCAGATGGCAGTGTCCAGCCAATCTTGACTAATCAATGAAAATCCAAGCAATAGCAATAACACTTATATACCGCTTCACTATGCTTTACAGCCCTATCTAAGCGGTTTACAGAGTTCAGCATATTGCCCCCAACAATCTGGGTCCTCATTTTACCGACCTCGGAAGGGTGGAAGGATGAGTCAACCTTGAGCAGGTGAGACCCGAACTGCCAAACTGCTGACAGCCGGTAATCAGCAGAAATAGCCTGCAGTACTGCATTCTAACCACTGTGCCACCGCAGCTCATAAGCAGGTCAGATCTAGTTAATACTTGTAGGGACTAACATGTCTGTATTATACCAAACTTGGAAGCTGAGAAAACATCCCAGAAGAAGGTAAAGATAGACCATGTTTTTATTGTTCACAAGAAATCTCTATGAACATGTCCAACAGGACTCGAGTCTTCAACTTCAAGGAGACACATATTTAAACCATTTAAACTCTGAATTTACAAACAGGAAAGTACCTTAAATGACTTAATTCTTGATCATCCATTTTGCTTTATAATAATGGTTTTATCTTCTTCTTAAGAATGTAGGTGTATTATGTTAATATATCCATTGTTAATATTTCAAAACAGGAAATAAAGTATCTCCTCTACAAATCTACATTTTTTACCTTTGTTCTCGAAAAAGAACAGGTTGAGAATGATGCATTTTCCAGAGAAAGAAATCTCCCTCTGGTGGAAGAACATTACCTGGATAATCATTTTGATCTATGTCTGAGTCTCCTCTCAATGTAAATCCAAATCCTGCAGGCATAGATTGGGAGGCCCATAGGCCAGTGAGAATCTGGGAAGGATTAGGATTTAACCCATTTCTGCCTCCGTTGTAGATAAATACCCTCCCCCTTCTGTCTTCTCCTGCAAACGGAGCACCTATGGCAACATCTGCAAAATAGCAAAGCCAAATTACATTGTTAGAAAGACCATCGAATCAATTGTGCCTGTCCTGAGGAACAGCATTTACTCTGAGATCCAAATAGCTCCTTCCTCCCACCTTTTGTAAGGCCTGAGTTTTTTTCCAGTCACTTGGTCAGGCACAATCTCTGACATAACCTGCATTATCTCATTTTTAAAATTATTTTATTTTTATTTTATAATTATAGTTATAGAATAAATTATTTATTTTATATTGTTATTTTATATTGTTATTGTTTTAGTTTTATACTATCTACATCACATGTCAAGAAAACAGCTACATAAATTGACTGACTAAATAAATAAGTGTTTTACCACCATGGGCAGGAAATGTTTCAGCTAGTGCTATGCAGAAAAAAATCCCACTTTCTTTTTCCTTCTGCCAGTTTTTTTTTCATTTTGATTAAACAGAATTTGTGGGTAGCTCCTGCATTAATTTAATTATTACATAGTAAAGAAGTGTAGGTAAATATTCTATCCTTCCACATACAGTTCTCTCTCCAGTAATCCATAGGATCTCTGGCTTCCCCCTCTTCATTTAAATTCCAAGGGAAGACACCATGAAAATGGCCTGAGAATCAGGTAGAAAAATAATGTCTCTTCCACAGAGGAAGGAAACTTTTGAAGATAGTTTTGGCACAGTGTTAAATTCAGTTACTTTTGCTTTCACAATCACTGACGTTTAAAACAGTGTGAATAGTTTTAAAAGGAGAAAGGGCTATGGATCCATTGCAAGATAGTTGACTTACATCATTTGACCCAGGTCCTGTTCCCTGTTGCTGGAATGGAAGCTGCCCCCCTGCCGGCTTCTTTAATAATAATTCAAAAGGGGTTTTAAAACTTTTCTCTTTTCTCAGGCTTTTTAAGCATGGATATTTTTACAAATCTGGTTTTAATTGTTATGTTTGTTCTACTGAATTTTAGCTGAATTTGAGACATTATAAACCACCTAAGAACCTGTGAGTTTTAGTCCTGCCTTAGGCATGAAATCCAGGTGGGCCAGTCACTCTCTTAGCTTACAGGAGGGAAACAGGAGGAGGAAGGACTATTAGACATGTTCACTGCCTTGAATTATTTATAAAAATATAATAAAGGCAGTATTTAAAAAAAAGGAAATTATAACTAGAATCTACTAGACTGAAAATTGTGACAATTCCATCATTCAACCCATTTACCCATTTTCATGGTAGCACAACATCCTTCAGTAATCATGAAGGATGTAATTAGAATGTTTCCATGATCATATCTTCATTTTGGGCAACAGTTCAACTTTTGACAATTCCCGCCTCTATGGGATTGTTTGAGTAAAAGAAACTTTGCTATTGAACTATTCATTCCCCCTAAGTTATTTATGTGCATCTCTTTAAGATGACGTTGTTCCTTACCTCTATAACCATCCTGATTGAGATCTCCCAGGGGCGCAATAGAATTGCCAAATCGTCCAAAAACCTCGGTGCCAGACAGTGTCTGTGCTTCTTTGAAGGACGAGACAGCATCCTGCAGATACAGATGCACCTGTCCAACCTCCTTAGGGTTGCTCTCAAATTCACGGTCCATAAAGAGAGGAGCACCAACTAGGATATCATCCATACTAAAGGGGAAGAAAGAAGGATAAAGGTCAAGACTGACATCCAAATTGGCTCAGCTGCAAAAGCGTGCTTGTTTTGCAGGAGAAGGACACGCTGCACAGAATGACTAAAGCAGAGTCACAAGCCCTGACCATTTTGTAAATGCATTGTGTTATCTCATGCATGTATGAGAATGGTTGAGCTTCTGGCGCAGCAGCATTTTGATGAAAGCAGTAAGATCCTTGCATTGTGCTAGATTTCTATCCATTGGGAAGTTATCCAGCCTTGTTCATTTCATCTCTGAAAGCTTCTTACTATGTAACATCTGGACTGGACAGGGGTCACCAGTGAATTAATTGGCCCAGCAGTACCTGCTTTGGGAGATAGGATACTGCTGAATCACTGGTCGATGAAAAGTTTATCCATTCTTAGTTTCTTTCCCTTTTGGTTTCTGTATATCCTTGCATGAATGAATAAATCTTAGGCTGTGTGTTTCACTGCCTCTGATCTTTGCTATACTTTGTTTTTCCAACTCCTAATTCAGATAACAAAAACAATGATGTCAATTTCACCTCCATTTGTTCTCTTCTGTTTCCAGTCTGTCCTGAATTGTTCTAACAACGCACAGGGAGCTGTGTGTTTTGAAACATCTGGTTAGAGTAGAATTTTTTAAACTTGAGAAACATTTCTGTTTGTCTGCGTTTATAAATAGCCTTGTTTCAGAGCCAAGTTCAGACTCAGAAAGGCAAATGGGATGGGGAACGAAGCAGCAGCTTTTCAAATGTAACAGAACAGAACATTACAATTCACAGTAGTGTTTAATGCAGTGCTATAAACTGTGCTTGCTACACACTGCTTCCAGTCAGGAACTTCAAAAAAGTCAAAATGGCTGGCACAAATGGAATAACTATGTTTGCCACCTTGAGTTTTTTCATTCCTATTTCCAATGAAGGAGGCAATAGACTTAGATGCCAGTTGGTGAAACATGAGCAAAAAAGTGGATTAGGGTACCCAAGTCCTATTTGTCTGCTTTCTATTGGCACTCTTTTTGCCATGGCATGAAAAATAGGTGGAACAAAAATGATGTTTGATCTGACCAAGCATCAATCTTTGACTTTCACATATCTGCACTGGTGTAGCATTTGTCTATCTAAATCAAGAAAGTACTTGTACTCATGCACTGACCAGGAGAGCCTTAATTACTTTCTTTTAAGAAAAATGGCACTAAAAAAAGCACATGCTGGCCACCCACTGAAATTTTATGCAATTCTTTTGTATTCTACTGGGTAATTAACAGCAGGAATTGTGGTCTAGCATCTGGGGGTCACAAACATAAGCACTTTAAGCTTTGATATAGTATGGGTTGTATATGTTTACTAGGCATTTTATTTCAGCTCACATTAAATAAATACCATTTCTATAAATCTTGTGCATAAGTTATCATGGTTCTGACCCACAGGTAGTGGTACCTATTTAAATGAGTACTATTTTTCATTAACTGTATTAGCAATGCAACACACCACTATTGTAACAACAATATTATGCATTCAACTTTTAATGTAAGGATTATATGTCCATGACAAAACATATGCTTCAATTTCAAAATTGGGGTCTTGGAAATTTTTGTCTGAGAAACAATGTGGTGTAGTGATTAAGGTGTTGGACATACTCCTGGGAGACTGTGGTTCAAGTCATGCTCAATCATAGATATTCACAGGGTTATTATTGTGGGTAACAATGGGAAGAAGAATCCTGTGCACATTGCCTTCAACTCCTGACAAAAGGTGGGATAAAAATATAACAAGTACATTTATAAAGTTGTATGTTACTAACCTACAGCAGTATTTTAAGTATCGTATTAGTACAGGGTGGGAGTGGGGCACTTTCAGCCTATGGACCATATGCTTTCTCTTAGGCCCCCTTCTATGCCTGTCAGCTCTTTGAGGAAATTCAGAAAAAAAGCACCAACCATGAGTGCTAACATTAATTTTATTGTAAGATTACAATAACAGAATTGTGTAAGCATGAATATACCTCTCCCTTCTCTTACTTTTACTCTCTCCAAAACTAGAGAGAATCCCTTCTGAGACATTTTCTCTACTCCTACCTCTCCCTTCTGTCTCAGATTTTGTTTATCAGACTATTGTCTAGGCTGAGGGTCTTCCTTTTGCTTCTCAAGGTCATTCCTCCATTACAGTGTCCCCTGAATATCCTCAGATTTGATTAAATATTTCTTTACAGTATTTTGGCATTGTAATTCAATAATCCACATTGACAAAAACTTTGACTTAGTAGAGTGTGGGAGCCTAGCCAGATGTTTCTGACTAACAACAGCACCTATCAGAATTATGGGAGTTATAATCTAAAACATCTGGAGGGTGCCAGATTGTTTCCCTCTAATGCATACGATGTAACCAAACTTCCTAGGATTTTGAGAAATAAAATCCCATCTGGACCCATTCTCAGTTTTAAACAGCAGGTAGGGTAGTGATAGAAGGCTTCAAAAATATATTCTCCACGTCCCAACATTTCTCAAAGCTATTAAAAGAAGCAGATCTTTTATCTCTCTCTCTCTCTCTCTTCTATACACTCCCGCCTCCAGTTATGGAAAATTCTTCTTCTCCCAGTCCAGATGTTTCTTTAAAAATTACTTGTTTTTTAAAGCTTGTCCAAGTCTGAAGAAATTGGGAATCAACTGAATGAATTGGGAACTAGTTATAGCAATAGAAACAAGTAAAAAATTTCATAATTTTTGAAAAATAATGTGATCTGCAATGTTTGCGATGAGGAAAAATTTCTTATTTTATTGGGAATGCATTAGTTTTCATTGTAACATTTTATAATTCAATGTTTATTCTTGCATTTTCTAAAGTTTTAATTCCCATATCCTAAAACATAAAACTTGAAATAAATCATATGCAACTCTCACTTCAGAAATCAATCTAAACTCCATAATTGTATCCTTTTTTCAGCTATAAATAGCAATGTAACTGTAATATAGGTCCTATTAAAATTAAAATATTCTAACCAATTCCCTCTGCATATCAACATAAACAATTTTAAGGTGGTAAATTAATACATCTGTTGGGAGAATATAAAAGAACTTCAGAGGGGCCAGGACTACTTCACAAAATAGGTTAACACCAAAACCAGAATGTGTGGACAAAGTAACACCAAAAGGTACCTCTATTTTCATTTTAAATTCAATTTCATTTCATTTGATTCGATTAAATATTAAATAAAATATTTGACTCAATTAAATATAATTTATATGATTATAATGTGCTCAGGTGAAGTTGGAAAAATATGAAGAGCTGACTGTTCCTCCAAGCATTAAGCTAGGGTAAGATTGGAGCTCAGCAAATATATGAGGAGTGTTTTTAGAAGGTTATTGTTGTATTTAATATTTAGTATTAACATTTTTTTATTGTTGTTGCTATAAGCCACATAGGTTTATTGTATATAAGATGGGCAGTCAGAGATGGGATTCAGCAGGTTCTGACCAGTTCTGGAGAACCGTAGCGGAAATTTTGAGTAGTTTGGAAAACCGGTAAATACCACCTTTGACTGGCCCCGCCCCCATCTATTCTCTGCCTCCCGAGTCCCATCTGGTCGGGAGGAAATGGAGATTTTACAGTATCCTCCCCCTGGAGTGGGGTAGGAATGGAGATTTTACAGTATCCTTCCCCTGCCATGCCCACCAAGCCACGCCCACAGAACCAGTAGTAAAAAAAATTGAATCCCACCACTGGCGGTCACATGTGTTTTAAATAAAAAATGTTTATTTCTCCAAAATCTAATAACGTTGCAATTTTCATATAAAAATTACAATTTGGGAAAAAAATTATAAAGTACTTGGGGAACACATCAAGACTTTAAAGACAATAATACATAGATTGTGGCCCTTGTTGTTTACAATGTAGGATTAGTTTATTGCAATCTATTACTGCAGAATAAAAACTTGACAGTATTCGAATTGTCACATAAGGAAAAGACAGTGTCTATTTCTATTTTAAAATAGGATCCACAAACTGGGAAAACAGAACAACTAGAATAAAATATAATTAAATAAAAATAATAGATAATTTCCTTTTGGTTCATCAGACAATTTGTTTCATCATTTTTGTATGTAGATTAATAAATTTTTCTGGTATATATATGAAGATATTAATAGTTATTAATGTTAGGAACTTTGGTAAAGGAGATTAAAATGAAAAGGGTTGTATTAGAATTGATCCTATACATATAAATTATAAACATTTTTCAAGATAATTAGTTCTGGCTGGCCCGGAATACTCTCCCGGACTAAGCAAACAATTTAAGAAGCCATACTATTGTTATGAGAAAAAAAATGGGAGTGGGAATGCCTTGAGTTTCTGAAAAATAGAGTGGAAATCCAATCAGTCAGTCAGTCATGCAAGCATGTTTTAAATCTAACCGAAAAGCTTAGATTAAACAGAGTACAATAATAAAATAATTTATTACTAGCTTACCCATCATTGTTAATGTCTGATACAGCAATAGTGTATCCAAAGTAAGATGCCATCTGTTAAAAAAACAATGCCATTTTTAATCAGTTATCAACACATTTTCACTCCGTGCCATCAAAATAATGATTTTGTTCCTGACTTTATATTGAAGGAACATTTCCATACTATTACAAAAAATATATATGGGTGAATTCATGAAGTTACCAGTCAGCTATGTATGAAGTTATCTCTAGGTTTTACACTGTAACTTTTAATTGCTGTAATCCATATCTTGAAATACAGAATAATCGTGTAGAATTATCAAAAATTATTACCTGCTTGCCAGTGAAATTCTGAATAAAGGTCAGATCTGTGGAATTTATTATTGTAACCTGGAAATAAAAATGCTGTCAGACATTTCATAAAGAGTTATATTCCACAATCTATATATCATTCTCCCTAAAGCCTTGATGTGATTCCACAAATACTTCATAATTTTCTTCCAAATTGTAATTTTTCATATGAAAACCATTATGGGAATTTAGTTTAAAAAATTTCCTCCTACAAAATTTGATGCATTGACATAGGAAGCCCTTAAAACAGAGGTTTTCAAACTTGGCAACTTTAAGACTTGTGGACTTCAACTCCCAGAATTCTCCAGCCAGCATACTTGGCTGGAGAATTCTGAGAGTTGAAGTCCACAAGTCTTAAAGTTGCCAAGTTTGGGGACCCCTGCCTTAAAAGAATGTGGGTGATTACAGGACTCAAACTGTCAGATGTAAGATCATGTTCTCAAATTAAGTTATGATGGACTATCCAATTCATTTCTTTTGAGAACCATAGTTCTAAAAATAAAGCCCTTATTCTCAGCATTTCTTTTAAATTTTTTGAAGCAAGAAAAACTTCCACTTTTGGTTTTCATGGGAAACCACCCAGGGCCATTTATAGGTAATGCTTGTTTAGCAACCTTAATTGGGACTTTTTCATCAGTGTGAATGATTACTAAACAAGGCAGTCATTAAACAAGGATTAGCTGTATGGGGAGAGAAAGAAACAAAAAAAGGAAGGATGGTGGCTAAACCTTGCAATCAAAGCTCTGCTCTTTTTAAAACATGTTTTGCATATTTGATGTATATAAAAAAGGAATTATGCTGATCGCAGTCCCAGCTTCCATCTTAACTGTTTGCAGCACTACTCCAATACTGCTAGAATCACCTGAGGAAACTATAAAAGTAAAGGTTTCCTATGTCCGACTCTAGGGGGCAGTGCTCATCTCTGTTTCTTAACCGAGGGAGACAGGGTTTTCTGAAAACATCTCTGTGGTCATGTGACCAGCATGACTATATGCTGAGATGCATGGAACTTTTCCATTGAAGTGGTACCTATTTATCTATTCATATTTGCATGTTTTCGAACTGCTAGGTAGGCAGAAGTTGGGGCATGTAATGGGAACTCACCCTGTTGCGTGATTATCAACTCTTAAACTCAGGCTGTCAGCTCTTCAGCTGACAAGCTCAGTATCTTTAATAGCAATAGCACTTAGACTTATATACCACTTCAGTGCTTTACAGCCCTCTCTAAGTGGTTTACAGAGTCAGCATATTTCCCCCAACAATCTGGGTCCTCATTTTACTGTCCTCGGAAGGGTGGAAGGCTGAGTCAACTTTGAGGCTGGTGAGATTCAAACTGCCAAATTGCTGGCAGCTGGCAGACAGCAGAAGTAGATTGCAGTACTGGATTCTAACCACTGCACTGCAGCTCTTAACTTTAAGCACTGAACCATTTTGCGCCCCTATAGGGAAAACTATGCCACTCTAGAAAAATGTCCTGTTATCTTAGTTCATAGCATGCTAAATAGCAAAGCAAGGTTAGCAATTACATTTCCTTTCTTTTTCTAAGATGTGCTACTCAAATAATATTAGAGCTTGACAACTGGCTCACAGAATTTGCTAAAACAATGACTGAGCTCCTGCAACACACTAAAATCCCAAGCACCCAACTCCATTTTACCCTCACTAACATGTCTGTAAATAAGACTATCGTGTTATATAAATCCCTAACTATATATCTATAGGAGTAAATTCAGGGGCGGGTTGCTCACTTACCGATTCCGGTGCGCTGCGCGTGCATCTCCATGTTTCGTGCGCATGCCCCCTCACTACAAGCGCGCGCCCCTCGCACAATTTTACTTTTGCGCATGCATGAAAGCAAAATCTTGTCGAAATCTCGCGCGTGCGTCCCCTCGCAAGATTTTGGTGAGATTTTGCTTCCGCTCATGCACAGAAGCAAAAAAGCCCAAAAATTCTTTTAAAAAGATGGCGACGTGCACGATGGACCGGCGAAGACGGCACCGGAGCGGCTGCGTGCAAATTGCGCAATCGGCCGCTCCCTACCGGAGCTACGCACCAGACCGCACCGGTAGGAACCCACCACTGAGTAAATTAGATTATAATCTGCACTCTTTGTAATATCTGAAACACAATTTAATTTCCCACTCTAATTGTTATAAAAAATAAAAAACTGTAAACCTTGACTGAAACTTTTCATATTGAGAGGTTAAGGAAGGAACGGAATAACTATTTTATAAGTATTGATTTCTATATTTCAGATACTTTATTTAATACTAACTGCTAAGGAGAGGGGATGAGGGAAAAGAAATAAAATACTTGGTGGACTACATACATAGCCAAAATTCTGTGCACCTCTTGGAACTCCAGCTACCAGCTCTGAAAGAAATGAACAGGCTGAAAGTTAACTTAGCATAATATCTTCCTGTTATTCAGGATCTGCTGGCTATTCATTTTAATAATTTAAGGGGATATAAGTAACATTTGGAGAGGGATATAACTATCATTAAATATAGTATTAATATTCATATGTGTGTGGGCTGTTTGACAAACACGTTTTAAAAATCAAACTTCAAGAAACCCTAGGAACAACGTGCAAAATAGTAAGTTTACAAGAGCACAAGTGATACAGATATATTCAAACATACATTTGCATATTTTCAGTTCAAATAATCTGGTATTTGATGGAGGATGTCCTTGCTTGCTGATGAGCCTTACTGATAATGGTCAAATAATAAAATGCAAAAGGCATTCCAGATGTACCACTTCCTAATTTTATTTGTTCTACAGAAGGGGCACAGTAGCCCACTTTGGCCTAAGTATATCTCATATGGAGGAATTCCTTTTTTTCTAATAAAAATTTCATGGATAAACAATTATTTGGAAGTAATGAAAAAGTGGAAGAACAAAACTATGTATTCAGTGTGGTCTCTATCTTAATCTCCATACAGTTAGAGGTATACAGAGCAAATGTTTGGCTTAGTTCTCATACAATCAATTGGGAGAAAATATGAAGCCTGAGGCCAAACCATAACACTGTGTTTTTGACAATATCCAAGCGAAAAACTGAACTCTTTCTTACACTCAATCTACCTGAGAAGAAAATAGATCTACATCTATGTGGCTCAAGCCCAGATGTTCCCATCTGGCAACTACAATTGCTATCATCCCTGTGTTAAGAATGATGGGGACTGTAATCCAACACATCTGGAGGCTATTATATTGGATAAGGTTATTCTACATTGATGACTTTCAGAGCTTGATCTGGAAATCTGCAAAATATGGTTCAGGATAGGAATGACAAAATGATTAGTAGTTTCATTACACATCTGGAAGTTCCAAAATTTTGTAAATAGAATCTTTTTCAAGGGAAAATTCCATAGGGACTCATATTAACAATATATTTATTGATTTTACAAACCTGCCACACAGAAATTAACATGGAATGCTTAAACTGAATTAATCTTCCTATTGTTTTTACTGACACAAATGCCAGCTATCATCTCTGTGAAACAACATAGTTTTTGGTCTATGCAAGGCCATACGTAGATACAAAACCATATTGCATTAAGTGGCTCACAAGTAATTATGCAGTCTTACAATTTAAAATTAATAAATTTCTTATTTTGAGAAGGAAAAATATAAGGCTGTATTCTAGCTTGGATCACTGAACCTAGTTTGAGATAACTACTGTTTGTTAAGAGGTATATATTGAACTGCACAATGTGCATATGACTGCACTGCAAGTAAGTAAATTGCAACCAGATCTCTCTTAGTAGCTTCTTACCTTCATGAAGATCTCCAGTAAATTCACCAGCAGCCACTGAGTAACCTGTTTAAGAACAAACCTACAAAGATGAAACCTGACAAGCAATCTATTTCTAAAGAGATAAGGATAGTCAGATATATCCTCTTATCTTATCTCTGCAAGAAAAAAAACACATTATAAATTAAAATATATAAGGCCAATAAGTGGTAAATAATTTTTAGTACCTTAGGATAAACATTCATTATACATCTCAGAAGTACAATACATCTACAGCAGTGTTTCTCAATCTTGGCAAATTTAAGATATATGGACTTCAATTCCCACAATCACCCAGCTCAGCATGATGGCTGGGAAATTCTGAGAGTTGAAATCCACCCATCTTAAACTTGCCACGGTTGAGAAAAACCAAATTACAGGAAATCTGCAGATTATAATGAATGTGATATTTAAATTATGTATTCGGGTAGTTTTCACTTACAATTTGCCTTATTTATCAACCATTCAAAGTTATGATAACGTTAAAAATAGCTTTGCAATCAATCCTCGCATTTGTTATTGTCTGACACTCATGTGATCATTCATCCATTGCAGATTCGCACATTTATGATTGTTCCATCATCAGATGACGACATGATTGTCACTTGTGTGCTTACAACTAGTTTGGGCTAGGCAGTTACTATGGAAGGGGGAAACAAAATTGTATGCCTTGGTCATATGATGTTTTCTTTAACAATCACAATGCTTGCTTAATAATCCAACAGGAAGGAAGGTTGCAATCCCATTGTAATTTGATTTTCCATTTAGTGAGGAGTTCCCAATTGTTGTCACTAAGTGAAGACCACTAGTACAAAAATATTCTGACAAAGTGTTTGAATGATCACAATTTTCAATATATGACTTTATTGAACTGAGAGTTTATTGTTGGAGAAAGAACAAGCAACAGTTCATGTTTTAGAGTCATATATTCATATCAAAAGTGGAGCTGATAATTTTGATTTCTATTCATAACAATGGACATACACTGTGTACAGGTATGATCTCAGCTTCTCCTGTTTAATCAGAGCAAATATTTTCTAATATCAGATTTCTAAACAAGATCAGTGCCAGCAAAATCACCATATAACTTACCCAAATAATTGTCATCATATATAGAAGGGGCCACTCCAGTTTGCTTTTCCTGTAATAGTTTCCTTAGAATATTCCTGAAGGAATAATCTGTGATAACATCTGCAATACTGCTGGTGATAACCTGACCTGAGATTAAAAAATATAATAAATTGTCCTGCAGAGCAACTAGAGAAATACAGACAGCAATTAAGAATTAGTTTATTATCCTGTCTTTATTACTTTATATGTAACTCAAGGTGGCGATCATACATAATACTCCTCTTCCTGTTTCCCCCCAACAGATCTGTAAAATAGATTGGATTGAGAGAATGACTCGCCCAAGGTCACCCAACTAGTATTATTTTTAAAAATTATTTATTTATTATTAGATTTTTATGTCACCCATCTTTCTTGTAAGGTAATTCTGGGAAACCTATAAAGGTCCATTTTCATGAAATAATTAATATTAATTGATAGGAACTGTAAGGAAATGCAAAACAATTACTGATTACTTCGTAGTCTATAAAGAAAGTAAACATGAGGAGGGAAGTTTAGCTAAAGCAGCCTTAATATCTTAAGTAGAAGTGGAATATGAATACAATAAAAAAAATACAGTTTGATCTTTTGTTTTTCTGTCATCTCTAATTTAGAATTCCATAAAATGTTGAAACACAATTTTCAGAATTTTGAGCCAGCAAAGTTCAACCACCTGCTGATTTAGCAATCATGCGGTAATCCTTTGGGATGGAGAAAGATACATTACTGAAATAAGAGTTTCTTGAAAATAAAAGACACTAATGTATTTCCTGCAATTAAGAAAACAAAATGTAAGCATCCATCCAAGAACCAGTTCTAGGCAAACAATATAACTCCAAGCCAGTGTCATCATGTTGTTCTAAAGTTCAAATACTTTAGTAAGCTCCATTTTCTCAAAGATGTATCTACCCATGTCTTGCCAATTAACTTATTTATATATTTATATATTAAAAATATATATTTATATTTTTATATATTAAAAATATATGCTACCAAATAAAGATGGAATGCTCCAACTACCACAGCAAACAAGAGGAAAACCTTCTGCGCACCAAATCTAACCGCGTCTTCTACAACTTCGTAAATAACAAACTCAAGGACTCGAGACCTCTTCCACCACTAAAAGGACCCAACAACAAAGAATGCTATGATGAAACAGTCAAAGCAAACCTCTTCAACAGATTCTTTGGCTCAGTCTTTGTAAACAGCAACGGCTCATGTCCAAAATTCCCTAGTCGTACCACAAATCTCACAACAATTTAACACAAATAGACTTTACTGAATACAACGTTGAAAAAACACTACGTGACCGAAAACCTTCTCTGTCAATCGGACCAGATGGACTATGTGCATACTTCCTAAAAAAGATCTCCACAGCCATTGCTGAACCACTACGCATAATCTTTGAAATATCCTACAGGACCAGTTCCCTACAAAACCTATGGTCATTAGCCACGGTCATCCCCATCTTCAAAAAGGGAGATCCCAGTCTAATAGAAAACTACCGACCAATCTCTCTATGCTGCGTCACATGCAGAATCATGGAAACAATCATAAACCAATCCATTACCCTCCACCTAGAAACTAACAACCTACTTTCAAACAAACAATTCAATTTCAGTAAAAAACTATCCTGCAATCTACTACTACTACACTGCAAAAACATATGGACCACAAAACTGGACCAGGGCAAAACAATAGACGCAGTTTACATAGACTTCTGTAAAGCCTTCAACTCAGTGGTTCACGATAAACTACTTCTGAAACTTAAATCCTACGGCATCTCTGGACCCCTACATAACTGGATAACTGCATTCCTGTCAAACAGACAACAAATGGTCAAAATAAGGAGCGCCCTATCAAATCCCGTTCCTGTTAACAGCGGTGTACCCCAAGGCAGCGTACTAGGACCCACACTCTTCATACTCTATATAAATGACCTTTGCGATCACATTACAAGCGATTGCGTTCTCTTCGCCGATGATGTAAAACTCTTCAACACCACCGACAACACTGCTATCCTCCAAAAAGACCTAGACTTTGTGTCAGAATGGTCAAACATCTGGCAACTCCAAATCTCAACCAACAAATGCTCTGTCCTACACATTGGCAAAAAAAATCAGAACATTAAATACAAGCTGAACAGTCAAGACCTTACAGACGACCCTCACTCGGTCAAAGACCTTGGAATACTCATATCAAATGACCTAAGTGCCAAAGCCCACTGCAACAACATCGCCAAAAAAGCTTCAAGAGTTGTTAACCTAATCTTACGTAGCTTCTTCTCTGGTAATATCACACTACTAACCAGAGCCTACAAAACATTCGCCAGACCAATCCTTGAATACAGCTCATCTGTCTGGAACCCACACCGCATATTGGACATAAATACATTAGAAAGTGTCCAGAGATACTTTACAAGAAGAGTCCTCCACTCCTCTACTTGCAACAGAATACCATACACAACCAGACTTGAAATCCTGGGCTTAGAAAGCTTAGAACTATGTCGCCTTCGGCACGACCTAAGCATAACTCATAAAATTATCTGCTACAACGTCCTTCCTGTCAACGACTACTTCAGCTTCAACCACAACAATACACGAGCACATAACAGATACAAACTCAAAGTGAACCGCTCCAAACTTGACTGTAGAAAATATGACTTTAGCAACAGAGTGGTAAATGCCTGGAACTCACTACTTGACTCTGTGGTTTCGTCACCAAAACCCCAAAACTTTACCCTTAGACTGTCCACTGTTGACCTCACCCAATTCCTAAGAGATCAGTAAGGGGCGTGCATAAGTGCACCAGCGTGCCTACCGTCCCTGTCCTAATGTTCCCACTTATCAGTACCCATCTTATGTATATAAACAATGTTATATCTATGTATATTAACAACATGTACTTCACAAAAATAAATAAATAAATAAAAGATAAAAATAAACCTCCCTCCTACATGTTATGGACTTCCTGTAAGCAAGAGTAATTAGAGCATGAACTATGCAGTAAGAGTTGTCCTACATAGATGCCCAAATTTATCTTGCATTTTCAGCAGCTCCTGGATCTGTTGAGAACACTGAAGTTGGATGGATCCTAAGATCCTCAAAGAGAGGTAAGAAATTTACAGAAGAAAGGACAATAAAAAAGCAATTTATAGATGTAATGAGAGCAAGGCCAGAAAAACAAGGAGTGAGTGAAGCTGTGGAAACTCAATTTATTTAGATTCATTCCTTCTTCTCTTATACATTTAATTTTTGACTTAATGGTTCTTTTTTGCACTGTATAGATTAATGCTTACCCTAGAAAAGAATAGTATAATTGGAATGTATGTGTATATGTATTGTATCTACCCCAACAGATGTTGGAAAATAAAAGGATTAAAAAAGGATGACAAATGTTGAATGGGGGTAATAAGAACTGCAGCGTGAAAGTGTAGTAACTCCTACATTATCTTGATATAACTTGTACATCCAAATATATGAATGTTATGAACCTGAAAAGGTACACAGGAGCAAAAGATAATACATTTGTTTGCAAGTCTAAATAATGCACATGGGCATGTAAACAATATCAATAGTCTTGACTCAATCTCCAGTATAACTAAGTAGGGCTGGTAAAGTTCTAGTCTGAAGTCCTGGAAGGAAACTTATATGCAGTGTCAATTGTTTTTTAAGGGTAGTTGGATCAAACAGTTTGATTTAGAACAATTTCTATTTCTTGAGTTCACCAACCGCTAGCAGATGGGAATAGAACTGCCAATATTGAAAGTACATAAAAGAAAAGAACTATAGACAGTGATAATCACCTATTTAGAGTGGTCATTCACAAAGCAGTTGGTGTAATAGAAATATTTTTGTAATGGAGAGCTGATAGACCCATGCAGTACAATAGCAGCTCTTTTCTCTGTTTTAATATATGAATAATATAATGGAAAAGAAAGATACATATATTGTTTATCTTGTCTACAACAGAGCAGAAGAAAGTACAATATTTTTTCAGGCCTTTTACTAGTACAGAATACAACATAAAATGTTTCAAGAAAATTTCATAATTCGAAGTATAATTCTGAATTCACATCTTGTCAATTTACAGCGTTATAAAAGAATGGACCAAAATATGCAGTCCTTTGAGATTGACTCATATGTAAGCCATGTGTTGTGAGGTGGGAATTATTATACGGAAAGTATGGCAAATATTGCATCACAGGTTCTGCTGATACTTTGCTTCCATTTTCAGATTTTTGCTAATGAAAAAGATGAACATACCTTGCCAGTAAAAACTGCCAGGTGCTCCTAATATGAGTTCTCCATTCTGTACATAAGACAGACAACAGCCGCAAAATTAATAATATACACCAGACACTAAAATCAAATACATAAGAATCATCCAAACAATTAATATTACTAATATTACAATTACAGTCAAGGGAAGATATGAGAGATTCCCCACTGCTTGGCTGTTACTGAATACTATAACCAAATCTTGGGCTGCTGGAAAATCAAATCCCTGAATGGCTTTTGCTGGCTGGAAATCCTGAGAGACAGAGTTAATGCACAATTCTAGAAATCTATGCTATAGTATATATGTTATTGCAATTAGGGAGACTGCTGAAAGGGTTTTTTAAAAAAAATTCTTTGGGAATGATAGAGAGATATTGAATAAAACTGATATGAATGCTGTAAAATTCAGTGTCCAAGAAAAAAATGGATTAAAATAAAGTTATAAATATTGAAAAAATATTGAAAAATGGCAAGGCTGCCAGGTATATATGGCATAACTGCAGAAATTGCAAATAAATATACATTTGACATATATTTAGCTTTGGAAAATTGCTTCATGTGCAATTTTAGAAGCAGACTGCTTCTAAACCTGACAATGGAAAGAATATCGGTGTTCAATACAAAATGCGAAGAAGGATGCAAAAATTACAGGAGGGGTATTGCTTTTTCATTTGAACCCGGAACAGTATTTAGGGAATTCTGATCAAAATGATTGAGGTGACAAACTGATTGATTTACTAATCAAATTGACAGGCTTCTGCAATGCAATGCAATGGGAATAAGATATTTAAGAAACATTGTGGTGACACAAGAAGAGAAAGGGTCAAAATAGAAATGATACTGAAGCAATATGGAGTGATTACAAAAATGAGTGTCCAGCATGAAAGAACTAGATTTTGATGGTTTCGTCATATAGAATAGATATATAAGCCTACAACTGCAAAATGAAAGAAGAATAAAAAAGGAGATTATCTTTGGATGAGTTAATGAGATCCTCAAAAAAGGAAGAGGCAAGAAGTTCAAAAGAAGAAAGGAATATATAAAGTAGTGCATAAACATGATGGAAGCAAGAATAGAAAGACATGGAGGGGTATAATGAATGATATGAATTAATTCGATATGAATTAATATTAATATGTCTTTTGTCTCTCCTCCTCTCTCTCCCCCTCCCTCTCCCCATCATGTTTCGGTCTCTTTCTGTGATTTATATTTGTTTAAATTGTATGTAAATATATTCCTAAATTGCTTTTATTAGACAGTCCTATTGATACAAAAGAAGCTTACAAACTGAAATAATTACAACAAAAGTAACAGAAACTACTGCAACAATTGTACAATGCACTCTACATGGGGCTCCCCTTAAAAAATTCCCGGAAGCATCAATTAGAACAGAATATGGTAAAATGGGCAGTTATGGGTGCCAGTCATTTGGCATTATGTGACATTTCTGCTCTACGAGTTACATTGGCTACCACTATATTTCTGGGTGCAAATCATGGTGCACCCCTGTTTACTTTAAAGTTGGTTAAAGCCTGGCACGGAGTCACCTTTCCCCAATAGTGTCTACTTGTTCTGTTAGATCTGGCAAGAGAGGCATGCTCCAGGTCTTTCAAGTATAGTTCAATCTGGTGGGACCCAAGAACTTTTTGTACTATGGCTTGTACCTTTTGAAATATCATTCCTCTGACATTAAGTTTACCCTGACTCTGCTGACATTTCAGAAGGAACTAAGGAAGGTATGGGAGTTAAAAATATGATGCCCTTGTCCACTCATGTCCATGCCCATTGTCCATGATGTCCATGCCCACTCATGCCCTTGTCACCTCTCGTTTGGACTACTGTAACACGCTCTACATGGGGCTACCCTTGAAAAGTATCCGGAGACTGCAACTGGTGCAAAATGCGGCTGCACGAGCTGTGGTGGATGTCTCCAGATACACCCACGTAATATCCATTCTCCGCCAGCTGCATTGGTTGCCCATTGGTCTCCAGGTGCAATTCAAGGTGTTGGATTATCATCTTTAAAGCTCTACATGGCTTAGGACCAGGTTATCTCCGGGACCGCATCCTACCTCATACATCCCTACGACCGATTAGGTCCCACAGAGTCGGTCTCCTCTAGATCCCTTCAACCAAACAATGTCGGTTGGCGGGACCAAAGGGGAGAGCCTTCTCTGTGGGGGCTCCAGCTCTCTGGAACCAACTACCCCCAGAGATCCGAACTATTCCCACCTTGCTGGCCTTCCGGAAAGCCATTAAGACATGGCTCTTCCTGCAGGCGGGGTGAAATAGATCTTAATGCCCCATGGATGACTGGTTTTAACTTTTGTATTTTTTTAAAAATGGTTTTATTGTATTGTATTGTATTATTATATTTTATTGATTGTTCTTCTTTCTGTTGTACGCCGCCCTGAGTCCTACAGGATTGGGCGGCTTATAATAACAATAAATTAAATTAAATTAAATTAAACAAACTTGGCTTTGCCATATAGCCTGGGGCTCTGGCAGTGACAGTGAGATTGTTTTATTATTTATTTGAATGCAGAATGTTATGTTTAATAGCAACATCCATCTAACACACAAGGGCAATAAAAATATCTCTGTCATGTCATCACAGTTTCATCCAGGACTGCTTCCACCAACCAACATTAGATTGTAACTACATGAGATAGGCTTCAATTTCGGCTCAGATTTGTAGCTAGGAATTGCAGTTATTGTATTATGTTTTCATTTGAATGAGGATAATAAGCATTAAGAAAATGTTGTTTTTACCAGCCCAATCCCTGGCCAAAACTTCATCTAATGATGAGTAAGGACCTTGTCAACAAAACTGCCTGTTTTCATTGACTGTTAATCAAATGCAGAATCTGTAACTGATTATTTTCTTCCTTTAAGAAAACATATTCTCCCTTTGGTGCAAGAAGAAAATTGCACATTTTCCATTGTTCATTTGGATGCCTGCCTAGGATTAGTATAAGAACTGGATAGAAAGCCAGTTTTTAAGAGTCTTTGAATGAAACTTGAGTTTTTAGGAGTCTTGAGATTTTTGAGTCAATACAATGTGGTTGTGTGTGTATTATGCAAATATTTTTGAGATGAAAAATGATGAATTGCAAAAGAAAGTAAATATGAGAGTGAATGTGAAAATGATTAGAAAATCCATCAGCCAGCCAACCACTGTGGATGCTCACCTTATAAAAATCTAAGCTGAATCCCGCTTGGCAGTAACCTTGCCCCTCAGGATCTGGGTTGTCTGAAGGTATCAAAGAATGAACACTGAATTAGTTTTATATTATAAATTGACTCAAATATAATCATTACTAATAAGGAAAGAGTTAACAACCTTCAAATGCAAGCTTCAAATTTTTGTGCTAAAAATTAAGTAACAATTGTTAGATGAATTCTAGATCCAAAATAAAATAAGAATAGTGACAATGAAAATGATACCGGTAATGATAAGACATGATCATCCAAAACCAAAACCAGTGTGTGAGTTTTGATTTTAAAAAAACATGAATCTAAGCAACAAGTTTACATTTGGAAGATGGAAATGAAATCCTTGGTTTGGTTTATTTCTACATCAGTCTGAGCTGGAGAAAGGATATTGGATTGCACACATTTTGGCTGCAGTCCATCATAGCCAGAGAGTCTGCAAAAGGGCCAGAATAGTCAAGCTGGCAGTGGCAATCACATGATCAAAGTACCACTTATTTTTTACTTCTTTTTTGCATACAACATGCATATAAAATAGAGAGAGCTGCTGTTTTGACTTTTTGAGCCTCTTCTGCCTCTGTACATCCTGATATAAACAACTGAAATTCATATATGATAAACATCTTCATGGGTGCACTGAAGAATAACAATTAGAAGACTT
This sequence comes from Diadophis punctatus similis, assembly GCA_023053685.1. Taxonomy (NCBI): domain Eukaryota; kingdom Metazoa; phylum Chordata; class Lepidosauria; order Squamata; family Dipsadidae; genus Diadophis; species Diadophis punctatus. The sequence goes on along the minus strand of JALIGW010000007.1, from coordinate 28,502,740 downwards.
GCAGGAATTGTGCAATATTTTATTAATTTGGTGGTCTCCCATTCCATGCTTTATAACTTCTTTGTTTGCAAACGTAATTATCTTTATTCAAGGTTAAGGAGTTAACTGTTAGTTCTACAAAAGAGAGAAGGATGGCTATAGCCTCTAGCAATCAGCTGCCTTTTAAAATTTGGCTTCTGCTTATCAAGGTCTGTTGGCCATATTGAAAGTTATTTTAAATTAAGCCAGAGTTGACTTATCATCATTGTAGCACCAGCCTCATCATTATTCCTTTAATGAAACATAAAAGCATCTATATATAATCGTAACCAATAGCTTTGGGCTCAGAACTAAATGCCTAGGTTGAATGTATGAAAATACATATAAAAACTGTTTTACGAAGTTCAACTTTTACTACTCAAATAACTTACTGTTGCGACAAGGAGAATATTCTGCATAGGTAGTAAAATTCTGAATAGCAACATAGCAGGTGCCCACTGGATCCTTTTCAGGAGCAGCCTTCAGAGTCCTCCAATGATATAAGGGAGCACAAGCCTATCAAAATATGAGTTGCACAACAAAACATGTTTAGGTGTTTGGATTAGGTTTACAGTATAGTAATTTGTACAGCAATTTGTGTAGTTACAAATTAATAATTTGTGTAGTAATTTGTGTAAAAAATACAGTGCCACCCTCCAAGGACATATCAGAGGCTTGGCAACTAGATCATATTTATAATTGATTGAAGTGTCCCATGGTCATGTCACTGCAATTTGTGACATTTTCCCTAATTTCTAGCAAAAATACTCATTCCAGACAAAAGTTTGCACTTATGATCATGTGATTCACTTAATTACTGCCATTAAAGTGGTCATGTGGCTGTCTTGTATAGAAAATATAGTGCACTTCCCTAATTGTCTGTCTGCTTATCTATCTATCTAAGTGGCTAATGGAATATTGAAATAAATATTGAAATAAAGGATAATGAAATATCCTTTTATGCTCAAAAAATATAATAAACATTACAGATCACTGATCAAGAGAGTTTACAAATAGCTATCTATTCATCAGGGGTTATCATTACCAGCAAATTTCTTCAGCAATCCCACTGCCTTTTTTTTTTTAGCTTTACTTTTTCCAAAGAAGGGTGAATAGTGCATTACAGCTGGATATATTGTCCAGTTAGGTTTGCAAGTTTAAGGAATGTCCTTAAACTGTTACATATATTGGTGGGAAACCAGATTAACTAGGGGGCTTATTTCTTCGGTGTGAATGTGGCAGGGATGAAATGCTACTGGTTTGGCCAGGTTCGGGCGTACCGGTAGCGGCAGCCACCAGTAATTCGGAAAACCGGTAGCAGCGGCAGCACGAGGCTCTACCTACCCGCCCGGATGTCACCATTTTCTTGTTTTTAACACTCTGTGCATGCGCAAAGCCTTCTGCACATGCACGGAGAGTAAAAAAGTGTGTGTGATGGTGTCGTGCACGCAAAGCGCGCACACGCAAAGCGCAGACTTCCGAACCAGTAGGGAAGGTAAGTAGATTTCTACCACTGGAATGTGGGTATTTATGTTGGATACATGACACTCTCTGTTGAGATGAAAGCAATAGAAAAGAGAGCTGGCTATCTCTTTGGATTGTCACTTATGGACTGGGCACCTTGTTGGTGGCTTGCAATTTTTCTTAAAAGAGTTGGCTCTTATTTTGGGAATGACTAGATTCTGACCCTTTCTTTGGATATTTCATATTTAACAGTTTTGTATTACTTCTTTCAAGCCAGTTTGAGAATATTACACTATAATTGATGTAATTTTTGTTTCAAAAAGGAGCAAATGGATACTTTTGATTATTAGCAGTTAAAGGCAAAGAAAATTATTACAGACAAAAAGGTGATTAGGATATCTTCTGCTGGTATAATGATACACAAAACATATATAACAAAAGTATCATAACAGTAGTGGGTTCCTGCCAGAGCTGCCCAGTGCGTAGCTCCGGTAGGAGAGGGCTCCGGCAATTTGCACGCGACCGCTCCGGAGCCCTCTCCGCCGGTCCGTCGCGTGCGTCACCATCTTTTTCTGAGAATTTTTGGGCGGTTTTGCTTCTGCGCATGTGCGGAATTAAAATCGCACTGAAATCTGGCGCGCGCACACGTCCCCTCACAAGATTTTGGTGAGATTTTGCTTTTGCACATGCGCAGAAGCAAAATCACGCAAGGGGGAGCGTGCACATAGCGAGTGCACGAGCGCTTGAAAAGTGGAGATGCGCGTGCAGCGCACTGGCATGGGTAAGTGAGCAACCCGCCCCTGTATCATAAGTGTCCACTCAAGTCAGAAATTCTTACTACTCAGAAAAACAAGGTCCCTGTAATAATAATAATAACATCAACAAACTCTATAATTCTGCAAGAGATATACAACTAAGGGCAAACATATGAGTTTTATCTTATGCTTTGGAAGAAAATGCACCTTTGTCAGCTAGCAAAAATTACTTTGTGACATTTTATGCATGCTTTGCTTTTTATATTCATTTTGTGTAAGAAAATCAATATTGCATTTCAACAAGAGGGAAAATGGGAAGAAAAAAGGAAGACATGCAAAGAAAGGTAAATCAGTTTGGAATCCGAGAGCCGGGACTGCTTGAAGACTTGTGGGAATTTCCCATGCCAACACTCTCTGTAACAAGATAAGGGGATGTTTTATTCATCACCTGCTTTATGTCAAAGGGTTTTTCTTTTCTAGGGTTAACCATATGAGCAAACATTTCAAGCAAGGCATTTCCTTTAGATACACAATCTTATTTAGAAATAATTCAAACCATTTTGAAACAAATCCCCAAGACAATATTTGCTGTTTTGTAATTGTTTGGGAAAATTAAGCGTGACCAAATCCATGGTTCGAAACACGAAATGTTTTGTTGTCCTTTCTGAAGCTTTGCATTAAATCCTTCTACATTAGCTTCTAATATGAAATGCCTTGGTAAGGCAATTCCTTACTTTGGTAAGAAAACCATCACAACTAACTTACAACTTAATGAAACTGCTCAAAAGAAAACAGATTGTTATTGGGTTTCAGCTGGGGATTTCCACTGAAGCATGTAGAAGAAGCTACCCGAGGATTTATGAAAGAAACTTCAGATTTAGAGCCATAGCTCCATTGATTCTACTATAACAGAGCAACAGTTCTATAACTGTGAGGAACATTCTCCAACTGAGGTAATGGTAAGCCAGGATGTATTGGATTAAAGCCACAATAAGTCATAATTTATTAATTGCAATGGCTAGATTCATACAACACATTTAGTCACCTGTTTTTTAATGGACACAAAAGCTGCTTTCTAGGCTCTCCAAGCTATCCCTATCATCTTACTAGTCAGACTACTTAGACCAGGGTCCCCAACACCCAGGTTGTTGACCAATACTGGTCCATGGCCTGTTAGGAACCAGACATGCAAGTAGCAGGGAAATGAGCAGAATTTTATCTGCGCATGAGCAGGATCTAAGTTGCGCGTGAAACCATCCCCTGTGGAAAAATTGTATTCCATGGAACTGGACCCTGGTGCCAGAAAGGTTTTTAATTAATAACAATTATTTATATATCTTGGATTTAGGATGAAATTTATTATTTCATTCAGATTTTAAACATCTGTCTGCATCCTCACTTGAAAATTTTCTGAGAAAACTCTGTTTATATACCCCTTACTATCCACATTTAAAATATATTTTTATTGCATTTTATTTTTTCCATAACAAGGATTCCACTTGGTTTTTCACTAGCAGGCAGGTGACTATACTTTAGAAACTAAAGGGGAGGTGGGGGCAAAGTACTCAGTAGGGGCCAAAATTATTTTAATTAATTTACATTCAAGGCCCAGTTTGGTGCAGTTGTTAAAACAACAGATGAAAAACTGGGAGAGTGTGAGAAAGCAATGGCAAACCACTTCCAAAAATATTGCAAGAAAACTACAAATTAAAAAATCCAGGCAGTTGCCAGGAATCAATGCTGACTTTAAAGCATAACATGTACACTCTCTCACACACAAAACTAAATTCAATTAAAGTAACTTAATGCAGATAATATATTACACTCCTATATTGAATCATTTTTCCTTCTCATGGAATTTAATGATTTTTTTTTTGGGTGGTGGTAGGGAGCTCCAGATCCCTTGAAATAAAGATAAATAAGCACATGTTTTTCCATCTCTTTCAAGAATAATTCCAAACCGAATACTAGATTAAGGTGACCAGATTTTATTTTTTGTAAAGCGGGACACCATTGACGGGGGGGGCGGGTTCTAGGGGAGCAAGAGGGGGGTCCGTCTCTCTTATCCTGCAGCTTTGTGCACCCCCCCAAACACACCCCCTTCATCGCAGCCAGGGGTGGGTTCCTACTGGCGCAGGCTTACCTGTTCGTCGCCGCAGAGCCGAAGAAGCTGGTGGCGTTCGCGGCACAGGGCTTCCCCCGCCCGCTTTCCCCGGCCACCAGGACGCCGCCATTTGCGTTCTTTTGCCCTCTGTGCAAGCAGAACGCTTTGCGCATGCACAGAGGGCAAAAGAACGCAAATGGTGGCGTCCCGGCGGCCGGGGAAAGTGGGCGGGGGAAGCCCCACGCTGTGAACGCCACCAGCTTCTTCGGCTCTGCGGCGACGAACAGGCAAGACCGCCGCTGCCCCTCTCACTGCCCTTCCTCCCCGCCTGGCAGGAGCAGGCAGGTAAGGCAGGAGGCAGAGGGGTGTGCAGGGCAAATTCAAATAAAAAAAGCGGGACTTTTTTGAAATGCCGCGGGACGCGGGACAAATTATTAAAAAGCGGGACTGTCCCGCCAAAAGCGGGACGTCTGGTCACCTTATACTAGATGCATGTATCAGATTAGTGGTATAAAAGTTTTATATAGGCTGACTGGAGATTGAAATAGGTTTGTGGAACAAGCAAAATAATAACAAATGCTAAAATCTCTGTCCATATTCCTGCTACTATACAAACTATGGATTAGTGTGAGTTAAACACTAAAGAGGGCTCTAATATTATAAATTAAACTTCTTGAAGTCTTTTGAAAGTTGTCTTATTTTCAATATAGAATTTCTTGAAAAATGCTTTATTTTGGTTTGTCAAGTCTTCCATAAGCAGGTTTACCATAGATATTGCTCTGAAATAAATATTTATCAATTAACAGCAATTTAATATCGAGCTGCATTTCACAGCACTTAGGTTAATACAAAACTACACTAGAGAATCTCTAAGCGGTTTACAGAGTCAGCATATTGCCAACTCTGGATCCTCATATGATACAAAATATCTAGATTGATAATTACCTCCATTTATTTATTTATTTATTTGTTTGTTTGTTTGTTTGTTTGTTTATTTATTTATATTGCATTCATAGCCCATCACAATCCATTAGATTGAAACTATACTGCTTTGGATATACACTATGGAGCAAGAAGGGGTATGCATATAGTGTCTTTTTTAAAACCAGGGGTGTCTTTATCCAGGATCAGGCAACAACTGTAAAAGACAGCTAACAATCTTGGAAAAAAGATGTAATTCCTTTATGGAGTTGTAGACAAGCACATTTTGCCTTCATACCTGAAGCACTAAGCCTAACCTTTATATTGACTATATCAAGACACTTTGGCTAATCTAATAAAAGCCAATACAGTAATGGAATTTGGAGTTGCCTTCTTTATGAATCAGCGTAACAATATTTTCAATAAACACATGTGCTTTGAATATATACAGTTCAAAAACAAATATCTAAAAAATGATATAAAAACTTACTACAACTTTTTCTTTATAAGTTCTGATTGTTGCTCCAAACCATTGATTTGATTTAAATTCAAGAGGTTCTCTTGTACTATTAATTTTGATTTTCCTGTTATCTGTAAAAGAAAGAAAAACACATTTACGTTTACCTGTTTTGGAAGGAGAAGGGAAGGGAAGAAAGGGAAGGGTATAGTCAAGGTTACCTCATTTAAGTTGCTATTTATAATGGGTTGGATCTGAACTAGGCAAGTTTAATTTTTTCACACTGAAAAGAATATAACTACTTCATCTTTATTAATACATTCCTTCTATTTAAAAAAACAGTTTTATGCCTTTTAAGGTGGACTATGTTAGAAAACTTGCCCCACAGGAACTACTGGAACTCTATTGTTATAGGGTATGATAAAATCTTGAAAGCCTGTCAGACATCCTCTCTCTCATACTACAGAAAAATAAAGTGGGACACTCTTGAGTTTCTTCCGTACTGTTTCCTGTCTATCAGTTGTAAGCTGTTTATATAATAATTGTTGAATAAAGTTCATCTCTGATCTCCTGTATACTATTGAAACCCATACGCAGCCAATCCAATCACTGTATTCACTCAATATGCTTACCCATAATTCATTTAATCACAGCTTACTCAATTAGAGCCTTTGGGGTTTGCAGCATTGACCCACAACCTAACCACTTGGACTGGATTTTCACAACATACTAACCAAAAAGATGGTTCTGTAGATACAAATATATCCTAACAGACAGGAAGCAGCAGGTGAAGCTAGACAAAATCACACCAGATACCTGTACAATTAGCACAGGAGCCCCCCAGGGCTGTGTAATATCTCCACTTCTCTTCTCTTTATACATCAATGACTGCATCTAAAAAGATACCTCTGTTAAAGAACTGACGCTTGCAGATGATACAACAGTGATTGATCTCATTTGAGACCATGACGAATCTGCATACAGATGGGAGGTTGAACAATTAGCCTTGAGGTGCAATCAGAACAATCTTGAACTAAATACACTCAAAACGGTAGAAATGGTGGTAGATTTTAGGAGAAACCCTCCTATACTACCACCTCTTATAATACTAGACAACACAGTATCAACAGTAGAGACCTTCAAGTTTCTAGGTTCTACCATATCTCAAGACTTAAAATGGACACCTAACATCAAAAAAGCACAACAAAGAATGTTCTTTCAGCACTGACTCAGAAAGTTCAAACTGTCCAAAGAGCTGCTGATTCAGTTCTCCAGAGGAATTATTGAGTCTGTCATCTGCACCTCTATAACTGTATGGTTTGGCTCTGCAACCAAACAAGACAGACACAGACTTCAACGGATAATTAGAACTGCAGAAAAAACAATTACTACCAACCTGCCTTCCACTGAGGACCTGTATACTGCATGAGTCAAAAAGAGGGATATGAAAATATCTACAGACACCTCACATCCTGGACATAAATTATTTCAACTTCTATCCTCAAAATGACGCTATAGGGCACTGCACACCAGAACAACTAGACACAAGGACAGCTTTTCCACGAATGCCATCACTCTGCTAAACAACTAATTCTCACCACACTGTCAAATTATTTACTAAGACTGTATTACTATTATTCTTCTCATCCTTCCTAGTACCTATCTCTTCCCACTTATGACTATAACTATGTTGCTTGTATCTTTACAATTTATATTGTTTTATTTGTTTCCTAGTACGATTTGATTGCTTATTAGTAACCTATGAATATCACTAAGTGTTCTATCCTATGATTCTTGGTGAATGTATTGTATTTTTCTTTATGTACACTGAGAGCATATGCACCAAAGACAAATTCCTTGTGTGTCCAATCACACTTGGCCAATAAAGAATTCTATTCTATTCTATTCTATTCTATTCTATTCTATTCTATTCTATTCTATTCTGTTCTGTTCTGTTCTGTTCTGTTCTGTTCTGTTCTATTCTGATAATACTAATAAATATATATTGCTGAAAACATTAGTATTTTCTTTCAAAATTGATTAAAATTGTAAAGACTGTTTTCAGGATTTTGATTTCAATGATATGTCCATGTCATTTTCTTTTTCTTCATATCAAAATAGTTTTGTCTCAGCTTCCTTCCAGAAAGTTTTTCAACTATGGCCTTGATATTCCTTGGAGGATTTTCATCAAATTTCTATTCTGCTTAGTATCTCAGCTCAAATAAGATTAGCCAAGTTCTGCCATCTGTTGAGGCAACAAGGAACTACTTTTTGTATCATTCATCCTTATTCTCTAAGCTTTAAACTCAGCCAAGGTGTTTGGGGATACATAGAGAAGCAACAGCTGAACAACAATTCAGATTTAAGACTTTCAAATGTAAGAAAAGCCTCATCTGATCATAGGAATTCTGACATACCCAAGAAGATTCTATAAATTCAATTTTTCTTGGTGAATACACAGCAGACTAATTTTTCCACCCAAAAAGAGAATGAAGCTCAATTTACATTTTGTAACACATACCAAGTTCTACATTATGGCATAGAAATACAAACTATATACTTCAATTCCAAATGTTCACACAATCAATTGCAACAGTTAAAAATATGTGAATATTCCAGTGTCATGAATTGATACCAATGAGATGTGCATTTTTAATTAGGGCATACTAAAATAATTGGGGAATTAATGTAAAAAAAACAGTAATAAACCCATGTAGATAAGAGATTCAAGATGCTAGTCAATTGTGAATATAAATAAATAAATAAATAAATTTCTAAAAGAACACTTTAATATTTTCCCCTGTTTGTTATGAAGTGAGATTACACATTTTTATTTGACCAGCAGTAACTTCTCAAATTCTGTTGTCCCATTCTGGCTACTAGATAATCTTCATTTGGACCAGTACTACATATGTACCATACTACCATAAGAAACAGCTCTGCAACACTGCTTTATATACACGCCATATCTGTCATCATAAGAAAAACCATCTGTGTAAAAACTCAGCCCAATTATAGTGTATTTCAGGTTGTAATAAAAAGCAGCCCTCTCTTCCTTTCACCCTCAGTCCTCTGAAGTAAACTGATTTCCCATATGTTCCTAAGCTGTGTTCCTTCTTCACTAGTCATCCTTAATGAACTTCTCTATTTATTCCCCCAAACAAAGACATATTCCTGGCCTTTCTTATCTGGGTAGCTCTGCCCGGTTTCTGCTTCCTATCAAGGAGTTCTCCAGATCTACTCATTATTTCAGTTAAATAAAAACAAAAACATATACACCGTAAAAGCAGGAATTTGAAGGGGGTTTTTTTCAGTGTTAAAGTACTGTATACTGTATTATCGGCATTAGCAAAACTGCAGAGAATTTGGTTTGGTTTAATACATATGCATTAAACACACAGTATATTTTAACAAGAAAGTTCAAAAATGGCAGTCAGTGAACTAACTTGCTGTCCACTTCTGTCTCTCCCACCATGGGTCATGTTTACCATAGTAACATTCAGCATGACATGATTGTGTCCTTAAACAAAGAAAGTGTGCAGAAAACAAAATGGATTGGAACTGGTATAAAAGAAGACACAAAATGAAGCTTCTATAAAGTT